>CM035848.1:125872512-127163634 GCA_020510985.1 Pholidichthys leucotaenia
CAATGTAAGGTCGGGAATTCCAGGTGAACTTAAGTAGAGCTACACAATCCCTCCTCTCGGTATGTCCTCTTCGTAACGATGGAGTCTATTTTTAATTTCACAGGAGAGAACCACACAGCAATGTACAACATGACAATGAAACCCGGGTACACCATACCAGCCTGTTACCAATACAGGAACATTTTCTACATTTTAATTCACACCATTATCATGATCTCAGGTTTGATCGTCAATGTCATCATGCTCATCACGCTCCATTGCGCTTGTGCTAGGGTAAACAAGAAGCTATCTGACATAGACATTTGCTTTTCACATCTGGGACTTTGTAACATCGGCACCATGATCACCCTCCCAGTGTGGGTCACCCAGGCCATTCTCGTCACTGGTTGGATTTTTGGCGATCTCGTATGCAAACTTGTCAAGGGTTTAACTACGGTAGGTGTCCTTTTTTTTTTTTTCCACAGTGTACTCGATTGACTTTAATCTCAGATGCTAATAAAACTTTCCCTTCAGTTTTGTTTCCAGTATGGTATTTTCCTGATTGTCTACATTAACATCGAGAGATATATGAAGATCGTCCACAAAAACACATCACCGATCAGATGGCTGATACGGAAGAGTGTCTCCAGCCGAAGAAGATTGATATCTCGGACGTGTGCATGTATTCCTCTGATATCGGCTCTGTTAGACGTGTATTACTGGACCATACATCCCATTTCATCAAACGCTGTGATGTGTACGAATGGAATGACTCCTGATCTAAAGCTCTTTTCGTTCTGGAGGAGAATGAGTTTTTGTTTCCTCTTGCCAATAGTTGTCCTAATATATTGCAACGCTATGATACTATATGTTATAAAAAGGCATGTTGAAGGCAATGTATTTGGGAAAACATTAAAAAAAGCTCAGATCCTACCCGTGTTTACCATTCTGTCATTCCTATGCTGCTGGACGCCCTGGGTTGTAAGCATAATATATTATCGATCACACCTAGACTGCAACTCTGTGACAGTGCTCAATGTATGCACAGCTATCGGACACATGTATTGTGTGATCACTCCAGCATTGTACATAAGGATGAGGAATAGCAAGAGGAAACGGGGCGGCAGTCAACGTGGGGCTAGTAATACATATAGTTTTATGAGTCACAACCATCTCCCTCTTGGTAATGTGAAATCCTCTGAGCCCACGACGACATGAAACAATTGTGTAGGTTTGTATATAAACTTTGTTGTAACTAATCATGTGAAAATAAATAACTGATGCCAATGTGAAGGTTTATTCCTTTTATTATCCACTATGCACATAACACAATTCAAAATTTCCATAATTACAAGCACACATTACAAATACAGATACATTAGGCGTTATTGCAGGTGCCGATATATCATAAACATCTGCCATTTTTGGATTGCCGACTGTGAGTCCTTCTCTTTTTCTTGGGCCAACTCTGACTCGAGTCCTGTGAACTGTACTCGCCGGCGGACCGCTTGTGTGACCCACGTGGTGACATTATCTTGTCCCCAACAGGCGTTCGTACAGGTGATTGCTCCTCAAGTGATACACCTTTTCTCAAAGCAAGTGCCGCTTGACCGTCGGACCGTTGCGATGACGGCAGTTTGCGTCGATAGTCGCTCTCCGTTGTGACCATTGTAACGGAGTAGTCGCGTTTTAACAAACCCACGGTGAAGGCTTCATCACGCCTAACACGATTAAATACATCCACAGCATCCTTCCATTCCCAGTCCTCTTCCAAGGTAAAAAGGTGACCACGATCATCTCTGTCACTTTGTAAATTCACCTGGTCCTGGTGGTAAACAGTCCTTGTGGTGCAGAATGAACTCATGTGCTTAACTGGTACTCCGGAGTAGTTAGGGGAGTACACACTGAGCCTAGGGCCATGGAAGGTACCACTCGGGCCTACTTGTGATTCTCGTATGTGGCTTTCGTTGTGTGCCTCCTGGGGTGCACTTTGGCCCATCGCTTTGTTGAGAACACCTCCGTAATATACAGGCACAGAACACTGAAATGTCTCACCCCCAAGTACACACTTGTTAAATGCAAGTTCATTCAAGGGTTCGATTGCAGCTGTTGCTTCTAGTATCAGCGATTTCACAGGATCGTCGGCGAAGTCCAATGTGAACGACAGTCGAGGTTGTGATAGTTGCCCGTCACCATGACACTGACCTAGAGCATTCACGTCTTCAGTGTTGCCATTATTGTAGGCGTCGACCATTGCGGAGCTCAACTGTGCCCAGAACCCCGAGTGGGAATCCGGTGCGTATAAAGCCAGCAGGTCGTACACCGTGGCCAGTGGTACTGTGAGAGAAGAGACTTTTTTATGGGAGCTCATTTGTCCTCTCCTTATGTACAATGGTGTGTGATTGGTGGCTAATCTGTATGTGCACAGATAGTGCCTTTTCGTCTCGGTCTGGGCGGTGGCACGAGCTGGAACTTTACAGGTCGAACACAATATGAGCATATCGTGAGCGCTGTCGTGTCCACCCTTAATCTCTTTCTCTGAGAAGAACATCGCGTCGATACCTGAGATGCACAACTTCTCCATCTTCACGCTCGTCTTAAGATTCTGAGCGTGTATCTGGGTTAAAACGTAACCTAATACCTTGCACGCAAAGCGTCCTTGCGTGTCGATCGCACGGGGACATAAGTCGGGTAAACACGCAGCCGAGCATAGCTTGTAGACAGCGTTTGTCTCCAAGCATATTTGTCCAAACGTCAGCTTGTTCAGAGCCCCGAGTCTATTCGCGTTCAACCGTTCCATGTAACTAGCCAGGTCGGGATAGTCTTTGCTGTTTGGGATCGTGGTCCACGGCGGTATCCATATGTCGAAAACAAAATGACAGGCCAATTTCATGGCCTCAGCAAACACCAGTTGATTTACGCAAAATGGAATCCTGCGACTTTCAACTCTCATACACATGACGTGACTGGCGTATAGGGCGGCGAGACACGCGTCTCTGGCTTCGTCAAATCTCGTGCTGAACTGCATAATCTCCGAATCTGCAATCATCGTTGCCGACTGTATCATGTTCTGCCTGTAAAGGCACACTTCAGATATACGGTCCATCATCCCGGTTTCCACAGTGTCACGGATTTGCTTAGTGCTGCGTGTTCGGGACACGCGGTCCGGAAACTCCGATTCCATTATCAGACAACGATCTGCCCAAGCGTCGCTGACAAAGCCCATGGTGTTGGTGTTCCACACGAAACCACAGTTGTGTACCGCTTGATATTTCACGGTGTCCACTTTTCCACTGGTTCCGTCTTTAGTCACAACGTCACTTTCCAGCACGCTGGTATCCAAGAGATTCTTGAATGTGTTGGGGATCACGTTAGACTCTCTATCCACCGCCTTTGTGTTTTTTTCGTGAGTTATGTGGGCGTCGTCGATGATGACCACGCAAGCGTTTCTGTTCTGCTTGTACTTAAAAGCTTGAGGGGTGAAAGATGTCAGCGTCTCTATGCACCCTGACACTCTGTGAAATTGATAATTTAGCACACTGTTGGCGTAACTTTTACCTTCTCCTGGACCTGTGATGTTCAACAACATGATTCGCTCGATGGTGTACCGGGGAGCGGTGTTCGCGATGATGTAGTTGAACGTAGTTGAGACCTGAAACAGTCTGCCGACCTGTAGTGCGTCGCAGAATAGATATCGCACCAGAGCGCGGTCGTACACTTTCACTGGGACGTGATCCCCAGCGCTCGCGCTGTTGCATAGACGCTGGTGGATGTGAGGAAAATGATGACCTAGAGACATGCTGGAATTGCTCATATTTTCATCTATCACCTCACTGAGGCCCTGGTAAATCGAGTCGTGATTACTGAACCGATGCCTCACCAAGATATTGAAAACCATGTCTGCCACAATCTCAAACTGCCTACCGCCTTTGTATTCCTGTTTCATTTCTTTACTTAGACGCTCCAGTTTGCCCAGGTACGGATACAGGTGCGCAAAGTAGTACCTGTGGTCGCTTTTGCTCACCAGGAACGGATGTGTCTCTGTCAAGTTATAAAAACACGAATACGCCGTTTGACATTGTCCGCCACAACGTCTGTCGGGGCTATTTGGCCGTAGTGAGTTGCAATAACAACTGCCGCTGTTTAGCATGGTTGCTAGGTCTTGGGTTCTGCGTCTGCTACGTATGTTACGTAGCACGGCATCCATGCTAACCTTTGTTATAGGCACATGCTTGTGAAGGAGCGATCTAACAAACTTATCCGGGGTCTCCCAATCTATGAGTTTCTCTAAAGAGTACCTAAACACCAACAGTCCTCTGATGTCAATGTCACTTGGCCCCGTTGGAGAACTTAGCTCCCGTGTAAAGGCGTTCAGCGTCTTCTTGAACCTCACATCTCTGGGTACGTTCGGATTATAACTGGCAAGCATGACCTTCTGCTTCATCCATTGCGATGCGGTAAGTTTAGACAGGAGGGATCGCAACAGAGTCTTACCCTCTCCCTGTGTCACACTGTCCGTAAGGTTGCCTATGGATCTCTCCAGAGCCTTGAGATTGAGCTCGCTTACGGTTTCGGGTAGTACAACCGCTTGCCTACCGGACTGCAAAGCCGGCGTGTACAGCGAACCCTGTAGTTCTTTAACTTTTTTCTTATCCAATCTGTTGGCGTTCAATGTGTCGTTGCGTACATCTACCCAGTCGAATAAAGACGTCAGCTCCCCCTTGCCGTCTCTCATAACTAACATAGCATTGTTAAGGGAGCACACCTTTTTCCTAACAAGTTGTAGTCTCATGAAGGAGTTGAATGCCTCATCTAATACGTCGTCATCGGATTGACTTTCGGTCGACTCATCTCGTCTGAAGACACCCATGTCTACGTTCATGTCAATGAGATCTGCTAGCTGATCTCCAATGGGGTCATCGTAGGGCACGCGGCTCGCATTAGGAGGACACGTGTCTGTGACGTACGCCTCTTCGGCAGTCATGTTTAACACGAAACAAAATAGTCGACCGTGAGCAAAGTCTTCTCTTATCGGGGGCGTCATACTAGAAAAGTCAGGGTTTTCAAGAGTGACCTGCAACAATTGTCCTTTGCAACAGTACGTCAAATATAAAAGCAATTGAAATGTAGCTCTGTCATCGGGCGGTAATGCGTTGAATGACAATTCGTCCAGTGTCCTGTCATGCATTACATCCGTTTCCACTGACAAGAATAAAGCTCTTCTGTTAGAGGGCACATTCACTTTTTCAATCGCAGCCGTATCACGTTCTATATGAGGCAGATGTTCACTTGCCCCTGGGAAACCCCTAAATTTGTTACTCGTCATCCTGAATCAGCAGTTTGTACGTGAAGACACCTTAGACTCGGTTACACTACAGCGTGTTGCTGTTGTTCTTCATGTCGTTTACTTGAAACACTGTATCATGAGTTTCACAAGCTATCAGTAGTCACAATGTTTTGGTCGGAACTTAACCGACGGTTGGAACTTAACCGATGGTCGGATCTTACACGCACGGTTGGTCGGGCTGTATATGTGTTGGAGCTATAGGACGGTAAGGGCAGTCTTGAGCGTGGTCTTATCTGTCGACATGAGCGTAGTAACTGACTGTAACGTCAAATAACCAAAAGTCTCACTTGTGAAAAAGGAATACTGAGGAAGAATTGTCCGTTGTTCTATTCCAATGATAAGTCAACCCTGACTCCATAGGACCATGGACAACCCCATGCCTTTTGTTGATTTCTTTCAAAACATTTATCCCGAGCGCAGACGCGTCGACCTGACACGTGAACCCGACCTGGTCGGCGTGTTGATGAAATCGTTTTTTTTTCACAGACGAGACGAAGCCCTCTTGTGTAGGGGACTGGTGTTACAGTCTCGATGTCTAAAAGCGTACACTACCATAAACTTAAAGTTCACAGATATCACACCTGTCGTTGGCTACGATCTAGATCTGCAGAATGAGGACAATGGCGAAACCTGGGCTGTCACTAAAGCGACTTGGTCGAGACATTTTGTTTCCGAACCAGTGTATGTAGATGTTCTACAGGAAGACATTAAGCGAAAAATAAATGCGGTGCTTTTTCCGCTCAGATCTATAGCAATAGCCACGGTCTACATGCAGAACGTCAGGGGCGCGCTGACATTTGGAGACTTTTGTCCGGATAAGGGCTACTACATTGCACGGGACGGTAATACCCCGGCCTTATGTTCGGACATCATGTTTGGTAGAATGTACTTCATACCTGCACACAAGCTAAACGACACTCTGTCGCCTTCGGATCTCATCTACGACCACGAGAGGTCCGAGATGGAGGCTAGGCTCTTCGACAGTAATCACGTGGACTGCTTCTACAAAGCCGCCTGTTTGGACATCGAGACAGTGTTTGATAACTCGTACCGGGATATGTCTGTCAGATGCGAATCGTTCGCTTACAAGTTTCCTTACTGCACCGAAGGCGCAGTCGCCGAAATGACACATTATCGCGATAGACTAGTGTCTACTCTAGACGCGCAGAAAAAACAGTTACCCAAACACAGTAAACACGTGACGATCCCTCCCTTAGCGCCGGACATGCCAGGTCAACAGCACGAAATAACGTGTGTATCTATTGTCATTCTCAACACTCACTTGCCCAAACGCGACGCGGGTCACCGCAGGAAGCAATTGATAGTGTTGTACAATAAGAGCAAAGTGGCAGAGGGACGCTACCCGGAACCCGATACCAAAGTGACCGCGGGTGCCGGTATAGACGATGCTACTCGTATTATGTTTCACGCGTGCTCGGGAGAACTAGCGCTTTTGGAAAAAACAATCACGATGCTGTACCACCACGAAATAGAACTCTTGTACGTGTACAATGCAGAGTTCGATCTGCGCGTACTCGATCAACGCGTTCACTTTTACGCCGAGTCCAAGTACGCAAACACGTTGGATCCTGTCACTAGAAAAAGATGCGCCTCACTGCTTCGTGCCTGGTACGGTCTTTTTGTCGCCACACACCTGTCTAAAGACGCGGCTCCCTTTTTCCAGTTTGAAAACGTACGTTATTTGGAAATGTACAAGGACATGCTAAAAAACGTAGGTGCTGTACTGTCCAAGGGTTCGCTGACCGAGTACAAACTCTACGACATAGCCGGTCACATAGAACAGTTCAACAGAGAGAAAGCCAAGCTCGGCCATTTCAAAATGAACGGTTGTGGTATGAACGTAATAGATTTGTACAGAATGGCAGGGACCAGAGAAATCAAATACGCGTGTACGAGCATGAAACTGAACGATGTGGCACCTTTTGTCATAGCTAGGGTCAGAGAGCTACACAAAAAGCCCCCAAAGGACACCAGGAAACTCTGCAAGCTTGCCGATGTGAGTTACGACAGAATGGATGAGATGATTAAAATGGGCGGAAAAAGTCTGTTTGCTGTGCTCGTTTACAACTTAGTAGATTCCCAGCTATGCGCCAGATTGGCCAAGGTTCTCAAACCGGTCTCGGCTCTGTTTCATCGATGTAGAACCACGCTTAACATAGATGTGGTGGTGCACGGAAGAGGGGATAATTTCTGCGGTTTTGTGCAAAGCATTCACTCCGTTCAGATACCCCAGCTCAAGTTTGCACTAAACACACTTAGGGTAAAAGCGGGACCTGCGGGTGCCGAACTCGACAGTCGGCTGCGATGGAATCCGAAGGTGCTGTGTGCTAATGGAGATGGTGAGA
This sequence comes from Pholidichthys leucotaenia, assembly GCA_020510985.1. Classification (NCBI taxonomy): domain Eukaryota; kingdom Metazoa; phylum Chordata; class Actinopteri; order Cichliformes; family Pholidichthyidae; genus Pholidichthys; species Pholidichthys leucotaenia. The sequence continues at coordinate 125,880,205 of CM035848.1, forward strand.
AATGGAAAGGAGGAGCCGTGTGCGAACCTCTTACTGGCTTACATTACTCGGGACCGGGTATGGGCTTGGAACTTTCGTTTGACTTTGCTAGCATGTATCCTTCGATCATGTGCGCTCTCAACATATCACCCGAGACTACGATACCCTGGCCCCCGGCCGACTTTCCGCACGATCTTTCAGGCTGGGTGTGTTACTGTTGGGAAGCGGAAGGATTCGAGTACGCGTCGCTCATTCTTAAGTACGACAGCGCCGAAAGTCGTTTCACGCGAGCACCGGGCGTGTTTGCGTCTTCTGTCGAGTACTATCTCAATCAGCGAGCCCAGTTTAGGGCTAGACTTAAGAATCCCGAAATAACTGACGCCGAGCGAATGTACTATAAGCTGCAGGAGGGAGAGTGTAAAGTGCTAGCAAACTCGTTTTACGGGACCGCCCCTCATCCATGCGGACCTCTCATATCCGGCCATGGCAGGCAACAGATTTCGGTTGTGAACAACTGCGTGGCTACGTTTTTCCGCCATACGTGCCCTGTGGTATACGGAGACACTGACAGCGTCATGGTCGCGGTTGGCTACGGACCCGGCGACTCCGTCGAGAGCGATGTCTCCGATGATACCACAGTCGAATTGGATTCGCAAGAGGAAAGTAGATCGCTGCAACGCTTCGCGTGTGAAGCTCGTAAGGCTATATGTGAGAAGTTTCGCCGCGCAGGGAACCAGGTGCCCGATTTCCTGAACTACGTTCACGTGGCTCTGGTTGAAGACGTCCTCAAGCGAACATACGTAATAGGACGAGGGAACAAACATCAACAGGTAGTAAGAGATCCCAAAGGGAGTGTCACGGAACAGGGATACCCAGTTTATCTAGCAAGAGTTCCCGGGTCTGACAAGTTGGTCGACGTAACCGAGGCCTTTGTTAAAGACAGGAGAGTCAGACTAGAGTACGAAAACAGTTGCTCGGTGTATTGCCACGTGGCTAAGAAAACATACGTGGCTTTAACTCATACTCTGGATAGCAGCAATGAGCTGTCTTCCGTGTCGGTGAAAGTCAGAGGATTAGTCGCATTCAAGAGCATGCGATCGCCTTGCGACTCAGCGGTCACAGACACATTTATAGCATGTGTCATGAGAGGCGACTGTATGAAATTGGAAACCGATCGAGCGTCCTGTTTCACAACAGTACCTTGGCATCAGCTCAAGCGCGGAGATGAAATACTGTACCTAATGCAAGAGCCCACGTTCGATGAGTCGGGTCGGTGGTTAGAACTCAATCAAGCGGGCTCGTTCCTCCTACCTCACAGAGTGCTGTCTGTAACGGTAGTGCACTTGGACTGCGGGTTCTGTGCGGTATCTACGCGACTGACAAGGCTGGAACCGTGTGACTCCGGTGACACTTGGGTGAAAACGTTGTACAAAGACGGGTGATACTGTATGAATCACATGTTCTCTCGCAAGCATGGTATCCTACGAGATTTGCTTGTAACCAGAGCGTCCGAGGTCATTGCGTCGAAAATGGGAGTAGGGTTCTTTCCCTGGAGTACGCTCATAAAATCGGCCAAGAACAAACATTTCAGCCAACAAACACTTGCTCGCTTGAAAGCGAGCACCTCTAGTGTAAAAACGACATACGTTGAAATTGCAAAAACCTGGCTACAGCGTATCACGGGTCTCTCGGTGAAGCCCGTGGAATGTTACGAGTTTCACAAGTGCAAGCCCTGCGAAGCCGCTTTCTACAGATATCCTCTGGATCTACACGCCACGACGGGTTGCATCACAACCATGTTTGGAGGCTCTCTGCTGTGCGAGGTGACTCGCACTGAGGACTCTCACGGTCCCCGCAGTGGCGACAATGACCTTGGGCTCCTACAACACACGGAAACGTCATCGGTCGCCAGTCTCGTCAACCACCCTTATCAGCCTTGGAACAAGTGTTACGCAAACTCTAGGGTTTTGATAGCTCATCACGCAGATCGGTCCCTGGTCAATCGATCAGGGAAACTTGTAGCTCATTGCGTCATAGATTTTTGTTTGCCTCGCTACATGTACAGCAAAGGCGCCGGGGTTGGCAGTCTGGACGATTGTAAACACTGGCTACTCGTATCGATTCGGTCTATCAGAAGAAGGTTGAAAAGGGCCACCGCTGCCTTTAACTCGCTGATGAACACTTGCCCGGAACATATGATACCAACATGTGGAGCTACTGAGTGGGAATCGATCATGGCGAACAGGAGGACCGTAAGCCGCCTTTCAGGTGATAAGCTTGAAGCGTGCGTTAAAGTGGTCATTGAAGATATGACACTAAAACCTCGTGATGTCTACAGGAATCTCAGCCCCGTGTTAGGAGCGACACTTACTCGATCGATTTCACAAGGCGCTGTCTCACTACAGGATCCTAGCGGTCAACGCATAGTGATATCAGTACCGAGTGTCATGTTGACAGATGCCGGACTTGCTTGTTCGGAAGGGAGACTCTCGATTACGAGAAGCGAACTACACGAAAGAACGTTAGTTGATCTGGCAGGTCTTGTGTATCAAGCTACACTCATGTTACAAATACACAAACCGGACACCTTCGGTTGTTCGACAAACACCTTGTATCCCGAGTCCAGTCTTTGTATCATGCCCTACTCTTGCTCTGATGTAACTGCCATGGAAAGATGGATCGTTGAGTTCAAAGAAAAAAAATGGCTAAAGAGCATTACACCCACACTGGGTAAGAGGACGCACCGGATTGCCAGCAATAACAAGGAGGTGACGTACCACTGCACAGGTTGTAAGGATTTCTACCGGGATCTGCTTGCCAACAAGGTAGCGGGTCACAGCGTTATCCCCCGTGTCTATGGTCCGGATAAGAAAAGAAGGATAGGTCGATGTGTCAATGAGACACGATGGATCGTGACCTAGTCACGACAGCCCTCGATGAGTAACCCAACAAGCACCCGTCGCACTTTGAAAATACATTATATACAATCGGGCTAACGGCGCAGGTCACCTTACACAATGGCTTTCAGTCATAAGGATTACATCTTCTGTCACACGATAAAAAAGACCAGTGACAGTCATCAACCTGTTATATTTAAGGTCGATCTGAGTGATCTTATATGTGCAGATGGCCGCAGCGCTATCTTTACAATAGACTCGATGACTGTAACGGCATACAGGCAAGGGACTTGGGAAAAAATACCAGTCAAGTTCACGGTTCTCAGAATCAGAATCAGAATCAGAATCAGCTTTATTGCCAAGTATATTTACAAGTAAACACACAAGGAATTTGACTTGACATTAGACGCGCACGTTAGGCGCATCCAATGACGCGTCGCCATACAAGGCGCCTGTCAACAGTGGAGGTAAAGAGGGGAGAGGAGGGGGAGGAAAACACAATAGGAGAGAGAAAAAACATAGTAATCAGAATAAACGCTCATATGTGAGCCAAATTTTGACTACACAGAAAAAAACCCTCATGCATTAGCATACAATAGAATTCACAAGACACAAGAGAGCAGTGTACAGTATCTTTAATCAGTTCATGAATCAATGTGTGTGCGGTGTTGAGCAGTGTTGATGATAATAAGAGAGACCCAAGGACCCTTGGCAGAAGATGTTTTGTCTGTCTGGCGCCCAGTCTTATCTGGCGCTGCAGCTGGCTGTCCAAGGCCTTGTGCTCATGATTTTGAAAAAAACACAGTCTGCAGACAGCCAGGAGGAATTTTCATGGGGAATAATAATGCCAAATAGGACTGATCACAGAGAAGACTTGTATTTCTTCTGTAGATTCAGTACATTAATCCTTCATTGCGCAGCTTTGAATTCGTCGTGGAAAGACCTGAGCGAACCCATGATGTAATCCACCTTACGAGACAGTTCTCCAGTAGTCGCTATCATGGTCTTCTCCAGTTTCTCAATTTGTTGGATGCACCTCGCCTGGCCAGCATTTTGATAGGTTGAATCCATCTTCAGCAATTTGCGGTAAACCAAGACAATTCCCGTCCCAATCAGAATTATCCCAATCACCAAGATTACGAAGATAAACAGATCTTCAATATCTTCGATAGAAAGATTAGAGAGACACAGCATTTTCCATTTACCCGTGTCACATAGATAGCCCACTGGAGCCGTTCCAGCGGGGCAGACAGCTTCCCCCGGAGCACTTTTCCTTGTTGAAAAAATAGTGTCAATTGTGTTCAAAGCCCAGCTTATTAACTCCATAATTTCTTTTCGGCGGTCGCAGTTAGACGCAGGCAGACAACAGCAAGCTGGGATCTAGTAACAGGAGGGGAGGAAAAAATCAGCAGGAGAGAAGAAAAAAGCGTCTGCTCTCTTGGGAGGGCGGAAGTGAAATGTCAATGACAACACAACAAGGGTCTTGACTCACGACCCGCTTAAGCTATCCTCCAAATGGCATGTTGACATCGGACAAGCTACGATGGGACGGTGCCATTTTAAAATAGCCGGCACGGACACCGAACCTTTCAATCGTACGCTCTCTGTGTACGACGAACAAAACAGACAAGCCGCTCTCAACGTTTTTGCTTTCATGATGTCTGACAGCCTGTTGTATGCAGATAAAGCAAGAGGAGCTTTGGATGTTCTGGTTCAGTCAAAACGTGACGAGTTCCACATTACATGCAGCCGCTGTATGGACGTCGGTGTGGTCGCCATCGCAAAAGACCCTAGTGGATTACCTGCCACATTTTTCTTTCCTCAGTGTGTAGACTCGTACGTATGCACACCTCGTCATCAGCCCTCCGCGGATGCGGATTATCGTGCTCTTTGTCACATTGCAGACCTCCTGAGATCTATTAGTTGTGATAATCTTTTAGCTCAACTGACTGGGGACATGGGCTCCGTGCGTAGGTTTCATGATCTAGCCCTGTCATCTTCGTCGAAATACGCATACGACGGAAACATCGAACTTCCCTATCCGCTGATGAAACAATTGACTGCCTTATACCAGACCATGAGTGACTACGCCGACACATTTGCCATTGTTGAAAAAGAAACGCCCAATGTTAAGGTGTTAATCGAAAGTCCATCCGAAGATTTAGGCGAGGTGACCGGATCTCTGGGTATAACAACAGTTTACGGATCCAGCTTGTCAAATATCTACACTAATCTAACACCGGATCAGCAAGTTGATAAATGTGAAGCAGAGCACCAAGATGACGTTGTGGAGATGCCTCAGCTGAGCAATGACGTGTTGCTCAGACAGACACAATTTAAATTTAACCTTGCCAGTACCATGGAGCTGAAGGACTGGTGTGATTTTTACTACGGTCGATATGTCGTATGAATGTACTGTCAATGTAAAATAGACTCTGGTATTATCACTTTTGTTGTTACGTTTGATAACTTAATACACCTTAATAAAGACACTTCTGTGGCCTTTTTACTGAATGTAATGTCATATTATCTCTTTGACAAAAAGGTTGACCTTGACTGATATGTGCTTTCTATGTGATATAGTACTTTAATATGTAACACAGACAAGTTGGTGTGCACAGAGTAGGATTTATTGCAGAATATGTGACATAGTACTTAGTGATGTGTAATACACGGGATATGGTAGATAGAGGGATTCCACAATAGAAACAAGCAACATTCAAACGTGTAATACATGGGATATGGTAGATACAGGGTAGGATGTATTCCAGAATATATACGAGTCAGCAGTAGCAGTCATCTAATACGAATGTGACCCTTTTAACTTGACACATGTACTCCATCACATCGTCAAGACTTGCAAAGTGGTCTTCACGATCACTTATCAGATAACCCACTCTGTCAAATGTCACTACAAACTTCTTGTCGTCACTGGTTAGGATGTCAAATAAGTAACCCGGAGTGCTTTGGTTTGCATGATAAATCACAGCTGCTGGGTTGTCACACATAGCACGCTTTCTCTTTAGGACACGTGTCACATCGCCCAGCTGACGGGTAGCACATGGGAAGTCGGTATCACAGCCGTACGGTTTGTTCCACCATACAATGTTTGTCATCACGGACAAAGTTTCATCGATGACAGAGGACACGGTGAAAGGCGGATTGAAACTCTGTATATAATCAGGTTTAGGTACCAGACGCCCTGTTGTCATTTGTTTTAAGACGGCTCCAATTAAGGCCATCGGGGTTCGGAATTTCTCCGTCACCAATGCATTACACAAGTAACCGCCATTACTAATCACCACATCGAAAATCATCACCTTACAAAATAATTTCACAACTAACGAAAATACACTTCCTACACTATTGGATAAACTTGCTGTAACGATCACATTTCCATTCTCGCCGTCATTGTCCATGTATGTCATAATAATCGACACGTTCGTACAATTCCACCAGTATCTGCCCAGGGACTCTAAAAATGGCTGCCATGTTTTCTGTAATAGCAAGCAGGTTGTCAGCTCTTTATTGTATTCTTCGCAGTATTCTTCGTTACATTCATCCAGGTAACAACCGTCATCTATGTTCACTTCACTGCGGGCACTGTCTTGGTCGAAATTGCTGCTCTTGTGATCCGCGCCCTTTATGTGATCACTTTGCTCACGGTCATCCTCCTGATCGTGAACACGCTCTCCGTTAATCTCACATGTAGAGTCCACGGTGTCATTCTGAAGAAGGCGAAACGGTGAACGGTCCCCGGGGTCGTTGCTACCTTCTTGGCACACGTCTTGATTCTCAACCCGTATAACAACATCGTAATGATTCCCATTGTTATTGAGATAGATACCTTTCTCCCCAAACTTTATAAAAGGTCGATACTGTAACCATCGGTTATTGTAGTATGTGTATATGGGTGTGGATAATAAATCCGCCAATGCCTGAATTTCCACCTCTGTGGCCCAGGTTCCCACGCAGTCCATTTTTGATTCTGTGATGTATTCGGTCACAGAAGAACCATTTTCCAACAGTTTTCTGTAATTCCATTCATGATCCTTTAAACGGTCCACCACGGCCTCTCTGATCCTTTTGTGATATTTCTCAGTGTCAGCAAGAGCTTGACTGACAGCTCTGAAGAAACAGTTACCGTCACCCGATGTCTTGATAATTCTACAGGGAATTCCTATTTTCATACAACATGACAATTCGTTTTCACGTTCAATGTAAGGCAGGTGAAGTTTTCTGCATGCCAATTCTCTATGGCCAGCAGTAATAGGGTAGAATACAAATTGCTCATTGGTGTAAAGATTTACAATTTCACAGTCCTGGTCTTCAGCGTTGGAACTCTCCACTTGTTCTGTGTTCTCACAACAAGCCATCGTTGTTGATCAATTGAACGAGGAATCTTCTTGGACTGCACGTGGTCGTCTAATTAATAGTTACGTTACATGTTGTTGGGGGTAATACTGCGATGGATTAACAAAAACCCCGTTAAATAACCCGTGTCCTCACAAAAACACCCAACATCAACTCACCGGCTCCAACAAAATACAACCCGTAGCATAGAGCAGTCACAGAATACCTGTCCCTGCAGCAAGGTGGAGAAAGAAACAGAGAAGTGAAAAGGAGGAAGAAGCAGAGGATGAAGAAACAGAGGATGATGGCGGAGAGAAGGAAGAGAAAGAGAGAATGAAGGCAATGAGGAGGAAGATACAGAGAATGACCATTTCATATCTGAATGGGAAGCTCTGAATGGTTGGGATTTCATGGCTGCTCAGCACTTTATGCCTGGTCGCCCTGTGTATATGTTACTAAAAAAAATGGAAAGTGATAGTCGGGGAATGATGGTTGGGGAATTGGCATAAGATCTGCCATAAAATCCATATAAATGTAACGAGAGAATGGATTCTTCACCAGTTTCAGTACACTGTTGATTTCTGTGTTTTCACTAAGTTTTGCACTTCTGACAGTTGATGTCAATAAAGCCATCCATACCATAAGTTGTAAAGTGTATTTTGTATGGTAAGCCCTTCGTCTTATGTGTGAATAAGAAGGCTCTTTTTAAACTGCCCACTTGGTTTGCTGTATATCTGAAAGGGTTACCCTGGGTCCATTTGAATCTAGGTTCTTAGAACTGTGGAAAATCTCAGAAAATTTGTTCACATACTAAGGTGGTGCCAAGACAAATAAAATGTTCTGGTTAAAATGTATTTATTAAAATAGCACATATGAAAATCATACACTCATTTCAGCGTTTTACCAACACTCAGAACACCCCGCTATGTCCCTGTAGTACAACTGAAAAAAATGAAAAGTTCACATTACACTTCAAGTTAACTTTATTGAAGTAATTTGAAAATCAACATTTCAAAGTTGCACTAATATGACATTAATTGAAAAAGAAGAAAATGATATCACCCGGTGACCTCGGGGGGGGGGGGGGAAGGGGCTGAGTGAAAAAATTTAAAAAAAATTGGGGGGAACCAGGGGCTCTTCGATTTCGGGTGTGAAATATGGTAGGCCCCTTTGGCTTATGTGGGAAAGTGAGGGCCGTTTTTAAAACGCCCCCCCCCTAGAGGATACTATATGTATTACATTGGTGAAACACGGCATGACTTCATGAGCTGTACGGTTAACCCTTGTGTTTCCACGTGCCACATAACGATGGTGGTGGGGTGGGGGTCATATGGACCCCTGGTTTTTTTTGTTTGTTTTTTTTCCAGAATGGATAGTTTATCTGCCAGTGTTTTTTTTTTTTAGGTGGGGGGGGTGTCCCACCTCGGGGTTTTGGGTGAAAGGGGTCATGTCGACCCCCCCTGAGTATTTTCCGAGGGGGGGGGGGGTCGTCTCGACCCCCCTTTTGGATATTTCAAGGGGGTCATATCGACCCGCTGTTTCTTTTCCATGGAATAGATGGCTGATCTCCCCAGTGGTTCATCGAGGAAGGAGGGGGGTGGTCTCGGGGTCGACTAGACCCCCCAACCTTGAGACTTTGGATGAGAGGGGGTCATATGGACCCCCTTTGTATTTTTCTGAGGGGGTCATATTGACCCCCCGCTTGCTTTTCTCTCTCTCTCTCTCTCTCTCTCTCTCTCTCTCTCTCTCTCTCTCTCTCTCTCTCTCTCTCCCTCCAAGGAATAGATAGTTGATCTCCGGGTGGTTTTGTGTTGAGGACTTGGGGTGAGGGGTGGGGGTCGACTAGACCCCCCCCCCCACCTCGGAGGGGGTCATATGGACCCCCTTTCTATTTTTCTGAGGGGGTCATATCGACCCCCCGCTTGCTTTTTTTTTTTTCTCTCCAAGGAATAGATAGTTGATCTCCGGGTGGTTTTGTGTTGAGGACTTGTGGATGGGGGTGGGGGTCGACTAGACCCCCCCCACCTCGGTGTTTTGGGTGAGATGGGGTCGATATGACCCCCCCTTTTGTATTTTTTTTTCCAAGGAATAGACAGTCGATCTACCCACCCGGTGGTTTGTGGAGGACTTGCTATTCGACCGAGGAGGAGGAGGAGGAGGAGGAGGAGGAGGCGAGAGGACCGCGGCTGGCGGGAGCGCAGGCGGGGCAGTACTTGAGCGCGCATCTTCCGCACACGTGCAAGCGACACCCACGGCACACCGTTTTGGTCTTGATGTCCTTGCTCCTGGGACACACGCGACACCTCTTCCTCTTTTCTTCCAAAGACCGCGGGGGTACTCCTCCTCGCGAGGCGGCCTCGGGGTCGTCGTCGTCGTCGTCGTCGTCGTCGCCGCGGCGGGGGATCCTCTCCCTCTCCCTCGCCCTCTCCCTCGCCCTCTCTCTCCTCCTCTTCCTGATCACGAGCGGGGCCACGAGCGCCTTGCCCAGCTGTTCCGTGAACAACCTGCGCCTGTTGCGTCTGCCGGCCATCCACGCGGGATTGAGCTCCCGCCACAGGACGAAGGCGTTGTACGCAGAAACGTCCACCATGTTGTGGAACAGGACCAGGGGCCAGCGGCAGGTTTTTCTCCTGCAGCTGTACGTGGCCGCGACCTTGTCTAGGTTGTCGACGCCTCCCTTGGTGCGATTGTAGTGGAGCACCGCGAGGGGTTTGCGATCGGCGCGGTCGCTCAGCAGCGGGCCTCGCAGGTACCTGTCGGCGGTGGCGAGGAGCAGCACGTTCTTGTTCCTCTTGGCGAGGTAGGACACCAGGGCGACGTCGGGAGCCCCGGACGAGGAGAACGCGAAGGACGAGGAGCCGACCGCCCTGCCCCTGACGTCGAGCAGCTCTCGCGGGATCTCGGGCCTGTTGACGCGCAGGGTCCCCAGCAGGGTCAGGCCCCGTTCGGCGAGGAGCCTGCGCGCGAGCTCGTGGGACGTGAAGAAGTTGTCGCAGGTGACGTTCCGCCCGGGTCCCAGTCCCTCGGTGAGCTCGAGGACGACTCGGGTGGCCAGGTTCTTTTCGGGGAGACCTCCCCTTTCGGGTTTGCCGGTGTAGACCTGCATCTTCCACGCGTAGCTGGAGCGGGCGTCGCACGTCACCCACAGCTTGATGCCGTACTTGGCGGGCTTGCTGGGCATGTACTGTCTGAAGGGACAGCGACCTGGGGAAGGGGTGGGGGTGGGGGGTTACACAAAGGAAAAGAAAACAAACAAACGACCAAGAGAAAGTGGATTAATTTTTTTTTTTTTTTTTTGGGGGGGGGGGGAAGAGAGAGAGAGAGAGAGAGAGAGAGAGAGAGAGAGAGAGAGAGAGAGAGAGAGAGAGAGAGAGAGAGAGAGACGCAGTTAGATTTCTATATTTTTTGTTTTTTGTTTTTTTTTTTTTTACACCCAACACCACGGCTACTTACCCCTAAAGGGAACCAGTCGTTCGTCCACGGTGACCTCGGGTCCGGGCTCGTACAGGAGCGACAGCCTCCTCTGCCACGCGTCCCACACGCGCCTGATGGGCGCCAGCTTGTCTCCCGATGAGGAACAAGAAGAAGAGGGAGGAGAAGAGGAATAGCGTCTGGCCTCTCTGGTGTCGCGATCGTCGAAACGCAGGACGCTCGAGTACGAGCGGAAGGTCTTGAGGGACATGACGGACCGGAAGACGGGGCGTCCGCTCTCGGCGTCCCAGAGGCTCTCGCACGCCTCGCCTCGCGACCTGTACACGCCCGCGAGGATCAGCAGCCCCACGTAGGCGCGCAGGTCGGTCCGATCCATGGGCCTCCACCCGTCGAGCCCTCGCGACGTCCTCCTGGCGCCTTCCAGGTTGGTCATGGCGATCACCTCGTCCTCCAGCTCGGGCTGAAAGTAAGCGAGGAACGCCGAGGCCACGTCCGCGACGGCCTCGCGCGCCGTCCCCGTGGGGCCCTGGCGCTCAAGTCGAGGCCGACGTCGGCGCCCGCGCTGCCGCGACTGCGGGGCGGGCCTCGAGCTCCACGTGATGTTCCCTCGACTCGAGGTCATCGATTCCGCGGGAGCGTCGCGATAGTCATAGTGATACTGTCCTCCTCCTTCTCCTTCTTCTTCTTCTTCTTCTTCTTCTTCTTCTTCTTCATCATCCTCGTCGTCCTCCTCTATGTCCGATTCCTCGTCTTCTTCCTCGTCGTCCTCCCCTGTATCAGACTCCTCTTCTTCACCTTCGTCTTCTTCTCCATCTTCTTCTTCTTCTTTGTCGTCTTCTTCGTCTACTTCTTCTTCTTCTTCTTCTTCTTCTTCTTCTTCTTCTTCGTGTTGCCGTTGTCCTTCCTCGACGTCCCCGCGGTCTTTGTCTCGGCGGGCTCTCGGGGACGTCGGGAGTCGCTCGCGGTCCGGTATCGCAGCGGGGTCCCGTGGAGCGGTGCCGCTTCGCATATACCGACTCGTAATCGTCGCCCCCGTGCTACTGCGGAGCCGGTACGGGACCGAAAAAGAAGAAGAAGACACGACGGGAGAGGGGGATTCTACTTCTACTTCTATTTCTTCTTCTTCTTCTTCTTCTTCTTCTTCTTCTTCTTCTTCTTCTTCTTCTTCTTCTTCTTCTTCGTGTTGCCGTTGTCCTTCCTCGACGTCCCCGCGGTCTTTGTCTCGGCGGGCTCTCGGGGACGTCGGGAGTCGCTCGCGGTCCGGTATCGCAGCGGGGTCCCGTGGAGCGGTGCCGCTTCGCATATACCGACTCGTAATCGTCGCCCCCGTGGTACTGCGGAGCCGGTACGGGACCGAAAAAGAAGAAGAAGACACGACGGGAGAGGGGGATTCTACTTCTACTTCTATTTCTTCTTCGTCTTCTTCTTCCTCTTTCCTCCCGGTCCATGGACGCGTGAGCGACATGTCGTAGAGATGCTAGGGAGCGAGCGAGAGGGAAAGAAAAGAGAGTGAGGTCCTTGGGCTTCTTTTTTTTTTTTTTCGTCCTCGAGGGAATTGGCAGTCACGGACCCGAAGCGAGGGACCCTTAGTAACGTGACTTCCTGTCGTCCGTCCTCGGGGGACGATGGGCAAGTTCGCGACTAGACCTTGGTACTACGGCCCGGTTTCGTGAAGGACCCCCCCCCCATCCCCAAGACGTAATCTCTTGTCCGTTTTATGGGTCTGTAAGGAGTAGTAGGTAATTGTAGCATTTTTTGGCCTCGGAGGGATTTTTCTCCCCCAGACGTCATCGCTCGTTCATTTTATGTAAAAAGCAGTGTGAGACGTATGTGCAATGTAATAATGGATGAAAAGTCATGAGTACGGCACTACGGCCCGGTTTCGTGAAGGACCCCCGCCCCCCCCCCCCCCCATCCCCAAGACGTAATCTCTTGTCCGTTTTATGGGTCTGTAAGGAGTAGTAGGTAATTGTAGCATTTTCTGGCCTCGGAGGGATTTTTTCCTCCCCAGACGTCATCGCTCGTTCATTTTATGTCTTGGCTGATTAGTTTATTTTTAAAGATGCAAATATACGGTATACAGGAATATATGCAGTTATTTACTCAGACTATCCACACTTTGCAGAAATATATGGAAAAAAAAAATATACAGTCATACAGTATTTCATTGTGAAATCAGATTCGGTGACATAATGTGAACGAAGTAAAAAGCAGTGTGAGACTTATGTGCAATGTAATAATGGATGAAAAGTCATGAGTACAGCAAACAGGTAGGACTAGGTGAATGTTGGGAGTTCATCACAGTGACGATGGCTTGAGGAAAGAAACTGTTCCTGTGACGGGTGGTTTAAACTCAAATGAATGAATAAATCTTTATTTATTTATGAATGAATGAATCTTTATTTGTTTCGGATAGTACAGGTTAAAAGGAACTGAATAATATAGCAAAAGGGGGAAATGAAAATCCAACAAGGCCAAATTAGACAGTGACTCCTCTGATTATACAGTTCAACAAATGTTATCCGAAATGGGTGATGGCTGAAGCCGCAGCTTATATTGCCCACCCATATTCCATCCAAGAATTCAAAGGAAAAAAAAACAAAACAAAACAAGAGCGATTACAATTCAGAACAAAGCTAAGACAAAATGTGACAAAAAAAACCCCCAACAACAACTAAGTAACAGCACAACGCAGACTGGATATGACAATCCTTATGTGATTTTACGTGTCATCTTGTACATATATATGTTTGGAGTATTTCTTCCTTTAGTTTTTGTTTAAATTGTCCAAGCGTTGTACATGATTTTAATTCGGGTCCAAAATCGTTCCGTAATCTGACTCCTTGCACTGAGACACAGTGTTGCTTGGTGGTAGTTCTCACTGTAGGCTTTTGAAATATACATGTTCCTCTGAAGTGATTTTGTCTCTCCCTTATTTGGAACAACTTTTGGATATTTGCGGGCAGTGATAGATTCTTCACTTTGAACATTATTATTATTATTGCAGTTTTAAAGTCAACCAGATCTTTCAACTTGAGAGCTTTTGGTTTAAGAAAAAGTGGGTTTGTTGGTTCCCTGTAAGCCGCTTTGTTTATTATTCTAATAGCTCTCTTTTGAAGCGTAAAGAGCGGATGTATGTTTGTTTTATATGTATTCCCCATACTTCATTACAATATGTCATGTATGGGAGCATTAATGAATGATACAAGGTATATAGTGTGGGTCGATTCAGCAAATATTTCACTCTGTGTAATATTGCAATTGATTTGGATACTTCACCCTTAATATAATTAATATGTGACTTCCAACACAGTTTATTATCAATTATTACTGCAAGAAATTTAGTTTCGGATACCCTTTCAATCTCTACACCATTTACACTGAGTTTAGGTATATAACATAAATAAATAAAAGGTAAATAAAGCTAAATAAAAGAATAAATGCCCAAACATTCTTCATCATTGACTCAAACGTGTGTGCGTGTGTGGACAGCCCCTGACCACCAATCTCTCTGTGTGTGAGAGAGCACACAGCTGACCAAATATGCACAACGCATACAAGGATGTATGCATGTGTGTGAGAGCGTGTGTTTCAGAGTGATGAAATGAGGAAAGAAACTGTCCCCGTGTGAGCGTGTGTGTGTGTGTGTGTGTGTGTGTGTGTGTGTGTGTGTGTGCGCGCGCGCTCATAGACAAACGCAGTGCACTCACTCTCTGCATTCCACTGACTTATATTTTAACAGGATAGAGACCTGACGTTTCTCTCCCGTCCCAAAAAAAGAAACACTATATACACTTTTTTTTTAACATTCATTAATGCTCCCATACATCACGTATTGCACAGAAGTATGTACGATGCTTGGACAATTTAGACAAAAATAAAGAAATGGATACCCCAAAACATTCTCTATACACAAGCTGACATGTGTGATCCCGATAAATTTATTGGGTTTGATTCCAGGCGTAGAGTCCCTTCTGGTGAAAATTTCCTCCAAATTCATCGTCGACTCAAACCACTGTCATTTCTTTGGTTTCCTATAGGAAGGCTATTTTTTCTCATAGGATTTCGCAGCTTCTTCCCCTCTGCCGTCAGACTGCTGAACACTAATAAGTGACTATGATGGAGGGGTCTTGGGGTTGGGGTTTCCGGCTTTTGGTGGCGACGGGGGGGTCTTCTTGACCCCCACCCCCACTACCCCACCCCAGGACGCTAGTGGGGCGCTATGATGCGATGGGGGGGGGGGGAGGATGTCGATATAGTGGGTTGAGTTTCCGGTCTAACCACCGCCGCCAAACACACACCCAGACCGCTAGGGGGCGCTATGATATGATGGAGGGGTCTTGGGGTTGGGGTTTCCGGCTTTTGGTGGCGACGGGGGGTCTTCTTGACCCCCACCCCCACTACCCCACCCCAGGACGCTAGGGGGCGCTATGATATGATGGAGGGGTCTTGGGGTTGGGGTTTCCGGCTTTTGGTGGCGACGGGGGGTCTTCTTGACCCCCACCCCCACTACCCCACCCCAGGACGCTAGGGGGCGCTATGATATGATGGAGGGGTCTTGGGGTTGGGGTTTCCGGCTTTTGGTGGCGACGGGGGGTCTTCTTGACCCCCACCCCCACTACCCCACCCCAGGACGCTAGGGGGGCGCTATGATGCGATGGGGGGGGGGGGGATGTCGATATAGTGGGTTGAGTTTCCGGTCTAACCACCGCCGCCAAACACACACCCAGACCGCTAGGGGGCGCTGGGACAAGATACGAGGAGGTGGGGTCCGGGTGACCCCCGGGGGTCACACAAGGGTTAAACCTGTGTGATCCAGTCTGAGTCTTGCCATAATGATGTCTTCCCTCCTTTTGGTTGTTATGTAATTCTTTATTGCAATAGATTTTTGTATTTTGTAATACGATCTACCTTTATGATCTTCATCCCATCTTTTTAGCCATAGCTCAATTCTTTTTTTCTTGATTACTGCTTTCCCTTCACCTTTTCCAAGAGATAATGGTATAGTTATCTCTTTTCCACGAGTGCTTTTTGCTGATTTGTCGGCACAGTCATTCCCTTTCAACCCTTCATGTGCAGGAACCCAACAAAACTGAACTTCTCCACCACCCCTGTGTACCCTAAATAAACTGTGATATAGCTCAGTCACCAAGTCTTCTCTTGTAGATTTTAGTGTGTATGGTTTTCAACGCTACAAGTGAATCCGTGCACACCACCACCCGGTCCGGTCTGACCTCCTGTACCCACTGCAAAGTAATAATTATTGCCACCATCTCTGCTGTCAACATCGATGTATTGTTGGAGAGTCTTTTTGCGATGGTCACTTTAAACTCTGGAATACATACTCCAACTCCAACAGAGCCCTCTTTGTTCTTTGAACCGTCAGTATAGAGCTGTAAAAAGTTATAGTAATTGTTCCTGAGGTAAATGCTTGTTTTAACACCAGCTTCACTCATATGCCAATCCTTTTTCCTCATTAGCAAACTAGCGTCTACTTCTATTCCCGGAAACAGCCAAGGGGGAACATTACTCATTGGACTGGTGTTAGCTATATCAGTAGTGTGTAGCCCATACATTCTGCCTTTTCTTTCAATTGTCCACCCAAACCCGTGTCCCTGGAAGTTAGTGTATTCCCAGCAGTCTTGTAGTGTTGTTTTTGAAATATTTGCTTTGTCACTTCCTTTCAGCTTGACCCAGTATGATAATGTGAGTTTATCTCTTCTCAAATCCATTGGCATTTCTCCTGCTTCTATTAAAACTGCATTGTTTGGGTGTGGTCTGGTGGTAAGTTTGGGGTTGTGTGTCTTTGCAGTGTTATTTTTCTACCACTAGGCTGTGCTGTTGCACAAATGTGTCATTTGCCAGTACGGCTTACTGGTTGCCTTGGATCCCGGAGTAAATTCACGCAGACATGGGGAGAATATGCAAACTCCACACAGATCACTGTTGGTCGGGGGCTGGGATTGAACCCAGGATCCCCGGCCAAGGGTGAGTTGCTGTGCTGCCGCAGTGCTAACTACTCCGCCACCGCGCTGCCCTGCCTGCTACATACATACATACATAGTTATATATATGTGTGTGTGTGTGTGTGTGTGTGTGTGTGTGTGTGTATATAATGTCCGAAAAATGTGGCAGCCCAAAAGAAAAAAAATCTCCCCATTGAGAAATTTACTGTTGTGGGGAGCGTGGAATAAAGAGACTGAATTGTGCTTTAATTCAGGTTTATTCAACATCCATTTCCCCAGCCTGCTCTCTCCAATAAGCAGGAAGAAAAGAGAGTGAGCCACATCAGAGTTTCACATTTATACCTTTTCTCATACAGACTTCTCACACACAGGGGGGATCACATATCCCCGTCAAAACCCTTTATTGACATTTCTCCCCCCTCCAGCCTTCCGTCTTCTACCTGCGTCCTGGAGGTCAAGAAGTCCTTTGTTCGCACCCCTGTCCTCTCTCGTTGTCCTCCGCAGGTGGTCCAGACTTACTGTCCTCTTCGTCGTGAGGTCAATCCACATATGTGCTGTCAGCATGCATCTCTCTTATGTTTAACATACGTATGGGCAAGTACACCGCTACATACATCCCTTTTATGTCTAAACATATGTATGCACAAATACACAGCTATATAACCCTCCCAAACGATGAAGAATGGACGATACATTAAAATTCTGTGAACATGTTACTATCAACAGTAGAACCAACATCAAACACTCAGTCTGTGCGCCGCCTGGGCTTCAACCGTCTCCCGAATCTGCTGTAAGCTGGCCCCGCCTTGCCTGCGGCGCCCTTCTGCCCAGGCTCTGTTGACTGAGGAAGAGAGTGGTTATTTGACTTCTGCGGGGGCTCTGAGACGCTCCCCCTGGGGGGTCGGCCACGTCGAGGCACCCTCGCGACCGGTACAGACTCGTCCTTCATGACAAAAGCAGGTTTTAATCTGTCAATACTAACTGTCTCCTTTCTGTCTCCCAAATCTAGCACAAAATGCTTATCACCTGTCTCCAGCACTCTATATGGCCCATCATATGGCGGTCTGAGTGTTGATTTTAGTGCCTTGTGCCTGACAAAAACGAACTCAGCATTTTTTAAAGCTTTGGGAAAAAAAACGCGTGGAAAAGCGTGATGAACAGGGCCCGGGAGCGCGTCCGCTCCCGTGCCGACTAGTGGCCCAAGAGCAGGGAGGGGGGGCGGCTCCGGGTGCTCTGG
Organism: Pholidichthys leucotaenia; assembly: GCA_020510985.1. NCBI lineage: Eukaryota > Metazoa > Chordata > Actinopteri > Cichliformes > Pholidichthyidae > Pholidichthys > Pholidichthys leucotaenia. Next base: position 125,898,069 of record CM035848.1, read on the forward strand.
TAAAAACTCGCCTGGCAGCCTGAGAGGTTGTGCGAACACTAGCTCCGCTGGGGAGGCATCTAAGTCCTCCTTGGGCGCAGAACGCAACCCTAATAAAACCCATGGTTATTTGTTTACCCAATCTGCATCCGTGAGTGCCGCTCTGAGTGCTGCCTTCAAAGACCTATGAAAGCGCTCGCATAAACCATTAGCCTGAGGGTGATACGCAGTAGTGCGGTGAATTTTGGCTCCTAAGCCGTTGGCCATCGCTGACCAAAGCTCAGAGACGAATTGAGGCCCTCTATCGGACGTAATATTCGACGGAACGCCAAAACGTGCTACCCAAGCCGTTAAAAAAACCAGAGCCACCTCCGCGGCCGTGGTCGTCACCAGCGGGACCACTTCCGGCCAACGTGTGGTTCGGTCCACCATTGTCAAAAGATGTGTGAACCCCTGTGACGCCGGTAGGGGGCCCACGAGGTCAACATGCACGTGGTCGAACCTTCTGGCCGGAATGCAAAACGGTTCTAACGGGGCTCTTGTGTGCTTGTGGATTTTGGCCCATTGACAGGACATGCAGGCCTTTGCCCACTCCTTCACGTGCTTGCGCAGGCTCGGCCAAACAAACTTTTCCGCTACCATTTTCACTGAAGCGCGCACTCCCGGGTGCGCCAGCGAGTGGATCGAGTCAAAAATGCGGCGGCGCCACGTGGCCGGAACCACCGGGCGTGGGCGCCCAGTCGACACATCGCAGATTAGGGGGGGAGTACCGGTTTGTAAACACTTGCTCTCCAGCCTTAACCCTGTTGGTCCAGACTGGAGCGCACGCACGTCTGCATCCGCACCCTGCTCTGCTGCCATGGCTGCGTAATCTATACCTACATGCACTGGGGCTGCACGCGCTCCCGTGCTGCTACTCTGCTGCGCGGTCGCAGCGGGCTGGTCCGCTTCTGCGCATGCCGGTGCCGTGACCGCGCGCGAGAGGCAGTCTGCCACCACGTTGAGTTTACCCGCTACGTGCCGAATGTCAGTGGTAAATTCCGAAATTGCGGCCAGCTGCCTCTGCTGCCTGCCTGACCACGGATCTGAAATTTTGGACATGGCGTATGTGAGCGGCTTGTGGTCCACGAAAGCGGTGAAATGCCGTCCTTCCAGCCAGAACTGGAAATGACGAATAGCCAAATGCAGCGCCAACAGCTCCCTGTCGAACGCGCTGTATTTTCGCTCGGCCACGCTTAAGGATTTGCTGAAAAAAGCCAGCGGCTGCCAAACTCCGGCAACCTGCTGCTCTATAACGGCCCCTATGGCCACATCTGATGCGTCTGTCGTTAGCGCGATGCGTGCCGCTGGGTCAGGGTGAGCCAGGAGCGTAGCGTCCGCCAAGGCTTTTTTCACCTCTGTGAACACGCGCTCCTGCTCTGGGAACCATTCAGCAGCATTGGCTGGTTTTTGTTTCTTGAGCGCGGCATATAGCGGCTGCATGAGTTGTGCTGCGTGGGGCAGGAAACGGTTATAAAAATTCACCATCCCTAAAAATTCCTGCAATGATTTGACCGTTTGTGGTCGGGGAAAATCTGCCACTGCGCGCACTTTATCCTGTAACGGAACTGCCCCTTCTGGGGAAACGCGGTGGCCCAAAAAATCGATCTGCGCAACGTCGAACTGGCACTTGGCTGGATTAATTATTAAGCCGTGCTCTCCCAACCTCCTAAAGACCACAGTGAGGTGCTTTTCGTGTTCTTCCTCTGAGGTACTGGCGACCAACATGTCATCGAGGTACACAAACACGAAAGGGAGATCGCGTAACACGGCGTCCATCATCCGTTGGAACGTTTGCGCCGCCCCTTTAAGACCAAACGGCATGCGTAGAAATTCAAAAAGTCCAAACGGGGTTATTACTGCTGTTTTAGGAATGTCCTCCGGCCAGACTGGAACTTGATGGTAGCCGCGAACCAGGTCTATTTTGGAAAAAATGCGCGCCCCCGCTAGACGTACTGAAAAATCCTGGATGTGTGGGATGGGATAACGATCGTGTGCTGTGGCGTTGTTCAGCCTGCGGTAATCGCCGCACGGTCTCCAGGAGCCATCAGCTTTCGGGACCATATGCAGCGGCGAAGCCCATGGGCTTTTCGAACGGCGAATAATGCCCAGCCTCTCCAGGCTGGCGAACTCCTCGCGCGCTATAGAGAGCTTGGCAGCATCCAAGCGCTGAGCCTTCGCAAAGACGGGGGGGCCAGATGTAGGGATAAAATGCTCCACCCCGTGTTTTGCGACTGTTGCTGAAAAAGTGGGTACCGTGAGTGCTGGAAACTGGGTGAGGAGTGTGTGGAACTTACCACCTGCTGCGGCGACGTTGGTCTGTACTGGTGGCGGGGACACTCGAGCTGAACAGGGGAGAGAGTAGAAAGAGAGTGCATTTACCAGCCGCCTATTGGCAAGATCAACTAACAGACCGTGTGAGCACAGAAAGTCAGCGCCTAACATGTTGAAACTCACCGCTGCTATGACAAAAGTCCATTCATATGTGCGGCCATGTAAGCATAAAGACAAAGTCTTTTTCCCGTAGGTGCTGATGCTCGAGCCGTTTGCCGCCGTTGCTCTGCTACCACGGGGTCCAGCCAACCGGTCAGCATATGTCGGGGTGATGAAACTCACTTGGGCTCCGGTGTCTATGAGGAAATCTCGTCCGGAGCTCGCATCTGTGATGTAGAGCAGCTTGCTGCTTTCATCAAGAGTCGAAGCTGCTAACGACCCTCGGTCTTGCCGTTTCCCGAACTCCTGAAGCTGCAGGGCGGCACACACCTGCGTGCCCTCTCGGCAAACCTCCGATGATAAAAGCAGAGATCCTCTCCTCCGCTGTGTCGGGGCCGCGCCTCTGCCACTGAACCATCACCTCCACCGCGTCGCGGCCGCGCCGCTGCCGTTGTTAGTAAGCTTGGGTCTGCTGCCTCTGGCTCCCCACTGCTTTGGGTCGCTGCTGCGGTCATCTGCTCGCCGCAGGCGTCCAGGATCCTGTCTGCCTCCTGGGCCAGCTCCCGGAAATCCTCCTGGGTATGACAACGTGCGCCGGCCAGCGTCCCTCTCATGTGCGCCGGGAGGTTGGTGAGGAAGATGTACTGGAAAAGGAAATCATCGTTGTCTGACCCCCTCAGCTGTAGCATATCTTCCATCAGGGCGCTTGGCCTGTGTCCTCCCTGGTTGAGCAAAGCCAGGAGCCTCCTAGCCCTCACTTCGGCTGAAGGCGTGAAAAACTTGATGAGTGTAGCTTTCAACCTGCCGTATCTGTCGGTGGCGGGTGGCTGCTGTACCAAGCTCTGCACGCACCGAGCCGTGCGGTTATCCAGCTTAGCGATGACATGGTGGAACTTAGTGTCATCCGCCGTTACTCCTGCGAGCGCGAACTGTGACTCCGCTTGTAGGAACCACGACTGTGGATTGTCCTGCCAGAATTCCGGCAGCTTGACGGCTACGGCGCTCGCCAGGGCAGACTCCAGCGAGTCTGGAACGTGGAGACCTTCTCCAGGCATTCTCTACGTCGATAGGTCACCAATGTGGGGAGAGTGGAATAAAGAGACTGAATTGTGCTTTAATTCAGGTTTATTCAACATCCATTTCCCCAGCCTGCTCTCTCCAATAAGCAGGAAGAAAAGAGAGTGAGCCACATCAGAGTTTCACATTTATACCTTTTCTCATACAGACTTCTCACACACAGGGGGGATCACATATCCCCGTCAAAACCCTTTATTGACATTTCTCCCCCCTCCAGCCTTCCGTCTTCTACCTGCGTCCTGGAGGTCAAGAAGTCCTTTGTTCGCACCCCTGTCCTCTCTCGTTGTCCTCCGCAGGTGGTCCAGACTTACTGTCCTCTTCGTCGTGAGGTCAATCCACATATGTGCTGTCAGCATGCATCTCTCTTATGTTTAACATACGTATGGGCAAGTACACCGCTACATAAATCCCTTTTATGTCTAAACATATGTATGCACAAATACACAGCTATACTGTTCTTAATTTTCTGCTCCGTGTGTAATCATTCTCCAGGATTTATTGGTTCGGCTTCCATTGTGGGGAATCAAACAGCACTGATGTTGTGTCAAAAAGTAAATGACATTTAATGGGATTTTATGTTATTTTAATGGAGAGAGTTGTAACAGTCATTTTATTTATATGATGATACACTAAACAGTTTTTTTTTTTATTCCATCCACATTCACATTTTAATTGCGGACTTAGTGTTGGAGTCTATAGAATTATTTTGTTATTTTTTTAGATGAATGAATGAATGAACAGGGGAAAAGGGTATGCAGAAGTAACTACATAGGAATATAAAACGAAAATAAATACTGAAACATATGCCCAAGGGAAATGTGTTCACTTCAGAAGCAGGTCCAGAAAGGTAGGAAACCTCCACAAACGCTGATCTTTACACGAGCATCACCTAACGCTGATGTCAGGTGACCTGCGCTGAGTATTTCTCCGATTTTTCAAAACATCTGTAAAAGTCGGTCCAAACACTATAGAGTGAATCCAGCTTTAACTTAGGTTGACTTGGGTAAACTCTGCATAACTTAGCTCAGTGCTCAGGAACTTTTACAAACTAAGCACAACTTTCACCAACGTGTATTTCCAAATGTTGGCAAATTTTGAGCAGGCTGAAAATTTTCAGAGAGCACAACTTTCACCAGCATTTGCCAACAAACACCAACAATCATTAACTTTTGCCAGCAGAGCCAGATGTTTGCCAAAACGTCAGTGAAAGTTGGTCCAACCGTTTTAGTGTGAATCCACCTTAACTTGAAGAACAACATTATCACAAATTACTACAGGTATTAGAAAAGATAATCATGATTGTGATAAAACTTTAGTGAATTTCAGCTTAATATGTTTTGACATTTTCAGGTGAATAGTTTTCAAATGAAGCCTACGGCATACCAGTTTTTGACAGGGAGCCTATTTTGAGTCAGATTAATAGACCTCTTTGTATTTCATAAACAGTTGTTGTTGGTCAAGTTGCAATGGACTACATGATGTGCTTTCATACCTCCCCCTTGCACTTTATAATCTCTATCATTGCAAAAGTTGTCAGACATGTAGGGTCTGTGTCTCACAATTAAAACTACTTTGAGATGGCTCATGTTGTGAAATGGAACTGCATGATATAAAAAGAACTGAAATGAACCAGTAGTTTCTAGACACAAATCAGGACTTCTCATGTCTTCTCTTTTAGCACCCCTTTGCACTCCAAATTCTGACTAAGATTGGGCTGATCATCTCCCTGGTGTGTCTGATTCTGTCCATCCTGACCTTCAAGTTCTGCCGTTCCATACAGGGGACTCGCACCACCATCCACCTGCACCTCTGTATCTGCCTCTTCATGGCATACCTCGACTTCCTATCTGGGATTTCACAAACTAAACCAGAGGTAAAAAGAAAAAAGCAAACAAACAAACAAAAAAAATAAATGGTGCCATTAATAAATATTAAAACAGCCTGTCATAGTTCCTAATGTGGTTTTAATAAAGACATGCAGATCTGAGCACAGCCAGCACATTCGCCTGCCAATACAACCTTCTGTTTGTGAGTGGGAGCCAATCAAATTAAGGTTAACTAAAGGATCCTAGTTTTAGCTAAAGGATAACTGGGGGAGGAACCACATCTTGATGGCTGGTCCTAAATTTATTGTAATGTTGGAATAGTTACTATTCCTCAGATAACCTTTACTGACGTAAATGCACAAACCAATGCATCATTCTTTCTCCATATTAACACTCCAGGGTGGCTGCAGGTTTGTTGCAGCGATTCTCCATTTCTTTTTCCTGGGCGTATTCACCTGGATGTTGTTAGAGGGGGTGCAGCTGTACCGTATGGTTGTCCGGGTGTTCAACCCCACCATTCAGCCACTCTACTTGTACGTCTTCGGCTATGGGGCCCCGCTTGCTATTGTCATTGTATCAGCTATCATCAGACCAAGGGCATACGGCACTAGCCAGTAGTAAGTGTGAAAAAACTTTACTTGTGGTTCCACTGCATTTACAATGCTTGCTTCATAGCAGTGACATCAATGGATTACACACAGTTGCTGTTATCTGCCTCAGTGACATAACACCCTAGTGTAAACATATTTCCTTCCTCCCATCTGCAGCTGCTGGCTCTCCCTAGAAGACGGATTTGTGTGGAGCTTCTTCGGCCCTGTGTGCTTCATTATCGTCCTGAACGTTTTTTCCTTTATCATCACTGTTTGGAAGCTTGCCCAGAAATTCACCAGCCTCAACCCAGACCTCTCCAAACTGCGCAAAATAAAGTCAGTCTGTGCTTATTTAAATTAAGCATGTGCATGTTCAACATTGTGGGTTTATGCGTGTCTTCTGTTGCTGTTGTAATCCTTCATGGAATGTTAAAAGTGCACAAACAAATAGCAAGGGTAAATGCACACAACAGTATATAGACACAACAGGGCATGATAGGATTAAAAAGATCTTTGAAGGAACGAATGTGAACTTTGTTGCATTAAAAGAGGAGGGAATGTTTTCATAGTTCTACTTTGACTCTAATGGGCTGCTACTCATGGTTTACTCTCCCTCCACTCTCAGCAGCTGCAAAACACATCTGTGCCAAAAGGAAAAATCATCCTCCTTTGGATATACCATCTATAAATCAGTTATGTGTAATTTATTCAAAGGAATTAGGAAAGTGAACTTCTAATGCCAAAAGCAAGAGAATGAAATGCTACTGTTTAGTTGGGGGAAAACTCAGATCTTAATAGATTTTAATCAAATGGTTTCTGTGGCTTCTTTCAGTGGAAACAGATCTGCTTCTCATTCACAGATCTTTTTCTGGGTAGCTTTTTGAGTAAGTTAATAGACCTAGAAACCCATTTTTTCCCTCATCGGGTTTCAGTTTAAATCCCTTTAAAAAATAGGAGATTATTCACTGGAATATGACCGGCATATCAGATGATGCTACAAAGGCTTCATGCAGAGGGCATTGCCAGAGAGAGTTTTTAAAATAGTGTGCTTCCCGTAGCCTCTGTTTTTCTTCTTCTAAAACCTTTCAGTAGGTAGTAGCTGCATTTGTAATCATTGCTTCACTGTTTGCTTTCACTCTTCGGGGGTTTCTGGACTCTGCCGTGGTACCCCATGTCTAATCTTTCTGTATTCTGCTTTTTGTTTTTCTTCCCCTCCCCACCCCCTTCCTTCTCTAGGGCGTTTACAGTGACAGCCATAGCCCAGATGTGTATTTTGGGTCTGATGTGGGTGTCTGGGGTCTTTTTGTTTCAAGAGAAACCTCCCATGGAGGTGGCATACATATTCACTCTCCTCAACAGCCTGCAGGGTGCACTGATCTTCATCATGCACTGCCTGCTTTCTAAACAGGTAGGACATTGAAGCTGTGCGTGAGTGTGGCGCATGGTGTGTTCACTGAATTGAGATGTATGATTATAATAAAAAGATATGTTATAATTCACAAATTCTAGAATTAATGGCATACAGTATGTCATTGTCAGTGTATAAGCAGCAGATTTTTTCCCCTGATGTTTTGCTGCCCTCTGCAGGTGAGAGATGAGTATGCACATTTCCTCTCCCGTATCTGCACGCCACAGAAGAAGAGATACTCGGATTTCAGCAGTGTCAATCCCTCCAGCAGTCAGTCCCAAGTAAGCATGTATTCATGTCACATATTTAGTTTCTGCAGTGATTGTTTGTGTATTTCTATATATTGTAAAAAGTTCTATTTTGTGCCACCAGGACTAAGCAGTAGGAGAAGGTAAAGCATGAGGCGCTTGTCCTGAAGAGGGACTAAAGATGGATTCATGCTGCATTTCGCCTCTGGTCCGCTTTAGTCCGCGTCCACTTCGGATGAGGCCGGCACGCATGCGGCTCTGTATATGCTTCAATTTTTTTCATCTACCAGGCCAAGCGGCTGACGCGTGCACACAACTGTTATTTGTAGTTTCGCCCCAGCCCTGTGGGTAGTGCAAATGCACTAATACGCCAGTTTGTTCACCGGCTATAAACGCGAGAGCGACGCTCATTTTTTGTAGCAACAACAATGGCATCGTTTCAAGGAAAAGGAGGAATTACCATTTTTCAGTGCTGTTCTCCACTCGAGCTGCTGCTCTCTTTGTCTTCTTTGTCTACTTTCACTTTGTATGCTGTGTCGATAGCGCCACCTCATGAATGGGATGTTGAATCTTACCGCATGTGCAGTCAATGCAGGCAGACTGTCGGCAGGCCGCATGGACAGAAAATTTGGGCTGCACGTGGTCATCCACAGAAGAGCTCTGCAGACACTAGCGGACTGGAGACGATGACGTAAATTTTGTCACACAAGCCTCGTGGTCGCGCGGATGCTGGCAACAGAGGTGCAGCATGAATCCAGCTTCAGAATATATTATGTATTTTTGTAAAATATGTATGTATTTTTCAGTCTTAGGCTTAGGCTTAGTCCTTCCTGTCCTTTACAGGACGATGGGCAACAAGCTTGTGGCATTTTTCTCTATTGGTGCTCAGTTCTTCAGCTTCAGTGGGGTCGAGGTGACATTTCTTAAGATCTTCTTTGAAAGTCTAACACCAGGTTTTCTTTAGTCAGCCCCACTTTCTCTTTCCTCCGACTGGTGTCCATCAGAGGGCATGATGGACAGGACGTGTTGGTAGTATATGTAGCACATGTCTTGCAAAGACGCGGTCACCTCTCAGCTACAATCTCATTGAGTGGTTTTAGTTGTGCACATTTAAGCACCTCCAGTATTTTTTAGTAATTGAAAATAATTATTTTAATATTCTGCATGCAATACAATGTGCATGACAGTATGCAAAGTATACAAAAAAATCTCGCTGACTTCTAACCCCACAAAACTACAGATGAATAGAGAATAAATACAGACTGGTCTGAACCGTACCTGTGCTGGGTATTTTGACTTGTTTGTTTTACGTAGAGGTTGTTATCAACAGTCACAGAACATCAACTCAGTAAAACTTACAACACATAAAAAGAAAATGCTCATGTTTAGGTTTTATTTGTATGACCCAAGCTATAACTTGACTCTTCTTTCTTGATCTATAGCAGGGACAACACTTGCCTTGCTTAATTCTTAACACACTTGGACTAAACACTTACACACTAATATCTACATGCCATACTTGCCACTGCTGCTCACAGTCACACAATCTACACACCTCTACCTCCTGTTAAAGCTCCTTTTTTTCTTAGATTGTCATAGCATACACAGAAGTCACAATGGGAAAGTGTAGAGAGAAGCCTCCTCAGTGGTCTGTCTAACATTTATCCTGTGCATAATGTCATCTATACAGGATGAAATACAGTTATCTTTTGGGAGGACTGTGTGTTATTGTGCTTGCATAGCCTCGGAATTGCTTGGTTACCCTATGACCAACTCAGATACTTTTGTCTGACTGTCAATGAGACATCACACCTTCCACTACTACTTATTACACCAACCATTTTCCTTTGCCTCACGTTACCTCATGCACTGGCCCATATCAGTGGAGCAACATACAGTGGGGCAAAAAAGTATTTAGTCAGCCACCAATTGTGCAAGTTCTCCCATTTAAAAGATGAGAGAGGTCTCCAATTTTTGTCATAGGTATACTTCAACTATGAGAGACAAAATGAGAAAAAAAAAATCCAGAAAATCACATTGAAGGATTTTTAATGAATTAATTGGTGAATTCCTCGGTAAAATAAGTATTTGGTCACCTTCAAACAAGCAAGATTTCTGGCTCTCACAAACCTGTAATTTCTTCTTTAAGAGGCTCCTCTGTCCTCCACTCGTTACCTGTATTAATGGCACCTGTTTGAACTTGTTATCAGTATAAAAGACACCTGTCCACAACCTCAAACAGTCAGACTCCAAACTCCACTATGGCCAAGACCAAAGAGCTGTCAAAGGACACCAGAAACAAAATTGTAGACCTGCACCAGGCTGGGAAGACTGAATCTGCAATAGGTAAGCAACTTGGTGTGAAGAAATCAACTGTGGGAGCAATTATTAGAAAATGGAAGACATACAAGACCACTGATAATCTCCCTCGATCTGGGGCTCCACGTAAGATCTCACCCCGTGGGGTCAAAATGATCACAAGAACGGTGAGCAAAAATCCCATAACCACACGGGGGGACCTAGTGAATGACCTGCAGAGAACAGGGACCAAAGTAACAAAGGCTACATCAGTAACACACTACGTCGCCAGGGACTCAAATCCTGCAGTGCCAGGTGTGTCCCCCTGCTTAAGCCAGTACCTGTCCAGGCCCGTCTGAAGTTTGCTAGAGAGCATTTGGATGATCCAGAAGAGGATTGGGACAATGTCATATGGTCAGATGAAACCAAAATAGAACTTTTTGGTAAAAACTCAACTTGTTGTGTTTGGAGGAGAAAGAATACCATACAGTACCTACTGTGAAGCATGGGGGTGGAAACATCACGCTTTAGGGCTGTTTTTCTGCAAAGGGACCAGGACGACTGATCTGTGTAAAGGAAAGAATGAATGGGGCCATGTATCGTGAGATTTTGAGTGAAAACCTCCTTCCATCAGCAAGGACATTGAAGATGAAACGTGGCTGGATCTTTCAGCATGACAATGATCCCAAACACACCACCCAGGCAATGAAGGAGTGGCTTCGTAAGAAGCATTTCAAGGTCCTGGAGTGGCCTAGCCAGTCTCCAGATCTCAACCCCATAGAAAATCTTTGGAGGGAGTTGAAAGTCCGTGTTGCCCATCGACAGCCCCAAAACATCACTGCTCTAGAGGAGATCTGCATGGAGGAATGGGCCAAAATACCAGCAACAGTGTGTGAAAACCTTGTGAAAACTTACAGAAAATGTTTGACCTCTGTCATTGCCAGCGAAGGGTATATAACAAAGTATTGAGATAAACTTTTGTTATTGACCAAATACTTATTTTACCGAGGAATTTACCAATTAATTCATTAAAAATCCTTCAATGTGATTTTCTGGATTTTTTTTTTCTCATTTTGTCTCTCATAGTTGAGGTATACCTATGATGAAAATTGGAGACCTCTCTCATCTTTTAAGTGGGAGAACTTACACAATTGGTGGCTGACTAAATACTTTTTTGCCCCACTGTAGGTTGTCAGTCATTCATATTTCATCATAGTGTACTGTATCATCATTCTTCGGGGTCCTTCTGCATCACAGGACCAATGCAGAAGGATCCTTTTGGGATTATTAACATAGTAGATACGCGTCATAGTACAAAGCTCTAATGTGGCACTATGGAGTGACATAATGTTCGGCTCAGGAGACACACACACACAGGCTCAGAGTAGTTCAAATAGTTTATTAGCAGCAGGGGTGAATGGATGTGTGTCTGCGGAATGTTAATGTGTTGGTGGCGGCGTCTGCTTCAGGCACAGAGGCAGGAGACCGTACAGCCGGCAACCCTATGGGAGAGAACACAGAGACACAGGGTGACGGGCACACACCAACACAAGAGGAGAATAGGCGAGGGAGAAGCTTACTTGCTAGGGACAGATGACTGGCACAACAAGGACAGAACCCGGGAGACAGCCACCTGCAGGGCTCGGTGCAGCAGCGAGGAACGACGAGGGAACGGGGTTGTCCGCCGCCGAGAAATCCACCTGTGCACAGGGGAGCAGACTGGAAAAGATGAGGTAAGGATTTCTTACCACACAGCGTCGTGCTGAAGAGTAGGTTGCTTCACGCTGAAGGGGGATGAAGTCTGACGGCTTCAGGCCAAAGCTCAGGGCGAGGTGGCTTATATTCCTCGCCGCTGATGATGTGCAGGTGTGCGTGCAGGTGGCGCCGCTGATGAGTGGCGCGGCGTGACAGTACTCCCCCCTCTAGCAGCGCCTCCTGGCGATGGCTTCTCTGGGTGCGCTCGGGGGAAATCAGCGATGAGCGAGGGGTCTAACACAAACGACCGGGGCACCCACTGTCGATGTTCAGGCCCGTAGCCCTCCCAGTCCACCAAGTATTGCAACCCACGACCCCGGCGCCGGGAGTCCAGGATGGAAGAGACGGCCCAGGCCGGATGGCCATCAATCATCCGGGGCGCGGGTTGCGCAGCAGGAGGAGGGCAAAGGGGGTCGGAGACTGCCAGTTTCACCTTAGACACGTGGAAGGTGGGATGGATGCGGAGGGAGGGGGGAATAGCCACGCGCACAGCCACCGGGTTGACGATCCGGGTGATGGGGGAGGGACCCATGAATCGCTGTGCCAGCTTCCTCCTCTCGCCTTTTAAAGTTACGTCCCAGGTCGACACGTAGACACGTTGCCCAACTCTGTACGCCGGGGCAGGTCTTCTGTGCCGGTCCGCCACAGTTCTGTTGCGCTCCGCTGTGCGTAAAAGCGTATTGCGCGCGGCAGCCCAGATGGAGCGGAACTGCCTGAGATGCGCCCTAACTGAGGGGACAGTTACCTCACTCTCCTGCACCGGGAACAGCGGGGGGTCATAACCCAGGGACGCCTTGAAGGGGGACATCCCTGTAGCAGAAGAGCGAGCGGTGTTGTGGGCGTATTCAACCCAGGCAAGATGGTTGCTCCAGGACGTGGGTTTGGATGCGGTCACACAGCGGAGCGCAGCCTCCAGCTCCTGGTTGGTCCGCTCACACTGCCCATTGGATTGGGGGTGATGGCCGGAGGAGAGGCTCACCTTGGCTCCGATGGCGTTACAAAATGACCTCCAAACCTCAGAGGAAAATTGGGGGCCCCGGTCCGAGACCACGTCCACCGGAATCCCGTGCAGCCTGACCACGTGTTGGACGAGGAGATCCGCCGTCTCCAGGGCAGTAGGGAGACCTCGCAGGGGGACGAAGTGCACAGCCTTGGAGAAACGGTCCACGATGGTCAGGATGGTGTCATAGGAGTTGGAGACGGGGAGTCCGGTGACGAAATCCAACGTGATGTGCGACCAGGGCCTGCCAGGGACGGGCAGGGGCTGGAGCAGACCCGCTGGAGGGGCATTTCCCGACTTGCTGGTGGCACAGATTGGGCAAGCCCGGGCGTAGCGGGCTGCATCCCTCCGCAGGCCTGGCCACCAAAAGGACCGTTGGAGGAGGTCTATCATCCGGGAGGTGCCAGGGTGACAGGTGAGCTTGGAGGTGTGCAGCCAGTGGATGACTTCTCCTCGGACCGCGGATGGCACGAACAGCCTCCCCTCCGGTCCGCCGCCAGGGTCAGGTTCCACTTCCTGCGCCTTCCGAATCTTGCTCTCTATGTCCCAGGAGATGGCTCCCACGACGCACGACCTGGGCAGGATGGTGTGGGGCGTCTCCTCCGACTCCACGGGGGTGAACTGCCTAGAGAGGGCGTCAGGCAGGCCGTTCTTGGAGCCAGGCCTGAAGGTGATGGAGAATTGGAACCTGGCGAAGAACAAGGACCAGCGCGCCTGGCGGGCGTTCAGGCACTTGGCAGATCGTAGGTATTCCAAGTTCTTGTGGTCCGTCAGGACCACGAACGGCAGGTCCGCCCCCTCGAGACAGTGGCGCCACTCTTGCAGAGCGAGTTTGATGGCCAGGAGCTCTCTGTCCCCCACATCGTAGTTCCTCTCCGCCGGGGACAAGCGCCGGGAGAAGAAGGCGCAGGGCCGTTTGGCGCCGTCGTCAGGCGACCACTGAGATAGCACCGCCCCCACTCCCGTGTCCGAGGCGTCCACCTCTACGATGCACTGCAGCGCGGGGTCGACCTGGCGAAGGACCCGGGAGGAGGAGAACTCCGCCTTCAGCGCCTGAAAGGCAGCAGCGACCTCTTCGGTCCACCGGAACGGGACCTTAGGGGACGTGAGGCGGGTCAGTGGTCCGACGATGGAGCTGAAATTGGGGACAAAGCGGCGGTAGAAATTTGCAAATCCCACGAACTGTTGCACCTGCTTCCGTGATGCAGGTGTAGGCCATTCCACCACCGCCTTCACCTTCTCTGGGTCCGGGAGCACCTGGTCATGAGAGATGATGAAACCCAGGAAGGATGTCGTTCTGGCGTAAAATTCACATTTTTCAGCCTTCACGTATAGCCGGTTCTCCAGCAGTCTTTGGAGGACCCGCCTCACATGGACCTGGTGCTCGTCCCTGGACTTGGAGAAGATGAGAATATCGTCCAGGTAGACGAACACAAAGAGGCCGATGAAGTCCTGGAGGACGTCATTGATGAGGCGCTGAAAGACGGCAGGAGCGTTGGTCAACCTGAACGGCATTACCAGGTATTCAAAGTGGCCGTTCGGGGTATGGAAGGCTGTTTTCCACTCATCTCCCTCCCGGATCCGGATGAGGTGGTATGCGCTGCGTAAATCCATATTGGTGAACCAGGTCGCCCCCTGGAGGGAGTGGAAGGCAGTGTCCATGAGAGGCAGGGTGTAACGGTCCTTCTCAGTGATGTCGTTGAGAGCCCGGTAGTCTATGCACGGGCGGAGGGATCCGTCCTTTTTCCCAACGAAGAAGAACCCTGCCCCCACGGGTGATGACGATGGGCGAATTATCCCAGCGCTCAGTGACTCTTTTAGGTAGGCGTTCATCGTCTCCTTCTCCGGCGCTGACAGGCTGTAGAGCCGACCAGAAGGTAAGGGAGCCCCCTGGCGGAGGTTGATGGCGCAGTCATAGGGCCGATGAGGGGGGAGAGACGTAGCTTTAGTCTTGCTAAACACCATACCCAGGTCGTGAAATTCCGGAGGCACCAGAGACAGGTCCGGGGGTGCAGCGTCCGTAGCAGGGGGAGAAGCGGACAGAGAGCAGGCAGCGGACTGAAGGCAGTTGCCCATGCAGAACGTGCTCCATGCCGATACCCCAGCTGACTTCCAATCCAGGACAGGGTTGTGGAGGCGTAGCCAGGGATACCCCAGGATGACGGGCGACACAGAGTTGGGCAGGATGAGGAAGGTTATCTCCTCCCGGTGGTTACCGGAGATGATCACCGGGACCGGGATGGTCTGGTGCGTGACTCTCCCCAGGAAAACGCGGGAGAGGTTGACCAGGGAGATGGGGTCTTTGAGCGCCTGGCAGCGGATGCCCAATCGGGTTGCCAGGCTTTGTGAAATAAAGCTGCCTTCTGCACCCGAATCCACCAGTGCGTGGGTGAGATGCCCAGTGGGATTGTGGCAGAAACGGATGGGCAGCTTCAATTGAGTGTGAGAGTCTAACCGGTTGAGATCCGCGAGGCCCCCTACAGTGGCTCGCGGACCCTGCCGACTGGCTTTCCGTGGGCAAAGCTTCATCGTGTGTTGGTCATCTCCGCAATACATGCAGAGATCCAACTCACGGCGGCGTTGTTTCTCCGCAGGGGAAAGCTTTGCCCAGCCTGTCACCATCAGCTCCGACTCCTCGGGGCACGATGGTGGCGGCACCGCCAGGGGGCGAGCTTGGAACAGGCGCGGCGAGACTCCACGAGGGCGAGAAGAAGACGACTTCCACCCCGAGGAGCGCTCGCGCAGCCTGTTGTCCAAACTAATCGCTAAGGATGTCAGCTCCGCTAGCGTCTCAGGAATATCCCGCCCAGCCAGTTCATCCCTCAGATCATCATTGAGGCTGCGGAGAAAAAGGCCGCAGAGGGAGCGTTCCTCCCAGCCTGATTCCTCCGCCGCTACCCGGAAGTCGACCGCGTAGTCCGCTGCCAACCGGCTTCCCTGCTGGAGGGCGAGAAGCCGATTGACCTGGACCGTCTCGGTTCGAGAATGGTCAAAGACCTCCAGAAAGCGCCTCACGAATTGGTCATAAGTGAGGGCGGCATAACTGGGCCTCACCATTACGGCGTAGGTCCATGTTAAAGCTCGCCCCTCCAGGAGATTCCCGATATAACCAATTCGGCTATGATCTGAGGGAAAGTCCCCGGGCACACGGTGGAAAACGGACTCACACTGCATAATAAACCCCCGGGCTCCGCCGAGCTTACCGCTAAAGCGGGCGGGGGTAGGAATGGGTGTGAGCCGAACCGGTGCACTCGGAGCCTGCTGGACGGCCACTGGAGCAGCAGGAGCCGCGCCACCCTGACGAGCCGGGGGGAACGGCTGCTGGGGGTCCAAGCGGCCCAACCGGTTAGTTAAATTTAATAATTGATTTAAAATCACCTGTTGCTGATAGGCTATCTGATCCACTCGAGCCTCGAGAGTGGAAAACCGGTGTGCGAGCCCGCCGTCTGCCGAGCCGCTCTGCTGAAGCCGTACTGACATAACATTCGGCTCAGGAGACGCACACACACAGGCTCAGAGTAGTTCAAATAGTTTATTAGCAACAGGGGTGAATGGATGTGTGTCTGCGGAATGTTAATGTGTTGGTGGCGGCGTCTGCTTCAGGCACAAAGGCAGGAGACCGTACAGCCGGCAACCCTATGGGAGAGAACACAGAGACACAGGGTGACGGGCACACACCAACACAGGAGGAGAATAGGCGAGGGAGAAGCTTACTTGCTAGGGACAGATGACTGGCACAACAAGGACGGAACCCGGGAGACAGCTACCTGCAGGGCTCGGTGCAGCAGCGAGGAACGACGAGGGAACGGGGTTGTCCGCCGCCGAGGAATCCACCTGTGCACAGGGGAGCAGACTGGAAAAGATGAGGTAAGGATTTCTTACCACACAGCGTCGTGCTGAAGAGTAGGTTGCTTCACGCTGAAGGGGGATGAAGTCTGACGGCTTCAGGCCGAAGCTCAGGGTGAGGCGGCTTATATTCCTCGCCGCTGATGATGTGCAGGTGTGCGTGCAGGTGGCGCCGCTGATGAGTGGCGCGGCGTGACATGGAGGGTTATAACTGTAACATGTTTATAGTAAATCCTCATCTTTTCCTAACTCTAATCATTATCCTAACTTTAAATAAGTAGTTTTAGTGTGTAACCCTTTTTCAATTATCTAACTTTAATCAAGTGCATTTATTGCCTAACCCTAAAAGTGTTTATTAAATGCCTAATGCAATGAGTGAAATTGAAACTTGTAGCAAAAGGCGCACATTAAAAAGGGGAATAATGGGGTCTTGGGTCTCTTGTATAAGAAACTGTAATTTACCCATCCCTCACCCCAATGTACAGTTTGGTACAGCTTTTAAAGCCGTGTGGCATCATCATTACCAGCTTAACACTAGAGTGTATATAGTCCTAAAGTATCAGGGGTGATATGCAAAAGTGCACATCTTCATCTGTCCTGTATCTCAAGAGGACCCCGCTCAAGAAGCAACCTACTATTTAAAAAAACCTTCCTAATAAACAGAAGGTAGTTTCAAGTGTCCTGTCTGACGTTTTAGGTTATTTCATAACTTATAAATACAGTATGTGTTATTACCACTCTGAGAAATGTGTTGGTGAGTAAGACGTGGTGAGGTCTATATTGACTTTTACTGTAAAAGAGATTTTTTTCCCTTTGTAACACTGTGTCTTTTGATTAAATCTTTCTGATGCTGTGATTTGTCTTCCTGTAGGGCTCTCAGAGTGGACAACAGACAGGAGAATCCCAAATATGAAGAGGCTTTTCTTTTATCCGTCTCCAAAGATGGCCTTTCATATCTTCATCATATTTCAGAGGAAGGTTAAACAAAGTTGTCTCTGAATTTAAATGCTTGAATCACCCCTTCAGTCTTTCATTTAGTCAATTGCAAGTTAACTCAGTGATGATTTGTAAAACCAGCAGCATACCAATGGACTGGGAAACAAACCTTTATGGTTTTTGGTTGATCTATATCACACAAAACCTGAAGAAAATGGTACAGTTCAGGGATTTTCCAAGCAGCAGAGAGGACATGTCTTTTTTTTGGGTTCTGAGGAACTCCACTGGTATTTCTTACCTTTTACAGGTCAACAAAATATGTTAAATACCTCACCATTAAATACAGATGTACATATGACCCTGTGGCTAAGTGTGAGGCCTTTCAGACCCTATAGACCAAATTTATACTGTAAAGCAGCAGCATCCAAATTGGCTGCATAATGGGTCATTTCTTCTTTCAGCGTTAGGTGTCGGCACAGCGGATCATCTGCGTCCATCTCCCCTATCCATTGCATCCTCTTCTGTTACACCAACCCTCTCCATGAATCTTCTCTGTGGTCTTCCTCTTTTCCTCCTGCCTGGCAGCTCCATCTTCAACATCCTTTGTCCAATATATCCACTATCCTTCCTCTGCACATGTGTAAACCATCTCAGAGATTGGAATCTTAGCATCTTCATCTCTGCCACCTCCAGCTCCAACTCCTGTCTTTTCGTCAGTGCCGCTGTCTCCAAACCACAGTAGATCATAGTAGATCTCACTACCACCTTGTAAATCTTGCCTTTCACTCTAGCTGCTATCCTTCTGTCACAAATCACCCTGGCACTTGTCTCCACCCACCCCACCCTGCCTGCACTCTCTTCTTCACCTCTCTTGTGTGCCGCCATCGCATTGGATGTTTGACTCCAAGTATTTAAACTCATCTATCTTCACTACCTCTACTCCTTGCATCTTCACCGCAACACCTGCCTCCCTCTCATTCACACACATGTATGGTCATTTACTGCTCTATTATTTTAGTTATTTTCTCAACTGATAATATTCATTTTTCTGTGACCCTCAGCACTTACTGGTTTGTGTTAGCAACAGTTGACTGTTAAAAAAAGTTATTAATGTCAAATGTCAACCCAATAAGGTGATCTGTAAGTGAAAGTGAATCTATTTGAGTCCATTCAGAACATTTTAGAGCATAATATAAGCTATATTCCCTTCAGAGTGATAAAGGTGAAACTTGTGTAGATATATTTATTTTTAAAGTGCAGATGATACAGTCTTTGGTTATACAAGCTGCAAGAAAATATGAGCAGGAGCAATCAACTCAATGTTTTTGCCTGAATGTTTAATGTTACGTTAAGTTATGTTGAATTGTTGAATTGTGTATATAAAAGGGTATGATTTGTTCATGGGATTGTCTCAGATATTTGTTTCATGTACTGTATTTATCAGTATGTTGTGATGGGGGGAAAAAAGCAACTGAGCAGTGAAGTAAATTACCCATGAAGTGTTGATGTTTCCTCAAGTTCCCATGTGGGATTCTGAGATGATTTTTTTAAATTACTTTATTTGTTTCAAACAAAATAAGTGAATTTTAAAATCACTTGTGGCTTTTTAAATGAGTCTGTATTGATCCACAGTTAATTCTTTTAAATTGTGTTTTTGAAGTACTTGTTTTTATTCCTGAAGTTGTAAACCGTGAAAACTAATCTCTTCCTGAAACAGCTGCTTGGCTAGTTCAAAAACAGACCCGCCCTTCTGATAAGCCTGAAGCTTCCTGCAATTAAAGCTGTCTTTTTGGAGTCTATTTCTGTTTTTCTAAGCTGTCATCTTGTGCCCACACACATTTTTGTTACGATGAAGTTGAAGTCTTCCTTGAACAGAAAACTTCAACATTAGTGGGATCTGTACAGACCTGAGTTTGCTTATTTTTATTGCACTTTACTTTGGTGAAATGACTCTTATGCTGAATTTTTACTCATGTTGTGTATGTAAAGAAAAGACTTGAGAACAACTATTATGGAGCCTGACAAGATTACAGGTTGTAAAAATCTATTTTTATACTTCAACATTTTCTATAATTTAGTTTTTATTTTCAGAGAAAATTGGGAAATTTAGATTTTTTTAAACTATTTTCATGAGACTTTATTTTGATTGTTTGACATTTTTCTTTTTCATAGAGAATCATGTAGTAATATGCACATGATACAAGTGTGACTGCACTTTTATAGCAAAAAAAGTCTTGTATTCATGCCCTGTAAAAAGGATTTTTTTAGTTTCAATAGAGCTATGTTGTGAATGTAAGGATTGTTATTTGATTTTTTTATGCTTTTTTAGTGCTTGTTACATCATATTTGTTACTGTTTTCTGTAAGGAATATGCACCATGAAATAAAAATTTAAAAAAAACATCTTCAGTTTCATTTTTAAAAAATCTTGTTTTTTATAACCAACCGTCATAAGGATGTGTTGATGCATCTTGAAATCAGTTTAACAATATTGCATCATCACTGGGTATTTTTTGACAAAAAGCTTCTAAAGCAACACTATAAATAATGAAAAAAACGACAACTGTCACATTTTACAGCCTGAGTCTCAATAGCCAATCACAGGGTACTTTGTTCATTGGTGGTTAAAGTCATGCCCTGTGATTAACTAATGGGACTCAGGTTGTAAAAGGTGAAAGTTATGTTTTCAGTGTTTGGACCAGCAACAGGAAAGTTGCACAGTACTGATGCAGGTGATGTAGGCCCACTCAGGCAGTTGTTGAAGTGATATTCACCCAGTCAATGACTGATCGACCATCAAAATGATTTGGGCAACATTAACATTAGTTCATCTTCACATTAGTTCATCTTCTGATTGTGGGATCGTCACTTCCTTGTGGTAACGTATCGTCACTTCCTGTTTTGCTGTCTGCCTGTGTGGTTTGCTCTCCAGCCACTAGCTATGGCTACTAGCTCTCTTTTCTCTCCTCCTCTAGTGTGCTCTCTCTGTCAGATGTTTAGCTACACCTCTGCCTCTTTTAGTGATAACAGTAAATGTAATAAATGTTGTCTTTTTGAGGCGCTCAAGGCAAGGTTGTCTGATTTGGAATCCCGGCTCCGCTGCATTGAAACACCGTCTGCGCCAGTTAGTCTTGACGGACGCCCATTAACTGCAGTGGAGCTAGCTAGCGTAGCTAACCCCGTTAGCGGTCCCCCGGCTCTCCTCAGCAGCGAGGAGACTGGGTGGGTGACGGTGAGAAGGAAGCCTAGTCGCAAAGCCCCGGTACACCACCAACCTGTTCACGTTTCTAATTGTTTTTCCCCGCTCAGCGACACACCCGCTGAGGAAAAAACTCTGATCATTGGCGACTCTGTAGTCAGAAACGTGAACCTAGAGACTCCAGCGGCCATAGTCAAATGCATTCCTGGGGCCAGAGCAGGCGACATCGAGTCAAATCTGAAAATGCTGGCTAAAAGTAACTGTAAATATTCCACAATTGTTTTTCACGCCGGCATTAATGACATCCGTCTCCGGCAGTCGGAAGTCACGAAACTTAATATAGAATCGGTGTGTGACTTTGCAAAAACGATGTCTGCCACTGTAGTATTCTCTGGGCCCCTCCCAAATCTGACCAGTGATGACATGTTTAGCCGCTCGTCATCCTTGAACCGCTGGCTGTCTGTGTGGTGTCCTAAAAATGACGTGGGCTACATTGACAATTGGAGCTCTTTTTGGGGAAAACCTGGTCTTATGAGACGAGACAGCATTCATCCCACTTTGGATGGTGCTTCTCATTTATCTAACAATCTGGCATCTTTTTTATCCAAATTTCCAAAACCCTGACTACTCAGAGTTGGGACCAGGAAGCAGAGTCGCAGTCTTACACGCCTCTCTGCAGCTCCTCTTCATCCGCCACCCCTCAGCTTAGCCCCTGTCTTCCCCATCAGAGAATCGTTGTCTGCTCCCTCCAAAGTAAATAAAAATATAATGTATAAGCATCCCAAAGTGATAAAGCAAAATATTGGTAAAACTCAAATTAAACATAAAGCCTCTAAATTGAATGATTTGGCCTCTGTTCCTCCTCATAATTTAAAAATTAAATGTGGTTTATTAAATATTAGGTCTCTAACTCCCAAGTCTCTGTTAGTCCATGATCTGTTAATTGATCATCAGATTGATTTAATTTTCCTTACAGAGACTTGGTTAGGGCAAGAGGATTATGTTGGTTTAAATGAATCAACTCCCTCTGGTTATTTAAACTGTCAAAATCACAGAAGTTCTGGTCGTGGAGGAGGAGTAGCAACAATTTACCATTCCAAATTACTAGTTAATGTAAAGCAAAAAACATGTTATAATTCCTTTGAGGGCCTGGTCCTCAGTATTGGGCACTTTAGCAATTTTAGGTTAAACCCAATTTTATTTGCAATAGTTTATCGTCCCCCGTCAACCTACTCAGAATTTTTATCCGAATTTGCTGATTTCTTAGCTGATTTAGTGCTGAAATCTGATAGAATAATTATAGTAGGGGACTTTAATATACATGTGGATGTAGATAGTGACTGCCTTAATGTGGCATTTAATTCAATATTAGACTCAATTGGGTTTTCTCAGAAAGTAGGAAATCCTACTCATTACCTCCACCATACATTGGACCTTGTTCTGACATATGGCATAGAAATAGAAAATCTTGTAGTGTCTCCTCATAACCCTGTACTGTCAGACCATTGTCTGTTAACCTTTGATTTTACTATTTCTGACTAGCTGGCTCCTAAAGAAAAATATTATTACAGTAGATGCCTCTCAGATGATGCTGTTACCAAATTTATGCAGATTGTTTCCTCTATGCCATGTGTCAACACAACGGAAATAAGCTATAGACAGCTTGCTCCTTCTGTAATTGATAACATGGTGGATAGTGTTTCAGCTTCTCTGCATCAGACTCTAGACTTGGTGGCCCCCTTAAAAAAGAAAAAGTCTAATCAGAGATTTCTAACTCCTTGGTTCAACACAGAAACTCATAGCTTAAAACAGAAGACTCGTCAATTAGAAAGAAAATGGCGCTCCACTAATTTAGATGAAATCTATTTAGCTTGGAGAAATCATCTTTTAATTTATAAAAAATCTCTTAGAAAAGCTAGAACGAGTTATTACTCTGCATTAATAGAAGAGAACAAGAATAATCCCAGGTTTCTTTTCAGTACTGTAGCCAGGTTGACAAAGAGTCAGGACTCTGTCAATCCTAGCATTCCCTTAGAGCTTACTAGTCAGGACTTTATGAACTTTTTCAATAATAAAATTTCATCCATCAGAGATAAAATCAATCAGATTCTTCCCACAGTTAACTTAAATACTGTAACTACTACAACTCCTTCTATTGATGTCTGTCTTGATGAGTTTACTCCAATCGACCTTTGTGAGTTAGACAAAATAGTTTCCTCATCCAAACCTTCAACTTGTCTTTTAGACCCTATTCCTACCAGGTTATTTAAAGAAGTCTTCCCACTTATTGGTAGCTTTATTCTTCATATAATCAATTCTTCATTAACTTTAGGCCATGTACCGCAGGCTTTTAAAACGGCTGTAATTAAACCCTTACTCAAAAAGCCAACGCTAGATCCAGGAGCTTTAGCTAACTATAGACCAATCTCTAATCTCCCTTTCATTTCAAAAATCTTAGAAAGAGTTGTTGCTACGCAATTATTTGACCACCTGCGGGGAAATGGTTTACTTGAAGAGTTTCAATCTGGGTTTAGAATCCATCATAGTACTGAAACAGCCTTAGCAAAGGTCACTAACAACCTCCTCATTGCATCTGATAATGGACTAGTTTCTGTACTTGTCCTTTTAGACCTTAGTGCAGCTTTTGATACTATCGATCATAATATTCTACTTGATAGATTAGAACACTATGTTGGCCTTAATGGAACTTCGTTGCAGTGGTTTAGATCTTATTTATCTGATAGGTTCCAGCTTGTTCATGTAAATAATGAGTTTTCTTTCAACTCAAAGCTTAGTCATGGAGTTCCACAGGGATCTGTGCTAGGCCCTACTTTTTTTAGTTTATATATGCTTCCGTTAGGCAACATTATTAGAAAGCACTGTATACATTTTCATTGTTATGCAGATGACACACAATTATACCTGTCAATGAAGCCAGATGATACTAATCAATTAGCCAAGTTAGAAGCCTGTCTTAAGGAAATCAAAGCTTGGATGACTTGTAATTTCCTGCTATTAAATTCAGATAAGACTGAAATCATTCTTGTTGGTCCAAAAAACCTTAGAAATTCCTTCCAAATCAAACTTTCAGTTTGGATGCGGTTACTCTTTCTCTTAATAGCTCTGTGAGGAACCTTGGAGTTATTTTTGATCAGGATTTGTCCTTCAATTCACATATTAAATTTGTTTCTAAGACTGCCTTCTATCATTTGCGTAATATTGCCAAGATTAGGAGCATCTTGTCTCAGAGTGATGCTGAGAAACTGATCCACGCTTTTGTTAACTCGAGATTAGATTATTGTAATTCTTTATTATCAGGCTGTCCTAAAACTGTCACGCCGCGCCATTCATCAGCGGCGCCACCTGCCCACGCACCTGCTACTCGTCAGCGGCGAAGGATAAAAGCCGCCTCGCCCTGAGCGTCGGCCTGAAGCCGTAGACTTCATTTCCCTTGCATGGACTTCTACCACATTCTCTTCAGCATCCTCTTTACCGGTAAGAAGATCACTTACCTCATCTCTCCAGTTTGCTCCCCTGTGCACAGGTGGATTCCTCGGCGGCGGACAATCCCGTCCCTCGTCTCTCCTCGCTGCTGCACCGAGCCCTGCAGGTGGCTGTCTCCCGGGCTTCCATCCTTGAAGCGCCAGTCATCTGCCCAAACAAGTAAGCTTCTCTCCCTCGCCTATTCTCCTCCTGTGTTGGTGTGTGCTCATCACCCTGTGTCTGATTTCTCCCATAGGGTTGCCGGCTGAACGGTCTCCTGCCTCTGGGTCCGAAGCAGACGCCACCACCAACACATTAACATTCCGCAGACACGCACCCAAACATCCCTGTTGTTAATAAACAGTTTGAACTACTCTGAGCCTGTGTGTGTGCGTCTCCTGAGCCGAACGTTATGTCAGTACGGCTTCAGCAGAGCGGCTCGGCGGACGGCGGGCTCGCACACCGGTTTACCATCCTCGAGGCTCGGGTGGATCAGATTGTTTATCAGCAACAGGTGGTTCTTAATCAATTATTAGAACTGACTAACCGATTGAACCGCTTGGACCCCCAACAGCCGTTCCTCCCGACTCGCCAGGGTGGCGCGGCTCCTGCTGTTCCAGCGGCCGTCCAGCCGGCTCCAGTGGCACCGGTTCGGCTCACGCCGATTCCGACCCCCGCCCGCTTTAGCGGTAAGCTCGGCGGAGCGCGGGGGTTTATTATGCAGTGTGAGTCCGTGTTCCACCGTGTGCCCGGAGATTTTCCCTCGGATCACAGCCGAATTGGTTACATAGGGAATCTTCTGGAGGGGCGTGCGTTAACCTGGACCTACGCCGTAATGGCGAGGCCCAGTTATGCCACCCTCACCTATGACCAATTCGTGAGGCGCTTTCTGGAGGTCTTTGACCACTCACAAACCGAAACGGTCCAGGTCGATCGGCTTCTCGCTCTCCAGCAGGGAAGCCGGTCGGCAGCGGACCACTCGGTCGACTTCCGGGTAGCGGCGGAGGAATTGGGCTGGGAGGAACGCTCCCTCTGTGGCCTGTTCCTCCGCAGCCTCAATAGTGATCTGAGGGATGAACTGGCTGGTCGGGATATCCCTGGGACGCTAGCGGAGCTGACATCCTTAGCGATAAGTTTGGATAACAGGCTGCGCGAGCGCTCCTCGGGGCGGAGGTCTTCTTCTTCTCGCCCTCGTGGAGCCTCGCCGCACCTGTTCCAAGCTCGCCCCCTGGCGGCGCCGCCAGCATCGCGCCCCGAGGAGTCGGAGCCGATGGTGACGGGCTGGACTAAACTTTCCCCTGTGGAGAAACAACGCCGCCGTGAGTTGGGCCTCTGCATGTATTGCGGAGGCGACCAACACACCGTGGAGCGTTGTCCACGGAAAGCCAGTCGGTGGGGTCCGCGAGTCACTGTTGGAAGCCTCGCGGATGTCAATCGGTTAGGATCACTTACTCAATTGAAGCTGCCCATCCGTTTCTGCCATAACCCTACTGGGCACCTCACCCACGCACTGGTGGATTCGGGCGCAGAAGGCAGCTTCATTTCACAAAGCCTGGCAACCCGATTGGGCATCCGCTGCCAGGCACTCAACACTCCCATCTCCCTGATCCACCTCTCCCGTGCCACCCTCGGGAGAGTGACACATCAAACTGTTCCCCTACCGGTCATCATCTCGGGAAACCACCGGGAGGAGATGACCTTTTACGTCCTTCCCAACTCTGTGTCGCCCGTCATCCTGGGGTATCCCTGGCTCCGCCTTCACAATCCGGTTCTGGATTGGAAATCAGCTGGGATCTCGGCATGGAGTACGTTCTGTATGGGCACCTGCCTTCAGTCCGCTGCCTGCTCTCCGTCCGCTCCTCCCCCTGCGACGGACGCTGCACCCCCGGACCTGTCTCTGGTGCCCCCAGAATTTCACGACCTGGGTATGGTGTTCAGCAAAGCGAAAGCTATGTCTCTTCCCCCTCATCGGCCCTATGACTGCGCCATCAACCTCCGCCAGGGGGCTCCCTTACCTTCTGGTCGCCTTTACAGCCTGTCTGCGCCGGAGAAGGAGACGATGAACGCCTACCTGAAGGAATCATTAAGTGCTGGGATTATCCGCCCATCATCGTCACCCGTGGGGGCAGGGTTCTTCTTCGTGGGGAAAAAGGATGGGTCCCTCCGCCCTTGTATCGACTACCGGGCCCTCAATAATATCACGGAGAGGGACCGTTACACCCTGCCTCTCATGGACACTGCTTTCCACTCCCTCCAGGGGGCGACCTGGTTCACCAAGCTGGACCTACGCAGCGCTTACCACCTCGTCCGGATCCGGGAGGGAGATGAGTGGAAAACGGCCTTCCGTACCCCGAATGGCCACTTTGAATATCTGGTGATGCCGTTCGGGTTGACCAACGCTCCTGCAGTCTTCCAGCGCCTCATTAATGACGTCCTCCGGGACTTCATTGGCCTTTTCGTGTTCGTCTACCTGGACGATATCCTCATCTTCTCCAAGTCCAGGGATGAGCACCAGGTCCACGTGAGGCGGGTCCTCCAAAGGCTGCTGGAGAACCGTCTGTACGTTAAGGCAGAAAAGTGTGAATTTTACGCCAGGAGTACGTCCTTCCTGGGGTTCATCATCGCCCACGATAAGGTGCTCCCCGACCCAGAGAAGGTAAAGGCGGTGGTGGAATGGCCTATACCTGCATCCCGGAAGCAGGTGCAGCAATTTGTTGGCTTCGCCAATTTCTACCGCCGCTTTGTTCCCAACTTCAGTGCCATCGTTGGACCACTGACCCGCCTCACGTCCCCGAAGGTCCCGTTCCGGTGGACCGAAGAGGTCGCTGCCGCCTTTGAGGCGCTGAAGGCGGAATTCTCCTCCTCCCGGGTCCTTCGCCAGGTCGACCCCGCGCTGCAGTGCATTGTAGAGGTAGACGCCTCGGACATGGGAGTGGGAGCAGTGCTGTCCCAGCGGTCACCGGACGATGGCGCCAAGCGACCGTGCGCCTTCTTCTCCCGGCGCTTGTCCCCGGCGGAGAGAAACTACGATGTGGGGGACAGAGAGCTCTTGGCCATCAAGCTCGCCCTGCAGGAGTGGCGCCACTGGTTAGAGGGGGCAAGCCTGCCGTTTGTGGTCCTCACGGACCACAAGAACCTGGAATACTTACGGTCTGCCAAGCGCCTGAACGCCCGCCAGGCGCGCTGGTCCCTGTTCTTCGCCAGGTTCCAATTTTCCATCACCTTCAGGCCTGGCTCTAAGAACGTCCTGCCTGACGCCCTCTCCAGGCAGTTCGCCCCCGTGGAGTCGGAGGAGGCACCCCACTCCATCCTGCCCAGGTCGTGCGTCGTGGGAGCCATCTCGTGGGACATTGAGAGCAAGATCCGGAAGGCACAGGAGGTGGAACCTGACCCTGGCGGCGGACCGGAGGGGAGGCTGTTCGTGCCATCCGCGGTCCGAGGAGAGGTCATCCACTGGCTCCACACCTCCAAGCTCACCTGTCACCCTGGCACCTCCCGGATGATAGATCTCCTCCAACGGTCCTTTTGGTGGCCAGGCCTGCGGAGGGATGCAGCCCGCTACGCCCGGGCTTGCCCAATCTGTGCCACCTGCAAGTCGGGAAATGCCCCTCCAGCGGGTCTGCTCCAGCCCCTGCCCGTCCCTGGCAGGCCCTGGTCGCACATCGCTCTGGATTTCGTCACCGGACTCCCCATCTCCAACTCCTATGACACCATCCTGACCATCGTGGACCGCTTCTCCAAGGCCGTGCACTTCGTCCCCCTGCGAGGCCTCCCTACTGCCCTGGAGACGGCGGACCTCCTCGTCCAACACGTGGTCAGGCTGCATGGGATTCCGGTGGACGTGGTCTCGGACCGGGGCCCCCAGTTTTCATCTGAGGTTTGGAGGTCTTTCTGCAACGCCATCGGAGCCAAGGTGAGCCTCTCCTCTGGCCATCACCCCCAATCCAACGGGCAGTGTGAGAGGACCAACCAGGAGCTGGAGGCTGCGCTCCGCTGTGTGTCCAGATCCAAACCCGCGTCCTGGAGCAACCATCTTGCCTGGGTTGAATATGCCCACAACACCGCTCGCTCTTCTGCTACAGGGATGTCCCCCTTCAAAGCGTCCCTGGGTTACGACCCCCCGCTGTTTCCGGAGCAGGAGAGTGAAGTAACTGTCCCGTCAGTCAGGGCCCATCTCAGGCAGTTCCGCTCCACCTGGGCTGCCGCGCGCCATGCGCTATTGCGCACAGCGGAGCGCAACAGGACTGTGGCGGACCGGCGTAGGAGACCTGCCCCGGCGTACAGAGTTGGGCAGCTTGTTTACATTTCCACCCAGGACGTCACTCTAAAAGGCGAGAGGAGAAAGCTGGCACAGCGCTTCATGGGTCCCTACCCCATCACCCGGATCATCAACCCGGTGGCTGTGCGCGTGGCTATTCCCCCCTCCCTCCGCATTCATCCTACTTTCCACGTGTCGAAGGTGAAACTGGCGGTTACTGACCCCCTTTGCCCTCCTCCTGCAGCGCAACCCGCGCCCCGGATGATTGGTGGCCATCCGGCCTGGTCCGCCTCCTCCATCCTGGACTCCCGGCGCCGGGGTCGTGGGTTGCAATACTTGGTGGACTGGGAGGGCTATGGGCCCGAGCATCGACAGTGGGTGCCCCCGTCGTTTGTGTTGGACCCATCGCTCATCGCGGACTTCCACCGAGCGCACCCGGATAAGCCATCGCCAGGAGGCGCTGCTAGAGGGGGGAGTACTGTCACGCCGCGCCATTCATCAGCGGCGCCACCTGCCCACGCACCTGCTACTCGTCAGCGGCGAAGGATAAAAGCCGCCTCGCCCTGAGCGTCGGCCTGAAGCCGTAGACTTCATTTCCCTTGCATGGACTTCTACCACATTCTCTTCAGCATCCTCTTTACCGGTAAGAAGATCACTTACCTCATCTCTCCAGTTTGCTCCCCTGTGCACAGGTGGATTCCTCGGCGGCGGACAATCCCGTCCCTCGTCTCTCCTCGCTGCTGCACCGAGCCCTGCAGGTGGCTGTCTCCCGGGCTTCCATCCTTGAAGCGCCAGTCATCTGCCCAAACAAGTAAGCTTCTCTCCCTCGCCTATTCTCCTCCTGTGTTGGTGTGTGCTCATCACCCTGTGTCTGATTTCTCCCATAGGGTTGCCGGCTGAACGGTCTCCTGCCTCTGGGTCCGAAGCAGACGCCACCACCAACACATTAACATTCCGCAGACACGCACCCAAACATCCCTGTTGTTAATAAACAGTTTGAACTACTCTGAGCCTGTGTGTGTGCGTCTCCTGAGCCGAACGTTATGTCAAAAACATCTTTAAAAAGTCTTCAGCTGATCCAAAATGCTGCAGCAAGAGTTTTAACAGGTACTAGAAAGAGAGATCATATCTCTCCGGTTCTGGCCTCCCTTCATTGGCTTCCCATAGAGTTTAGAATTAAGTTTAAAATCCTTCTTCTTACTTACAAAGCTCTAAACAATCAGGCTCCTTTTTATTTAAAAGATCTGATACTACCGTATTATCCTAACAGAGCACTACGCTCCCAAAATGCAGGATTACTTGTAATACCTAGAATCTCCAAAAGTACAATGGGAGGCAGAGCCTTCAGTTATCAAGCTCCTCTCCTGTGGAATCAGCTGCCAATCTGGATTCGGGAGTCAGACTCGATCTCTGTTTTTAAGAATAGGGCTAAAACCTACCTTTTTGATATAGCCTACAATTAGGGAGGGATCATGTGTTTCTGAACCCTCCCTTAGTTATGCTGCTAATAGGTTTAGTCAGCCGGGGGACCTCCAGTAATGCACTGGGCCTCACTCCTTTCCTCACTCTCAATGAAATATTTTTTTTGCTAGTCATTAACATTTGTTTGTTCTGTCCCATAGATTGAGTCCCCATCGTGCTGTTTGCTCTCTACATGTCTGTTCTTTTCTTCTTCTCTATCCCCTCACCCCCCAGCCAGTCACAGCAGATGACTGCCCCTCCCTGAGCCTGGTTCTGCTGGAGGTTTCTTCCTGTTAAAAGGGAGTTTTTCCTCTCCACCGTCGCCAAGTGCTTGCTCACAGGGGATCGCCTGATTGCTGGGGTCTTTCTGCAACTGTGGGGGTTCCCCCTTCAGTTGATAGTGCTATGAGATGACTGTTGTTGTGAAATGGCGCTATATACTGTAAATAAAGTTGAATTGAATTGAATTGAATTAATTTGAAAAATCTTACATAGTGTTGCCTTAAGTAGGTTGGGGGGAATTTAAGAAGGTTGGGAACTCTTGCAAGGTCGGAGATTTGTTGGTCGGTCAGAGATGGAAGGTTGGGGGAATTTAAAGGCACTTTTCCACTTGGAACTCAAAGGCCTCCTTTGGCCTGGAACCGAACAGTACAGTTCCGGTACGCTGATTTTCCACAGCACAAGGCACGCAGTAGTATGGGTGGGAGAAGGATGGAGTAGGAGGTGGGATTTGGAGGGAGTTGGAGGCAGCGCTACGCTCCCCATGAGGCGGCGCCATATTCCTGTTCAGTAAAATCAACATCAAAACATGTAGCAATACATCTCCAAAACTAATGCAAAAGTTAAATATTTTTGGACACTCATGTCAGAAAGTGAGACCCATATATTATACAGAATCATTAATCAGACAGTGAAGTATTGTTAGATTTTAATCATTTATTGGCTCACAGCGCATGAATATCAAAAATTACTTTTCTCGACAAATAGATGGTTAGGTAAAAATACATGATCTATGTCAAAATCATGGAGAGACTGTTGAGACGTCATGGAATTTATCTGCTCCAGCCAGTGGTGTCGTGGCAAAACATGGATCAGGTGCCATATGAGCCGTTAAATATATATTTCAACAGGTAAACACTACTGAGTTAGGCATCAGATATATTTAGCAATTATGATACATTTTAAGCCAAAACAAACGGATCTAGGATTAGAAGTAATTAAAATAAAGCAGTCCCAAGGTTACATGGAGAAATACGTGGATTAACTGGAAATATATCGTATTGAGTATTGCTGACTACATGTAGATACTGTATAAATATATATTCTCTGCATCAACAGTGAACTATACTTGTATTCATGTAGTATTGCCCTGGGAATTTTGACAAACCTTTGTACTTTTGCAGATGCCTTTATTTTGTTTTACAGTCTTCAGCAAATAATTGTTTTGGTTACTTTTCTTAAAATGAGCCATTATTTTCAGAGTCACTGATAAATGGTTCGTACTGTTGACTCTTTTCCCACCGGTGTCTGAAGAGACAAAATAGAAAATCATGATGCAAACACATAAATCACTAAATTATTTATTCCAATCAGCAGCAAATTACAATTATTTAGAATGTGCAAAATTCAAACTGTAAAAAAAAAAAAAAGAAACAGACAAAACGTGACAAAAACTAAGCAACAGCACAACACAGACTGGATATGATAATATTTTACATGTCGTTTTGTATATACAGCCATGGACAAAATTGTTGGTACCCCTCTGTTAATGAAAGAAAAATCCACAATGGTCACAGAAATAACTTGAATCTGACAAAAGTGGTAATAAATAAAAATTCTATGAAAATTAACCAATGAAAATCAGACAATGCTTTTGAATTGTGGTTCAACAGAATTATTTTAAAAAACAAACTCATGAAACAGACCTGGTCAAAAATGATGGTACCCCTAGAAATGATTGAAAATAGGCCATAGGGACATGAACATGATCATAGGGACATGTTCAACCAAGATGTGTCCTCTAATTAACATCACAGATGTCTACAAACTTGTAATCAATCGGCCTATTTAAAGGGTGACGAGTAGACACTGTGCTGTGACCATTGTGGGTTTTTCTTTCATTAACAGAGGGGTACCAACAATTTTGTCCACGTGTGTGTGTTTGGAGTATTTATTCCTTTAGTTTTTGTTTAAATTGTCCAAGCTTTGTACAGGATTTTAATTCAGGTCCAAAAGCGTTCCACAGTCTGACTCCTTGCACTGAAACACAGTGTTGCTTGGTAGTAGTTCTCAGACCCCAGGGCAGACCCAGAACTCACTGGAGAGACAACGTCTCCCAGTTGGTCTGGGAACACCTTGGTCTCCTCTCTGAAGAGCTGGAGCAGGTGGCTGAGGAGAGGGAAGTCTGGGCTTCTCTGCTTGAACTGCTGCCTCTGCGACCTGGACCTCTGGAAAAGTGGTAGAAGATGGATGGATGGATGTCATGTATGGGAGCATTAATGAATGATACAAAGTCTATAGTGTGGGTTGATTCAGCAAATATTTCACTCTGCGCAGTATTGTGACTGATTTTCATATTTTACCTTTAATATAATTAATATGTGACTTCCAACACAGTTTATTATCAATTATTACACCAAGGATTTTAATTTTGGATACCCTTTCAATCTCTACACCATTTATACTGAGTTTAAATACTGAGTTGTTGTGATGGTGTGAAATAACGTTATCAATAAAATTTAGCCACCGCTGTGTCGCCCTGGTTCCAAGTGTGGCTGGTGTTTTGTGCTTGTATTGCTAAAATATAAAAGGAAGCACTACAACATATAAACTAAATTCTAATGGTGACTGAACATCTCCCATTCCCCAAGGTGCAAGATACACTATTATGACTAGAACTCCAAGGATCACAGAAATGATCTGATAAAAATAAATAAACAAACGGTTTATTTTATGGTGGCTATTATTGCATGTGCCATTCATTTTCAATTACTCTGTAATTAAACAGATACACATACATCTCAGTTCAGTCCATTTCATATTAAGTGGAAATTGTGCTCCTTTAAATCTGGCACTTTACCTAAACTTTAACTTAAAGCGAGGTAGTCGGATCTGGGAAAAAAATGCTTTTTTTGCGTGCATGGAAAGAAAATCCTACAGACACATATAGCGTGATTGTCTGCAAGTGTGAATGACCTCTTCCATGAGCAAATGTACGTTTTTTGGTCTGTGGCTGTTTAAATTGAATGCTTTTCTCCAGAAAATATCATTTTTGAATATTAATTACAGCTAAATGGGAGCAGTTTCGATGCCGACATTTCACATCCTAATATACGTGTTCTATACACCATCGGCTTTTGCGTATCCGACTACCTTGCTTTAAAAAGCAAAAGATTTGACTATAAATATGATGTGTGGTTTACCTGTCAAAATACATTGGTGTCAAAACGTCGCCATTCTGAGCAGATCCGGTTTGGACTCTACAATGAAATACACACAAATTAAGTTCATGCACAGCACGAAAGTGCAACATGTAAAATTCAATTCAATTCAATTCAGTTCAATCGTTTATTTCAAACTCAGGGTTCATATTATGAGCAAAACAAAAACGAGTAGAAAATAGATAAACAAATAAATAAATAAATAAAGTATATACAGATCAGCAGACACTTGGCGCTCTTGTAACAACGACATACAATAATGGGCTCAGTATAAAATGGAACGCCACCACTTCCAAATGCTGGAATGAAGTGTGAGTGACGAGTTGACAATTGCTGATATAAGATGATTGTTACATGCCAGCAACCTTCTCAAAAAACTGTAAACATTCTTACGTATCAATTCGCCAAAAGACGGAATGTTCACAGACACAAACATCTTGCTTGCACTCGACCTTCGTGGTACATCTAACAATCTTCTTAGGGAGTTATTATATGCAATGCGGATTTTGTTCCTAACAGCAACATTGCTATTAAACCATAAAGGCGAGCAGTACATTGAGGTACAGAAGGTCTTGAACAACATACATTTGACATCAGGAGAACATCTATGGAAATTTCGCAACAGTAAATTTGTTTGAGCGTACAGTTTCCTGAGATGCCTGTTACAATCAACATTGGTCTTATCAGATTCAATCCACACACCTAGGTATTTGACTTTTTCAACAAAGTTCAAGCTATTACCACAGAGTGGCATAACAGGATTCGACGTATTGACACCCTTTGGTTTGAAAGCCATACACATAGATTTAGTACAGTTGAACAGGATGTCATTTTTTTCACCAAATTTTTCACAAACCGAAAGGAGATGTTGCATCGCTGCAGTAGACAAACTTAACAAACAGAGGTCATCAGCGTAGAAAATGTGATTTAACAGTGCACCGTTAAAGGAGCCGCCCACATTAGTATTGTTCAACAGTACACTGAGATCATCAACATAGACATTAAACAACAAGGGTGACAGTATACCACCTTGTTTAACACCGTTGGTCACATGAAATTTGGATGAGGTGACATTGCCCCATCTAACAACCATAGACTGCCTTCTGTACCAGTATAGCAGGATGCTAACAATGTAAATAGGAGTACCTCGATCGATCAGTTTTCTGAACAAACACCAGTGGTTAATCCTGTCAAAAGCTTTGCTAGCATCCAGGAACGTAGCATAGACACTAGTTGTGGTAGACTGCAAGTCTAAATTAAAACATTACTGGCACATGCCTCTAGGGGGAACTACCTATATTGTTTAGCACTACTTTAAGGGGACACATTAGAATAAGAGTATGAAAACCCCGTGCAGAAGGCATGTTCAGTCATCGTGTGTGATGCAAGAATAAATGGCAAGAGTTAGCCAAAGAAATCAACTCAAGTGTGATCATTGCTACACGGTAGGATATCACACAATTGGCGACGAGGATTTAAAAGTTATCAACGAGAAACAGAGAACATTGCAAGTGTGGTGAACTCAAGTGAATCCAGCAGTTCGAGTGCAAGTTCAGAGGAGGAAAACGAGGTTTCCCCACCACGACGAGCAATGGCGGCTGTAATCGGAACGGTAACCCCTTTTGATAACTCGACTCAGTCATGGGAAGAATATAGTGAAATGTTGGACTTTTTCTTCGAAGCTAATGATATTGAGGAGCCAGACAAACGGAAGGCTGTACTGTTGAGTGGAGTTGGTGCAACTACTTACAGCTTGTTGAGAAATTTAGTAAGCCCTGCATTACCATGCACCATTGCCTGCAGCACCAGCCATAATGCTCTGCACTGTGTGTCTATATATATACATTTATAGTAATATGGACATATGTTTGCTAGATGTTGTTTTTTCTTGCCTTCTGATTGTTGCTCTGAGTGTTGCTATCCCTGTGCTGTTGCAATCCTGGAATTTCCCCATTGTGGGACTAATAAAGGCTTATCTTATCTTATCTTATCTTATTACCGAAAGATAAAACGTACGACCAGCTTACTGCTGAGCTTCAGAAGCACTTCAGCCCCAAACCGAGTGAAATCGTGCAACGATTCAAATTTAATTCACGCATAAGGAGGAACACTGAGTCCATAGCAGAGTATGTGGCAGAATTGAGGAAATTAGCACTGCACTGTGATTACAAAGACTCATTGGAAGAAATGTTAAGAGACAGACTTGTGTGTGGAGTGAATGATGACCGAATGCAACGGCGACTTTTATCTGAAACAAAACTCACTTTTGCAAAGGCTTTGGAATTATGCCAAGCGATGGAAACAGCATCTAAAGATGTGAGAGAAATGCAAGGGAAGCTAGCAGAGGACACAGCAACGCATGCTCGTGTGCCTAAGACCCAAGTAGGTGTCCACAAAGTGTCGACTGACAAAACTCAGCGCAAATTCCCCAGTTGTTATCGCTGCAAAGGCCAGCACAATGCCGCCGAGTGCAAATTTGCCACTGAGCTGTGTCATAATTGTGGCAAGCGAGGGCACATTAAGAAAGCATGTAGAACAAAGGTGGGCAATGCACAGGTGCAGAAGGCAACAGTTAAAGGGCAAAAGAATGAAAACAAGGGCCCAGGAAAGGAACAGCGAGCAAATCAACTTAGAGGGGAGGGAGAAAGTGATACAGAAGACATGGGTTTTCACACAATTTACAATATGTCAGATGAGCTGACCAAGGTAGCGCCCATCACGCGTACCATGAATGTTAATGGAATGAAAGTAACATTTGAAGTTGATACAGGCTGTGGAGTAACCATATTAAGTAAACAGCAATATACACAACTGTGGAAGAAAACATACACAGCAGAATTAAATCCCTGTTCATTAAAATTAAAAACATACACAGGAGAGAAGCTAGACGTGCTAGGCATGGCACAAGTGAAGGTGCAACACGAAAACAAAGAAAAGGACTTACCTGTAGTAGTAATTGGGGGCGAAGGACCAAATCTACTAGGGCGAAGTTGGCTACAAGAACTGGCCATGATTGATCAGTTAGTGAATAAGGTGGAATCTCAGCCCAAATTGCAGCTGGAGGAGATCCTCGAAAGACATGCTGAGGTGTTCAAAGAAGGCTTAGGACAGCTAAAAGGTGTCACTGCAAAGATTAATGTGGACAAGGAGGCCCAACCACGATTCTGCATACCCCAACCGGTGCCCTATGCAGTCAAGCCACTGGTCGAAAGCGAGCTACAGAGGCTGCTGGATGACAAGATCATTGAGCCAGTGCAGGTTGCAGAATGGGCGGCGCCCATAGTCCCAGTGCGAAAGCCGGATGGCTCCATTAGAATATGTGGAGATTACAAACTCACTGTCAATCGAGCATCACGGGTGGATCAGTATCCAATTCCTAAAGTGGAGGACCTCTTCGCACAGCTGAATGGCGGTCGACACTTCACGAAATTAGACATGAGTCACGCTTACCAACAGGTAGTCCTGGAAGAAGAATCAAGAAAGTATGTAACCATCAATACACACAAAGGCTTATATACCTACACACGCTTACCATTTGGAGTAGCTTCCAGTCCTGCTATATTCCAGAGAACTATGGAGGGCATCCTAGGTGGAATTCCGAATGTTGCCATTTATTTGGATGACATCCTTTGTACAGGACCAAATGAACAAGAACATCTGAAAACGCTGGAGGTAGTGCTTCAACGGTTGGAGAAAAGCGGTCTGAGGTTGAAAAGAAGCAAGTGTGAGTTCATGGGAAAAGAGGTGGTGTTCCTAGGCCACAAGATCAACGCCAGTGGTCTACACCCTCTGACAGACAAAGTGGAAGCCATTGCGGAGGCGCCTGAGCCACAAGATGTTACTGAGTTAAAAGCCTACCTGGGCTTGTTGAACTATTACCATAGGTTCCTCCCAAAGCTCTCCACGCTGCTGGCACCACTACATACCTTACTTAAGAAGGAAGAAAAATGGTCATGGGGGGTCAAGCAGCAGAAGGCGTTTGAAGAGTCCAAAGCGCTACTTCAGTCCTGTAGTGTGTTAGTGCACTATGATTCAAACAAACCACTCATCCTGGCGTGTGACGCATCACCCTACGGTGTGGGAGCTGTACTCTCTCATCGTATGGAGGATGGCTCAGAGAGACCCATAGGGTTCGTCTCAAGAACTCTTAGTGCAGCTGAGAAAAACTACTCCCAGCTAGACAAGGAGGGCCTTGCAGTAGTATTTGGTGTAAAAAAGTTCCACAAATACCTGTACGGGAGACGGTTCGCTATAGTGACTGACCACAAGCCACTAATTTCACTGTTCAGTGAAATGAGAGCCATACCCCAGATGACATCTCAGAGAATTCAGAGATGGGCCGTTACATTAGCAGCGTATGAGTACACCATCGTTTACAAAGCCGGACGGGACCATACGAATGCTGACGCGATGAGTAGGCTACCCTTGGATGGAGGAAGAGACAGCACGCCTGAGGAGGAGGAGAGAGTGCTATTGTTTGAAGATATCGGCGTGCCCCTGGTGAACGCACAACAAATAAAGAAGTGGACAGACAAAGACCCTGTTCTAGTAAGAGTGCGAGAATACATCTTGCGAGGATGGCCGAAGATGAACAGTCCTGAGTTCATTCCCTATGCCCGACGACAGGATGAGCTCAGCACCCAGGAAGGTTGTATCCTGTGGGGAGGACGCGTGGTTGTTCCACCACCTGGTCGGAATGCCTTACTGCAACAACTACACCAAGCACACCCTGGCATCACTCGCATGAAAGCGTTGGTGAGGAGTTACATGTGGTGGCCCAACATGGATGCAGAGGTGGAGGCGCTTGTGAAGTCATGTGCGGCATGCCAGGAGAACAGGAACAGTCCTCCAGCAGCCCCACTACATCCCTGGGAAGTTCCAGATAAACCATGGAGAAGAATTCACATTGACTACGCAGGTCCATGGATGGGAAGAATGTTCCTGATCATAGTTGACGCATACTCAAAGTGGATCGATGCATATTCTGTGAGTAGCGCTACTTCTACTGTTACCATTGAATGTCTTAGAAAGAGTTTCAGCCAACATGGCATACCTGAAATCATAGTATCAGATAACGGTACATGTTTTACGAGTGAACAGTTCCAAGAGTTTTCTGAAAAGAATGGCATACGTCACATCATGACTGCGCCATACCATCCTTCTTCTAATGGCTTAGCCGAGAGGGCCGTGCAGACGTTCAAGTCACTCATGAAAAAGATGGCAGGAGACTCTATTGAAACCTGAATGTCGCGAGCTCTGTTCAGCTATCGAATAACACCCCAATCTACAACTGGCAAGTCACCAGCTGAGCTGTTGTGTGGAAGGAAGTTGAGGTCAACATTTGACTTAATACATCCAGACTTCAGAAACAAAGTGCATGACAAACAAGAGAAACAAAAAGGTTATCATGACATGCATGCTAGAGAGAGAATACTGAGAGAAGGAGACTTGGTCTACACCCGCAACTTTGGCTCAGGACCAGCCTGGGTACCAGGAGAAATAACAGAAAAGACAGGCCCTGTGTCATTCAAGGTGACATTAGGCCATGGACAAGTGGTGAGGCGACACATCGACCAAGTTCGTGGTAGGAGCTCCATTCCCCTGCCGATGGCACCAGAGGTGTTGTCTGACACCCATTCTGAGGAGAGCATCAACGAACCACCACTTCAGGTGATACCTGAGGTACCCGTCTCTGCAGATTCTACTGGCAGCACTGCAGCAGCCGAAACAGTGGAGCAGTCTGAGTCTTCACCTGCAGTTGGCTCACCAGCCGTGAGAAGATCTCAGCGAGCTAGGAAAGCTCCAGACTACTTGAAGGACTATACTTAGTCAGTAGTGAGTTCCCCAGCCACAGGACAAGAATGCGTCCTGGAACCTCACTGGGATGCGGTAGTCAACCCAAATCCCTAGTTAAACTGTTATGTGTGTTATACATGTATAAATAAAAAAAAAAAAAGACAAAGAAATTATGTGTATGGCACATGTGTTTTAAGAAGTTAAACAGTAACTGTGATAGTTTAGGGTTAAATGGGAGTTCCAGGATGTCTAGTATAATTGGCTAGTGTAATTAAGAGTAGCTTAATCTAGAGGGGAGGGATGTGGTAGACTGCAAGTCTAAATTAAAACATTACTGGCACATGCCTCTAGGGGGAACTACCTGTATTGTTTAGCACTACTTTAAGGGGACACATTAGAATAAGAGTATGAAAACCCCGTGCAGAAGGCATGTTCAGTCATCGTGTGTGATGCAAGAATAAATGGCAAGAGTTAGCCAAAGAAATCAACTTAAGTGTGATCATTGCTACACGGTAGGATATCACACTAGTGGAGTGGCTTCTGAAGTAGTCAACAAATTCATGGAGTAGGTAAACAGCCTTGTCAGTTGAAAGAGCTGATTTGAAACCAAACTGATTGTCGTTTGTCCACAGATAATCCTCAATTCTGTTCAGGAATAAACCCTCTAACAGTTTAGATATAACATTTGCAATAGCTATAGGTCTGTAGTTGTTCATATCAGAAAGACTGGCACACTTGTTTTTCACTAGAGTAAAAAAATAAAATAAAATAAATAAATAAAATAAACTTTTAACCAGGATTACAACTAGCTTATTTCATCAGATATTGTCAACACAAAAAAGCAACATACAAGGACGGACATAGCATTAAGCTAGGTCATCGTTTAAACACAATCGATTAAGTTTTCGTCTGTCCTAAGTGAACTTTCCACTGTTGGAAAAAATAACATAAAACATGAATATCACATCACTCACCGTCCTGTATATCACAATATCACGGCTTCAACTGCTGCAGTTGGGTGCGTCGCGGCTGCACATTCAATTCAATTCGGGTGGCTGGGTCTAATTCCCGTTGCGTCTCCGTGTAATTTCTGGTGCGTCTGTTTGTGTGCACCACTGCAAGCTCAGTCTGCTTCCCTCTGCATTCTCTCATCAGCCAAAACGCACAGGAAACTCTGCTGGACCGCGGTGTTAGATTTCTGCTGATTTCTGTTAAGCCATTCTATCGTTGTGGTTTATAATATCACTTGCTCGCGGGCTCACTGACGAAAAATTGCAAATGGCGACCAGCAAGCGATTCTCGAAAGTCAGCGTAACGTCCACGTAACGCCCACTCTCATGACGCTACGCACAGACCAATGAATGGCCAGCATGGGCGTGGCAAAACGGTGCCGGTACCCGTCGGACCTGCTTTTAACGGTGCCGAAGATTGGGAGATTTGTTGGTCGGTCGGGAGTTGGTCGGTCGGTCGGGAGTTTTTGTCACAAATCAGGGGCAGGTCATAGGACTGAACAAAAGGCACATGGGTTCCTGCACACATGCTAGTGCCTGGCCGGTCGTCTGTGATGTGAAGTCGATAGACTAGAACACCTTATTAAAGGAGCAGAATTTTTACAGTCCTCATTATTGGTAAACCCCAGTTGACATTATGGAGTCGATACAATTTATTGTAACAAATCAACCCCCTTGGTACCACGGGACAGATCACGGAGATCAGATTACATGCAGCGATACGCAAGGGTTGTTTGATCAGGTTGTCCGCATGATGATCCAGAAACAAAGTCTCCTGTTAGAAGACAAGTACAAGTGTTGCCAACAAAAGACCAAGCACAAGATCATCAGGAACAAGGTGATCGCAGACTCCTTGAGCATCAAACAAAAACCTTCACGGTCATTGCTTCTTGCTTTGATGGACATAATAGACATTGAAGGTGGCAATGAATTGGAGTGCATGTCGGGTGATGACAAAGCCGGTATGAAGCAACTGCTGCTGGCGTTACGAAACTTTACTCTTTTCTACATACCAAATAAAGAGCTAACAACCGGTGATGGCCGCAAGGTCATTCCCGTTGTCACTCAGTATTCCCAGAGTGTTAACCTGCAATTCTACGACGAAGAGAGATCCATGGTGGGAACCTATGTCGTGAACATCGTGGGTTCCGACACTGCTTACTTTCTGCAACAAGTACTCTTTGTTCCAGGCCCTGCCAGTCTGGAAGTGCTGAAAACGATAACTGGCAACAGATATGAATTCTGGGACATGTCTCTTGAAGTTCCCACACACCCAGATGCCCTAACACCATCCTTCCAGCAAATCCAACCTATGCAATTACTAGGTTCCAAGGACCATAACGCAGATGCGCTGCTATCTCAAATGGCCAAAGTCAAGCCGATGTGTTGTGTGCTTGACGCGTCATCAACCGACGTTATCGGCAGGAAACGATAGAGCAGCGTGGGTTGTTTAAATGATAATCAAGTGTTATGCGATTTGAGTAATTTTACATGTGACAGAGGTGTCACTCGCAATGTATATTTCAGGCGGACCGTTAAAATACTCGAGGGAAAGCGGGGAAACTTGGTTGCTGTTGTGAATTTGCGTGATGAACAGACTGATGCCAAGTGTCGTCAGTTGTACATATCCACCACAGCGCGTTTTTTGCGGGCCCTGAAGCATTCTTACATTAAGGGCAATGGTGACTTACTTATCTGCTGTCACGGGACTCTCAAAGAGCTGGGGTACAAAGAGACCTTCTTGAGTGGACCTGAAATGTATCAGGACATACTGACCCTGGCACTCGCAGCGTTTGTGAAACGCGTCAGTCCAACCAGTTGGTGCAACTACACACCCAAGCACGTGGAGAGTACAATCAAAGATCCACTCAGGGTCGAGATTGTGGACTTGGAAATTAAGCTGATGGACAATAGGATACCGAATGCGTTTGCCATTGCCGAGTTACTCTATTGTCCCCTTAAGAAGGTCAAGGATTACATCCAGTTTTATAAGATGTATTGTTCAGATAAAACGTTCCGTATCACAGTAAATAAGACTAACATCTCTATAGTAGAAGAGCAAATGAAAAGGGACTGGATGGCTCTGGTTTCCCTTGCGAAGACCTACACTCAAAAGAGGTATGCTGATGATGATGATGACGACGATGACGATGATGATGATGATGATCATGATGATCATGATGATCATGATGATGACAACATTGCGAAGATAAATGAGGTCAATAACCTGCTGGATAGCAACGACGCCAGTACAGCATGTTCGATTCAGAAAACGTGGCAAAGTATGGTCAAACACAAGACAAGCAAGGGTAAGGAGGACAAACAACTGTGGCAGCTGTACAGTAACATCAAGGTGCTTTTCCACAACCTTCGCGTGCACCAAAATAAACTGAAGAAGGTCCAAAAGGACGGAAGAGAAGAACGTTCCGATTCCCACGAGTCCTCACCTCACAGTGACGGTAAGAACACCGACTCCCCCAGCAGATCAGATGCCCTAGCATCGTGTGGTGATGATGTCAGAGCTATGGTCATACCTGACCAGAGCCCCGTTTCCACATGGATCAGGAACATGAATGTTTTGCTGTTAAGTCCACCCTGGTTGTACGACGATAACATGAGAAGGGAAGCTGTGTGCGATCTCTTGGGCTTGGATAAAACATTGTTTCAAAAAAAACACAGCGACATTCTAACACATTGGGTCCTGAGTAATTCGACTGTGGTCGAACAGCTAGGGGCGTATATTTTACAAGACAGATTAAGCAAAGCTCTGATCGACTGTTGGGAATCTACGTCAACTGAAAACTGGCGACTTAAAGTGGAGCTGGCTTTCAGGTGCACCTCGGAGAAAGTGCAGCGACACAGTGTTGATGAGAAATGTTGTCCGGATAAACCTAGATGTGAAAAGAGACTTAAGCGTGGTACTAAACGAGGTTGTCAAGATGACAGATCGCACCAAAAGAGAATGGGTCAAAGTGATCTGTGGTTCCAGGAAGCCGAGGAAGGACGACACGAAGATAGAGAGACTTTGTCTTGTGATGAGGACATAGATCTTCAAGGAGATTTGGATCAAACTGTAGATTACGATAACAGCGAGAATTTAGATGAGTACGATATCAATGACGACTTCATAGACGATCGGTCTATCGACTACCGTTATAGTGATATTAGTGAAGATGAGCATTACTTTGATCAGTCTAATAAGTGTACAGAGAAGCGCAAGTTTAAGCGTATAGCGTACCCCGAGTTAGAGCAAGAGGAATCTTTTGAGAGGGATGACTATGATGAAGATTGTAAAGAAACAGTGGGGTTCAAACGTAAACTGGTGTCTGATGATGATGATGATGAGGAGGAGGAGGAGCCTACTGCAGAAAAACCCTTTAAGGTCTTGAGATATAGTCCGAGTCCTCAGTCCACAAAGACCTCAGGTTGTCACTTAGAGGTTGGGGATACCAAACACAGAAAAAGGCACCGCACTAAGGAAACTAAAGGGGTGTACAAAAAAAGGGCTAAACCTACCGAGAAGTCTAAGAGAAAGAAATCGCCTGTCCTAATAGATACACCTGTTCCTCAGCATGGATTTCAACAGGCTTCAACAGAAAGTTTCGGCGACAGGACCGTAAAGTCGCCACCGAAGGCTGAGTGGCAGTGGGGACAACTGCAAGGGGCATTGTCACCGAGGTCACCGGATCGAGCCTCAAGCTGTTCTTCTTCCAGGAGCAGCAGTTCCAAACGTCACAGAAAAAGCAGCAAACGCAACTCGCCGCACGGATTCCAACAGGCTTCAACAGAAAGTTTCGGGGACAGGACCGTAAAGTCG
Organism: Pholidichthys leucotaenia; assembly: GCA_020510985.1. Classification (NCBI taxonomy): domain Eukaryota; kingdom Metazoa; phylum Chordata; class Actinopteri; order Cichliformes; family Pholidichthyidae; genus Pholidichthys; species Pholidichthys leucotaenia. The sequence goes on from CM035848.1 coordinate 125,941,967, forward strand.
CCACCGAAGGCTGGGTGGCGGGGGGGCATCTGCAAGGGGCATTGTCACCGAGGTCACCAGATCGAGCCTCGAGCTGTTCTTCTTCCAGGAGCAGCAGTTCCAAACGTCACAGAAAAAGCAGCAAACGCAACTCGCCACCGATGACAGGGTGGCCAGGACAACATCATTATCATCATCATCAGCAGCAGCAGCAGCAGCAAGAGGCATTCTCATCGAGGTCGCCTGACACCAGGAGAACAGATTCCCCTCACTTTGACTCCACATTTGAAGATAAACCGCATCAGAGTCCCCTTTCAGAGGAGGAGGAGGAAGAGGAAGAGGTCTTTTCTGTGACAATGTGATTATAATGTCTACATGTAAATAAATACATACATATAAATGATATATTCCAAGTTTCTAAATTATTAAAAATCATATTATTTGCTGATGATACTAATGTATTTTATTCTAGAAATAATTATAATCAACTAATCCATACTCTAAATAAGGAATTAAATAAGCTAAAAAAAATGGATGGATTGTAATAAACTATCACTAAATATAGATAAAACTAAAGTAATGATATTTGGTAATTGTAAAAATAAAGAAGATATACACATTCATATAGATAATGTAGTTATTGAAAAAGTTAAGGAGATCAAGTTTTTGGGTGTAATACTGGATGATAAAATTAGTTGGAAACCACATGTCAGATACACACAAAATAAAGTTGCAAAAAATATTGCAATTATAAATAAAATTAAGCAGGTCCTAGATAATAAATCACTTCATATTTTGTATTGTTCATTAGTACTTCCATACTTGACTTATTGTATAGAGGTTTGGGGTAACAGTTATAAAAGTAAACTTAATTCATTGTTAATATTACAAAAAAGGGCAGTCCGTGTTATACACAAAGTCGGGTACCTCGAACATACTAATTTATTGTTTTTACATTCAAAGTTATTGAAATTATGGGATCTGGTTCATTATTACACAGCACAATTAATGTTTAAAGTTCGTAAAAACCTCTTGCCACACAATATACAAAATCTCTTCAGGGAGAGAGAAGGGAAATATAATTTACAGGGGAATACAAAATTTAAAATGCACTTAGTAAGATCTACACGGAAGAGTTTTTGTGTGTCTGTGTGTGGGGTAAAATTGTGGAATGGGTTGGGGGAGAAACACAGGCAATGTCCAAACATCCACATATTTAAATCAACATATAAAGAAATGATTTTTGAGCAGTATGAGAATGAAGGGCAGTGATGTTACATTGTGTCTTCAGTGAGGGAGGTTGTTGTGTGTTATGGTGATTGTGAAGGTGATGGTGTTGTTTGTGTTTGCATTGAACATGCCAGAAGTGTATGTTTATTGTTGTTGTAATATTGTTGGATGTTGGTATTGTTGTCAATATGGACTGTCATTGTTGTGTCATTTTTGTTGTATAATTTGACTATGGGTGTATTATGGTGAATGTGGTTGTGGGGTAATGATGATTATGAGTAATACTGTAATTTGTTTGGTGTGGAGAAGGGGTGGGACTGTATAAGCGTTGGCTTCTTCCCACTCCTTTTGAACATTTTATTTTTGGTTTGTTTTTTTTGTTGTGTTTTGAACTCTCTTCTTTCTTTCTTTAAGAATGTTCAAATAAAAATCAATGTCAATGTCAATACATCTAGGAAAAGGAAACAACCTGCTCCCGGTCCGCAGAGTAGCACTATGGTGAGATATCTAGAGACACTCGCCAAAGAAATTAGTGTAAATCAGTTGGAGGAACATTGTTCTTCTATTGCAATATCGCCAATATATAGCAACGATGGGCCAATGAGGAATAGTAATAAAACTGTGCCCCTTGTAAAAGAAACAATTACTAGATTTCTAAAATGAATGTGTACAAGAACACGGGACTATTGTAACTTACTACGTATGGTGCAGTAAACCAATGGACATGGCATTCTGTGTATTGTTATAAGGAACTATTGTAACTACGTATGGTGCAGTAAACCAGTGGACATGGCATTCTGTGTATTGTTATAAGGAACTATTGTAACTACGTGTGGTGCAGTAAACCAGTGGACATGACATTCTGTGTATTGCTATAAGGTATTGTAACAATAAACCAGTGGACATGGCATTATGTGTATTATTTTAATGAACATTACGGTGCGATACAATCAAAGACATGACATTCTGGGTATTGTTTTAATGAACACTAAGTACAAGAAACCATGATATATACATATACAAGATAAACCATCAGTCACAGTTAAAGGTTATTTTACATTCCAGATAGGGAGTTGTAATAGACCAGGGATGTCAGGCAATGACTGAGTAAGTAGCACATCCTTCTTTATGGTCACAACATCCATATCATGTGCATCAGCTGGGGTTTTAGTTTGTAGTTCCCCTTCTGTACATTAATATGTAAGCCCTGTCTATAGGCGATCCAGCCCCGTAGCTCTCTCTTACATCATCCCAAGAACACGGGCTTACATGGGCGTCGTTTGCATAATATCAGCGTCCCTGGTCGCACACATAAGCTATGTAATGTCCACAGTGGTGAGATCCTCCTATGTGATGACAGCATACAGCTGGTATATGGCTTCTTCGGTGGTTCCTTGTTGACTCGCTTCTATCATCATGCGACTTAAGTCGATGTTTTGGGGAAACTCAAAGAGTGTGTTAACCTTTACTATGCCCGTACCGATGTTTTGCACTCTACAGATTTTCACACACACAATAGGTGACAAACCCGATACAGTGGCAGTGACTTCCAATTGAGTTACAGCATCGCAGTCAACACAGTAATGATCGGGTGACACAAAAGACTAGAAGTGTCTGTTTAGGTAATTATGCAGCTGCTTTGGTGCATCGTCACCCATGTACACGTTGACGGTGTTGGCTGTATCGACCACGACCAGCTTATTGTTGCAACCTGCACATCTCATACTCTGTCATTTTTCAATGACCCACATACGCGAAGCTTCTCGTGCTAAGGGATCGCAGTCTTCCGCAAGTGCACTGATGATACACATGAGTATAAAGTCCACATCTTCTTGCGGGTCAAATGTTTTTCCACCGTACGCGCGCAGTGCCTGAATGAGAGGGAGTGGATTGCACGGCGTGTCCTTGTCTACGTGGTCCATCTCGTTAAGAAGACACCTGAGCGTACTTGACACAGTTTCGATTCTGTCATTGTCAGTCCCTCTGTGATCAATGTGTTTGGCGAACTCTCGTAGCTCACGTGTCACGTAGAGACACTGAACAACGCTGTTGATCCCACAGTTGGAGCCGAGATTGACTAAGCCCCGCATGCTGAGCAAACCCAAATTCAGTCGATCCTGTGATCCCGTATTACGAAAAAAGTGAACTCGTCAATACTCTGCTGTACTACTCGCGGAAACGCCGCTGAACAGCTCTTTGACAGTTTGCACGGTTCCGTTACAGCTAAGGCAAACCATTAGAATGACCATATTGTAATGTGGAACAAATGCATTTTCTAGGGGACTTTGTTTCACGTTCTTGGTGAACTTTATCACAGGAGCCCACCTGGCTCGACTGTTAGCCGCATCGTGTGTGTAACACCAGTTCTGCTCGTCGGCGCTCATTGTCGTGAAGTTCAATTTACTTATGCTGGGAATGGTCGCAAGTGCGGAACTTTTTAACGTGACCTATAGCAGACCCTGCGTGCAATCGAATGCCGTAACCTTGACCGCGACCGATTTGAATATCTTAGCTTTCAATCTCAAAACTATATTTTTAACAAGCATATCAAGCTTGGCGTTACCCATATTCTCCATCATCTGGTCACCCCTGACGGCCTTGGGGTTTCCATTCACCAAGACTTTCGCATTACATATCTGGTTCCCATGTCGCCGCTCACACACATCGTTTAACCAGTTCGGTATATTCGACAGATAGTCCTTAAAGGTGAAGCAGTTGTCCGTGAGGGAGACCAGCCTCGGGGGCGTTCGCTCTGTTGTGTTGGGATCAAGCGCATTCAAACGTTCGATGACTTTGGTCAGCACATCGATGCTTCCCGTATTGCAGTTCAAATTACTAAGCCATGCATGTACATTAAATTGAGGTAGGTGTTTTCCAAACAGTTCTTGACATACAGATATCACTCCTGGGCAATGGTCCCCGAACAACGGGTCTGTATTTCTGGTGAAGTTGGTACTAAGATAGGTGACAATGTCAATCATCACAGCTCCATGACCTGTCATGAGATACCTGGATGTCATGTGCTTAGGCAGAACTTTCATGGTCGCTGCCATCTTGAGTGTCATAAACACCTGCAGCAGGAATAAATGGATCGAGTTGGGTGGATCTGATACGGTCCAATCTAAGACCTTTTGACTTTCGAAAAACTGACCATATTGAAAAAGGTACATCCCATGACTCCTGGCACACTTAAAAATCCCATTACGGGGACCCGCGAATAGAAGAGGGTGCTTCTTTGTCATTTCCAGCGACAGTTGAATCACGTTTTTTTCAAAGGTTTGGATCTCCCTATCATCTCTACTTTTGAGACTCACAAGAACTACGTCCGCTTCGCCTTCGATCTTACGGTTAAGCACAACGCCCTCGGGGGCAGTAACTGTCTGTACATCGGTCCCAGCAGAAATATCTGACCGATGAGGCCGAATCTGCGTTTCGGCTCCCCTTGGGTTGTTAAGCGGTGGATCGTTGACATTTGTCACTTCTCTAGTTCCAACCACATCTTCCTGGGATTGAATGTTGGGTAAGTCAGTAGCAATGACAGCACCTGCTAGAGAAGGCTGCTGATATCTTCCGCTATTGTCAAGCGTGGCGGACGGAGATGGGGCATGGCTGATGACGGTTCTTCTCTCTCCCACGCCCGAAGGCCCCTCTCCCGCATCGTCAAGCTTGGCGGGTGGATTTGGGGCATGGCTGACGACGGTTCCGCTCGCTCGCACACCCGAAGGCCCCTCTCCCGCATCGTCAAGCTTGGCGGGTGGATTTGGGGCATGGCCGACGAAGGTTCCGCTCGCTTGCACACCCCAAGGCCCCTCACCCACATCATCAAGCGTTGCGGGTGGATTTGGGGCATGGCCGACGAAGGTTCTGCTCGCTCGCATGCCCGAAGGCCCCTCTCCCTCATCACAGATGACCTTCGATGGTACACTTGAATCGGATTCAGCTGTGATATTGGCGGCCCTACGCTTCAACATCGAATACCTTTGCTTGTACAGTTTCTCAAGAGATGATACCTTTTCCCGGTACCAAGCGTGTGGTTCTATGACACTGGGCGCCAACCTTAATACGTCCACGCCATAATAGACTTTATCCTTGGGTTCGATCACTTTGATTGTTGAGAGGCTACCGTTTGGATATTTGTTCACCAGGTCGTTGGGGACACAATCATCAGATACGATAATGTCCGTCGGTTTATATTCTCCTACTCGCACGCTTAATGGCACTCTATGACAAGGCAATTTAGCATCGTTGATGTCATTAGCCAAGTATTTGTAATGATTCAGTTTTTGTAGCAGTTCGGAAGGAGACCACCTCTCCTGAGGGAACAGGGTAATACAGAGCACACCCACAATTATGAACTGTTTATCTTGTATTTTCGTTCCTTGTTCCTGGAGACTTTTTAATATGGTTTCTGCGTTGGGCCTGGCGTGTCTGAAATCATTGTACAGGGTGTGAGCGTCGAACGACTTCATGTAACTGGACTCAAATTCAGTTTTGGGATTTGCGGGTGTGAAGACCCCGACAAGCTTGGAGAGATTTTTAGCATACAGCTTTTTGCAGTAAATCTGCGTACTCGACTCCTTGTACTTAATCAAAGGTGATCCATTGTGAAGTTCCCACATCACGCAATGCCAGCTGAATATGTCACTTCCCATGGTCAAATTCAAGCACCATAGCACTTCGGGAGCCATGTGAACGCGATTACCTCGAGGTTGATCCGGAGTTGAATAGTTACACGATGTGCCGAAATCACTGATCTTGAAGGTGAAGGGTAAAGGTTTTCGATCGGGCTGATGGCATACTAAAATGTTTCTGTATGTCAAGTCTCTGTGTTGGATACCTCTCGACCTCAGATACTCCAGTCCTCTGAGAGTGTCAAGTTCTATCGCGGGTACAGCTGACTTGTCCTTGATGTGATACATAAATTCCTGCACTGAGAACAATGCTCTTTCCATTAGAACGACAGCCCTACCTCCCAACTGGTAATTCGGGATTTCACACCAGTACCCTGCAAATGTACGCAATATATTCGGATGTTTCATTGACACCCCAATCATAACCTCTTCTGCCTGAGATGCGATATGCGTATATCTGTAGAATTCTTCATCTATGAAAGGTATGTTCCAGTTTGCCATTTCTGGAAACAGATTGGTTTTCGCCACGTGTTCATCGGATATCGCAACCGTAACTCCGAATCCTCCTCTACCCAATATGCTGTATGGTTTGGTGATCAAAGTTTCCAAATCCACGCTACAGTTTAGGTTAGATGGGAGATTGGCATAAATTTTCCACGGATTTACAAATCCCGTAGATTCAGGTGGATCCTCGTACTGTCGCAAGAAACTGTCAACTACGATGGAGCCCGTTCTAGGCGTGGTTGTGTCGTAGCTGGATGGCCGATAGACGTCTATCACAGGTTGGGATTGCTGAGTTTTTGGGTAAACACACTGTGTAGGCTGATTGTTGAACGAGGGAAATAGATGTCCGTGTCGATTCTTTCTTGCAATCACACCCTGTGTCGCTGTCATTAAGTCTCTGGTCTCCTTACAGTAAGGAGCTTGATGATGGTAGTTTGTTACTAAAAACAGTACGATTGAATCATACTTACAGGTTTCTGTTCTACGATTCTTCAAATATACCACTAGATAGTCTGTCCCCTCGAGCAGTGTACATTGCTCGTGGATGGCCATAACTCCTATGTCGGTACGATTGGCAATACTGATGTATCTATTGAGCGCTGCAATAGTGTCCTCGTTTGATCCAAACTGGAATCCTTCGGATGGTACGCTTAGCCACTTCAATAGCCCTTGAAGATCATTGTAGCGCAACGTTTTTACGTGAAACAGCTTGTACTGTTCCACCAGAGACAACAAGATTTCAGAGTCATTCCTAACTCTAGTCACGTTTCCTACATGCACCGCCATTTTGGTGACTCGCGTATAGGCACTACGTTCCCATACACACACACACACGAGACACACTTGACTGGTAAATAGAATATGAACTATCGTAAAGAGATCGCGTTTTCAGCTCAGGCGTCCATGTCACTTTTCGAATGTCTGATAGTCGCGGGCTCACCGGCAACGGGGTTCTTCCACGAAACAACGTTTAAGGACGGAGGGAGACTTCAGGTCACACTGAAGGTTTTGCGGCGCATGTGGCGGGAGGCTGATGTCTTGATCGTGCCCAGAGATGACTTACAGTCGCTTCATGAGATGTAATGTAAAAGTGCAGGATATCAAGTGTCACCCATTCCCAACTGTATTACAAGTGACAATCGAAAACTCGCAAGATACTACATATTCCTACTCTTTCGTTATTGCATAAGCGCAGCTGGCCCTACTACATGTGGCCGTTCGAAGACGTGTAACGCTTTCTTGGGTGGGGCTCAGAAGAGTATGTATCTTCTCCTAGCCGACATACCGCCAAACTGGCTGGGGAATAAAGTTTGCACCAACTATCCCTCGGCTCCACCGATACCCTCACAGGGCACTCCTCAAGACATACAAATTAGTTTGTTGCCTGGTGACTGTGAACAACGTGTCCACTCTCAACAACGATCCGTGTACTGGGAGTCCTATCACGGTAAAGATTACACCGCTGGGCAAGAAGCTCAGCAGCTCCACCCGCAACAGGGCACCACTAACATAAGATCGATCTAGCCGCAGCTCAATGCGCAGACCCAGCCTAAACCATTAAAACTCTCAAAGGGTAACAAGAAGACAGCCACATTTAATAGAGATTAAAAAAATCCCTTTATTGTACAATTCAAAAATGTAAGAGAGAGACACTACAGTTATAAAGATAAGAAGATCTGCAGCATCTCTACATGTCTTGCATCTCTAACAGATCTATGTCTTGATACCAACAAGGAGAGAACCAAGACACAGATACCAACAAGAAGAGAAACCAACACATGAACATGAGTCGTTCTGACACAGAACAAGGAACTGAACATAGTCTTGCCATGCAGCGTAGTAAAAACAAGGTCTGTGGAGTGTGTATGGATGTGGTGCTCGAGAAAAGTGACCCGACCGAACGTCGATTTGGCATTCTACCGAACTGCCAACACTGTTATTGTCTTGATTGCATACGCAGATGGAGGAGGACCGTGTTAACTTGCGGCGACGATGTAGTGAAAGGCTGTCCAGAGTGTCGAATCGTATCACGTTTCTTCATACCTTCCGCTTACTGGGTTGAAGACAAATGTGAAAAGGATGAGCTGATTAAGAAATGTGCGAGAGTACTGGCTTCTACACCTTGTCGATACTTCCCACAGGGGATCTGTCGATACAGAGCTATGTGCTGCTATAAACACAGTCGGCCCTTGCAGAACAACGTGGCCCACGCCAGGGGAACACGTCCTCAATGGTGGAGACCGTGGCCTTCCGGACAAGCGCGGGAAATGTGTCTTCAATGGTGGAGACCGTGGTGGCCTTCTGGACAAGCGCAGCCTCTCCTGAACAACGTGGCCCATGCGGGGGAAATGTGTCCTCAATGGTGGAGACCGTGGCCTTCTGGGCAAGCGTTTGCTCTCCCTCCGGGAATGCAATATCTTCAACAGTCTTGGTTCTAAGCCAGTGTTTATTATAAGGAGACATGTACATTATAGTATGAATTCTTGTCATGATTAACATTCCCTTCATATGCTTGTGAGTGTACCAAATGTCTATCCTGTCATTTGAAGAGCAACCATACATCATGAAATAAAAGCAATTTACAATTGGGCTTTGTGTACCGTGTCTTTATTTGACAGCAACACAATAACACAGGTGTATATTGTAAAGTAGTTGGTTCTAAGACGAGAGATGATACCAAAGAATACAATACGGTTCATTCGCCGTATCCACCCTCAAACCATATATCATGAAATAAAAGCAATTTGCAATTGGGCTTTGTGTACCATATCTTTATTTGACAGCAACACAATAACACAGGGGTATCACATTGTAAGGTAGTTGGTTCAAAGGCGACAGTTCATTCGCTGTATCCACCCCACCCATAACCATATATCATGAAGTAAAAGCAATTTACAACCATATCTTTATTTGACAGCAACACAATAACACAGGGGGATTATATTATAAGGTAGTTAGTTCAAAGGCTCGAGAGATCATACTAAAGAATACAATACAGCTCATTCACAGGCATGGTGGGCAGTGTTATATTACAACACGTTCCCATTTGGGGACTTTGAGATAGTTGAAGATGTGCTACAATAATGTCCCCGGACATTGTCTACAGACAAGGTCTGTAGACGACGCAGTCAACCTGGCCCTCCACTCCATCCTGCAGCACCTGGACTCCCCGGGAACCTACGCCAGGATCCTGTTTGTGGACTTCAGCTCCGCATTCAACACCATCCGCCCCGCTCTGCTCCGGGACAAGCTGTCCCTGCTCAACGTGCCTGACTCCCTCTGCAGGTGGATCACCGACTTCCTGACGGACCGGAGGCAGCATGTGCGGCTGGGAAAGACTGTCTCAGACTCTACTAGCATCAGCACCGGATCACCCCAGGGCTGTGTACTTTCCCCCCTACTCTTCTCCCTTTACACCAACTCCTGCACCTCCAGCCACCAGTCTGTCAAGTTGATCAAGTTTGCGGACGACACCACCCTCATCGGGCTCATCCCCAACGGCGACGAGTCCGCCTACAGGAGAGAGGTGGCCCAGCTGGCGTCCTGGTGCAACAATAACAACCTGCAGCTGAACGCTCTGAAGACAGTGGAGATGATTGTAGACTTCAGGAAAGTCACTACCCCTCTGCCCCCCCTCACCCTCTCAGGCTCTCCCATCACCACTGCTGATTCCTTCCGCTTCCTAGGCACTACCATCACCAGGGACCTCAAATGGGAGCCGACCATCAGCTCACTCATCAAAAAAGCCCAGCAGAGGATGTTCTTCCTGCGGCAGCTGAGGAAGCTCAAGCTACCCACCAAGATGTTAGTGCAGTTCTACACAGCCATCATCGAGTCCATCCTCACCACCTCCATAACCGTGTGGTACGCAGGAGCCACTGCCAGGGACAGACTAAGGCTGCAGCGCGTCGTGCGCACTGCTGAGAAGGTGATCGGCTGCAAGCTCCCATCTCTCCAGGATCTGTACATCTCCAGGACCCGGAGGCGTGCTGGCCGGATCATAGCCGATCCCTCACACCCTGGTCACGTACTGTTTGCCCCCCTCCCCTCTGGTAGAAGACTTCGGTCCATCCAGACTAAAACCTCCCGTCACATGAACAGCTTCTTCCCCTCTGCCATCAGACTGCTGAACACTAAGTGACTTATTGACTCTCGTGCACTATGTACAGCAGCTCAACCAGACTCATGTCAATCATCACTGTTTTCTTCCTGCATTACCGACTGCACTATATAGTTCTCCACAGTATCTGCTGCTCGCTAATATATTTTAACTGCTGACCAGTATCACTTACTCTTATTCTACACTTTATTGCATGTATAGTTTATTTCTTTTATCTTATCATGTTTAATGTTGCAGCATTGCACCGAGACAAATTCCTAGTTTGTGTACTACATGAACAATGGCAATAAACCTGATTCTGATTCTGATTCTGATTCTGATTCCAGACTGACCAAGGATCCAGAGTTCAGTCAGTGTAGGATGTCAAAGTGAATATGAGCACCGTCTGCTTCTGCGGTTTGATTTGAAGATGTCAGCCTCTTTACACCTCAGTCTTGGTCTTTTTAGATTCTTCACCAAATCGCTTCTGTCGGCTGTACTGTTTGAAAGGGGTATCCAATCGAGCTTTCGCGTGAGCCCGGTAACCGGAATTTTTCCAGTTTCTGTGGGGACACCGAGTGAAGAATTGCTTTCTCACTTCAACTCAATCCTTGACAGGAACTCTGTGTGCAACATCGACAAACTGGTGCGCTCGCTTTCTCACTTCAACTCAATCCCTGACAGGAACTCTGTGTGGGACATCAACAATCTGGTGCACTCGCTTTCTCATGACGAGCCGGTCCCTGACAGGAACTCTGTGTGGGACATCGACAATCTGGTGCACTCGCTTTCTCATGCCGAGCCGGTCCCTGACAGGAACTCTGTGTGGGACATCGACAATCTGGTGCACTCGCTTTCTCGTAGCGAGCCGGTCACTGACAGGAACTCTGTGTGGGACATCGACAATCTGGTGCACTCACTTTCTCGTGCTGAGCCGATCCCTGACAGGAACTCTGTGTGCGACATCGACAATCTGGTGCACTTGCTTTCTCGTGCCGAGGCGATCCTTGACAGGAACTCTGTGCGACATCGACAATCTGGTGCACTCGCTTTCTCGCGCCGAGCCGATCCTCGAGTGTGACGCTCTTGTCCGCTTCACCAGTTGAACAAGCAAAGAGTTGTTTCCTCGCACCGGATCCCGTCACCATCAAGAGCTTTTCAAAGTTGACAGTTAAGTCGGCTAGGTCCGATTCCGGGTTTTCACCTTCTGGTGATATTGCATTATAACATTCTCGATTATCCAAGACTTTGGTCATCGGTGCCTTTCGCAACCAATCGTGCGATGTTGATGAGCAAAACACTTTCAGTTTTCATTCCCCACCTGTTTATGTGGAATACGGAGGAACCTTTCAAAATGGCATATTTTAAAATTTGCCACTGAGATGGAATCCAAAGATACCCTTATAGAAGGAAAAGCCTGATTAGTATGCTAAGTAAGTCGAGACTTTTAGAATTTTATTAACCAAAACAGGACTACATATGGCTTTAACTGTTGTAATGGGAACATCAGAGTGGCAGAAATGATTCTGAATTCCAGGACTTCATTGAAGCTGGTATTTCCAGAGTTTCCAACCAGATGTTTCACCTGAAGTTACAGTTCCAACTTGTAAATTTGGGTAGCCATTACAATACCTGACATCAGTATCTGAACAACTCCTTATACAGTGGATATAAAAAGTTTACACACCCCTTTTCAAATGCCAGGTTTTGTGATGTACAAAAATGAGACCAAGATAAATCATTTCAAAACTTTTCCCACCATTAATGTGACCTATAACCTGTACAACCCAATTGAAAAAAACTGAAATAAGATAAGATAAGATAAGATAAGATAAGATAAGCCTTTATTAGTCCCACAATGGGGAAATTCCAGGATTGCAACAGCACAGGGATAGCAACACTCAGAGCAACAATCAGAGGGCAAGAGAAAAAACAAGAGCAGCGAGTATACATACGTACATATATATATATATATATATATATATATATATATATAGTATATATATATATATATATAGAGAGAGAGAGACAGAGAGAGAGAGAGAGAGAGACAGAGAGAGAGAGATTTTGATTTTTAAAAGATCTTTAATAAACACACTTGTCCATCAGTCAATACAATTTCTATATCATGCTATGTTACACAGAAAATTAATCCCCCAAAAAACGCCCAAAAAAAAGCTGTCCATCATGAACTGAACAGAGGACATTCTCCAGGGACCAGAGGGTCCTGAAACCTTCCACATCCCCATTCCCCATAAAAAACTGAAAGTCCAGCCTGATTCTGGCTTTAAGTAGCCTCACAAATAAAATTTTGACATCAACATCATTCTCAACATTTTCAAGTTTTCTTCTCCGGCTTACATAGATAGCCAACTTTGCCTGTCCTAAAACAAAGTTCAGTAGTTGACACTTCTGCTTAAAACGACGATTGTACATAAAACCACAAATGAAAACCTGCTTAGAGAAAACTTCCTTAAAAATATGAAAAAGTTTTGTGAGAAGTTCAAAGAGGCCACTCAGGCGCTGACATTCAATAAAACAATGAAAAACAGTCTCCCTAGAGGAACAAAAAACACACTGATCACTGACACTGCTGTTAATCACAGAAACAAAAGCATTGACAGCTATAATACCATGCAGGACCCTCCACTGTAAGTCTCCATGCCTCTTAGGGAGAGGGGCTTTGTAAAGAGCCCTCCAGGCAGGCCGATGCCCTTTTCCTAGTTTAAAATAGGCTCTCCAAGGAGTGTCCACACAGGTGTTCAATCGGTCCTTGTTGAGTGCCATCACCACCAGTCTGTAGAGTGCCTTACCACTGGCTCCTCCAAAGTCCACACCAGTGGGAGCACAGAATGCCAGTAAGGAGCAAGGAGCGACGTCAAAGTCCATATAGAGCGTGAGAGAGGGAAAGGGGTCAGTGCTTTCTGGCTGCAGCGTGCCATTGCTAAAGTCCAAGAGTAGGGAGTGCTCAAGTCCATGAAGCTCCTGTTTCCAGTGTGCAAGAAGACCATCGATGAAACGATTCGACCTGACACCAAGATGAGCTGCTAAAGCTGAGGCGTTGTTGAGGCCAGGACCAGCCAGTTCCACCACTTGCTTCAGAGTGAGAATGTTCCTGGAACACAGCCTATCAAGGAAGGTCCTTCCAACTCCCGGCAGGACACCAAGGCGACCACCAAAAACCAGCGGCTCCCTCAACAACCAGTAGAGGGAATCGCATGGCCCTCTTTGTTTTTTAAAAAGAGTCCACACTGAAAAGAGACTGCAGTAAAAACTGGGTAAAGACAGTGCATTAGAGTTCTTAAAATCCATTAAAAACACAGGGAGGTCTAGCCCAAGCCCAAGGACTCTCTGTAAAATAACACAGGCCAAAGGCCTCCATACCAGGTCCTGGGGGCCCGTCAGCAGTCTCTGTATGAAAGTCAGTCTAAAAGCAGCACCTCTACTAGCTAAATGAATCACTCCTTGCCCCCCCTCCTCTTTGGGAAGAAATAACAGGGCTTGAGGAACCCAGTGGAGTCCACCCCCCCCAAAAAAGTCCACCAAAACAGACTGAATTTTGGACAACAAACCAGCAGGGGGGTCCATGCACATGAGGCGGTGCCACAGGGATGAGGAAACAAGATTATTTAAAATGAGCACTCTTCCTCTAAAAGATATTCTTGGCATTAGCCATTTCCACTTGTTTAGTCTCCCGTTAATCTTCTCTATGACCCCATCCCAATTTTTTTGCTCAAACTGCTGATTTCCAATAAAGACACCAAGATACTTAAAACCTCCTTTTTTCCAAATCAACCCACCCGGCAGCGTAAGCTGATTTTCTAGTTTCTCCCCCACCATCAGAGCCTCGCTTTTTCCCCAGTTTATCTTTGCAGAGGAAAGTTGGCCAAAAAGATTGACACTCCTAACCAGAACGTCAATGTCACTCTGCTTGTTTAGCAGAATGACTACATCATCTGCATAGGCCGACAGCTTGAACGTGGTGTCACAGCCAGGAAAAGTAACTCCTGATAGATCCCTTCTCAGGCAGTGAAGCAAAGGCTCTATGGCGAGGGAGTACAGCATCCCTGAGAGAGGGCAGCCCTGCCGAACCCCCCTCTGGACTTTTAAAGGGGCAGACAGGCCCCCATTTATCTTCAGCACACTCTCAATGTCACTGTACAAGACCCGTATCCTGGCTATGAAGCCTGGGCTGAACCCAAAAGCTGTTAAAACTGTCCATAAATATTGGTGTTCAACCCGATCAAACGCCTTTTCCTGGTCAATTGAAATCAAACCAGTTTCTACCGCCAATGAACCAGAGACCTCCAAAATATCCCGAATTAAAGTGACGTTGTCACTAATCAGCCTGCCAGGCACACAGTAAGTCTGGTCTACATGAATGAGCTCGCTCATCACCTTTCTCAGTCTTCGGGCCAGAGCTTTTGAGAGAATCTTGTAGTCTGTGCAGAGCAGAGAGACTGGCCTCCAGTTCTTTAGGCTCTGGAGGTCCCCCTTTTTCGGCAACAGTGTGATGATGGCCCTCCTGCAGGTCGTGGGTAGGGTCCCCCTTTCCAAGCTATCTTGGAGAACCTCCAGCAGGTCTGGACCAAGCAGGGGCCAGAATTCCTTAAAAAAGTCCACAGAGAGACCATCTATGCCTGGTGATTTTCCATTCTGGAGGCTCATTAGCGCCGTATGCAGCTCAGACAGAGACAGTGGAGCATCCAAGCCGGCAACAAGGTCCTCTGAGAGCACTGGAAGACCATCAAGGAAAACCTGGCCCAGTGACGTGTCCTCCCTCCACTCTGCTCTAAACAATTCACTGTAAAAGCTAGCAGCGTGTTTCCTGATCTCTGCTGCTGTGGAGATTGTTCTCCCGTCATCGCCCAACAAGGAGTGAATGAGCTTTCTCTGTCCATTTTTCCCCTCCAGTCCAAAAAAGTACTGGGAGGGCGAGTCCATCAGAGCTACATCCATGTAGCGTGAGCGGACCAGAGCACCCTGTGCGGTGACCCCTAGCAAGCTAGCCAAGGCTGACCTTTTTGACTTGAGAGCCTCTAAGTGCTCCTGTTTTCCTGTAGAACTGAGCAACTCCTCTAGTTCTACCACCTCAGTCTCCAGAACTTTCAAGGATTGGGTCAAGCTACGAGTGACATTTTGAGTGTACTGTTGGCAGAGTTGTTTTATCTGGGCCTTACCAAAATCCCACCACAATTGGAGAGAACTAAAAGAGGGTTTTTGTTCCCTGTGTGACTTCCAAACATCATGAAAAACCTCTTTAAAAAACACATCATTTAAAAGTGTATTGTTAAAATGCCAAAAAGCACTCTTACACTTTACATTTTCAATAAACACAGAACAAAACAGCAGGCAGTGATCAGTGAAACCAACAGGACAGATACAACTATTTTTAAAAACACTCATTTGATGTTTAAAACCATAAAAACGGTCTAACCTAGCCATAGATAAAAGGTTATCTTTGACATGGCTCCAGGTGTACTGCCTCTGGTCCCCATGATGTGATCTCCACACATCGGCCATTTCATGTGTTTTCACCAGTTCTCTCAGCCTATTGGCAGAAGCAGGGTGAGGCTCCTGATGGTTCCTGTCTAGTCTGTGGTTTAATGTACAGTTAAAATCACCCCCCAGAAATAAAAAACTATTTGGATCACAGGACTTAACCGTATCCGAAAGCACGTCAAAGACCCTGATCCTCTCTGCTCTCTGTGTTGGCACATACACGTTTATAAAAACGAAGTTCACGTTTTCAAACTGTACCTTTAATAAGAGGAAATGACCTCTCACCACCTCTTCTACCTCATAAGAGACAGGCACACAACCCCTAGAGAAAAGTACAGCCACCCCCCCACTGCTACTGGATTTGTGGCTAAAAAAAATGCAGCCATCCCACTCTTTTCTCCAATGGCTCTCAATGTCCACAGTGCTGTGAGTCTCCTGGACCATCAGCACGTCAAGTTTCTTTAAATTAAAAAGCTTGTATAAAGAGGCCCTTTTTACATCATCCCTGGCCCCATTAATATTGAGAGTGCCAATTCTAAGGTGGGGCATTAAAAAGGATAAAAATAGGGTACAGTAAAAAAACACACACATAGCATAAAAGGGAAGAAGCAAACTAAGAGTCAACATGACTGTTAGTAATTTGCAATTTCAGTTTAGCAACCAGTTTCTTTAAACGATAAATTTCCTGATCAGTGAAAGTCTCATTCCCATCATTCAGTTTCATAAACTTGCGAGCTGATGCCACGAATAACTCCAGATCTGGAAAGTAATTTTCCACTTTCACAGCTCTGCTCCCCTTAGTCACCTGGAGAAATTGCCTAATTTTAGTAAAACAATAGGAGCTTTGCTCCTCCTGCGTCTGCGTCTGCATCAGTTCAGACTCATCTCCACTTTCGTCAGAAGCGCTCTCATTCAGTAAATCTAAATTCCCAACCCTACTAGATTTAGCAGAGCTCTGCAAGTTTTCCGCACTTTTCCTTTTTTGTGCAGCTTTAAAAGGATCCTCTTCAACAAAACTACATTCCTGCATTTCTTCATGAAACGCAACGTTTGTCATGCAGTGTTTGCTCTGTGTGTCCGCTACAGCCTCAAACCGCTCCTCCCCCGCCTGCAAAGTCTGTTCATTCACGTTCCTTCGTTTAACTGCACTTTTACTTACACCCTCCACCTGTTTACCCCGGGCGACAGGCTCGTCACAATGATCAGAGCTGCCGCCAGACAGAAATTCCCCACCATCACTGTTTGGGGGGACAACTACCGCGCCCGCCGCGGCCACCCCAGCAGAGGCGGCCGCGGCCGCCCCAGCACAAGCGGACGCGGACGCGGACGCGGACGCGGACGCGGACGCCCCCGCAGAAGTAGAAGCGGACGCGGACGCGGAAGCGGACGCGGCCGCAGTCGCGGCCGCGACCGCCCCAGCAGAAGCGGGCGCCGCAGCGGCATCCCCCGCACCACATGTAGCGCTACCCTCCGGACCACCAGAAACAGCGGCGTCACCTTTCTTACCGCCAGTGCTCTTTGTGTTCGCCTTTTCAGGACATGACCTAATAAGATGGCCTTCTGCGCCACACGCAAAACACTTCATGGTTTCAGATGTTGCAAACACCAAGTAGCTAAAGCCGTCAATCCTGAAATTAAAAGACGCGTTCAGTTCAGCAGAGCTGTCTTTCAACACCATGAAACACTGCCTCCTATGACATACAACATGCTTCAGCAGGGGTGATTTACTACCCAGAGAGACCATTCTGATAGGGGACACAACCTGGCCAAAACGGGACAACTCTCTAATCAGCTGATCATTTTTAACGAAAGGAGGAGCGTTTGAGATGGTGATCCTCCTAGACGGGTTCGCCAGCGGTAAAACGGGAGTAAAAGTGTCACCTATGACCACTCCCTGTGCCACCACCTGATCAGCTTTCTCAGTTGAATCCAGAAAGATCACAATTGCGCTGTTCATCCTCGATGCTGATTTTATGCTGCCATGCCCAACCACCTGTCCTACAGCGAGGCTGGCCTCCTCCACAGAACAGGGAACTGTCGGGAGGATTCTCACACCATGACGCCGGGTTAAGCGCTCAAACTCCACACCACCATCAATCACCGGCATGATGCCGGCCGGGAAAAACCGGCAGCAGAAGCTACCGTTCCCCAACACACCCACTCCAACACTCACACCCCAGCACACACACACTCAACCCACTATATTAAACACACACACCTCAAACACACAAGATAGAGAAAAAGTTAGAAAATACAAAGTTTAAAGTACTCACTCGACACCACTCCACACCCCTGCTCCCACAAACGCCCACGCATGCGCACGAGAGAGAGAGAGAGAGAGAGAGTGCGGAGCATTGTAGCTAGATGGGATAGATATATAAATATATAAACACAGTGTGGAGCATTGTAGCTGGATGGAATAAATATATGAGTATATAAACACAGTGCGGAGTATTGTAGCTAGATGGAATAAATATGTAGATATATAAACACACAGTGCGGAGCATTGTAGCTAGATGGAATAAATATGTAAATATATAAACACACACAGTGCGGAGCATTGTAGCTAGATGGAATAAATATGTAAATATACAGTTAGGCCCAGAAATATTTGGGCAGTGACACAATCTTGGATTTGAAATGACACAGCTACAACGGAATTGAAGTGCAGACTTTAAGGTTCAATTCAAGGGGCTGAACAAAAATATATGATTAAACATGTAGGAATTGTAGCTATTTTTATTCAAACGCTCCTCATTTCAGGGGCTCAAAAGTAATTGGACAAATAAACATAACCCTAAGTAAAATGTTACTTTTCAATATTTTGTTGAGAATCCTTTGCAGGCAATGACTGCCTGAAGTCTGGAACCCATGGACATCACCAAACGCTGGGTTTCCTCCTTTGTGATGCTTTGCCAGGCCTTTACTGTAGCTGTCTTCAGTTGTTGCCTGTTTGTGGGTCTTTCTGCCTTAAGTTTTGTCTTGATCAAGTGAAATGCATGCTCGATTGGGTTGAGATCTGGTGATTGACTCGGCCATTGCAGAATATTCCACTTCGTTGCTTTAAAAATCTCTTGGGTGTGGCGGGTTTGGACAACCCCCACAACAGACTGGGACACGACAGCTCACTACTTCTGGTTTTTTCCGCTGCTCTGCTGTGATGTAATGTGCCATTCATGCATTGTTTCACTGCTGTGATGTTAATGTCCCATTCATGCATTGTGTTCATGCATCCTGTCCTTACTGCGTCTCTCATATGCAAATGCCCATATCTACTGCTGTGAATGTCTTTGATGTATTGTTTGTAGCTGGGTATATATGCTGCACCATTCTGTAAATCTGTCTCTCACTCTCATTCTCTTCTACTGCACGCATTGCCTATCTGCAGAGAGCCTGAGGACGCCGCTCCAGCCTGCTCACACTTAGGGCTGGAGCGGAGTTCTGTGACGGCGGTGTGATTTAATAAACTTGCTTAAAACCTTCACCAACGCTGCTTTATTTCATGCCGCCGCACTGGGTTGCTTTTGCAGTATGTTTTGGATCATTGGTGAAGCGCCGTCCAGTCAACTTTGCTGCATTTGGCTGAATCTGAGCAGAAAGTATATCCCTATACACTTCAGAATTCATCCGGCTGCTTCTGTCTTTTGTCACATCATCAATAAACACAAGTGACCCAGTGCCATTGGAAGCCATGCATGCCCATGCCATCACACTGCCTCCAACATGTTTTACAGAAGATGTAGTGCTTTGGATCATGAGCTGTTCCAATTCTTTTCCAAACTTTCTTCTTCCCATCATTCTGGTACAGGTTGCTCTTAGTCTCATCTGTCCAAAGAATGCTGTTCTAGAACTGGGCTGGCTTCTTCAGGTGTTTTTTGGCAAAGTCAATTCTGGCCTTTCTATTTTTGAGGCTGATTCATGGTTTGCACCTTGTGGTGAATCCTTTGTATTTACTCTCATGAAGTCTTCTCTTTATGGTAGACTTAGATACTGATACACCTACTTCCTGGAGAGTGTTCTTCACTTGAGTGGATGTTGTGAAGGGGTTGTTCTTCACCATGGAAAGGATTCTGTGATCATCCACCACTGTTGTCTTCCGTGGACGTCCAGGTCTTTTTGAGTTCCCAAGCTCACCAGTGCACTCTTTTTTTCTCACAATGTACCAAACTGTTGATTTGGCCACTCCTAACATTTCTGCTATCTCTCTGATGGATTTCTTCTTTATTTTCAGCCTCAGGATGGTCTGTTTCACCTCCATTGAGAGCTCCTTTGACCACATGTTGTGTGTTCACAGCAACAGCTTCCAAATGCAAACGCCACACCTGGAATCAACTCCAGACCTTTTAACTGCTTAATTGATGACAGGTTAACGAGGGAAGAGCCCATGCAGCCTTGTTATTTTATTTATTTATTTTTTTTGCAGCCTTCTGAGTCATTTGTCCAATTACTTTTGGTCCCTTGAAAAAGAGGCGGCTACGTATTAAAGAGCTGTAATTCCTAAACCCTTGCTCCAATTTGGATGTGAATACTCTCAAATTACAGCTGAGAGTCTGCACTTTAAGCCCATATTGATTATATTGTGGAAGATGGTAAAATAAGGCACGGCGAACTGAGGTTTAAAAGGGTTTTTATTCATCCTCCATCACAAGAGCTGCCCAGCGCGGTGGCAGTGCGCTGGAGCGAGCCCTGTGTATCTAGCCAGCAAAAAAGTAAAAAAGAGAAAGAGCAAGCGATATGGTTGACTTTATATACCCAGCTAGACAATGTATGCATGGCACGTTAGCATCACAGTAAACGGCAGGAAGGCAAGGACATTTGCATTACAGACACACATAACAATAGCAGGATTACTGGCCAGAATTCCTCTCCACCTATTGATATCAGTCCATACATTTCACTGCTCTGCTAATTGCTCCAGCTGAGTGCTCTGCTTGTCCCAGTATGTTGTGGGGGTTACCCACACTACTCCCCCCCAGAGGGCTCAGCGGGGGGCTGAGGCCTCGATCGTCCAGTTTTGGTAGCGAGCTGCGGGGAAGGCTCTGTGCCGAGGAGGTGGAGGGAGGGGGTAGGGGGTAGCAAGTGCCGGTCCGGGACGGCGAAGTTGTCTGGGCCGCGTAAAAATTGTATGTGGATCCACGATGTTGAGGGGCTGTCCCATTGAACGTGGCGGAGATCCACAGCGGCTGTGAGAAGAGCATTTGTCTCTGACTCCACTCGCGATTCAGTCCGGCCATGAAGAAAAAACAAAAGCTGAAGCTGTGTGAAGGGCTTGGCGGTTCGGCTTTAGGTGCGGGTGCAGCCCTAAAACCTTCGGAGATAGCAGGCGGCTGAATTCCCATCGTGCGCCATGGCTGAGACCCATACAAAATCCTGTGTGCGGGCTGCGTGTGTGCTTCAGGTGTGTGAGCAGCCCTGAAGAGCCGTGTGTGCAGCAGTGGGGGGATGATGTATAAGTCCGTAGAGCCAGCTTGTCTCTGGTGCGCGGCGCGTGCTGCGGCCATGTATCTTCCAGCTGCGCTGTTCTGATGCGGGGCTTCTGTGCATGGCAGGTCCGCTGTCGCGAGGCGAATCAGGATCAGGGAGTTTGATGGAGATCAACGTCGTCGGCACCGATGGTCCTCCCTGTTCGGGCTGTTGCTGTCGTTCGCTCGTGCCGGATCATGGTGCGTTTTGGTCCACGCGCTGCGTTCTCCGTTCGGCCCTGGAGGTCACCGTCGCGGAGAGAGGATGAGGCGCGTGTGTGCTCGTGTGGGTGCGGAGGAGCGGTGAGAGGGAGTAGACGATCTTTGTCCCTCGGCCGGTCCCAGCGTGGAAATCAGCGTGTTCTTGTCTTCGGTCGGGGTCACCAGTGTGGCGGATGGTAAAATAAGGCTCGGCGAACTGAGGTTTAAAAGGATTTTTATTCATCCTTCATCACGAGAGCTGCCCAGTGCGGTGGCAGTGCGCTGGAGCAAGCCCTGTGTATCTAGTCAGCAAAAGAGTAAAAGAGACAGAGCAAGCGATATGGTTGACTTTATATACCCAGCTAGACAATGCATGCATGGCACATTAGCATCACAGTAAACGGCAGGAAGGCGGGACTTCCGGTTTTGGCGGCCATGTGAGAGGGACACGTATCACTCTGCTCTGCTCCTGGAGAAAAAAAAAATCGGCAAATAACTCTCTCATTTGGGACAGAACGTATCCCAGCGTTTGGGCGAGGATATGTCGGTGAAGCCTAAGGCTGGAAAACCAGGTAGAGGAAAAAGCGAGCCGCCGAAACAGTCCAAATTAACGGACTTTCAGGTCTGTGACGCAGCAGATAAAGCTCCATATATGGCGGAGGAAGCTAGCAGCGGTGCGGTGACTGCAGGAAACGGCACAGGTGCAGTGCTAGCAGCCATTAGTTCAATGAGAGCAGACTTTTCCTCTAAATTTGATGGAATTATGGCAGCATTGGAAGGAATGAGAAAGGAATTGGGTGATTGTGTAGAATGAATGGCGCCGGTGGAGCTTCGTGTCTCTAGTGCTGAGGATGACGTCACCGGTCTTCAATTAAAGGTGCGCACTTTGGGAAAAAAAAATAAATGCCTGGAAGATAATGTCCTGGATTTGGAGTCCCGGTCGAAACGGAACAACTTGAGGCTGGTGGGTCTACCGGAGGAATCCGAAGGTCGGGACCCATGTTCCTTTTTGGAAAAGTGGATTCCGGAGGCGCTGGGCAGCGCGGAGCTGCAATCAGCAGTCGTTCTGGAAAGCGCACATCGTATCGGCCCACGGAGAAATAAGGGACCACCGAGGACGCTTATTATGAAGTTCCTCAGCAACAGAGACAGGATGAAGATATTCAACGTTGCGCGAGTTAAGGGAGAGATTAAACACCAGGACCAGCAGGTGCGGTTCTACCCAGATTTGGCCACAGGAATCCAACAATTGAGGAAGCAGTTTGATCCCGTACATAAAAAGCTGCGCAACCTTGGGATTCGTCATGGTGTAATTTATCCTGCGAGACTGTTGACCACGTATGGGGGCAGAACACACATCTTCAAGACCCCAGAGGAAGCGCAGGAGTTCATCAAGAAGATCCAAGAAAAGACTGGTGGGAGCTAAGCATGAACAAAATATAAGGTAGAATATTTAAACATTTGCACAGGCATCTGACTGATTTGAAGCAAATAGCAAGTTTACAAAATATAGATTGTATTATATATTAAAAAAAAACCTATGATGTACAAAGTTGCTAAAAATTTTGGAGTTAAGTTGGAAAACTACAGAAGAGAGTTAATGTTACGTCATTAAAAGCAGTAGAGTTAGGGTGATTAGGAGGATGAAGAAGGAGTGGCTTTGGCTGATCCTCGTGGGTGTGGAGCGGTCGATGGCTATATTGGGAGACGGAATTTTTCTTTTGATTTTGGGGGGATTACCACAAATGTGGGAAGGGGGAATTTGTTTGTGTGTAGTTTGTAGGATGAATGTTCAACCACTCATGTTTTTGCTTCTCTGTATGAGCATGTTTACACTGCAAGGTAATTCCAAACTCCCTATTGATCATAAACCAAAGCGTTAATCTTAATTTAACTTCATGGAATTGCAGAGGTCTACAGAATTTAAAAAAAACTTAAACAAGTTATGAATAAAATAAAAGACATGGGTTCAAAAATTGTGTTTTTACAAAACTCATCTAATAGAGGAGGATGTAAAAAGAATTAGGAGTAGATGGCAAGGAAGTGTTTTCACCTCATCATTTTCATACCGAGCCAGGGGAGTTATGACTCTCATACATAAATCAGTCTCATTTCAAGTGAAAAATGTAATTGGAGACAAATTTGGAAGATATTTAATCATTCAAGGATCTTTGTTATTAGAAAATATAAATTTGGTGAACTTATATGGTCCCAATATAGATGATCAAAAGTTCTTTGCTAATTTATTTCTTATCTTATCATCACTTACAGGGCAACATATAATAGCAGGGGATTTTAATTGTACATTGAATCCCGGTATAGATAGATCAACAGGACTGGACTGTACGCACAGTGGATGTAGGATGACCATTAATCATTTTATGAAAGAATTGAGATTGCTAGATATATGGAGAGAAATGAAACCACAAGTTAAAGCCTACTCTTGTTATTCCAAAACCTACAAGACATTCTCACGTATTGATTATTTTTTGATCTCCACAGAATTAAGGTTCAAGATTCAAAACTGCTTTTATGATAACATCGTGATCTCTGATCATGCACCCTGCTGTCTAATATATGTAGATAAGAAATTGACAAAGGAATCAGGTAGATGGCAATTTCAGCATAAATGGCTTCAGGATGAGGAATTTGTTAAGTATATAGAAAAACAGATAGATGAGTTCTTTGACATCAATACTACACAAACATCAGCATGTGTAAAGTGGGAGGCTTTCAAAGCTTTTATTAGGGGACATATTATTAGTTATACAGGTTCAAAATCTAAGAAGACTCGAGAGGAGAGAGTCCAATTGGAACATAAAATAAAAATTCTTCAAGAAAAAGTGTATGCAGGAAGTGATCCAAGGTTGGAGAACGAATTACTGATTTTGAGAGCTGAATATGACAAAAAATCAGCGAATAGAGCTGCCTCGAGTCTTCTAAGATTGAAACAATCTTTTTATGAACAAGGTGAAAAATCAGGGAAATTATTGGCATGGCAGAATAAACAATTAGAATTTAAAACACCAATTACCAGTATTATAAGTAACGGACAGGTAGTTATAGATCCTTTAGAAATTAATAGAGCCTTTAGAGATTACTATGAAAAATTATATGATACCAAAAATGAATCTGACTTAACAAAACTAAATGGGTTTTTGAACGAACTATCTATACCATGTATTTCAAATGAAAACAGGGAGATACTGAAGTCTAAAATTAGTCAAGAAGAAGTTGGGCTAGCCATTGATAATATGAAATCA
Source organism: Pholidichthys leucotaenia (assembly GCA_020510985.1). Lineage (NCBI taxonomy): Eukaryota > Metazoa > Chordata > Actinopteri > Cichliformes > Pholidichthyidae > Pholidichthys > Pholidichthys leucotaenia. Next base: position 125,966,838 of record CM035848.1, read on the forward strand.
GGAAAAGTGCAGGACCAGATGGTCTTCCAATTGACCTTTATAAAAAATTTAAGAATAAATTAATAAAACCTTTTTTGGAAATGGTTTTAGAAGCATTTCAAAATAGTAATTTACCATCATACATGAATAATGCCTTAATTATACTGTTGCCAAAACCAGGTAAACCCTCTAATAAATGTGAAAATATGAGACCAATAAACCTATTAAATGCCGACCTTAAGATAATCTGTAAAATTTTAGCAAGACGAATACAAGAAATTTTACCAAATATTATTAATCGAGATCAGAATGGCTTTATAAAGGGAAGACAAGGCTTCCATAATGTAAGAAGACTATTTAATATTATCTATTCTAATAAAGAAGCACCGGATACAGCTCTCCTATCACTGGACGCCGAAAAGGCCTTTGATATAGTCGAATGGCCCTTTCTTTTTGAAATCTTACAAAGGTTTGGACTTGGAAATAATTTCATAAAATGGGTTCAGATAATATACAATAATGCTACAGCAGAAATCCTAACAAATAGCAATATTTCCAAATCAATAAAAATCAATAGAGGATGTCGACAAGGCTGTCCACTTTCACCTTTACTGTTTACTATGGCAATTGAACCTTTAGCGACGGCGATACGTTTACATTCACAAATATATGGAATTAAAGTTGGACCAACAGAACATAAAATCTCCCTGTATGCCGATGACATAATTTTGTTTATGTCGAATCTAAAAAAATCAATTCCGACCTTATTGAATTTAATAAAGAATTTTGGGGAAATATCAGGATATAAAATAAATAAAACTAAATCTTCAATATTAATGCTAAATGAGACCCAGAGAAATTACCCAGCCCCTGAGGTAAATCAATTCAATGTTGTAAATCAGTTTAAATATTTAGGAATCCAAATTGTGCCTAAGCTAGAATCAGTCGCCAGTGTCAACTATGAAGCCTTAATGACAGAAATTAATGAGTTACTTCAGGGATGGATGTCACTACCAATGTCGATGATCGGGAGAATCAATATACTTAAAAGTAATATCTTACCTAAAATACTTTATTTATTTCAATACATTCCCATACCACCACCTTTAGATTTATTCTCAAGAATTAAAAAAAAGTTAGTGGAATTTATATGGAACAACAGGAGGGCTAGATTACGTCTGTCTTTATTATATTTACCATTTGATCGTGGAGGTCTGAAATGTCCAAATTTTATGTTGTATTATTGGTCGGCACAACTGAGGTCTATGACATATTATTTTTCATCAAATGATCTCCCTCACTGGACTGAAATGGAATCATACAATTTACCTTTACCTCTTCCCATATTCATATACTCAGATTCGGCAAAAAAATTACAAAAACAAGTTAAAAATCCATTTGTAAAGCATATGATCAAAATATGGTGTGAAACTAAAAACTATTTAAAAGAACCACACTTATTGTCACAATTTAGCCCAATATGGGGTAATCAATATTTTAAACCAGGGAGAGCGGATGCTGTATTTAAAGTATGGAATTTAAAAGGGATTCAAAAGATTCAAGATTTATATCTACCATGTGCAGATAACATAATGTCTTTTGAAGAGCTGAGGATCAAATTTAATCTTAATAGAACACATTTTTTTAAATATCTTCAACTTAGGAACTTTATTCGATCAAATCAAAATGGAGCTCTCACTTGACCTATTTACTCATCCTTGGAAAAAATGATGATGAAAGATAGTAAAAGAAAGGGTATTATTTCAGAGTTTTATAACTCATTGACACTATCCTCAAGTGAAAACTCACAGAAAAGATTAAACTACTGGAAAGAAGATCTGCAAACTGAAATTTCAGAGGAACAATGGGAATTGGCTTGTACAGAAGTTCAAACCAAATCAATAAATGTACGTCTTAAATTGATACATTTTAAATGGTTAATGCGGATGTATGTTACACCCTAGGAGTTAAATAGATATAACAAAAACATACCAGATACGTGCACAAAATGCATGGAAAGTAAAGGAACCCTATTTCATTGTGTATGGGAATGTAGAATAATTAGAATGTTTTGGGAAGAGGTGAGGGTAACAATTGAAAAAATAATTTCAAAACAAATCATATTGAATCCTAAACTGTTTTTGTTGGGTCTGTACCCAGAAAAGCATAACTTTAATAAAAGTGAAAGAACATTCATAGACCTCAGTTTGCTTAATGCCAAAAAATGTATTGCACTACTGTGGAAAAAGACTCATAGACCAGATGTGACTCAGTGGTTAAGACAGATGTTAACAAACCTTCCATTAGAAAGAATAACATACATACTGTCACGCCGCGCCGCTCATCAGCGGCGCCACCTGCTCGCACACCTATCAACCATCAGCGGCGGGGAATATAAGCCGCCTCGCCCTGAGCTTCGGCCTGAAGCCGTTAGACTTCATCTCCCTTCCATGAGAAGCAATTACTCTTTCTTCAGCACCACGCTTAGCGGTAAGAAGATCACTTACCTCATCTTTCCAGTCTGCTCCCCTGTGCACAGGTGGATTCCTCGGCGGCGGACAATTCCGTCCTTCGTCCCTCCTCGCTGCTGCACCGAGTCCTGCAGGTGGCTGTCTCCCGGGGTCCCGTCCTTGAAGTGCCAGTCATCTGTCCCATACAAGTAAGCTTCTCTCCCTCGCCTATTCTCCTCCTATGTTGGTGTGTGCCCATCACCCTGTGTCTGTTCTCTCCCATAGGGTTGCCGGCTGAACGGTCTCCTGCCTCTGTGCCCGAAGCAGACGCCACCACCAACACATTAACATTCCGCAGACACACACCCATACATCCCTGTTGTTAATAAACAGTTTGAACTACTCTGAGCCTGTGTGTGTGCGTCTCCTGAGCCGAACGTTATGTCAGTACGGCTTCAGCAGAGCGGCTCGGCAGACGGCGGGCTCGCACACCGGTTTACCACCCTCGAGGTTCGAGTGGATCAAGTTGTTTATCAGCAACAGGTGATCCTAAATCAATTAGTAAATTTAACTAACCGATTGAACCGCCTGGACCCCCAACAGCCGCTCCCCCTGGCTCGCCAGGGTGGCGCGGCTCCTGCTGTTCCAGCGGCCGTCCAGCCGGCTCCTGTGGCACCGGTTCGGCTCACACCGATTCCGACCCCCGCCCGCTTTAGCGGTAAGCTCGGCGGAGCGCGGGGGTTCATTATGCAGTGTGAGTCCGTGTTCCACCGTGTGCCTGGAGATTTTCCCTCGGATCACAGCCGAACTGGTTACATAAGGAATCTTCTGGAGGGGCGTGCGTTAACTTGGACCTACGCCGTAATGGCGAGGCCCAGTTATGCCACCCTCACCTACGACCAATTCGTGAGGCGCTTTCTGGAGGTCTTTGACCATTCTCAAACCGAGACGGTCCAGGTCGATCGGCTTCTCGCTCTCCAGCAGGGAAGCCGGTCGGCAGCGGACTACGTGGTCGACTTCCGGGTAGCGGCGGAGGAATTGGGCTGGGAGGAACGCTCCCTCTGCGGCCTGTTCCTCCGCAGCCTCAATGATGATCTGAGGGATGAACTGGCTGGACGGGATATCCCTGAAACGCTAGCGGAGCTAACTTCCCTAGCCATTAGCTTGGACAACAGGCTGCGCGAGCGCTCCTCAGGACGGAAGTCGTCTACTTCGCGCCCTCGGGGAGCCTCGCTGCGCCTGCCCCAAGCTCGCCCCCTGGCGGCGCCGCCACCATCGTGCCCCGAGGAGTCGGAGCCGATGGTGACGGGCTGGACAAAGCTCTCCCCGGCAGAGAGACAACGCCGCCGTGAGTTGAATCTCTGCATGTATTGCGGAGACAGTCAACACACGGTGGAGCTTTGTCCACAAAAAGCCAAACGGCGGGGTCCGCGAGTCACTGTAGGGGGCCTCGCGGATGTCAATCGGTTAGATCCACTCACTCAATTGAAGCTGCCCATCCGTTTCTGCCACAACCCCAGTGGGCATCTCACCCACGCACTGGTGGATTCGGGCGCAGAAGGCAGCTTCATTTCACAGAGCCTGGCAACCCGTTTGGGCATCCGCTGTCAGGCACTGAGGAATCCCATCTCCCTAGTCAACCTCTCCCGTGCCTCCCTTGGGAGAGTGTCACACCAAACCATCCCTGTACCGGTCATCATCTCGGGAAACCACCGGGAGGAGATGACCTTCTACGTCCTTCCCAACTCTGTGTCGCCCGTCATCCTGGGGTATCCCTGGCTTCGTCTTCATAACCCAGTCCTGGATTGGAGATCAGCTGGGGTATCGGCATGGAGTACATTCTGCATGGGCACCTGCCTTCAGTCCGCTGCCTGCTCTCCGTCCGCTCCTCCCCCTGCGACGGACGCTGCACCCCCGGACCTGTCTCTGGTGCCTCCGGAATTTCACGACCTGGGTATGGTGTTCAGCAAGACGAAAGCTATGTCTCTCCCCCCTCATCGGCCCTATGACTGTGCCATCAACCTCCGCCAGGGGGCTCCCTTACCTTCTGGTCGGCTCTACAGCCTGTCAGCGCCGGAGAAGGAGACGATGAACGCATACCTGAAGGAGTCATTAAGTGCTGGGATAATCCGCCCATCATCGTCACCCGTGGGGGCAGGGTTCTTCTTCGTGGGAAAAAAGGATGGGTCCCTCCGCCCTTGTATTGACTACCGGGCTCTCAACGATATCACGGAGAAGGACCGTTATACCCTTCCCCTCATGGACACTGCCTTCCACTCCCTCCAGGGGGCGACCTGGTTCACCAAGCTGGATCTACGCAGCGCTTACCACCTCGTCCGGATCCGGGAGGGAGATGAGTGGAAGACAGCCTTCCGTACCCCGAACGGCCACTTTGAATACCTGGTAATGCCGTTCGGGTTGACCAACGCTCCTGCCGTCTTTCAGCGCCTCATAAATGACGTCCTCCGGGACTTCATCGGCCTTTTCGTGTTCGTCTACCTGGACGATATTCTCATCTTCTCCAAGTCCAGGGACGAGCACCAGGTCCACGTGAGGCGGGTCCTCCAAAGACTGCTGGAGAATCGTCTGTACGTGAAGGCAGAAAAATGTGAATTTTACGCCAGGACTACGTCCTTCCTGGGGTTCATCATCGCCCACGACAAGGTGCTCCCAGACCCAGAGAAGGTGAAAGCGGTGGTGGAATGACCTACACCTGCATCCCGGAAGCAGGTGCAACAGTTCGTTGGCTTCGCCAATTTCTACCGCCGCTTTGTCCCCAACTTCAGCTCCATCGTTGGACCACTGACCCGCCTCACATCCCCGAAGGTCCCGTTCCGGTGGACCGAAGAGGTCGCTGCCGCCTTTAAGGCGCTGAAGGCGGAGTTCTCCTCCTCCCGGGTCCTTCACCAGGTCGACCCCGCGCTGCAGTGCATCGTAGAGGTAGACGCCTCGGACACGGGAGTGGGGGCAGTGCTGTCCCAGCGGTCGCCGGACGATGGCGCCAAACGGCCCTGCGCCTTCTTCTCCCGGCGCTTGTCCCCGGCGGAGAGGAACTACGATGTGGGGGACAGAGAGCTCTTGGCCATCAAACTCGCCCTGCAGGAGTGGCGCCACTGGCTAGAGGGGGCGAACCTGCCGTTCGTGGTCCTCACGGACCACAAGAACTTAGAATATCTACGATCTGCCAAGCGTCTGAACGCCCGCCAGGCGCGCTGGTCTTTGTTCTTCGCCAGGTTCCAATTTTCAATCACCTTCAGGCCTGGCTCTAAGAACGGCCTGCCTGACGCCCTCTCTAGGCAGTTCACTCCCGTGGAGTCGGAGGAGACGCCCCACTCCATCCTGCCCAGGTCGTGCGTCGTGGGAGCCATCTCGTGGCACATCAAGAGCAAGATCCGGAAGGCACAGGAGGTGGAACCTGACCCTGGCGGCGGACCTGAGGGGAGGCTGTTCGTGCCATCCGCGGTCCGAGGAGAGGTCATCCACTGGCTACACACCTCCAAGCTCACCTGTCACCCTGGCACCTCCCGGATGATAGACCTCCTCCAACGGTCCTTTTGGTGGCCAGGCCTGCGGAGGGATGCAGCCCGCTACGCCCGGGCTTGCCCAATCTGTGCCACCTGCAAGTCGGGAAATGCCCCTCCAGCGGGTCTGCTCCAGCCCCTGCCCGTCCCTGGCAGGCCCTGGTCGCACATCGCGTTGGATTTCGTCACCGGACTCCCCGTCTCCAACTCCTATGACACCATCCTGACCATCGTGGACCGCTTCTCCAAGGCCGTGCACTTCGTCCCCCTGCGAGGCCTCCCTACTGCCCTGGAGACGGCGGACCTCCTCGTCCAACACGTGGTCAGGCTGCACGGGATTCCGGTGGACGTGGTCTCGGACCGGGGCCCCCAATTTTCATCTGAGGTTTGGAGGTCATTCTGCAACGCCATCGGAGCCAAGGTGAGCCTCTCCTCCGGCCATCACCCCCAATCCAACGGGCAGTGTGAGCGGACCAATCAGGAGCTGGAGGCTGCGCTCCGCTGTGTGACCAGATCCAAACCCACGTCCTGGAGCAACCATCTTGCCTGGGTTGAATATGCTCATAATACCGCTCGCTCTTCTGCTACAGGGATGTCTCCCTTCAAGGCGTCCCTGGGTTACGACCCCCCGCTGTTTCCAGAGCAGGAGAGTGAGGTGACTGTCCCCTCAGTTAAAGCACATCTCAGGCAGTTCCGCTCCACCTGGGCTGCCGCGCGCAGTGCGCTTTTACGCACAGCGGAGCGCAACAGGACTGTGGTGGACCGGCATAGAAGACCTGCCCCGGCGTACAGAGTTGGGCAACGTGTCTACGTCTCCACCCAGGACGTCACTCTAAAAGGCGAGAGGAGAAAGCTGGCACAGCGCTTCATGGGTCCCTACCCCATCACCCGGATCATCAACCCGGTGGCTGTGCGCGTGGCTATTCCCCCCTCCCTCCGCATCCATCCCACCTTCCATGTGTCAAAGGTGAAGCTGGCAGTCACCGACCCCCTTTGCCCTCCTCCTGCGGTGCAACCTGCGCCCCGGATGATTGGTGGCCATCCTGCCTGGTCCGTCTCCTCCATCCTAGACTCCCGGCGCCGGGGTCGCAGGTTGCAGTACTTGGTGGACTGGGAGGGCTATGGGCCCGAGCATCGACAGTGGGTGCCCCCGTCGTTCGTGTTGGACCCATCGCTCATCGCCGACTTCCACCGAGTGCACCCTGAGAAGCCATCGCCAGGAGGCGCTGCTAGAGGGGGGAGTACTGTCACGCCGCGCCGCTCATCAGCGGCGCCACCTGCTCACACACCTGTCAACCATCAGCGGCGGGGAATATAAGCCGCCTCGCCCTGAGCTTCGGCCTGAAGCCGTTAGACTTCATCTCCCTTCCATGAGAAGCAATTACTCTTTCTTCAGCACCGCACTTAGCGGTAAGAAGATCACTTACCTCATCTTTCCAGTCTGCTCCCCTGTGCACAGGTGGATTCCTCGGCGGCGGACAATTCCGTCCTTCGTCCCTCCTCGCTGCTGCACCGAGTCCTGCAGGTGGCTGTCTCCCGGGGTCCCGTCCTTGAAGTGCCAGTCATCTGTCCCATACAAGTAAGCTTCTCTCCCTCGCCTATTCTCCTCCTGTGTTGGTGTGTGCCCATCACCCTGTGTCTGTTCTCTCCCATAGGGTTGCCGGCTGAACGGACTCCTGCCTCTGTGCCCGAAGCAGACGCCACCACCAACACATTAACATTCCGCAGACACACACCCATACATCCCTGTTGTTAATAAACAGTTTGAACTACTCTGAGCCTGTGTGTGTGCATCTCCTGAGCCGAACGTTATGTCACATACTGAAATCAAAGGAAATTGTGTTTGAGAATATATGGAGACCTTTTATTGATTATGTAAAAAATTTAAACTTAACTCTTGAAGAAGAAGGTGAATGATGTGTGTGGACCTTGTAAATTCCAAACTGGTGAACATAATATGTATACTTATGTAATGGATTGTCTAGACTAAACATAGGAGCATTGTTGAAGACTTGATTTTGTCGGTGGTTGTTGGTGTTTTTAGTGCATTTTTTTTTTGGAGTACTTTAGTGTTAGTGTTTGATTGTGTGTGTCATGTTTGTTAAAAAAAAAGGTTCAATAAAGATATTGTGGAAAAAAAAAACGGCAGGAAGGCAAGGACATTTGCATTAGAGACACACATATCAATAGCAGGATTACTGGCCGGAATTCCTCTCCACCTATTGATACCAGTCCATACATTTCACTGTTCTGCTAATTGCTCCAGCTGAGCACTCTGCTTGTCCGTAGGCTGTGGGGGTGACCCACAATATAAATATATAAACACACACAGTGCGGAGCACTGTAGCTAAATGGAATGAAACAGCACAACCGTCTACTTAGTTATCCTACATGGTATGATTATGTAACCATACATATTCTCACCCTCCATAGCGACCGGTATTTTCCTAGTTGTATACTGGAGGGGACCATTGTGTAAGTCTATTGCGTCTTTTGCATTCAATACTATTAGGTTGTCACGTCTTTTTGCTATCTCTGCGAGAAGCCCTGCTTAGGTTGTACAGTCTGACAGCCGTAGGCAGGAAGGACCTGCAAAACCTCTCGGTTGTGCACCTAGGATGATGTATTCTGCTGCTAAATGAGCTCCTCAGTGCATTCAGTATGTCCTGCATAGGGTGGAACTCGGACTCCAACAGAGATGACAGTTTAGCCACCATCCTTCTCTCTCCCATCTCCTCCACTGGGTCAAGGCGCTGCCCCAGGACAGAGCTAGCTTTCTTGATCAGTTTGTTCAGTCTCTTCCTATCGGCTGCTGTAATGCCATTGCCCCAGCAGACGACTCCAAAAGTGAAGGCTGATGCCACCACCGTGTCATAGAATGTCTTCAGCAGCGCCCCTTGTACACCAAACGACCTGAGTCTCCTCAGTAGGAACAGCCTGCGCTGTCCCTTCTTGTTGAGTGCATCAGTATTGTGTGACCAGTCTAGTTTATTGTTCAGATGAACACCCAGGTACTTATAGGATGTCACCATCTCGATGTCTGTTCCCTGTATATTTACTGGCGCTGTGAGGGGTTGTCCTTGCCTGCGGCAGTCCACCACCAGCTCCTTAGTTTTCCTCGCATTGATCTGGAGGCAGTTCCGATGGCACCAGTCCATGAAGTCCTGGATAAGCCCTCTGTACTCAGCTTCATCTCCATTGAAGATGAGGCCAACGATCGCAGAGTCATCAGAGAACTTCTGTAGATGGCAGTGTGTTGTGTTGTGTGAGAAGTCCGCAGTATAAGGGGTGAACAGGAAGGAAGCCAAAACTGTTCCCTGGGGGGCCCCCGTGCTGCCGATGATCATGTCGGACACACAGTCCCGGGTTCTCACAAACTGAGGCCGGTTTGTGAGGTAGTCCAGGATCCATGATGACAGGTGCTGGTCCACCCCTGCGCACAGCAGCTTGTCCTTCAGGATCATCGGTTGGATGGTGTTGAAAGCACTGGAGAAGTCAAAGAACATGATCCTCACCGCATTCCCGGGCTTCTCCAGGTGGGACAGAGAACGGTGAAGGAGGAAGATCACCGCATCCTCCACAACAATGCCATGCTGGTAGGTGAACTGGAGTGGATCCATCGCTGGTCCCACCAGGGGGAGGAGGTGAGCAAGGAGCAGTCTCTCCAGGGTCTTCATCATGTGGGACGTCAAGGCCACTGGTCTGTAGCTGTTCAGATCTTTGGGGTGGGAAGTCTTTTGGTACAGGTACCACACAAGATGTTTTCCACAGCTGTGGTACCCTCCCTAGCTTCAGGCTCAGATTGAAGATGTACTCCACAGTCCCACACAGCTGGTCTGCACAGGACTTGAGGAGCTTTGCGCTGATGCCGTCCGGTCCCGACGCCTTCCTCGCCTTGATCTTCCTCAGCTCCGTCCTCACCTGGGTCTTAGTGAGGGTCAGGTTGGGGGCTGTGTGTTGGGAGTGGGGGGGGTGTTGGTGGAGTGGGGAGTGGGCAGCAGGACTTGATGTCTTTAGAGGCAGCAGTGGTTGTTGTGCAGTCGGGGGGGAGGGCGGTTGGTCAAACCTATTGAAAAACAGATTCAGATTGTTTGCCCACTCCCTGCCCCCCGTGGCATGGGGGGAGGTATTCTGGAGCCCAGAGATGGTTTTAAGGTTTCTCCAGACCCCGCTGATGTCGCTCTGTTGCAGCTTGTCCTCCATCTTCTTCCTGAAGCTGTCCTTGCCTTCTCTGATTTTTCTCCTCAGCTCCCTCTGTACGGACTTCAGCATCTCCCTGTTCCCCGACCTGAAGATCCTCTTCTTCTCTCTCAGAAGTGTTTTTATCTCAGGGTTGATCCAGGGTTTGTTGTTTGAGCAACACCGTATGGTCTTGGTGGGAACGGTGTTGTCCACACAGAAGCTGATGTAGTCCGTGATGGTGTGAGTGAGGCCATCGATGTCCTCGCCATGTGGATTGCAGAGCTGCTCCCAGGCAGTGGTTTCAAAACAGCCCTTTAGAGTGTCCATTGCCTCCTCAGACCATAACTTCACTGTGCGCATGGCCGGAGGTTGTCTGTGCACTAGGGGTTTGTACACCGGCCGGAGATGAACCAAGTTGTGATCCGATCTCCCGAGTGGGGGGAGTTGTGATGAGGTGTACGCCTCCTTAGTGTTTGCGTAGAATAAGTCCAGTGTTTTATTGTCTCTAGTGTTGCATGTGACATGCTGGGTGAACGTGGGTAGAATGGGAGACAGTGAAACATGGTTGAAATCGCCTGAGATGAGGAGAAGAGCATCTGGGTGTTCTTTCTGCAGCCTGCCAGTTACTGAATGGATGACGTCACGCGCTGTCCCAGCGTTCGCCGTCGGATTTGCATAAATAACAATGCAGATCACGTGTGAGTATTCCCTCGGGAGATATGTAGGCAGCATGCTAACAGCTAGCAACTCGATGTCTTTGCTGCAGTGTTGTTGTTTAACCTCTTGCACTCCGGTCTACCGCGGACGGGCACGTCTCTGCATCCTAGAGCGCACGAGAGCGCACGAGAGCGTACGAGGGCACATGAGGGCGCTGCGTCCAAGAGCGCACTGAAAAAAAAAGCTGCATTTCCGTTCTTCCACAACAGACACAGCCGCGAACAGATTAGATATGATTGACCTCTCATTCGACTAATAAGAGCCTTGAATTGGGTTTCTGAAACCTTGAAGAACCAATGACTGAAAACCTAGCAAGAAGGACCTGCCTACCAACGCTGCGAATGCAGCGAGCCAATTGAAGCACAGAAGTTCGAAAGCTGTTTTGTGTAAGGCTGGGTGAAGAGAGACTGCTGCAGCAGATGAAAAAAGGACCCGCAGGAAGAACCGCCACAGACCCAGCAGCACGGAGACCACCCACAAGTGCGACCTGTGTGACAGGGACTGCCATTCGCGCATCGGCCTGTTCAGCCACAGGCGGTGCTTTTTTTTTTATTCCAGCAGAATAGACGTTTAGGAGTCTCTTCCATGGTCATCATAGACCGACAGAGGCCGACGACGAAGGCTGGGTGACACACACGTGTTCACCAGTCTTTTTTTCTTACTACTGTTATTTGTTTTGAAAAATCGTTCGCCAAAACTGCAATCATGGAAGCGCAAAACCGCAATAATGGAATTATGTTTTGACCGGGTCGCGAGACCAGAACCACGAGTCTGTAATAAGCAGACCAGCTTCATGTTCGTCTGACAGTGAGGAAGAGAAGTTCGCCAGCTACGCTGCTGCTGTGAACAGGTAAGTGTTATAAGCTAAATTATTCTTTATCCCTGAAAATTGTAATCAAAAATGACTTTTGATCGATCGGTAAATTACAACTGTGCGGCGCACGAAGTCCGAAGTCCGAAGTCCGTGCGCCACGGTACACGGTTCGTGTGCCGCATCCGGACCGTGAACGCCCCCCCCCCGCTACTCTTCTGTAGCGGTGGGGGGGGCGGTGACCGCGGTGACTGTACGCCACGGTCGCCACATCGCCACATGACTATTCCGTCATGTAGCGATGGCCGATGTCCGTCCTCTGTAGCGGGGTGGTGGTGGGGGGTGGGGGGAGTTGTTTTCTTCTCCATTACAAATATTTTAGAATAATTTTTAGTACACTGTAGGTTATTTTTTCTTGTAAAAAAAAGCCACACATTTTTTACATGGCATGCTTCTTTCTGTGTGGGGGCTTGTTTGTTCATTCATTCATGAATGAATGAATAAACAACCCCCCCCCCCCCACACACACACACCACCCTGAGTGTCACCTTTTATTCGAGCCCAAGATGAAGCTTCTATATTGAATCATTCAAAAGTTACGGACGTTTTTCCAAACTGTGCCATTTGGCACAATTTGGCATAGTTCAAAAACGCCTGGGAACTACCTGAGAACAAAGCTGTGTAATATATTCATTTTTTGTGGTATTGTTACAAAATTTTGACCTCAGCTGGATAACACTTGGTTCTACATTTCTGTTGCATTTTCTAGCCCAGATCTGAAGCTGTGTGTTGTTTGCAAGATATTGTATCCAAAAAAACACCCAGGCGAATTTTAGTTTCTTCAAGTTCAGTATGTTTAGATGACTTTAACTCAGTGGCCGGAGCACTTAGAGAGATTATGACTGTTTTGCCAAAAAATTCAAAGTGTTTTCTTTTAAATGAGACCAACCCCATGAAGATGCTGCAAAGGGTTGAAGAACAGCTTTTGATTTACTTTGGGCACGTTATTTTTTGGCATTTTTAGGGAAATTGATCAGAGTGCAAGGGGTTAACAGTGATATGTCCCGGTCTGCACCAGTTGTTGTTAACATACATTATCACTCCACCGCCCCTTGCTTTGCCACTGTCTGATGTTCGGTCTGCCTGTATTGCATGGAAACCCTCCAGTTCAATGTTAGCATCTGCTGCTAATTCAGTTAGCCAAGACTCTGTGGAATAGAAACAGGCTACACTCCCGGTATATGCACATTTGCATAAATTTTGGACTTTTTGCTCATAAATTTTTCATTTTCTTGCTAATTTGTGAGTTTTTTTTTCTTGTAAATGTAGCGCACTAAGCCAGATTGAACTTTGAAATTCCCTCTCATAAACTTTGATTGCTCCATTTATGAACTCATAAGACTGTTTTAACGCTGCTCCAAGTCTCTCCCCCTCACCCCCAACTGGAGCAAAACAGGACAGGATTCAGGGCATGCTGTGGCCCTCTTCCCCTCTCTCAATCACGCAGACTTTTCACCCCTAGGCGTGAGGAGCTGGAGGAAAGGAGTCCCAACACTTCTTGGTTTTATGGCTGCAGCTGTGACTGCAGCTCCTGAAAGAGATTTACTGAGAGGAGATTTTGATTTTTTTTATTTTTATTTTGTATACTTTATTGATAACCAGAGGGGAAATTGAGGGCATCCACCTGGATGGATGAAGCAGTCACGGTATGGCGCTATCCCTTTACCATTCACACACACGTTCACACCTAGGGCCACTTCAGAGTCTCCAGTTAACCTAACCTACATGTTTTTTGGCCTATGGGAGGAAACCGGAGAACTCCCAGAGTAAACCCACGCAGACACGGGGAGAACATGCAAACTCCACACAGATCACTGTTGGTCAGGGGCTGGGATCTACACTGAACTTTGTCTACATCGTTGTTATAAATGTTTGTGCATGTTCTCCCTCATGAATTCTTCTAGAGTAGCCAAATCATTCAGGAATGCTGTTGTTGACAAATATGAACATTTATTCCTGCAGGAATTCTCATTGCTCTTCCCTTGAGTTTTGTCCCCCATCAATACTCAATACTCCCCTAGTGAGTCATGTGACTAGTCAAACAGTGAGCCACTCTCATTCGCTGAGACCTCCTGAAACTCCACCTACGAGGAAAAACAGCCTTAACTGACCACACACCAGTTAGTTCTTCCTCTTTTTTCCTTCTGGCTCCCAGAGAGAGAGAAGAAGAAGCCACTATCTCTATTGTCATTCAGTCCATACAGCCAATCGTGCACAGTAAAACGAAATTATGTTTCTCTTATCTACAATGTTAATCACATGTAGAATCAGAGGGGTCGCTGCCATACAAGGCGCTGCCACATACAACTTCTCCTTCCCCCATTCTATTACGCTGAGCACTAAGCAAGAAGGCGGGAAGTACCATTTTCATATGGTCTTTGGTATGACCTGTTCGGGACTTGAACCCCCAACCTCCCAGTTGTAGGGCGGATGTTCTATCAACTAGGCCACCATTCTGGTGGCCTCTCTCTCTATAGGCGCTTTTCCATTTGGAACAGTTTGGCCTCGTTTGGCCTCCTTTCGCACAGTACAGTTCGGCTCGCATGTTTTTCTACTGCACTAGGTGTCATTTGAAGTGGGTGGGAAATAGTTAAAAGGGAGGTGGCGCAACCCTCTCCCTCCCGCTATGTAAAACAAACGTAACTGGCGTAAATCAAGCGTAACGTTACGCAAAACACAAGTTGGCAGGATACGAGGCGTCTGCGTTCTCTGGCTGTTTTTGCCAGAATAAAGGCAAAAACGGAGAACAGAAGGCAAACCCGCAATACGACACACTCTGGAAAGGTACTGGAGCATTTAGAAGCCATGAGGATGCAAACTACATTACGTATGACGGTAAGCTAATGATTGCTAATGCTACTTTGCTTTTAAGTCCACCGTACAACATTGTAATGTCGGCAAGTTATCGATATTAGGTCCTAAAATCTGTATTCTGTGTGTGTGTTTCAGATGGCTGTCTTCTGGCAAAAATATCACTTCAAACGGCCGGCGTTAATGTTCATCACAGTGATGTGACCCCAAGTTCACGAACGCAAGTGGCTATAATGTCTGTAGAAATGTTTAGCTTCCTGTGAAATAAATTGATCTGATCTATGTCAAAATCATGGAGAGACTGTTGAGACGTCATGGAATTTATCTGCTCCAGCCAGTGGTGTCGTGACAAAACATGGATCAGGTGCCATATAGTAGCATATGAGCTGTTAAATATATATTTCAACAGGTAAACAGTACTGAGTTAGACATAAGATATATTTAGCAATTATGATGCATTTTAAGCCAAAACAAATGGATCTAGGATTAGAAGTAATTAAATTAAAGCAGTCCCAAGGTTACATGGAGAAATACGTGGATTAACTGGAAATATATCGTATTGCTATCGTATTGCTTGCTTGCTTCTGCCCTTCAGAGAGAACAGACGCCTTTTTCTTTGCTCCCTCTTTTACCCTCCTTCCCTCCCTAACTGAGAATCCCAGCTTGCTGTCTTGTCTGCGTCGCTGTTCTTCTGGCTGAATCTTGATCCAAACGAAAAAAATGGATTTGGTGAGCGGCTTTA
The DNA here is from genome assembly GCA_020510985.1 of Pholidichthys leucotaenia. Classification (NCBI taxonomy): domain Eukaryota; kingdom Metazoa; phylum Chordata; class Actinopteri; order Cichliformes; family Pholidichthyidae; genus Pholidichthys; species Pholidichthys leucotaenia. Next base: position 125,982,111 of record CM035848.1, read on the forward strand.
ATAAAATTAACAACATTTCATATAAATTCGGGCCAGGGGGAGCCCCTATGGAGAGACCCATGGATTGGAACGCATGTGTCTGCATGATTCGACTGAGGATGTGGAAACATCTACCTAGTTTGGCTAGGATCACAGGATTTTCTGCTGATTGGCTCTGGAGTTTTTCCTGGTGTATCGAAAAATTAACTGGAAGAGCTAATTAAAAGCGGTCCCGGCATAGCTGCTTCTCAACAATTCAACTAGACGGGGGAGTGCACCAACTATCGGCAATGATTAACATGGAAATTACCATCTGGCATGCACTGTAGAGGGATGGACTCTACCGGACATGTTTACCCATGTTCTAGAAGGGAAACATCTGGAGTCGTTTTTGGTGCCTCCAAGGAATGGATTTAAAGCCTATGTATGGAAATTATGAACACAGGATTGCAAGAGATGAGAAATTCTATGCTCTGAGTGATCTGTGTGTCTATCAGACCTTGAATTCGATGCCCTGTTGTCTATTTTCCTCCTGGATTAAGACAAAACAGAAGATTGTGCTTCTGTTTCATAAACATACTGGGACTGCATCTGAACTCTCACTGACATGAGACTGGCTCAGGAAATTTCCATCTGCCATGCCTCAAGGACATGCTTCCGAGTTTCAGACACTAAGACATAACATCTTGGCTGGGAGAGATTTTGCTGCCTCCAGTAACTGATAAACACCCACCTGCATTCAACATACACGAACACACTGATTCATTCATATATACTGAATTACACCCATCCATTCACTGATCCTCTCTGACTTTTGGTCTTTTGGTTTTTTGTGGTTGATTGTTGCTCTATGCTATTGAGAGATTTTTTTTTCATTGTAATCATAATCTGCTTAAATATTCATAAGCTGTATTCTGATAACGAAGTTTTTTTTCTCTCCTCCCCCCTTGTGTTGTTCCCTCCCCTCCCCTCGCTTTCTTATCTATCTCTGTTTGATGAGGCGCCTATTATGGCTGCCGTGTCGTTGTGTCGCGCGCATGCGCACCAATGTCAAGTCAAATTCCTCGCGTGTTTTTTTACATGCTTGGCAATAAAGTTTATTCTGATTCTGATTGAGTATTGCTGACTACCTGTAGATACTGTATAAATATATATTCTTTGCATCAACAGTGAACTATACATGTATTCATGTAGTATTGCCCTGGGAATTTTGACAATAAACCTGTGTACTTTTGCAGATGTCTCTATTTTGTTTTACAGTCTTCAGCAAATGATTGTTTTGGTTACTTTTCTTAAAAATGAGCCTTTATTTTTAAAGTCACTGATAAATGGTTCGTACTGTTGACTCTTTTCCCACCGGTGTCTGAACAGACAAAATAGAAAATCATGATGCAAACACATAAATCACTAAATTGTTTATTCCAATCAGCAGCAAATTACAGATTATTTAGAATGTGCAAAATTCAAACTGTAAAAAAAAAAAGAAACTGGAATGGGTAACAGCCACGCTGCCTCACTGAGAAGCAATGGTCGGCCCCTTGTACTGGTCCTGGTTCAGCAGATCTTCAGCCTGCACCTCTAAATAGTGAGGCAAGGTCTGGTTTGGGTGGATCGTTTTCCCCTTGCCTAGATGAAAGACAGAAATGGGTGGTGGATAATTAAAGAAAGTTTAAAACATATTTGAGAAATGAATGAACCTTTATTTTGGATAATTAGATTAAAAGAAAGAAACAGAATAATAGAACAAAGGGGGAAAAATCCAATGAAGTCAAATTAAACAGGAACTCCTCGGATTATACAATTCAACATAACTTATCAGAAATGGGTGATGGCTGAAGCCGCAGCTTATATTGCCCACCCATTCAAGAATTCAAAAATAAAATAAAATAAGAGTGATTACAAATCAGAACAAAGCTAAGACAAAACGTGACAAAAACTAAGCAAAAGCACAACACAGACTGGATATGATAATCCTTGTGTGATTTTACATGTCGTTTTGTATATACAGCCGTGGACAAAATTGTTGGTACCCCTCTGTTAATCGAAGAAAAACCCACAATGATCACAGAAATAACTTGAATCTGACAAAAGTGGTAATAAATAAAAATTCTATGAAGATTAACCAATGAAAATCAGACAATGCTTTTGAATTGTGGTTCAACAGAATTATTTTAAAAAAACAAACTCCTGAAACAGACCTGGACAAAAATGATGGTACTCCTAGAAACGATTGAAAATAGGCCATAGGGACATGTTCAACCAAGATGTGTCCTCTAATTAACATCACAGGTGTCTACAAACTTGTAATCAATCGGCCTATTTAAAGGGTGACAAGTAGTCACTGTGCTGTGACCATTGTGGGTTTTTCTTTCATTAACAGAGGGGTACCAACAATTTTGTCTACGTGTGTGTGTTTGGAGTATTTATTCCTTTAGTTTTTGTTTAAACTGTCCAAGCTTTGTACATGATTTTAATTCAGGTCCAAAAGCGTTCCACAGTCTGACTCCTTGCACTGAAACACAGTGTTGCTTGGTAGTAGTTCTCAGACCCCAGGGCAGACCCAGAACTCACTGGAGAGACAACGTCTCCCAGTTGGTCTGGGAACACCTTGGTATCCTCTCTGAAGATCTGGAGCAGGTGGCTGAGGAGAGGGAAGTCTGGGCTTCTCTGCTTGAACTGCTGCCTCTGCGACCTGGACCTCTGGAAAAGTGGTAGAAGATGGATGGATGGATGTCATGTATGGGAGCATTAATGAATGATACAAAGTCTATAGTGTGGGTTGATTCAGCAAATATTTCACTCTGCGCAGTACTGTGACTGATTTGCATATTTTACCTTTAATATAATTAATATGCGACTTCCAACACAGTTTATTATCAATTATTACACCAAGGATTTTAATTTTGGATACCCTTTCAATCTCTACACCATTTATACTGAGTTTAAATACTGAGTTGTTGTGATGGTGTGAAATAACGTTATCAATAAAATTTAGCCACCGTTGTGTCGCCCTGGTTCCAAGTGTGGCTGGTGTTTTGTGCTTGTATTGCTCAAATATAAAAGGAAACACTACAATGGGTCTCAAATATTTGTAATGTGTTCTATTATTGAATGAGTTTAAAGATGAAATACTATACACATATAAACTAAATTCTAATGGTGACTGAACATCTCCCATTCCCCAAGGTGCAAGATACACTATTATGACTAGAACTCATAAAGGATCACAGAAATGATCTGATAAAAATAAATAAACAAGCGGTTTATTTTATGGTGGCTATTATTGCATGTGCCATTCATTTTCAATTACTCTGTAATTAATATTCACACAAATAAATCTCAATTCACTCCCTTTCATATTAAGTGGAAATTGTGCTACTTTAAATTTGGCACTTTACCTAAACTTTAACTTAAAGTGAGGTAGTCGGATCCGGGAAAAAAATGCTTTTTTTGCGTGCATGGAAAGAAAATCCTACAGACACATATAGCGCGATTGTCTGCAAGTGTGAATGACCTGTTCCATGAGCAAATGTACGTTTTTTGGTCCTTGGCTGTTTAAATTGAATTCTTTTCTCCCGAAAATATCATTTTTGAATATTAATTACAGCTAAATGGGAGCAGTTTCGATGCCGACATTTCACATCCTAATATACTGTACGTGTTCTATACACCATCGGCTTTTGCGTATCCGACTACCTCGCTTTAAAAAGCAAATGATTTGACTATAAATATGATGTGTTGTTTACCTGTCAAAATACATTGGTGTCAAAACGTCGCCATTCTGAGCAGATCCTGTTTGGACTCTACAATGAAATACACACAAATTAAGTTCATGCACAGCATGAAAGTGCAACATGTAAAAAAATAAATAAATAAATAAATAAACTTTTTAACCAGGATTACAACTAGCTTATTTCATCAGATATTGTCAACACAAAAAAGCAACATACAAGGACGGACATAGCATTGAGCTAGGTCATCGTTTAAACACGATTAAGTTTTCGTTTGTCCTAAGTGAACTTTCCACTGTTGGAAAAAATAACATAAAGCATGAATATCACATCACTCACCGTCCTGTATATCATAATATCACGGCTTCAACTGCTGAAGTTGGGTGCGTCGCGGCTGCACATTCAATTCAATTCGGGTGGCTGGGTCTAATTCCCGGTGCGTCTCCGTGTAATTTCTGGTGCGTCTGTTTGTGCGCACCACTGCAAGCTCAGTCTGCTTCCCTCTGCATTCTCTCATCAGCCGAAACGCACAGGAAACTCTGCTGGACTGCGGTGTTAGATTTCTGCTGATTTCTGTTAAGCCATTCTATCGTTGTGGTTTATAATATCACTTGCTCGCGGGCTCACTGACGAAAAATTGCAAATGGCGACCAGCAAGCGATTCTCGAAAGTCAGCGTAACGCCCACTCTCATGACGCTACACCCAGACCAATGAATGGCCAGCAGTGGCGTGACGAAACCGTGCCGGTACCCTTCGGACTTACTTTTATCGGTGCCGATAAAAGTGGAACAGTTCCGAAATAACGGGACTGTGAGGCCATTGGGTGCCGAAAGGAAAAGCGGACAAAGGAGGCCGAACCGTGCGAAAGGAGGCCAAACGAGGCCAAACTGTTCCAAATGGAAAAGCGCCTTATCTGGCCTTTGGGCCAAATCTCGTGCACCTCTTGTTTTTCCTCAAGGTAAAAATGCATTTTTTTTCTTTTGTTACTCAGTATACTTGTCATGTGTCTGAGCTCATGTTTTCACTGAGCTCAGATCCTCACTTTATTCCAAAGTATTTTAATCAAATCAAATCAAAATCAAATCAACCTTTATTGTCATATTGCTGTACATACAACTGTAGTGCAGGCAAGATGAAATTGCGTTTCTCTCGGCATCCATATACAGTGGGGTAAAAAAGTATTTAGTCAGCCACCAATTGTGCAAGTTCTCCCAATTAAAAGATGAGAGAGGTCTCCAATTTTCATCATAGGTATACCTCAACTATGAGAGACAAAATAAGAAAAAAAAATCCAGAAAATCACATTGAAGGATTTTTTTAATGAATTAATTGGTAAATTCCTCGGTAAAATAAGTATTTGGTCAATAACAAAAGTTCATCTCAATACTTTGTTATATACCCTTTGTTGGCAATGACAGAGGTCAAACGTTTTCTGTAAGTTTTCACAAGGTTTTCACACACTGTTGCTGGTATTTTGGCCCGTTCCTCCATGCAGATCTCCTCTAGAGCAGTGATGTTTTGGGGCTGTCGCTGGGCAACACAGACTTTCAACTCCCTCCAAAGATTTTCTATGGGGTTGAGATCTGGAGACTGGCTAGGCCACTCCTGGACCTTGAAATGCTTCTTACGATGCCACTCCTTCATTGCCCGGGCGGTGTGTTTGGGATCATTGTCATGCTGAAAGACCCAGCCACGTTTCATCTTCAATGCCCTTGCTGGTGGACGGAGGTTTTCACTCAAAATCTCACAATAGTGGGAGAACTTGCACAATTGGTGGCTGACTAAATACTTTTTACCCCACTGTAAGTAAAAAGAACATAATTTAAGACACACACACACCCTCACCCCCCCACCCTAACACAGCCATTCACACTTCCCTGAGACATACTTGAAAACTAACCAGAATTATAATATACAAATAATATATGTACGTACATAATGTCCATAGATGCAGTAGTATGTATGAGAGACTCCGGATCAACTGTTCAGCATCCTAACAGCTTGTGGAAGGAAGCTGTTAATCAGTCTGGTGGTTCTTCCTCTGATGCTCTGGAATCGTTTGCCAGATGGCAGAAGTTCAAAGTGTTTATGCAGAGGGTGAGAATGGTCTTTGACAATGTTCAGTGCCCTGCTCCTACAACGGTTCTGAAAAAGTTCTTGGACAGAGGGGAGGGAGACTCCAATTACCCTCTCAGCTCCCTTAACTATCCTCTGCAGGGCTTTTTTGTCTGAAATACTGCAGCTGGAGTACCATGTTGCAATGCAGTACGTCAGAACACTCTCCACCACACCTCTGTAGAAGGTCCTGAGGATGAAGATGGGGAGAGAGGCCTGTTTGAGTTTCCTCAAGAAGTGCAGTCTCTGCTGGGCCCGCTTCCTGAGCCCCAAGGAATTCTTGCTCCAGGTCAGGTCCTGCGAGATCTTCATTCCGAGGAACTTGATGTTCTCCACTCTCTCCACTAAACAGCCGCCAATGCTGAGAGGAACGTGTTCAGGCTGTGACTGCCAGAAGTCGATAATCATCTCCTTCGTTTTGTCCACGTTGAGCACCAGATTGTTCTCCCTGCACCAGCCCTCCAGAGCTCTCACTTCTTCCCTGTACATTGATTCCTCATCCCTCTGAATAAGTCCCACCACCATGGTGTCATCTGCAAACTTAATAATCTGGTTCCCCTCATGTCTGAATACACAGTCATGTGTTAGAAGTGTAAACAACAGTGGACTGAGTACGCAGCCTTGAGGGGATCCGGTGCTCAGCGTGACAGAGTTGGAGATGTTATTTCCAACCCGGACAGACTGAGGTCTCTCAGTCAGGAAATCCAGGATCCAGAGACATGTGGCGGTGTTCAGACCAAAAAGGAGTAATTTCTCCATCAGTCTCTGGGGAATAATGGTGTTGAATGCTGAAACTGAAATCAATGTACAGGAGTCTGGCGTAGGTGTCTTTCTGATCCAGGTGGGTGATGACAGAGTGTAGGGTGGTGACTATAGCATCCTCCATGGAGCGGTTTGAACAATATGCAAACTGGAGCAGGTCATGTGATGCAGGGAGGGAGGCTGTGATGTGTGGTTTGACAAGCCGTTCAAAACACTTCATCACAATTGGAGTTAGTGCAACAGGATGGTAGTCATTCAGACAGGACACAACTGGTTTCTTAGCCACCGGTACTATCGTAGAGGTCTTAAAGCATCTGGGAATGATGGCCTGACTCAGGGAGATGTTATAAATGTCAGTCAGGACATCCGCCAACTCGCTCGCACAGTCTCGGAGCACACGTCCCTTATTGAAAATGTCAAACAGTCCTTGGACAGGGGTAATGTGGTAGGAGCTGTTTTTCTAGATCTCAAAAAGGCTTTCGATACTGTAAACCACAGTTTGCTTTTATCCAAAATGGTATCTTTTAACTTCTCTCCAGACACATTAGACTGGTTTGCATCTTATCTCCAGAATAGAGAACAGTGTGTAAAAGTTCACCAGGATAAATCCTCACTTTTAAACAACCGTATGGGTATCCCACAAGGGTCCATTCTTGGTCCTTTACTTTTCAGCATTTTTATTAATGACTTGCCGCTACACTGCTCTGCTGCAACATGCCAACTTTATGCAGATGATGCAGTTATTTACACACCTACCAAGACTCCAGCACAGGCTGCAGATGTGCTGTCTACAAGTATGGTTGATGTCCAAGAGTGGCTCCTCCAGAACCATCTATTGCTGAACCTTCAGAAAACAGTTTCAATGTGCTTTTCAATCAAAAAATATAACCTGCAATGTTTTAAAGTTAATATACATGATCATGACATCAGTTTAGTTACAGAATTCAAATACCTTGGCGTTGTACTAGATCCTCAACTCAAATTTAATCTTCATATAAAGAAAATTTCAAAAACAGTAAAAAAAAATCTGAACTCCTTTAAATTAATTAGATATTACATACCTTACGAACCTGCTGTACTGTATATGCATTCTATGGTTTTTTCTCATATATCATACTGTTTGACAGTCTGGGCTCAAGCAGCCCCTTCTACAATAAGACATATAGGTTCATTATATAATCAAACCCTAAAAATCTTGGACAAAAAGCCCATTAGGTGTGGGCTGCACGGTGGCGCAGTGGTTTAGCACTGTGACAGCACAGTTTTACCCTCGGCCGGGGGATCGCGGGGATCATGAGATCGTGGGTTCGATCCCAGCCCCCGACCAACAGTGAGCTGTGTGGAGTTTGCATGTTCTCCCCGTGTTGCGCGGGTTTACTCCGGGATTTCTCCGGTTTCCTCCCGCACACCAAAAACATGTAGGTTTAGGGCGCTCGCGCACGCAGCGACCAGCAGCCAGTGGCTTGTCACCAGACTGCAAACCAAGTCTACCTACGGGTACAAATAAGTAACAAAAAAAAAAAAAAAAAAAAAAAAAAAAAATCACTGTAATATTTTAAAAAAATACAACCTATTGAGTTTTGAGAGTTTCATTGACCTCTGTTTACTGAAATTAACTTTCAAATGTTTCCATAAATCAGCACCTGAGCCACTTGCTGGTTTCATCCAAAGACAGGACAGCAGCAGAGCCACCAGGAGTTCTGTTAACAATAACTGTAAAATATTCCACCGCAGAACCACATTTGGACAAACAGCTTTCTCTATAAAGGGCAGTCACATCTGGAACACAATGCCAAATGAAATTAAAATAATAACGGACTTTAAAACATTCACTAAAAAGGTTAAAAACTGGCTGAAAAATAAACAAGAATGTACCCATGTATGAAATGATTGTCTGCAGGGTGAGAGTGAATGAAGGGAAGGAATGAATGTGTTTGTTTATAGTGAGTGACGAAGGGAGGGAGGCCTGAAATAGGCAAATGTGTGTCAGGTTGTTATATTTGTGTATTTATAATATTTATAATATTTATAATTGTGTATTTATAATGTATTTATGTTTTTTGCATTGATGTATGTGGTTATTGTGTATTCCTTTTTTTTTTTTTTTTTTTTCTTTTTACTTGTTTCTCCTTTCTAAAGCCCATCCAGGGACAAGAGTTGCAAATTAGCTAATAGCTATACACTCTGTGCAACACATCAGATTGATTGTCATTGATTAATTGTCTATGTTTATGGCACTGTCCCTGTCAAATAAACAAATCTATCTATCTATGTAGTCCTGGACTTGTGATTAGTTTGATTTTGTTAGTTTCCTGTATATATTTTTGGGTTTGTTTACATTTGGGCCTCCCCTTTTCCCGGACACTCCCTCTAACTGCTCACAGTCTGCTTCTCTCTCAGCTCAGCTGTGAGCATTTGGCCTAATTAGGTTACCTGCTTGCTCAGTGACTCACACCTGCAGCTCATTCACTTCTGTGTATTTAAGCACTGCCTATTCACTGTGTTGTTGCGGCAATATTGGATCAACTACTGATCATTCCACTTCTCTCAGTCTCCGAGGTGTCTTTAACTTCTCCAGAGCACTCTCTGCTCTGAGGCTCAATCTGCAAGTTATTTTTGTTTGGCATTTTTTGTATGTACTGCACTGTTTGTGGACTTTGTCATGTTCACTGCATAACTCCGCAGCAAACATATGAAATGGCAGCGAGCCCAAAAACGCAGAGTAAGTAGCGTGTTTATTTACAATGGGTGAATGTACAGTAGTCCAAAAAACAGTCACGATAGAAAAGGGGAAGACACCCGGCTACAAACTTGGTTGGTGAATAGGGATGCCCAACGCTCTCCAATTAAGCAGGAGTGGAGAAAAAGGCACAGGGAAAGACTTACAACAGTGTTGGATCGGAAAGGCTCTGAGGGAACAACACGATTTACTCCAGGGGTACACCAACAAAAGCGAGACTGGATGTCCAGAGTTGACATTGCTAAGCTGCCACGCCAGCTGGTCGTACTGCCCTGCTATTTGTAAAAAGCCCTAATGACAGCAAGTAGACCAGCCGTGTGGCAACAGGTGCGTGACTGATAGGACTATGTGTGAGTGTGTGTGTGTGTGTGTGTGCGTGTGTGCATGAGTGTGTGTGCGTGCATGAGTGTGTGAGTGTGTATGTGGTGAACCATACAGCTGGTGGATGCCTGGTGAGGAGGAGACATGGCTGTGGGACTGGCGGAGAGCGAGGCTCAATCCGCCAGCTGAAATTAATAAGCACTAATTAAACCCAACAGCTACGAGTCATGCTCGGGGTGACGACCCCGAACATGACAACTTTATGTTCTTTTTTGTTAATAAATGTCTCAAATTTAATTCAGCACCTGGGTCTGCCTTCCTGCTCCATAGGGGTGTTCATGACAGAATATTGCCGCCAGTTAAAAGACCCAGCTGTTGAGTTTGTGCATTTTTTCCTTTTTTCCTTTTTTTTCCCTCTCACTCACCTGTTGTCTGGAGCAATCATGGACTCAGCAGGTAGACGGGGCTACCCAACGCGTCTGGGGTGGGAGTGCTGTCGAGCTCTGATGGAAATAGACAGGCTAATCTCTACGGCATGCACGTATTCCATCCTGGAGGACGCATTGTGGTATTTGGATCTCGCGGAGGCAGCAGCTCGCTGGTGCCCTCAGTTCTCGGGACACACTGAGGGAGTTGAGAGGATTTCCCTTGTGGCGGTGCTGCGCCATGAGCACAGCGGGATGGTAAGAGACTCTCCAGGGGAAACCTGGGTCTGCGCTGAGGAAGAGGCCCCCCTGTGTCCCCGCAGTTTCCGCTCCTCTCCAGCCCTTGATGCCCGTTCCCGCTCCAGCCAAGCCAACTCCACGACAATACCGTCATCCTGCACCGGACTGCCGGAGGAAGCCTTCATCCTTTTCGGTAGCCATTCCCCTGACGTAAAGCCTGACAATTCCCACAGCAGAGCCCCTCTTCTCTTCTCCTTCACCGGCTGTCCCGCCAGCCTGCACCCTCTCCGCTGCTGCCGTAGCTTCTGTCCCCTCAACGTATCCTCCTGCTGCTGAGACGTCCTCCAGGTTTTCCCCAGCTACACCCACTTCCATGTCTACAGGGGCAGCTCTTCCACAATCCACAGAGGGGCCCAGGTTCACCATAGACATGGAGAGGGATGACTGTGCATCTCCTACAGCAGAAAACATCACACACCGGGGTGACAGGCAAGCGTCATTTATTTCTTCTTCAATTTATGATGTTATGCCTTGCCTGATTCCTGGTAGGGAGACTCAGGAAATGCAGTCCCCTGAGCTCTCCCCACCTGCTGCAGTAAACTATTCCTCACCTGCCCTCTCCGTGCCTCCTCCATCTATCCCTGAGTGTCCGCCGGTCCCTGAACTGAGCCACCAGATAATGGAGGAGCCTGTGGCCCTGGAGGACCCGATTCCAGAGTCAGCACTGAGCTGACCCACAGCTTCCATGCAAGAAGAGCCACCAGCACAGGTTACGTCTCCTGGGGAGACGAGGACTGCAACTACCATCATGCCTGCTGCAGAGGCCACCGCAGCAGAGTTCGAGGCCAAGCAGAATCTCCAGAGGGCCGAGTCCGAAGAAACATCATCGCCTGGATAGACGGAGTCCTGGACGGTGGTGGAACTCGAGCTCAGGCAAGTGCTCTGTTTTGTCTTCCTCTTATCTGTTTTAGAGCAATGTTGCCTGGCTCTTGGTGATGATAGCCAGATGCAGCCACCCGCTGCACCTGAGCTCGCCTCGCTGGGCTCCGCCACTGCCGGTGACCCTGAGCCCCCTTGTCTATGTGTCTCTGAGCTTTCTTCCAGGGTCACCAGGGATGATCCAGCACAGCCAGAAGTCTTCGTGGGTCCAGACTCGCCACCCGAGGTTGTCATGGGTCAGGCTTCCCTCCACTGTGGAGGTCATCCAGGGTCCAACTTCCCCTGTCGAGGTCATCGTGGGTGTCCCATCCCAGCCCGAGACCTCCGTGGGTGCAGCTTCAGCCCAGGCCGTGTCGTCTGCAGGTGCAGCTTCCCCTCTGCCCGAGGCCATCATCTGGGTTCCCCCTCCTCAGCCTAAGTCTCCGTGGGTGCTGTGTCCCAGTTGAGGACCTTCATGGGTGCTGCACCCCAGCTTTAACCCAACGTGGGTGCTGAGCTCCAGTATGGGCCCGTCATGGGCATTGGCCCCCAGCCCGGGTTCCATCAAGGGTGCAGCACTGGCCCAGCTGGGGTCCACTGAGGGTGCTGCAGAGCTCCATACCGGAGCCACCACAGGTGCTGTAATGTTCCAGCCCCGAGCCTCCAAGAGTGCTGCACAGCTCCAGCCTGGAGCCAGCGAGGGTGTTGCAGAACTCCAGCCCACAGCCACCGCGGGTGCTGCAGTGCTCCAGCCCAGAGCTACTGAGGGTGCTGCAGTGCTCCAGCCTGGAGCCTCCTAGGGTGCTGCAGTGCTCCAGCCTGGAGCCTCCGAGGGTGCTGCAGTGCTCCAGCCCGGAGCCACCGAGGGTACTGCAGTACTCCAGCCTGGAGCCACCGTGGGTGCTGCAGAGCTCCAGCCCGGAGCCACCACGGGTGCTGCAGAGCTCCAGCCCGGAGCCACCGCAGGTGCAGCTATGTTCCAGTCCGGGACCCCCATGGGTGCAACCATTCCTCAGCCCAAGACCATCGAGGGCATCATGGTCCCACTTCCTCCTCTGCCAGATGCAGTCATGGTCCCCCTTCCTCCACCACCACCAGACACCGTTGTGGTCTCCCCCTCTGGCCCTGCTTCCTGTCATTGGGTCTCCCCATGGGGGAACCACCTCCTGGGCCACCCCTCCAGTCGTGGTGGTTGAAGAACTCAGACCGGCCGCCCGATAGACTGAGCCACTAGGTTGGGTGGCCTATGTTCTATGGCAGGCCACCCGACTCATACCACCTGGCCGTCCAGCTGGTCTGGGACTTCGGTCAGCCACCCAAAGTGTTTGGTTCTCTTGTCTAGAGGGGCCCAGGGAACTGGTGTTGCACAGGTGCGGGTAATGAGCGGGTTTGTGTTTCTCTCCTAACCTGTTTCCCCCATCTCCCACCTGGGGTGGTTGTGTAATGTACCTGTTTCTCTCGGGGGGGGGGGGGGGTCTTTTGGGTGTTACCTGGGGGTGTCTGGAATTCACCCCTTAAAGGGGGGACTCTGTCATGTGTCTGAGCTCATGTTTTCACTGAGCTCAGACCCTCACTTTATTCCTAAATATTGTATTTCTGATTAGTTTGATTTTGTTAGTTTCCTGTATATATTTTTGGGTTTGTTTACATTTGGGCCTCCCCTTTTCCCGGACACTCCCTCTAACTGCTCACAGTCTGCTCCTCTCTCAGCTCAGCTGTGAGCAGTTGGTCTAATTAGGTTACCTGCTTGCTCAGTGACTCACATATGCAGCTCATTCACTTCTGTGTATTTAAGCACTGCCTATTCACTGTGTTGTTGCGACAATATTGGACCAGCTACTGATCATTCCACTTCTCCCAGTCTCTGAGGTGTCTTCATATTCTCCAGAGTGCTCCCTGCTCTGAGACTCATTCTGCAAGTTATTCTTGTTTGGCATTTTTTGTATGTACTGCACTGTTTGTGGACTTTATGTTCTTTTTTGTTAATAAATGTCACAAGCTCAATTCAGTGCCTGGGTCTGCCTTCCTACCCCATAGGGGCGTTCATGACAATACTTTCTTCATTTGAACTTTTACACTTTTTGTATTTTTCTTTTAAGCTTTGCCACCTTCTTTCGGAAGCAGTGACTAGTTGAAGTTAATACTCAATTTTTCCTTTTTCCTAAGCAATTCAAGCATACCTACACATTTTAAAGCATACCTAATTAATACATTTTTGAGGCTTTCTTCTGGGCTGTCTTCCAATGCCAAATGCTGTCCTAGAGGGGAATCCATTGTTCTAAAGAAGACCCCAGCAGACCCAAGCTACTGGACCCAAGCAGGAGCAGGGCTCCTGCCCGTGAGAAGGCTCCTAATTCAAGACCCCGGGGCGTAGAACCACAGAGAGGATTCCTGCCATCAAGGCCCTATCACCAATCCAGGTTGGACAAGCCAGGCTTCCAGAAGCCTCAATCCTCCAGCATCTGCTACCCAATGAAGCTTGACTATTTCATTCTTATTTCACTCTGAGTCTCTTGGATGAGTGGCGTTAGGTCTTTTTTAGGGGTGTCTTTTCTGTAATTACTGTTCCTTTTTGAGCATAATGTAAAGTTAATCTGTTTTTTCTTTTTCATAAGAATTTTTCCAAATTCCTTTTTCATTAGCTTTGTGTTATACTTAAATTTTGTTGCAATTGTCATTTCAGTAAGTCTCCACTCAGCCACATGATCACATTCCAGCCTTATTTCACATATGCAAGACCTGTAAATATGTAAATATTGTTGTTTCTTCATATATCCAAAATACCACTGTTCATGCTACCTTTGGTTGTCTCCCCATTTTACAAACTATACAGATGTCTATTGTCACTTTGGTGTTCTTTATTAAACTTATTAAACTTTACTAAACTATTCCCAGGTATACTTTCTTTGTCCAGACTTCAGAATTGCACAGTGTGAAGAACTGACACCCAGATTATGAGACTGATCAAATAATTGCTAATTGAATTATTAATTAATACTTAGCTTATTAATTGCCACATTCTTAATTCTTAAATTCTTAATTGAGTTCTCACTACTCTTAAAACCGTAAGTGGTTCCCCCTAGTGTTATAACGTTTAAAAAAATAAATATAATTTTTCCTACAAAGTGTTACAACTCACTCTGGGCTGTCATCTGCCTCAGCTGTGCGCGCACCTGGGAATAATCAGCCCCGGGCTATATAGCCTGTCCTGTCTGGAGCTTCGGCACGGAGCCGTCTGCTATGCAATGCTCATCGTCCTGCGCACGACTGACTCCTCTCAGCCCCACGCATCTCTGCTGGACTCTCTGTTGGCACGTAAGCTCAACATTGTCTACTTACCTTTTCCCAGGTTCTCCCCTGTGCACAGGTGGATCCCTAAGGCGGCGGTTCTCTCTCTCGCGGCGGTGGAATCGCCCTTCTCTCCACGCCGCGCTCCACAGTGCTTCACCAGGTGTGCTCGCCAGACGCTGTCTCCCTGGCAGGAAGCCAAGGCCAAGCCAACATCGCCTGTAGAACAACAACAAGTAAGCCTGCTTATTCTCCGGTCATTATAACACGGCTGAAGTCTAACATCTGTGTTTGGCTCTGTCTCTAGGGTTGCCAGGCTGTATGGTGCTCTGTGTCACCCCGGCTGCAGCTCGTTCACCCACAACACATTAACATATCGCACACACGCATCCACGCACCTGCTGGTATTCAATAAAGATTATTGTATTGAACTTGAGCCTGTGTGTGCATGTTCCCTGGGTCTAACATTGTGACAGTACCGCTCCATCAGAATGACCCAGCGAACAGCGGGCTTGCACACCGCTTTAATATCTTGGAGGCTCGAGTCGATCAGTTGGCTTACCAGCAGCAGGTAATTCTTAACCAGCTAGGTCAGATAAACAACCGGTTGGATCGCCTGAAAGGACAGCAGGCGTTCCCTCCGGCCCACAGCAGCAGGCCAGCTCCCGTTAGCTCACCACCTAGCCAGGCTAGCCCGGGTGCATTCACGCGTCTCACACCGATCACCACGCCCACGCGCTTCAGTGGGAAGCTCGGGGAGGCGCGGGGTTTCATCCTCCAGTGTGAGACGGTATTTGAGCGCGTTCCCGGGGACTTCCCTTCCAATCATAGCTCAATCGGTTACATGGCTAATCTCTTGGAGGGGCGAGCGTTAGCATGGACTTACACCAAAATGGCGAAGCCCAGCTATGCTAACCTTTCTTACGCCCAGTTCGTCCAAGATTTCCACGAAGTGTTTGACCATTCGGATCGTGACAGTGTGCTAACCACCCGTTTACTTAAAGCGTACCTGTGGTGGTCGTCTAAACGCATTCAACTTGAAAACATTAGGCAAATTATTCGTTATTTGGTTAAATAATTATTGCCAGCCATATACCACCAGAGAAATATGCAAATACGACTGCAGGCATGGCCAGCCAATGAAAACTCTGCGCGCAGCCATGACACATGCGGATGTGATGTCACTACGTTGCCACTGAAAAGTCAATACTCCGCCTGTATGAGCGACTAGGGTGCTTTTGTGGGTGTTTTTATTCTATTATGGCTGAATTGTCGGACTCTGAGGAAGAATTCGTCCAACATGGCTACAGGTTTGAGCCAGAAAGGTCTTCTGAGGGTGAAAGTGACGAAGTGGTCCTCACACACAACGCAATTTCGTCTGAAAGGAAATGTCTGCCCTGTTCCGAGATTGCGCAATCACTTTTCCGCTACGATCTTCTGACAAGGTGAGCTGGGTATGGGTACACAAAAGAAGTGTTTATCTTTGTTTTTTCGCTTATTATTGAGACATCCAAAGGCTTTACATTCCGCCATGTTGCGATATCCATATCGCATTGTATGTTTTTGTTGTTACAAGAGCGCCGAATGTCTGCTGCTCTGTATACAGTTTTAGCGGCGAGGGAAGAGCCCAGCGCCGAATCATCGGCCGTCTGGCGGCCGTTACGACCTCAGATCAGACGAGACGACCCGCTGAATTTAAGCATTTATTTATTTATTTTCTACTCGTTTTAGTTCTGCATTTAATATGAACCCTGAGTTTGAAATAAACGTTTGAATTTGAATTTGAATATCCTGAAAGCCACTGCTCATCCGGGCATGCCAGGCTCAGCCAATATTGATCCAGACAGTATCCACGACACTACGTCACAGGAAGCGTCCTGGCAGGCCATGTAGCTGCCAGTATGGCTGCTCGCATATTTTGCTGACATAGCTGAACCAGCACATCAGCAATGGATTTATATCACATTGCTTTGAAGTTGAAGTTGAACTTAAACTTGAACTAGAACGTGAGACAGGGGCTCAATATAATATCTTTTTTTTCACGACCACCACAGATACGCTTTAACCTTCGCCAGGGTAGTCGGTCTGTGGCCCATTACATTGTCGACTTCCGGGTGGTGGCGGCGGAAGTTGGGTGGGAGGATGCTGCACTCTACAGCATCTTCACCCGTAGCCTGAGCCCTAGTTTGTGGGATGAGCTGGCCTGCCTAGATAAACCTGAGCGGCTCACCGAGCTCATTTCTCTGGCCATTAGTTTGGATAATAGGTTGAGGGAGCGAGCGGCTGAACGGAGGTCCTCCGGCCGTCCGGGTAAATCACTTCGCTGCTCCTCCCAAGCCAAGCAAAGCCACCCTCGTTGGCTTTGCTGGTGCTGCAGGGCCCGGATGAGCCCGAGGCCATGGTAGTAGGATGAACTAAGATCCCACAGGCAGAGAGACAGCGCCGTAGGGACTTAGGACTCTGCGTGTATTGCGGTGATGACCAGCACGGCATTGAGTCCTGCCCGGTTCTGCCAAAAGGGGGGGGGGGGGTCCGCGAGTCACTACAGGGGTCCTCGCGGACTCATCCCGGTCTAATCCCCTATCTAAATGTCTCCTGCCTATTAGGTTTTGTTACAACTGCACGGAGCTCCTCACTCACGCACTGGTGGACTCGGGGGCTGAACAGAGCTTTATTTCTGAGGAACTGGCAACCCAATTGAGGCTACCCTGCCAAGCTCTGCCAACACCCCTTAATCTCATCACCCTGTCGAAGGCTCCCCTAGGAAGGGTGACCCACCGTACTGCTCCGGTTTCAGCTATCATTTCTGGGAACCATCGTGAAGAACTCCAGCTCTTTGTTCTCTCCACCTCGGCTGCCCCGGTCATCCTGGGTTATCCCTGGCTGCGTTTACATAACCCCACCTTTGACTGGCAGACTGGCAGCGTTCTCGCCTGGAGCTCGTTCTGCCTTAGTGCATGTCTCCAATCAGCAGCCTGTTCTCCAGCGGTCCCCCTCTCCTCCCCCGCCCTTCGACCCCCCAACTTGTCAGGGTGCCTGTTGAGTTCCATGACCTGGGAGCAGTCTTCAGCAAGGCCCAGGCGCTGTCTCTTCCCCCCCACCACCCATACAACTGTGCCATTAACCTCCGCCCAGGCGCTGCCCTCCCGTCGAGCCGCTTGTACAGCTTATCTGCTCCGGAGCGGGAGGCTATGGAAACTTACATCAAGGAGTCGCTCAGCTCGGGCATCATTCAGCTGTCATCATCTCCAGTGGGGGCGGGCTTCTTCTTCGTGGGGAAGAAAGACGGCTTGCTTCGTCCCTGCATCGACTTTCGGGCCTTGAACGATATTACCATCAAAGACAAGTATACATTACCTCTGATGGACTCCGCCTTCGACTCCCTCCAGGGGGCCTCCTGGTTCATGAAATTGGACCTCCGCAGCGCTTACCATCTCGTGCGGATCCGGGAGGGCGACGAGTGGAAGACGGATTCCGGACCCCCAGCGGCCACTTTGAGTATCTCGTCATGCCGTTTGGGCTTACCAACGCTCCGGCCGTCTTCCAGCAGCTTATCAACGACGTCCTCCGGGATTTCCTGGGGTCCTTCGTGTTCGTCTACCTGGATGACATCCTGATCTTCTCCAAATCCCGGGAGGAGCATCAGGTTCATGTGAGGCGGGTCCTTCAACGGCTACTTGAGAACAAGCTCTTCGTGAAAGCCAAGAAGTGTGAGCTCTACACGGAGAAGACCTCGTTCCTGGGCTTTATTATCTCACACAACCAGGTCATTCCGGATCCGGAGAAGGTGAGGGCGGTTGTGGATCCCCCCCCCCCCCCGTCGTCAAGGAAACAGTTGCAACAATTTTTGGGGTTTGCCAACTTCTACCGGTGGTTTGTGCCCAGGTACAGCTCGATCGCCACCCCCCTGACCCGCCTCACCTCCCCCAAGGTGGCGTTCCGGTGGATGGAGGAGGCTGCGTCGGCGTTTTCAATCCTGAAGACGGAATTCTCTTCCTCCCGGGTCTTGACGCAGGTGGACCCCGCGCTGCAGTGTTTGGTTGAGGTGGATGCCTCAGACTCAGTGGTGGGGGCAGTCCTTTCTCAGCTCTCCTTGGTGGATGAGGTTATCCGCCCTTGTGCCTTTTTCTCTCAGTGTTTGTCATCCGCCGAGAGGAACTACGACATCGGCGACAGAGAACTCCTGGCGGTTAAGCTCACGCTGGAGGAGTGGCGGCACTGGCTGGGGGGGGGGGGGCACGCTACCCTTTGTGGTTTGGACAGACCATAAAAACCTGGAGTACCTGAGGATGACTAAGCGCTTGAATGCTCGCCAGGCGCGGTGGTCCCTGTTCTTTGGACGCTTCCGGTTCACCATCACCTATCGACCGGGGTCAAAGAACGCGAAGCCAGATGCCCTGTCCAGGCAGTTCGCCTTGGAGACCACCGAGAAGCAGGAGCACACCATCCTCCCGGCCTCGTGTGTCGTGGGCGCCCTCTCCTGGATGATCAGGGATAAGGTCTTGAGGGCTCAGGAAGCCGAACCGGACCCGGGCGGGGGTCCCACCGGGAGACTGTTTGTACCATCAGCCGTTCAGGGTGACGTGATCCACTGGGCCCACACCTCCAAATTCGCCTGCCACCCTGGGATTTCCCGGCTAGTGGACCTGCTCCAGAGATCCTTCTGGTGGCCAGGGCTCCATCAGAACATCACCGGCTATTTTCGGGCCTGCCCCCAGTGTTCCGCCGGGAAGACATCGACATCTCCACCGGTGGGCCTTCTCCATCCCTTGCCTGTCCCGGGGAGGCCTTGGTCTCATGTGGCTCTGGACTTTGTGACCAGTCTCCCGGTATCGAACTCCTTCGACACTGTGCTGACCGTCGTTGACCGCTTTTCCAAGGCTGCTCACTTCATCCCCCTACGTGGGCTTCCAACAGCGCGGGAGATGGCGGATCTTCTGGTGCAGCACGTCTTGCGTCTGCATGGAATCCTCGTAGACATTGTCTCTGACCGGGGTCCGCAGTTTGTGTCCAGTGTGTGGAGGTGCTTTTGCAACGCTTTGGGGGCTACGGTAAGCCTGTCCTCCGGTCATCACCCCCCAGAGTAACGGGCAGTGCAAGCGAGCTAATCAGGAGCTGGAGGCCGCTCTGCACTGCATCATCGCCTCCAGTCCATCATCGTGGAGTGGCCATCTGCCTTGGATTGAGTATGCGCACAACCTAACTGTCTCTGCCGCCACTGGCATGTCTCCATTCAGGGCCTCGCTGGGTTATGACCCCCCGCTGTTCCCCAAAGAGGAGGGGGAGGTGGCGTACCCTCAGTCCATGTTCACCTGAGATGCTGTCGTCGGCTGTGGGCTGCTACGTGCCAGGCCCTTTTATGCACTGCATAAAAGGAGCGCAACACCAGGGCAGCGAACCGGCGCAGGAAACCGGCTCCGCAGTATCAGGTGGGTCAGCAGGTATGGTTGTCTACTCAGCATATCAACCTGAAGGCTGAAAAGAGGAAGCTGGCCAAACGCTTTATCGGGCCCTTCCCTATTGTCAAGGTGGTGAATCCGGTGGCTGTGCGTCTGGCTCTCCCTCCTTCTCTCCGTGTTTGTCCCACATTTCACATCTCCCAGGTCAAACCCGTGATCTCCAACCCGCTCTGCCCTCCACCTCGAACCCCGCCTCCACCCGTGTTGATCGATGGTGACCAGGCTTGGACGGTGAATTCCATCCTGGGCGTCTGCCGCCGGGGCCACGGCTTGCAGTACTTGGTGAATTGGGAGGTGTATGGCCCCGAGTGGAGATCCTGGGTGCGCCAGTCGTTCATGTTGGACAAACGCCTCATCGAGGACTTTCACCGGGCGCACCCAGGTAAGCCAGCACCAGGAGGCGCTGCTCGGGGTGGGGTGAGGAGTACTGTTACAACTCACTCTGGGCCGTCATCTGCCTCAGCTGTGCGCACACCCGGGAATAATCAGCCCCGGGCTATATAGCCCGTCCTGTCTGGAGCTTCGGCACAGAGCCGTCTGCTATGCAACGCTCATCGTCCTGCGCACGACTGATTCCTCTCAGCCCCACGCATCTCTGCTGGACTCTCCGTTGGCACGTAAGCTCAACATTGTCCACTTACCTTTTCCCAGGTTCTCCCCTGTGCACAGGTGGATCCCTAAGGCGGCGGTTCTCTCTCTCACGGCGGTGGAATCGCCCTTCTTTCCACGCCGCGCTCCACAGCGCTTCACTGGGTGCGCTCGCCAGACGCTGTCTCCCTGGCAGGAAGCTAAGACCAAGCCAACATTGCCTGTAGAACAACAACAAGTAAGCCTGCTTATTCTCCAGTCATTATAACACGGCTGAAGTCTAACATCTGTGTTTGGCTCTGTCTCTAGGGTTGCCAGGCTGTACGGTGCTCTGTGTCACCCCCGGCTGCAGCTCATTCACCCACAACACATTAACATATCGCACACACGCATCCACGCACCTGCTGGTATTCAATAAAGATTATTGTATTAAACTTGAGCCTGTGTGTGCGTGTTCCCTGGGTCTAACATTATGACACAAAGTTGTCACTTTGTTATAATTTTTTACCTTTTTTCCCCCACACAAATTTACAGATGCATTCTCATAAATTTGTAGCCTTTTTCTTGTAAATTAATGACTTTTTTCTCTTGAATTTTCTGCCTTTGTCTCTTAAATTTGTGACTTTTTTCCTGTAAATTTGCAACTTTTTTCTCTTAAAATGTCAACATTTTTCTAGTACATTTGCAGCTATACTCCCACTGGCTCTTTACAGGGATGGGGGATGGCAGGATAACAAAGGGTCATTTTGCTAACAAGGGGAATGGCACGTGTCTGCGTGGGTTTACTCTGGGATTTCTCCGGTTTCCTCCCACATGCCAAAAACATGCAAGTTAGGTTAATTGGCATCAAACTGGGGATTCTAAATTGTCCTTAGGTATGACTGTGAGAGTGAATGGTTGTCTGTCTCTCTGTGTTGGCCCTGTGATGGACTGGTGATCTGTCCAGGGTGTACCCTGCCTCTCTCCCAAAGATGCTGGGATTGGCTCCAGGCCCCCCGCGACCCGAAAAGGATTAAGTGGAAGGAGATGGATGGATGGACGGATGGATGGATGGATGGATGGATGGATGGATGGATGGATGGATGGATGGATGGATGGATGGATGGATGGATGGATGGGAATAATACCCCCCTGTCATCCCCCCTCACATCATAAAATGGATGGAAAAATGTGGATTAGTTACTTGGAATAGCCTCTTTTACATGTATACTTTATGTAGACAGGCATTTTTTTGTTTTGTTTTGTTTTTTTGAAAAATATATTTATTGGATTTGGTGATTTGGAGGTCTGTATTTTTAATAACATACAATGAGCTAAGAGTTTCTACAAAGAAGATAAATGAATTGCATGTCAAACATTCTGTGATAATTACCCAATAATTGGCTGTAACAACTTAATTGCAGTTTTCCTTCAAAATCTGATGCATTTTGATAACATGAACAAAGGAGTAGTTCTCATGTCAACAGCAAGCCCCTTCTCATGGTAACCTGAATCATGGCAGAACCATATAAATGTGACTCTACAAGATTTTTTGCCTCCCGGGGTATGAATCACAGACTGCAGAGTGACGCAGGGAGCTGGGTTGCAACCTGCGCTGCTCCCAGCTGCTTACCAGGCATTTCACCTCTGACTGCAATTCTGCAAACATCTGACAGTTCTTCTGAGAGACTCCTGGCCCTGTTTCTCGGCTCAAGACTTCAACCTTTATTCATCCGACCCGCCGCATTTTCACTTTTGTTCATACAGATGAACAGGTAATTCTCCTCTCACTGAATTATACTTTGGTTTTCATTTGGTAGTAGAGAGATGTGCTTGTACAGGTAAATCTCAAAAAATTAGAATATCATGAAAAAGTTCAGTATTTTTGTCACTCATTTCAGAAAGTGAAACCCATACATTTTATAGATTCATTACACAGAGAAAGAGATATTTCAAATGTTTATTTATTTTAATTTTGGTGATTATCGCTTATAGCCCATGAAAACTCCAAATTCAGTTTCTCAAAAAATTAGAAAATTACATAAAATTAATTTTTTTTAAAAATTGTTTTTTTAATAGAAATGTTGGCCGACTGAAAAGTATGTCTAGGTACACATTCAATACTTGGTCGGGGCTCCTTTTGGATTAATTACTGTATCAATGTGGCGTGGCATGAAGGGGATCAGCCTGTGGAACTGCTGAGGTGTTATGAAGGTCCAGGTTGCTTTAATAGTGACCTTCAGCTCGTCTGAATTGTTGTGTCTGGTGTCTCTCTTCTTCCTCTTGACAATACTCCATAGATCCTCTGTGGGGTTTAGGTCAGGAGAGTTTGCTAGCCAATCAAACACAATGATGCCATGGCCATTAAACCAGGTTTTGATACTTTTGGCAGTGTGGTGGGGGTGCCAAGTCCTGCTGGAAAATGAAATCAGCTTCTCTATAAAGCTTGTCAGCAGAGGGAAGCATGAAGTACTCTAAAATTTCCTTGTAGACGACTGTGCTGACTTTGGTCTTGATAAAACACAAAGTATTATCTACCTAAGGCACAGCAGTAGTTGGCTTGGAGCTGATCTGAAAAGGTTTTGTCAGATTGTCAACTCTTCTGACGTGAATCCCTGTGCCCTTTTACGCACCACACGGAGGAGGAGAGACAGATTCAAACAAAGGGTTACACCACAGACAAATTTATTGACATAAAGTCCCAAGACTTGTGCAGATGTACAAAAATATAAAGAGGAAAACTTACATCTGACACGACGTAACGTGTTGCAAGCAGACCATGGCGTAACATGGCAGAGCAAAAACACAAGGGCAGGCCACGGCGTAACGTGGCAGACAGAGACAGAAACAATAATCCAGCAAAGAGAAACAAAAGATGAGCTGACTAAATACATGGACTAGTGAACTAGTGACTGGGTGCACCTGAGCGAGGGAGCTGGGCAGTAATCACCGGGAAGAGAGAACAGCTGACAGTTAGGAGAGGGGGGAGTGGTGTGGCTGGCAGATTGACAGGCAACGCCCACACCAAGTGCAGACTACACGTGTTGCCTGACAGCCTGTCAGCCAGAACCAAAACAACACAACAAACTCAGGAATGATAACAAAATAACACATGACATGACAAAGGTAAACTAGACAATACACAGATGATTAAATAGGACACACAGAGGAGAACCATGGAACTGAGCCAGGAGGACAAACTGGCCCGGCTCATGACAGAGCCCCCCTCTCAAGAGGTGGAGTCTAGACACCCGACGTACCAATAAAAGAAAAAAGAGAAAACCTGCCCTCCTTCCCCCCAGCAGGAACAACAACCATCAAACCAGGGCAGGAGGTGGGGGGAAACCGGTCAGGAAGGAACAAAAAACAACCCGCTCAGGGCACACCACAGAAAAACAACAATTACCCCTCCCCCCCAAGTCCAGAGGCATGGAGGCTCGGGAGGCCGCCCAGAGTCCCAGGCCCAGCAGATGGCCTGACGGATAGAATCCGGCGGCCTGTCAAAGGAGATGGACCACCCGACCCAGAGATTCAGTCCTTTGGGCAGTCGTCCAGCACTGTTGAGCCACCAGGACCGGAGGGGTAAAGTAGGAGGCAGCTTACCCACCGGGAGGCTCACTGGTGGGTGGCCGGACCGTAGGAGGGGAACCCCCACAGCTACTGGTGGCAGAGGAAGGGGGGCCACGATGGCGTCTAGCAGAGAAGAGGAGGGGACCTCAATGGCGTCTGGCAGAGGAGAGGAGCGAGAAACCATGACAGCGTTAGGAAGAGGAGTGAAGGTCAGGTCACGTCTTCAGGCAGACTGGCAGTACCCTCGGTGGTCCCAGCTTGGGACACAGCTGCACCCCCGATGGTCCCAGCTTGAGACACTGCAGCACCCTTGGTGGTCTCGGCTTGGAACACAGCTAAACCCATAGTGGTTCCGGTCCAGGACCTCATTGCTCCTGTGGTGGGACCCGGCTGGTCCATAGCTGCACCCACAGTGGACTCTGGCTGGGCTATAGCTGCATCCGCGGTGGACCCCGGCTGGGCCAGAGCAGCACCCACAGTGAGCGGGCCAACCCGCAGGAGCACCAGACTGAGGAAGCGATCGATCGAAGGCGCCCTGACGATCACGGTGGGGGTAGCTGGACCCACAACGTCATCTGCCGACTGGACTGGAACCACAACGACCCCTGGTGACGGTGGACCCTCTCCGGCGACCCTAGGAGAAGGCTCAAGAGAAAAAAAATGGTTAGGGCTGCTGGCAGCGGCGGAGCCCGGCAAGGTGAGTTCAGATGCAGCTGAGGGCTGCACCCAACTCTCCTCACCAGGAGCCAGACAGGATCTCTCTAACACAGACATGAGAAAAACAAGAGAGATCACTTGCCTGAGCTTGAGCTCCACCACTGCCCAGGACTCCATCGATCCTGGCGATGATGTCTCAAGCCCGGTCTCCAGTAGGTCCAGCTCAGGCTCCTACTCTGCTGCGGTAGCCTCCACAGCAGGCATGATGGAGGTAGCATTCCTACAGCCCCCCGGCAGCGGCTCCCATGCTGAGGACTCTTCCAGCGTGGTTGCTGGGGAACAGGTCCATGCTGGCTCTGAATCAATCAATCAATCAATCAATCAATCAATCAATCAATCAAACTTTATTTGTATTGCACTTTTAAAACATTAGATGCTGTGCAAAGTGCTTTACATAGATAAAAACAATGGACACATTTAATTACACATTTTACATGATACAGCCCATTGACTCTCACAGTCATACCTAAGGACAATTTAGAATCCCCGGTTTGATGCTAATTAACCCGAAAAGGATTAAGCAGAAGAAGATGGATGGATGGACATGATACAGCCCCACCCCTTCCAACCCTCCCATAAACATACCCACAAACACAACACACACAGGCATATACATCACCCCCTACTTCTCATTACACACATATAAAATAAAGGAGACATTGCTCGGTACCGAGGCACCACGTGAAGGAGCAACCATCCTGAGGAAACACTGGAGATAAAACACATAAATACAAAATAAAACCAAGATCACAAAGAGCAAAGGGAAATAAAGACCCATACTTAGAAACTGAGCTAAGAACACATCAAAATAAGAAAATCTAAAAGCAAATGGAGCTAAGAAGAATGTAAAAACAATGGAACATAAATGACTACTTCAATAATAGTTAAATGGTTTGTTAAAAGCCAAAATTTAAAAAGGTACAAAAAGAACTAAGAACACATAAAAACAGGAACTAAAAAAAAAAAATACTTTAAAAAAAAGCATCAATGAGAAGATGAGAAAATCTAAGAACAAATGGCATCAAAAAGAACATAAAACAATGGAACATAAATGACTACTTCAGTCATAGTTAAACAGGTTTATTAAAAGCCAAATTAAAAAGGTGGGTCTTGAGCCTGTTCTTAAAAACATCTACTGACTCTGTGGCCCTGAGGCTCTCTGGCAGGCTGTTCCACAGACGAGGACCATGATAATGAAAGGAAGCTTCACCAAAGGTCTTGGTCTTGACTATGGGAACCATTAAAAGGCCAGTGCCAGAGGACCTCAGGGTTCGCGAGGGCTTATAAGATAAGAGCAGCTCAGATAGAGAAGAAGGCCCAAGACCATTGAGGCATTTAAAAACTACTAAGAGAACCTTAAAATCGATCCTAAAACGCACGGGGAGCCAATGCAGCAATTCTAAAACTGGTGTACTATGCACCCGCCCCTTGGTCCTCGTTAACACTCGTGCTGCTGAATTTTGGAGCAGTTGGAGATGTAATATTCTTTTTAGAGGAAGACCAGAGAGCAGGGCATTGTAATAGTCTATACAATTAGTAATAAAAGCATGCATCAAGACCTCTGTGCTGGCAAGACCGAGAAAAGGGTGGACTCTGGTTATATTCCTAAGATGATAAAATCCAATTTTTGTTACATTTTTAATGTCCATCTATCCATCTTCTTCCGCTTAATCCTTTTCGGGTCGCAGGGGGGCTGGAGCCTATCCCAGCATCTTAGGGCGAGAGGCAGGGTACACCCTGGACAGATCGCCAGTCCATCGCAGGGTCAACACAGAGAGACAGACAACCATTCACTCTCACAGTCATACCTAAGGACAATTTAGAATCCCCAGTTTTGATGCCAATTAACCTAACCTGCATGTTTTTGGCATGTGGGAGGAAACCGGAGAAATCCCGGAGTAAACCCATGCAGACACGGGGAGAACATGCAAACTCCACACAGATCACTGTTGGTCGGAGGCTGGGATCGAACCCAGGATCCCCCGGCCAAGGGTGAGTTGCTGTGCTGTCACAGTGCTAACTTCGCCACCGCGCTGCCCTGTGTGAAATAAAATTGAAGTCAGAGTCTAAAAAAGCCCAGGTTCTTGACACAATGTGTAGGTTTTAGACCTAGCAATTTTGGGAGAAGTTTCTCTCGCTTGTCTTCAGGACCAAAGATTAAAACTTCTGTTTTGCCCTGGTTGAGCTGTAGGAAATTCTCTGCCATCCATGACTTTATATGTAAAATACAGTTCAAAAGGGCATTAATTGGTTTTGTGTCATCAGGAGACGTGGCAATGTACAGTTGAGTATCATCAGCATAGCTATGAAAGTTGATGCCATGTCTCCTGATAACATCCCCAAGTGGTAACATATAAAGATTAAAAAGTATTGGCCCTAAAACTGAACCTTGGGGTACCCCACACTTGATTTCATGGATTGCCGAAGAACATGCATCCATACTTACAAAATAGCGGCATCTGTGAGATAGGAATGAAACCATTCGAGAACAGTACCTGAGAGGCCCACCAGGTATTTGAGTCTGCATAATAAAATGTGGCGATCTACTGTATCAAAGGCAGCGCTGAGATCCAGCAGCACCAGGACTGACAGTTTGTGGGAGTCCATGTTACACCTGATATCATTAACGATTTTTAAAAGGGCTGTCTCGGTACTGTGGTTTGTTCTATAACCAGACTGAAATTTCTCAAAAATGTTGTGGTCCATAAGAAATTGTTTAACTGGATAAAAACAATTTTTTCCAAAACTTTACTTAAAAATGGTAAGTTGGATGCAGGTCAATAGTTACTGAGGATATCAAGATCTAAATTACTCTTCTTCAAAAGGGCCTTCACCACAGCCGTTTTAAAGGCAGCGGGGAAAACACCAGTCTGAAGAGAGCAATTTACAATGTTTAAAATCTCATGTTCAAAGAATCCATAAAATGTTTTAAAAAGGGATGTGGGAATTGGATCGAAAAGGCAGGATGTCAAGTTTACCTGGGAGAAAACTCTACCAAGCATCTTAGCATCTACCAGGGCAAAACAGTCCAGTGTTTCTTCAGCTAAAGGTGAGTCCAAAATTCCATTAAAAGCAGTCTTCTGGTCAGATAAAATGTTGGATCTAATAGAATCAAACTTGCACCTGAAGTGGTCTTCAAAACTCTCACAGAGTGTCACGGTGGCCCTCACAGACCACCATAAGACGCCTCAGTCACCAGTGAGTTTGCAGTGATGTTTATTTACAGTGCAGGTTAGGCAGGCATAGGATTACACACAAAGGGATGAGTATGTCTGAGCTGGGGAGCACCCGATGCGCCAGATGAATAATAATGAAGGTAAAGTCACACAGAACGTACCTTACAAACGGGACCATTAACAGACGGGTACAGGAAATTCCCAAGTCGGTTAACAGCGAAAAATGGAGGGAAACAGAGACTGCCGCATCGGGGAACATTGAGCACCTGCTTTTAACTCTGGTAACTAATGACCCCGATGCAGCACAGCTGTTGTGTTGACAGGAGCGCAGCTGCTGACTCTGACAGCAGGGAGCTTCCCCGGGCGCCTTCACAATAAGAGCCCGAGGAGCTAGAAGGAATCCACAGCTGTCAGAGCCAGGGAAATATAATATGAGACCCGAGTGTGGACGGAACCGACACTCTGGCTATGACAGTACCTCCCCCTCTAGGCCCAGCTCTGAGCAGCCCAAGTAACACCCAAGCCCCCCCCCCCCCCCAGGGTGGGCGGATGGGGCGCTGGCAGGAGGGAGAGAGACAAAAAAAGGACAAGCAAATAACAGGGGACCAACAAGGCTATAGAGACAGAGAAAAAAAAACCCATACTCCCTTAAATGTGGGTAACAAGAACAGAACCACACAGGCAATACATATATGGGCAAACAACGAATTGACATTAGGTGGAGGGAAAAGAACCACCAAACACAGGAACAAGAAAGGAGTGAGCCACAAAAATCACAGATCAACCCCCCCACCCCCACCCCGCACACCCCAACAGTCTCACAGACATAATCAGAAACCCCGGGAAGAGTGCAGTTCTGACCCAGAGGGGTGGAGGCAGAAAGTTCGGGGGGCCGTCCGGCAACAAGAGGCCACAAAACAGGCAGGGGGAGAAAGGACAGTTCGGGCGGCCTACCCCGGTCCCATGCTTGGAAGCAGAAAGCTTCAGGCGGCTGGACCAGGTCGCCACACAGAGGGTCCAATGCGTCAGGAGGCCGACCCAGAGAGCCAAATTGGCGAGGCAGTCCTTCAGGCGGCCGACCCGCATCGCTAACCCACCAGAACCATTGGGTCGAAGTAGCCGGCGGTCCCGCTGAAAAAGGGAGAGACGAGGGAGAACCGGGCGGGGCGATTGGAACCCCAAAGGCCCCAGGTGAAGATGGGTAGCACTCCTCAGGGAGACGAGGAGGATGAAGGGAATGAGTCTGTCCAGCATCCGGCAGCAGGGGGTCTGCAGCTCCCTCACTGAATCCAGAACCTGCTGGTGCTGCACCCACATCGGGCCCCGACTGGGCCGGAACCGAACCCCCGGTGGACCCCGATTTGGCCGAAAACGAACCCACGGTGGACCCCGATTGGGCCGGAAATGAACCCACGGTGGACCCCGATTGGACCTCCGGCACACCCACATCGGACCCCGATTGGGACGGGAACGCACCCATGGTGGACCCTGATTGGGCCGGAACCGAACCTACGTCGGACCCCGATTGGGCCGGAACTGCCTCCGCGGTGGACCCCGATTGGGCCTCTGGTGCAGCTTCGCTGACGAACTCCACCCCTGAACCTGGGACCTCCAACTCGGTGAGACCGACCCGTTCCACGCCGGCGACACTGAAACAAAGCTCAAGGACAGGAAAACCGGGATCAGCAACACCGGTAGCAACGGAACCCAGCGAGACGAGCTCGGGCGCAGCAGACGGCTGCTCCTCACTTGCCTCCCTGAGAAGCAGGCAAGAATGCTCAACAGAGGACAGAGACAGAAGAGAGAGCACTTGCCTGCACTCGGGTTCCGTTGCCACCCAGGATTCCGACGATCCAGGTTCTGGGCGACGCTCGTCAGCAGACTCAGATTCAGCTGCGTCGGGCTCCGCAGCTGACCAGATGTTATTGGCAGCCTGAGGTTCCTCCCACACTGCTGTCCATGCCGATGACCCGTATGGCGTGGAGGCGGGAGACCCTCGACCCGCTGGTTTGGACCGCTCCAGCAAGGAGACCCGGGGATGGTTCTCCGTCGGCTCAGGCTCCGGGCCGCAGTCCGCTCTTCTCCACCCAAGACGTAGATGCAGGGCCGGTGCCAGGCTTTCTAGCGCTGCAGGGGCCCTCTTCGTCCGACAACGCTGGCCTGGCGTCGTGGACCGCTCGGCGGGGAATAACACAGAGACAGCAGGTTCAATAATTTCGTCCACAGCAGGTGGAGGGAGCACGGGGGGCTAAAAACCCCGAACTCCACCCCCAGGAGTCAGACAAAGC
Source organism: Pholidichthys leucotaenia (assembly GCA_020510985.1). Lineage (NCBI taxonomy): Eukaryota > Metazoa > Chordata > Actinopteri > Cichliformes > Pholidichthyidae > Pholidichthys > Pholidichthys leucotaenia. The sequence goes on from CM035848.1 coordinate 126,012,408, forward strand.
AGAACAATATCGAGGTGAGAGAAATTATCGTGCACTTGCCTTTCTCCCTGGGTAGAGATGGTTCCTGCTGTGGGGGACGTCGTTCCCACTTCTCCCCGCTGGATGGCGACAGAAGGCCCTCTGGGAAGGCGAGGTGAGGCCACTTGAGAAGGTTCCGGGATGGGGCTCGCCGAAACGGAGCTTCCGAGACACACAGCAGCCGGGATAGGCGACGAGGAGGAGGGGGCAACAGCCGAGGTCAGCCGGGCATGGAGCGCTGATGGGACAGCAGACGAAGAAGGCCCGGGGGGAGATGAGGCTGCGGGAAATCCCCTCTGACGAGGCGCAGGAGTGGCAGCTGTGTGGGGGGTTGAGCCCTTGCGGCGACCTGGAACTGTATCCAGACAGGGTTCTAGCCGAGGTTGGGAGCAGGTGTGACGACGGTTCCTTGCAGGGGGTGAGGCGAAGGTGAGATCCGGAAATCGCCGTTCCTGAGCAGAAACAGAGGCGAGCAAGTCGGCAAACTCAGGAAACTCACGCAACGCTGGATTCCTCTCCACCAGTCTAACCGCTGCCATCAAATGCTTCATAACCGCTGGTGGATTCCCAGTGGAACAAGCAGCAGCCACCCGGTCCCAGATCTTGACTGCTGTCAGCTGCAGCTTCTCTGGGGGAATCCCGAGTGACGACATGCCTGGTGGGGAAAGACCTCCGGATGGAGCGATCTCCCGAGCAGGAACGGAGGCAGGAGCGGGATCCCGAAGCGAGGGGCGACGTCTCCTCCTCTTCGGCCTCCTGCCGGGATTTTCCTCCAGCCCACGGAGTGACTCGCGTTGAGCGGCGAGTTCTTCCCACCTCGCTATCACCCCCGGGTGATCGTCATACTCGAGGGGGAGATTGAGCAGAAACTCCTCAGCGTAGGCCAAATGTCTATAAATGTCGCTGGGAGCGTCCAACAGCGTAGCGGTAAAGATGGTGCTGTCCACATTCTCCAGAGCCTCTGCTAGCTGCCTGCCCAGGCGCCGACCACGGCCCCTGGATGACGTCATACTCCCAGCTACAGACACTCAGACAGGTAGGAACAAACAGTCCAATACTGCAAACTGCACGGTGAATGGCGTCTCAATGCAACGCCTCCTCTCCAGGCATTATGGCGGCAGTCTACTGTCACGGTGGCCCTCACGGACCACCATAAGACGCCTCAGTCACCAGTGAGTTTGCAGTGATGTTTATTTACAGTGCAGGTTAGGCAGGCGTAGGATTACACACAAAGGGATGAGTATGTCTGAGCCGGGGAGCACCCGATGCGCCAGACGAATAATAACGAAGGTGAAGTCACACAGAACGTACCTTACAAACGGGACCATTAACAGACGGGTACAGGAAATTCCCAAGTCGGTTAACAGTGAACAACGGAGGGAAACAGAGACTGCCGCATCGGGGAACATTGAGCACCTGCTTTTAACTCTGGTAACTAATGACCCCGATGCAGCACAGCTGTTGCGTTGACAGGAGCACAGCTGCTGACTCTGACAGCAGGGAGCTTTCCCGGGCGCCTTCACAATAAGAGCCCGAGGAGCTAGAAGGAATCCACAGCTGTCAGAGCCAGGGAAATATGATATGAGACCCGAGTGTGGACGGAACCGACACTCGGGCTATGACACAGAGAGAATCTGATGGCAGGTTTGTATTTTTATTAAAATCTGGGTTGATTAATTGATCAATGGTTGCAAAAAGGACTTTTGGATTATTGTTATGGGTTGAGATTATGTTGGAAAAATACTCAATTCTTGATATCTTGACTGCATTATTGTATATTTTTAATTTATTCTGTAGTACGGCTGGCTGCACGGTGGCGCAGTGGTTTAGCACTGTGGCAGCACAGTTTTACCCTCGGCCGGGGGATCGCGGGGATCATGAGATCGTGGGTTCGATCCCAGCCCCCGACCAACAGTGAGCTGTGTGGAGTTTGCATGTTCTCCCCGTGTTGTGCGGGTTTACTCCGGGATTTCTCCGGTTTCCTCCCGCACACCAAAAACATGTAGGTTTAGGGCGCTCGCGCACGCAGCGACCAGCAGCCGGTGGCTTGTCACCAGACTGCAAACCAAGTCTACCTACGGGTACAAATAAGTAACAAAAAAAAAAAAAAAAAAGTACTTGGTAATTGATAGTTAATTTGTTTTTCCTCCAATTCCTCTCAGCCATCCTGCACTCTCTTTTCAGTTTTTGGATTTGGTTATTTCTCCATGGAGGCTTTGGTTTATTCCTAACTGTCCTTGTGATTATTGGGGCAACTCTGTCAACAGCTGATCTTAATTTACTGTTAAAATTATCAACAATAAAATCACACGATTCAGGTGAACTAACTGGGGGAGTGCTGCATAAGAGTTTGATAAAATCAGCAGCCACTTCAGGTGTCAGATGGCGCTTCCTCACAGTTTGCACCAGTCTCCCTTTGCATAAAACCAGTGATGTTAAAAAACACACAGTAATGGTCAGATACAGCCAAGTCAACAATAGAGGACACACTCGTGGGCAGGCCATGGCTAATGACAAGATCCAGAGTGCGTCCCCTGTTGTGAGTCGGCTGCATGACATGTTGAGTAAAATTCATGGACGTGAGCAGGTCATTAAAATCTTCTGACATATGGTTGCCCTGCCTATCAATGTGTAGATTAAAATCACCTGAAATGGGAATAAAATTATATGAGGAGTGGATTATTGATAAAAACTCAGAGAACTCGTTAATAAAAACAGGGCAGTATTTGGGTGGTCTGTAAACTGTGAAGCATAAAATTGCAGGGCTGCTAAAGACAAAAGTGTGGTGTTCAAATGTGGTATATTGATCAAGTAAAATTTGCTTTACTGCAAGTGAGGAAGAAAAAATAGAAGCAGTACCCCCACCCTTCCTGCCCTTATGGAAACAACTGAACTAAAATTTGGTGGGGAGGCCTCAGTGAGAACTGCTGGTGCATCCGTACCAAGCCACGTCTCTGTTAAAAATAAACAGTCAATCTTATTATCTAAAATCAGGTCATTGATGAAAAAATTCTTGTTAGCGAGTGACCGTATATTTAAACGAACCATATTTAGGGTAGGTGGTGAGTTATTTATGGGTGGGTAATTTGTTTTCTGTGGATTATTGTTTGGAGACTGATCCACAGAATGTAGGCAGCGTGGGTGTGAGTTCTTGTGAACTGTATGTTTTATGGATGTTGGTCTGTCCGTGATCAATGTCCTAATGGGGAAGGTGGGTAGTGATTTAATTTCCAGACCAGATGGTGGAGACTGACAAAAACAGGACTGGTGCTGGATTGTCTTCCTGGGGGTCAGAGATGTGAGCGGATCCGGAGGGGAGGGGTCGTGGGATGTAAACAGTCAATTGTGTGTTGTGGTTTGAATGATATGCATCAGGTTTGCTGCTAAAAGCCGACTACCTGATGCATTTAAATGTGTGCCATCAGATTTATACAGAGTGTGGCGGCCCCAAAACAAGTTAAAATTGTCAATAAAATTAATATTGCTGCTGCAGGCGGACATAAGCCAAGTTGAGAGGGCAAGAACACGGCTAAAACGGTCTGATCCACGGCACAGTGTGGGAATGGGGCCAGGAATAAAAACAGACTTTCCGCTGTTTGATAAAATATTAAAAAGTTTGCAAAAGTCATTTTTAGTGATTTCAGACTGTCTGCGGATGGTGTTGTTAGTCCCTACGTGAAGAATAATCCGTGTGATGGAAGGAGGTTGTGACTGTAGCAGATCCGGGACTTTTTCTAACAGGTCGGGGACAGTTGCTCCTGGGAAACAGTGAGTGATAGAGTTAAAATACCTGATGTGCCTGATGATGGAGTCACCGACGATTATCGTGGTTGGAGGAAAAAACGGGCAGGATGTTGGTGGTTGCAGGGTCCCTCGGCGAAGCGGGATCTTCCGACGCCACCGGTTCCTCCACCTTCTGACGGCTCTGTTCATGGACCAATGGACACTCAAGGATAGGTGGGGGAGACATGGAGAGAACAGAAAAAGAGTTAACATCTGCAGCTGGAGGAGAGAGCCCAGCGGACTGCTGAAACTGGGCCTCTCTCCCGGGAGACAGACAAGGTTTGTCATTACAAGATTGAATACAGTAGAATGAAAAAACACTTGCTTGTCATCCCAATCTTTGATGTTAACAGCTGCAGTAGACAGGCAGTTATCCCTCTCCATGTCAATGGCTATTTTGGGCCCATCAAAGGATAGCGGAGGAGCTGGTTCTGATGACGCGGCGGTGGTCGTTCAGGGGAAAATCCTGGAGGCCCTCTTGGCTGCAGTAGGGATAATGGTTGCCAGTGAAGAGCAGGGCTTCCTCCGTTGTTTGGACGCAGGACGACTCTGTTTGCGGGAAGCTGGAGCTGGTTTCATCTGAGCAGGAACGGGCATTGAACTCTGGCGTTAAGCAGGACAAATGGAGCCGCAGGAGCGCCCTCCCTTCGGCCCGAGCCTGGTCTTCTTTGGGGATTTCCTCACCCTCTCGCCATACTCACGCCACAACACTGCCACCAGGGTTATCCGTTCTACCCCCTCGGTGTGCTCTGAGAGCTGAGGGCATCGCCGAGCCACTGCCTCCGCTAGATCCTCGTACCACAGCGCGTCTTCAGGAGAGGAGTATGTGCGTGCCAAAGAGATAAACCCATCTAGTTCCATGAAGGCCCAGCAGCACTGCCAACCCAGACGCAGAAGATAGCCACACTTTCCCGCTGAATCCAACATAGCTCCAAACAGGTGAGAGAAAAAATACACAAAAAATGAAAAAACTATGCCTGAGTGTAACCTGCTGAATCCTATTATGGCTGGATTACTGTGTCGTGAATCCCTGTGTGCTTTTACGCAGCGCACGAAGGAGGAGAGACGGATTCAAACACAGGGTTACACCACAGACAAATTTACTGACATAAAGTCCCAAGACTTGTGCAAACGTACAAAAATATAAAGAGGAAAACTTACATCTGACATAACGTAACGTATTGCGAGCAGACCATGGGGTAACATGGCAGAGCAAAAACACAAGGGCAGGCCACGGCGTAACGTGGCAGACAGAGACAGAAACAATAATCCAGCAAAGAGAAACAAAAGATGAGCTGACTAAATACATGGACTAATGAACTAGTGATTGGGTACACCTGAGCAAGGGAGCTGGGCAGTAATCACTATGAAGAGAAAACAGCTGACAGTTAGGAGAGGGGGGTGTGGTCTGGCTGGCAGATTGAAGGCAATGCCCACACCAAGTGCAGACTACACGTGTTGCCTGACAGCCTGTCAGCCAGAACCAAAACAACACAACAAACTCAGGAATGATAACAAAATAACACATGATATGACAAAGGTAAACTAGACAATGCACAGATGATAAAATAGAACACACAGAGGAGAGTCATGGAACCGAGCCAGGAGAACAAACTGGCTCGGCTCATGACATCTTCCATACCAACAGACATTTCGTATAGGGATAAAGCTTCCATATCCATAGCCACTGACAATTACTAAATAAAGTGAATGACCACAAAGTTCTAGGTTTAGCATGAGTAGCAGAAAAATATACAGTGCCATCAGCAGGGATGAGAATGGGGTTTGGGAAAAAAAGAGGAAACTAAGCCGGCTAACGAAATCTGGTGTTTTAGAATGCTCAAATGTGGTCTTATATTTAAAGTTATAAGTAAGTACAAATGCATTTATAGTTTACCTTTTTAATCTGCTGCTGCATCACATGTGTAAATTTATGATATCTGAATGGTATGTTGATGTAATAATACTAAATTATATTTTACTACTATTTAATATGTTTAGAACTGACACAGAATTACATTTACATAGTTCTAGAACAGACAAAATAATTTAACCAAGTAAAATAAATTATAAATATTAACAAAATTCCATCACCAAGTCCATCACCCATTTATTAAAATATACTGACATTCTGCAAACATTTTGATTTATTGTGTGCATTTGTTAGTGTTACTAGGAATATAAAAAAGTTGCATATTAGTATATTTTAATATTTGAAAGATAATCTAAGAAAGTAAGTAAAACCTAAAAAATGTTTAATATTTTTATGCAATGACCATGAAGAAATTATGTTTACTAATAAAAGCAAAGATATCTTAGGAAAGGCAACCCATCACTATCCATGACAAAAAAAACTTACACATGCATTATGTAACTCCTCCTAGTGAAACAAAAAACGATAAATTATAATCAAAATTCTTAGATTGCATTTGAAATTGTGAGGAAAATATGTAACTAGAAAAGCACTCGGAGAGCGCAGACCTCCGCCAAGCGCCACGGTTCCCCCCATAGTGTTTGTGTGTACGTTTTCAGATTCTTTGACCATGAAAACATATGACTAGCAATTGGATTCACAATGATAGGATTAGTGGTTCAGTAGTTATTCACGAAAATCGCATTTTGCATAATGGCGGTTTTCTTCTGGACGGTGATCCGGATCACCACCAAAATCTAATCATCTGTAGGATACCCCATTTCTGACAATCTCTGAAAATTTCATGAAAATCTGTCCATAACTTTTTGAGTTATCTTGCTAACAAACAAACAAACAAACAAACAGACAGACAGACAGACAGACAGACCAACGCCGATGAAAACATAACCTCCTTGGCGGAGGTAATAATAACATTTATCTATTAACAATCGATAATCAGCATTCAAATGCAATTAGTGTTTCAAAACAGGCATGACGTCACAACTTACACATGCTATTTCATAACAAATTCATTACGCAAAAATTCTCAAGTACATTACTTATAACGAGAAAAAAATCTTACCTCGGAATGTGTCTTCCGATCACTAATTGCTGTAATCGGGGCCGACTGTGATGAACTTTGATTGACTGGCATCTGAATTTGACCGTGTCCATCGATCGTTTTGAATGCAGCACGAGCGAGTAGTTCGATCTCTTGTAGCCACAATTTTGAGATGTTTCTGTTCTGAACAGTGTTCAACTAAGACAACACAACCACAAGATCCATAACTCAAGAAATCGTTGCAATAAACACACTGGGCTTTCCCTGGTACTTCGCATTTCGCTATGAAGTCGGCCATTTTTTCAACCACAACTTAGGTATTTTTACCGATCTTTACAGTCATTGACACAGTTTTTTCGAGCCATTCCCAACGCAACTTGTTCCTTATCCCTTTGTCGATTTCTAAAATTCTTGCTTTGTTGTCTTTCGTGAGTTTTAGGTTCACCATTTTCACGAAATCGGGAAAACTCAGTTGATTGAACTGTCTGCCATTTGCATTTCGCTCCGCGTGTTGGATATGACAAAGGAATAACAAAATCGCCGATTGGTTGCTTCAATAAGTATCAGCCAATCAGTGGCCTTGTTACATTACATTACTGATCTCGCTGGGTAGCGCGTTCTGCATGGTGGACTTTAGCAGCCGATCGAAAATACGACTCACCGCTCATAACATACCTCCAACCCCCCCCCCCCCCGCCCTAAAATTTTCTCCTCGAATTTAGACGATTCACGAGAATGACCCTAGACATGATCAAATCCAAGGAATTCCGCGGATCCGAGGAGGATTCTCATCCCTGCATCAGGACTAACAACCGACAGATATCTTGGATCAACCCACAACTTCAATTATGACAATGAGAAAACACACTCAGCCGGTTTTCTGTTCAAGGGTTAAATAACTATTTGAAGCCAGAACAGGGTTTTTCACCACACAGAGGAAAAAAAAAAAAGTTGCCAGATCTGTCTGCCCAACTGGGAAAACAGCTGTGCTTCTCCACGACCCAAGAGAAGAGCAGGTTATGTGCACACAAACCTGATATTCATTATCTAATGACAGTTTTCATAATGCTACACTCATTCACTGTCCTTCTTTTAAAAGAATACTTCAAAATGAAAATATCCCGACAGTTATTTTGAATTAAATCTACAATTTTGCATTCACCAGAACGGATTAATATACAGTGGATATAAAAAGTCTACTAGTATAATAATAATATTACTAGTAAGAAAATGGTTGTAATTTGTGGAGATTTCAATATTGATTTACTAAATCCATTTCAACAAAATGTAATTACAGAGTTCATGAATTCTATGTACAGTATGAGTCTATATCCCACAATAACACATCCCAGTAGAATCACAGTTCACACTGTGAACTGTTTTATTGGGCTGCACGGTGGCGCAGTGGTTTAGCACTGTGACAGCACAGTTTTACCCTCAGCCGGGGGATCGCGGGAATCATGGGTTCGATCCCAGCCCCCGACCAACAGTGAGCTGTGTGGAGTTTGCATGTTCTCCCCGTGTTGCGTGGGTTTACTCCGGGATTTCTCCGGTTTCCTCCCGCATACAAAAAACATGTAGGTTTAGGGCGCTCGCGCACGCAGCAACCGGCAGCCGGTGGCTTGTCACCAGACTGCAAACCAAATCTACCTATGGGTACAAATAAGTAACAAAAAAAAAAAAAAAAAAAAAAAAAAAAAAAAAGCATTCATAGCACGACAGGAGCATGAGCATTTTGGGCTGCACGGTGGCGCAGTGGTTAGCACTGCGGCAGCACAGTTTACCCTTGGCCGGGGGATTGTGGGGATCGTGGGATCGTGGGTTCGATCCCAGCCCCCGACCAACAGTGATCTGTGTGGAGTTTGCATGTTCTCCCCGTGTTGCGTGGGTTTACTCCGGGATTTCTCCGGTTTCCTCCCACATGCCAAAGACATGCATGTTAGGTTAATTGGCTGTTCTAAAATTGTCCCTAGATATCTGTTTCCTATAGGCCCTTAGAATAGAGGGTTAGTATTAATGAAAGCGCTTTGAGTGGTCTTTGTGACTAGAAAAGCGCTATATAAGTGCAGGTTAGTTAGTTAGTTAGTTAGATAAGAAAATAGAAAGTGGATTATTGATAAATGATATAAGTGACCATTTGCCAGTCTTTGCACTTATCCATGGCCACACGGGGGCCAATACAGAAAAAAATTTAAAATCTTTCAGATACAAATCACAAAATGCAATCAGTTCTTTTAAAGAAGACTTGCTGAAGCAAGACTGGACAAAAGTCTATGTATCAGATGTAAATGAAGCCTATGACATATTTATGAACATTGTAACCACTCTTTATGAAAAAATTGGCCATTAGGAAAGAAAAAGCTAAAACATAAATTTTTCGACAAGCCATGGCTAACCGAAGGATTACAAAAGGCGTGTAAAAAGAAAAATTTATTATATAAAGCTTTTCTAAAGAAAAGGACAAAAGAAACAGAGCAGCGGTATAAAACATACAAAAATAAGTTAACATACACTACCGTTCAAAAGTTTGGGGTCACTTAGAAATTTCCTTATTTTTGAAAGAAAAGCACTTTTTTTTCAATGAAGATAACTTTAAACTAATCAGAAATACACTCTATACATTGCTAATGTGGTAAATGATTATTCTAGCTGCAAATGTCTGGTTTTTGGTGCAATGTCTAGATAGGTGTATAGAGGTCCATTTCCAGCAACTATCACTCCAGTGTTCTAATGGTACAATGTGTTTGCTCATTGCGTTAGAAGGCTAATGGATGATTAGAAAACCCATGTGCAATTATGTTAGGTCTGCAATGCTGTAATTGCTGAAAATTGAGGATTCTTTGACGAAAGCAAAGTTTGAAGGAAAAAATTATTATTTCAAATACAAATCATTATTTCTAACCTTGTCAATGTCTTGACTATATTTTCTATTCATTTTACAACTCATTGTGGTAAATAAAAGTGTGACTTTTCATGGAAAGCACAAAATTGTCTGAGGTGACCCCAAACTTTTGAACGGTAGTGTATATAATGAGATGTAGTAAAAGAGACTATTACAGTAAAGAACTGGAGAAAAACAATACTAACAATCAAATATTATTAAACAAACAATATTAAAAATACATGGACAATACTTAATAATATTCTTGGAAATAAAAATAGAAATATAAGCTACCCAACCAATTAAAAAAAAAAATAATAAAACGACTCGGAGTGTGAATGCAGTCTCACCTGCAGATGAATTTAATAACTTTTTTGTTAACATTGGTCCTAATTTGGCTCGAGAAATACCCATTACGGCACCTACGGGTGATACAGTAAGCAAAAACACTGCTATAAAAGACTCCAATTTCATAATGAACACAGACGAGAGAGAGGTCATTGAAATTGTTAAATCGTTTAAAAGTAAAACATCTACAGACTGTGATGGTATTGACATGCTCTTAGTCAAAACTATTATTGAATGCTTAGTGAAACCACTGACGTATATTTGTAACCTGTCCCTCCAAACAGGTATATTTCCCAATGCAATGAAAATAGCTAAAGTTATTCCAATATACAAGACAGGTGACAGAGGGGAATTTTCAAACTATAGAATTTCATTATTGCCGCAATTTTCCAAGATACTTGAAAAAATATTCTGTGAGAGAATTGAAAACTTCATAATGAAAAATAATTTATTGTGTGAGCAGCAATATGGGATCAGACATAAGAGGACAACTGCATTTGCTCTAATGGAATTTATAAAAAAAAATATCAACTGCCATTGAAAATAAAGAGTATTCAGTTGGGGTATTCCTGGATCTTAAAAAAGCATTTGATACAGTAGATCATAATTTATTATTAAAGAAACTACAAAATTGTGGTATTGGGTGGTATTGAGGGGTAGCACTGTCCTGGTTATGTAGTTACTTAAAGAATAGATATCAGTATGTATGTGTTGGTAACAAAAACTCACAGTTACTGAAGGCTACTTGTGGAGTCCCACAGGGTTCAGTTTTGGGGCCACTGTTATTCAATATGTATATAAATGATATATGTAAAGTCTCTGAAAAAATGGATATAGTATTGTTTGCCGATGACACTAATCTATTATGCAGTGGAAGCAATTTGGAACAACTTTTGGATACACTTGGAAAGGAATTAGGAAAGCTTAAACTGTGGTTTGATTCAAACAAATTAACGCTTAATTTAAGTAAGACAAAATTTATAGTTTTTAACAACCATCACAACAACTTAGTATCTAAACTTAGTGTAAATGGTGTAGAGATTGAAAGGGTATCTGAAACTAAATTTCTTGGAGTAATAATTGACAATAAACTGTGTTGGAAGTCACATATTAGTTATATTAAAGGTAAAATATCTACATCAATTGCAATACTACACAGAGTGAAATATTTGCTGAATCAACCCACATTATATACTTTGTATCATTCATTAATACTCCCATACATGACATATTGCACTGAAGTATGGGGAAATACATATAAAACAAACATATATCCAGTCTTTATGCTTCAGAAGAGAGCTATTAGAATAATAAACAAAGCTGCTTACAGGGAACCAACAAACCCACTTTTTCTTAAATTAAAAGCTCTCGAGTTGAAAGATATGGTTGACTTTAAAACTGCAGTAATTATGTTTAAAGTAAAGAATCTATCACTGCCCGCAAATATCCAAAAGTTGCTCTAAATAAGGGAGAAACAATATCATTTCAGAGGAACATGTATATTTCAAAAACCCTCAGTGAGAACTACCACCAAGCAACACTGTATTTCTGTGCAAGAAGTCAGATTGTGGAACACTTTTGGACCTGAATTAAAGTCATGTACAACACTTGGACAATTTAAACAAAAACTAAAGGAAGAAATACTCCAAACATATATACAAGATGACATGTAAAATCACATAAGGATTGTCATATCCAGTCTGTGTTGTGTTGTAGCTTAGTTGTTTTTTTTTTTTGTCACATTTTGTCTTAGCTTTGTTCCAAATTGTAATCGCTCTTGTTTTGTTTTTCTTTTGGATTCTTGGATGGAATATGGGTGGGCAATATAAGCTGTGGCTTCAGCCATCACCCATTTTGGATAACTTATGTTGAACTGTATAATCAGAGGAGTTATTGTTTGATTTGACCTTGTTGGATTTTTTTCCCCTTTGCTATATTGTTCTATTTCTTTTTTTAATCTTTACTTTTAATCTATCCGAAATAAAGATTCATTCATTCATTCATACACATCGGCTGTAGCGCAGGTGTAGTGGGACCAACCACTGATCGGAAGGTCATGGGTTCAATTCCTGCTCTGTCTGCAGTCTGCATGTCAAAGTGTCCTTGAGCAAGACACTGAACCCCCAGTTGCTCCTGTTGACCAGGCTAGCACCTGTGTGTGTATGGCAGCTCTACTGCCATCAGTGCATGAATGGGTGGATAGCAGGATCTGTAAAGTGCTTTGGTCATCCAGAGATCAGAAAAAGCATTCTATAAGTGAACACCATTTTACATCCCTGTTCAAATGCCAGGTTTATGTGATGTAAAAAAATGAGACCAAGATAAATCATTTCAAAACTTTTTCCATCATTAATGTGACCTATAACTTGTACAACCCAAATGAAAAACAAAGTGAAATCTTTTAAAGGGAAAAATAAAAAACTTACAATAACTTGTTTGCATAAATATGCACACCATGTTATAAGTGGGGATGTGGCTGTGTTCAGAATTAACCAATCACATTCAAACTCATGTTAAATGGGAGTCAGCACACACCTGCCACTATTTAAAGCACCTCTGATTAACACCAAATAAAGTTCAGCTGTTTTAGTAGGCTTTGCATGATATTTTTGTAGTCACATCTTATAGCACAAGCCATGATCTACAGAGAGCTTCCAAAGCATCAGAGGGATCTCATTATTCAAAGGTATCAGTCAGGAGAAGGGTACAGAGGAATTTCCAAGGCATTAAATGTACCATGGAACACAGTGAAGACAGTCATCATCAAGTGGAAAAAATATGGCACAACAGTGACATTATCAAGAACTGGACATCCCTCCAAAATTGATGAAAAGATGAGAAGAAAACTGGTCAGGGATGCTACCAAGAGGTTGACAGCAACATTGAAGGAGCTGCAGGAATTTCTGGCAAGTGCTGGCTGTTTAGTACATGTGACAACAATCTCCCGTCTTCTTCATATGTCTGAGCTATGGGGTAGGGTGGCAAGACGGAAGTCTTATCTTACGAAGAAAAACATCCAAGCCCGGCTACATTTTGCAAAACCACATTTGAAATCTCCCAAACGCATGTGGGAAAATGTGTTATGGTCTGATGAAACCAAGGTTGAACTTTCTGGCCATAATTCCAAAAGGTATATTTGAGGCAAACACAACACTGCTCATCACCAAAAGAACACCATACCTACAGTGAAGCATGGTGGTGGCAGCATCATACTTTGGGGCTGCTTTTCTTCAGCTGGAACTGGGACCTTAGTCAAGGTGGAGGGAATTATGAACAGTTCCAAATACCAGTCAGTGTCGGCACAAAACTTTCAGGCTTCTGTTACAAAGCTGAAGATGAAGAGGAACTTCATCTTTCAGCACGACAGTGACCCAAAGCACAGATCCAAATCAACAAAAGAATGGCTTCACCAGAATAAGATTAAGGTTTTGGAATAGCTCAGCCAGAGTTCAGACCTGAATCTGATCGAACATCTGTGGGGTGATCTGAAGAGGGCTGTGCACAGGAGATGCCCTCATAATCTGGCAGATTTGGGGTGTTTTAACAAAGAAGAGTGGGCAAATATTGCCACATCAAGATATGCCACACTGATAAGACTTCTACCCAAAAAGACTGAGTGCTGTAATAAAAGTCAAAGGTGCTGCAACAAAGTATTAGTTTAAGGGTGTGCATATACAGTATATGCAACCAGGTTATTGTAAGTTGGTTTTTTTTTTTAAATCCCCTTAAAAGATTTCAGTTTGTTTTTCAATTGGGTTGTACAGGTTATAAGTCCCATTAATGGTGGAAAAAGTTTTGAAATGATTTATCTTGGTCTCATTTTTTTACATCACAAAAGGGGTGTGTAGACTTTTTATAGCCACTGTAACTCCAGCCGAGATGAACGATAATATAACTCAAGGAAATTTTACAACTACTAGACAAAGAGAAAGACTGGCATCATCTCTGAATTGTAGCGGACTGCTCTCATCCATGGCCTTGTCAGCGAAATTGCTTTGGAAGGCAGTTGTGTGTATACAGTGGGGTAAAAAAGTATTTAGTCAGCCATCAATTGTGCAAGTTCTCCCACTTAAAAGATGAGAGAGGTCTCCAATTTTCATCATAGGTATACCTCAACTATGAGAGACAAAATAAGAAAAGAAAAACCCAGAAAATCACATTGAAGGATTTTTAATGAATTAATTGGTAAATTCCTCGGTAAAATAAGTATTTGGTCAATAACAAAAGTTCATCTCAGTACTTTGTTATATATCCTTTGTTGGCAATGACAGAGGTCAAACGTTTTCTGTAAGTCTTCACAAGGTTTTCACACACTGTTGCTGGTATTTTGGCCCATTCCTCCATGCAGCTCTCCTCTAGAGCAGTGATGTTTTGGGGCTGTCACTGGGCAACACAGACTTTCAATTCTCTCCAAAGATTTTCTATGGGGTTGAGATCTGGAGACTGGCTAGGCCACTCCAGGACCTTGAAATGCTTCTTACGATGCCACTCCTTCGTTGCCCGGGCGGTGTGTTTGGGATCAATGTCATGCTGAAAGACCCAGCCACGTTTCATCTTCAATGCCCTTGCTGGTGGAAGGAGGTTTTCACTCAAAATCTCACGATACATGGCCCCATTCATTCTTTCCTTTACCCAGATCAGTCGTCCTGGCCCCTTTGCAGAAAAACAGCCCCAAAGTATGATGTTTCCTCCCCCATGCTTCACAGTAGGTATGGTGTTCTTTCTCCTCCAAACACGACAAGTTGAGTTTTTACCAAAAAGTTCTATTTTGGTTTCATCTGACCATATGACATTCTCCCAGTCCTCTTCTGGATCATCCAAATGCTCTCTAGCAAACTTCAGACGGGCCTGGACATGTACTGGCTTAAGCAGGGGGACACGTCTGGCACTGCAGGATTTGAGTCCCTGGCGGCGTAGTGTGTTTCTGATGTAGCCTTTGTTACTTTGGTCCCAGCTCTCTGCAGGTCATTCACTAGGTCCCCCCATGTGGTTCTGGGATTTTTGCTCCCCGTTCTCGTGATCATTTTGACCCCACGGGGTGAGATCTTGCGTGGAGCCCCAGATCGAGGGAGATTATCAGTGGTCTTGTATGTCTTCCATTTTCTAATAATTGCTCCCACAGTTGATTTCTTCACACCAAGCTGCTTACCTATTGCAGATTCAGTCTTCCCAGCCTGGTGCAGGTCTACAATTTTGTTTCTGGTGTCCTTTGACAGCTCTTTGGTCTTGGCCATAGTGGAGTTTGGAGTCTGATTGTTTGAGGTTGTGGACAGGTGTCTTTTATACTGATAGCAAGTTCAAACAGGTGCCATTAATACAGGTAACGAGTGGAGGACAGAGGAGCCTCTTAAAGAAGAAGTTACAGGTCTGTGAGAGCCAGAAATCTTGCTTGTTTGTAGGTGACCAAATACTTATTTTACTGAGGAATTTACCAATTAATTCATTAAAAATCCTTCAATGTGATTTTCTGGATTTTTTTTTCTCATTTTGTCTCTCATAGTTGAGGTATACCTATGATGAAAATTGGAGACCTCTCTCGTCTTTTAAGTGGGAGAACTTGCACAATTGGTGGCTGACTAAATACTTTTTTGCCCCACTGTAAAGCGGGACCCAAGATAGCAGGCAGGACTTAGTGCATTGCTCATTTATTAACCAAAAAACAAAAGCAAACAAAAAGCAGTTCAGGGGCTGTCAAACAAAGAGGACAATGAAACACTTACAAACCCGATGATGAAGACTATGACATGACATGAAGACGGGAACCGACAATGATGCCACAATAACAAAAACTCAGGCTGGCAAATAAAAAGGGAACAGAATAATCAAACGTGAGATAGCTGGGGCAAATTAGAAACAGAGGAGCAGCTACAAACAGGACAGGCAGGGCTGTGCAAACAATGAACACTGGGAGAACACCAAGGGCAAATAATGCAGACGATCATCACAGATAAAGCAAATCAGGGAAAAAACATAACTGAACTAACTGAGGATAAGCCAACAAACTCATGATAATAGAATAGTGCAAACTTCTCCAAAATAACAGAGGGAGAGGACAGAAAGTCTGGACCATAACATTCAATTCAATTCAATTCAACTTTATTTATATAGCGCCATTTCACAACAACAGTCATCTCATAGCACTATCAACTGTAGGGGGAACCCCCACAGTTGCAGAAAGACCCCAGCAATCAGGCGATCCCCTGTGAGCAAGCACTTGGCGACGGTGGAGAGGAAAAACTCCCTTTTAACAGGAAGAAACCTCCAGCAGAACCAGGCTCAGGGAGGGGCAGTCATCTGCTGCGACTGGCTGGGGGGTGAGGGGATAGAGAAGAAGAAAAGAACAGACATGTAGAGAGCAAACAGCACGATGGGGACTCAATCTATGGGAGAGAACAAACAAATGTTAATGACCAGCAAAAAAAAAAAATTTCATAGAGAGTGAGGAAAGGAGTGAGGCCCAGTGCATTACTGGAGGTCCCCCGGCTGACTAAACCTATTAGCAGCATAACTAAGGGAGGGTTCAGAAACACATGATCCCTCCCTAATTGTAGGCTATATCAAAAAGGTAGGTTTTAGCCCTATTCTTAAAAACAGAGATCGAGTCTGACTCCCGAATCCAGATTGGCAGCTGATTCCACAGGAGAGGAGCTTAATAACTGAAGGCTCTGCCTCCCATTGTACTTTTGGAGATTCTAGGTATTACAAGTAATCCTGCATTTTGGGAGCGTAGTGTTCTGTTAGGATGATACGGTAGTATCAGATCTTTTAAATAAAAAGGAGCCTGATTGTTTAGAGCTTTGTAAGTAAGAAGAAGGATTTTAAACTTAATTCTAAACTCTATGGGAAGCCAATGAAGGGAGGCCAGAACCGGAGAGATATGATCTCTCTTTCTAGTACCTGTTAAAACTCTTGCTGCAGCATTTTGGATCAGCTGAAGACTTTTTAAAGATGTTTTAGGACAGCCTGATAATAAAGAATTACAGTAATCTAATCTCGAGCTAACAAAAGCGTGGATCAGCTTCTCAGCATCACTCTGAGACAAGATGCTCCTAATCTTGGCAATATTACGCAAATGATAGAAGGCAGTCTTAGAAACAAATTTAATATGTGAATTGAAGGACAAATCCTGATCAAAAATAACTCCAAGGTTCCTCACAGAGCTATTAAGAGAAAGAGTAACTG
Source organism: Pholidichthys leucotaenia (assembly GCA_020510985.1). Lineage (NCBI taxonomy): Eukaryota > Metazoa > Chordata > Actinopteri > Cichliformes > Pholidichthyidae > Pholidichthys > Pholidichthys leucotaenia. Next base: position 126,029,595 of record CM035848.1, read on the forward strand.
CATCCAAACTGAAAGTTTGATTTGGAAAGGAATTTCTAAGGTTTTTTGGACCAACAAGAATGACTTCAGTCTTATCTGAATTTAATAGCAGGAAATTACAAGTCATCCAAGCTTTGATTTCCTTAAGACAGGCTTCTAACTTGGCTAATTGATTAGTATCATCTGGCTTCATTGACAGGTATAATTGTGTGTCATCTGCATAACAATGAAAATGTATACAGTGCTTTCTAATAATGTGGCCAAGCAAGGTGGGGGAGTTAAAAAGCTCCTTTAAAGTTTGTAAAAGTTGGTGTGCGCTGGATTAAAAAAAAAAAAACTGCTCACAAATGTAATTTCATGACATTTGGACTAATTTCTCAAATTTTTCAAAATGTCTGTAAAAATCAGTCCAAACACTATAGTGTGAACCCAGCTTAGTTGGCTGGGGGGGGGGGGAATCACTGTATATGCGGCAGGCAAAACAATACAAACAGCCGTGGAAGGTGAAAATAGAAACCATTGTCTTGAAACATACTGATCATTTGGAAGTTTTCGATTGAAATGGCACTTAGAGAAAAAATGTTTCTGCTGTTTGTAGGAATGTTCAGATGCTCTGATATCAGTGTCCTTATTCTGGCAGCTCTTTGGTCCTTTTCTGGATCAGTATTCCCAGTGTGTATGTCTGACGGATCTTCAGACAGCAGCTCCGCCAGTGCATCCCAAGTTAGCATTTGTAAAGCTAACAGTTTGACAAACATCTTGTTGTGACTGTAAAGCTGACACTGCCCATCTGTATTGCAACTTAAAAAAATCCTGTCAATTTAGGAGTCTTTTTGTAAAACCTCTTTCTCACGTTCCTGTTTTTCTTTTTTCTTTTTCTCTTTTGGACGCCACTATCGTACATTCATTCATTCATTTGTCCACGGATTCACTACTGGCCCACATCCAACCTTAATCAGGTCAAATGTCAACTCTTAACCAATTAAATTAAATAGGCAGGACAGACGTACACCTCAACAAATAAAAAGTTGATGCACCAAAGCAAACCCTCCAACAAACATTGGGCATGGCAGAATCAGCAAAAAAGGGTTTCTTTCAGGGCCCCTGGGCTCCTGCCCTGGTAAGCCCTCTTGATAATCTGAACTTGTTTTCTCAGTAATTCTTTGCAGTTTTGCTTATTCATTTATCTCTTAAATTGTATTTAACTTTTATTTGTACATTTGCAGATTTTCTTTTTACCACTGCTAAGTAGGTCATGTCTGTAATGATCTTGACATTCTGTTCATGTTTCCTGTTATTTCTGAAATGTTTGCACAATTCTGTTATCATTATGGCCCTTTTCCACTAGCCCAGCACGCCTCGCCACGTCTCGATTCACTTCGACACGGTTCGGCTCGGTTGTGTCTCCATTACAACCGTGTTAAGCTGGGGTGGGTGGGATTTCTGTAACAGCGAGGCGGCGCCACACTCCCGTGACGTAAAACACGCGACCCAAGCAAAACATAACACATGCATCATGGCAATGTACAAGGCGACTCCTCGGTCTGTGGCTTTTTTCACCGTAAATGCCAAAAAGGACCGCCAAACACAGGTACAGGTAGCAAGATGAAACACTCTGGAATAGTTCTGCAGCTTCTGGGAGAGCCGAAGACGTGAGGATACAAACTAGGTCATATACTGTATGACGGTAAGCTAATGTTGCTAATGCTAGTTTGCTATAAGTACGTCGTACTACACTGTAACGTCTGCAAGTTATCGCTGTTAGGTACTAAAATATATATGCTGTGTGTGTTTCAGATGGCTCTGTTGTGGGGAAATTACCACTTAAAACGGTCGGTCTGGGCGTTCAGCACAGCCTGTCACTGATGTCAACAGCCTGTCACTGATGTCAACACAGCTTCACAACCGATCAGTGGTTATAGAGCTTAAGAATGTCTGTAGAAACGTTTATTTCCTGTGCAAAAAATTGCTCTGATCTGCGTGAAAATCATGGAGAGACTGTTGAGACATCATGGACGTACCTTCTTCTGCAGCACTGAGTCTGAGGTGGTGTCATGGCAAAAAATGATCAGCTGACACAACTTGATCACCAGGTTAATAACTATATTATCCACAAAATATATATTGTGGCCACACGTGTATTACTGTATGCCTCACATCTCAGATATGAACAAAGAACGGAGTCTCCTTGGAGATAACAGGAATCTGTGAAGTGTAATCCTTGTTATGCAGGAGACGGCCTTGGGAGGATCCTTTGTGTGCCTAGAGACTGTGTCGAGGACCCTTTGTGATCCAAGGACGGAGAGGGGGAGGCTGAAGGACTAAGGGGGAAATGCATTGTGACTTGTGATTGTAATTGTAACAGGCGCATCCAGACCCAACGGCCCGCATAGCGCTCACTACTGACGCGTCAGATGTGGCCATAGGGGCGGTCGTGGAGCAGCATGTAGCTGGGGTTTGGCAACCGCTCGCCTTTTTCAGCAGGACTTTGTGCGATAGTGAACATAAATACAGCGCGTTCGACAGGGAGTTGTTAGCTCTCCACTTAGCCATTCACCACTTCCAGTTCTGGCTGGAAGGACGCTGTTTCACTGCGTTCGTTGACCACAAGCCACTAACATTCGCGATGGCCAAGGTTTCTGAACCGTGGTCAGGCCGGCAGCAGAGACAGCTGGCCACCATCTCAGAGTTTACTACTGATATTCAGCATGTAGCGGGTAAGCTAAATGTAGTGGCAGACTGCCTCTCGCGCGCCGTGGCGGCTCCAGTCAGTGTGGGGTAGATTATGCAGCCATGGCCGCGAAGCAGGTTAGTGACACGGATGTGTGCGCGCTCCAGTCTGGACCCACAGGGTTAAGGCTGGAGAACAGGGTGCTGCAAGACGGTATGCCCCCCCCTAATCTGCGATGTCTCCACGGGGCGACCGCGTCCCGTCGTACCGGCCGCGTGGCGCCGCCGCGTTTTTGACTCGATTCATTCTTTGGCGCACCTGGGAGTGCGCGCGTCGGTCAAAATGGTAGGAGAGAAATTTGTGTGGCCGAACCTTCGCAAACAAGTTAAGGAGTGGGCAGCAGCCTGCATGGCGTGTCAACGTGCCAAGGTACACAGACACACGAGGGCTCCTTTGGAGCTGTTTCACATCCCGGCTAAGAGGTTTGATCATGTTCACGTGGACCTCGTGGGCCCCCTTCTGCCGCCAGAGGGGTGCACACATCTTCTGACAATGGTGGACCGCACCACGCGCTGGCCGGAAGTGGTTCCACTGGCGTCAACCACAGCCGAGGAGGTGGCGCGCGCTTTTTTAATGGCATGGGTGGCGTGCTTTGGAGTCCCGTCGGACATTATGTCCGACAGAGGCCCTCAATTTGTTTCCGAACTTTGGTCAGCAATGGCCCGCAGACTGGGGGTAACGATTCACCGCACAACCGCGTACAATCCACAGGCTAACGGGTTATGCGAACGTTTTCATAGGTCATTGAAAGCGGCTCTCAGGGCATCACTGACGGATGCAAATTGGGTAGACAAGCTACCATGGGTTTTATTGGGGTTGCGTTCTGCACCTAAAGCCTCCCCAGCTGAGCTAGTTTTCGTGCAGCCACTTCGGCTGCCCGGGGAGTTTCTCCCAGATAATCCTGTGCCGGACAGCTCCCCGTCTCAGCTGTTGCAGCGTAGCATAGAATCGAGCACGCTACCCGGCCCTGTTCACCACAGTTTTCCGCACGTTTTTGTGCCTAAAACTTTGAAAAACACGGAGTTCGTTTTTGTCAGACACGATGCTCATTGCTCCCCACTGCAACCCCCTTATGATGGACCATTCAGAGTGCTGGAAACAGGGGACAAGCATTTTTTGCTAGATTTGGGGGGCAGGAGGGAAAAGGTTGGCATAAACAGACTCAAACCAGCTTTTGTGGTGGCGGACGAGCAAGTGCTGTTGGCCAGGGCTCCTCGGCGCGGTAGACCCCCTCGGGGAGATTCCCCAGAACACCCACAGGGATTGACAAAAGGTTTGCATCCCCAGACAGCAGCTCCCCAGCATGACGGCGCCGCGGAGGTGATGAATCCTGGGTACAGCAGATACGGGAGAAGACTGAGGCCCAAACAGCATGTGGGCTGATGTGTAATGATTCTATCATGACATGCAGACTGTTATTCTGTTGTTCGATCTTAGATGTTTGGGGGGGGGGGTCGTGTGGCCACACATGTGTATTACTGTATGCCTCACATCTCAGATATGAACAAAGAACGGAGTCTCCTTTGAGATAACAGGAAGCTGTGAAGTGTAATCCTTGTTATGCAGGAGACGGCCTTGGGAGGATCCTTTGTGTGCCTAGAGACTGTGTCGAGGACCCTTTGTGATCCAAGGACGGAGAGGGGGAGGCTGAAGGACTAAGGGGGAAATGCATTGTGACTTGTGATTGTAATGCAATGTGAGCTTTGAGAATCCTGGTTATATAAGGGACAAGTGTTTCTGAGAGTTCCTCTTTTTTCCAACTTGTGTTGATGATGGTGAATGTGTAATAAAAATGCCTTGAGACAAAATCTGCCTCGTCAATTACACATTGCCACAATATTCAAAAAGTAAACAGTACTGAGTTACGTATAATAAGATATATTTAACAGTTATGATGCATTTTAGGCCGAAACAAACTTGATCTAGGATTAAAAGCAATTAAAATAATGCAGTCACAAGGTTACATGGAAAATACTTGATTTACTAGATACATGTACTGTAGAAATATATATTCTCTGCATCAACAATGTACTATACATGCATTCATGTAGTATTGCACTGGGAATTGCACTGACAATAAACCTGTGAAGTTTTTGCAGATGTCTCTTTTTTATATGTGAAGGTTACCACCATGTGGCAAAAATTAAATACTGAAAGATTGGAAAAGCTGTCTAAGAACAATCCAGCAGTTTGAGAAATCGCTTTTGGTTTGGTTTAAGTCTGTCAACAGAATTATGAACCATAAAGCAGTTTGTGTTAAAATGTTAAATCCAATCCCATTAAACCTAATCTGGGGGCTTCCAGTCATGTGTCATGGGGGGCCAAGACCCTGCAGGTTCTCTCTTCTACCCAGTCTCTTCAGCAGGTGTTCTCACTGATCAGCAGTCAGTGGAAGAAGTTCAGTGGAATCTGCTGTTGAAGACACTGGCTGGAGGTAAAGCCTGCAGGGTCTTGGCCCTCCATGGCACATGATTGGACACCCCCGCCCAAACCTATTATGATGAAGAACAGATGCTAATATGGCCCAGAATTCCTCCATATACTGGTACTGTCACTAAAGTATGCAGGGTCTTCTGCGGTGGCACATCCAACAATACAGTCTTCAGTTAACAAAATAATTGTTTTGGTTACTTTTTTCTTAAAAATGAGCCATTATTTTCAAGGTCACCGATAAATCCTTTGTACAGTTTATTCTTTTCCCACCGGTGTCTTAACAGATAAAATAGAAAATCATGATGCAAACACATAAGTCACTAAATTGTTTATTACAATCAGCAGCAAATTCCAGATTATTCAGAATGTGCAAAATTCAAACTGTAAAAAAAAAAAGAAACTGGAATGGGTCACACACGCCAGCCACGCTGCCTCATTGAGAACCAACTGGATCGGCCCCTCGTACTGGTCCTGGTTCAGCAGATCTTCAGCCTGCATCTCAGTAAATAGTGAGGCAAGGTCCAGTTGGGGTGGACAGTTTCCCTCTTGCCTAGACAAAAGACAAATGGGTGGTGGTCAATTAAAGCAAGTGTAAAACATATTTGGGAAATACACTTGTTGCTAAAAGCCAGTGGTGGAATGTGAATGAAAGAATGAATCTTTATTTCGGATAGATTAAATGTAAAGATTAAAAGAATATAGAATAATATAACAAAGGGGAAAAAATCTAACAAGGTCAAATGAAACAATAACTCCTCTGATTATACAGTTCAACATAGGTTATCTGAAATGGGTGATGGCTGAAGCTGCAGCTTATATTGCCCACCATATTCCATCCAAGAATTCAAAAGAAAAACAAAACAGGAGGGATTACAATTTGAATGTGACAATAAAGTACTTCGTTGTTGTATTTAACCACAATTGTCATGTAGCTGCACTTCAGTAGATTTTACAAGGGCTGGGTTACATTTAAAATCATCTGTTTTTACTGTGGCCTCAGCAATCAGAATGAATTAATACATACACTTGAATGGAATATAGTACTTTAACTGAAGGTGTGCATCACCGAGTATGGAGTCGCTCAGTCAAAATATGAAGTTTTTATCAATAAAAGTTTGTCTTGTCTGTAAAAGTGTCTCTTCTTGCTCTGGCTTCAAGTGTGGGTGGTGTTTTGTACTTGTATTGCTAAAATATAAAAGGATGCACTACAATGGGTCTCAAATATTTGTAATGTGTCCTGTTACTGCATGAGTTTATTGATGATAGACTATAAACTACACATATAAAGTAAATTATATTGACGACTGAACATCTCACATTCGCCAAAACATACAGTTATGAACATAACTCACAAAGGATCACACAAGTGATCTGACAAAAAAATAAATACATTAACAAGCGGTTTATTTTACAGTTGATGTGCCATATTCACACAATCAAATAAATCTCAGTTCAGTCCCTTTTATATTAAGTGGAAATTGTGCTACTTTGGTTTTGACACTTTACCTATAAAAGCAAAGGATTTCAGTACGTTGCACAGTGGTGAGGTCCGTTGTGGGGCGGCTGATTTCCTCTTGCCTAGATGAACGACAGAAATGGATGGTGGTTAGGTTCAAGCAAGCTCAACACATATACAGGCACATCTCAAAAATTAGAATACCATGAAAAAATTCAGTATTTTTGTCACTCATTTCAGAAAGTGAAACCCATATATAGATTCATTACAGGGACAGTGATATATTGAAAGTGTTTATTTTAATATTGATGATTGCGGCTACAGCCGATATTAACCGACACCTCAGTGGCCAACATTTATATTTAAAAACTATTTTTTAGAGTTAATTTTATGTAATATTCTAATTTTTTGCCAAATTGAATTTGGGGTTTTCAGGGGCTGTAAGCCGTAATCATCAAAATTAAAATAAATAAACACTTGAAATATATCACTGTAATGAATCTATATAATATACAGATTTCTCTTTCTAAAATGAGTGACAAAAAATATTGAAGTTTTTCATGACATTCTAATTTTTGGAGATGTACCTGTGTTAGGAAAATACACCTGTGAAAGTCAGTGGTGGGATGTGACAAAAATGCTTCGTTTCCCTGACAAGCACTGCAGGATCCACAGAATAGGTGTGTGGGTCTATTCTGACGCTTTAGAAAATTATATGAATGACTTTATAAAATCACTGGTTTGAAAAAGCAGTTTTAATATGACGAGATTTCGGCTCCTGTGGTCCATTTCACCAGTATCCACAATAATAAACACTGAGGAAGGCTAACCCCTGGCATGTGGAAACACATTCTAGCATTAAATTGCACACAATTTAATGCGCAGCACCAAAGTGCAATACTTACACAAACCAGGACTTTAACCAGGATTAACATATTTCATCGTTTTGCTCTCACAAGCAAATAGGAGAAAACAAGTGCGAATCAGCAGTTGGTACTAGCTAGCTACTAGCTAAAACTCATTAGCCGGCACAGAACGGCGCTGTATGGCTCAAAAAAAGTGAGCTTACCACCAACAGGATAAATAAGCGAATAGATGCACATTATTACAAATCACTCACCATCGATGGTTCTCGCACGTTCGTCTTCAGCTTGTCCATAGTCTGGTTCTATGCTGGGCTGCATCTGTATCGGTCCGGGTCGCTCCTCTCACTGTGGATCTGCCACCAAGCAGAGAAAACGCTGCACCTCTTCGTTGGATCACGGTGTAGAGTTCCGCAAAACCTACAATGCTGTCTGTATTAATATCGTATTTACTCCGTGACCGAGTTAGTCCGTGAAATATTGCAAATGGCGGTCGTGTAGATTCATCAGAAGACGGTCGCTTTCGTGATGTTACGACCTGACCAATCATCGGCGACCAGGCTGTTGACGTCACATCTCGGCACGACTCAGCACGGTTGTACCCTGCCCTCGAGCAGGCACGAAAATAGCGCCTGTTAAACCGTGTTGGGGCTTGTGGAAAGAGCTACAAAGCGTGCTGAGCTGTGCCGTGTTAGGCTAAGTGGGGCTAGTGGAAAAGGGCCTTTAGTTTGTTGGGTTATTCTCAGTTCTTAGTTCAATTATGTTTTCTCCCTGTTTTGGTTTATTTATGATTATTGTTTGCATTATTTGTCCTCTGTATTTTCTCAGTGTCCATTGTCTGCACAGCCCCGTCCATCCTGTTTGTAGCTGCTCCTCTGTTATCTCCTAATTAGTCCCAGCTGTCCTATGTTAGTTCATTATCTGTTCTCTATATATGTCAGACTTAGTTTGTGTTGGCGTGGCGTCATTTGTTCTTTCACTCTCTTCATCGTCTTCTTGTAAAAGTTTAATGCTATCTGCGCCATTTGTGTTTGACAGCCATTGATCTGCTTTTTGTTTGTTTTTTGTTAATAAATCATCATTGCACTAAGTCCTGCCTGTTACCTTGGGTCCTGCTTTAAAAACACAACTGTCTTCCAAAGCAGTTATGCAAAAACTAAATGATGAATTTTGATGAAATTTTCACCAGAGGTTGCCCTTTGACGAAGGATGAACCCATTAGATTTTCGGAGGTGATCTATGAGCACATACCTCTGCCAAGGCCCTAACTGGCAATGTTTAAAGGTGGAAATTACTAAGCAGATTTTGATTAAGTTACTCACCAGAGATTGCCCTTGGGTACATATGAACCCATTAGACTTTGGAAGTGATCTGTGACCGCATACCTCCACCAAGGCCCTAACTGGCAGTGCACAGAGGAATGGAAGAATGGAGGGGTGGAGCCTTGGCAGAGGTATGTGCTCTCTGAGTTCCCTCTAGTTCACTGTTTTTCAACCAGGATTCTCTGAAACTTTTAGGCTTCTGTGGGAAATGTTCTGATTTCACTTCTTAATTGGTCCAAAAATCTATCTATAAATACAAGGAATGTCTGTGCGTGCGCGTGTGTGTGTGTCTGTCCTCACATATCTCTCAAACTGTTCATCAGACTGACCTCAGATTTTATAAGTGCTTTGCTGAGGTTAGGAGGGTGTGCATCCCCCCAAGTATAGAGTTGTTCAGTCAAAATATATCATTTTTATCAATAAATGTTAGTCATCACTTTCTCTTCATGCTCTGGCTTCTAGAAGTGTGGGTGGGGTTCTGGATTGACTCCGTACAGATTGGATACTATGCAGCATCACGGCATCAGTAACCACAACGCTCTGTGAGCAAAACAAGGAGGCAAAAAGTGACAAATTTGACTAGAAAATAATAAAAAATGAATATTTAATGCTTAAAAAAATTACACCATAAAGTTGCCTAAAGGATAATTCAGCATACAGTATGTGGAGAACATGAGACACGTGAACAGACTAGCAGGAGTGTCAGCAAGGACTCAGGTCTGACAAAGAACATCGGTGTATCTAACACAGGACACGCCGGGAGAAGCAGCAGCCCGACCGGGCAGACCACTGTCCTTCGCGGGGAGGCACGCCCAGCCTGCTCAATCAGTGGTAGATGGGAGTCCCAACTGCTGCTTCACCCGTGTGGTACCACTGTAATTTGCAGGACCAGGAGTCCCCCCCTCCCACGGGGGTATCTAACAATTAAAAACTTAATAATAATGTGACGTTTGCGGGGTTCACACAAAGAAAGAGGAGCAAGATGGTTGTTACAAACAGGCTTTATTCACACACCACCAACCCCAACTACTGCTGAGCACAGAGAGGAGGGGAGGTCATTCTCCCAGACCTCCGTTTCAATCATGGTTACACACACATGATACATCTTGCCCTAATCCTGCTAACCACTGCAGTACAATAACTACAGTATAATAACTCAGTAATAGCACATTTAATACACACACACAGTAACGTTTCAACTGGCAAAGCATGCTGGGAAATCCCTGCCCCCCTTAACATGGCCCCGACGTTACAATAATAATGCCATGATTGTTGAGCGGAATGTCCAAATAGGACACAAAAACGCCCAAATAATGAACTAAATAATTTTTAGTCAAATATTTTCTGACAAATGGGCAACACTGATGCAATGGTTGCAGTCAAAGAGATCCTTCTGCTGTGTATAATAATGTTGAGTGTTTTATAGTTAATTCGGTTGATTACAGTTTTAAAAACCTTTTATTGCCAAAATATAAAATGATGCACTACAATGGCTCTCAAATATTTGTAAATGTGTCCTGTTATAGGACTGCATGAGTTTATTGACAATACACTATAAACTACACATATAAACTAAAACAATTATAACGGTGACTGAACAACTCCCATTCACCAAACTACAAGGATCTAAGTCATAAAAGATCATACAAATAAGTCACACAAAACATCACACAAATAAACAAGGGTTTTTAAACAGTCACTAATATTGCATGTCTCATTCATTTTCATGAATTCTGTAATTAATATTTACACAATCAAATACATTTTAGTGTTCAGTCCCTTTTATATTTGTCAGAGTGTAACATGTGTGATTGCCTACATATAAGCTACACCTCTTTGTATTCCACTTTCAAACAGCCTACATTTGGGCCTGTAAAGCCTAACTGGCCTACCTGTTTTCAGACAAGAATACTTGCATGCACTAGTTACAAATAATTTCCCATTGTTCTGGGCAAACATGCACAGCAATGGCAAATTATTTTCAATTTTTTGGACCAATTAAGAAGTGAAATTAGAAATTAGGATTCCCACAGAAAGCTGAGTGTTCCAGGAAACGCTTGTTGGAAAACACTGCTCTAGTTTAAATTTATGACCATTTTCTTAAACTTTTACCACCTTTGATATATAATATTTGTGGGGTTTTTGTTATTGTTCCTCTCGCGCTCTCTCTCTCTCTGGAGGACAATGGACCGAATGAGGAGGTGTCACCCGGGGGCATCAGAAGGGACTGTTGGTTCTATATGCCCCCCCCCCCCCCCCCGGGGAGAGTAAGAATTACTAGAGCTGTGGAAAGAAGAAAGGTGTGAAAGCAGTGCCGGTGTATGTTATGTTAATGTGCCACACATTCCTTTGTTAAACAACAATGTATGATGGTTGGAAGGTCCAGGTCTCGATGCATGGGATTAAAGATATAAAAGGGGAATGCACAGAGACCCAGGGGTGATGTAGCGCTGTAGCACTGTTTTGCTGTTTGCTGTTATGTTGTTGGAGAAAGACTAAAGCCTTGTGTCGTTCAGCTCATTGCCTCGTCTATTCCTTCCTCCACATTGGTGATCCTGACGTGCCTTGGAGAGCGAGTCAAGCACCGCCCCTGAGATTACCTGGAGGGAGAGCACCAGCGCCGTGTGCGTTGTTTCAGTCAAGCTCCCGGACTTCTAACTTCATGACCGGGCAGCGTGGTCTTCGCACATAGAAGCCCAGTTCGTACTCCGCGGGATAACTATGGATGACACAAGATACTACTACTGCGTGGTCACGGCACCGGACGTGTGTGGCACACAACAGGCGACAAGCCTGCTCCAGGAGCCGCCGGTGTCTTGGAGGGATACTAGCGAGGTCGAGGAGCCGTTGGTGGTAGCCGAAGCAGACGCCAGGAGACGCAGGAACGAGGCAACCTGCTTCTATCATCGCTCTTTCAGCTCAAATGCCCAGCGATGCGTGCTGCCATGCCAATGCAAGAAGTCGGGAGACAACATGGCCAGCAGTCAGTAGCAGCTGCGACTGCTGGAGACAGAAACAAGCTGCTGTATGTCACAGACACACATTCATGGAGATGGTCTCTGGTGGACTCCAGCTCCCAGAAGAGCCTAATCCTGCCGGTCAGCACAGACAGGGGGGCAGGGAGCAGTGATCCCGAGCTTACGGCTGCCAACGGATCCACCATCAGGACATTTGGTGAGCGGACACGGATGGTGTGCTCACAGATACAAATTGAGTTGACCACCGGCCCTGGGTTCTTTCAGGGCTGCGCTCCGCACCTAAGGAGAATTTGGCAGCCCCCCAGCAGAATTCATTTTTTTCTCAGCCGCCGCTGATCCCCAGAGAGTTTCTACCAGAAAACCCCACGCCCGAGGTTGATCCGCCCGCTCAATTTTTACACATACAGAGGCTGGGAGTGACCCGGCCCGGCCCACCATTGTTTTCCCCACACATCCGTCCCAAGAAGCTTGCAGAAGGCCGTTTTTTTTTTTTTCGGCAGGCATGATGCGCACTGGACCCTGGCACGGACAACCACTGTTGTTGGTTCCGCAAGTTGGCGATCCCTCGGCAGGGACCTGCGCTTGCAAAGCTGATGTGTCCTCCCCCTTCACCTTCACAGACTGGCATGCCCTCCAGTACACCTCACCAGCAGGACAGTTCCACTGGACTGGCAACCCCCCGCTATAACCGCTATGGGCGCCGGCTCGAGCACAAAGGACAGGGGGGTTAGAGCCCCTTCTGGGTGTTTGGGGGTGGGGGGGGCATGGTGTGGGGGTTTTCTCCACCCAGAGAGGCAGGGGGAAAGAGGAGGACAATGGACCCAAAGAAGAGATGTCACCGGGAGGCATCAGACGGGACTGTTGGTTTCTATGCGCCTCCCGGGGAGAGTAAGAATGACCGGAGCCGTAGAGAGAAGAAAGGTGTGAAAGCGGCGCCGGTGTATATTATGTTAATGTGCCACACATTCCTTTGTTAAACAACAATGTATGATGGTCGGAAGCTCCAGGTCTCGATGCATGGGATTAAAGATATGAAAGGGGAATGCACAGAGACCCAGGGGTGCTGTAGCACTGTTTCGCTGTTTGCTGTTATGTTGCTGGAGAAAGAATAAAGCCTTGTGTTGTTCAGCTCGTTGTCTCGCCTGTTCCTTTCTCCACAAGTTAAGAATTAATGGACCTGATGGTGCCATCAGTGCTGATGAAAAACAGTCCAAAATAGTCATTGTAACGTTTCAATCAAGAGTAAAAATAAAAAGAACACACAGCTGAAGATCAGCTCTTACATTCTGCTAATTAATGCTGCTCTTGCTTGCTTGCTTTTTTTTCTTGCCTTCTGATTGTTGCTCTGAGTGTTGCTATCCCTGTGCTGTTGCAATCCTGGAATTTCCCCGTTGTGGGACTAATAAAGGCTTATCTTATCTTATCTTAAGTATGTGTTAATAGAATACTTAAACTTGTCTATATTGGGAATAGAAAGGAAAATGATTATGGGATGCGAGTTCCACAGCCATGGTGTCCTTATATGTCCATAGGAAAACCGATAAAGGTTTGTGCAAGACTTAACCAGTGTAACAGTGTAGGAATGAGCAGCTGCAGAAGATCTGCTTGAACAAGCACGAGATGATAATGAGGGAAGAATTGCTGACAATAGAGGGTTTTAAGAAGAAGTGTTGATAAAAGGTGCGAACTACAAAGAGAAGAGACATTCCTTCAATATTCCAGTGGGTAGATTACAGCTTTAATAGGTTCTCTTATTTTTCAGTAAGTGGAGGGCTTTTTTCTGAAGTCTGTCTGACCACACGTGACTAGATGATGATTTGTGAGTTTTTCCTCTTAAGTTTGTATCTCTTCTTATAAGCTTGAGTTTCTTTTCTTTTCTTTTTTCTTGAGAGAAAATGAGCTACATGTTTCCTAGGTGCCACAGGATGCAGGCAACTGTTGTGGTGCATTAAGTCGCTGTTTTTATCCCTAGAGATAGCAGCATGAATCTGGTGAACGGCGCCCTGATGAGCCTGACTGCTGTGCTGGCTGTGTGGCTGCTGTCCCTTCATTGGCTCAGCTGGCTGTTGGCAGGACTGGGGCTCTGTTTGATATGGAGAGGATCCTGGAAGAATGTTCATGTGGCTCTACACACCATCAAAAGAGACATAATGTACGCAAGTAGGGTGTAGATGCTTGTTTTATTTATTTATTTTTCAAGCATTTGGAACTCACGCTGCTGACTTCTTTCACAGTCTCATCGTTTGTTTCACTCTTCAAGGTGTCTGGTTGTTATATTGAAAGTGAGATTCTCCATTCGTCACAATCTTCGAAATAGAAGCACCATCCCTGCCCTGTTTGCCCAGATGGTGAAACAACATCCAGACAAACCTGCCTTGATCTACGAGGCCACAGGAGAGGTAAGATCATCCCATCATCAAGCTATCAACCCCCAAAGGGTAAATTTCCAAAAGTCTGTGAATGAAAGTGTAAAAATTTTTAAATCAATGAAAGATGATAAGTTGAGAGAAAAATGTTCAAATTCACAAGAAAAAAGCAAGATGACTTGAAAAAAAGCTGAAGATTTAAAAGACAACCTACATTAATTTACAAGAAAAATAGAAAATTTATAAGGGAGAAGTTGCCATTTTAAGAAGAAGAACTCAATCTTTACAGACCTGATAAAATAGATGTGATGTGGGTATGTATGTACATATGTAGTATGTATGTACTATATGTATGTGGCAAAAACTTTATCCCCTTACTAACTCAGAGGCCACTTGACCACGGGCTCTCATCTCTTGCATGGCGATGCCACAATACCTGAAGAGTGTGAAGAGTGCTCCTGACATGGTTACACTGACCACTTGACCACAAAAGAAGTCAAAGATGACCTTTTTTAACCAACTTTTACCGGTGGAAGTGTACGCCAGGGCAGGAATCAAGCACACCTGGCACGGTCGGTGGAGTTTAGGATCCGTGGGTCTCTATCCACAGTACAGGTGATGTGGACTGACAGGAAGATGGAGGTACAGGTTACCACTGGGTGCTGGGACACCAAAACTATATTTACATTTAACTATATTTGCATTTACTTAGTCTAATCCGCTCATATAACCCCCATTGAAATGTATGCTGGTGATAGAATCGAGTGCACCCTGACCGTTTGTGTCGGGGTGTGGCCCAGAAACAGGAAGCTGGGAGACTGACCAGCATTTAATCTGCTCATCAGTTAATCTGCTGTGTCCAGTGATTTGTGTTCAGACCATGTCTTTTTGTTTAAGAGCGGAGAACAACGATCGCTGCAATGGGGAAAAAAAGACAAGATGGTATGTACACTCCCTGCTACTGCCGTCATTTAACAAGGATGTCATTTTGGGGGTTAGGACGAGTCACAAATGCTCAGTGTCTGCTTATTTCCTCAATGTTCTTTTAAATTTGGACTGTTGTTTAGCCCACTGACTTTATAAGTGTGGCAAATATGAAGGACACAATTATCTTCTGTTAAAAGTAATGTGTTTAAACAATATTAGCTTGGATACTGATAGAAAATGTGAATTCATGTGGATTTAAAATGTTTGTAAAAATAACCAGGAAGGTGTCTTTTTTATGAAGATCCCTTCATCAATCGATCCACCAAAACCTTTAACATGGACATAAAAAGAAAAAACTTCCCTTCTAACAAAAACATTAAAAAATAAAACTGGATCATTGTCCCAATCAACAGAAAAAAATAAACTATTAGTGAACAAAAATTTACCTAGCATCCATATGAACATTGCAGATTTATAAGAAAAAGTAGCAAATTTATGGGGAAAAAAATGGTAAATTTGAGAACGTTTTTCATTTACAAGAAAACAACTAATTTTAGAAAAAAAGGAAATTTATGAGAAAAGTTTAAACTCTAAGAAAAGTTGCAATGTTACAAGAAAAAGTCAAATTTGAGAAAAAAATGCAAATTTATAAGAGACTGTAGCCATTCAGAGGTGGACTTGCTGGTGTGTTTTGGATCATTGTCCTGCTGTAGAACCCAAGTGCACTTCAGTTTGAAGTCACAAACAGATTCCAGACATTCTCCTTCAGTGCTTTTTGGGAGACAGCAGAATTCATAGTTCCATTTACCACAGCAAGTCTTCTGGGTCCTGAAGCAGCAAAGTAGCCCCAGATCATCACTCTACCACAACCATATTTTACTGTTGGTATGGTGTTCCTTTTCTGATATGCTGTGTTACTTTTACGTCAGATGTAATGGGACACACACCTTCCACAAAGTTCAACTTTTGTCTCGTCAGTCCACAGAGTATTTTCCCAAAAGTCTTGGGGATCATCAAGATGTTTTCTGGCAAAACTGAGACAAGCCTTTATGTTCTTTTTGCTCAGTAGTAGTTTTTGTCTTGGAACTCTGCCATGCAGGCCATTTTTGCACATTCTCTTTCTTATGGTGGAGTCATGAACACTGACCTTAACTGAGGCAAGTGAGGCCTGCAGTTCTTTGGATGTTGTTGTGGGGTCTTTTGTGACCTCTTGGATGAGTCGTTGCTGTGCTCTTGGGGTAATTTTGGTCGGCTGGCCACTCCTGGGAAGGTTCACCACTGTTCCATGTTTCCGCCATTTGTGGATAATGACTCTCGCTGTGGTTCGCTGGAGTCCCAAAGCTTTAGAAACGACTTTAAGAAGAAATTAACATTTTCCAGATTGAAACATCTCATTTACTTTGTTTCTCATTTGTTCCTGAATTTCTTTGGATTACAACATGATGTTTAGCTTTGAGGATCTTTTGGTCTACTTCACTTTGTCAGGCAGGTCCTGTTTAAGTGATTTCTTGATTGAGAACGGGTGTGGCAGTAATCACGCCTGGGTGTGGCTATAGAAATTGAAATCAGCTTTCCAAAGATGTGATAAACCATAGTTAATTTACATTTTAACAGGAAGGGGGGAGGATCACTTTTTCACAAAGGGCCATGTAGGTTTGGATTTTCTTTACCCTTAATAATAAACACTTTCATTTAAAAACTGCATTTTGTGTTTACTTGTGTTATCTTTTTCTAATATTTAATTTTTTTTGATGATCTCAAGCATTTAAGTGTGACAAACATAAAAAAAAATGAGAACTCATTTAGGGGCAAACACTTTTTCTCACCACTATGTATGTATGTGTGTATATATATACACACACACACACACACACACACACACACACACACACACACACACACACACACACACACACGCATGTGTGTTATATTTTTTTTTTTTTTTTTTTTTTTGTTACTTATTTGTACCCGTAGGTAGACTTGGTTTGCAGTCTGGTGACAAGCCACCGGCTGCTGGTCGCTGCGTGCGCGAGCGCCCTAAACCTACATGTTTTTGGTATGCGGGAGGAAACCGGAGAAATCCCGGAGTAAACCCACGCAACACGGGGAGAACATGCAAACTCCACACAGCTCACTGTTGGTCGGGGGCTGGGATCGAACCCACGACCTCATGATCCCCGCGATCCCCCGGCCAAGGGTAAAACTGTGCTGCCACAGTGCTAAACCACTGCGCCACCGTGCAGCCTATATATAGTTTATATAAACTTATTAAAGTTTAGTTTATATAAACTTAGTTTATATAAACAGCCTATATATAGTTTATATAAACTTCAAGTTTCCAAACACAGCGCTCGCTCTTCCCATTCTGAGGGATAGTTCATCCTCCGGCCTAGCACTCTCTGAAACAGCACTCCCTAGATACTTGAAAGTCTTGCACTTGACTAGTGGCTCTGTACCAATGCTGATCTCTTCTGGTAGTGATGTTGATAACTGGAACTTTGGTGGTTGATGAAGGCACTCTGTCTTCTTGATGTTGATTTTGAGGCTGAATTGGCTAGCTGCTCTTGCAAATTTCTCCACTAAAGATTGTATATCTTCCACACTGTGTGCAACTAGAGTACTGTCGTCGGCAAAGAAAATTTCTCTTACTACCTTTATCGATGTCTTGCTCTTGGCTTTAAACTGTGCCACATTGAACAAGTCTGCTTCTTTCCTTGTTTGAATGTATACTCCTTCTGAACTGTCTTTGAAGGCCGCCTCAAGCATGGCTGACAGATATAGCGAGAAGAGTGTAGGTGCCAGCACACACCCTTGTTTCACCCCGTTGCTTACTGAAAAGTCTTTAGATACTGAACCACTCACTGCCATGTTTGCTTGCATGCCTGTATGGAGTGCCTCGATCAGGCTGACAAACTTCTCTGTACAGCCATATTTCTTGAGTACCTGCCAGAGTCCTTGTCGCGATACAGTATCAAAGGCTTTACTGAAGTCTATGAAGACTACATAAAGCAGCATGTTCTATTCGATACACTTTTCTTGAACCTGTTTCAAGCAGAAAATCATGTCCATTGTGCTTCTTCCACTTCTAAAGCCGCACTGGGTTTCCGGTAGTACATTCTGCGAGATGTGTTCATTGAGTCTGTTCAGTAGTACATGTGAGAGAATCTTACCAACAGTGGCTAGCAGTAATATACCTCGGTAATTGCCACAATCTTTCCTGTCACCTTTCTTGAACAAAGGCACAATACTTGCATTCTTCCAGTCTTGAGGTACTTTCTGGGCATCCCATATCTCTTGGATGAGCTTGTGCAGGCAGTTGGTCAGCTGAACACCACCAAATTTCCAGTCTTCTGCTGGAATTCCATCCCTTCCTGGAGCTTTACCATCCTGTGTTGTCCTGATAGCTGCCATTAGTTCATCAAAATTTGGTGGTTCATCCAGACTTGATACAGCTGCTCGCTGCACTAGGGCCTCTTTAGCCTCTTCAGTGAGATCTCCAGGGTTGTTTAGTAGTTGGTCAAAGTGGTCTGCAAATCTGTCCAGGATCTTGTCTTTCTCCTGCATAACCGCTTCACCATCCATCGCCTTTAGTTGGATCAGTCCTCTTGGTTTAGGGCCGTAGATTTCTCTCAAACCTGTGAAGAATGTTTTCATGTCCTTCATGTCTGCTGTAGTTTGAAGTTTCTCCGCTTTTTCATCCCACCAGTTGGACTTCATCTCTCTGGTGTACTTCTGTAGCTCACTCTGAGCCTCTGAATATTTCTTCTTCTTCGACCTTGTGTTACACTGTAGATTTTCCTGCCTAGCTGTATTCCTCACTTGTAGTAGTTTCTTCAGGTGTTCATCATGCTCATCAAACCATCCTTGATGTTTCCTCTCAGGGTGGCCTAATACATCACTCGCAGTCTGATACACCGTATCCTTCAGTGTTGCCCATTTCTCTTCTATGTCATCCTCTGAGTTGTTGCTGTCCCAGTCTTTCAAGTTTTCATCCATTTCCCGTGTAAGTTCTTCCTGCTTTTTTTGGCCTTTCAGTGCACTAGTGTTTAGCTTCCGTGGTGGCTTCGCACCCGCCCTGCAGTGCTGTTTTCGTCTGCAAATCCTTAATCTAGATCTCAGCATAACATGATCAGTGCCACGGTCTGCGCCTCTCATTGCTCTGGTGTCCAATACATCCCTTATGTCTCTCTGCCTGACTATGATGTAGTCTAATAAGTGCCAGTGCTTGGATCTTGGGTGCATCCATGTCTTCTTGTTTGTGTCCTTGTGCTTAAATAGAGTGTTGGTTGGATGACTGCCTAGCACTCCTTTCCATTTCTCAGTGTCTGAACCAATTCTGGCATTAAAATCTCCAACGAATATCAGCCTGTCATCAGTCGGTACACACCTGATAGTCTCACGTAAATCACTGTAGAACTCTTCCTTCACCTCCTCTGCATTGGTCATTGTTAGGGCATATACACTAATGAGTGTGGCATACATCTTCCGCTGTAGTGGGAGTCTCATAGTCATTATCTTGCCATTGATTGGTACCGGTTCCTCATCAAGCATTGCTGCTGTCTCCTTTCTAACTGCAAACCCACTCCTGCTTCTCTCCTTTCTTGAGTTGATCTCCCACTCCAAAAGAAGATGGACTCATGGTCTTCCAAGCTGTCATATCCAGGAAATTTTGTTTCACTAAGTGCAGCTATGTCTACATTGTACCTGTTCATTTCCAGGGCCACAAGCGTGGTCTGTCTTTCTGGGCGCTGTGATGTTGTTCTGTCCAACAGAGTGCATACATTCCATTCTGCTAAATACAAAGCTGCTGTTTTCCTCTTCTTTTGTCTTCCTGCTCCTAGCTTACTTTTGGCTGCCTGTCGGAGTGTGAACAGATCAGCGTGGACCTTGTAAGCCTGGGCGACGTCCGAGCTGGTATGAGTTGCTTTCTGATTGACCATTTCATGAAACTGCTTGCAAAGTATTTGAGTACCGCTAGCTTTTGCTGGACTAGCAGCTACCAGCTGGACTGGCATCCCCACCTTCTGAGGGTGGGGATGCCAGTTGAGTCGCCAACGGCCCAACCCATGAGACAGGTAGAACCGGTTTTCATGGTTATCCGGTAGCAAGCAAGCCAATGCCTGACCTGCCCCCCCCCCAAAAAAAAAGGGGTGGGGGTGTAAGTCTCAGTTAAAAGCTGCCAATTTCTGACTAAAAAAGTGGAATTTTATGGGGTAAGAAGCTGCAACTTTAGCAAAAAGACAAAAAGGTGTAAATTTCCAACTGTTTACAACTTAAAACGCTGCAAATATAAGATTTGAGTAAAATGCTGCAAATTTAAGCTTTTTTTTTTTAAACTGCAAATTCCAGAGTAAAAAAAGCACTAAATTCATGATGAAAAAGCTGCAAAATTATGAGTAATAAAAAGCTGCAAATTTTCAAGTAAGAAGCTGCACATTTCTGAGTAAAATGGCTGTAACTCTGCAGGAAAATCCTACAAATTTATGAGAAAAATCCTCACATTTACAAACGAATGTTTCTAATTTACATGAAAAAGGATGTGATAAATTGGTGTGTGTTGGCCATTTTTTTTAAAATGACAGCCGTGAGGAGGAACTAAATGGTGGTGCTCGGTGGTGTTAAATCCTGCAGATCTGCACTAATCAGCAGGGAAAAGGAGAAGAAGAAGAAGATGAATAGGTGATCCACAGCAGCAGAAATAATCCAGTTAACCCAGGAGGAGTAATCACATGACACCCAATGACACCCAACAGATCATGCCCCCATGACATCAGTGGGAACAGCTGGTACAAACTTCACACCTCTGTCGATTTACACGTTCCCTTCTGAGGACAATTCAAACAGAGCTGATGCTGAGATGGAAACCAAAGGGTTAAAGGGTGACGTGGCTTTAACAACAGCACTGATCCCCCCCCCCACCCCCACAACTGACCTGCTTTTATCAAAAACTTTTATCAGTATGTCTCCTGCCCAACCAGGCAAAAAAAGACATTGGACCTGTGCTACAGCTCCATAGAGAGGGCCTATAAATCACTTCTCCTTCCTCCTTTAGGATCCTCAGATCACAACTGTGTACATTTGCTGCCCACATATAAAACTGCTCTCAGAAGAGGCAAGGTGGAGACCAGAGACATAGATGTGTGGACAGAGGATTCAGTGCACTGCCTCCAGGAATGCTTTAACTGTACGGACTGGGAGGTTTTCACACTGTCCTGCGGGGATGATTTGGACTCTTTGGTAGATGTCACATGCTCATACATGGCTTTCTGTAAAAATATGATTGTTCCACATAAACGTGTCAAAATATATCCCAGCAACAAGCCATGGGTTACAAAATCAGTTAAATCCTGCTTACAGAGGAAAGCACTTGCCTTTAAACAGGGGTCTGTTTCTGAGCTACAGGTTGCCACAAAAGAGCTGAAGTCCGAAATTTTAAGAGCAAAACAGAATTATAAATCAGAATTGGAAAGTAAGATGGCAACAAAGAAACTTGGTTCAGCCTGGGCCAGTATGAAAACTATTGCAGGCCTTCAGAGCACAGAGCACAGTAATCGTGTGTTTTTAGATGGTTTTAATTCAGACACAGAGCTGGCTAATGCTCTTAATTGTTTTTATGGTCGTTTTGACTCCTTTGATTTTTGCACAGAAACCCAAGATTTAAAACAGAAACTCAAAGACAATTGGCACTTTAATATTGAGTTGCAGGATATTAAACCGGAGTTCTGCGCTGTAAAAGTGAACAAAAGTCAGGGCCCTGATAATATACACTCACCGGCCACTTTATTAGGTACACCTGTCCAACTGCTCGTTAACACTTAATTTCTAATCAGCCAATCACATGGCGGCAACTCAGTGCATTTAGGCATGTAGACATGGTCAAGACAATCTCCTGCAGTTCAAACCGAGCATCAGTATGGGGAAGAAAGGTGATTTGAGTGACTTTGAACGTGGCATGGTTGTTGGTGCCAGAAGGGCTGGTCTGAGTATTTCAGAAACTGCTGATCTACTGGGATTTTCACGCACAACCATCTCTAGGGTTTACAGAGAATGGTCCGAAAAAGAAAAAATATCCAGTGAGCGGCAGTTCTGTGGGCGGAAATGCCTTGTTGATGCCAGAGGTCAGAGGAGAATGGCCAGACTGGTTCGAGCTGATAGAAAGGCAACAGTGACTCAAATAACCACCCGTTACAACCAAGGTAGGCAGAAGAGCATCTCTGAACGCACAGTACGTCGGACTTTGAGGCAGATGGGCTACAGCAGCAGAAGACCACGCCGGGTGCCACTCCTTTCAGCTAAGAACAGGAAACTGAGGCTACAATTTGCACAAGCTCATCGAAATTGGACAATAGAAGATTGGAAAAACGTTGCCTGGTCTGATGAGTCTCGATTTCTGCTGCGACATTCGGATGGTAGGGTCAGAATTTGGCGTCAACAACATGAAAGCATGGATCCATCCTGCCTTGTATCAATGGTTCAGGCTGGTGGTGGTGGTGTAATGGTGTGGGGAATATTTTCTTGGCACTCTTTGGGCCCCTTGGTACCAATTGAGCATCGTTGCAACGCTACAGCCTACCTGAGTATTGTTGCTGACCATGTCCATCCCTTTATGACCACAATGTACCCAACTTCTGATGGCTACTTTCAGCAGGATAATGCGCCATGTCATAAAGCTGGAATCATCTCAGACTGGTTTCTTGAACATGACAATGAGTTCACTGTACTCAAATGGCCTCCACAGTCACCAGATCTCAATCCAATAGAGCATCTTTGGGATGTGGTGTGCAGCCGACAAATCTGCGCCAACTGTGTGATGCCATCATGTCAATATGGACCAAACTCTCTGAGGAATGCTTCCAGCACCTTGTTGAATCTATGCCACGAAGAATTGAGGCAGTTCTGAAGGCAAAAGGGGGTCCAACCCGTTACTAGCATGGTGTACCTAATAAAGTGGCCGGTGAGTGTATGTGGGTGCTTGGTAAAGTCCTGTGCACATGAACTGAGTCCTGTATTTCATTACATTTTCAATAAGTCCTTACAGACACAACATGTGCCCAAGATCTGGAAAGATGCTGTGGTTGTTCCCGTTCCAAAATCCAGCTGTCCTAAAACAGTAAACGACTTTAGACCAGTTGCTTTGACTTCAATTTTAATGAAAATTTTTGAAAAACTGGTCAGATGTGAGGTCCTAAAGCAGACTGAACATGCATTGGATCCTTTGCAGTTTGCATATAGGCCTCACAAAGGAGTGGAGGACGCCACTGTCACTCTGTTTAACATGCTTTTTAAACATCTGGATTTTAATGGGACACACGCCAGGCTTTTATTTGTGGACTTTTCCTCCGCCTTTAATACAATCCAACTTCATATTTTAGTTGAAAGGCTCCTGCGACAATTTGATTTGACCAATAATTTGGTGGGTTGGGTTCTAGATTTCTTAACCAACAGGACGCAGAGAGTAAGGGTCAATGGTACATTGTCTGACCCAAAGTGTTCTTCTACTGGCTCTCCTCAGGGGTGTGTGTTGTCACCACTACTCTTCATCCTGTACACAAACATGTGTCGGAGCAGACATGACAACAGACACATTATAAAGTATGCTGATGATTCAGTTATTGCCAGTCTCCTCCAGGATGGTGAGAGTGGCCACGGCCCAGTAGTTGATGATTTTGTTCACTGGTGTGAGGATTCCTACCTGCAGCTGAATACGACAAAAACTAAAGATGTGATCATTGACTTTAGGAGGAAAACTCCCAGGCACAAATTCACCGTACTAAAAGGTCAGACTGTGGCGATGTGTGAAATAAGGCACGGCGAAGTGAGGTTTAAAAGTGGATTTTATTCATCGCCATCACAGAACTCACTCCAGCACTGTATAAGCATGCTGGAGCGAGCTCTCATGCTCTCGTGAGCAGACAGGGAATGCGTGTAGTCAGATGAGCAGTGAGAGAGAGAGAATGAGCAATATGGTTGACTTATATACCCAGCTACAGACAATACATGCACAGCAGTAAGCATGGACATTTGCATTTGAGAGTCACACATAACAATAGCAGGATTACTGGCCGGAATTCCTCTCTGCTCCGGAGCTGTAGGACAAAAGAGGTTACAAGGCACATCTACACATTGATATCAGTCCATAGATCACACTGCTATGCTAACTGCTCCAGCTGAGCGCTCTGCTTGTCCGTGGCTGCGGGGGTCACCCACAAGACCACTGAATGTGTACAATTCTACAAATATCTTGGGACGATTATTGATAGTAATTTAAACTTTGAAGAGAACTGTGAAAGGGTGTGCAAAAAGGGTCAGCAACATTTGCATTGTTTGAGGAAACTTGCACGCTTCCAAATTGACCGAACCATAATGACAATGTTTTATCTGGCTTTTATTGAATCTGTTTTATCCTTTTCTTTAGTGTCATGGTTTGGTCAGATAAAACTGAAACAGAGGGAATCCTTGTATCAGGTAGTTAGATGGTCCAGTCGTTTGCTTGGTGAGTCACAGCTGAGCCTGACATCCCTGTACACCAGACAGGTACAGAGGATGGCTACCTCCATTTTAAATGATGACTCCCACCCCTTGCACTGCCACTTTCAGCTTCTTCCCTCAAGACGGATGTTTGCTGTCCCAAAAAGTAAAACCCAGCGCTACAAAAACAGCTTTGTTCCTGCTGCTGTCAAAGAGTTGAACAAGTTGTAACAATATATTGCACATAATTTAGGTACCTATTTATTAACTCCATTTTATATTTACGTATTTTTGTAGGATTTTATTTGGGTTCTAAATCTTTTATTGGGTTTTAGACCTTTGAGTTTTTAACCTCTTTGACTAGTTTTTAACTTTTTAATATGACCCTTCTCTCTTATCTCTGGTTTTTCTCTCATCTCTTTGTCTTTATATCCTGATTGATGGAGCCTCGAGTATTTTTATCATGTTTATAGTCAATCAATCAATCAATCAATCAAAGACTTTATTCCAGACTCAAGGTCCATCAAGAGAAAAAATAAACAAGTAGAGTAAAAAAAACAAAAACAAAAAAAAACAAGACAGTTGAAACAATCAAAAAAGTTACAAGAAACACTAAGACATAACTGCTTAAAGAAGTACAAAGACAGTACAGACTTTAAAAAGACTTAAAAAGACTACTGTACCAGTGCCTTCTAAACTGTGACTGACAGCGAATAGAACTGAGCTTAATGCTAGACATGACTTGAATGATTTCATTTCTAGATACATCAAGCCGACAGATGAATTTATACATAAAATTCCTTATTACTGCATGCAGAGTATTTACACGTGATGAGACAAATAACTCGGAAGCACTGCACCATCGAGGCTTTTTAAGTAAAATTCTTAAGGCATCAAGTCAGCTTCATGTGTGCCTGTGTTTGTGTTTATGTTGAATGTAATTGTGGCTTGTAAATATGGATGTCACCAGACTGCAAAACAAATCTACCTACGGGTACAAATAAAGTAACCTGAACCTGAACCTGCTGGACAGGAACTAACAACTCCTCAGACCTGTTAACACAATTTTAACAACAACAGCACATACAAGAGAACAAAGATTCCCTTTGATTTAACAGGATAACAGAGCAGCCATGACTGTTTCACGAGTCACTTATTGAATTACAATGGTTAATCTAAGTCACAATTTCAGGAAACATAAGCTTCAGGGGAAACTTAAACCCATGACACACTGTTTTAAATTTTGCTGATTTTTTTTTTTTTTTCACTTCTCTTCCAGTCCTTATGGCCACTTTCTGATTGCTTTGAGTTTTTAAAACATCATTTTAAGAATAATGTTAACTGACTTAAAGTACATTTCTAACTACACTATATCATACAATATGCCATTTAACATACAATTTCATTTGATCACATTTAGATCTTAATTCAAACAAGCAGAGTATTTGCAACCAACTTAATTAAGACTTGAACTAAAAACAATCAATCTGAATACAACTGGGAGCGTTTAAGAATAAAAATCTTTGGATTCCATAATGAAGTTCTGCCTGCAGATCACCTGCACTCAAACATTCCAAGTACCACTCATAGGACAGACCAGATTCCATACAAAAATGTTAAAATTTTACTTGGGCTTCATCTTTAAGGGGTTGCTGTTCCAGTTAAAAGTCTCAAGTGTTGAAGAGTCCACCTTTGTATAAAACGGCTGAGTCAGTATACCACAAAAGGCTCAAAGTCGCTAAGATAATCCAAAGGTTAAACCGGCTATTAGTGTCATTTAAGCCATGTATGGCTTCGACAACGTGGAACCGGCGTTTAAACGAATGGCAGCGAGTTATTGCAAACCAGCAAGTTTAAAACATGCATAACACTAAAGTTAAGAGTACTGCAAGAAGGAAAATAGTTTACTATAAAACACAGCTATCTTACCTTGTGTTGACCGTTCCTGCCTTTCGTCTCCTAACCGTGGTTGGGGGACGCAGGGGAGATCTATCTTCTCCAGGGCCGGAGACAGCTCTTCCTCCGGGGTCAACTCCCGAGTAACCTCACACTTGTTAAAAACGGTATTGTGGTGCACAGAAACACAGGCCGTTTTGCTGAAGCGTTGGGGCTTTATTCACAGACTGCACTGTTATTAGCAACAATTTCTACCTGCTCCGGTCGCCTCGCTCTCACTTGTCTCATCCGCACCAAATCACACACACCGTTCGCTCTCGGGGTCATTCCACACACCCTCGAGCGCGCCAAGGCGCGCTCGAGGGTGTGTGGAATGAGTGAGTGAGTGAGTGAGTGAGTGGAGTGAGTGAGTGCTCAGTGCACTCACTCACTCACGTTCACGCACTGAGCTTCCCTATCTAAACACATGAGTTAGGCACATCTTACAACACTTGAAATGTTCTTTACAAATGAAGATATTCAAAATGAAGAACGGAGGAAAAACGTAAAAATGGTCCAAAATATTCAGTAGATACTGTTTCATATATCTCGATTTTTTTTTTTTTTTTTTTTTTGCTTACAGTGTTTTCTTGATTTAAGCATCCATCATCTTTCAGTCGGAAATCCATGCAAGTCTTTGTACATGAGGTCCCGCTAGCCACAGGGGTAATTACACCAGACACCTTCGCCTCCTGCTGCTTTAAGCTACAGCACAGGGAGGCGAATGTATGGTAGAAAGGTAACATTCATTGGAGTGGTGGCTCAGTTGGTAGAGCATCCACCCCCACACCCAGGAGGCAGGGGTTCAAATCCCGGCTGGGTCATGCCGAAGAACATATAAAAGTGGAACTTCCTGCCGTCCAGCTTGGTGCTCAGCAATAATGGAATGGAGGAGGGAAATCTGTAGCGGCGCCTTGCATGGCAGCAGCCCTCTGATTCTACACTTGGGGTGTGTGTGATTAACACTGTAGATAGGTAAAACACAGTTTCGTTCTACTGTACATGATTGGTTGAATGACAATAAAGGGTGATTTGATATAATTCATGGCCTTTGTCGGACCTAATAAATATACGCAGGTCAATAAAGCTATATAAGAGAGTGCAAAGGAACTGAGGCATGCCTTTCCAGACTAGGCTCTTCACGGCCCCAGCATCCACGCTGGGGTCACAGGCTGTACATATGATAGAGGGTTCAATTTAGAATCTGTGTCGACCTACGCTCGTGCCTCACCTCAACATCCTTTCCCTTTTACCCTCTACATTGGTGACCCTTGACATGAATGGACTGTCTCTCCCTTCTGCCGTGCCGTGGACTCCTTTTTCTCCCCATTGGTGACCTGATGTTAGATGGACAGTCTACTCCCTCTCACTGCACTGTGGACTCCAGAGTACCAGAGATCGCCTACATCCTCTGCATCCACACTGGAGCGCACGCGCCCGTTCCGTTCTCCATGATGGCGACCTCAAGGGCTGGAGAAGGAGTGCGGCGCGGGGACCGAGACGCACGAGGATCAGCGAAACAAGCACCACACAGAAACAGCCTGAACAGGGAAGATTGGCACCATCTGCGTTGATTCCTACCAAGCCCTGACCCTGTCTTCACCTCCAGACAGCGAAGTTCTGTGCACAGAAGCCCTGTAAACACACCGCAGGATTAGGAAGACAGCACAGCTGGAAGATATGTAGCCACAGCATGCGCCACGCACCAGAGACAAACAGGCTCCACAGACTTACACATCAGCCACAGATTTACACATCAGCCGCCGCTGCTGCACATGCCCGGGGAACACGGCTGATCGCCATCCTGGGAACCTTTAGGGCTGCCCTCACACCTAAAGCAGACGTGCAGCCCCGCACGCAGGACATGCGTTTGTTTCCCAGCCGCTGCGCACGATGGGAAATTTGGCCGATTGCTTTCCCCGATGCCTTTAGGGCTGCTTCCACACCTAAAGCAAGACTGCCACGTTCTCTGACACAGCTTCAGTTTTTTTCACAGACACTATGCATCCTCGGGGAATCGGGCCGATCGCCTTCCCCAGGTCCTCACTGGACTGGACCCGCACAAGGAGGAGTCAGAGACTACAATTTTTTTTTTTTCACAGCTGCTGCGGATCATCATAAGGTTTCCCGGGAAAGTCCTTCACCCATGGCTGATCCGCACGCAATTTTTGCGTGGCCCAGACACTTTTGAGGTCCCGGGCTGGCACTCCATTGATTCCCACCCACCTCCCTCTCATCCTTCACACTGTGCTTCCCACACCTCTGTCCCAGAGACCTGCCGATCGCCAGCTTTGTTCCTTCAGCGCAATGTACACCGGCACCGTGCGCCCACGATCCACGGCTGTTCAATGTGTTGCAACTCGGAGCGGAGCAGACTGTGTTTTCCACCCCTCCCCCGTTCCCCCCACACACTATGCCAACAACACTCCTCAATAGCAGGACAGTTCTACCGGAGCGGCAACCCCTGCCGTAGCTCCATGGGCGCCGACTTCAGCACAAATGACTGGGGGGGTCACAGCCCCTTCTGGGTGTTCGGGGGGGAGGGGGGATGTGTGGCGATGCCAGCACACCGCGAATGGACATTATTGCTCATCCAGAAGCAGACAGAGTGGCTAAACAATGGACTGAGGGGGATAGCACCCCACAGGGGTAATTGCACCAGACTAAGACACCTTTGTCTCCTGCTGCTTTAAGCTACAGCACAGGGAGGCAAATGTATGGTAAGAAGGTAGCATGTGTTATGTTAATTGTGCCACATGGTGCTTTGGTATGTAACAAGTGTTATTATAATTTTGCCACTCATGGCCTTTGTCAGACCTAATGAATATACGCCAGCCTCAGTTCCTACGCACAGGTCAATTAAGCTATATAAGAGAGCGCAGAGGAACTGACGCATGCCCTTCCAGACTAGGCTCTTCACGACCCCAGCATCCATGCTGGGGTCACAGGCAGTACATATGATAGAGGGTTCAATAAAGAATCTGTGTCGATCTACACTTGTGCCTTGCCTCCACATCCTTTCCCTTTTACCCTCTACAACAGTTTTAACTAGAAAAGCACTCGGAGAGCGCAGACCTCCGCCAAGCGCCACAGTTCCCCCCATACAGTGTTTGTGTGTACGTTTTCAGATTCCTTGACCATGAAAACATATGACTAGCAATTGGATTGACAATGATAGGATTAGTGGTTCAGTAGTTATTCACGAAAATGGCATTGTCCGTCATGGCGGCCACAGTTCCCCCCATACAGTGTTTGTGTGTACGTTTTCAGATTCCTTGACCACGAAAACATATGACGAGCAATTGGACTGACAATGATAGGATTAGTGGTTCAGTAGTTATTCACGAAAATGGCATTGTCCGTCATGGCGGCCACAGTTCCCCCCATACAGTGTTTGTGTGTACGTTTTCAGATTCCTTGACAATGAAAATATATGACGAGCAATTGGACTGACAATGATAGGATTAGTGGTTCAGTGGTTATTCACGAAAATGGTATTTTCCGTAATGGCGGTTTTCTTGTGGATTTTGGTGGTGATCTGGATCACCACCAAAATGTAATCATCTGTAGGATACCCCATTTTTGACAATCTGTGAAAATTTCATGAAAATCCGTCCATAAGTTTTTGAGTTATCTTGCTAACAAACAAACAAACAGACAAACAGACAGACAGACAGATAAACCAACGCCGATGATCACATAACCTCCTTGGCGGAGGTAAAGATTATAGAGACAAAAGTTTGTCCTGCTGGTCAGGAGGTGTCGCACTTGCTCGTACCCCAGTTAGTTGGTAGAGACGCATGACTTCAGCCTAGTTATGCTATTGGCTGTGACCAGCTGTGACATCCTTACTGGTCATAGAAATATACTGAATAATAAATATTAGACATGGCTAGCCACGAGGCTAGTCATGTTCCATATACATATTGCTTACTTACAGTTAGGTCCATAAGTATTTGAACACAGACACAAGTTTTTTTATTTTTGCTGTTTACAAAAACATATTCAAGATACGGTTACAGTCGTGAAAAAATTTGGACACCCCTTTTAATATTCAGTTCTTTATTAAGAAATGTTCACATATCTATTTCTAACCTTGTTTTTGGTTTTATTTGAATTTTTAAAAAATGTATTTTAGCCATTTTAAGTGGGAATGAATGTGGGGATGTCCTAAAAAAGATCAGGGGTGTCCTAATTTATTCCTCACTATTTGTTTAGAATTACATTTTACAGAAAATTTGAAATAAGACTTTTTAATTCATATTTAATTGTTTAGCTGTATTACATGAATCTCCCAGTATTTTTAACATTGATATTAAATATCCATATGTCCAAATATGTTTAAAAAACACATAGGCTTATACAGGGTGTCCTAATTTTTTCACATGACTGTATATAATCAATGACGTCTTAAAGTGCAGATTCTCAGCTTTAATTTGAGGGTATTCACATCCAAATTGGAGTTACAGTTTAGCAATTGCAACCATTTTATTTTTATTTTATTTTCAGAGCCTCAAAACCAATTGGACAACTGATTCAAAAGCTATTTCATTAATCCCTCATTTAATTATTTCCTCATTAATCCATCATCAGCCGTGCAGGTCAAAGGTCTTGAGTTGATTTCAGGTGTGGCATTTGCATTTGGAAGCTGTTGCTGTGAACCCACAACATGCAGTCAAAGGAGCTCTCAATAGAAGTGAAACAGACCATCCTGAGGGTGAAAAAAAGAAGAAATACATCAGAGAGATGGCAGAAATGTTAGTGTCCAAATAAAGAGTTTGGTACATTCTGAGAAAAAAAACAAAAAAAAGGGGGACAAGCACCTGTACTGGATTGGTGGCCTAGTGGTAGAGAATCTGCCCCTCAGCTGGGAGGTCATGGGTTCAAGCCCCAGCTGAGTCATACTAACAACCATATAAAAATGGTACTTCCCGTTTTCTAGCTTGGTGCGCAGCATAATATTTTTTTTTATATAATAATAATTACATAATTTTTAAAAAAAAAAATTTTTCCATCTTGCCTTGAGAGAGAGCAGTCACATTTTTCTTCCCTCCTCCCCTGCCTTCCTGATCTATTCCCAGCTTTTGCAATGTTGTGTTTTTGTCTGTGTTTAGTCGCTCTTCTTCTGCTGAATCTTAATCTAAACGGAAATTATGGATTTGGAAGCGGCTTAAATGTGCTATTGTCACTATTTTTTTCAACAAGAATTGGGCCAAGGGGGAGCCCAAGAATTGGAACCTACGAGGAGACTCATGGACATTGGAATTCATGCGTCTGTGGAAACATTATTGGTTATGATCTCAGGACTTCTATTTTTGGCTGTGGAGTTCCCTGATGCATCAGAAATTGAAGGAAAGTGAGAGAGCTGTTCAAGCGGACCCAGCAAGCTCCTTCATCAAATTCGACCAGTTGGGGAGGGCACGAGTAGCGGCAACGGTGAACTGAATGACAGTGATTCAGTGAAGGAATACATCTGAAGCCCTGTGCTCTCTATGGAAAAACAGTTTAAGCCTGCATATATAATGAAAGCACAGAACTATACGGATGAGGACAAATTCTATTCTCTGAGTGCACTGTGCTGATTTGATTTGATTTGACTTTGTTTGCCCCGTGTTTACATTCCTCCTGACTGAGATAAGTGGAAGGATCGGCTCATGTCTACCCAAACAATCAACAATCAGTTGTTTGTCGTCAGCGGATTGGACCCCCGAGGACAATGCCCATGTGCCTTCTGCAAGCAAGAGAGAGAGAGAGAGAGAGAGACTCTGGACTCTGGACTTGTTTATAAGTCACATGATTATAACATCTATCCACTGCCAGGAGGCGCCCTCTGCTGCTCACTAACAACTGTTACATTTACACTATACAATGCATACAACACTACATGCATACGATATACACACACTGCTCTCCTTCTGCGTGTGATTTGTCTACTAAATGTCTGCTAAATATGCATTGAGGGTTTTTTTGCCTGCAATCAAAATTTCGCTTACTCATTAAGCGTCAATTTGATAAAACATGTTTTTTTCTCTCGCCTATTGTGTCATATCCTCTCTTTTCTTTTTTTTTTCCTTTCTTCTTTATGACTGGCGCCTAGCGGCTGCCCCGGCCTTGGATGCGCTCTGCAGAGCGTGCCCAAATGCCAAGTCACGTTTCGTTACCTTGTATTCATACATGTGTAATGACAATAAAGTTGAATCTCATCATCTCATCTCATCATCTCATAATAGAATGGGGGAAGGAAAAATTGTAACCCATGGGCTACTGATGGAAATTAGCCATTGGCTACAATCTGGCAAGTTTACATTAATTTGATATCAAATGTTTATTAACTTGCACTGTCCTTAACAACAGCAATTTACTTATATAGTGCTTTTTCTAGTCTCAAAGACCACTCAAAGCGCTTCACTAGTACCAATCCTCCATTCCAAGGGCCTATAGAAGACATACCGAGAGCACACTGGTGACCTCAAGAACTCAAAAAGGCCTGTATGTCCACAGAAGACAACTCTGGTGGATGATTGCAGGACCTTTTCCATGGTGAAGGAAAATACCTTCACAACATCCACCCAAGTGAAGAACATTCTCCAGGAAGTAGGTGTATCAGTATCAAAGTCTACCATAAAGAGAAAAATTCACGAGAGCAAATCTAGAGAGTTCACCACAAGGTGCAAACCATTAATCAGCCTCAAAAATAGAAAGACCAGATTAGACTTTGCAAAAAACCATCTAAAGAGCCAGCAAAGTTCTGGAACAGCATTCTCTGGACAGATGAAACCAAGATCAACCTGTACCAGAATGATGGGAAGAAGAAAGTCCAAAGCACACCACATCTTCTGTAAAACATGGTGGTGTGGAGAAAGGATGCAGGTAAGGCAATGAGCTAAATGATACAAGAACTTTATTCTTTCTCCAACATACAGTATAGCAAAAGAGAATCCCGGGTCTCTGTGCGTTCCTCTTTTATATCTTTAGTTCCATGCATTGAGACCTGGAACTTCTGACCATAAGACATTGTGGTTTGAACAAAGGATTGTGTGGCACATTAACATGACATAATGCCGGCGCCGCTCCAACACCCTTCTTCTCTCAGCGGCTCCGGCATCTCTTACTCTCCCCGGGGGGTGCACAGATCCAGTAGTCCTGTCTGATATCCCCCGGTGACACCTCCTCCTTCGGTCCATTGTTCTTCCCTTCCCCCTGCCTTCTCTGGGTGGAGAACCCCCCACTCCATGCCCCCACACAGCCCTCTCCCCGAACACCCAGAAGAGGCACTAACCCCCTCCATCCTTTGGGCTTGAGCCGGCGCCCATAACAGCTGTAGCTGGGGGTCACCGATCCAGTTGAGCCGCCCTGCTGGTGAGGTGTACTGGAGGGCATGTCAGTCTGTGGAGGGAAGGGGGGGGGGACACATTAGCTTCGTGAGCACAGGTCCTGGCCGAGGGATCACAACTTTGCGGAGCCACCAACGGTGGGCATCCACACTAAAGAGCTTGGGCCAACACCACCTGCTTGTCTGCCAACACATAAGTTGGCTTCAGCCTGTCAGTGCAGACGCCCCCCCCCCCCGCCCAAGTCTAACACAAAATGCTTCTCCCCAGGTTCCAACACCCTGAATGGTCTGTCGTATGGTGGGCGCAGCGGGGTTCAGTGCACATCATGCCCGACAAAAACAAAACTGGCATTTTGCAAGCTTTTTGGGACGAATGTGCAGGGAAAACAATGCTGGGCTGGGCCCGGTACGCTCACAGCCTCCGTACTGTGTAAAAATTGTGGTAAAAACTCTCCGGGGATACGCAGCAGCTGAGAAGAAACGGTGAAATGGTGAGCGCTATCTGTGCAGACAGGATCTGGGTGGGCTAGCAACACGTGACATCCGCCAGCGCTGTTTTGGCATTTGCAAAAGCCTGGTCTCGCTCAGGAGTCCAGTCGATGGTTTCTGCAGGCTTCTTTTTTTTTAAGCATGGCATACAACAGCTGCATCAGCTGGGCTGCTCGGGGAAAGAAACAGTTATAAAAATTAGCCATTCCCAAAAACTCCTGTAGTGCTCTCACAGTCTACGGACGTGGAAAATCCAACACTGCGCACTCCTTATCTGGTAATGGGATCGCGCCCTCCGGCAAAATTTGGTGGCCCAAAAAATCAATCACTGGCACACCGAACTGTCACTTCACTGGATTGACTAACCTCTGGAAAATAAGCTTGAGATGGGTGAGGTGCTGCTCCTCCAACGCGCTGGCTACCAGAATGTCATCTAAGTAGACGAAAATGAAGGATAAGTCACACAGCACTGCTTCCATCATCCTCTGGAAGGTCTGCGCTGCACCTTTAAATCCGAATGGCATGTGTAAAAACTCAAAAAGGCCGAAAGGAGTTATTACCACCGTTTTTGGAACGTCTTCTGCACAAACCGGGATCTGGTGGTAAACGCAGACCAGATCCACTTTCGAAAAAACACATGCAACGGCCAGGTGCACGGAAAAATCCTGGATGTGTGGAATAGGATAGTGATCATGTTCCGTGGCATTGTTCAAGCGCTCAAAATCGCTGCATGGTCGCCACAATCCCTTGGCTTTAGGCACCATGTGTAGCAGGGATGTCCACGGGCTGTTGGAGCGCATGATGATGTCCAACTGCTCTAAGTTGGCAAACTCCTCGAGCGCGCTGGCCAGTTTAGTTGCGTCCAGGCGCCGAGGTCGCGTGAATACTGGCGGCCCTTTTGTAGTTATGAAATGTTCAACCTCGTGTTTCGTTATTATAGCTGAAAACGTCGGGACTGTGAGTGCTGGGAACTGTGCAAGTAACTGTTGGTACTTACCCCCTGGAGCTATAATGTTAGCCAGTGTTGTTGACCCAGCTCCCCGAGCTGTACAGGGCAGAGAGGCAAAAGAGACAGCATCCATTAATCTCCTATTAGCAACATCGACTAACAACCCATAAGCACATAAAAATCTGCACCTAAAATGGGGGCGGAACATGCAGCAATCACAAAGTTCCACTGAAAGTTGTGTCCATGTAAGCATATCATCAGTGTCCGCTCACCAACTGTCTTGATGATGGATCCATTGGTGGACGTAAGCTCAGGACCGCTGCCCCCTGCCACCCTGTCTGCATTGACCGGCAGGATGAGGCTCTTCTGGGAGTCGGAGTCCACCAGAAACCGTCTCCCCCAACGTGTGTCTGTGACATAAAGCAGCTTGTTTCTGTCACCAGCGGCCATAGCTACTACTGACTGCTGGCTGTGCCATTTCCTGACTTCTTGAATTGGCATGGCGGCACGCATCGCTGGGCGTTTGAGCTGAAGTAGCGATGATAGAAGCAGATCACCCCGTTCCTGCGTCTCCTGGCATCTGCTCCGGCTACTACCAATGGCTCCTCGACCTCGCTGGAGTCCCTCCTGGACGCCATTGCCGCTGCATTCACGCTGAGAGTCCTGGTCGCTAAAATGATGCAATCTGCATTCTGCATCAGTGTGGTAGTCCTTAGTCACCAGCAACGACGAGTTTGTCAGGATCGCCCTCGCTGCAGCCGGTAGGTTCCTGAGGAACAGGTGGGCAAACAGGAAAGACTCGTCGTTTCTACCCATAAGTGCTAACATGCTCTCCATTAGCTCCACGGCTGATCTGTCCCCCAGCTCTGAACGTGTAAGGAGTCTCTCCGCCCTTTCCCTGTCCAAAAGGGTATAGCGCTGGAGAGGCATCCTTTTGAGCGCCTCGTATTTCCCCCGGGCCAGTGGCTCCTGGAGTAGGCTTGTCACCTGTTGCGTGGCGTGCACGTCCAGCGCCGC
The DNA here is from genome assembly GCA_020510985.1 of Pholidichthys leucotaenia. Taxonomy (NCBI): domain Eukaryota; kingdom Metazoa; phylum Chordata; class Actinopteri; order Cichliformes; family Pholidichthyidae; genus Pholidichthys; species Pholidichthys leucotaenia. The sequence continues at coordinate 126,065,841 of CM035848.1, forward strand.
AACCACGTAGTAGTACTTTGTGTCATCCGGTGTTATCCCACGGAGTGTGAACTGGGCTTCTATGTGCAAAAACCACGCTGTCAGGTCATGAAGCCAGAAGTCTGGGAGCTTGACTGAAACAGCGCACGTGGTGTTGGTGCTCTCCCTCCAGGTAGTCTCCGGGGCGGTGCTCGTCTCGCTCTCTATGGCACATCTTGGGGTCACCAGTGTGGAGAAAGGATGCAGGCGAGGCAACAAGCCAAACGGCACAAAAACTTTATTCTTTCTCCAACATACAGTATAGCAAAAGAGAATCCCGGGTCTCTGTACATTCCTCTTTTATATCTTTATTTCCATGCATCGAGACCTGGAACTTCCGACCATAATACTTTGTGGTTTGAACAAAGGATTGTGTGGCACATTAACATGACATAACACCGGCGCTGCTCCAACACCCTTCTTCTCTCAGTGGCTCTGGCATCTCTTACTCTCCCTGGGGGGTGCATAGACCCAAAAGTCCCGTCAGGTTGGTGTACTGATGTCACAGTGTTGAAAAAGTTTTGTAGCCCTAACCTAGAGTCACTGTTCATAAACTGTAAACCCTTTTATTCACCGCGAGAGTTCTCCTCGTTTATTCTGGTCAGAATTTATATCCCACCTGCTGCTTGTACAACGGAGGCACTGCAGCACCTCGCTGACCAGATAGCAGACATGGAGGAAAAACATCCAGACTCTCTGCTTATCATTCTGGGTGATTTCAATAGAGCTAATCTCACAAATAAGCTTCCTAAATACAGACAGCATATTAAATGTCCCACCAGGGACACAAATACACTTGACCACTGTTACACAGTTTTAAGAAACGCCTATCATGCCGTCCCCCGTGCAGCTCTGGGTTTTTCTGACCACTGTCTGCTCCATCTTATTCCAACATACAGACAGAAACTAAAAACTTCCAAGTCTGTTGTAAGGACTGTGAAGAAATGGACTGAGGAATCAAAGCTGAAGTTACAAGCCTGCTTTGACTGCACAGACTGGAGTGTTTTTGACGATGCAGCCATTAACCTAAATGAACTCACTGACACTGTGACATCATACATCAGTTTTTGTGAGGACATGTGTGTGCAGACCAAGACCTTCTGCACATACAACAACAATAAACCCTGGTTCACTCCTAAACTGAAGCAGCTACGTCAGACCAAGGAGGAGGCCTACAGGACTGGTGACTGGACTCTGTACAAGCGGGCCAGAAACATGATGACGAAGGAGACCAGGCTTGCTAAAAGGAGCTCCAGTGAGAAGTTACAACAAAACTTCTCAGCCAACAACTCTGCTTCTGTTTGGAGAGGCCTGCAGAATATCACCAACTACAGGAGACCATCCCCCCCACCCTGTGGAAAACCGCCAGCTGGCTAACGACCTAAACAGCTTTTACTGTAGGTTTAAAAAGAACCTACAGTTCTCACCTCCCACCCACACAAAAGGATTATCTGCAGCCCCAGGAACTCCATCCCTCCTCCACTCTGACCTCCCACCAGCACTAACGATCTGTGAAGAGGAGGTGCGCTGGGTCTTTCAGAGACAAAAGATCAAGAAAGCTGCAGGACCTGATGGTGTGTCTCCGTCCTGCCTGAGAGTCTGCTCCAACGAGTTGGCCCCCATCTTCACCCGGATCTTTAATAGATCACTGGAGCTGTGTGAAGTGCCTTCCTGCTTCAAACGCTCCATCATCATTCCAGTTCCCAAGAAACCCTCTGTTACAGGATTAAACAACTACAGACCTGTTGCCTTGACCTCTGTGGTCATGAAATCCTTGGAGAGATTGGTGCTGAACCACCTGAAGGTCGTCACAGGCCCCCTGATGGACCCACTGCAGTTTGCCTACCGGTCAAACAGGTCAGTGGATGATGCAGTGAATATGGGACTACATTACATCCTGCAACACCTCGACTCCCCAGGGACGTACGCCAGGATCCTGTTTGTCGACTTCAGCTCAGCGTTCAACACCATCATCCCAGGCATTCTTCATCAGAAACTCCTCCAGCTCAAGGTGCCCCCCTCCACCTGCCAGTGGATCTCCAGCTTTCTGACTGACAGGTGGCAACAGGTGAAGCTAGGGAGATTTACATCCAGCTCCCGAAAAATTAGTACTGGCGCCCCCCAAGGATGTGTCCTTTCCCCACTGCTCTTCTCCCTCTACTCCAATGACTGCACCTCAGAGGACCCTTCGGTGAAGCTCCTGAAGTTTGCGGACGACACCACAGTCATCAGTTTGATCTGGGATGGTGATGAGTCTGCATACAGGCGGGTGGTGGAGCAGCTGATCCTCTGGTGCGGCCAGAACCATCTTGAACTTAACCCAGCCAAAACGGTGGAGATGACTGTGGATTTCAGGCGACACCCTCCTTCATTCCCCCCACTTACCATCCTCAACAGCACAGTGTCCACTGTGGTCTCCTTCAAGTTTCTGGGTACCACAATCTCCCGGAACCTGAAGTGGTCCTCCCATACAGACACTGTCCGGAAAAAGGCCCAGCAGAGGTTGTTTTTTCTGCGTCAGCTCAAGAAGTTTGATTTGCCTCAGGAGCTGCTGGTTGTCTTCTACACCGCCATCATCCAATCTGTCCTCTGCTTTTCCATCACTGTCTGGTTTGGATCTGCCACTAAACAGGACAAGACCAGACTGCAGCGGATCATTAAGTCTGCGGAGAGGATCATTGGTACCGACCTACCCTCCATTGAGAACTTATATCAGTCCATAACCAGGAAACGGGCGGGAAACATCTGTGCTGACCCGTCACACCCTGGCCACAAACTGTTTGAACTTCTATCTTCTGGTCGACGTTACAGATCACTGAAGGTCAAAACCACCCGTCACAGGAACAGTTTCTTTCCTTAAGCCATCACTCTGATGAACTCCAAACATTCACCTAGTCCTACCTGTTGCTGTACTCATGACTTTTCATCCATTCTTGCATTGCACATAACTCTCACACTGCTTTTTACTTCATTCACATTATATCACTGAATCTGAGTTCGCATTGAAATACTGTGTGACTGTATATTTTTTCATATATTTCTGCAAAGTGTGGATAGTCTGAGTAAATAAGCTGCATATATTCCTGTATATATTTGCATCCTTTTATAGAAATGTGGACAGACTGTAATTTACTGTACATACTCTGTTGTCATTGAATCCTTATTTAAATCCTCCACCTGAACAACGAGAGCAAGTTTTTAGCCAAAGTCAAATTCCTTGTATGTGTTGTGCATACTTGGCCAATAAAGCTGATTCTGATTCTGATTTTGATACCCCCCCCCCCGCCCTGCGGTGACACCTCCTCCTTCGGTCCATTGTTCTCCCCTTCCCCCTGCCTTCTCTGGGTGGAGAACCCCCACTCCATGCCCCCAGTGGAGACATTGTGATGCATGGGCACACATGGCTTCCAGTGGCACTGGGTTACTAGTTTTTATTGACATGACAGAAAACAGAAGCAACCAGATGAATTCTGAAGTGTATAGGGATATACTGTCTGCTCAGGTTCAGCAAAATGCAGCAAAGTTGATTGGACGGTGCTTCACAATACAGATGGAAAATGACCCAAAATATACTGCAAAAGCAAACCAGGACTTTTTTAAGGCAAAGCGGTGCAATATTCTGCTATGGAAGTAAATGACCAGATCTCAACCTGATTGAGCATGTATTTCATTTGCTTAAGAATAAAACTTAAGGCAGAAAGACTCACAAACGAGCAACAATGCACAAGCATACACTTGTAGTAACATCAACATGCCATGGGACTGCAGATGAAAATTAGCCTGCAAGGTTAATCTGGCATATTTACATAGAATACCTAATGGTGGTTATGTTTATTAATACTGTATGTACTGTCCCAGTTTAAATAAATAAATACAACTAAAGAAACAAGTGAAGACAGCTGCAGTAAAGGCCTGGCAAAGCATCACAATGAAGGAAACAGCATTTGGTGATGTCCATGGGTTCCAGACTTCAGGCAGTCATTGCCTGCAAAGGATTCTCAACAAAGTATTTAAAAAATTAGGATTTCACTGATGGTAATATTAATTTGTTCAATTACTTTTGAGCCATTAAAATGAGATTTTTCTTAATGGTTGTATTTCCCAAATCGTAGCTCCAATTTGGATGTGAATACCCTCAAACAAATGAATGAATGAATTTATTTAATTCAAACATATCCACCTTACTCCTGAGGGTGCTGCTGTAGAAACGATTATGGGCACAACTTTTGGTTTCGGCTGAAGTCATATTAAATCAGTCAGAAAAAGTGGAGTAGTGGGGCATTTAAAATAGCGTTTTTAAAAGTTTTCAAATTCATTTTAATGTATAGTCCACATACGCGTTTTGCACTTAAGTGGCAGCTAATTTCAGTTCTTCTAATTTTTGTATTTTTTAATGTTTTGGTATAGTTCTGGTACTTGTTGCTGGTGTTTGTGGTTGTGCCATATACTGTATAAATGGAGGCTTCTCACCTGCAATGCGTAGATCATGCACTGAAAACTAACAAGGACTGTTGGTGTGATCAGTGGTGCAGACGCAAGAATAGCAGGTATGTTTTCACTTGTATGAATGTCACAGATCTGACTGTTATGCGTCATATATGTCACCAGATGCAAGGCTGCATGAAGTAAAATAATTAAAAAAATAGGAACAGTTTGGTTCCTAAGGCTTAACGAGTTAAGAAAGATATCAAATAGGTATTTTTTTTGGGGGGGGGGTGGCATTCATTGCACTGACTTGGAGCGATTTGGATTTCAGCATGCTTTAGCATGCAATAATTTTTAAATTATCACAAAATATTGGTCAATAAAATTCTGAACAATTGTCAGAAAATGTCTGTATGTGTTAAGTTAAATAGCAAGCATTCATGGCATGACAGCAGCATGAGCACTTTAATTTTGGGGTAAAACAAACAGCTGCAGCCGCCTGTATTTACCCTGTGGTAGCACTGAGTGGGGGGTTCTTCACCCAGAGTCGGAAGTTGGGGGGGGTGGGGGTGGAATAGAGTACTGAATCCACATTGGTGACCCTAAGACGTGCAATGGAGAACAAGCCGAGCACCGCCCCAGAGACAACCCAGAGGGAGAACAATAGTGCGGCATGTACTGTCACAGTCAAGCTCCCAGACTTCTGGCTTCACAATCCGACCACTTGGTTTCTACATGTGGAAGCCCAATTCACACTCCGCAGGATCTCCACGGACGACACCAAATATTATCATGCGGTAGCTGCGCTGGATGTGTGCGCCACACAGTAAGTAACGAGCCTTCTCCAGCAGCCACCAGCCCAGGGGAAATACAATGCGCTCAAGCAGATGCTGCTTCAACGTTATACCCTGTTGGACAGTGCGAGAGCAGAGAAACTCCTCATGCGCTCACAATTGGGTAACAGATCAGCTGTGGAGCAGATGGAGAGAATGCTAGCGCTGAGGGGGAAGAATGACAAACCCTTCCTGTTCGCCCACCTCTTCCTTGGGAACCTACCAGCTACAGCGAGGGCAATCCTGGCCAACTCACCGCTGCTGGTGTCCAAGAACTACCCTGCCCTGGCGCAAGAAGCGGACCACATCATCCTAGTGAACAGAGCTCTCAGCATGCATGCAACAACACCAGCAGCCATGAAGGACTCCAGTGAGGACGAGGAGCAGTTGGGGGTGACTGGGACAGATGGCAAGAGACGTAGGAATGGGACACTCTGTTGCTATCACCGCCGGTTTGGCTCAAGTGCCCAATGCTGTCTGCCACTGTGCCAATTCAAGAAGCCAGGGAAATGGTACAGCCAGCAGTCAGTAGCAGCTGCAACCTCTGGCAACAGGAACAAGCTGCTTTTCATCACAGACACACGTTCGGGGAGACTTTTCTTGGTGGACTCCAGCTCCCAGAAGAGCCTTGTTCTGCCGCTCAGTGCAGACAGGTCGGCAGAAGGCTTCGGCCCTGAGCTTACAGCTGCTAACGGATCCAACATCAGGATGTTTGGCGAACGAACATTGACAGTATGCTTACACATACGCAATTACCAGTGGGACTTTGTGGTAGCTGGATGTGGTTAAGCTGGCCAGTGCGCGTGAGGAGTAAGTTAACTAAGAGCAACTGGGCATCGTTAGGCGCTCCAACAGCCCGTGGGCATCCCCACTACACATGGTGCCCAAGGTCGATGGGTTGTGGCGACCGTGCGGCGATTTTGGGTGCTTAAACAATGCCATGGAACACAACCGGTATCCTATCCTGCACATCCTGGATTTTTCCGTGCATCTGGCTGGGACACGTGTTTTTTCAAAAGTGGACCTAGTCTGCGGTTACCACCAGGTCCCGGTGCGTGTGGAGGAAGTTCCCAAAACAGTGGTAATAACTCCTTTTGGCCTTTTTGAGTTTTTACGCATGTCGTTTGGGTTAATGGGTATGGCGCAAACTTTCCAGAGAATAATGGACGTGGTGCTCTGTGACTTGCCTTTCATTTTTGTCTACTTAGACAATATTTTGGTGGCTAGCGCATCAGAGGAGGAGCACCTTGCCCATCTCAAGCTCATTTTCCAGTGGTTGGAAGCACATGGGTTTATCGTTAACCCGGCGAAGTGCCAGTTCGGGGCGCCAGTGATTGATTTTTTGGGTCACCGCATTTCGCCGGAGGACGCAGTTCCGCTGCCTGATAAAGTGTGTGCTGTATCAGATTTTCTGTGTCCGCAGACCATGAGGGCACTACAGCTATGTTTGGGAATGGCCAATTTTTAAAACCGTTTCCTTCCCCGGGCAGCCCAGCTGCTGCAACCGCTGTATGGTGCGCTCAAAAAAAAGAAGCCCACGGAAAACATCGACTGGACCCCCGAGCGGATCCAGGCTTTCGCAAACGGCAAAACAGCACGGGCTAACATTGCTTTGCTAACCCACCCCACCCTGTCTGCGCGGATAGCGCTCACCACAGAAGCGTCTGACGTTGCCATAGGGGCAGTGGTGGAGCAGTAAGCCTCTGGTTCGTGGCAACCGCTTGCATTTTTCAGCTGTACTTTGCGTGACAACGAATGCAAATACAGTACATTTGAATGAGAGTTGTTGGCTCTCCATTTGGCGATGCACCACTTCCAGTTTTGGCTAGAAGGGCGCGAGTTCACCGCATTCGTTGATCATAAACCACTAATGTACGCAATGTCCAAAGTCTCGGAACCGTGGTCGGTCCGGCAGCAACGACATTTGGCCGCGATCTTGGAGTTCCCAACCAACATTCAACATGTTGCCGGTAAGCTTAATGTCGTGGCTGACTGCCTGTCGGACATGTTAGTGTCCCTGATCTACATGGAAATAGATTTCCCCGCCATGGCCACGGAGCAAACCGGGGATGCGGATATTTGCGCGCTCCATTTTGCGCCTACTGGGTTAAAGCTGGAGAGCAGGGTGGTGCAAGAAGGGTGCCCCCCTTGCTTTGCAACATCTCCATTGGTCGCCCACGCCCAGGGGATCCGAGCTCTTGGTGCCACCACATTTTTGAGTCAGTCCACTCCCTTTCACATCCCGGCATGAACGCCTCGGTTAAACTGGTGGGGGCGAAATTTGTCTGGTCTCACTTACGGATGCAGAAAAGTGAAAGAGTGGGCTGCAGCATGCAGCAGGCCAACGTGTACCAGCAGGCCAACGTGCACAAGCACACCAGAGCCCCCCTTGACCTGTTCAAAATTCCGGCCAGGAGGTTCAACCACGTCCACGTGGATTTGGTGGGCCCCCTCCCACCATCGCAAGGATTCAGGCACCTTTTGACAATCATGGACCGCACCACCTGAAGTGGTCCAGCTGGCTTCCACCACATCCATGGAAGTGGCTCGCACTTTTTTGTCGACTTGGGTTGCATGGTTCGGATCCCCGTCGGACATCACTTCCAACAGGGGTCCGCAATTCATTTTGGAACTCTGGTCCACAATGGCCCAGAGCCTGGGGGTCAAAATCCACCGCACCACTGCGTACAACCCCCAGGCTAATGGGTTATGCAAACGTTTTCATAGGTCTCTTAAAGCAGCACTCAGAGCCTCACTCACAGATGCAAATTGGATCAACTACCTGCGCTGGGTCCCGTTAAGGTTGCGCTCCACGCCTAAGGAGGATCTGGCAGCCTCCCTGGCAGGACTCGTTTTTCTCAGCTGCTGTGGATCCCCGGGGAATTTTTACCAGAAAACCCAGCACCCGGGACCAACCTGCCCACGCAGTTTTTTTTACAGTAAAGAGGCTGTTAACGTGCCGGGCCCAGCCCACCATTGTTTTCCCTACACCTTCATCCCAAAGACCTTACAGAGTGCCAAGTTTGTTTTTGTCAGGCACGATGCACACAGAACCCCGCTGTGCCCACTGTATGATGGACCGTTCAGAGTGCTGGAAACTGGGGCAAAGCATTTTGTGTTAGACTTAGGCGGGGGGGGGGGGGTGTAAGATGACCGTCTGCATTGACAGGCTGAAGCCCGCTTATGTGTTGGCAGACAAGCAGGTGGTGTTGGCCCAAGCTCCCCGGCACAGATGCCCACCGATGATGGTTCCGCAAGTTGGTGTTACCCCGGTAGAGAACTGCACTTGTGAAGCTAACCTGTTTCCCCCCCACCCTCTTCCCCTCCACAGACCAACGTGCCCTCCCGCACACCTCGCCAGGAGGGCGCTTCGACTGGACCGGCAACCCCCTGCTACAGCTGCTATGGGTGCCAGCTGAAGTCCAAGGGACCGGGGGGTTAGTCCCCTTTCTGGGTGTTCGGGGGGAGGGGGCTGTATGGTGGCACTGAGTGGGGGGTTCTTCATCCAGAGTTGGAAGTCGGGGTAGGGGGGAATAGAGGACTGAAGGATTGAAGTGAAGCTAACAAATGGAGCTACTATCTGCAAGGCCACTTTTTAAGGTCATCTTCCCATCCCTCTATAGTCGTGGGAAGTGGTATGATTATATTACTGTTTTTGAGGTGCAAAAGGCCATGTTCCCACATTTTTGATGCCGAAGTCATTGTTTTTTAACAAGGAAAAGTATCCTGTTTCAGTGACAACCACACATTCTAAACTAGTACCGAAAGCAGCATCCATAATTCACGCAAGGCATCATGGGGGCTAGGAATAAGGTGGATAAACAAAGAAAATAAGATAAAATGGAAATTTAAAAAAGAAACATTATAGACAAAAGATCTTCAACAACATTTTTCTTTCAAATCAGATCAAATTAAAGCTGAGATTCTGCACTTTAAGCCCATATTGATTATATAACTGTATGTTGAATATGTTTTGGTAAACAGCTATAACAGCAAAACTTGTTTCAGTGTCCAAATACTTATGGACCTAATGTCATGGCTGCCAATCATCCTCAGCTGCACGCACACCTGCTCTCCATCCCAGCCTGGCTTATTTATACCGTGAGGCCCTGAGATCAGCGCAGAGTCGTCTGTCTCCTTATCCTGGCACCTGCACTTGCCAAATTTCCAAGCTGAGCTTCCAAGCCTCACCTTTTCTCCAGTCCTGCTCATCGACACCAGGACCAACCTTTTCCCCCAGTCAAGTAAGCCTTCGCCTATTCCTTTCACCACTCTGAGTCCCCTGTGCACTGGTGGAGATCCATGGCGGCAGACATATCTGCACTGCTTCACCTACCCATACTTCCACTATCAGGATTGCGGGCACTGTCCTCCTGGCCGTAGCCGCTGTGCTTTACCTGTGTGCCACCTCCACCTCACAAACAGTAAGCACTGTACTATTGCATCTCCTGTGAGGTTAGCCACTAATTCTCCCTATGTTTGTGTGTCCATAGAATTGCCAGGTTGCACGGTGCTCTGCTCGCCCCAGCGGATATATTCATACATTACACACCTACACAAATACACACACACGCACCCACACACACTTAATATTCAATAAAGAGTTAATTGTGTTTATCCTCAAGTTGTGTCTGCTCTTTGGGTCTGAAACCATGTCACTGAACTGTATATGATTACAGTAAACAAATAACTGTTTGTGTATCGTTTTATCACAATGCTGCAGGTCCTGTCAACCATTATAACTACCTATATGGTGGCTCTGTTTGTCAGGTCAGGCATTGGTTTGCTTGCTACCGGATAACCATGAAAACCGGTACTGTTACGGATGGTCCTCGCGGACCATCAATGAGACGCTATAGGCCAGCCGATGAGTCTGCATATTTATTAATAAAGACAAGGATGACAAAGTAAACCGCCACGTGGGGCGAAAACAAGAACAATGACTACCGTACAGACAGAGTCACGAATAAAAATAAGCTGAGGGAGAAACTTACAGGATAAACAGGATGACTGGAGCCGGACGTAGGGACCCCAGCCGAACGCTGTACAAGAGCAACGTACATTGTATGTGTGAGGTCGCAGCCCGGAGTAACCGCAGCTGCTCCCTTAAATAGGGCAAGGGATTAATCAGCTAATGAGGGCGTCATCTGCTGAATTAACCCCAGCTGTCATTGCTGAGCTTGGCTCTGACAGCCGGAAGCTCCGCAGGGACGCTGTCAAAATAAGAGCTCTGGGAAACAACAGAAACAAACACAGGCTGGAAGGAAAATACCGCATGACCTGAGCGCAGACGAGATCGCCGCTCAGACCATGACAGTACTCCCCCCTGAAGGACGCACTCTGGGCGTAACTGTAACACCTAAGCCTCCCCCCACCAAAAGGGCCAGATGACCCACACAGGGCAGGAGGAGGGGGAAAGAAAAGGCTTAGGAGGGCTAGAATCAGAGAAAAAAAAAAACAACAAAACACTGGGGGGAAAAAAAGACAAGGGAGACTACAAAACCCCTCGGAACATGGGCAAAAAACCCACCAATACACTTCAGGATGTACAGAGAACAGGAATACAAATAACAAACACAAGGAAGAACAAAAAAAAAGAAAAACCTCTCAGACTACAGGCACAGAATATCAAGGCAAAAAAAAACACACTACAGCATAGATACAAATAAGGTCTCAATAAACGGGCATCTCTCACGAACGAACATATCTCAGGCTACAAAGGAAAAGAAAGTACAAAGGACACGCTAAATGCGGCGATATAAGTACAGTTCACAAAACACAAGGGCATCCCAGAATTACAGGGGAAGAGAAAAAAAACACATGCTACAAGGCGGCGATAAAAACAGTTCAATATAGCTCAAATAACACACAGAAGCATCCCTGATATTTTAGAGGAGAGCAAAAAATACAAGGATGACAGCAGATAAAGCACAACGCAGCAAGAAAAAACAACAATGAGTTCAGGGGGTCTTCCTGCGTCAAGCGTCCAGATCGTTGGCAGGGGAAAAAGGATCAGTTCAGGCGGTCTACCCCAGTCCCAGGCCTGGAAAAACAGTGTCTCTGGCGGCCGGACCAGATCGCTGAACAAACGGTCCAGAAAGTCGGGTGGCCGACCCAGAGCGCCGAACCGGCAAAGCAATCTCCCAGGCGGCTGACCCGCATCAAAAGGCCACCAGGACCAAAATGGAGGGCTTGGGGACGACCTACCTGCTGGGGAAAATGGTGAGGGGAAGCCTCCGCGGCACCCAGTGGAGGGGGAACGGGTGTCACACCCGAGCGCTATTTTGTCCGCGCTCGGGTCTCACACCATTCCTGTCAGGCTCTGACAGCTGGGCTGTCATTCTGGATTCCCGGGCTCTGATTGGTCAACGCTCGGGAATTCCCCGCTGTCAGAGTCTGAGCAGCTGTGCTGCATTTGCGGTCGTTAGCAGCCGGCTTTAAATACCGGCACCAGCGACTGCATCTTGCGGCTGTCTCGTCAACTTTCCCGTCAACATTCTCCTAGTGTTCATCCATGATTCCCCTTTGATGTAAGTGTGTTTATTGTCGTAGTTATCGTTCGTGTTCCTTGCCTTTTTCCTTGTCAAAATGGTGAGTGAGCGTTCCTCGTCTCAGCCGTCATTCATCATTGTTTGGCTAATGGTTAATCTTGCTGCTCAGCCCATGCAGCTAGTTATCCTGTCCTACCCTTGCCTTGAACTATAATAAACTATTTTGCAACTTTACTGGTCTGTGGCGTCTTACGCTGGCTCGTGAGGGCCAGACGTGACAACGGGGAAAAAATGAGGAACCAGTCCGGCGTCGAACGGCAGAGGATCTGCAGCTCCTTCGAACTTCACACGAACTAGTGCTGCACCCTTGCTGGACCCCGATCGGGACAGAGCTGCACCCATGACGGACCCCAACTGGGCCGGAACAGCTCCCACGATGAACCCCAATTGGACCAGAACAGCATCCACCAAGGACCCCGATTGGGTCAGAGCTGCGTCCACGACGGACCCCGACTGGGCCGGAACAGCACCCACGACGGACCCTGACTGGGCCGGAACAGCACCAGAGATGACCTCCAACCCCGAACCCGGAACTTCCAGAACAGCGACCAGAATCGACACCACACCAGTGACCCTGGGAGAAGGCTCAGGAGAGGAAAGAGAACCGGGATCAGGATCACCGGCAGCAACAGAACCCAGCGAGACAAGCTCGGATGCAGCGGATGGCTGCACCCAGCTCGTCTCCCCGAGAGACAGGCAAAAATGCTCCAGAATAGATAGGAGAAAGACAAAATAGAGCACTTGCCTGATCTCAAGTTCTGTCACCATCCAGGACTTCGACGATCCAGGTTCAGTAGGAAGAAGGTCCTCCTCTGGTTCCCACTCGGCTACGGTGGACTCCGTAACCGGCATGATGGTCTTCACAGTCTGAGGAACCTCCCGACGCTGACGTCCACGCCAAACACCCGCACGGCGTGGTGGCAGGAGATCCTTGACCTGCTGGGTCGAACAGCTCCTCCATAGAGACCCGGGGATGCTTCGTCGTTGGCGCAGGCTCCAGGTGGCAATCCGCCCTCCTCCTCTGCCCATGACATGGCTGCGGGGCGGGACCCAAACTCTCCGGGGCCGCAGGCTCCCTCCTCATCCGGCGGTGTAATCCTGACCGTGGGGAACGCTCAGGGGAAAGAGACACAGAGGCAGCAGGTTCAATGTTAGAGGCTACAGCAGGTGGAGGGAGCTTGGGGGACTGCGAACCCCGAACTCCACCCCCAGGAGTCAGACAAGGCAAATCACAAGGATGAGCGGTAGAATGAAATTGCACTTGCCTTTCCTCCAGAGTGTGGATGGTGCCTGCTGAAGCGGGATGAGTTCTTCCCTTCCCCCTCCAGATAGTGACGGAAGACCCCCCGGGGAGATGAGGAGGGGCCACCGGCACAGGATCTGGGACGGGCACCCGCGGAGTAGGACTCAAGGAACTCACAGAAGCCGGGGAGAGCGTCGAGGAGGAGGAAGAATCAGTTGAGGCAGGCCAGGGACGAGGCATATTCAACCCGGAGACGGCAGCGGCTGTCTTACCCCTCTGACGGGATGCAGGAGCATCAGCTGACTGAGAGATGGAGTCTCTCCGACGACCTGGCACTGGAACCGGACGGGGTTCTTGCTGAGGCTTATTTGGAGCATGGCGACGACGTTTACTGGCAGATGGCGACGATCCCCCTCATGGATCATCACCTTATCGTGGTAGGGGGGTTTGCGTGCCCCAGTGATCCCAGGAGCTATGTTGTCCGGGGCAATTTGCCTCTGATAGGGTCACCCAAGACAAACTGGTCCTGGGTGAAGGGCCAGACTAAGAACGATCCAACAGACTCTCATGATAGATTCTAGATCAAGGATTCAGTGTACCCCGCCCGGTATGGGGTTACCAGGGCCCCACCCTGGAGCCAGGCCTGGGGGACGGGGTCGATGGCTAGCATCTGGTGGCCGGGTTTCCACCAATGGGACCCGGCTGGGCTCAGCCCGAAGGAGTTACATGGGTCCGCCCTCCAGTGGGCTCACCTCCTGCAGGAGGGATCATGGTGGTCTGGTGCTATGTGGATTAGGTGGCGGTCATAGGCGGAGACCTTGGCGGACTGATCCCAAGCTTTCTAAACTGGCTTTTGGTACGTGGAATGTCACCTCTCTGGTGGGGAAGGAGCCTGAGCTGGTGTACAAGGTTGAGAGATACCGGCTAGGTATAGTCGGCCTCACCTCAACACACAGCTCCACAGTCTCCTGGAGAGGTGCTGGAGCTTGGCCTTTTCTGGAGTTGCCCCGGGTGAGAGGCGACGAGCAGGGGTGGATATTCTTGTATCCCCCCACCTTGCTACCTCTATATTGGAGTTTTCACCAGTACATGAAAGGGTTGCTTTCATGTACTGGAGTTTTCAGTTGCTTTCATGTATTGGAGTTTTCACCAGTACATGAAAGGGTTGCTTCCCTGCGCCTTCGGGTTGGGAAACGGGTCCTGACCATCATTTGTGCCTATGCACCAAATGATGTTTCACAGTACCCACCCTTTTTGGAGTCTGTGACTGGGGTGCTGGAGGGTGCTCCTCTTAGAGACTCCTTTGTCCTACTGGGGGACTTCAATGCACACGTGGGCAATGACAGTGAAACCTGGAAGGGGGTGATTGGGAGGAACGGCCTGCCCGATCTGAACCTGAGTGGTGTTCAGTTATTGGACTTCTGTGCTAACCAGTTTGTCCATAATGAACATCATGTTCAAGCATAAGGGTGTCCATATGTGCACCTGGCACCAGGACACCCTAGGTCACAGGTCGATGGTCAATTTTGCTATCGTGTCATCAGACCTGCGACCATATGTCTTGGACACTCAGGTAAAGAGAAGTGCAGAGCTGTCAACTGATCACCACCTGGTGGTGAGTTGGATCCGATGGCAGGGATGGAAGCCATTCAGACCTGGTAGACGCAAACGTATAGTGAGGTTGTGCTGGGAATGTCTGGCTGAGGCCTCTGTCCAGGAGGTCTTCAACTCCCACCTCCGGAAGAACCTCAACCACATTCCGAGGGAGTCTGGAGACATGGAGTCTGAATGGGCCATGTTCTCCACCTCTGTTGTTGAAGCAGCAGCCCAGAGCTGCGGCCGCAAGGTGGTCGGTGCATCTCGTGGTGGCAATCCCCGAACCAAGTGGTGGACACCAGTGGTGAGGGGGGCCATTAAGCTGAAGAAGGAGTCCTATCAAGCTTGGTTGGCTTGTGGGACTCCCGAAGCAGCTGAGGTGTACCGGCAGGCCAAGCGGAGTGCAGCTCGGGTGGTTGCTGA
This sequence comes from Pholidichthys leucotaenia, assembly GCA_020510985.1. Lineage (NCBI taxonomy): Eukaryota > Metazoa > Chordata > Actinopteri > Cichliformes > Pholidichthyidae > Pholidichthys > Pholidichthys leucotaenia. The sequence goes on from CM035848.1 coordinate 126,080,930, forward strand.
AGCAAAAACCGGGTATGGGAAGAGTTCGGTGAGGCCATGGAACAAGACTTTCGGTCAGCCTCGAAGAGATTCTGGCAAACTGTCCGGTGGCTCAGGAGGGGAAAGTAGCTCCCTGTCCACACTGTGTATGGTGCGGATGGGGCGCTGTTGACTTTGGCTGGGGATATCATCCGGCGGTGGAAGGAATACTTTGAGGATCTCCCCAATCCCACTGATACGCCTTCCACAGAAGAAGCAGGGTTTGTGGACGAAGGGGACGACTCGCCTATCACAGGGGCTGAGGTCACCAAGGTGGTTAAAAATCTTCTTGTTGGCCGGGCTCCGGGGGTGGACGAGATTTGCCCTGAGTACCTCAAGGCCCTGGATGTTGTAGGGCTGTCATGGTTGACATGCCTCTGCAACATTGCGTGGAGGTCGGGGGCAGTGCCTTTGGCATGGCAAACCGGGGTGGTGGTTCCTCTCTTCAAAAAAGGGGACCGGAGGGTGTGCTCCAACTTTAGAGGCATCACACTCCTCAGCCTCCCTGGAAAGGTCTATGCCAAGGTACTGGAGAGGAGAGTCCGGCCGTTGGTCGAACCTTGGATTCATGAGGAGAAATGTGATTTTCGTCCTGGCCGTGGCACATCGGACCAGATCTTTACCCTCTCGAGAATTCTCGAGGGTTCGTGGGAGTTTTCCCAACCAGTTTACATGTGTTTTGTGGACTTGGAGAAGGCATTTGATCGCGTCCTTCGTGGTTTTTTGTGGGGGGTGCTTCGGGAGTATGGGGTATCGGGCTTGTTGTTACGAGCTATTTGGTCTCTGTACGACCGTTGTGAGAGTTTGGTTCATATTGCCAACACTCGGTCGGACTCATTCTCAGTGAGAGTTGGACTCCGCCAGGGCTGCCCTTTGTCACCGATCCTGTTCATAATTTTTACGGACAAGATTTCTAGGCGCAGCCAGGGAATGGAGGGTGTCAATTCTTGGTGACCACAGGATCTCATCTCTGTTGTTTGCAGATGATGCTGCCCTGTTGGCTTCATCCAGCAATGACCTACAGCTCTTGCTGGGACGGTTTGCCGCTGAGTGTGAAGCAGCTGGGATGAGAATCATCACCTCCAAGTCCGAGTCCATGGTCCTCAGCAGGAAAAAGGTGGATTGTCCTCTCTGGGTTGGGGACAGACTCCTGCCCCAAGTGGAGGAGTTTAAGTATCTTGGGGTTTTATTCACGAGTGAGGGGAAAATGGAGCGAGAGATTGACAGACGGATCGGAGCAGCATCTGCAGTGATGCGGACATTGTACCGGTCCGTTGTGGTGAAGAGGGAGCTTAGTTCTAAGGCAAAGCTGTCGATTTACCAGTCAATCTACGTTCTTACTCTCACCTATGGTCACGAGCTTTGGGTAATGACCGAAAGAACAAGATCGTGGATACAAGCGGCTGAAATGAGCTTTCTCCGTAGGATTGCTGGACTCACCCTCAGAGATAGGGTGAGGAGCTCAGTCATCCGGGAGAGGCTCAGAGTAGAACCGCTGCTCCTCCACATTGAAAGGAGTCAGTTGAGGTGGTATGGGCATCTGATTAGAATGCCTCTTGGACGCCTCCCACTTGAGGTGTTTCCAGCACGTCCCACTGGGAGGAGACCCCGGAGCAGACCCAGGACTCGGTGGACAGACTATGTCTCCCAGCTGGTCTGGGAACACCTTGGTATCCTCTCTGAAGAGCTGAAGCAGGTGGCTGGGGAGAGGGAAGTCTGGGCTTCTCTGCTTGAACTGCTGCCTCCGCGACCCGGACCTCCGGAAAAGCAGTAGAAGATGGATGGATGGATGGATGGTGACACGAAGGTGGGATCAGGGAAACACGGTACCTGGGCTGGACGGGTGACAGGAGCTGAATCCCGAGGCGAGGAGTGGGGATGCCTCTCCGTCAGCCTCCTGCCGGGGTTTCCCTCCAGTCTGCCGATCTCCACCCTCGTCGAGGACACCGTACTGGGGGAGAAGGTGAGGGTTCCTTGGCCACCTTCTCAAGCGCTCTCTCAATCAATTCTTGTCACACTACAATCCCCGTCACCCTCTCCTTTCCTTCCAGAAAAGAGGTGAGGTGATACTTTAATAAAGTCCTCTGGGCAAGAAACAGGTAGTCGTGTGCCACATAGGTGGGCATGAGGAGACGGGCCTTGGCCAGGTAGCCATCTATCTCCTGAATCCACTCAGGGCAATTCCCACACTCGAGAGCGGACAAACTAACACCATGCAAGCCCCAGCGCAGGGAAAAAAACCTCAAGCCCACGGCAAACTCACGGTGACCGGCGTCTCGTGCTGGTTGCAACCTACAGTACTGTTACGGATGGTCCTCGTGGACCATCAATGAGATGCTATCGGCCAGCCGATGAGTCTGCATATTTATTAATAAAGACAAGGATGACAAAATAAACCACCACGTGGGGCAAAAACAAGAACAATGACTACCGTACAGACACAGTCACGAATAAACATAAGCTGAGGGAGAAACTTACAGGATAACAGGATGACTGGAGCCGGACGTAGGGACCCCAGCTGAACGCTGTACGAGAGCAACGTACATCGTATGTGTGAGGTCGCAGCTCGGAGTAACCGCAGCTGCTCCCTTAAATAGGGCAAGGGATTAATCAGCTGATGAGGGCATTATCTGCTGAATTAACCCCAGCTGTCATTGCTGAGCTCGGCTCTGACAGCTGGAAGCTCCGCTGGGACGTTGTCAAAATAAGAGCTCTAGGAAACAACAGAAACAAACACAGGCTGGAAGGGAAATACCGCATGACCTGAGCGCAGACGAGATTGGTGCTCAGACCATGACAGGTACTACCTGTCTCATGGATCGGGCCGTCAGTGACTCAACCAGCAACCCCACCCTTCCAAGGGCGTGAAGGGTGAAACTGGGCATCCTGGCAGAACTAAAAACAATATCTGTCACAGGTCTGTGGTGGACCACTCCCAGTTACATGGGGTAAGACTGGACATCCTGGCAGATAAGCACATTTGTTGCAAGGCCTGTGGTGGACTTTTGCCAGTCAGTGCATCGTGACATGCACTACACAAAGAGCAGAGATAGAGATCATCTGGTCAGTCACTGCAACAGATACAAGAGTCAGTTTGTCTTGGCCTGTCCTTGCCACTGACAATACCTCTATCTGCCAAGAATGTGCTGCTAGTCCAGCAAAAGCTAGCGGTACTCAAATACTTTGCACACAGTTTCATGAAATGGTCAGTCAGAAAGCAGCTCATACCGGCTTGGACGTCGCCCGGGTTAACAAGGTCCGTGCTGATCTGTTCACACTCCGACAGGCAGCGAAAAGTATGTTCAGAGCAGGAAGAGAGAAGAAGAGGAAAACAGCAGCCTTGTGTGTAGCAGAATGGAATGTATGCACTCTGATGGACAGATCAACATCACGGTGCCCAGAAAGACAGACCGAGCTTGTGGCCTTGGAAATGAACAGGTACAACGTAGGCATAGCTGCACTTAGTGAAACACGACAGGATAATGACTATGAGACTCCCACTACAGCGGAAGATGTATGCCACACTCATCAGCGTGTATGCCCCAACAATGACCAACACAGAGGAAGTGAAGGAAGAGTTCTACAGTGATTTACGTGAGACTATCAGGTGTGTACCATCTGATGACAGGCTGATACTCATTGGAGATTTTAATGCTAGAGCTGGTTCGGACACTGAGAAATGGAAAGGAGTACTAGGCAGTCATGGAGTAGGCAAGTGCAATGCTAATGGAGAACTTCTACTTGCACTATGTTCAGAGCACTTGTGAATACCAACATCCTATTTAAGTACAAGGACACACACAGAAAGACATGGATGCACCCAAGATCTAAGCACTGGCACTTGTTAGACTACATCATAGTAAGACAGAGAGATATAAGGGATGTATTGGACACCAGAGCAATGACAGGTGCGGACTGTGGTACTGACCATGTTATGCTGAGATCTAGACTAAGGATTTGCAGATGAAAACAGCACTGCAGGACGGGTGCAAAGCCACCACGGAAGCTAAACACTAGTGCAGTGAAAGGCCAAAACTTACATAGGAAATGGATGAAAACTTGAAAGACTGGGACAGCAACAATTCAGAGAATGACAAGAGAAATGGGCAACACTGAAGGATACGGTGTATCCAACTGCGAGTGATGTTTTAGGCCACCCTGAGAGGAAATATCAAGATTGGTTTGATGAGCATGATGAACATCTGAAGAAACTACTAGAAGTGAAGAATACAGCTAGGCAGGAAAATCTACAGTGTACCACAAGGTCGAAGAAGAAGAAATACTCAAAGGCTCATAGTGAGCTACAGAAGGACACCAGAGAGATGAAGTCCAACTGGTGGAATAAAAAAGGTGGAGGAACTTCAAACTGCAGAAGACATGAAGGACATGGAAACATTCTTCACATTTTTGAGAGAAATCTATGGCCCTAAACCAAGAGGATTGATTTAACTAAAGGCTACAGATAGTGAAACAGTTTTGCAGGAGAAAGACAAGATCCTGGACAGATTTGCAGACCACTTTGACCAACTACTAAACAACCCTGGAGATCTCACTGAAGAGGCTCAAGAAGCTCTAGTGCACCGACCAGTTGCATCAAGTCTGGATGAACCACCAAATCTTGATGAACTAATGGCAGCTATCAGGACAACACAGAATGGTAAAGCTCCAGGAAGGGATGGAATTCCAGCAGAAGTGTGGAAATTTGGTGGTGATCAGCTGACCAACTGCCTGCACAAGCTCATCCAAGAGATATGGGATACCCAGAAAGTACCTCAAGACTGGAAGGATGCAAGTATTGTGCCTTTGTTCAAGAAAGGTGACAGGAAAGATTGTGGAAATTACCAAGGTATATCACTGCTAGCCACTGTTGGTAAAATTCTCTCATGTGTACTACTGAACAGACTCAATGAACACATCTCACAGAATGTACTACCAGAAACCCAGAGCGGCTCTAGAAGTGGAAGAAGCACAATGGACATGATTTTCTGCCTGAAACAGGTTCAAGAAGAATGTATCGAACAGAACATGCCGTTTTATGTAGTCTTCAATTAACTTCAGTAAAGCCTTTGATACTGTATCGTGACAAGGACTCTGGCAGGTACTCAAGAAATATGGCTGTACAGAGAAGTTTGTCAACCTGATTTAGGCACTCCATACAGGTATGCAAGCAAACGTGGCAATGAGTGGTTCAGTGTCTAAAGACTTTTAAATAATGGGGTAAAACAAGGGTGTGTGCTGGCACCTACGCTCTTCTCGCTATATCTGTCAGCCGTGCTTGAGGTGGCCTTCAAAGACACTTCAGAAGGACTATAAACAAGGAAAGAAGCAGACTTATTCAATGTGGCACAGTTTAAAGTGTCTGTGACACAATTTAGGAACTATGGCTCATATTCAGTATGAATTTATCTTCAATCGTCCATATAGTTGGTTCTTTTGACTTAGAACACTAAATCAGTGGAAAAATATTTCCAAGTGAATTCAAATTTAGCGCCGTGTTGTACTAATGCGATCTCCTGAGACTCGCCTCGTTTCCAGATATGATGTCATGAGATGAAGTTCCTCTCGGCTGATCCATGTGCTGTCAATGTAAACAAGCTGTTTAGCTTCGATATCAGCGAAGAAATGCCAAAACGTTGCGTGGCGGCTGGGTGTTCTAATTGCTCCAGTGAACATATAAGCCTGTTTTCATTCCCAAATGATCCCGATCTTCTTACAAAATGGGCCAAGCAAGTACAGAAAACAAGGGACAAATGGCAACCAACACCATATTCTGTACTCAGTAATGATCATTTCACTGCAGACAGTTTTGAGGAGGTGCCTGCTATACAGGAATCTTTAGGCATGAAAGTTCGTTACAAACGAGTTCTAAAACCAACTGCCATACCTACGGTTTTTAAATGAAAACCCACAGCTCAATGCGATGTCAACATATCAAAACAGCGCAGAGAAGCAACAGTGTCAAAACTTGCCCGGAAAAGAGTTTGTGTAATTGATTTTTTTTTCACAAAAGGTGATTGTGATTTTATTTTTTCCGCCGAAAGTAAAATCCTCCCCTATGAATTTTGAAGGCGAGTGTTGACTTTACTCCAAATGGAACGACTTTGTCTTAAAAAAACGTTATATTACTTTTTCAGTTTTCATTTTTATAAATCTCATTGCCTACCGAAACTGAATATCTGAGCATTTTTTTTTATTTATTTCCCCGACCACCCAATTGGGGAAATTTAGATCTATCTGTATTTTACCATTCAGTGTTTTGGAGGCGACCAATGTCCATCTCTATCCCTTCACTGTCAGACCCTTCATTCTCTGAAACGTGCGAGTCATCTTTGCTTCCTGAATGATATGGTTCAAATAAATAGGGTTGCAGTACTTCGTTAGAACCAACTCCCTCTTCTTCATCACTTGATCCTGCTTCTTCCTCAAAAACTATCGACAAATCACTCACAACTTCCTCCATTTCATCGTACTCAGTCATGCTTGTTTACATCTTTGGTTCACCTCATTACGTCACAAAATGGTGGCGGCATTTGACTCAATTTTGACAAACGAACATCGCAATAGTCTGCATCACGATTTAATATATGGTAGTATATGGAAACAAAATTTTATTTGAATTTTTTTTGTCTACACAGAATAAAAACACAGTAGTTCTTCTTTCTAATGATGTCTTGGTTTAATTATGTCACAGACTCTTTAAAGCCAAGAGCAGAACATCAATAAAGGTAGTAAGAGAAATGCTCTTTGCTGATGACAGAGCTCTAGTTGCACACAGTGCGGAAGATATGCAATCTTTAGTGGAGAAATTTGCAAGAGCAGCTAGCCAATTCAGCCTCAGAATCAACATCAAGAAGACAGAGTGCCTCTATGTAACGGGTCCCCTTTTTGGGCACCCTTAAACGGCTGTGATCGGGGACACTAGTGTATACGTGTGGGCGGCATAGGGATCACGATGACACCAGACTGATGTTTCCCACAATTTATTTACTCCTGTTGGAGAAATAAAACAATATACATCACTCTTCGTCTGTACCTCGATCCCACACAGGCTCCCCCAGCAAAGCAATGCGGTACTGTGTGGGAAAGGGAGCTCTAAAATAATTTCACAATACATAAAATAAATCACATTACAAATGAGAAAATTTACCAAAAACAGACATACCTGTTGGAGTAATAAAACAACATACATCACTCTTCGTCTGTACCTCGATCCCACACAGGCTCCTACATTTACAAAGATATAAGTTACACAACGGCACAAGCTGCCAGAGTCACCATAGAGCTTATATTGGCACGCAATTCTAAAATGGCGACTAGTGGACTTCTAAGGTGTGCCAAAAACATCCATGAAACTCTTATTTACAATATAAACAACGAAAAATATATTACAGTAGCATGTCAAATTAACAAGGAACAATTACAAACCAAGGTTGCAGTTTAAATGATAAAACTGATGAACAAAACAGTCATTTAATGCCAACAACGTTTTAAGCACAACTTACCCCCAGCAAAGCAACACGGTACTGTGGGGTAAAGGAGAAACTACCAGAACCTCGGAGGTACAGGAAGAGCGGATGTGGGCAGTGTACCGCCAAAATAAAAGCACTCAAGTAAATAAAATTCACAATAATATAAAGGAAAACATGACTGAGAAAAGGAATGTTTAAGGTGCATTTTCAACTCCGTTACACCCACCCCACTGAAATTTATCAAACTTGAGCCACAGCTACACAGAACTCATGACAATAAACAAAACACCCGGGGTTAGTTAAAGAACACCATCTGAAAGAGTGTCCCACACAAGGACGAAGTGGCATGAGAGCAGCGCTTATCTCTCAACCCAGCCACTGGTAAGGGAGTGCCTTGTACACCCCACCAAAACCCCCAACTATTAGTGTAGTAAAAGCTCATGTATAATAAAATAAAATAAAATAGCTGATCACTAGAATTCAAGGTCAAGTCCACAAAAGGATAGTCCACTCATGTAGCAATTAGTCATTCAAAGTCTGAAACACAGACCTACAAACAGCCTTAACATTGAACTTGTCCTGAATTACATCTTGCCTGGACATTGTCTGCACTAGTCTATTTACAGGTCTAATCAGGTGACCAAATCTTGACCTGATTTGAGATTGTGCATTGGGACGGTCACAATGTGTACGTGACGTCTGGTCAACAGTACAGCGAACAAGGGGAGTGTTTGTCTGTCTCTCGGAGTCAGGAACAGAAACTAGTTGACTGTCAAGTGTTTGTCCACCATGAGTATCAGTAGCAGCTGTAGTCACAGGTCTAGAGTCAGAGGACATGGGATGATCTACACCTTGAGAAACAGGTGCAACTGAAGAGTTCTGGGGGTCAGAGGACACACTTGTCACATCAGAAACATCTACCTGTGACACAGATGGTTCAGTGAGCTGCGTGATCCACTCAACAGTTCTCCTTTCAGAGTCAACAGGTTCTGGATCAACTAATGGTTCACGTGTTTCTCCACATGAAGACGGATCACCTGTACCAGCCTTACTCTCTCCCTCGAAGAGGTCCACAGATGTATCTCCCTCATCGCCAGTGTCTGTAGCTAAGGTTTCTGGAAGTAAGGTGGATGAACCATGGTTGGACACATCGCACACATCCACCACAGGAAGAAAATTTACCAGCATCAACAGATTCCTGTGGACCACTTTTGTCCGTCCAGTAAGAGTGTCACAAATTCTGTATGTATGGGTCTGTGGGTTCACATCTATTACAGTGTAAACAGTTGATTCCCATTTATCAGCAGTTTTCTTTTTGCCTCTCTCCTTTCTGTTGGCCAAAAGCACCCTGTCACCAATCTCAATCTTGGATCCTGTCACTTTCCTGTTGTAAAGATTAGCATGTCTGTGTTGCTCCTTAGCAGCACGGTCCTGAGCAACCATCATTGCTTCTTTTAGCTCACAGGTGAGAGTTGCCACATACTTGTCATAACTGGTTACATCAGCATCGTGAAGAACAGAACGAAACATGACATCTACTGGTAAACGGGGCACACGGCCATACATGAGGTAAAAAGGAGGAAAGCCAGTCGTCTCAAGGGCTGTACAGTTGTACATAAATGTCAAAGTCTGCAACCGTCGTGGCCAGTTAGCTTTCACCTCAGGGGACAGTGCACGAATCATCCCACCCAGTGTCCTGTTAAACCGTTTGACACTCCCATTTCCCATTGGGTGGTAAGGGGTAGTGTGAGATTTCCTGACACCAGACACTTTGAGGAGTTCACTGATTAATTGACTTTCAAAATTAGGACCTCGGTCACTGTGGATTCTTTCTGGGAATCCAAAGACACAAAAGTACTTGTTCCACAGAACATTTGCCACTTGCTTAGCTGTTTGATCCTTACAAGGAAAGGCCTGAGCCATCCTGGTAAAGTGATCTGTTATCACTAGGACATCAATAGACTTGTTCCTAGAGTCTTCAGCTGACCAACAGTCAATGCAGACCAGCTCCAGCGGTCTAGATGACAAGATGCTCTCTAAGGGAGCTCGTCCCTCAGGTTCAGCTGACTTGCTGAGGACACAACGCTGGCAGTGTCTGACATGGTCTCTAACATCTCTCTCAAGGGTCATCCAGAAAAATCTCTGTCTGGATAAACTGAGGGTTCGCGACTGGGCTTGATGACCAGCATCATCATGCACGCCTTTCAAGACCTCATCCTTAAGTGAGTCTGGGACAACATACAGAAGCCGTTTGGACTTGGTTCTCTGGTCTCTTGAAACTCTGTACAGAACACCATTGCTCACAGATAGCTTATCCCAGTGTTTCAGATATTTAATCACTGAAAATGATTCTTTCACCCTTTCTCTCCTTGAGGGTCTCCGATGTCTTTCAACATAAAACAGGACGCGAGAAAGAGTTCCATCCTCCAACTGTTTGTCACGCAAAGCCTTTTCAGAATAGGCAGGCAACGGGTCTTGACCTGGTGGGACTAACTGGGGCAAAAACTGCAAGGCTTCAATTGCCCGGGCCCTCGGACCAGCATCCCACTCAATGTGTGACTGCATCACAGCAGACACTTCTTCTGAATTCACAATCTGAGTGTGAACCCGAGAGGTATAAGCATTGTCACACATCGCATCCACGTGACCACAGGATGAACGAAAAGCATCCTGAACAGAGGCAGTAGACACATTTTTGACTTCACTGAGGAGTTTCACATATGGCTCATTGAACAGTCTGTGACCAATATTTTCCTTGACAAAAGGCACATGGCTTAATGCATCAGCCACAATGTTCTGCCGCCCTGGAACATACTTTATGTCAAAGTCATACGCAGCCAACTTGGCTACCCAGCGTTGCTCACAACAGTCTAACTTGGGCTTTGTCAATATGTGAGTCAAAGGATTGTTGTCAGTCCAAACAGTGAATTTGTGACCCTTTAGAAATGACTAAACTTGTCACTGATGGACCATTTCAAAGCCAGAAATTCCAGTCGGTGCGTTGGATAGTTTTTCTGAGACTGTGTCAGTGACTTACTGGCAAAACCAATAGGTCTGGCATGACTTTCACCTTCCTGGACTTGGGACAGAATGGCACCTATCCCATTCAGAGATGCATCAGTTGAAAGCATGAAGGGATGGTCAAAGTTAGGATGAGCCAAGACCACAGTGTTAACAAGTGCAGAGTTGAGACTTTCAAAGGCATGCATGTGCTCTTGGGTCCAGTCAGAAGCACAAAGCTTTCTGCAAGCCATCTTGGTTTTCTTACATCTGCCTTTAAATTTTCCACCTTTCAACAGGCTGAACAATGGCTTGGCAATGGCAGAATATCCTGGCACAAAATGCTGATAGTAATTAACCATCCCTAAGAAGGATCTAAGTCTTTTTTGGGACGGTGTCACACCATCAGTGTCCATAAGGTCAGTACAAGTCATTTTTACGATGTTTTCAACCTTATTTGGGTCGGTTGAAACACCATTCTCATCAATTACGTGACCAAGAAACCTCACAGATCTCCTGAGGAAAAAACACTTTTTGGGTGCCAACTTCAAGTTGTGCCTACGCAGCCTGCTGAACACCATCTCAAGGCGCTGCAATGTACTCTCCTCATCAGATGCAAAAATCAGCAGATCATCCAAATAGCACAACAAAGTCAAGTAATTCTGGTCACCAAAAATGGCAGTCATCATGCGGATAAAACTAGCAGGACTATTGCATAATCCCCGGGGCAGGCGATTGTACTCATATAAGCCCATCGGAGTGGTAAAAGCAGAATACTTCCTGTCATCCTCATGAAGCGGCATGTTGTAGAAGCCGGACGTTAAATCCACTGTGCTGAAGAGGCAGTTACCTCCCAGTGCTGCCAGACAATCTGCCTGGTGAGGGAGAGGGTGAGCGTCTTTCAGAGTCCTCTTATTCAGCCAGCGAAAATCCGTGCAGATGCGGAGGTCGCCATTCTTTTTCCACACAAGAACCAAAGGAGATGCATACTCGCTAGTTGATTTCCTGATAATGTCTTTTTCCTCCATTTCATTCAGTACCTGGCTTAATTTCTGATACTGACAAGGGGGTACACACCTGTATGGGAGTCTGAATGGTTTATTATCAGATAAATGTATGCGGTGTACAAAGCCCTTAGCTTCTCCGCAGTCTAGGTGGTGGCGTGAAAAGACATCCTCGTACTGAAGTACTAAGTCAGCCATTCTCTTTTTGCAGTCCTCTGACACTTGGCATGAATTAATGTCTATGTCACAAAGCCCCCCTGACTTGAGGTTTTCTTTTACAGACTCCATACCGGCATCACATGCCGTTGTAGACTGTGTGTAGCAGGTCACTGGTACACTAGACCGCTCAGCTGCGTCCATGTCTTCAAGGGCTACACATGTGTAGACGTCAGCTAGCTTTGCATTGCGCCGTAACAACACAGGCTTGTTGGACGTGTTGATGAGTTTGAGCGGGACCCACCTGTCACCCCACATAGGAGTTACAATCTTAGCTACTAGGACACCACTAGGAGCTGAACGAGAAGATGTGGGCTCTGTCATGACTGTACTGCCTGGAGATACAACAGTGTCTTTAGGCAATTTACCCCAAACAAGGTACTCACGCCCAGGTTCAAGGTAGGTGGCTGAGTTACATCTGACAGTACCAACTTTGTCAGGAATGTCATTTCCTTTCCAGGGGTTCAAACCAGTGAGCATAGACAAGAACTGCTCAGCTTCTGGTTCTGCAGTTGGGCAGGGGCCAGACACTGTTTTCCAATAGGATTTGCATTGTTTTGAATGGTGTAGGATGTGCTTTATGACATTGGTACCAATAATCAACTCATCATGCTGACCACAGACAACCAGAGTGGAGACTAGCATTTTACAACCATACACCTCCATCACAATGTCAAAAGCACTCTTTGGCCTGACACGCTGTCCACCACACCCAACCAGCATCACATTCACATCAATCTGGTTCTGATTTGTTATCACTCCAGCAGTTCTTAGTTTCTTCTCTGCATCCTCGTTGATACTGCAGGCCATGGAGCCACTGTCCAGCATGCCATCAATTATCACTGTGCCACCAAAAGCCACTGGTGTGTAGAAAAGGCTGGAACTGTTGCCAATTATGTGAATGTTCTGATACACAATAACTACATCATCGCATGAGCTTCTCACCGATGCAAAAATCGACTCAGCATCAGATGTGTCACTGCAGTGGGAGCTTGAGGTGAGACCTGCACTGTCTCCCTCCAAGTACAGGTCAGTTAGTTTCCCTGAGACTGAGAAGGAGGCTGACAGTTGTTGTTGGGACAGGCCAGTCTGGTATGACCAGGGGAAAGACAGGTAAAACACAGTTTCTCAGACATGCAATGTGAAATGGTGGAGTGATGTGTGTCATTACAGACCTTACAAGTTGCTTCTCTGGGGCGTCTCTGACGAGGGGCACGTTTAAATCTGTTGCTCTCAGTCGGGTGAGGAATTGTACACTGCTGCAACTTCTCCATCATTTCCTGAAACATGTTAACCATGCGACCAAGGAGCCTCTCCTCTGACTGTTGGAGATTTTGAGCAACAACCGGCACACTAGCACAATCTGAGTTGGGGGGATTTGGGGTAGGGGCAGAGATGGGGAATGGAGAGGGACCATGACATGTAAACTGTCGGGTTTGAGGAAGTGAAGAGGGAATGACTGGGGTGTGGCACTGTTCTGGCATGGTCATGGCTGAAGATGGCAACCTAGGTTTGTCAGATGTTACAGTAGCTGTGTGACTCATTAGCTGTGGACCATCAGGTGCTCTGGCACTAGCTCCAACCTCTCTCTGATAATCGTCAATTCTCAACTGAACATCACGTGAGGTCCATTCATGAGGTGGTTTCCACTTCAAGGTGCAAGACAGATCAGGATCAGGACAATTTTTGACGAACATGATAGCAACCTCTTTGCTCATGTCCTCAGTCTGCTTGCCTTGTCTACGCAGGCCCTCGAGAGCCAGGTCTGCTGCTTTGTTCAGCCTTATCCTGTAGTCCACTGGGTTTTCTCTGTGCCTGGGCAGGGTTGCATAAAAATCTGCGAGCGGAAGACATGAGGAGGCATCACAGAAGTAATGGAGAAGAACATCATAAATTATCTCAGGTTTCTTTTTAGCATCTAGCTCCAGGTCACTACGCAGGGCAACTTTCACAACATCTCTGGCTTTGCCCAGTAAATGACTCATTATTTCTCCTGCTTGCTCACACACAGGAATCTCTCTCTTCTTAAGGTCAGTCTTAGACAAGTCAATCCAGTCCTGAACTGAATATTTGTCAGTACTGTCACCTCTAAATTTGGGTAGTTCTCTGTCTGACTTAACATGGACAGTCACGTGTGGAGGGTCATATTTGGTAACATCACAATGTGCAGTTCGATCAGTAGGAGAAGTCTGGTTGTCATTGGTCATATTCACAACACCAGCAGACATTAACTTAGCAACTACAGACTCACCAGTTTGAGCACCAAGCTGCCCTACCATATCTGTAAGTTGTTCAATGGCATCAACATTACTGCAGGGAGTGGAAACATGAGGACCTTCACCCATGAACTCACCAACAGGAATACAACCTGGGCTCTGACCTAACCCTGTATCCCCACCACTGTTCATGAATTTGGAATGTCCCACATCTCTACTATTAGCAATATCACCGCGCCAAACACCTCTTCCTTTTGGCAAAACAGGTGTTGTATAATTATCCATGTCTCTTTTTTTTTTTTGGTTGATAGTACTACTTTACACAGTGAAATGTACTTGCATTGTGTATAACTCCAAAGTAAAGTGACGTAAATTACAGTACAGGATTACAATTATTACTATTCCAAATACCATAAATGTACTGTGGGTAATCAGTTAAAATGCGCTTCAACAGTCCTTTATATGTCTGACCACATATACGTCCCAGCGTAGACCTAATTTGGTGATGCAGCATCCACGGTGACCGGCGTCGAGCTGATCTGAAGATATCCGGGTCACGGCACCAATGTAACGGGTCCCCTTTTTGGGCACCCTTAAACGGCTGTGATCGAGGACACTAGTGTATACGTGTGGGCGGCATAGGGATCACGATGACACCAGACTGATGTTTCCCACAATTTATTTACTCCTGTTGGAGAAATAAAACAATATACATCACTCTTCGTGTGTACCTCAATCCCACACAGGCTCCTACATTTACAAAGATATAAGTTACACAACCGCACAAGCTGCCAGAGTCACCATAGAGCTTATATTGGCGCGCAATTCTAAAATGGCGCATAGTAGACTTCTAAGGTGTGCCAAAAACATCCATAAAACGCTTATTTACAATATAAACAACGAAAAATATACTACAGTAGCATGTCAAATTAACAAGGAACAATTATAAACCAAGGTTGCAGTTTAAATGATAAAACTGATGAACAAAACAGTCATTTAATGCCAACAACGTTTTAAGCACGACTTACCCCCAGCAAAGCAACGCGGTACTGTGGGGGAAAGGAGAAACTACCGGAGCCTCGGAGGTACAGGAAGAGCGGATGTGGGCAGTGTCCCGTCAAAATAAAAGCACTCAAGTAAATAAAATTCACAATAATATAAAGGAAAACATGACTGAGAAAAGGAATGTTTAAGGTGCATTTTCAACTCTGTTACACCTATCAACCCCCAAAGTTCCAGTTATCAACATCACTACCAGAAGAGATCAGCATTGGTACAGAGCCACTAGTCAAGTGTAAGACTTTCAAGTATCTCGGGAGTACTGTTTCAGAGAATGCTAGGCTGGAGGACGAACTATCTCTCAGAATGGGAAGAGCGAGTGCTGTGTTTGGAAACGAGGGAGAGATTGTGGAACAATCAACATGTGTCTATCCATGTGAAGTGCAAAGTGTACAGAGCAACAGTACTGGCTACTCTATTGTATGGTGCTGAAACTTGGACTGTCTACAGGGCGCAGGTAAAGAAACTTCACGCGTATATGATGAGACACCTTTGAGCCATAATGAATATCTCATGGAAAGCCAAGATAGCCAACACAGAAGTGCTGAAACGAGCTGGTCTACCATTAATGGAGGACATGCTAATACAGATGAACCAGAGGTGGCTCGGACATGTTGAGAGGATGGATCATCAGTGTCTTCCTCGGCAGTTACTCTACTCACAGTTATGCGAGGGCAAATGCAATCAGGGTAGACCAAGGCTCAGATTTAAAGACACTGTAAAAAGAAACCTGAAGAAGTTGAATATAGACAGGAGTTCCTGGAAGCGGAAGGTGAAGGACAGGGCTGTGTTGTGTATGTAAATAGGCTGTATGACTAAGATCAAATCAAATCAAATCAAAATCAAAATCAAATCAACCTTTATTGTCATATTGCTGTACATACAACTGTAGTGCAGGCAAGATGAAACTGCGTTTCTCTCGGCATCCATATAAGTAAAAGAACATGATTTAAGACACACTCACACATATCTTCATCCCCCACCCCACCACATCCATTCACACATCCCTGAGACATACACAATACTAACTAACTAACCTGCACTTATATAGAGCTTTTCTAGTCACAAAGACCACTCAAAGCGCTTTCACTAATGCTAACCCTCTATTCTAAGGGCCTATAGAAAACAGATATCTAAGGACAATTTAGAACAACCAATTAACCTAACATGCATGTCTTTGGATTGTGGGAGGAAACCGGAGCCCCCGGAGTAAACCCACACAGCACAGGGAGAACATGCAAACTCCATACAGAAAGGTTCCAACCCCTGCCAGCCCGGGGATTCGAACCAGGAACCTTCTAGCTGTAAGGCAACAGTGCTAACCACTGCACCACCGTGCTGCCCGGTATACTTATATACATACTTGAAAAACTAACCAGAAGTATAATATACAAATAATATACATAATGTCCGTAGGTGCAGTAGTATGTATGAGAGATTCCGAATCAACTGTTCAGCATCTTAACAGCTTGCGGAAGGAAGCTGTTAATTAGTGTGGTGGTTCTGCCTCTGATGCTCTGGAATTGTTTGCCAGATGGCAGAAGTTCAAAGTGTTTATGCAGAGGGTGAGAATGGTCCTTGACAATGTTCAGTGCCCTGCTCCTACAACGGTATGTTGATGGCGGCTGGGTTGGTCATGGGTTAGACCGGGGTGGCAACTGCCTGTTTCTGGTGGTGACGCCGCCCATGGTATAAAGGTGTGGGCAGAAGAGGCTCTGCCTCTTTCATCGTGGAGCCACCTGGTCAGCGGGGCATGTGCCATAAGCCTGTTTATATATCTGACACTGCATATAATAAAGTTCCGTTAAACCACAGCAACCGTGTGCTTGCTTTGTCTAAGTTATGGACATAACATTTGACGACGAGGTAAAAGCGGGAATGGATAGTTTTGGTGCTGAACTTCGGACGTTTTTGGAGGCGCCAGGCACGCCGCCCATGCCATGGCCTCGTTGGTTCTCGTCTTTTACCAACTACCTTGTGGTCTTGGACCTCGGTGAGCGTGGGAGGCTCCATGCGAGATCAGTGCTAATCCAAAAGTTGGGTGCTGAGGGGCAGAGAGTGTTAGACAGTCTGGGTGGGGCCGACAGTTTTGACGGCGTGGTGGAATTAATGGCGTGCCATTTTCGCGCTGGTGAGAGCGTCACGGTCCGGCGCATCCATTTTCGACAGTGCCGCCAGCGTCTAGGGGAGCTGGTATCAACATTCGTGGCCGGGCTCAGTAGGCTGGCGAGGGGGTGTGAGTTTGGACGCCTGGAAGAAGAAATGATTTGGGACCAACTGGCGGAACACGTTCGTAGTGAAGCACTCCGGTCCAGGTTGTCGGAGTTTTTAGGAGAGTTGACGTTGACATGGCTGTTGAACTCACCCAGCGTTTTGAGGCAGCAGAGATCATTGCGAGGGGCCTGCCTGAAGAGGCTCTTCATAGCGGAGATGATGCTCACGTGAAGGCACCAAGTTGGGACCCTAAAGACAGTGATGCCGGAGGTGACTCGTATGCCACAGTGGTGAAGATACGGTCTGTCCCTGGTACACCTCGTTGTTATGGGTGTGGGTCCCCTGTTCAACACTATAAAGCCAGTGTGTGCCCAGCGAGAGGAAAGCGATGTGGCAAGTGCAGTCTGTGGGACCACTTCGTCAGAACGTGCGACAACTTTGTATGCAGGAGCCGCAGGAGATACCTAGGTGCTGCGCAGAAGTCTCCCACCATTGTGCATATGGTCTCCCCAGCGACTACGGGGAGGATCGGTTGTGATGTCATGCTCGACAGTGTTGTCGTTCCGCTGTTGATTGACACAGGTGCTGTTATCTCAGTGTTGAACATGACGACCGTGAACAGTTTGATTCCCCATCGTGAGATTAAACCATCTGAGAGAGATTAGTATGGCTATGGACTGAACAGGCCAGCTGTGATGGGCTTTATGGAGGTAGAAGCCTGTTATGGGTCGGTTGTAGTGCCCCAAGCCCACATACATGTCACCGCTGCGGGGGTTAACATCATGGGGTGTAACCTATTTTATTGCCTGGGTTTTTCGATCGCCAATGTGTCGGGTGAGGAGTGGTCAGGCTGCGGACTGTGGAGCGGCGTGGAAATGAGGGAATTGGACTGGTTGGACATGTGTCAAGAGGAGAGCATGTTCGGCGCTACGCGAGGATGCCATGGGTTGGACCCGATGCCGGTCTGTTTGATGCCCAAACTGGGGGCACGGAATGGCACGATGAGACCTCACAGGCAGCCTGTAAGGACGAGGCACCCACGCTGGATCCAGAAAGAGCGGGACGAGTGAGCAAGTTGCTTCATCGCTCGGGAGGACAGTCAGCCATGGAAAACATGGACTGGGCCCAAGAGTCGACTGGACCGTTGGTGGAGACCGGTCAGACCAATCGTCATCGGAGGAGGAAGTCGCGGGCCTCCCTGCAGGTCGGCAATCTGGTGTGGCCTAGGGTTGAGGCCTGGATGAGAGGAGACTACGGCTCGCGAGAGCACAGCTCGTGAGAGCAGCGTGATGGGAGGAGGCAGCTTCGAGTGGAGGCCATTCGGAGCCATGGGTTTTTGCGCTTGTCTGACCAGACCTGGAGGCACCCGAATGAGCTGCGCAAGGTGGAGGAGATGGGACAACGTGGGGGGAGCCCCGAGGTCAAGAGACGGAAGCGTCAGGAGAAAGACCCGCCTGAGGACTGAGAGAATTATTTTATTTTGTTTGCCTGTGTCTTTTCTGCTCAGTCCAGTTGTGCTTTATTTTCTGGTTTATGTTTGCTGGTTGCTGGTTGGTACCCTGTTTAATTAAAAAAAAAAAAAAGAAGGAAAAGTAAGGAGAATTTAGAGAATATGAGCTCTTTGTGGGAGTAATTTTCCATTGTAATTATTGTATCTTTTTGTGGGGTTTTGACCTGTGGGGCTCATTTGTGTAAATTTTGTTCTAATTTTGAGGGAAATTTTATTGGAATAATGTTTTATGTGCCCAATTTTGGGGTGGTGGGGTGTGTTTAGCCCATGTAAAATTGTTTGTAATTGGTCATTTACATACCCAACGTTTGAAATGTGCCCAGTGTGTGAGGGTTTGTTGGGGGGGGGGGGGGCGCCAGTAGCTAGTATTCGTCTTATATTTGTCAGTTTTATGTGGAGCTGTTATTTTAATTTTATTTTGTTTTATTCTCTTAGTTACACGGCTTAGTTCTGTTTGGCAGCAGAATAATCCGCCCAGCCATGTGGGGGTGCTAATAGTCTACCTGGCCCCCCGTGTGCATGGATAGGTTGTTTATTTGTCTTTGCAATTGCTTTGTTTTAGTGTGTGAGTCGGGAAGCAAATTTGGGGGGGTGGGTCTATCTGTGCACTTGGCATTTTTTTTGAAGGGGGGAGAAATGTTGTGTATGTAAGTAGGCTGTATGACTAAGATGGCGGCTGGGTTGGTCATGGGCTAGACTGGGGTGGCAACTGCCGGTTTCCAGTGGTGGCGCCACCCATGGTATAAAGGTGTGGGTGGAAGAGACTCTGCCTCTTTCGTCGTGGAGCCACCTGGTCAGTGGGGCATGTGCCATAAGCCTGTTTACATATCTGACTCTGCATATAATAAAGCTCTGTTAAACCACAGCAACCGTGTGCTTGCTTTGTCTCAGTTATGGACATAACAGGCTGCATGGAGGAATCTGATCAGTCCTAAATGAAACAGTCACTGTCGCCCCTGACAGACTGCTATGATGATGATGGTGGCTCCGTTTGCCATGAAAATATTAGCCATGTCCTGTCTAGTGTTTATATATATCTATGTTTCTGGCCACTAGAGTCTCATCAACCAGCTGCTCAGATGTTAAATATTGTGATTATTTCGGACCTGTAAAAAAATTTCAAAGTAATTTTTCATCAATATACTATCTTTTTAAAAAGAATATAAAGACTGTAATTCTGCACCTTTCCAAACTTTTGTTTTCTTGCAGGCTTGGAGTTTTGTGGAGCTGCAAATGCGATGCCATGCTGTGGCTCACTGGGCTCTGGCACAGGGCTGGGCTGAGGGTGATGTAGTGGCTGTGTACATGGAGAGTCAGCCATTAGTGGTAGCTCTGTGGCTGGGTCTGGCTGCGGTGGGCATAGAGGCCGCCCTCATCAACCACAACCTTCGACTGCAGTCACTACTGCACTGTGTCAATGCATCTGGAGCTCGAGCCATTGTGTTTGGAACAGAGATGACCAGAGGTGGGAATAATATTTGAAATATTTAGATACTGTGTGTGAATATATACTATTTGATGCAGTCAGCCATGGGCAATGACATTTGTTCAATTGCAAGTGCTCAAGTACAAAATTGTACTTTTGTGAGTAGTTTTATTGCAGGACACTTTTATGCTTACTATTTTTGAAGAAAAACCTGCACCTTTACTTGAGACTGGTCATAATCTTAGAGTTACTTTAAATTTAATTGATTTAAAGTTAAAGAATTGCATTTTTCTCTCAACAATTTTACTTCTCATAAGATTTGAAGTCATTGTTATTCTGGCTCTGGAAATATGAAGGAATCTGCTGTTTCTTCATCAGATTTAGATTATATTACATCCACTTCCACCCTTTATATTTTCCTTCTAGCGGTGTCAGAAGTGATCAACATGCTGCAGCCTGACATGGTTCTGTTTAGCAGTGGTGAGCAGAAAGATGAAGAGCTCTGCAGCTCCCGGGTCCAGAAATTGGACACCCTTCTAGCCCTCTCACCCACACACCCACCAGAATACAAACTCAAAAAGGAATTTAATGGTGAGCCTGTATAGTATTTGTGGATGAGGTACGAATTCATTACAACATCATCTCATGTTACATTTTACAGTTTATTACAACATGTTCCTAACAAGTCTTTGCCTGCCAAAAGAAAGTTATTGCCCAGATTTCTCCTATTATAAATGCAAAAGTACAGCTGAGATATACATACACCACTTGCAAAAACATCAACTCTTAATGAAATAGTCCCATAAATAGTCCCATAAATTCAAAGATTCAAAGATTTTTACATGTCAATACTTTTATACATACAGGACATACAGGAGAGTTGAAATGCAGTTTCTCTCTCTTTTAGTGGTGTGCACAATACGCAGTGGTGGGAAAAAGTGTTTGCCCCCTTCCTGATTTCTCATTTTTTTGTATGTTTGTCACACTTTAATGTTTCAGATCGTGAAACAAATTTAAATATTAGACAAAGATAACACAAGTAAACACAAAATGCAGTTTTTAAATGAAGGTGTTTATTATTAACACTAGAAGACCCAGACATTAGCCCTCTTGTGGCCACTTGATGGTCCCCCTATGGGTTTTCTAGCCAAAAAGGCCAAATGGCCCCTCTCTGGGACTTCTATTAAGAGGAAAAAAAATCCAAACCTACATGGCCCTGTGTGAAAAAGTGATTGTGTGGCGGGTTGGTGTAACCCCCACAACAGACTAAGGACAGACAGCTCGCTACTCCCGGTTTTTTCCGCTGCACTACTGAGATGTAATGTGCCATACATGCATTGTGATGTTAATGTGCCATTCATTCATTGTGTTCATGCGTCCTGTCCTTACTGTGACCTAGAGACTGAGATCAATATGTAGATGTGCCTTGTAACCTCTTTGTCCTGCAGCTGGAGCAGAGGCCAGCAATCTGCCTATTGTGATGTATGTCTCTCAAATGCAAATGTCTCATGCCTGTTCTGCAGTCTCTTTGATCATACCCACTGCTGGGAATGCTCTTTTATGTATTGTTGTAGTTGGGTATATATACTGCACTGTAATCCATGCTCATCCTCTCTTTCTCTCAATCTGATTCCTGCAACTGCTGCTGACACACACTGTCTCCCCTCTGAGAGCCTGAGGAATTCAGCTTCAGCCTGCTCACACTATGGGCTGGAGCCGAGTTCCCGTGAAGGCGGTATGATTTAATAAACCTGCTTAAAACCTTCACCAACGCCGCTTTATTTCATGCCGCCGCACTGGTGACCTGACGCTGAAAAGAACACGCTGCCAGTGAACGCTTCACTGGTGACCCCAAGAATGCGCACGCTTTGTGCAATGCAACCTTCTGGTCTGGACGGCCACGCTGGCGACCCGACGCTGAAAAAAACACGCTGCCAGCAAACACAGCAGCCTGACGCAAACGAGCTGCCCTCCCTTCTGCTTCAGGGAGACCTCGACGCGGAGCCAACACAGGCGAGCTACTCTCCGGACATCACCCACGACCGGGAAAACTGCAGAAAACGTCATGGCGAGACCCTCGCCTGAGATCGGGACGTCCACGCTGGACCGGGCGAGGGACACAGAACATCTTCTCCCTCTCACCGCTACTCCTCCCTCTCAGCGATCCTACTCATCTACCCGAGCCTGAGGGGCAAAGATCGTCTATCTCCCCTCAACGCTCCAACGCACCATGACTAATCTGCAGCCACAGCTCATCATAGATGTTTATCGGCGCCGACTGCGCCGATCTCCACCCAATTTCCTGACCCTGTCTCCTCTCCAGCTGGCCCACCCACGCACGGAACCCCAGCGCACGCACCGGGGAGTTACGAGGACGGCGCACCACGAACGGGACAATAACGGCTCCAGAGACCGCCATCGTCCTCCGCCACTGCACATGCCCAAGAAAAACGGCCGATCGCCACCCTCGGAACCTTCAGGGCTGCCCGCACACCTGAAGCACGCTCGCAGCTCGCCCACAGGATTCACTAATGGTCTCAGCCACGGCACACAAGGGATTCAGCCGTCAGCTTTTCCCACACGCCAAGTCCCTCTGCTTTTGTTCCTTTTTTTTCTTACAGCCGCTCCTGCTTTTCTTCATGGCCATGAGAGGAGTCAGAGACTAATTTTTCTTCTTGTGATCTCTGCAAGTTCAACGGGACAGCCCCTCGACATCGCGAAACAACAAGCAATTTTTGCGCGGCCAGGACGATTTCACCGCTCCCGGCCGGCACTTACCACCCTCCCCTCCCCCTCCGCCTGCACAGAGCTTCTCCTGCTCGCTGCCCAAGCTGCATGATCGAGACCTCGGCCGCCTGCCGAGCCCTCTGGGAGGGAGCGTGTGGCGGGTTGGTGTAACCCCCACAACAGACTAAGGACAGACAGCTCGCTACTCCCGGTTTTTTCCGCTGCACTTCTGAGATGTAATGTGCCATACATGCATTGTGATGTTAATGTGCCATTCATTCATTGTGTTCATGCGTCCTGTCCTTACTGTGACCTAGAGACTGAGATCAATATGTAGATGTGCCTTGTAACCTCTTTGTCCTGCGGCTGGAGCAGAGGCCAGCAATCTGCCTATTGTGATGTATGTCTCTCAAATGCAAATGTCTCATGCCTGTTCTGCAGTCTCTTTGATCATACCCACTGCTGGGAATGCTCTTTTATGTATTGTTGTAGTTGGGTATATATACTGCACTGTAATCCATGCTCATCCTCTCTTTCTCTCAATCTGATTCCTGTAACTGCTGCTGACACACACTGTGTCTCCTCTCTGAGAGCCTGCGGAATTCATCTTCAGCCTGCTCACACTATGGGCTGGAGCCGAGTTCCCGTGAAGGCGGTATGATTTAATAAACCTGCTTAAAACCTTCACCAACGCCGCTTTATTTCATGCCGCCACAATTGCCCCCATAAACCTAATAACTGGTTGGACCACCCTTAGCAGCAACAACTGCAATCAAGCATTTGCAATAACTGGCAATGAGTCTTTTACAACGCTGCGGAGGAATTTTGGCCCACTCATCTTTGCAGAATTGCTGTAATTCAGCCACATTGGAGGGCTTTCAAGCATGATTCAGGTCAGTGACTTTGACAAGGCCACTCCAAAATCTTCATTTTGTTTTTCTTAAGCCATTCAGACGTGGACTTGCTGGTATGTTCTGGATTATTGTCCAAACAGACAGCAGAATCCAAGGTTCCATTTACCACAGGAAGTCTTCCAGGTCCTGAGGCAGCAAAGCAGCCCCAGATCATCACACTACCACCACCATAGTTTACTGTTGGTATGATGTTCCTTTTCTGAAATGCTGTGTTACTTTTATGTCAGATGTAATGGGACACACACCTTCCAAAAAGTTCAGCTTTTGTTTCGTCAGTCTACAAAGTATTTTCCCAAAAGTCTTGGGGATCATCAAGATGTTTTCTCACAAAACTGAGATGAGCCTTTATGTCCTTTTTGCTCAGCAGTGGTTTTCATCTTGGAACTCTGCCATGTAGACCATTTTTGCCCAGTCTCTTTCTTATGGTGGAGTCATGAACACTGACCTTAACTGAGGCAAGTGAGGCCTGCGGTTCTTTGGATGTTGTTGTGGGGTCTTTTGTGACCTCTTGGATGAGTTGTTGTTGTGCTCTTGGGGTAATTTTGGTCAGCCGGCCACTCCTGGGAAGGTTCACCACTGTTTCATGTTTTCGCCATTTGTGGATAATGGCTCTTACTGTGGTTCACTGGAGTCTCAAAGCTTTTGGCTTTATAACCTTTTCCAGACTGATAGATCTCTTACTTTGTTTCTCATTTGTTCCTGAATTTCTTTGGATTGCAGCATGATCTCTAGCTTTTGAGGATCTTTTGGTCTACTTTGGTCTACTAGGGGCGGCAGTGGCTCAGGAGGTAGAGCAGGTCGTCCAATAACCACATGGTTGGCGGTTCAAATCCCGCTCTCCCCAGATATCCTGCCGTTGTGTCCCTGGGCAAGACACTTTATCCCAATTGCTCCTGGTGGGTCTGGAAGCGCCATGTTAGGCAGCATGCCACCCTCAGTGTGTGAATGTGTCTGTGAATGGGTGGATTGCAGGATCTGTAAAGCGCTTTGGTCATCAAGAGATGAGAATAAAAGCGTTATATAAGTGAATGCCATTTACCATTTTTACTTCACTTTGTCAGGCAGGTCCTATTTAAGTGATTTCTTGATTGAGAACAGGTGTGGCAGTAATCAGTCCTGGGTGTGGCTAGAGAAATTGAACTCAGCTTTCCAAAGATGTGATAAACCACAGTTAATTTATGTTTTAACTGTGGGGTGGGGGGACAATCACTTTTTTCACACAGGGCCATGTAGGTTTGGATTTTCTTTACCCTTAATAATAAACACCTTCATTTAAAAACTGCATTTTGTGTTTACTTGTGTTATCTTTGTCTATCTTTGTCTAATATTTAAATTTGTTTGATGATCTGAAACATTTTAAGTGTGACAAACATACAAAAAAATGAGAAATCAGGAAGGGGCAAACACTTTTTAACACCACTGTAAAAGAAAAGAAGGAATAAGGATGAAAAACAACAACAGCAGTCTATGTACAGTAATGTTACCCATATTGCAAATAAAGATAAAAGTTAAAATCCAGCAATCCTATGTACAGATAAAAAAAAGTAGAGCCGTAATACCTGTAATTGCAAGTACAATGCGGTAGTGTAGGTGCAGACAGAGACAGATTGGACTACACATGATCAGTACTGCAATAACAGACAGCAGCAGGAATGGCATTTGTGCAAATGGCTGCAGTACGGTGCTGAGACATACAGCAGCAGATGTATTACTGTTGGTGTGCCAAGTCTTTCTGCGCAAACAGCTGAGGTAGCTATCGTGTGAGTGAGTGTGTTACAGTCCAGGAGTGGTGGGGGGGAGTGGGCAGAGTTCAGGATCCTGATGGCCTGGTGAACAAAGCTATTTAGCAGTCTTGTGGAGCAGGCCTGGAGGCTGCGGTACCTTCTCCCTGAGGGCAGGGGGCTGAAGAGGGAGTGTGAGGGGTGGGAGGTGTCGCCTGCAGTGCTGATGGCTCTGTGGGTGCAGAGGGGCCCCAATGAGCTTGCTGGCTGCTTTCACTGTGCATTGTAGAGTCTTTCGGCAGGAGGCAGTGCAGCTTCCTTACCACACCGTGATGCAGCTGGCGAGGATGCTCTCAGTGGTACCCTGGTAGAATAAGCACATGATGGGGGGTGGGACTCGTGTCCTCCTCAGTTTGTGGAGGAAATAGAGGCAAGTTTGAGCCTTCTTGGCCAGTGACATGGTGTTGTTGGACCAGGAGAGGTCCTCAGAGATGTGCACCCTCAGGAACTTGGTGCTGCTCACCCTCTCCACAGCTGCTCCATGGATGATCAGAGGGGGATGCTGTGTGTGTCCTCTCCTGAAGTTGACCACAATCTCCTTGGCTTTTTCCATGTTCAGAAAGAAATTATTGTCTTTACACCACTGGACCAGTTGGCTCATCTCATTTCTGTAGATGGCCTCTTCATTGTTGGTGATGAGATGCACCACCATCATGTCGTCCGCAAGCTTGATGATGTGGTTGGTGCTGTAGGCTGGTATGCAGTCATGGGTTAGCAGGGTGAAGAGCAGTAGGCTGAGCACGTACCCTTGTGGGGCCCCTGTGCTCAGTGTGATGGTCTTGGATGTGTTGCTGCCGACCCCCACATTCTGTGGCCTCCCTGTGAGAAAGTCCAGCACCCAGTTACAGAGAGAGGTTTTGATCTCAAGTGTCTGAGTTTTTGTATTAGGTGCTGGGGGATGATTGTGTTGAATGCTGAACTGAAGTCCAAGAACAGCATTCGCACATAGGAGTTCTTTAAGTCCAGGTGGGTGAGGGCTGGATGGAGAGCAGCAGCAATGGCATTTTCTGTGGATCTGTTTGACCTGTATGCAAACTGAGATGGGTCGTGGGAGGGAGGGAGGATGAACTTGATGTTCTGCATGACGCTCAAAGCACTTCGTTATAGTCGAGGTCAGTACTACTGGCCGGTAAACGCTGTAGCTGGATGGGACGGGCTTCTTTGGGACTGGTATTATGGTGGCTGTTTTGAAACATGTGGAGACAACAGCTTGACTCAGGGAGACGTTGAAGATGTCTGTCAGGACATTCTTGTGCTCCTTTGCACAGTCCTTTAGAACGTGACCTGGTATGTTGTCTGGTCAAGCTGCCAAGGTCCTCTTCATGCTAGCCAGATCCAGGTTTATAGCCTGCTCCTCTTGGGGAGGAGTGGTCTTCTGTGCTGATGTGCTGTTTTGCGTTCCAAAGTGGGCAAAGAAATCATTTAGGTTGTTAAGCAGTGTGATATTACTCACACAGGTCTGAGATGGCGGGTTGTAGTTGGAGAGGGTCTCTTTGTAACGCCAGAGAGAATGTGCATCTTTGGTGTTGCTGAAATGGCTGGATATTTTCTTGCTGTACTGTTGTTTTGCCTTCTTGATGCCTCGGGAGAGGTTGGCCCTAGCTGTTGTTAGTCCTGCAGTGTCACCGGCCCTGAAGACTGCGTCCTGAGCCCTCAGGAGCCTGTGAACCTCTGCTGTCATCCATGGCTTCTGGTTAGCATGAACAGTGACGGTTTTGCAGTGAGTGACATCATCAATGCATACAGCTATGTATGCTACAACAACCTCAATGTACTCCTCTGTGTTTGTGTGTCCATTGCGAGTGGCTGCATGCTTGAAAGTGTCCCAGTCTGTAGTCCTGAAGCAGTCTTTCAGAGCATCTGAGGACCCTCTGGCCACACACATACCTGCTTTTTTGTTGGTATGATGGCTCTCACTCTGTGTCTATATGCAGGCCTTAGCAAGATGATGATGTGATCAGAGAGACCCAGGTGGGGGAGAGCTCAGTATGCTCTCTTGTGAGTTGTGTACACCAGGTCCAGCAAGTTGTCTCCTCTTGTTGGAAAGTCCACATGTTGGCATAGTTTTGGTAGGAGGGCCTTTAAATAAAAGCTTGATTTGTAAAAGCATTTTATCAATCTGTTTTAATTCCATGTAATTCTTTCTGTTTTAAATCTCAAAACCATATTTTTAGTTCATAATGTGCATATATACATTAAACTACCTTGTCTTTAATAGATTTGTGTATCTAGGTATTGTAAAAAGTATTGTTTTTTTCCTTTGTTATTACATGGCATTCCTGTGTTCATACTCTTCAAGTCTTTGCTTGCTCAGCCCCGGCTCAAAGAAAATAGGAGTGACAGAAACATGTAAAGGAATGAGAGTTAAGATACATACCACCACATGAAACACTGGTTGCATGGGCCCTAATATTATACATACAGAAGAAATAATGGCCCAATAAGAATGCAAAAATACCTCATGTGAACACCTCAGTCAGTAATCTGAAGGATACATAAACCATTTATTGAATAATAAAAAAAAACATTAACCATAAACACTTATTCTATCCCATTCTTTGTATATGTGACCCACATGGGAGTATCTTGAGGGTTTCTGAGGGGCATTATAACATGGCTACAAAATGAAGTCCAAGTTTTTCATTGAAAATTTTAAAGATTTCCCTTACTTCTGTTTTAAGGGATTCATTTTAAGTTTTCACATCCCCTGTATAGTTTTGAAGACCAACAACCATTCCTGTGTTTTACACATGACAAAAAAAAAAAAAAAAGAAAAAAGTTCTTGCCTCCTCAATCACATTCATGAGCACCTTATCTGATTAGGCAAAGTACCAATCAGAAGTAACAACATATTGCCAAGTTACTAAACTAACTGCTAACACTAATTGGCAATGGTCCGTCACACAGCTGACATTTATACAAAAATCAGGACAGTGTGGTGACCCACCACAATCTACAGGGACATTCATCCTCACACTCAAAAAGTCCGGAAGAAGCAGAGGACCATCCACATACGGACAGAGAACCCCTGGGGGGACAACCAGAACAATGGACTACTGTGCATACATCCCCGGATTAAGGAGGAGACGTCCAGGCGCCAGTGGTCATGCTAATCATATGTATTGACTGATATGTATATCAATATGCTAATGTGCTATGCATTCTCTCTGTTTGTGTAACATGTATAAAAGAGCTTATGCCTCAGGAGGTCAACACAGCACAGCACTGTAGACCACAGTAGCGCACAGCGCTACAAGTGCGTCTCATTTTGATGGAGGAAATAAAACTCTGCAAACTTCCAGCTCGTCTCATCTAGCCTGAACTTATTCCTCCACACTGGTGACCCTTGACGAAGAATGGAACACGAGGCGAACACCCCGGAGATGACCCGGACGGGAAGCCCCAGTACGCGTCATGGTGCGCCCCTCGCCTGATCTTTTCCCTCCACACTGGTGACCTGACGAGAGAGAATGACGTCTGCTCCCTCTCACCGCGCTGTGGACCCCAGAGGACCAGAGAACGCCTGCAACCTCTTCATCTTCACTGGAGCGCGCTCCCCGGAGCGGGCAGCGCTTGGACCGTCACGCACCATGAACGGCAACACGAGCGAGCCAAAGGAAGCAGCCTGAACGGGGAAGGACATCGGCGCCAACTGCGTCGATTTCCACCAAGCTCCCCGAATCTGACTCAGCTCGCAACAATGAAGCCCCGCACGCACTCCGCAGGACTATGAGGACAGCGCAACTGCCAGTAATGTGGTCACTGCGCCAATCACGCGCCATGCACAGGGTCAAGCCAACTCCACAGACCGATACAGCGTCCTCTGCCATTGCACATGCCCGAGAAACATGGCCGATCACCAGCCTCAGAACCTTCAGGGCTGCTCACACACCTGAAGCAGACGTGCAGCCCGCACACAGGACTTTGTATGGGTTTCTTAGCCACGGCGCACAAGGGGAATTTAGCCGATTGCTATCCCCGATGGCTTTAGGGCTGCTTCCCGCACCTAAAAGCCAAATCGCCAGGTCCCTCACATAGCTGCAGTTGGTCCACAGCCGCTACGCATCCTCAAGGAATTTGGCCACTCGCCTTCCCCACATCCTCGCTGGGTCAAGCCGCGAGAGGAGTCAGAGACATAATTTTTTTTCACAGCCGCTGTGGATCACCGCCAGGTTTAACGGGAAAATCCCTCACCATCGTGGATCCACATGCAATTTTTGCGCGGCCCAGACACCTTTGACGTCCTGGGCTGGCACTCACTTACTCCCACCCCCTCCCCCTCCAACTCCACAGCACTCTTCCCGCATCTCACTCCCTAAAGCCGGCCGATCGCCGTCTGATTCCATTACGCACGACTGCACACCGGCCCCGGCGCCCAAGATCCACAGCCGTTCAATGTGCTGGAACTCGGAGCGGAGCACACTGTTCTTTCCATCCATCCCCCGTCCCCCCAATGGACTGACATGCCCTGTAACAGTTCTACCGGAGCTGGAGCCAAATGACGGGGGGGGGGGGGCACAGCCCCTTCTGAATGTTCTGGGGGGAGCCCTCTGGTGACCCACCACAATCTACAGGGACATTCATCCTCACACTCAAAAGGTATGGAAGAAGCAGAGGACCATTCACATACAGACAGAGAACCCCTGGGGGGACAACCAGAACAATGGACTATTGTGTATACATCCCCGGGTTAAGGAGGAGACGTCCAGGCGCCAGTGGTCATGCTAATTATATGTATTGACTGATATGTATATCAATATGCTAATGTGACATGCATTCTCTTTGTTTGTATAACATGTACAAAAGAGCTTGCTATACATGCCTCAGGAGGACAACAGAGCACAGCACTGTAGACCACAGTAGCGCACAGCGCTACAAGTGCGTCTCATTTTGATGGAGGAAATAAAACTCTGCAACCTTCCAGCTCGTCTCACCTAGCCTGAACTTATTCCTCCACAACAGCAGCAATTCCACACAAAAAAGAAAGGGAAAAAAGAGAAAGAAACCAAAATCTGGCTGCACGGTGGCGCAGTGGTTTAGCACTGTGGCAGCACAGTTTTACCCTCGGCCGGGGGATCGCGGGGATCATGAGATCGTGGGTTCGATCCCAGCCCCCGACCAACGGTGAGCTGTGTGGAGTTTGCATGTTCTCCCCGTGTTGCGCGGGTTTACTCTGGGATTTCTCCGGTTTCCTCCCGCATACCAAAAACATGTAGGTTTAGGGCGCTCGCGCACGCAGCGACCAGCAGCCGGTGGCTTGTCACCAGACTGCAAACCAAGTCTACCTACGGGTACAAATAAGTAACAAAAAAAAAAAAAAAAAAAAAAATCAATACAATCGTAGATAGCAATGCATATGAGTCTTCCCTTATTTCAATAGCACATCAGTGCTAAGCTAACAGCTTCAGCAACAACCTCTGGTTATTCAGTCTCACCGATAATGTCTTCAGATATTATTCTTATGGGTTGTGGGTTTGAAGCACAGCTCAGTGATGTGGAGGCATCAGCATCCCTAGGTAACTTCATAGTAAAACATGTTTTAGTCAGCCTGTTAGCTAACATTAGCTCTGATGCTGACAGGCTCTACTAAGATCCCTTGGTCTGAGTTAAAGTTGTCCACCCACAGGTTGTTGTGCTGTAAGGGGTATGGTGCTAATGCAGAGCTGCCAAACTTACAGAAAGGCTGGGAGTGAGATTTGGAGGCAATTGTGCACACGGAAACTGGAGAGTAGGGGTGGAGTGAGCGTGCATGTGCACACAATACACGGAAACAGTTGTTTTTTCAACACATAACACTACCTCAGAATAAGTTTTAGAACATGTTCAGTCTGCTTTATGCTGCCTTGAGAGCTTATTGTAGAAAAATCAGTAGAAGGTCAACATAATATTGGCAGTAATTTCTACATTTTGGAGTGAGCTATTAGGTTTGTGGTGTGAAGGAGAGAGGGAAAAAGAGTGAGGCTCACTCCCAAACAGTGAGAGTTGAAAAAACTGGCTTATATGTGTAGGTCATGGTGGTAGTACAGGAGCCTCTCCAGTGGGGTCCATCTAACAAAAGCTGTCATGTTCTGGACCACAGTGTTTATCAATAAAAAACTCCACGGTGGTAGATTAATAGGTATTTTATATCCAGTAAAACATGTTGATTTTTTATGGTCCAGCCAGTGTTGTTAGTTCAGAAGCTAATGGAGCCTCAGACTCAGAAACTCTGGTCAGGGACTGGATTAATATCATAGTCAATACCACGGTGACGGGTTGTAACTAAAGACTGGCTTACATTTTTAATGACGTAGGGAAATGTAAGAGCTATACCGGCTTCTCCCCATTCTGCTAAAATGTGAAAATATAAATATTTTAATGGTGAAGACAGAAGAACATTTTTACTCTGACTCAAAAAAAGCATTTTAGAAGGTTAAATCCCCCAAAACACACCATATTTTAGTGAATGTGATTCATTTTACTCATCTCTGGATGACCAAAGTGGCGGCGCGGTGGCGGAGTGGTTAGCATTGCAGCAGCACAGCAGCTCACCCTTGGCCGGGGGATCCTGGGTTCAATCCCAGCCCCTGACCAACAGTGATCTGTGTGGAGTTTGCATGTTCTCCCCGCATCTGCGTGAGTTTACTCCGGGATTTCTCCGATTTCCTCCCACATGGCAAAAACATGCAAGTTAGGTTAATTGGCATCAACTGGGGATTCTAAATTGTCCTTAGGTATGACTGTGAGAGTGAATGGTTGTCTGTTTCTCTGTGTTGGCCCTGCGATGGACTGGCGATCTGTCCAGGGTGTACCCTGCCTCTCGCCCAAAGATGCTGGGATAGGCTCCAGCCTCACCACCCCCCCCCCCCCCCCGCGACCTGAAAAGGATTAAACAGAAGAAGATGAATGAATGGATGAATGAATGGATGACCAAAGTGCTTTACAGATGAAACTATACACCCATTCACACACTGATGGCGGCAGAGCTGCCATACACGTGCGCTGGCCTGGCCCACTAGGGGTTCAGTGTCTTGCTCAAGCACACTTTTGACATGCAGACTGCAGACAGAGCGGGAATCAAACCCCTGACCCTCTGATCAGTAGTCGCTCACACTACACCTGCGCCACAGCCACCATCAACAGTAACCCTGGTATTGTTGATGGTCTAAAGGATCATGACAATGAGTTGTACAAAAACAGTGTAACTTAGATCAAAGCCTGTGACTCATCCAAACATCAAAGTAACTCTTTCAGGAGCTCTGTCCTCCTCTTACAGTCATCATGACACATCTATTCTTATTTGTTGACTATGTACAAGGCAGACAAATGCAGATATAGAAAGGTAAGGTCAGAGATTCTATTGTAGCACAAAAATCCACCTCTCACTCTTCTGGTAGAAGAGGGGAAATTTCTTTGCACATGTCAAAGTTCCATTCAGAGTAGGCTGCATGCCCACGGAGAGCTTTTTTCTCCGATGGGAGAATCTATTTTCTGTTCATTTTCTATATAGTCCAGGGTATCATGCACTCAGCACCCTTGCCGCAGAAACTTTTTTTTTTTTTTTTGCTGCTGCACCCACAGCACTTAAAGGTGAAAAAAAGTTCAATTTTCGGAGTGCTGTATTGCTCATCAGCGGCACACCGATCACAATGAGGCTAAAAGTATGCAATGATCAATATTTAACAGCAAAAGCTTGGAAGGGTGTATGTTACCAGTTTTATGCAGATTGGAGCAGTTAGTAGAGAGTTTCAGTACAAAATGTGTGAAACACCAAAGGCGAGCTGTGAGTGACAGGTAAAGCCGAGGATACAGGGCTGAGACCTTTTTTTAAGAGTGATTGTAAAGTGCCCAGAAAAACAGGTCCAGAGCATTTTTTTTACATGCTCAGTGGACACGCAGCCTTGGGTATGTAAACTCACAACTGATCTGAACTGTATCAATGTAATAGGTGGAATCTCTAATCACAATGATTTCAATCAGACTGAATAAATATAGTCCAGGTAGCCAAAGCTACTTTTTAATATCTCCCAGAGAAATGTCTCCTCTTGTATATGCAGACAGACTTTTCTACATCTACACATCTGGTACAACGGGAATGCCAAAGGCTGCTGTGGTGGTGCACAGTCGGTGAGTTTGTTACCTTACCATAACTGGTGATGTAGTCTAACATAGGAGGAAAAATCCATTTAAGAGCTTTTAAGATAATTTAAAATCATGCTGTAGCAAATTTTATGTACCAACAGAAACTGATGCTAATCACTGACTTCCTAGCAGGCTTCCAAATTAAAGAGCCTCCTATAAAATAATAGCCATTATTTTCTGCAGTGAGATTAATTTAAGCCAGTTTATTCCATCTTTGCAGATATTATCGCATTGCTGCTTTTGGTTTTCACTCCTTTGGCTTGACTCGTGATGATGTAATCTACAGCTGCCTTCCTCTCTACCACTCTGCTGGTAAGTCTTATTGAAATGAAAAGCAGAATGCAGTGATAAGCAAATAATTCCAGCTGTCACAGGACAAGGGGCTGGGAAACCCCACTGATAGATCAGTTGTGTAAAATTGTATCCACCTTATTCCTAGGCCCCATGATGCCTTGCGTGAATTATGGTAGCAACTTCCGGTACTAGTTTAGAACGTGTGGTTGTCACTGAAATGGGACACTTTTCCTTGTTAAAAAACAATGACTTCTGCATCAGAAATGCGGGAACACAGCCTCGTGCACCTCAAAACAGTAACATAATCATACCACTTCCCACGACTATCAAGGGATGGAAAGATGACCTTAAAAAAATGGCCTCGTACACAGTAGCTCCGTTAGTTAGCACTGCTGCTAAGATGCTAACGATGTAAACAAATGACCTGTCCTGGCAAAATGAGTCACTTT
Organism: Pholidichthys leucotaenia; assembly: GCA_020510985.1. Taxonomy (NCBI): domain Eukaryota; kingdom Metazoa; phylum Chordata; class Actinopteri; order Cichliformes; family Pholidichthyidae; genus Pholidichthys; species Pholidichthys leucotaenia. The sequence goes on from CM035848.1 coordinate 126,115,348, forward strand.
GAGGACATTTTCAGAACTGATGTAACGTTGTTTCCATATTCTGTATTGAAAGACCTTCAAAATGATATTTAATTTGTAGGTAGTGAGCAAAAACTGACCCAGAAAAAGACGATTTGTTTACATTTTAGCTAGGTTGAAAACTCTCGTTCCATCAGTGGGCAGTTACGTCTTCTGCAAAAACATAGGTATTTTTAAATACAAAAGTATAATACGATACGAAATGTACAATTTCTAAGCTTTAAAATGATACCAAACACTCATGGGGGTTTCCTGGGACTTTGCCGCTACCAAGCAAAGAAATAGCCATGATTTATGACTTCTCGTTGCCTGTACTCATAATGATGTGATGCACATCATTATGAGTACGGCTGGGGCCGTGTGCAGCAGAATGCTGGAGCTTTTCTACCAGACTGTTGTCGCCAGCGCCATCTTCTTTGCTGCTGTCTGTTGGGGTAGCAGTGTCAGGGCCAGAGATACCAACAGACTTGACAAGATCATCAAGAGGGCTGGCTCTGTAATTGGTCTCAGACCGGAGACCTTTGAGACAGTGGTGGAGAGGAGAACACTAAATAAACTGCGATCCATCATGGACAATCCTGATCACCCCCTCCACCACACACTAGATAGACAGCGAAGCACTTTCTCCGGTAGACTACTACAGCTTCATTGTCGAATAGCCAGGTACAGGAAATCTTTCCTGCCACATGCAATTTCACTGTACAATAACTCACTGTGATGTTGTATTCCGGTCATAGCTATGCTGCCACACTGCATCTTACAGACTAACTGGTATATCACTTTTCACTCTGCTCCTGATAGTCCTTCTTTGTGCAATGGGATGATTCATGTGTTTATACGGGTCATCATATGTATATTAAGCTATTGTAGAGGATGCCTTCACAAACGAGACTGAGTTTATTTCTCAGGAAAGGTTATTTGCAGTCTCATCCTCTAACAGCAAGTATCTCAACAAAAGAGACAGGACAATCTTTCCTCACAGCTCTTATACCCCCAGAGACACAAAACCCCCCACATCAAATATCACACCTTCAACCCACAGTCCTTCAGTAAACATATGAACCCACAGTCCTTCAGTAAACATATAGCCTCCGAGGCTCGTTGGCGTCTCTATTGTCTCTTCCGCCTCGGGGGCTCCTGCTGGGACATTGTCTCTGACTTCCCGTCTCTCCAGAAACCACTTCACACCTGCCGAGGTCTCTGCCGGGTCAGGTCCTTTTGGACGTTTGAAGTCTGTAGAGTAAGCACCGTCATGCCTACTAAATACATGTGAGAGAAAATGCGTACCATACAAGCATGCCATATATGCGCCCTAAATGTGCGCCATATAACCCCCCCCAAACGTCCAAATAAGGACAAGTTACACCTCAAATGCATAGAATCATGACATATCACACAGAACGAGAAAAAAAATTGGCACAACAGATCATACATCCAACTGCCTGGGCTTCAACTCCCTGCCATATCTGCTGTGAGCAGGTCTCGCTCTGCCTGTGGCTGTCTCTTGCATCTGTGGATCAGAGTCATTAGCACATCGTTGTGAAAGCTTAGCAGAGTGTCTCCCCGGCGGCCTGCCGCGGCGGGGGGCCCTGGCCAACTGTACCTGTTCATCAGCTAACACAAAAGCAGGTTTGAGTCTGTTAATGCAGACTAATTCCCTCCTGTCTCCCAAATCGAGCAAAAAATGCTTTTCCCCGGTTTCTAACACTCTGAACGGTCCATCGTAAGGAGGTCTTAAACCTAACCTCTGTGTGTCGTGTCTAACAAAGACGAATTCTGCATTCTTTAAGGCTTTAGGCACAAAAACGCGTGGAAAACTGTGATGAATTGGACCGGGGAGGGTGTTTGATCCCGCGTCGCTCTGCAGCAGCTGAGCGGGGGGGGGGCGATCTGGTGCGGGGTTCTCAGCAAGGAATTCTCCCGGTAACCGGAGAGGTTGGGCGAAGACAAGTTCGGCCGGAGAGGCTTGCAAATCTTCTTTAGGTGCTGAACGCAACCCTAATAAAACCCATGGAAGCTTATCAACCCAATTTGTGTCCGTGAGAGCCGCTCTGAGGGCTGCTTTCAATGACCGGTGAAAGTGTTCGCACAAACCGTTGGCCTGGGGGTTATACGCAGTTGTGCGATGAATTTTCACCCCCAGGCTGAGTGCCATGGATGACCAGAGCTCGGAAACAAACTGGGGTCCTCTGTCAGACGTTATGTCTGACGGGACTCCAAAGCGCGCGACCCAAGCCGTTAAAAAAGCGCGCGCAACGTCTGCTGCTGTGGTTGATGCCAGGGGAATCGCCTCTGGCCAGCGCGTAGTGCGGTCCACCATAGTTAGAAGGTGTGTGAACCCCTGTGACAGCGGGAGGGGTCCCACCAAGTCGACATGCACGTGGTCGAAGCGTTTGGCTGGGATGTGAAAAGGTTCTAGAGGGGCCCGTGTGTGCTTGTGTACTTTTGCTCTTTGACACCCTGCGCAGGCTGCAGCCCATTCTTTGACCTGTTTACGCAGCCCCGGCCAAACAAACTTCTCTCCCACCATTTTGATCGACGCGCGAATGCCCGGGTGTGCCAGCAAATGTATTAAGTCAAAAACACGGCGACGCCACACAGCCGGGACGAGATATCGCAGATTAGGGGGGGAGCATACCTCTTTGATGCACCCTGTGCTCCAGCCTTAGCCCTGTTGGCCCAGACTGGAGCGCGCGCACGTCCGCATCGTTAACCTGCTCAGCGGCCATGGCTGCATAATCTAACCCAACGCAGACCGGGGCTGTGAGCGCTTCCGCGCCGCAAGCCTGGCCCGAGTCTACAGCCGCCGAGTCTGCCCCCTGGGGGCCTGGCATTGCAACTGCACGCGAGAGACAATCTGCCACTACATTATGTTTACCCGCCACGTGTTGAATGTCGGTGGTAAATTCCGAAATTGCGGCCAGCTGTCTCTGTTGTCGGCCCGACCAAGGCTCTGAAATTTTAGCCATTGCAAAAGTTAATGGTTTATGGTCTACAAACGCGGTGAAACGGCGCCCTTCCAACCAGAACTGGAAGTGGCGGATGGCCAAATGCAGGGCTAAAAGCTCCCGATCAAACGCGTTGTATTTATGCTCGTTATCGCGCAATGTTTTGCTGAAAAACGCAAGTGGTTGCCAGCTCCCTGCTACCAGTTGCTCGACAACCGCTCCCACTGCCACATCGGAAGCGTCCGTGGTTAGCGCCATGCGAGCTGCAGGCACCGGGTGTGCCAATAACGCAGCATTCGCGAGGGCCTATTTGACCTGTGCGAAAGCGCGCTCCCGGTCCGGGGACCACTCGACCTTAGATGCAGGTTTTTGTTTCTTTAATGCCGCGTACAATGGGTGCATGAGCCGTGCCGCGTTGGGGAGGAAACGGTTATAAAAATTGACCATCCCCCAAAATTCTTGCAATGCCTTAACTGTCTGCGGTTGGGGGAAATCCGTTATCGCGCGCACTTTATCCGGCAGCGGGACCGCGCCCTCTGGAGACACGCGGTGTCCCAAAAAATCGATTTGCGCTACCCCGAATTGGCACTTCGCTGGGTTAATGATCAGCCCGTGCTCTGTCAGCTTCTGAAAAACGGCTGTGAGGTGGCATTCGTGCTTGGCTTCGGATGCACTGGCTACCAAAATATCATCCAAATAAGCGAATACGAAAGGGAGGCCGCGCAGCACTGCATCCATCATGCGTTGGAACGTCTGCGCGGCGCCTTTGAGGCCGAAAGGCATGCGCAAAAACTCGAAAAGCCCGAAAGGGGTTATAACTGCCGTTTTGGGTATGTCTTGCGCGCGGACTGGAACTTGGTGATAACCGTGCACCAAATCTATTTTGGAAAAGATGCGCGCCCCCGCCAAATGTGCCAAAAAATCCTGGATGTGCGGAATCGGGTGGCGGTCGTGTGCTGAAGCATTATTTAATCTGCGGAAATCACCGCAAGGGCACCACGAGCCGTCAGCCTTGGGCACCATGTGCAGGGGTGACGACCAAGAGCTGTTCGAGCGCCTAACAATGCCCAGTTTTTCCAAGTTGGCGAATTCCTCGCGCGCGATGGCCAGTTTAGCTGGGTCCAAGCGCCGAGCTTTTGCAAAAACAGGGGGGCCAGAGGTAGTTATGAAATGCTCGACCCCGTGTTTGGCAACTGACGCTGAAAATGTTGGGACCTTGAGTGTTGGGAACTGGTTGAGTAATGCATGAAACTTACCACCCGCAGCTGTGACATTGGGATGTGCAGAAGGCAGGGCCACCCGAGCTGTGCAGGAGATAGAGTAGAAAGACAGTGCATTTACAATACGTCTATTAGCAAGATCAACTAACAAACTGTTTGAGCATAAAAAGTCAGCACCTAGCATGTTGTTGTTAACTGCAGCTACAACGAAGGTCCACTCGAAGGTGCGGCCGTGGAGGGACAGGAGGAGCATCTTCTCCCCATAGGTTTTGATCGTGGAGCCGTTCGCCGCTAACACCAGGGGTCCGCTGGCAGGCGTCAGCATGTCCGCGTAGGCAGGCTTGACAAAACTTAGCTGGGAGCCTGTGTCCACCAGGAATTCTTTCCCTGAATTCGCGTCTGTCACGAAAAGCAGCTTGTTCTTCGTGCCGAGAGTCACAGCTGCTACCGGCTCCCGGTCTTGGCGTTTCCCTGGCGCTGGTACCGGCACGGTGGAACGCATCTGCGCGCTCTCTCGGCAAAGCGCCGATGGTAGAAACAGAGGGTGTTGTCAGCTCTGCTTCTCCTGGCCTCTGCCGCTGCTGCCGTCAGTGGATCCGGTGCTGCAGCCTCTGGTCTCCCCTCGTCTCACGGGGGAGCGTTCAGCTCTGCTGCTGCCATCGTGGCTGCGTGCCGTCTATGGGCGTCGACGAGCCGCTGCGCCTCCTGGCCCAGCTCGTGGTAGTCACGGTTGTTGAGTGGCTGTGAGCTGGCCAGGGTGACTCTCACTGCTGGCGGGAGCGTTCTGAGGAAGAGGAGGGCGAAGATAAAGCTGTCGTCATCCTCGCCCTCAGGCTCATCATCTTCGCCATCAGATCTGCCGGCCTGTCTGCTTCCCCTTCTGTCAGCGCCAGGAGCTTCTCTGCTCGCTCTCCCAGCGAGGGAGTGAAGGCTCGAATGAGGGCGGCTTTCAGTGCGCCATACTTGTCATCTCGGGGCAGGTGGTTGGTCAGGCTCTCCACCCGCTGCACTGTGAGGCTGTCCAGCTTCGCAACGACATGGTAGAACCTCGTTGCGTCCGCTGAGATTCCCCGAAGGTGGAACTGCGCCTCCACAGTGGTAAACCAGGAGCGCGGGTTATGTTGCCAGAAATTGGGCAGCTGTAGTGTGGTAGCTGCGTTAACCCGGTTGGCTCCTGAAGAGTCCAGTGCGGAAAGCTCGCCGTCACCGGCCATGGTTTGTCGTAGGTCACCAGTGTAGAGGATGCCTTCACAAACGAGACTGAGTTTATTTCTCAGGAAAGGTTTATTTGCAGTCTCATCCTCTAACAGCAAGTATCTCAACAAAAGAGACAGGACAATCTTTCCTCACAGCTCTTATACCCCCAGAGACACAAAACCCCCCACATCAAATATCACACCTTCAACCCACAGTCCTTCAGTAAACATATGAACCCACAGTCCTTCAGTAAACATATAGCCTCCGAGGCTCGTTGGCGTCTCTATTGTCTCTTCCGCCTCGGGGGCTCCTGCTGGGACATTCTCTCTGACTTCCCGTCTCTCCAGAAACCACTTCACACCTGCCGAGGTCTCTGCCGGGTCAGGTCCTTTTGGACGTTTGAAGTCTGTAGAGTATGCACCGTCATGCCTACTAAATACATGTGAGAGAAAATGCGTACCATACAAACATGCCATATATGCGCCCTAAATGTGCGCCATACTATGATGTATATAGGTTTTATAGTCGAGTTAGTTTTTACTTTCCATGGGTAATCCCTTTGTCTGTCATGTGTGTGTTTCTGTTGTTTGGCTGTCAACTGTCATTCTGCTGTTACACTGTAATTTCCCATTTTGGGATCAATAAAGTACTATCTAGCTAGCTAGCTAGCTAGCTAAAGAAGCCTCCATTTATCTAGTCTGGCACACCCATGAACACCAGCAAGTGCCAGAACTACACCAAAACATTCAAAAACTACAAAAATTACTAGTGCTGAAATTAGCTGCCACTAAAGTGCAAAACACATATGTGGACTATACATTAAAATGAATTTGAAAAACTTTTAAAAACGCTATTTTAAATGCCCCTGCTACTCCACTCAAACTGACTGATTTAACACTTGGTCAGATGAAACCGGAAGCTCCGTCGATAATCGTTCCTACAGCGGCACCCCCAGGAATAAGGTGGATACATTTAACACTAATTTACTATATTACAAAAACAGCACCTCAAACAAATCTGTCATTCTGAAAATATAAGAAAAATAAGGGTGGATGATAATAAAAAATGACACACACGGTTTTTATTATTATTATTATTAATAATAATAATAGTAATAATAATAATATGCCCCTTGCAATTCAAGATTCAAGATTCCAAGATTCAAAGGCTTTATTATCATCTGCACAGTTAAGAAATGCAACATTTCCTGAGCAATGAAATTCTTACTTTGCTCTCCAAATGAAGACAAATGCAGGCTAAAGCTCTGCCATACAATGAAAAAGAAAGTGGTAATTTGAAAATCAAAGGTTAGCAACTTGATTAGTTCTTCCCACATAAATATGGCTACAGCTCATTTTCTAGCCATAAGCTGTCACTAAATCCCAAGTGTCCAAAACTTCCATACAGTACTTTTAAGCAACAACTAAATAAGATGACTTGTGTAACTTCTTAGGGGAAAAAACTGAATGGCTCTGTGCGTTCGTGTGACTTTTTTCAGGCACCGTCATGGGTGTGGGACAGTGTTTGCTCTTTGGTTTGACTGTTGTAATCAGGAGGAAGTTCTCAGCCAGTCGCTTCTGGGATGACTGCGTCAAGCACAACTGTACTGTAAGTACACATTGACGCAATAAGCATGCCTTGTTGCAGGCCTGATGTCCTACTGATTTTCGAGATAAAGTTCTGTAAACAATAGAAGTAATTTTGGTGTGCTACGGTGCCTCTGTGTGTACATAACCAGGTAATCCAGTACATAGGTGAGATCTGCCGTTATCTGTTGGCCCAGCCTGTCCGTCCATCTGAGGCTCATCACCGGGTTCGTATTGCCTATGGTAATGGCCTCCATCCCTCAGTGTGGAGAAAGTTTGTCCAGAGATTCAGAATCCAAAGAGTTGGGGAATTTTATGGTGCCACAGAGTGCAACTGCAGCCTGATCAACATAGATGGAAAGGTGTGCATCATGATTTTCCCCCTTTCTTACAGTGCATCCAGAAAGTATTCACAGTGCTTCATTTTTTCCACATTTTGTTATGTTACAGCCTTATTCCAAAATGGATTAAAATCTTTTTTTCCTCAAAATTCTACACACAATACCCCATAATGACAACATGAAAAAAGTTTTTTTTTTGAGATTTTTGCAAATTTATTAAAAATAAAAAAACAAAGACATCACATGTACTGTACTGTCCAAATAAAGGAGGAGGTGTGGTGATGGTTTATAGTGTTTATTAACAAGAACTGTAATGCACAGATGAGAGTCCCTACCGTGAGTACAGGAGTGTGGCAAACGAGACCAGAGGTCTCCTGCCTCAGGCTTATATAGTGCAGGTGACGCCACCTCCCAGAGGCGGGGCGTCACCCCTCCCAGCCTAGGGCACCGCCATACTAATATACTACTATATTCCTATTCTACATGTACAGTACATAAGTATTTACAGCCTTTGCTCAATACTTTGTTGATGCACTTTTGGCAGCAATTACAGCCTAGAGTCTTTTTGAATATGATGTCACAAGCTTGGCACACCTATCTTTGGACAGTTTCGTCCATTCCTCTTTGCAGCACCTTTCAAGCTCCATCAGGTTGGATGGAAAGTGTTGGTGTCATTTTCAGATCTCTCCAGAGATGTTCCGTTGGATTCAAGTCTGGACTCTGGCTGGGCCGCTCAAGGACATTCACAGAGTTGTCCTGAAACTCCTTTGATATCTTGGCTATGCGCTTAGGGTCGTTGGCCTGCTGAAAGATGAACCATGCCCCAGTCTGAGGTCAAGAACGTTCTGGAGCAGGTTTTCATCCAGGATGTCTATGTACATTGCTGCATTCATCTTTCCCTCTATCCTGACTAGTTTTCCTGTTCCTGCCACTGAAAAACATCCCCACACCATAATGCTGCCACCATCATGCTTCACTTTAGGGATGGTATTGGCCTGGTGGTGAGTGGTGCCTGGTTTCCACCAAACATGGCGCCTGGCATTCATGCCAAAGAGTTCAATTTTTGTTTCCTCAGACCAGAGAATTTTGTTTTTCAGGTGCCTTTTGACAAACTCCAGGTGGGCTGCCATGTGCCTTTTACTAAGGAGTGGTTTCCGTCTGGCCACTCTACCATACAGGCCTGATGGATGGATTGCTGCAGAGATGGTTGTCCATCTGGAAGGTTCTCCTCTCTCCACAGAGGAACGCTGGAGCTTTGACAAAGTGACCATCAGGTTCTTGGTCACCTCCTTGACTAAGGCCCTTCTTCCCCGATCATTCAGTTTAGACGGCCAGCCAGTTCTAGGAAGAGTCCTGGTGGTTCCGAACTTCTTCCATTTACGGATGATTGAGGCCACTGTGCTCACTGGGACCTTCAAAACAGCAGAAATTTTTCTGTCCCCTTCCATAGATTTGTGCTTCGAGACAATCCTGTCTCAGAGGTCAGACAGACAGTTCCTTTGATTTCATGCTTGGTTTGTGCTCTGACATGCACTGTCAACTGTGGGACCTTATATAGACAGGGGTGTGCCTTTCCAAATCATGTCCAATCAACTGAATTTACCACAGGTGGACTCCAGTTAAGCTGTAGAAACATCTCAAGGATGATCATTGGAAACAGGATGCACCTGAGCTAAATTTTGAGCTTCACAGCAAAGGCTGTGAATACTTATGTACATGTGATTTCTTAGTTTTTTATTTTTAATAAATTTGCAAAAATTAAAAAAAAACAAACAACCTTTGTCACATTGTCATTATGTAGTATTGTGTGTAGAATTTTGAGGAAAAAAAATGAGTTTAATCCATTTTGGAATAAGGCTGTAACATAACAAAATGTGGAAGAAGTGAAGCGCTGTGAATACCTTCCAGATGCACTGTATAAGGCTGAAATATTAAAAAAATGTCCTCATATGCATGTTTGTATATCCACACATCCAGCTTGGGGCTTGTGGCTTCAATAGCCGTATCCTGCCCAGCTTTTACCCCATCAGACTGGTCAGGGTGCAGCACGATAACAGAGAGCTGCTCAGGGATTCTCAGGGACTCTGTATACCTTGTCTTCCTGGTAATATCACAAACACATGCAGTATGAAACCACAACAGGACAGAGGTATTTTATGAATACTGTACATAAATCTCAACCTCTTTCCACAGGGGAGCCTGGAATGTTAGTGGGCCTCATCAACCACAGTGACCCACTCCGGAGATTCGACGGCTATGCTGATCAAGCCTCCACCAATCAGAAAATAGCTCATAATGTATTTAAGAGAGGAGACTCTGCTTATGTCTCAGGTTTCAATATGTGTCTTTAATATCCGTTAGAATGTTAGTGATGGGTTATCACTCACTGTGTTTGAGTTCCCATTTTTCTCTGTTCATGCGTGTTTAATCCTGCAGGCTTAAACTCTTACAGCGAAACAAAGCTAAATTACAGAATGGAAGTTGATTCACATTAGCTGAATTTACATCTACGTAACTATATTTTTTGCAAATTTTGAATACATGGAAAATAAATTCTGGATAGAATTTTAAGTCAGCAGTATTACCTCAAACCACTACAAAAGATAAAGCATGTTTTTAGTAGAGTTTTATTAACATTCACTTAAAGGGGCTGTAAATTAGATTTTGCACTTTTTTATCAAAGGTGAAGTATACAATATTACTTTCATTCTGAAATTTAATGCAACAATAATTCAGAATTTTGTTATCATTGTTATATAATCAGTCTTAAGTAAAATTTGGTATGCTTTCTGTATCATAAAACGAGCACTTTAGAGAGAGCAAAAGGGTCCTCTTCTATGTAGGTGGCCATTTTTAATCATTATAATGTCTTTTCAAGTTTCTATGTCAAAGTCTAATGACACAGATACACAGAGTAATGACCAATGCAATGGAAAAGATTTGTATTTTGAAATCTGTCTGATAGATCCATCCATCCATCCACTACTGCTTTTCTGGGGATCCGGGTCATAGAGGCAGCAGTCCAAGCAGAGAAGCCCAGACTTCCCTGTCCTCAGCCACCTCCTCTTCAGAGGGGACACCAAGGCGTTCCCATGCCAGCAGGTAGACACAGTCTCTCCAGTGTGTCCTGGGTTTGTCCCGGGGTTTCCTCCCAGTGGGACATGCCTGAAACACCTCAAGTGGGAGGCATCCTTGAGGCATCCTAATTAGATGCCAAAATCACCTCAGCTGGCTCCTGTCGATGTGGAGGAGCAGCAGGTCTACTCTGAGCCTCTCCTGGATAACTGAGCTCGTCACCCTATCTCTAAGGGTGAGTCCAGCAGTCCTATGGAGAAAGCTCATTTCAGCCGTTTGTATCCATGATCTCATTCTTTCGGTCACTGCCCAAAGATCATGACCATAGGTAAGGGTAGGAACGTAGATTGAGCAGTGAATTGACAGCTTTGTTTTAGAGCTCAGCTCTCTCTTTACCATACCAGACTGGTACAATGTCCTCATCCCTGCAGATGCTGCTCCGATTCAACTGTCAACCTCCTGCTCCATTTTCCCATCATTTTTGAATAACACCCTGAGATACTTGAACTCCTCCACTTGGGGCAGGACCTTGTCCCCAACCTGGAGAGGACATCCACCCTTTTCTGGCTGAGCACCATGGACTTAGATGTGCTGATTCTCATCCCGGCCACTTAACACTCAGCAGCATATTGTCCCAGTAAGACCTGTAGGTCATTGCTTGATGAAGCCAACAAGACATCATCTGCAAACAGCAGAGATGTGATCCTGTAGTCACCAAGCATGACACCCTCCATTCCTTGGCTCTGGCTAGAAATCCTGTCCATAATTAAAAGGATCGTGACAAAGGGCAGCCCTGGCGCAGTCCAGCTCTCACTGGGAACGAGTTTATCTGATTGTTGGCAGTACAAACCAAACTCTAACAACAGTCATATAGAGTCTGGATGGCTCATTGCAACAAGCCTGATACCCTATACTCCCAAAGCACCACCCACAAAGATCCATGAGGGATGCCGTCTAATACTTTCACCACAAAACACATATAGACTGGTTTGGCAAACTCCCAGGAACCCTCAAGGATCTTTGAGAGGATGAAGAGTTGGTCCGCTGTACCACAAACAGGACGAAAATGACATTGTTCCTCCTGAATCCGAGGACTGATGGATTGCACTGATTATTAAACACTGCACCTTTAAAATAAATAATCAACTGAATTCTTCAGCAATAGCTGAGTCCTTTCAGTCACTACAATGGGCCAACTGCTGGCTCCAGCCACACACTTTTCAAGTACCCCCCCCCCCGAAACCTTTTGGCCCGCCTCTGTTGCCTGGCAACAGAATGTCAAGTTCCATCACGTTGCCAAGCAGCATGCTGCAAATGCTGTGAATCATTATATAAGAGGTGGTCCCTTTTCTAGTTAATTTATTTTTAATGTAGTTGAGAGGAATTGCATAATTTTGTATTTTTTACTTGAGAGGGTTGAATGGAAATCCTGCAAAATAGCTGAATGAAAATCCTGTGTTTTTCTGTGAATTTAACCTTTCAATTACATATCTTTAACTTAAGTCACCTTCCACAGCATGTGGGACACCATGTGGTGTATAGGTGTGGCACCTATCTCCATTTCTGTGACCCTAGGCCACACAGCTACTGTAAGTAGTGAAAGCTACAGTGATGGGGGCGGGGGGGAAGGTCAGTTCTTTGGTAGCTCTGTGTGTTAGCTTTCCTTTACCCATTGTATTATGTTGAGCACCAAGCTAGAAGGCAGAAAGTACCATTTTTATATGGTCTTAAACCAAAGTACGCGAGGCTCTAATCAGAGACATGCTGTTCGCAGACGACGCTGCAGTTGCAACCCACACACAGCAGGAGCTTCAGACCCTGATGGACCGCTTCTCCCAGGCATGCAAGGACTTCGGGCTTACCATCAGCCTGAAGAAGACTAACGTCTTGGCGCAAGGCACGGAAGCACCACCAACCATCACCATCGACGACTACGAGCTGGAGGTTGTGAATCAGTTCACGTACCTGGGGTCCACGATCAGCAACAACCTCTCCCTTGATACAGAGATCAACAAGAGGATTGGAAAATCAGCCTTCACACTCGCTCGCCTCACCACACGAGTGTGGGAGAATCCCAAACTCTCTGTCAAGACGAAGATGGCAGTGTACAACACCTGCGTCATCAGCACACTGCTCTATGAGAGTGAGACGTGGACAACATACGCCCGGCAGGAAAAGAGACTGAACTCCTTCCACTTGCGCTGCATTCGCCACATCCTGGACATATCCTGGCAGGACAAAGTGCCCAACACAGAAGTTCTGTCCCGCGCCGGCCTTCCCTCCATGTTCACTCTACTCAGGCAGCGCAGGCTCCACTGGCTAGGCCACGTTCACCGTATGGAGGATGGCAGAATCCCAAAAGACGTCCTCTACGGAGAACTGGCAACTGGCAGGAGAGACGTTGGCCACCCACAGCTGCGTTTTAGAGACGTCTGCAAGAGAGACATGAAGGCCCTGGAGATCAACACAGAGCGCTGGGAGGACCTTGCAACGGACCGCTCCAAATAGAGAGGCACCCTGACCAGACAGCTCAAGGCGGGTGAAGAGAGACTGACTGCTGCAGCAGATGAAAAAAGGACCCGCAGGAAGAACCGCCACATACCCAGCAGCACGGAGACCACCCACAAGTGCGACCTGTGTGACAGGGACTGCCATTCGCGCATCGGCCTGTTCAGCCACAGGCGGTGCTGTTCCAGCAGAGTAGACATTTAGGATTCTCTTCCATGGTCATCATAGACCGACGGAGGCCGACGACGGCATGACCCCGGCTGGGACTTGAACCCATGACCTCCCGGTTGTGGGGTGGATGCTCTAACAACTAGGCCATCACTTCAGTGCAGCTTCAGCTTTATGTATCTTTTTATTTTTGAGTTTTGAAAAACAAAGTTAATGTTAAAGTACATCAAGGCTGCACTCTTCTGGTAGCAAAAAGTAAAATGTGATGGTCAGCTATACATTTCTTCTACAGCAGGGGTGTCCAGTCATGTGCCATGGAGGGCCAAGACCCTGCAGGCTATACCTCCAGCCAGTGTCAGTCATGGTATGGGCTGGGTCCTAGGATCATACCCACATTTTTTTGATTTGATTTTTGATTTTGTATACTTTATTGATCCCCAGAGGGGAAATTGAGGGCATCCACCTGGATGGATGAAGCAGCCACGGTACGGCGCTATCCCTTAACCATTCACACACACATTCACACCTAGGGCCGCTTTAGAGTCTCCAATTAACCTAACCTGCATGTTTTTGGCCTCTGGGAGGAAACCGGAGAAATCCCGGAGTAAACCCACGCAGATACGGGGAGAACACGCAAACTCCACACAGATCACTGTTGGTCAGGGGCTGGGATCGAACCAGGGATCCCATGGCCAAGGGTGAGTTACTGTGCTGGTGCAGTGCTAACCACTGCGCCGCCACACCTCCCTAATTTTGTGTTTATTATTACGATTATTTGCCTGTGTTCTGCCTTCTGTGTCTCCTCTCGGTCCTCTGTGATTGTTATTCTCTTCCCCGGTCCTCAGCCTATGATGTGGTCCCCATTACCAGTCATTGTTGTTCTCCCCTTTGGCCATCTGTGCAAGTTTTGTGTGTGTGTGTTCCCCGTACTCCTTTTTCTTTTATACTCAGTCCCTCATGTCTTCCGCAGTCATAGCCATTTCTCCTCATGTGTTACTGTTAAAGCTCTGATTATTTTCCCCAGCTGTCCTGTGTTTCCCCGATTATCTGTCTCCCTATTTATGTCCTGCTTTACGTTCATTTTGTGTGGCGTCATACTGTGGATTACCCTCTGACTTCTATTTCATGATTTTGCCTGTCCTAGTCCAGTATCTGTGAGTTTTTGCAGCCTTTCATGGCTTGTTTTGTGTTCAGCCCTCGTGCTGGTTTCATTTTATGTTTCTGGGAAAATAAACCCAGTCAAACTGTAGTCCTGCCTGCATCAGAATCTGTCATTTCTGCCGGTCAGAGGTTGCCCATGACAGTGTCTTCAACAGCAGATTTCACCGAATTTCTTCCCACTGATTGCTGATAAGTGATAACACCTGCTGAAGAGACTAGGAGAAGAGAAAACCTGCGGGGTCTTGGCCCTCCATGGCACATGATTGGACACCCCTGTTGTACAGTCTCAGGTTGGGAACCAGACGTCTAAATGACTTCACATCATGGCCAGTTGCATTCAAGCACAAGTCAGAAAACCTTGACTCTAGTGTTAGCCATTAACAGCAGTGTCAATTGAAAATTACACAGTACATGGCAATTTGTGTATAAAAACACAGTAGCTTTATATCCAAGAAGACTGGTGGTACTATCTTCTACTCAGTCTATGACTGAGTAGAAGAAATATATAAAACTTCTACTGCTGTTCACTGCTGTTGATGCATGGTGCGTAGGTGCAGCCATCTTTAATTCTCATGTCAGTAAAGGCACTCCGTATTTGTGTAGAAGGAATGCTGCATTCTTGAAACTGTAATGTTTTTGCAATAGTGAATGTCATACAGTTATATTTTTTTCTTGTGACATAATTTCAGTGAAATGGCCAACATGCTGATGTCAAGATATAAAGTACAAAAGGGTTGCAAAGAAGTGCATGACATATGTGAGAGCTACTTCTGTGTCAGTATACTGATATACTAAGATACTTCTGTTGATAGTCCTTGAGAAACCTTTAACGCCATACTCAACTGAACTGAAAAAAAGGAAGTTTGTACCACTTGGTCAGAACAGGTTTAGTCAAGATCATAATCAAAATTATCACTGTGTTATCATCTCCATTTTTCTTGTCACTAGCTAATGTAATACCCTCAGCATGATAATTATGTTTGACATTGTTCCTGTCTATCCATCAGGTGACATTCTGGTGATGGATGACTATGGCTACATGTACTTTAGGGACCGCAGCGGTGACACGTTTCGATGGCGAGGGGAGAACGTTTCCACCACAGAGATGGAGGGAGTCCTCAGCGGCCTGCTGGGACACACTGATGTAGCTGTCTATGGAGTGACTGTACCAGGTACAGATGAGATACAGCGGGGAAAATAAGTATTGAACACAACATTTTTCTCATTAAACATATTTCTGATAGTGCCATTGACCTGAGAGTTTCACCAGATATCAGTAAGAACCCAAGTAATCCATACATACAAATAAATCAAGGCAACTGTGTTCACAAAACAAGTTGTATTTAATAAAGTGGAATGACACAGGGAATAAGTATTGAATGCATGAAGAAAAAGAGGTGCAGAATGGCATAGAAAGCCAAGAAACCAGCTGAAATCCATCAGAATTTAGGAAGCCATCCCATCCTCCATCAGTGCAAATTAATTTCAGCTGGTTAAGTCCTCACTGATAGCCTTTAAAAAGCTCTGTGAATATCAGATTGTCACACCACAAAGAACTCATGATGGGTAGAAGACAAGAGCTCTCTCTAGACCTTCATAACCTTATTGTTGCAAAACAAAATGATGACATTGGTTACAGGCACATTTCTAAACTACTGAACGTTCCAGGAAACACTGTTGGAGCCATCATCCGGAAGTGGAAAGAACATCATTTTACCATAAACCGGCCACAACCAGGAGCTCCTCACAAGATTTCTGACAGAGAAGTCAAAATAATTATCAGAAGAGTTATCCAAGAGCCAAAGACCAATTGTGGGGAGCTCCAGAAAGACCTGGAGTTAGCAGGTACGGCTGTTTCAAAGAAAATGATAAGTAATATATTCAACCGACATGGGTTCTATGCCCGCTCACCTCACAAGACTCCATTGCTGAAGAAAAATCATGTTGAAGCTCGTTTAACGTTTGCTGCAAAACATTTGGGCAAGCCAGTAAAATACTGGGAGAATATAGTCTAGTCAGATGAGACCAAACTTTTTGGATGCCACAACACAGCATATTTGGAGGAGAAATGGCAAATGGCAATGTTCAGCCCCAAAACACCATACCAGCAGTGAAGTTTGGAGGAGGGAGCATCATAGTGTGGGGGTGTTTTTGAGCACATGGTACAGGCAGACTTCATATAATTAAAGGAAAGCTGAATGGACAAATGTACAGAAACATCTTTGATAAGAACCTGTTGCCATCTACCAAGATGCTGAAGGTGAAACGAGGGTGAAAATTTCAGCAAGACAATGATCCCAGACACGCAGCCAAGGAAATGCTCAACTAGCTCCAGAGAAAGAAAATAAAGCTGCTAGAATGGCCCAATCAGTCACCTGACCTGAATCCAATTGGCAATCTATGGAACAAGCTGAAAATCAGAGTTCATAGAAGATACCCATGGAACCTTCAAGATATGAAGACAGTTTGTGTGGAAAAATGGGCTAAAATCACTCTTGAGCAATTCCTGCGCCTAGTTTCTCCATACAGGAGGCATCTGGAAGCTGTTATTACCAACAAAGGCTTTTCTACTAAATATTAAATGAATTTCACCAAGTGTGTTCAATACTTATTCCCTGTGTCATTCCACTTTATTAAATACAACTTGTTTTGTGAACACAGATGCCTTGATGTATTTGTATGTATGGATTACTTGGGTTGTTACTGATGTCTGGTGAAAATCTCAGGTCAGTGGCTCCATCAGAAATATCTCTAATGTGAAAAATGTTGATGTTGTGGAAGATGAAAGCAAACAAGACAGCGAGCTGGACGACCCTCGAACTTTATTCAATGTCCAACGATAAAAACAGAAAAAACTTCTCCCGGGGTCTCTGGGCGCCTTCTTTTATACCACTTTATTTCTGCCCGATGAGACCCAGGGAGCCAAAGACAATACACAGCACACAGAGCCTGTCTGGCACATTAACATTACAGAGCACGAACCCTGCCTCTCACTCCCTCTCCCACTCTAGGAAACTCTGGTGTCTCCTGACTCCCCGGGGTGCGGCCAGTCCTTTCTGTTACATCTGAGACCCCCCGATGACACTTCCTCCTTAAGTCTTCTATTCCATCCCCCCCCCCGACTTCCGACTCTGGGTGGAGAACCCCCCACTCAGTGCCACCACACAGCCCCCCCAACCCCCGAACACCCAGAAAGGGGACTAATCCCCCGGTCCCTTGGCCTTGAGCCGGCGCTCATAGCAGCTGTAGCAGAGGGTCACCGGTCCAGTTGAAGCGCCCTCTTGGCGAGGTGTGCGGGAGAGCACATTGGTCTGTGGAGGGGAAGAGGGTGGGGGGGGTGAACAGGTTAGCTTCGCAAGCGCAGTTCTCTACTGGGGGAACACCAACTTATGGAACCACCGTCGGTGGGCGTCTGCGCCGGGGAGCTTGGGCCAACACCACCTGCTCGTCTGCCAACACATAAGCGGGTATCTACCTGTCAATGCAGATGGTCTCGTTACCACCCCCCCCCCCCCAAGTCTAACACAAAATGCTTTGCCCCAGTTTCCAGCACTCTGAACGGTCCATCATACAGTGGGCGCAGCGGGGTTCTGTGTGCATCGTGCCTGACAAAAACAAACTTGGCACTCTGTAAGCTCTTTGGGAGGAAGGTGTAGGGGAAACAGTCGTGGGTCTGGCCCAGCACGCTAGCAGCCTTTGTACTGTAAAAAAAATGTGTGGGCAGGTCAGTCCCAGGTGTGGAGTTTTCCGGGTAAAATTTCCCTGGGGATCCGCAGCTGCTGAGAAAAAATGAGTTCTGCCGGGGAGGCTGCCAGATTCTCCTTAGGCGCAGAGCGCAACCCTAATAGGACCCAGCGCAAAAGCTGTAAAAGTTGACCATGCCCGAAAATTCTTGTAGGGCCCTCACGGTCTGCTGACACGGAAAGTCCGACACGGCGTGCACCTTATCAGGCAGCGGAATTGCGCCCTCCGGCAAAATGCAGTGACCCAAAAAATCAATCACTGGCACACTGAACTGGCACTTCACCGGATTAACAATAAGCCCATGCGCTTCTAACCTCTGGAAAACTAGTTTGAGATGGGCGAGGTGCTCCTCCTCGGACGCGCTAGCCACCAAAATGTCATCTAAGTAGACAAAAATGAAAGGCAGGTCATGGAGCACCGGGTCCATCATTCTTTGGAAGGTTTGCGCCGTGCCCTTTAACCCGAACAGCATGCGTAAAAACTCAAAAAGGCCAAAAGGAGTTATTACCACTGTTTTGGGAATGGCCTCCGCATGCACCGGGACCTGGTGGCAACCGCGGACCAGATCCACTTTCGAAAAAGCACGTGTTCCGGCCAGATGCACAGAAAAGTCCTGGATGTGCGGAATGGGATACCAATTGCGTTCCGTGGCGTTGTTCAAGCGCCGGAAATCGCCTCATGGTCGCCACAACCCATTGGCCTTGGGTACCAGGTATAGCGGGGATGCCCACGGGCTGTTGGAGCACCTAACGATGCCCAGCTGCTCTAAGTTGGTGAACTCCTCACGCGCGCTGGCTAGTTTAACCGCATCCAGGCGCCGAGATCGCGCGAACACTGGCTGGCCTTTTGTGGTAATGAAATGTTCGACCCTGTGTGTGGTTACTGTAGCCAGAAAAGTTGGGACCATGAGTGCTGGGAACTGTGAAAGTAGATGCTGGTACTTACCCCCTGGAGCTATAATGTTAGCCAGTGTTGTTGGCCAAACTCCCCAAGCTGTGCAGGGCAAGGAGGAAGAAGAGACAGCATCCACTAAATGTCTGTTGGCAACATCGACTAACACCCCATAAGCATATAAAAATCTGCACCTAAAATGGGGACAGAACATGCAGCTGCCACAAAATCCCACTGGTAATTGCATCTGTGTAAGCATACCGTCAGCGTCCGTTCGCCAAATGTCCTGATGTTGGATCCGTTGGCGGCCGTAAGCTCAGGACCGCTGCCGCCTGCCAACCTGTCTGCACTGACCGGCAGGATGAGGCTCTTCTGTGAGCCAGAGTCCACCAAGAACATGTCTCTCTGTGATGAAAAGCAGCTTGTTCCTGTCGCCATCGGTCACAGCTGCTACTGACTGCTGGCTGTGCCGTTTCCCGGCTTCTTGAATTGGCACGGCAGCAGACAGCATTGGGCATTCAAGCCGAAACGGCGGTGAAAGAAACAGTGCGTCCTGTTCCTGCGTCTCTTGGCGTCCATCCCAGCCACCACCAGCAGCTCCACGACCTTGCTGGAGTCCTTCATGGATGCCGGTGTTGTTGCATTCATGCTGAGAGCTCTGGTCGCTAGCATGATGCGGTCCACTTCCAGTGCCAGAGCGCGGTAGTCCTTGTTTACCAGCAGCGGTGAGTTGGCCAGGATCGCGCTCGCTGTAGCAGGTAGGTTCTTGAGGAAGAGGTGGGCAAACAGGAAGGATTTGTCATTCTTCCCCATCAACGCTAACATGCTCTCCATCAGCTCCACAGCTGATCTGTCACCTAACTCTGAGCACGTTAGGAGTCTCTCTGCTCTCTCACTGTCCAACAGGGTATAATGCTGAATAGCATCTGCTTGAGTGCTTCGTATGTCGCCTGGCGGTTCCTTGAGCAGGCTCGTTACTTGCTGTGTGGCGTGCACAACCAGCACAGTGACCACATGGTAATATTTGGTGTCGTCTGTTGTGATCCCACTGAGTGCAAATTGGGCTTCCACATGTAGGAACCAAGCAGTCAGATTGTGAATCCAGAAGTCTGGGAGCTTGACTGTGACAGTGTAGAGGCTTGGAAATAGTTAAGAGTTATGTAAAAGGTGCTAAAAAGACATTTTGATAAAAAAAAAACAGGCACCCCTACAATTTTTATTTTATCCCTTAATTGTTTTATTTCTCTACAATGCATTTGTAATTCATCTGGTTCCATGATAACTCATGTGAGTTGAGTGCAGTTCCGTACGCCGACCAATAGATGGCGCATGTCGCACAATGATAAAGAGTAGACTAGCGCACCGGAGGACGAAGAATAAACTCCTCTGTGTGAAGTAATGGCACGAAACGTGTTCCCTGCCTGTTCTTCTATCACAGGTTGGTAAATACTAATAATTCAAGAGTGCAATATAAACTGTAAGAGTCCTAAGATGTCCGAGATTATACTGTGATAAGTGTGAGACGGAAAACGGGTTTGTAAGGGTATTTCTGTTAGAGTTGATGTGTTGTTGTATAAGTTAACCTGCTAATGCTAATGATTGATGTGTTGTTGTATAAGCTAACCTTCTGATGCTAATGATCGAGTGTATGGGATGTGCCACACGGGGGGGGAGTTCGCCCCGTGTTAGGAACCATTTGATTACTTTATGTAAAGACATTTATGAAACGGTTTTCATACAGTATGACATTTACTGGTTTTATTTGTCACCAAGTGTGTATATTTCGGGTTTATTACCGAATACCAGGAATACTATTGTAAAAATGTATTAGATACGCAGTGGCCAGGTTAATGCATTGTTAAGAATGACACCACATACTGTACATTTATGACAGTGCTTAAAATGATTAATTTAAATGTAAATTTATGGGTTATTGTTTAAAATATAAATATTTGAACAAGTTAAAAGCTATATACATGGGAAGGAGATATAAAAACAATAATTCATTTCATGTTAAGATAATTTGTTAAAAATGTTAAGTATACAGTTAATGTCACATTGAAAATTGTGATAAATGGACATGATTGTGTTTTGTTTAATGGTGATGTGATCAGATAATAAGAGAGAAACTATGGACCTTGATAGTAAATACTAGTCAGTCGATGTTGGTCATGTGAATGATCTGAACGAAGAATAAACTCCTCTGTGTGAAGTAACGGCACGAAACGTGTTCCCTGCCTATTCTTCTATCACAGGTTGGAGAGTTGACTTCCACATGCTCGTTGCCTCCTCCTGGGCCGCTACCCAGGGGAGCAACAATTTTGGGGGCTCGTCCAGGATTAGTGCCACCTACCGGTCTGGCACTAATCATTGAAGAACCAAGGGATGCTGACCACCTGTTCCTGAGCCATCGACCTAAGCGACTGACTAAAGGAAACCACAGCCATGTCTGCTCTACATGACCTGAGATGGGAAATCCAGCAAGAGCTTCGCCAGCTGACCATTGCCCGCTGCAGAAACATTCTTTACAAGCTGGCTGAGTCGTTCAAGGATGAGGTGGGAGAAGATTTGCCAGGTGCAGAATCGACCGAAGTGGAACTCTTCGACTTCATTGTTGACTCGCTGAGAAGTCCACAACTGAAGAGCCTTGAGGACCAGGGGATGTCTCACCTGCTTGCTTTCCGTGACCTCATCATTGAACTGCAACGGCCCACAGCAGCTGGAGAAGTGGATGCAGAGGTGTCACCCGACGATGATTGGGTCATAGTAGTTCCTGTGACCACTGGAGCTGCAGCACCATCAGGGAAGAACCATCCGACATCACCATCTGTAGTTCCTGACCCAGGGTTAGTCATACTGACTGAACTTACGTCACTGTTGCCACGTAGAGAGTACAAGATTTATGGTGGTCAAATCTCTGATTTTGATTCTGATTTGAGTTACAATAACTTCTGCAAACAGCTTGATGAAGGGCTAAATGAAGGGTTCACAGAGGCTGAGATTATCAGAACGGTGTTTAAGATAATTAAGCCTGGTACCTTTAAAGATATGCTTGTAACCAAAGATAGCCTTACTGTAGCTGAGTTAAAACGTTTCTTAAGGACACATCTACGAGAGAAAAGCACCACTGAATTATTTCAGGAGCTGAGTAATGCTAAGCAAAATGACAAAGAAACACCACAACAGTTTATGTATAGACTAATGGGGCTAAAACAGCGTGTGTTTATTGCATCTAAAAACAGTAGTGGGTTTCATTACGACAACAAGCTGGTACAAGGTGTGTTTATCCATTCACTGTATCAGGGTTTGAATGAAAAATACTCTTATGTCAGGAGAGACCTTAAACCTCACATCTCCAACACCAGTGTCACAGATGACTCCATCCTGGAGCTCATAGCAAATTCTGTTAGTGAAGAGACAGAGAGACTAAGTAGGTTGGGACAAAGTCACAAACAGAAAGTCACCAGTGTTAATGCGGCACAGGTAGAGACAGATCAAAGCTCTATTAAAATGCACACTGAAGTCCAAGCTAATCGTGTAGCTATCCAGGAGCTGACGGCACAGGTCTCCTCCCTAACCAAGAGTTTAGAAAAGGCCCTAACCCCAATGGTAAATACAGTAAACACCAATCCCACAGCACCTGTCCCTAAACAGCCAACACTGAAACCCGCAGTGAAAGGAAAGTGCCAAAAGTGTATTGCCCAAGAGACTGAGCGCTGCACACACTGTTTTCAATGTGGAAAGGAGGGGCACAGAGCTATAGGTTGCCTTCAGAAAAGCAAGGTGTCGGGAAACTGGAGGAGGTCGCTGGGGAGGGACTACCAGTGACTGAACCACCAGCAGAGTCCCACAACACTAAAAGACTGAACTCCGAACAGACTACTGCCAAGTCCCAAAAGTCACCCAACACAAAGCGTGTGGCACAGCTCATTGGCAGTAGGTGTATGATCAGTTGCCAATTAAATGGAGTAAACCTACAGATGTTATTGGACAGTGGGGCACAAGTAAGCATTGTTGAAAAGTCATGGGTACAAGCAGCCTTACCAAATGTGAAAATACAGCCACTCGAGAGCCTACTCCCAGACCATCCACTCGAAATCACCGCAGCCAATGGAACGGATGTTCCGTTCGAGGGGTGGATAGATGTCCTGCTCGAGATCACAAGTTCACAGTATGGTTCTGTATCCTTGTATGTTCCAATGCTTGTCAGTCAGCAGCGTTTAAGCACTCCGCTACTGGGCTTTAACGTGATCCAAGAGATAATAATGGCAAACAGTGAACAAAGTGATGATATTAGCTTAGTGGGCTTACTGTCGGAGACTTTAAAGGTCCAGAAAGGTAATGTTGAATCACTCAATAGAAATTGAAAATAGTCAATAGAAAATGAACCAGAAAGTCCAGTGGTGAGAGTTGGGAAAAAAGGACTCACTGTTCACAGTAGCCAAATCTGTGTGGTAAAATGTCACATCAGAGTATTTCCTGGAGGAGGAGAAATGTTGTTTGAGCCAGCTGTGAAATGTAACTTACTGGATGGATTGGAGTTATTCCCAGCTCTTATTGATGTACCCGCTGGTGCTTCAAAAACTGTCAAAATCCCAATCCAAAACTCAACAAAGCACAACATTTTTCTAAATCCAAAGACTGTTTTAGGACTTATTTCAGACATCACAGAATACAAACCTGTAAATGTGTGTTCCAGTGCTGAAAATGCAACCAAAACTACAGACAAGCCATTTTGTCACTCTGCTCAAGTGACATGTGACAGTCAAGGTGAGGGTGAAGAAACATTAAGCTCTGCTCCCTCACACCTGAGATGGCACCCTAATGTCAATTTAGACCATCTCTCAGAGGGTGATCGGGAGGTGGTTCGGCAGATGCTCTATGAACAGTCTGATGTGTTTGCTCATGATGAAGGAGACATTGGATGCATTCCTGGACTACAGCTAAAAATCAACACCACTGACAACACACCCGTGCAGAAAAGTTACAACTCCATTCCAAGACCACTGTATAAAGAGGTGAAGGACTATGTTCAAAACCTTTTAAGCAGGGGCTGGATCAGAAAATCAGTGTCAAACAACTCGTTGCCAGTAGTGTGTGTGCGTAAAAAGGACAATACTTTGCGCTTGTGTGTTGATTTTCGTGAGCTGAACCGAAAAACCATACCTGACAGGCATCCGTTACCACGGATACAAGATCTACTGGACAGTCTTGGGGGTAACTCCTGGTTTTCCATATTGGATCAGGGAAGTGCCTACCATCAGGGTTTTGTAAGTGAGGAGTCAAGACACTTAACTGCTTTTAGCACACCCTGGGGACTATACGAGTGGGTGCGGGTTCCATTCGGATTGTCAAACGCAACGGCCGCATTCCAAAGGTATATGGAGGGGGTGTTAGAAGGGATCAGAGACGAGTGTTGCGTGCCTTACTTGGACGATGTACTGTGTTACTCCAAAACCTTTGATGAGCACGTAGAACACCTTAAACAGGTTTTGTGCAAAATGTGACAACACGGCATAAAACTTCGGCCAGCCAAATGTGAACTTTTCAAAAACCAAGTACGCTACCTGGGTAGACTAGTGTCGGGAGAAGGAGTCCAGATTGACCCAAAAGACTTGGATGCTGTGTTTGCTCTGAAAGACAAGAAACCTCGCACAGTCGGAGAACTCAGGACGTTACTGGGTTTTCTCAGTTATTACCATCATTTATCCAAGAGTTTCACGTCTGGCAAGACCCTTGTTCGAACTCCTCCAGAGCACTAATGAAACAAGAGATGACAATAAACCAGCACCAAAAAGGAGTAAAGGACAAACAAAGAAATGGGACAAAAACCAGCTTCCTTCTCGCACACCAATAATATGGACCAGTGAACATCAGCAAGTTGTGTCAAGATTTGTAGACATTCTGACTAATCCTCCCATTCTAGCCTATCCCAATTTGGACCTTCCATTTGTATTGCATACAGATGCGTCAAACAAAGGCCTGGGAGCCGTCTTATATCAAAAACAAGAAAACAAACTTAAGGTGATTGGCTATGGATCCAGAACTCTCACACCTGCCGAGAAGAATTATCACTTACATTCCGGTAAACTAGAGTTTCTAGCTCTCAAGTGGGCCATCTGCGACAAATTCCGCGACTATCTGTATTATGCACCGACTTTTACTGTCTATACAGATAACAATCCTTTAACCTATGTCCTCAGTTCAGCCAGGTTGAATGCAGTGGGTCATAGGTGGGTTGGGGAGTTGGCTGACTTCCATTTTGATATCAAGTATAAGCCAGGGAAAAGGAATGCAGATGCAGATATGTTGTCCAGACACCCGTTAGATCTGCAAGAGCAAATGTATGAGTTCACAGAGACAGTGTTACCAGAAGTAGTGTCCGCAGTGTGGCAAGGGAGCAAGGCAGCACAAAACAGTGATGTGCCATGGATAGCTGTGTTACAACTGAGTTCTAATGACAACAATGTGCCAACTGACAGTGTTTTGAGCATGACACCTAAAGACATCAATGCTGCTCGACAAGACGATGAGTCAATTAGAGAAGTAATCTCACTCAAACTCAAAGGATGGACACCAAACGATAAAGATAAACGGACAATGAGTAAACAGACACGGAGACTACTGTATGAGTGGAACAAGTTGGAAGTTGACAATGGATTATTGTACAGAAAGACAGAGCACAGCAAACAACTTGTCCTACCTGAACAGCTAAGGCCGATGGTGTTAAAGAGTCTACACAATGACATGGGTCACATAGGGTGTGATAAGGTGATACATCTGTTTCTATTGGCCATATATGCAACAAGATGTTGAAAATTATGTAACAAAAGTAGGCTGCACGGTGGCGCAGTGGTTAGCACTGCGGCAGCACAGTTTACCCTTGGCCGGGGGATCATGGGGATCGTGGGTTCGATCCCAGCCCCCGACCAACAGTGATCTGTGTGGAGTTTGCATGTTCTCCCCGTGTTTGCGTGGGTTTACTCCGGGATTTCTCCGGTTTCCTCCCACATGCCAAAAACATGCAGGTTAGGTTAATTGGAGACTCTAAAGTGGCCCTAGGTGTGAGTGTGTGTGTGAATGGTTAAGGGATAGCGCCGTATTGTGGCTGCTTCATCCATCCAGGTGGTGGATGCCCTCAATTTCCACTCTGGGGATCAATAAAGTATACTAAATCTAAAAAAAAAAAAATCTAAAAAAATGTCCGTGCATCAAACAAAAACGCCCAAATGTTCCCCAGAGAGCTCCAATGGGATCTATCACAACCAGTGCTCCCTTTGAGTTAATCTCCATCGACTACTTACACCTTGAGCCAAGTAAATGAGGGTATGAGTACATCCTCGTACTAGTGGACCATTTCACTCGTTTCGCACAGGCATACCCTACAAGGAATAAATCAGGCAAAACAGCTGCAGAAAAGATATTTCAGGATTTTATTCCTCGTTTCGGGTACCCTGAGAAGTTGCATCATGATCAGGGACGTGAGTTTGAAAACAGTCTCTTCCACAGATTACAACAACTGTCTGGAATTTCTCACTCACGAACCACTCCATACCATCCACAGTGCAACCCCGTGGAGCACCTGAATCGTACACTACTCCAAATGCTTCGTACCCTACAGGAGGAGAAAAAAAGTGAATGGAAGGATCACCTACCCCAAATTGTACATGCTTACAATTGTGCAAGACACGAGTCAACAGGTTATTCTCCATTTTTCCTTTTATATGGCAGAGTCCCAAAGTTGCCTGTAGATCTACTTTTGAACCAGACAAAAGACACTGACACACCCAACCATCAAACCTATGCTAAAAAATGGGCTGATAGGATGCGTGTTGCTTACAAAATCGCTGCAGACAACAGTCAAAAGTCTTCAGATAAAGGCAAAAAGCAGTACGACAAACGCTTAAAAGGTGTCACACTCCAACCAGGCGACAGGGTGTTGGTCAGAAACCTCTCTGAAAGAGGAGGCCCAGGGAAACTGCGCGCTTACTGGGAGTCAGCAGTACATCACGTAGTTGAGAGAGTGGGAGATAGACCAGTCTATAAAGTACGAGCAGAGAGAGGCAGCAAAGTGATGCGAGTGTTACAAAGAAACCTGTTGTTGCCTGTAGATGACTTACCTTTAGAAGAAGAACTGCCTGCAAAAGAAAAGACAAAACAGAAACGAAAGAAGAGGACAGAGACAAATCCTAACACTGATAACACAGACAATGACAACACGGAGGAAGAAGAGGAAAATACTTACCGCTACAACCTCCGTAGCCAGATCCCATGTTACAGACTCGTAAATCCTCAGCAAAATGCCTCAAATCTCCCAGACCAAAACACTCAGCAACCAGTACCTGTCATGCCAGAGCAAAATCCTCAAAATCAGCAAAGGCTTCGTGCGGCAGCTAGAGAGTTCTGCCCACCAGTAAGACAGGAACGGGTCCCCGTTCAGCGGGATGCTGAGGAGCAAATGGATGGACCAGCTTTGCTGCAGGAAGAACATCAAGGACAAGTGGAAGTGAAGGAGGGAGATAATGGAGAACAGGAGGAACTGAGAAGGTCACAGCGGAGAGCCAGGCCAGTAGAGAGACTTACCTACGACGCCCTGGGACAGCCATCGTACCAGCCTTGGACTGCAGACGTAAGACCTCTCTTACTCCCTACCCCTGTGCCGCTAACTCAAAACTATATGCCATTCCCATACCCCACCCAACCTCAGTCCTATGGTTATAACTGGTACACTCTCATGCATTAAGTCACCCTAGAACATGAAATGTCGGGAGACATTTATTTGAAGTGGGGAAGAGTGTAGAGGCTTGGAAATAGTTAAGAGTTATGTAAAAGGTGCTAAAAAGACATTTGGATATAAAAAAAAAACAGGCACCCCTACAATTTTTATTTTATTCCTTAATTGTTTTATTTCTCTACAATGCATTTGTAATTCATCTGGTTCCATGATAACTCATGTGAGTTGAGTGCAGTTCCGTACGCCGACCAATAGATGGCGCATGTCGCACAATGATAGAGAGTAGACTAGCGCACCGGAGGACGAAGAATAAACTCCTCTGTGTGAAGTAACGGCACGAAACGTGTTCCCTGCCTATTCTTCTATCACATGTTGGTAAATACTAATAATTCAAGAGTGCAATATAAACTGTAAGAGTCCTAAGATGTCCGAGATTATATTGTGATAAGTGTGAGACGGAAAACGGGTTTGTAAGGGTATTTCTGTTAGAGTTGATGTGTTGTTGTATAAGCTAACCTGCTAATGCTAATGATTGATGTGTTGTATAAGCTAACCTTCTGATGCTAATGATCGAGTGTATGGGAGGTGCTGCACGGGGGGGAGTTCGTCTCATGTTAGGAACCATTTGATTACTTTATGTAAAGACATTTATGAAACGGTTTTCATACAGTATGACATTTACTGGTTTTATTTGTCACCAAGTGTGTATATTTTGGGTTTATTACCGAATACTAGGAATACTATTGTAAAAGTGTATTAGATACGCAGTGGCCAGGTTAATGCATTGTTAAGAATGACACCACATACTGTACATTTATGACAGTGCTTAAAATGATTAATTTAAATGTAAATTTATGGGTTATTGTTTAAAATATAAATATTTGAACAAGTTAAAAGCTATATACATGGGAAGGAGATATAAAAACAATAATTCATTTCATGTTAAGATAATTTGTTAAAAATGTTAAGTATACAGTTAATGTCAC
Source organism: Pholidichthys leucotaenia (assembly GCA_020510985.1). Lineage (NCBI taxonomy): Eukaryota > Metazoa > Chordata > Actinopteri > Cichliformes > Pholidichthyidae > Pholidichthys > Pholidichthys leucotaenia. Next base: position 126,143,925 of record CM035848.1, read on the forward strand.
ATTGAAAATTGTGATAAATGGACATGATTGTGTTTTGTTTAATGGTGATGTGATCAGATAATAAGAGAGAAACTATGGACCTTGATAGTAAATACTAGTCCGTCGATGTTGATCATGTGAATGATCTGAACGAAGAATAAACTCCTCTGTGTGAAGTAACGGCACAAAACGTGTTCCCTGCCTATTCTTCTATCACAGGTTGGAGAGTTGACTTCCACATGCATATTGCCTCCTCCTGGGCCGCTACCCAGGGGAGCAACAACAGCGCATGTTGTGCTGTTGTTCTCCCTCTGGTTGTCTCCGGGGCGGTGCTCGGCTCGTTCTCCATTGCACATCTTCAGGTCACCAATGTGGAAGATGAAAGCAAATGAGATAGCGAGCTGGATGATACTCGAACTTTATTCAACTTCCAACGGTAAAAACAGAAAAAACTTCTCCCGGGGTCTCCGGGCACCTTCTTTTATCCCACTTTATTTCTGCCCCATGAGACCCAGGTAGCCAAAGACAATACACACAGTACACAGAGCCTGTCTGGCACATTAACATTACAGAGCACAAACCCTGCTTCTCACTCCCTCTCCCACTCTAGCGAACTCCGGTGTCACCTGATTCCCCGGGGTGCGGCCAGTCCTTTCTGTTACATCTGAGACACCCCGATGACACTTCTTCCTTCAGTCCTCTATTCCATCTCCTCCCCCACCCCCGACTTCTGACTCAGGGTGGAGAACCCCCCACTCAGTGTCACCACAATGTGTTCAATACTTATTTTCCCCGCTGTAAGTATAGAAAAATATAGATTACCGTTGTAAGATATCTAATCTGTGTGTCCATGTTCAGGTGTGGAGGGAAAGGCTGGTATGGCAGCAATAGTTCATGCAGAAGACCAGTTAGACCTCAGCTCCTTTTTGATTGAGGTACAAAAAGCACTTCCTTCTTACGCACGCCCTGTCTTCCTTAGACTCCTGCCATCTATTGACACTACAGGTGAGAAACCTATAAAATGACATTCAAACACACAAAATAAAGTAACAAGCAAACTTATCTACATCCCTTTTGTTCACAGGTACTTTTAAAATTCAAAAGATGCATCTGCAGCAAGAAGGATACAAACCACAAGATACTGGTGAAAAGATTTATTTTCTGAACAGTCGTGCTGGGTGTTACGAGGCTGTTACTGATGAACTCTATCATGACATTAATGAGGGGAAGGTGCCTCTATGAGACAAAAAGAGGCCGAAGGGTTGATACAGTTACAGAGAATAATGCCTATAACAGTTTCTTTTGTTGTTTTTTTCATTCCTTGTTCTGTTGATCTCTGTGTTGAGTGAAAGCTTTTTCTTCCAAAGCCCCATACTGATTCAGATAAAGTAAATGATTCAGGCTGAATATGTAAAAATATCAGACTAAATTTCGTATCGGTGATAAAACACGCTATATGCAAGGAATGAATGAATGACTGAATATACATCTGGTGGTGATAAACACACACACACACACACCCCTATATATACACTAGTGCATATATATATACTAGTGCATGCCCATAGAAAGCAAGTAGAATGCAAGTATTCTTGTCTGAAAACAGGTAGGACAATTAGGCTTTACAGGCCCAAATGTGGGCTGTCTTTGAAAGTGGAATACAAAGAGGTGTAGTCTATATGTAGGCAATCACATGTTCGACTTTGACAAATATTAAAGGGACTGAACATTAAGATTTATTTGATTGTGTCAATATTAATTACAGAATTATTTAAAATGAATGGGACATCCAATATTAGCGACTGTTTAAGAACCCTTGTTTATTTGTTTGTCAGACTTATTTGTGTGATCTTTTATGAGTTATATTCATAAGTGTTGTATCTTGCACTTTGGGGAATGAGAGTTGTTCAGTCATCATTACAATTGTTTTATTTCATATGTGCAGTTTAAAATCTATCGTCAACAAACTCATGCAGTACTATAACAGGATACGTTTACAAATATTTGAGACCCATTGCAGTGCATCCTTTTATATTTTAGAAATATTATAAGTCCAAAACACTGAACATTATTATACTCAGAAGAATGACTGCAATGTGCTGCAACTGTTGCATCAGTGTTGCCCATTTGTCAGTAAATAAAAAATGATTTATTTCATTATTTGCGTGTTTTTTGTCACGGTCGTCGTTTAGTCAAAGTGTGCATATGTGTCCACATATGATATGCGATTGATCTGGCAATTCCACTCCACAATTATGGTAGTATGGCTGCACGGTGGCGCAGTGGTTAGCACTGCGGCAGCACAGTTTACCCTTGGCCGGGGGATTGTGGGGATCGTGGGATCGTGGGTTCGATCCCAGCCCCCGACCAACAGTGATCTGTGTGGAGTTTGCATGTTCTCCCCGTGTTGCGTGGGTTTACTCCGGGATTTCTCCGGTTTCCTCCCACATGCCAAAAACATGCATGTTAGGTTAATTGGCTGTTCTAAATTGTCCCTAGATATCTGTTTCCTATAGGCCCTTAGAATAGAGGGTTAGTATTAATGAAAGCGCTTTGAGTGGTCTTTGTGACTAGAAAAGCGCTATATAAGTGCAGGTTAGTTAGTTAGTAGTTAGTTAGTATGCTTAACTTTTAATTTTTAGATTGCCGTGCACCGGGAGAAGCGCCATGTTGAACCCACGGTGCCCGCAAAGGACAGCGGTGGCATGAGTGAAGCAGCGGCTGAGTCTCTGTCCCGTTAATTGGGCAGGCTGGACTTGGCTCCCTGGGAAAGACTGCAATAAGCCGGTCTGGCTGCTCTCGACCCCCCGCGCATCCCCCGCGTTCTCCACATATTGATGGCCGAAACACAAAACCTCCTATATGAAAAATGCACTTTTTTGAGAAAACAAAAAAAACCTTTTTGTTTTCTTGCAGAATGCTATGCTATTTTTTTTCCCATCAGAATAATTTTCTGTCACAATAAAGGGTGGGACTGTCTTGCAGACAGATATGAGCAGCCTTCCTTGTTCTCATCATACAAAGTGAAATCTGCAAATAAGAAAATCCTGTAGATAGGTTTTGCATTTCAGCCATCTATATGCTGAATTATCCTTTAGAGCTATGCAATCACGGCAACATTATAGTATAACGTTTTAAGCATTAAATTGTCAGTATTCTCTTTTTCTTGTCAAATTTGTCACTTTTCACTTCCTTCTTTTGTTTGTGAAGCGCTCTGGTGACTGGTCGCTGGTCTGTCATGAACCGAGCCCGTGTTATCCTGTAGGCTTGGTTCTGACCGCTCTCTGTGGCTCAGGCATCGGGTTTATTATGTTTTATCTTTTGAGTTCTTGTTTTTATGTCTGTGTTCTTTTTCTTTTCCATGCCTGTAGCCGCTGCTCTGGCCGACAGTTGTTGGGCAGCTGTTTTGACCCACTTTCAGGTGGGCGCTGTCTAACATTCGCCGGTCCAATCACCCCCCCTCTCTCTTTGACAGTCAGCTGTTTCACCCCAGTAATTGTCTTTCCCGCACCTCACCCAGGTGTGTCCAATTTGTGACGCCAGCAGTGTTTGTATTTAGGCGGCTCTTGCCAGTCAAACACTGCTGGACCATTGTACATGATCACATGATCGTTAATCGCCGTGTGGCAGTCAAAGTCAACAAGGACTGTGTGTGCTCGCTGGAGTATTGGACTTCCAGGATAATTCCCGCTTTGTGAGTAAACTGTTCACATTTCCGCTACGCTTGTCTGGCACCGTTTCCCCATGCGGTACAGCTGCTACACTTAGGCTGTTTTCCAATTTGTCTTCCTTAGTCAGTTGAGCCTCTTAGAAGACTCCCACTGCTCCCGGGCTTATATGTGTGTTGTGTTATTTGTTTGTGGCCATGGTGCACAGTGGTCAGCCTGCTGTACGCTCATCGTGTCAGCCATTTTGTGCATACAAATACATTTTTGTCAGTCTTTATTTTTGAACTGTCTCCCTTTTTGTTCAATAAATGTGCTGTGGTGAAATCCTGCGCGTAAATCCATTCGTCCTTCTCCTCCTCTGTGCGCTGCGTAAAAGCGCACAAGGAGGTTTATGACAGAATGGTCCAGCCCGCCCGGATTTAGCGGATTCACCCACACATCTGTTTTTCTTTTGAACTGTTTACCTCTTCTTTTTTATTTTTTACCTATCTGTGTTGGAGTCATGGAGGTGGCCCGCCGGAGTTATTTGTTGAGTTTGGGATGGGAATGCTGCCGAGCACTGATGAACATTGGCGGACTACTCACATCAGCAAGAAATTATTCCACCCTGGAGGATATATTATGGTACGTGGGTCTGGCGGAGATAGAGGTCCGGCGATGCCCTCAGCTCTCGGCACGCAGAGGGAGTGGAGAGGATCACCCAGTTGGTGGCGCTGCGGCATGGGTGCGGCGAAGGGGTGAGGAAATCCCCCAAGAAAACCGGGCTCATGCCGAAGGGGGAGCACTCCTGGGGCCCCGCCCATTCTGCTTCACGCCAGAGTGTTACACCCGCTCCTGTTCCGACTAATCCTCCTCCAGCACCCAGCAGACGGCGTCATCCTGCAAAGAAGCACCAGGAGAGTCCCTCATCATCTCCGGCATCCCTCCCCCCTCCAGCCATGAGTCCGCTGAGGTCACCCCGGGAATGCCCACCTCCGTCATCGTGGAGACGGCCCCTCCTCAAGCCTTCAAAGGGGCCCACGTCACCACTGACACAGAGAGGGATGACTGTCTGCCGCCTGCAGTTGGGAACATCAACGAAAGGGATGACAAGCAAGTATTTCTTCATTTTACACCAACTAATGACTCTGAATCTTGCCTGTCTCCTGAGGGAGAGGCCCAGTTTCAGCAGTCCGCTGGGTCCTCTCCTCCAGCTGCAAATATTAATTCTGTTCTTCCCCTCTCCGTGTCTCCTCTAATTTTTCCTGAGGGTCCGCCGGCCCTGGAACCTAGCTGCCGGACGATGGAGGAGCCTGAGGCCCTGGAGGATTCCGTTCCAGAGTCTGCACGGAGCCAGCCCTCAACCTCCTCGCTGGATTTGTCTCCGGGGGGGGGGGGGGGGGGGGGGGTTATTTCATCGGAGGACTGTCGGACTGCCACAACCATCTTGCCAGCCCTCAGCCTGCTCGCTGGATTTGTCTCGGGGGGCGGGGGGGTATTTCATCGGAGGACTGTGGGACTGCCACAACCATCTTGCCAGCTGCGGAGGTGACTGCAGCAGATTGGGAGCCTGAGCTGGACCTCCTGGAGGCCAGTCCCGAGTCTTCATCGACGGAGTCCTGGACAGTGGTGGAGCTCAAGCTCAGGCAAGTTTTCTGTCTTGTGTTTCTAATGTCAGTTTTAGAGAGATCTTGTCTGGCTCTAAGTGAGGAGAGTCAGGTGCAGTGCACAGCTGCTTCTGAACTCCCTTCACCGGGCTCCGCCACTGCCGGTGACCCTAATAACCTGGTTTCTTCTCCCGCTCCTGAGTTTTCCTCTAGGGTCACCGGAGAGGAGCCATCATCACCAGGAGTTGCCTTGGAACTGGGGCCGCCACCTGACGACATCGTGGGTCCAGCTCCCCTGCTGCCTGAGGCCGTCGTGTGGGTCCCTCCGCAGGCTGTAACTCTGTGGGTGCGGCAGGCTGGCTTTGGACCCTCGTAGGGGCTGCGCTCCAGGATCAGCCCGACTTGGGTGCTGCAAGCTTCAGCCGGAAGCCACCACGGGTGCTGCAGAGCTTCAGCTGGAGGCCACCGTGGGTGCAGCATTGGCCCAGTCGGGGTCCACCATGGGTGCAGCGTTTGCCCGATCGGGGTCCACTGTGGGTGCATCATTGGCCTGGTTGGGGTCCACCATGGGTGCAGCATTGGCCCAGTCAGGGTCCACCGCGGGTGCAGCTGTATTCCAAGCCAGGACCACCGAGGCCGCTGCGGGTCAGCCTGAAGACGCCGTAGCCTTCTTCTCCTCCTTGTCCAACGCCGTGGGGGTTCCCTCCCTTCAGTCCGGTCAGCCACCAGGGAGCCTTCCGGTGGGCAGGCCACCTCCTGCTTTATCCCGCCGGCCCTGGTGGCTGAACAGTGCTGGCCGACCACCAAAGGGACTGAGTCTCTGGGACAGATGGCCCGGGTTTTCTGGCAGGCCACCGGACCCTGTTCATCGGACTGCCTGCTGGGCCTGGGACTCTGGGCCGGCCCCAAGCCTCCACGTCTTTGGACTTGGGGGGGTTAATTGTGGGCCCTGGGCGGAATATAGTGTTCCCTTCTTTCCTGTCCCCCTACCTCCCACCCGGGTTCGTGTTGTTGTTCCTGTTGGGGTTGGTGGGGGGGGGGGTTCTTTCCTTGTGATGTTACCTTGGGTGTCTACAATCCACCCTTAGAAGGGGGGGCTCTGTCACGAGCCGAGCCCGTGTTATCCTGTAGGCTCGGTTCTGACCGCTCTCTGTGGCTCAGGCATAGGGTTTATTATGTTTTGTTATCTTTTGAGTTCTTGTTGTTTTTATGTCTGTGTTCCTTTTCTTTTTCCATGCCTGTAGCCACCGCTCTGGCCGGCGGTTGTTGGGCAGCCATTTTGACCCACTTTCAGGTGGGCGCTGTCTAACATTCGCTGGTCCGACCACACCCCCTCTCTCTTTGACAGTCAGCTGTTTTGCCCCGGTAATTATCTTTCCTGCGCCTCGCCCGGGTGTGTCCAATTTATGACGCCAGCAGTGTTTGTACTTAGGCGGCTCTTGCCAGTCAAACACTGCTGGACCATTGTACGCGATCACATGGTCGTTAATCGCCGTGTGACAGTCAAAGTCAACAAGGACTGTGTGTGCTCGCTGGAGTATTGGACTTCTAGGACAATTCCTGCTTTGTGAGTAAACTGTTCGCGTTTTTCTGTACAGTTGTGCCGCTACGCTTGTCTAGTAGCGTTTCCCCGTGCGGTACAGCTGCTACGCTTAGGCTGTTCCCCAGTTTGTCTTCCTTAGTCAGTCGAGCCTCCTAGAAGACTCCCAGTGCTCCCGGGTTTATAAAGGCTTAGATGTCATCTGTCACTGTGTGGTGAAAAGCTTCCATTTATCCAGTCTGGCACAACCACGAACACCAGCAAGTGCCAGAACAATGCCAAAACATTAAAAAAATACAAAAACTACAAGAGCTGAAATTAGCTGCCACTTGAGTGGAAAACACATATGTGGACTATACATTAAAATGAATTTGAAAAACTTAGAAATGCTATTTGCCCCTGCTACTCCACTCTTATTGACTGACTTAACACTACGTCAGCGGAAACCGGAAGCTCCGCCCATAATCGTTCCTACAGTGGCACCCCCAGGAATAAGGTGGATACACAACACAGACCATGGTCCTTCACGGGGAGGAACGCTCAGCCTGCCCCAGTCAGCGGTAGACGGGAGTCCCTTTGCAGGACCACGATTTGCCGTCATCAATGGCGCAGTGTGCTCGCACAATTATTAAAAGTTAATTGTTAAAAGTTAATAATTGTGGAGCAGAATGTCCAGATCAACTGCATATCATATGTGGCCACATGCATGGTTTGACTAAACGACGACCGTCACCAAGCTGGACACAGAAACGCTCAATAACTCAAAAGATCACACAAATAAGTGATGTGACAAAAAATAAACAAGCAGTTCTTAAACAGTGACTAATATATGATGTCCCATTCATTTTCAATTTTTCTGTAATTAATATTCACACAATCAAATAAATCTCACTTCAGTCAAAGTCTAACATGTGATTGCCTACATATAGGCTACACCTCTGTATTCCACTTTCAAACACGGCTTATACGGCCTGGCTCAAAAGCACGCTAACTGATGGCGATAAAAAAAGTTATTTTCAATAAAGTGAAAAAAGGTAATGCATGGAGTGTGCTTTTGGCCTGAGGCTGATTTATCATGGAAAACAGCTGAGCTCTGTGGTTCCAGAGATCAGCTGATTGGGCGAAGGCCCTACAGCCTTTGCTCCACAATTGCAGGACATATCAACCATAGGATGAATAAATTTTCAGCATGGGGCACATATGTTTTCCAGTTTATTAAATTTTTCACCAGGTCTGAGGTGTGTGTGAAAAAAAAACGTTTTGGATAACATTTAGAGGGTCAAAATTGCAATCGTTTAGGCGTAATAATAATAATAATAATGATAATAAATAATCTCGCATCAATAAAAAACAAATGCTTACAGTAGAACTGCAGCGCTCACATTGTTAATCTTTGCCAGTCACGCCCTCAAGGTTCAAATCATTGGCCTCAGTATCGCCCCAGCACAACGATTATAAGCATCACCTCAGTCTTAGCATTAAAGTTTTAAAAAACCTTTTAATAACAAAATATTGCTAAAATATAAACTGATGCACCACAATGGGTCTCAAATATTTGTAAACGTGTCCTGTAATAGTACTGCATGAGTTTATTTATGATTTATTGACGGTACACAGAAGAAATTCAATATTTCACTGAACAGTGACATAAACTAAAATAATTATAATGATGGCTGAACAACTCCCATTCCTCAAAGTGAAGATACATTATTATGAATATAAGTGATAAAAGATCACGCAAATAAGTGATCTGACAAACAAATAAACAAGGGATCTGAAACAGTTCAATATTTAGGTATTCTGTAATTAATATTCCACTGTGGAGAAAGGAAGCAGGTGAGGCAACGAGCTTGAGACAGATGAACTTTATTCCTTCTCCAACATACAGTACGGTAAAAAGAGCTCCCGGGTCTCTGTGCATTCCTCTTTTATACCTTTAATTCCATGCATTGAGACCTGGAACTTCTGACCATAATGCACTGTTTGGAACAAAGACCTGTGTGGCATATTAACATAACATAACGCAGGCACCGCTGCTCACACCCTTCTCTCTTCCAGCGGCTCCGGCGGTTCCTCCTCTCCCCAGGTATGCATAGTCCATACTGTTCTGTCTGAGCCCCCCACTTCCCGGAGGCACTTCTTCCTCCGGCCCATTGGTTCTCTTTATCTCAGATGCCTTCATCTGGGTGGAGAATCCCCCACCCGTGCCACCACAAGTGATAAAAGATCAGACAAATAAGTGATCTGACAAACAAATAAACAAGGGATCTTAAACAGTCGCTAATTTTGGATGTCCATTCATTTTCAATAATTGGATATTCTGTAATGGATATTCACCCAGTCAAATAAATCTTAGTGCCATTTAGTCCCTTTTATATGTATTTGTCAAAGTCTAACATGTGTAGCAATATTTAATAGAATATAGTGTAATAAGGTACAGGAATTATTTATTTTATTTAGAAGTGGGTGTGCGTGGGGACTGAGGATTAAACAGTCACCACAACACTCACTAAATAAGAGGAAACTAGAAAAGCACTCGGAGAGCGCAGACCTCCGCCAAGCGCCACAGTTCCCCCCATACAGTGTTTGTGTGTACGTTTTCAGATTCCTTGACCATGAAAACATATGACTAGCAATTGGATTGACAATGATAGGATTAGTGGTTCAGTAGTTATTCACGAAAATGGTATTTTCCGTAATGGCGGTTTTCTTCTGGACGGTGATCCGGATCATCCCTAAAATCTAATCAGTTCTTCCTTGTACCATTTCCAACAACGCCTGAAAGTTTCATCGAAATCCGTCCAAAACTTTTTGAGTTATCTTGCTAACCAACAGACAAACAGACAGACAGACAAACCCCGGCAAAAACATAACCTCCTGGCGGAGGTAAAAAGCACTCGTAAATAAGGGGCACCAGTTCCAAAAGAACAAATTATTAATTAGTTAATTTCTGTACCTTCAATTACTTAATGAATCAGTCTCAAACATTAGTGAGTTCTTTACTGCCGTGACCCTGGAAAGCGTATATGCAAAGGAAAACACTTGCAACTTCTCTCATTTACAAGTTTATTAAATGAAACTCATTCAGGTTACATGACATTGTACTCAAATGAATGGTAAGCAGGTTCAAATGATCGACAGGTGTCAAATATCACATCAACTGTTAATGGATTCCTAAGCGTAAAAGCTACAGTTAAACCTTTGTGGAATCAAGAGGAAACGAGATTTTATATTTCAACTGTAATGCAATGGAAAGCTGAGGTAAACTAAAAAATCATACATAAAAGTGAATGCAGTTTTATGGGGAAAAATTACATAAGCGGATTATCTGAAAAAGGAAACTTCTGAATTAATCTACAAAAAGGTACAGAGGCCACTGAAAAGAGAATAGGAATTTTACTCCAGTTTATAGCTTGTCCTACAGCTGGTGGACTAATTGTACCATGAAATATTGGTTGTGTTCAATTACAATTGATATTTGGGACATCTCGTTTAAACCCAGCAGATAGGAAAGTGGGAGTCTCACTTACGAACACAGCCAGGTCAGCCGATTTCCAGAGGCAATCACAAACGCCAGTAAGGTGGCACACAGGGGAAAGCGACTGCTAGTCGTCTTTCCAGTCGTTCACAGCTGTGAGAAGTGTAGACTCGGCTGAGGGCTCCCTGGAGCAGGCGGCGCGTAGCCAGCAGCAGGAATGGCAGGAAACGTCAAAAAGTCCAGGAAAAACGTTTAAACGGGATAAGCACGGCTTATATCCCGTAGATGTCCACCAGGAGGTACTGGTGAGCTGTAGATAATTTTTAGGTGACCTGAACATGCCCTCCAGGATCTGGCATGAGTTTATGGATGTTCTGTGGAGGATCAAGGTGTTCTCTCAGCCTAGTCCTGACAGGTTAAGGGGCAAACTTTGGAGGTTTATGCCTTTTTAAGAGTATCAGTTCCTGGTACGAAGGCTTCTTATCTGCTTAGGGAGGAAGCTTGAGATATTTTTATGACGTACTTTAATCCTCTAAAAGCAAGTCCTTATCGGGTTTCTCTACAAAGGGAAATTGTTTACACTGGAATTCTGATGATGAAGAAAAACAGCAATTCTTGACCAGACCTTGAGTTGAGAGTTTCTTTAAGATAGAGAGTGATTTCCTGAATTAGCCTGAGGGGAAGCTGATGCTACACATGTGATTGCCAATATATAGCCTACACCTCTTTGTATTCCACTTTCAAACACAGCCTACATTTGGGCCTGTAAAACCTCATTGGGATACCCGATTAAGACAGGAATACTTTCGTTCTACGGGCAATGCGCTAGCAGACTCTAAACTTTCTTTCAAGACACAGGTGAAGAAGGTCTGTAACGGGGCCAAATTCAATCTATCAAATTTTAGATTTACTTGAAATTACATGTCATTTGAGGCAGCTAAGATGTACATGCTGTTATGTATGAGGGAAGGAGTCAGAGTCTCGTCTCATGCAGGGAACCAACTACTAACAACCCTTTATTATAGAACACAGAAGTATACATACAGTGGGCCGTGCGCACCTGACATCACACCAGGGGTGGGTACAGCAGCACATACACACTACTACACTTAATACGCCACAGTTCCCCTCCCCCTTACAAAAATGCAAAACCACACACAATCGAGACCCTCCCCAGGAGGGAGGACCCAAATTACACACTAAGGAACACCAGGGAATAAAGAACTGTAGTAAAATATCCTATCACATTCTCACAAAACAACTAAAATTGGACCTAGTCTCTGAAAACATATAAAACTAGAAAAGCACTCGGAGAGCGCAGACCTCCGCCAAGCGCCACAGTTCCCCCCATACAGTGTTTGTGTGTACGTTTTCAGATTCCTTGACCATGAAAACATATGACTAGCAATTGGATTGACAATGATAGGATTAGTGGTTCAGTAGTTATTCACGAAAATGGCATTTTCCGTAATGGCGGTTTTCTTCTGGATGGTGATCCGGATCATCCCTAAAATTTAATCAGTTCTTCCTTGTACCATTTCCAACAACGCCTGAAAGTTTCATCGAAATCTGTCCAAAACTTTTTGAATTATCTTGCTAACCAACAGACAAACAGACAGACAGACAAACCCCGGCAAAAACATAACCTCCTGGTGGAGGTAATAATCCCATACCATACATAATTATGCACAACAGCAAGATATATACATATTTACACTTTAATATTTATGTGACACCAATGTCCGTTGGTAGCCAGGAGTAAAACCGGCCCGGGGGCCCAGGGCAGCCCCAAATCATACACACCCTTGGCCACCGAAGATAAGACAGGCTCAGAGGCCCCAGGCAGCCCCATGACGTGTGCGCCCCTGGCCGCTGTCTGCCTCCAGGATCAAAAACAATCTCTCCAGCAAGATTGTCCCTCTTCACCATCGTCTGCTTCTTTTCTTGGGACCCGCAGTGTTGCTGTCTGGCACGCCATCCCTCCGTGCTCGTCGGTCCGCCCCCGACTGCTTTCAACACCGTTGCTGTGGCTCCAAACACTCCGGCCCCCTGTGGCTGCACTCTGGGGAAAACCGAAGCCTGTTCGTTGACTCTGCTCACTGACCCGGGCGTCTCGCTGTAACACCCAGCACCCTCATCCAGGGCGCTCCGCTGTGCTGCCTCCGTGTCCAGCTGCTGCTGCTCACTCCCAGGGCTCACAGCATCCCTCTCGTCAGCGTCACTCTCCGATCCAGGCGCTTCGTCACTGCTCTCAGCACCCTCGTCCCAGGTGTTCTGCTGCACTGTCTCCGTGCTCGGTCGTAGCTGCTCTCTCCAGGGTTCTCAGCCTGCATGTTTCCGCTCTCCCGCTGCCCAGCCTCCAGCTGAGAGGATGACTCCTGATGCTTCTCTCTCTCTCCGCTGTCGTCACACACTGCCCTGTCAAACTCACCAGCGCTACGGTCCTGTACCTTTCTGCGCTTCTTGGCTGTCCCGCCATCTTCAATGACCAGGGACTCCCCCACTCGTGGCCCCTGTCCCACCTTGATGCCTAGCTGGTAGCCTGGAGCCCACTTTTGGCACGCAGTTAGCTTTGTGGCTAGCTTGTCCATAGACACTGATTGTGCCGTTAGCTTCTTCAAGCTAACTAGCCTAGCCTCATTTGGCGCCAACACTCCCACCACCCACAACTTCGTGGTCCTCATCTGCCCGGTGAAGAATTTGGCCAACCGCTCGACAGCATCCTCATACCGTTCCGTCTCACCTAATGTACCGAAAATTCTTCGGCCCTCTGCACCGAGATGGTGGGCCAGAAGCGCTCGTCGTCGTCTCCCGTCGAGTCTACTTAGGCAAAGCGCCCCAATGTAATCCTCAAACATGGCCCACCAGTTCAGCCACAGGATCACTGGCTCTCCCATGTACTCCAGAAACGGTATCAGGGGTTGAGGAAGCCCATACGCTCCCATAATTTTCTTCTCGTCGCCAAATGTTATGTATGAGGGAAGGAGTCGGAGTCTCTCTTCATGCAGGGAACCAACCACCAAAAACCCTTTATTATAGAACACAGAAGTATACATACAATGGGCATGCCCGCCTGATGTCACGCCAGGGGCGGGTACGGCAGCACACACACACTACCACACTCACTACACCCCACATGCACTCTGTTTTTTCTCATATTACTGTTTAACAACATGGTCACAGGCTGGCATCTCTACTCTCAAACCATTAGAATCCTTATATAAATAAACAAAACACTTAAAGTTCTTGACAAGAAACGGGTACATTATCATCATTGTCCAATACTAAAAAAATGTAATCTGCTGAGCTGGGAAAATTTGATTAAATATGTAAATATTTGTTTCATGTATAAGATCATCCATATCTTGACCTCTCCTCCACTTAGAGAGTTTGTTACCATAAGAACAACTGAATACCGTGTCACAAGAGGTGCAGCAAAAGAGGACAGCATTATTCCACTCAGAAAAAGCACTTTCAGTCAGTCTGCACTATCTGTTAGAGCTGCATTGGAATGGAATTCTATCCCAAAATCTATCAGAGAATTGGATTCATATAAATTATTTAAAGCTTGTTTAAAAAATGACTAACTGACAATCAGCTCTGCCAGCACTAAAACTAAGTTGTACTTTTAATAGCCTTAGTGTTTCTGTGCTGAACTCCTCTTGTCGTCACCTGCTGCTGTCTTAGTTTGTCTTTATGTGCTTGCATGCATGGTTTATTGTTGCTTTTTTATGCTGTGTACGCATTATTGTTTGCTTCTGTTTTGCATGTTTCTTTTGTGTCTAATAATTCTGTTTACTGTATGTGGTTTTAACTTGGGTCATATTTTAACTAACACCAACATTTCTCATCTTGTCGTCTTGCATGATTTGTACTGCTTGTCACATGTTTTAAAAATTAAATGTTTTAATCGCATGTTTTTGTGACAATAGCCTATAATATAAAAGGGGTGGGAATTGTGAGGGAACTTGCGATTCGATTCGGATCACGATTCTTGGGTCATGATTCGATCCTATTACGAATCAACGATAATTATGATATTGCGATAATCAAGTATCACGATCCCATATATTTCAAATTTTTTTCACCTTATTCAACCTCAAATCATGTTCCAAAGTAAAACTGATGACATCTCTTTCATATAATAAAGTATTCTGGGAGCTTCATTTTCCGCGGAGACACGTCTCTACACACAGGGAGGGCGGTGGACTGTGTGGAATAGACTGTCACTCCAAATATGTCTAACTGACTCTGTGGACTCTTTTAAAAAGCAGCTGAAAACTTTTTTGTTTAACGAGGGTTTCCGTTGAGTTTCAACTGCTTTTCAATGGTAAGTCTAATATTTTTAGATTATTTTAATCTTTTGTTTTAACTTGTTTTTGTATTTTTACAATTATTTTTATCTATCAACTTCCTTTTATTCCATTTTATTGTACAGTGCTTTGTGACTATATGACTCTGAGAAGCACTTCATAAATAAACTTTATTTACTTGACACTTGGAGAAAAAGCTCCATGCCAGTGTCTCTTTAGCTTAGCCGTTGCTAATGCTGTTTCGAGACATGTGTGGTCTGCCATATTCCGAGTGTTTTTCTTTTTTTTGTGCAGCGCTTCTTGCAGGTTATGTCATGTCAAGGTATTTCCTTCTATCTTTGTTATAAAATCCAAAAAAAGCCCAGCATTTGAGCTAACTTAGAGCGAATTGCTTCCTAACTTTCAAAACTGGCTGCAAATCACTGAGACAAGCTATGACTTCACTTGATTGGGTGTTTGCTTTGCGCCATCTAGTGGACTGAAAATGCCATTGATTAACTGATAACCCAAACATATATGTGTGCACATTTTTTTTAAATAAAAGATTGATCCAGGTGTTTATGGATTGATGCATTGTTGCCAAGTATTGCAATCCATCACTGAGTCAATCTTTTTCCCCACCCCTATAATATAAGGATGTTCTAATAAGCTTCCCATTAATGCCAGTATTTGTGTTATTAGTTTTCTTCTATATTTCTTGTAATTTGATATTCATTTGTTTTTACTTTTTAGGGTGTCTTGTAACATCTGTTCAGGGACTACAGATGAAAAATAGCCTTTTGGCTAACTGGCAGATTTAAAAAAACTGTTCATTAATGTGCACTGTCCCTCTTAAATAAACAAAATAAATAAATAAGTAAACAAATTCCATCAAAAACTTTTTGAGTTATGTTAACACAAACACACAAATGAACAAACACAGGTGATGTTAACAGTGTTGCACACATCCCACCAGAGATATAAACATTCATAGTAACTACAGAGGCATAAAGTTGATCAGCCACACTGAAGATATGGGAGAGGGTTGTTGAAGCCAGGTTAAGAGGAGAGGTGACAATCAGTGAGCAGCAGTATGGTTTCATGCCAAGAAAGAGTACTACAGATGCAATGTTTGCTCTAAGAGTGTTGATGGAGAAGTACAGAGAAGGTCAGAAGGAGTTGCACTGTGTCTTTGTGCATCTAGAGAAAGCATATGATAGGGTGCCAAGAGAGGAAGTGTGGTACTGTGTGAGGAAGTCAGGAGTGGCAGGGAAGAATGTGAAGATGGTGCAGGACATGTATGAGGACAGCAAGACGGTGGTGAGGTGCACTGTAGGAGGGACGGATGGATTCAAGCTGGGGGTGGGGTTACATCAGGGATTGGCTCTGAGCCCCTTCTTGTTTGTTATGGTGATGGACAGGCTGACAGACGAGGTCAGGCAGGAGTCTCCGTGGACCATGATGTTTGCAGATGATATTGTGATCTGTAGTGAGAACAGGGAGCAGGTGGAAGAGAACCTGAAGAGGTGGAGGTATGCTCTGGAAAGAAGAGGAATGAAAGTCATTAGAAGCAGGACAGAATACATGAGTGTGAATGAGAGGGAGGCAGTTTTAATAAAGAAGATGGAAGGAGTAAAGGTCCTTGGGTCAACCATCTAAAGCAATGAAAAATGCACAAGAGAGGTGAAGAAGAGAGTGCAGGCAGGTTGGAGAGGGTGGAGACAAGTGTCGGGGTGATTTGTGACAGAAGGGTAGCAGCAAGAGTGAAAGGGAAGATTAACAACACGTTAGTGAGACCTGCTATGATGTATGGTTTGGAGATGGTTGCAGTGACAAAAAGACAGGAAGTGTAGCTGGAGGTGGCAGAGTTGAAGATGCTATGGTTCTCAATGGGAGTGACTAGGAGGGACAGGATTAGAAATGAGCATATCAGATTGACAGCTCAGATTGTGCAGTTTGGAGACAAAGTAAGAGAGGCAAGGCTGAAATGGTTTGGACATGTGCAGAGGGATAGTAAATATATTGGACAAAGGATGCTGAATATGGAGCTGCCAGGCAGGAGAAAAAGAGGAAGACCACAGAAAAGATTCATGGATGTAGTGCCGGAGGACCTTGAGAGGGTTGGTGCTACAGAAGAAGATGCAAGGGATAGGGTGAGATGGAGGTAGATGATCCACTGTGGTGACCCCTAAAGGGAGCAGCCAAAAGAAGAAGAAGACAAAGAAGATGAAGCACTATCATGAATCTCATTAAAACTCAGAGTTGAAACTACCTCTTGTTGAGGCTAATTATTTTAAGTAAATGTAATTAAGGGAGCGTAATTGTGAATTAATTATTTGTGTTAGAAAGTAAAAGCTTAAAAGTTATAGAGCCATCAACACTGCATGGTGGAGGGGGTATTTTGGTGTAATATGGGCTACATAAAGAAAAAAAAATGTCAAGAACCCCTGGTCTTGGATCTGTCTGAGTACTGTTAGGCCCAGGAGGCACCCTCTGAAACTCATCATCTTTTCTAAAGTACAGACAGAAAGAACAGGGAGGATCATGGGAATTAATTCAAAGCAAGGCATGGACTGTCGAGGGTGATGTGTACAGCTTTTCTACATCTAGCTGAGCGCTACAGATATTCTCTGCCACATTTTTGTTTCTCTCCTGTCTATGTGAGCAGGGTGAATGTTTATTACTTGTTAATTTCATCTTGCTTTGATGAAAAAACAAAGGAATTTGAATACACACTTAATCCCATTTACTATGTGTGTTTGATGTTACCAGTGAAAATTCTTTGTCCTTTTGGCCAATTTACTTGACAATTTTGTCTTGTCTGTCCATTGTTTGACAGTTAAAATGTGTGACCTTCTTCAGGTATTTT
Organism: Pholidichthys leucotaenia; assembly: GCA_020510985.1. Taxonomy (NCBI): domain Eukaryota; kingdom Metazoa; phylum Chordata; class Actinopteri; order Cichliformes; family Pholidichthyidae; genus Pholidichthys; species Pholidichthys leucotaenia. The sequence goes on from CM035848.1 coordinate 126,161,337, forward strand.
CTCAGCACAGCAATATGTATATTAGAAACAGAAGAGAGAGATAAAGATGGATCCCAGTTCTACGTTACAATCGCCAACACTTGGTGGCTGTCATATTTGCCACTCTGGGGCATAAAGATGAACTCACAAGCTGGGCGATTCATTTCCACAATTTATTAACACACAATACAGCTCGAGGGCTGAAAACACAAAATGAGCATTGACGGCAGATACAATAGAAACATCCAAATGTAGTGGTGTGGAGATGGTCTAGACCAGGGGTCACCAACTAAAACTGCAAGAGGTCTGATAAGTAGGTCCTCCTCCCCAGCCGAGATCTGAGCTTGGTGTTGGAATTTTTAGGTACTTCATGATTCGATTATGATTCAGAACTCTGATTTGATTCTAAAACCATTCTCAATGTATCTTGATGCATTTTTTTTCCTATTCAGGATTTTTCCCTCCCACTGTGTGATGATTTGGTCCTTTTAAAGCAAAGTATTTGCATTGACCAATGAATTTACTTCCAACATCTTGTATTAAATCAAATGGAAAAGAAATCTGGCATATGGACAAATTTATCTCAAAATGTGCTTTTAAAAACTGCCATCATTTCATGGACACTCCTTCAGAAGACCACAGCTGTCTACACAGGCCAGTATCATTTAACTTGCTTTCAAACATTATTTTATTAAGCTCATGTTTTAGCTGTTTTTACTCTGTATTAATTTTTTTTTTAATTTTTTTAAAGTGAATCCTTTGTTCAATTTCAAATATATGTAATTTAAAATTTTATAATACAAGAGAACACTAAATGTGTTTGTTGACTTCAAATAAATAGGTCTAAAATTCTAAAATCCAGAACTAAAATCCTAAAAATGTTTTACAGGAGAACACAAACTAAATTGTATTACATTTTTAAAAAAAGATTACTATCTAAGAAACAAAATTTCACAAAAAGTCCACCACTGTACAGTATTTTCAGTGTAGAAAAAACTGTTTCAAACTAAGACCAAAAAATAAACGGACACAAAATATAATTCCATAGTACAGAATTCCTCCAACGTTTCTTCTTTTTCTCAACAGTAAACTCTGTTCCAGCATGGATGGAGCTGTAATTCCATGATTATAGGGAGCGGGAAGGTGGAACTTTTCATGTTCAGTAACACATGGAGCTTTTACTTGACATTGAAGGCTATGAAAAGGGCCTCCATAACTAGCGACCTCACCTCTGCATCCCAGCATGGACTACTCTGGGCAGAATCGAGAAAGGAGTACCCCGGTATATGCATTCAATTTCACAACAGCGCTTCATTTCGTGAATACAGACCTTAAATGAAGCATGTCTGTCTGGGGTGGTTGTCCTGGCTGTTGGCCTTGTGTCGGGGGGAGGAAGGGGGGAGGGGCAGTGAACCGTGGTTTTGCGACCTGCTGCATATATTCTGGAGCGGTTGGAGCTGCACAGTGAGAGTGAGAGTGCCGTTCGTGGGACAACGAAGGAAAATCTGCAGCAGAACAGCGCCCAAGGACTTGTGTCATAATCCGTCCAGGCAGTCGCCAATACAAGAGTTCAGTTCCGCCTTTTTCCCATCAAAACAAAACAGTCTCCCTTTTTCCCAAATTATATCGAAAGGCTTCGGGGTCCGGACAGAGGACTCTTGGGGTCCGGACCGGAGTCCACCAGTTGGTGACCCCTGGTCTAGACGTTGAGGACACCACAGGGAGGAACGGACAGTGGCTGAATTAGTAGGGGAAGCTGAGTAATAGCAAACAAGGGACAGCTGTGCAAATTAGGAAGAGTAAGTAGTAGCAAGAGAAGTAACATATAAGATCATAGCGTAAACAGGAAGTGGGGCGCTAACACAATAAGACTTGGAAGGGAGCAAAACAGGAAGTACTTCAAAATAAGAGTAGACCTAAGAAGTACCGTATTTTTGGGACTATAAGGCACACTATCAATGAACGGTCTATTTGATGGTCTATTTTCATACATAAGGTGCACCGGGTTATAAGGCGCATTAAAGCAAGGTAGTCGGAGCCGGGAAAAAAATTTTTTTTGCGTGCATGGAAAGAAAATCCTATCTATAGTCATTATAGACACATATAGCGTGATTGTCTGCGAGTGTGAATGACCTGTTCCACGAGCAGGCAGAACGTTTTTAGTCCGTGGCTGTTTATCGCCATATTGGCCAGGATACTCACTCGGTACTCGCTCGGTACTCGATACGGCTCGCTCTCCGGTGGCGGCCCTGATAAGTTAAAGATATGCCGGGACGCTTGAATTCTTTTGTCCCAAAAATATCATTTTTGAATATTTAATTACAGCTAAACGGGAGCAGTTTCGATTCCGAAATTTCACCTACAAATCCTAATATACGTGTTCTATACACCATCGGCTTTTGGGTATCGACTACCTCGCGAGGTAGTCAGATCTGGGAATTTTTTTATTTTTTTTTTGCGTGCATGGAAATAAAATCCTATCTATAGTCATTATAGACACATATAGCGCGATTGTCTGCGAGTGTGAATGACCTGTTCCACGAGCAAATGTACGTTTTTTGGTCCATGGCTGTTTACATTGCCATAGTGGCCAGGATACTCGCTCGGTACTCGCTCGGTACTCGATATGGCTCGCTCTCCGGCGGCAGCCCCAAGAAGTAAACAATGCAAACAAATGCCAGGACGCTTGAATTCTTTCTTCCCGAAAATATCATTTTTGAATATTAATTACAGCTAAACAGGAGCAGTTTCGATCCATGATCCATTGGCAGATAGTGGCGTAACTCGCTAGCAATTTAATTTTGAACGACCTGTTGACACCAATATAGTGGTTGGAGTTCTTTGGTTAATCCACCCAGAATGATGGCAAGCTCCGAATTAGTTTGCTTCACTTGGGTTTTGACAGTATCGGTGAGATGGGCAAGCATGGAGTGGCAGATCAATAGGGATGGAGATTTGTGGAAAAAGCCATCCGGCCATTATGTTGAAGCACATATTACTCCGCGAGGCTCCTGACTACCATAATGCTCCGACAATCCATCAAGCGGTTCGGCTTTGTAGCTTACCAAAGTCGTACTAAAACATTTTTGACAGATTTTTGAGCGCCGTGTACCACATAAAATCGGTTTGAGGTCAGTAAACACAACCAGAATTAATACATAAGGCGCACCGGATTATAAAGCGCACTGTCGATTTTTGAGAAAATTAAAGGATTTTAAGTGCGCCTTATAGTCCAAAAAATACGGTAAGTGGGCAATAATCACAAGAATACTTAAGAAAACAATAATAGAAATGAGAAAATACAACTAAAAGGTTGGGACATGTTCACCAAACATGTCCCCCATGAAGCAGTTTCTTGGGTCTCTCCGGCAAGAAAATTGCCCATAGTAGCAACATAGCGCCAAAAAGCAAAACACAATTCTTGCAAGATGTTACCAGGCACAAAAACAAAGTTGGCCCATCTATGTTTGCCCACATGGACATTACCTATGGAACCAGTGTTACTGAAACCAGCACACCTGCATTAAACCCATGTGGGGCCCAGCTGGGGTTAAAGGGGTTAAGCAGATTACCCGCTTTCCTATGCCACAGGTGAAGTCCATGTGGGCAAACACAGATGGGGCCAACATTGAACCCACCAACAAACATACATGGGACCAACAAGACAGCCAAGATTTAACCTATACTGGGGCCCACATGGGCATGCTGGCTGGGGTGTGGTGGTTTCTGAGCTCCCCACCATGGTAGGGCTGTTCCAGGACAAGGAATGTGTACAATGACTGTCAGTGTGCCATCAACATACCCATCAAGTGATACGGTTTCGCCGTATTTTAATACGGTGAAAATGCAATTTTAGCAAATACGGGCGTATTGCCATTTCTGTACGCCAAAAAGAAAAATATACAGTGAAAAAAAAAAATTATTGAGAGAACCTAAAATCAACTGAACAGTAATTCGATGCCTGGCGAAATTGAGCGCACCTAAGCAGTCTTTTTGTGATTTTCAAAATGGCTTCATGCAATGCGCCGCCGGCGAAGAAAACAAAGCTTGAAGAAAAGGGAAATCGAGAGACTGGACGTCACCAAAAAGAATGGGAGAGTCCGAGCTTCGAGAAGGGAAAATACGCTCATCTGCATCAGATCGTACCTGACAGCCAGACCTACACTGCAGGTCGGCACCTTTTTAGTCCTTCATGCTTCCTAGACACACTGGATATAAAGTATCAAACTTCAGCTTTCAGTAGATCAAACCCAATGAAGGTGATGATTTACAGTAAGTGAGAATAGGGAAACACCATCTTTGACTGACAGCGCTGTTCAGATTCAGCAGGGCATATGCTGCTCCATGATAGCTATGGCACTAAAAAACAGGCTTTTCAATTTTATATAATTTAGCTAAAATATAGAAATGTTAGACATTTATGAGGGCTGTTCATAAGAGATTTCCCCTGAGTCATCTTCCATGGACTGAGAAGACTCAACCTTGGCACATTTATTAGTCTTTCTCTGCATAGTTACCACCAAGGGTTACACATTTCTCCTATCGCTTTATGCAGCTGCAGAGACCTCGCCTGTAGAAGTCTGCAGGCTGTGCCAGAAGCCACAACTTGACCATGGAAATCAGCATTTCATTGTCTTGGAAGGGCTTGCCCTTCAAAAATGACTTCATTGTTGGAAAAAGGTGAACGTCAATGGTGTAAGGTAGGGAGGGGAAGTGGGGTGAGGAAGGATTAAATAGCCGCAGGACTGTGCTTCCCTCTAGGCAACGTGTGAGTTGTGAACCCGGCATTATCTTGCAGGAAGCGAACACCTTTGGTCAGCATGATGATTGCGTTTGATGACCTTCTGCAATTTCTGCAGCAGTGAAGTGTAGTAAGTCCCGGTAATTGTGGTACCCTTTACCAGGCAATCCATCATCACTACTCCATGCTGGTCCCAAAAGGTCGTGAGCATGACCTTGCCTGCCAAGGGTTGGGCATGTGCCTTCTTCAGAGGTGGTGAGTCATAACGCTTCCATTGCTTCAACTGGGCTTTAGTTTCTGTATCATAGTGATGGACGTATGTTTCATTCTATGTGATTAGTCTGTCAAAGAAGTCGTCTTGTTTTGGGTTTTTTTTGGTACATGGCCAAAAGAACCTGACAGTATGTGACTTGTTCCTGCTTCTCAAGTTCATCCTGCCTATCATCAACAACTTCAACACCATCTTTCAAGCAGACGAGAGCAAGATAGGCAGTCTCCTCCCTGAAATGGATCGTCTCTTGAGAAAACTATTGGTCAAATTTGCTCAAATGAAGTATGTAAAGGCGACCAATGACCTAAGAAGGCTGGATTTCCTGGACAGTGACCTGCAGCACTTTGATGAGTTTATCGCCATTGGACTGGAAACCAGAGAAGCCCTACAAACCCATGAACTTGACCCAGGCACAGAGCTGAAGTTCTTTCAAGCAGTAAGAGGCTTCTATGAAGCTGTAGTGAGAAAGATGCTCAACAAGTTCCCCTTTGACAACAAAATTCTGCCACATCTCTATGTCCTCGACCCCAGGAAAACAGAGTCCCTGACCTATGGCCCCATTGTAGAGCTTGCTGCTGCATTTTGTCCCACTGTTGATACAGAAGAGCTGAAAGAAGAATGGGAGGACCTGCAACTGCTGCCAGAAAACACATTGCCTCTACAAGACAAGGATGGCAAGCCTGTCCGTGTTGATGTCTACTGGGGTCAGGTGATGGCCTTGAAGACAGCCCTTGATGTGCCCCGCTTCCCCCAGCTCCTCAAAGTGTACTCAGCACTGCTTTGCCTTCCTCACAGCAATGCTGACAGTGAGAGGGCTTTCAGCATGGTCAGGAAAATTCACACCGACTTCAGAAAAAGTATGCTCCCAGAAACTCTGACTTCTTTCATGCAAGTGAAAATGAATTGCGACACTCCATGCTTCAAGGTCAAGCCTTCAAAAGAAATGCTAGAGTCAGTAAAGGCTGCTACTTGGAACTATAACAATCAGCATCAGTGAACATTTTCTTGTTTCAAGTTCATCCAAGTGCATTAGTGTAACAAAGCTGACAATTAAAAACTGTTTAATTCCAAGTGTATATATCTAGCTGACAATTAAGAACTATATTCAGAATTATTCTTATTGTGTACTTTCAAATTAAGCAGTCTACCTTGTGCTAATGTAAATTTGAAAAATATTGTTTTATTTATTTATTTTTATTTATTTATTATTAATATTATAATTTTTTATTTATTTATTTATTTATTTTTGTGCTACTTGGCTTATTATTTTCACATTACCAAAAAGTTATGGCTCAAGATTGTGTCCATATAAGTGTACATTTGAATAAATATGTTTGAAATAGTTCATGTTGCAATTGTTGTTGTTTGTTTGGTTTTTGTTTGGGGTTTTTTTTTGCTTCAGTTTTCTTTCATCTGCCGATAAATACAGTTTTTAAGTACTCAGAACAGGTGTGAAAGCCCCCCCAATAAGGGAGGCATGAGGTATGCCTTGACAGGTATGCATCAAAATGACACAGAAGCATATACTTTTTAGTTAAAGTTTTGAAGTGCTGCTCTAAGGGCACTACCACTTCCAGCTAAGTAAAAGACTGGGGTTCAGTTTATTGCAGAAGTTTCCCTCCTGCCCATTTGTCAACCCAGTACACACCACAAGCTTCTTGCATTTTCATTAGGATTTTGGTGTGTGTTTGTGTGTGAAAAGATCAAATTTCAAGTCTTGACAGCACGTATGTAGCACAATGATAGACGCAGTCACTACTGGCTTCGTGTTCAGCTTCAAGACTCACTCTAAATTTAGCTTCAATCAACCAATATTGGATGAACACAGGCAGCATCTGTTGATGGAAGAAAATTAATATTTACAGATTTTTAAAAAATTACAGTTTTGTTTAAATATCATCTTGCTGTGGTTGCAGGAGGTATGATTCAAGATTCAAAGGCTTTATTATCATGTGCAGAGTTAAGAAATACTACATTTCAAGAGCAATGAAATTCTTACTTTGCTCTCCGAACGAATGCCAAGGTAATAGGTACACAACGATACTAATAAGGTAATAACACAATAACTCAATCCTAATACTAATGGATGCTAATAACACACACACACCAACACACAGTTAGGCAATTAGGACTCCTACGCACACCTTGATACTAAATACTAATACTAATGAGTACTAATAACACACATTAGGCAATTTGGACAGCTAAAGCAGTTGATGCAGTCAAACAAGAGGAATGAAATTGAAAATTCACTGGATGACTATAGTGGTAATGGTATATTGATATCAGAGATGATGTGAACCTGAGATGGTATAAACCTATGTACAGTGTGCAAATGAGCATTGTGCAGTAAGCAGTATATAATTATAAATTACAAATTAGCACTCGGTCCTAATTTCTCTGTAATGGTAGTACCAGTAGTCTGTGTAAGATAAATAGCAGCAGAGATGATAATTAGCAGCAGAAATGATATGGACATCAGACTGGTGAGACTATACACTGTACAGGTGAGCAATGTGCAAATTTAGCAGCCGGTGTGTGAGTTCCTATATGCAAAGCTGTGTTGCAGAGTTTTGGGAGTTGTTATTTGTTCAGGAGTCTGATGACAGTGGGAAAAAAGAAGTTTTTCAGTCTGGTTGACCTGCATTTTACACTTCTGTACCTCCGGCCTGAGGGTAGAAGTGTGAACAGTCTTTGCTGGGGGTGGGTGAGGTCCCGGAGGATGGTGTCAGCTCTGCTTTGGACTCTGTGGTGGTAGATGCTCTGCAGAGAGGGGAGTGGAATCCTGATGATGTTGTCCACTGTCTTCATCACTCTCTGCAGACATTTGCAGTCCAGGGCAGTGGTGCTGCTGTACCACGCAGTGATACAGTTGGTCTGGATGCTCTCGATGATGCAGCTGTAGAAATTATTGAGGATCCTGGAGGACATGCCAAACTTCTTCAGCCTCCTCAGGAAGTACAGCCACTGTTGAGCTCTCTTAACCAGCTCTGTAGTGTTGTGTCCACTTAAGGTCCTCACTGATGTGGATGCCCAGGTATTTAAAGCTGCTCAGGCTCTCCACCTCAAGCTCCCGGTTGAACAGCGGCTGATGAGGTCTCCTCCTCCCTTTCCTCATGTCCACTATCATCTCCTTTGTCTTGTCCGTGTTGAGGGTGAGGTTGTTGTCCTCACACCATGACACCAGGTTGGCCACCTCCCTCCTGTAGGATGCTTCATCATCACCAGTGATGCGTCCTATCACTGCTGTGTCATCCGCAAACTTTAGGATGATGTTGTCCTTGTGGGAGGCAACACAGTCATGGGTGAAGAGGCTGTAGAGGATGGGTCTGAGAACACAACACTGTGGGACACCTGTGTTCGTGATCTGGCTGAGGTCCTGTTACCCATCCTGACAAACTGGGGCCTGCCAGTCAGAAAGTCCAGTAGCCAGTCGCAGAGGGTGGGGTGCAGGCCAAGTGAAGACAGTTTGTCGGTGAGTTTGTGGGGGTTGACCATGTTGAAGGCGTTGCTGTAGTCGACAAAGAGCATCCTAATGTAGGAGTCTTTATCTTCCAGATGGGAGAGAAAATAATGGAGTGCTGCAGCAATGGCATCTGAGGTGGACCTGTTGAGCCGGTAGGCGTACTGCAGGGGGTCCAGGGTGCCCAATATGCTATCCTGAATGAGGGGCATGATGATTGGAGTGAGTGCTACTGGTCTGTAATCATTCAGACAGGTCGGCGGGCTCCTTTTGGGGGAGGTGGGGGGATGATGGTTGTCGGTTTGAAGCAGGAGGGGACTATGCAAATGAATGAGGGGAGTATGCAAATGAAAAATGTATATAAAAATAGCCATGAGCGATCTCTCTTAGTCCTCAGTCTTTGAGACCTTGCAAGACGCTATGTTATTGAAAGTTCTGCTGTTATTTGATGTCGTTGTGTGACTGTTTGGTTTGGCTTTGTGACACCAGGGTAAATGCAACCACAATAGCAGCAGTCAAGCACTCTAGCTGACAATCGCATACCCCGCTGAAGTGCCCTTGAGGAAAACAGTAAATTCCTGTTGCTGCTCTGCATGTAATCCTTCAGAAAGTTTCTTTATTGCTTTCACTGAAATAAGTAGGCCTGTTTTATGATTTTTACTTATGTAATCCTGTCAAAGTGGTTGCAAAGTATAAAAAATGTAAATAAAATACTTTCTCTTCCCATTACTTTTCTCTTAATTATTCTTTTCTTGTAAAATCCTCAATAGCTTGAGTGAAATAAAATATAGTATTTCAAGATTGAATCACATTGGTGGGCAACATTTTCAAATGACTGAAATAATTAATAGAAGCTATTCAAATAAGAGAAACATCATTTAGAAAGTCATTGTATGTCCTCACAGCAAACCTTTTTCCCCTCAATACTGTGCATCCAATGTAACTGTGAAGAATGTAAAGAATGTTGTTCATATTCATAGGCATCCTGCACCAACTAACAGAGAGCTGCAAGGCAAAAAGGTACAGTATATCAAACTTGGCAGTTATGTGAAAAGGGGGCAAAGACAAAAGAAATGGATAGGGTAGATCATTTTCAATGTGTAAGAATGTGAAGTCATTGACTGGAGACTGAAGCAGTGAGAACCTGAGAGCATCGATGACCATGTGCATTCTATAGATTCATAATCAGAGTTGTAGATGCAGTTTGAATGCAGGTGTGCACAGGTGAAGTCCATGACAAACTGAAATACCTGCTTACAGCCTCTATTTCAGACTTGAAGTTTAGTTAACGTGCTTCCACCAGGTGTAGCCATATATCACCCTGAAATGTCGGATTGACTTTCATGAATCTGTGATTTATATTCTCATATCCCGGGGCTAAATTCATTCCCGCTCCTTTATTGCTTGTCATTTTTTTTTTTACCACTCCACCCAATTTCCCTCTGTGGAGGTGTAGCTGTAATTAAGTTCCAATGATGCTTTGCACTGTGCACAGCTGAAGTTCAGGAAGTTTTACATTTTCAAATGAATGCAGGTAGTATCAAGTTTCAAATAATCTTCCCCACTATATTTTAAACCCTTTAATGTAGGGTTGATTAAACATAATAGAAACACAAGTCTGCAAGTCAGTTGATTGTACAACTTTTTATTCATTATCATGATGCTCCAATGTTTCTTTATCAGTATTTACAGATTTTGTGCTGATGACCTGGAAACAAATGAGCTAAATTAAAGAAAGTTTTCAGATTCAGGTATTGCTCTTTTACTATGGTGAAATTATTAGTGATTTATGTTTTAGTTTTATAAAGACTTCCAGCACTATTTTCATTAAATTATCTTTCACAATTTGACAGATGAAAATTCATGCTGGTTGCTGAAAAGTACATCTTTACTCAACACATGTAAAGACCTCAGCATTTAAACAAAACCTCTTAGGCTACTTTAAAGATACATAAATGCTGTGAATGTGCAGCAAGTTCTGACTGGGGCAAGACGAAACACATCAGTCTCACAAAACACTGCATATGTTTCCTGTTATGGTACTGTCAAGTGCCCTGTTTTGTGTTTTTGTTTTGTTTTCTCTGTCAGTTTTCTATTCTCTTCCCATCCTCCTCCTCCTCAGTCACACTAATCCTGACAGTAGTTATTTCAAGTTTCAAGGAAGGTGAAAACTGTGTCTGGTGAAGTGCAATGCTTTACAATCTACAGTATTGTAGGTGTTTGCACATGTCTGTCATCAGGTTTGGTCAAATACAGCAGCTGTGCCACTTCACTTCACTTCACTTCAGCGACACTATTTCCAGAAAATGGACTTTGATGCCATGGACAGCATGATTGGTGAGCATGCCCCACCCTTTGAGTTATCTTAATATTTTAGATTTATTTTTTATTATGACTTATTTTGTCTAGTTTCTGGGTTATGTTAAAAGTATTTGTAGTGTTCTTATCTAGTCTTATAGGACCTGGGGGGAAATCAGATTATTTAGCACCTCAGACAGAGACAGTGAATAAGTATGGGAGAACAATGCCCAGGGAGTTCCTGGCAAGATAGCTGGAAGTAATCAGGGACATAGGGGGTTGAATGCAGTGGAATGTAAATGTCATGCTGTGTGATGAGGAATTGCCATGAAACGTGTGAAGAGTGATTTGAGGAGAGAGAGGAGAGCTTGTTGAGATCATTCATTCTGTTCTGTGCTTGTGAGATGTGAAGTGTGTAATAAACCGTCTGTCCATGGATCTGCCTCTTATTTGACACACTCCACACTGGTGACCCAAGACGTATTATGGAACACGAGGCAAGAACCCCGGAGCCGGCCCGGTCGGGAAGCCCCAGCGATGCAGCAGCCATCCCACAGACAGCCCGGACTGGAACCCCCAGCAACGCGTGTGCGGTTTCAATCAAGCTACCAGACTTCTGGCAGCACAACCCGCGCTCTTGGTTCCACCACACCGAGGCCCAGTTCGTCCTCCGAGGAGTAACGGCAGGCGACACCAGATTAAGATAAGCCTTTATTAGTCCCACAATGGGGAAATTCCAGGATTGCAACAGCACAGGGATAGCAACACTCAGAGCAACAATCAGAAGGCAAGAAAAAACAACATCTAGTAAACATATGTCCATATTACTATAAATGTATATATATAGACACACAGTGCAGAGCATTATGGTTGGTTGGTGAATGTGCAGCAGAAAGTCTAAGCTCTCTCTCCGCGGATGTGATGGGCCAGCTGGAAGTCTTTGGGCATGATGGTGACCCCCTTAGCGAAGAAGAGACCACCAGGTAGGCCTCGCTGGTCTCCTGCAGAGCCATGACGGCGAAGCTCAGGAAACGCAGGACGGTCTTGAAGTCCTGAGCGATCTCCCTCACCAAGCGCTGGACGAGCAGCTTACGGATGAGCAGCTCCGTGGATTTCTGGTAGCGACGGATCTCTCTCAGAGCCACGGGCCTGTAACGGCGAGGCCTCTTCACTCTGCCGGTGGCCGGAGCGCCTCTCCGAGCAGCCCTGGTGGCTAGCTGTCTCCTGGGGGGCTTCTTCCTCCAGTAGATTTTACGGGCGGTCTGCTTGGTTCTTGCCATCGCTCTTTATTATTCTGTCTTATATTTCTTGCACGCCGCCTAAACTCCAGCCCGGCACCCGCGTCGTTTTCGCGACAGCTCCCGGTATGTCGAGTTTCCCATTAGCACCGGGCGGCGGCCAAGTGCTAGCTAGCACCAGCTCCTCCCCGCTACAACGTCTCCCGCTGCAAACCGTGGCTCCATCCGCCGACCCGGGAGACCCCCGGGGCGATCCGTGATATATACACAGAGTGAAAGGTGTAGAAAGAAGAAGGAAGATAAAAAAAAAAAAAAGGCTGTTGCAACGGGCAGCCTACTCGTGTGGCGCCACCGGTCCGGCGGAACCGGAGCCCAGATTCTACCATGTGGTAGCAGTGCTGGACGCCCGCACAGCTCAGCAGGTAGCAAACCTGCTCGATCAGCCGCCAGCCCGCCACAAATACGAGGCGCTCAAGGCTGCGCTCACCCGGCGCTACACGCTCTCGGAATGTGAGAGAACAGAGAGGCTCCTGAGACGGACCGAGTGAAGAGATGGTTTGGCTGTCGACCTGATGGAGAAGATGCTGGCATTAATGGGCACAGACGACGGGCACTTTCTGTTTGCCCACCTTTTCCTCCGGAACCTTCCAACAGAGGCGAGAGCGGTTCTGGCCAATTCGCCGTTGCTGGCCGCGCGTGACTACCGTGCGCTAGCCCAGGAGGCAGACAGGATCATCCTCACCACCAGGGCGATCACTGTCAACGTGGCGGCGGCGGAGCCCAGCGAGACGACCAGAGGAGGCGAGGAGCCACCGACGGTAGCAGCAGCGGGGGCCAAGGAGCGCCAGAGAGACACGCTCTGTTTCTACCACCGCCGCTTTGGAGAGAACGCACGCAGATGTGCGCCACCGTGCCAATTCAAGCACTCGGGAAAACGCCAAGGCCGGCAGTCGGTAGCAGCTGCGACCCTCGGTGAAGAGAACAAGCTGCTCTACATGACGGACGCACGCTCGGGGAGGCATTTCCTCGTGGACACCGGAGCCCAGAAGAGCATCATCCTGCCGACCTACGCCGACTGGCTGGCAGGACCTAGCGGCCCCGGGATGTTGGCAGCAAACAGCTCGGAAATTAAGACCTTTGGTGAGAGGACACTGATCTTATCTCTACACGGCCGTACATACGAGTGGACTTTTGTCGTAGCAACACTGAATTACCATATCCTGGGGACTGATTTTCTGTGTGCACATGGTTTACTGGTTGATGTTGCTAACAGGCGCCTGGTTAATGCACTGTCCTTTGACTCTCTCCCCTGTATAGCTCGAGCGACCCAGCCAACAGCACAAGCCAACGTCACAGCTCCAGGCGGTAAGTTCCACGCACTGCTCACTCAGTTCCCAGCACTCACAGTCCCGATGTTTTTGGCGGCCATCGCTAAACACGGGGTGGAGCACTTTATCACCACCACCGGGCTGCCCGTTTTTGCAAGACCTCGGCGCTTGGACGCAGCTAAACTGGCCATAGCGCGCGAGGAGTTCGCCAACCTGGAAAGGTTGGGCATCATCAGGCGTTCGAACAGCCCATGGGCATCCCCACTACACATGGTCCCTAAGGCTGAGGGAGCGTGGCGACCGTGCGGTGATTTCCGCAGGTTGAACAATGCCACAGCGCACGACCGCTACCTGATTCCCCACATACAGGATTTTTCCGTTCACCTCGCCGGAGCACGCATTTTTTCCAAAATAGACCTGGTCCGCGGTTACCACCAAGTCCCAGTGTGCGCGGAGGACATACCTAAAACAGCGGTAATAACTCCGTTCGGTCTATTCGAGTTGCTGCGCATGCCATTCAGGTTAAAAGGCGCGGCACAGACATTCCAGCGCATGATGGATGCAGTGCTGCGTGATCTCCCGTTCGTGTTCATCTACCTGGACGATATCCTGGTAGCCAGTGCGTCCGAAGACGAACACGAAACCCACCACAGGACGGTTTTCTGGAGGTTGGAGGAGCACGGGTTAATAATCAACCCGGCGATATGCCAGTTTGGCGTGACGGAGATTGATTTTTTGGGGCACTGCGTCTCTCCGGAAGGAGCGATCCCACTGCCCGACAAAGTGCGCGCCGTGGCGGATTTTCCCTGGCCTCAGACGGTCAGGGCGCTGCAGGAATTTTTGGGGATGGTGAACTTTTATAACCGTTTCCTTCCCGGCGCGGTGCAGCTCATGCAACCATTGTACGCCGCGCTCAAGAGACAGAAACCCGCGGATGGGGTCGAATGGACCCCAGAGTGAGAGCAGGCGTTCTCGGAGGTTAAAGCAGCCCTGGCAAACGCCGCACTGCTGGCGCATCCGGACCCAGCGGCCCGAATAGCGCTCACCACCGACGCTTCAGACGTGGCCATAGGGGCTATCGTAGAGCAGCGCGTCGCCGGGGCTTGGCAGCCGCTCGCTTTTTTCAGCAGAACTTTGCGCGACAGCAAGCGTAAATACAACGCGTTCGACAGGGAGTTACTGGCCCTCCACCTGGCCATATGCCACTTCCAGTTCTGGCTGGAAGGGCGCAGCTTCACCGCGTTCGTGGACCACAAGCCACTAACGTTCGCGATGGCCAAGGTTTCAGAACCGTAGTCGGGCCGGCAGCAGAGACAGCTGGCCGCGATCTCAGAGTTTACTACCGATATTCAGCATGTGTCGGGTAAACTGAATGTGGTGGCGGACTGCCTCTCGCGCGCCGTGGTGGCCCCGGTCTACGTGGGGATAGATTACGCAGCCATGGCCGCGGAGCAGATTAGCGATGCAGACGTGCGCGTGCTCCAGTCTGGACCAACAGGGTTAAGGCTGATTGACTTCCGGTTATGGCTGCCACGTAAGACGGACGTGTCTCACTCTGCTCTGCTACTGGAGAAAAAAATCGGCAAATAACTCTCTCACTTGGGACAGAACGTATCCCAGCGTTTGGGCGAGGATATGTCGGCGAAGCCTAAGGCTGGAAAATCAGGTAAAGGAAAAAGCGAGCCGCCGAAACAGTCCAAATTAACGGACTTTCAGGTCTGTGACGCAGCAAACAAAACTCCATATATGGCGGAGGAGGCTGGCAACGGTGCGATATCTGCGGGGAATGGCGCAGATGCGCTGATGGCTGCCATGAGTTCAATGAGAGCGGACTTTTCCTCTAGATTTGATGGGATTATGACAGCGTTGGAAGGAATAAGAAAGGAATTGGGTGACTGTGCAGAACGAACGGCGCAGATGGAGCTCCGTCTCGCTAGTGCTGAAGATGACATCACCCGTCTTCAATTAAAGGTGCGCACTTTGGAAAAAAAAAATAAATGTCTAGAAGATAATATTTTGGATTTGGAATCTCGGTCGAGACAGAATAACTTGAGGCTGGTGGGTCTTCCAGAGGAATCAGAAGGTCGGGACGTATATTCCTTTCTGGAAAAGTGGATTCCGGAGGTGCTGGGCAGCGAGGAGTTGCAATCAGCAGTGGTTCTGGAAAAAGCACATCGTATTGGCCCACGGAGAGATAAGGGACCGCCGAGGACCTTAATTATGAAGTTTCTTAGCAACAGAGACAGGATGAAGATCTTCAACGCTGCACGAGCTAAAGGAGAGATTAAACACCAGGATCAGCAGGTGCGGTTCTACCCAGATTTGGCCACAGGAATCCAACAATTGAGGAAGCAGTTTGATCCCATACGTAAGGAGCTGCGCAACCTTGGGATTCGTCATGGTGTAATCTATCCTGCGAGACTGCTGACCACGTATGAGGGCAGAACCCACATCTTCAAGACCCCAGAGGAGGCGCAGGAGTTCATCAAGAAGATCAAAGAAGAAGAAGAGACTGGTGGGAGCTAAGCATGAACAAAATATAAGGTAGAATAATTAAGCATTTGCACAGGCATCTGACTGACTTGAAGTAAATAGCAAGTTTACAAAATATAGATTGTGTTATATATTAAAAAAAAAACAAAAACAAAACAAACAAAAAAAAACTATGATGTACAAAGTTGTTAAAAATTTTGGAGTTAAGTTGGAAAACTACAGAGGAGAGTTAATGTTACGTCATTAAAAGCAGTAGAGTTAAGGTGATTGGGAGGATAAAGAAGGAGTGGCTTAGGCTGTTCCCCGTGGATGTGGAACGGTCGATGGCTATATCGGGAGACGGAATTTTTCTTTTGATTTTGGGGGGTTCGCCACAAGTGTGGGAAGGGGGAATTTGTTTGTGTGTAGTTTGTAGGATGAATGTTCAACCACTCATGTTTTTGCTTCTCTGTATGAGCATGTTTACACTGCAAGGTAATCCCAAACTCTCTATTGATCATAAACCAAAGTGTTAATCTTAATTTAACTTCATGGAATTGCAGAGGTCTACAAAATTTAAAAAAACTTAAACAAGTTATGAATAAAATAAAAGACATGGGTTCAAAAATTGTGTTTTTACAAGAAACTCATTTAATAGAGGAGGATATAAAAAGAATTAGGAGTAGATGGCAAGGAAGTGTATTCACCTCATCATTCTCATCCCGGGCCAGGGGAGTTATGACTCTCACACATAAATCAGTCCCTTTTCAAGTGAAAAATGTAATTGGAGACAAACTTGGAAGATATGTAATCATTCAAGGTTCTTTGCTATGAGAAAATATAAATCTTGTGAACTTATATGGTCCCAATATAGATGATCAAAAGTTCTTTGCTAATTTATTTCTTATTTTATCATCACTTACAGGGCAACATATAATAGCAGGGGATTTTAATTGTACATTGAATCCAGGTATAGATAGATCAACCGGACTGGATTGTACGCACAATGGATGTAGGATGACTATTAATCATTTTATGAAAGAATTGAGATTGTTAGATATATGGAGAGAAATGAAACCACAAGTTAAAGCCTATTCTTGTTATTCCAGTACCTACAAGACATTCTCACGTATTGATTATTTTTTGATTTCCACAGAATTAAGATCCAAGATTCAAAACTGCTTTTATGATAACATCGTGATCTCTGATCATGCACCCTGTTGTCTAATATATGTAGATAAAAAATTGACAAAGGAATCAGGTAGATGGCAATTTCAGCATAAATGGCTTCAGGATGAGGAATTTGTCAAGTATATAGAAAAACAGATAGACGAGTACTTTGACATCAATACTACACAAACATCAGCATGTGTAAAGTGGGAGGCTTTCAAAGCTTTTATTAGGGAACATATTATTAGTTATACAGGATCAAAATCTAAGAAGACTCGAGAGGAGAGAGCTAAATTGGAACATAAAATGAAAAGTCTTCAGGAAAAAGTGTATGCAGGAAGTGATCCAAGGTTGGAGAATGAATTACTGATTTTGAGAGCTGAATACGACAAAAAATCAGCGAATAGAGCTGCCTCGAGTCTTCTAAGATTGAAACAATCTTTTTATGAACAAGGTGAAAAATCAGGAAAATTATTGGCATGGCAGATTAAACAATTAGAAATTAAAACACCAATTACTAGTATTATAAGTAAGGGACAGGTAGTTATAGATCCTTTAGAAATTAACAGAGCCTTTAGAGATTACTATGAAAAATTATATGATACTAAAAATGAATTTGATTTAACAAAACTAAATGGGTTTTTGAACGAACTATCTATACCGTGTATTCCAAATGAAAACAGGGAGATATTGGAGTCTAAAATTAGTCAAGAAGAAGTTGGGCTAGCCATTGATAATATGAAATCAGGAAAAAGTGCAGGACCAGATGGTCTTCCAGTTGACCTTTATAAAAAATTTAAGAATAAATTAATAAAACCTTTTTTGGAAATGGTTTTAGAAGCATTTCAAAATAATAATTTACCATCATACATAAATAATGCCTTAATTATACTGCTGCCAAAACCAGGTAAGCCCTCTAATAAATGTGAAAATATGAGACCAATAAGCCTATTAAATGCCGACCTTAAGATAATCTGTAAAATTTTAGCAAGACGAATACAAGAAATTTTACCAAATATTATTAATCGAGATCAGAATGGCTTTAGAAAGGGAAGACAAGGCTTCCATAATGTAAGAAGACTATTTAATATTATTTATTTTAATAAAGAAGCACCGGATACAGCTCTCCTATCACTGGACGCCGAAAAGGCCTTTGATAGAGTTGAATGGCCCTTTCTTTTTGAAGTCCTACAAAGGTTTGGACTTGGAAATAATTTCATAAAATGGGTTCAAATAATATACAATAATGCTACAGCAGAAATCCTAACAAATAACAATATTTCAAAACCAATAAAAATCAATAGAGGATGTCGACAAGGCTGTCCACTTTCACCTTTACTGTTTACTATGGCAACTGAACCTTTAGCGATAGCGATACGTTTACATTCACAAATATATGGAATTAAAGTTGGACCAACAGAACATAAAATCTCCCTGTACGCCAATGACATAATTTTGTTTATGTCGAATCTAAAAAAATCAATTCCAACCTTGTTGAATTTAATAAAGAATTTTGGGGAAATATCAGGATATAAAATAAATAAAACTAAATCTTCAATATTAATGCTAAATGAGACCCAGAGAAATTACCCAGCCCCTGAGGTAAATCAATTCAATGTTGTAAATCAGTTTAAATATTTAGGAATCCAAATTGTGCCTAAGCTAGAATCAGTCGCCAGTGTCAACTATGAAGCCTTAATGACAGATATCAATGAGTTAACTCAGAGATGGATGTCACTACCAATGTCAATGATCGGGAGAATCAATATACTTAAAAGTAATATTTTACCTAAAATACTTTATTTATTTCAATACATTCCCTTATCACCACCTTTAGATTTATTCTCAAGAATAAAAAAAAGTAAGTGGAATTTATATGGAACAACAGGAGGGCTAGATTACGTTTGTCTTTATTATATTTACCATTTGATCGTGGAGGTCTGAAATGTCCAAATTTTATGTTGTATTATTGGTCGGCACAACTGAGGTCTATGACATATTATTTTTCATCAAATGATCTCCCTCACTGGACTGAAATGGAATCATACAATTTACCTTTACCTCTTCCCATATTCATATACTCAGATTCGGCAAAAAAATTACAAAAACAAGTTAAAAATCCATTTGTAAAGCATATGATCAAAATATGGTGTGAAGCTAAAAACTATTTAAAAGAACCACAGTTATTGTTACAATTTAGTCCAATATGGGGTAATCAATATTTTAAACCAGGAAGAGCGGACGCTGTATTTAAAGTATGGAATTTAAAAGGGATACAAAAGATTCAGGATTTATATTTGCCATGTGCAGATAACATAATGTCTTTTGAAGAGCTGAGGATCAAATTTAATCTCAATAGAACACATTTTTTAAAATATCTTCAACTTAGAAACTTTATTCGATCAAATCAAAATAAAGCTCTCACTCGACCTATTTATTCATCCTTGGAAAAAATGTTGATGAAAGATAGTAAAAGAAAGGGTATTATTTCAGAGTTTTATAACTCATTGACACTATCTTCAAGTGAAAATTCACTGAAAAGATTAAACTACCGGAATGAAGATCTGCAAATTGAAATTTCAGAGGAACAATGGGAATTGGCTTGTACAGAAGCTCAAACCAAATCAATAACTGTACGCCTTAAATTGATACATTTCAAATAGTTAATGCGGATGTATGTTACACCGGAGGAGTTAAATAAATATAACAAAAATATACCAGATACATGCACAAAATGCATGGAAAGTAAAGGAACTCTATTTCATTGTGTATGGGAATGTAGATTAATAAGAATGTTTTGGGAAGAGGTGAGGGTAACAATTGAAAAAATAATCTCAAAACAAATCATATTGAATCCTCAATTGTTTTTGTTGGGTCTGTAGCCAGAAAAGCATAATTTTAATAAAAGTGAAAGAACATTCATAGACCTCAGTTTGCTTAATGCCAAAAAATGTATTGCACTACTGTGGAAAAAGACTCATAGACCAGATGTGACTCAGTGGTTAAGACAGATGTTAACAAACCTTCCATTAGAAAGAATAACATACAGTATATACTGAAATCAAAGGAAATTGTGTTTGAGAATATATGGAGACCTTTTATTGATTATGTAAAAAATTTAAACATAACTCTTGAAGAAGAAGGTGAATGATGTGTGTGGACCTTGTAAATTCCAAACTGGTGAACATAATATGTATACTTATGTATTGGATTGTCTAGACTAAACAGAGGAGCATTGTTGAAGATTTGATTTTGCTGGTGGTTGTTGGTGTTTTTAGTGCATCTTTTTTTTTTTTTTGTAGTACTTTAGTGTTAGTGTTTGATTGTTTGTATCATGTTTGTTAAAAAAAAAAGGTTCAATAAAGATATTGTGGAAAAAAACAGGGTTAAGGCTGGAGAGCAGGGTGCTGCAAGACGGCATGCCCCCCCTAATCTGTGATGTCTCCACGGGACGCCCGCGTCCGGTGGTCCCGGTCGCGTGAGGCCACCGCGTGTTTGAGTCGGTTCACACTCTGGCACACCCAGGAGTGCGCGCGGCGGTCAAAATGGTGGGAAAGAAGTTTGTGTGGTCGAGCCTACGCAAACAAGTAAAAGAGTGGGCTGCAGCCTGCGTGGCGTGCCAACGAGCCAAGGTACACAGACACACAAAGGCTCCCTTGGAGCCGTTTCGGGTACCGGCTAAGAGGTTCGACCACGTTCACGTGGACCTCATGGGCCCCCTCCTGCCATCACAGGGGTGCACGCACCTCCTGACAGTGGTGGACCGCACCACGCGCTGGCCAGAAGCAGTCCCGCTGGCGGCAACCACGTCCTCAGACGTGGCACGCGCTTTTTTAACAGCATGGGTGGCGTGTTTTGGAGTCCCGTCGGACATTACATCCGACAGGGGCCCTCAATTTGTTTCCGAACTCTGGTCCGCGATGGCCCGCAGCCTGGGTGTTACAATTCATTGCACAACCGCGTACAACCCACAGGCCAACGGGTTATGCGAGCGTTTTCATAGATCACTGAAAGCAGCACTCAGGGCTTCACTGATGGATGCAAATTGGGTGGACAGGTTGCCGTGGGTTTTATTGGGGTTGCGCTCCGCGCCAAAAGAGGATTTGGAAGCTTCCCCGGCAGAGCTTGTTTTTGCGCAGCCCCTACGGCTGCCCGGGGAATTTCTGCCAGATAATCCCGCGCCGGACAGCTCCCCGTCTCAGCTTTTGCAGCCTAGCGCAAACATAGGCACACTGCCCGGCCCGGCCCACCACTGTTTTCCACGTGTTTTCGTGCCTAAAACTTTGAAGAACGCAGAGTTCGTGTTCGTCAGACACGACGCCCACCACCCTCCATTGCGCCCACCCTATGATGGACCGTTCAGAGTGTTGGAAACAGGGGATAAGCATGTTTTGCTAGACTTGGGGGGTAGACAGGAGAAAATTAGCATAGACACTCAAAGACACTCAAACCCGCCTTTGTGGCGGCGGACGAGCAAGTGCTGTTGGCTTGGGCCCCTCGGCGTGGAAGACCCCCACGGAGAGCTCCCCAGGGAAACGATTCGCCAGAGCAGCCACACGGACAGAGCGAAGTCCCCCCCCCCCCTCGCCACGGCTCACCCGCAGTCAGACACACTCCCAGCAGCCCCCCACCGGCACAGCAGCGCCACGGAGGCGCTTAACCCCAGATACAGCAGATATGGGAGGAGACTGAAGCAGAAACGGCGTGTGGACTGATGTTCTGTCTTAAGATGCTGGGGGGGGGGGGCGGTATAGGACCTGGGGGAAGTCAGATTATTTAGCACCTCAGACAGAGACAGTGAATAAGCATGGGAGAACAATGCTCAGGGAGTTCCTGGCGAGATAGCTGGAAGTAGTCAGGGACATAGGGGGTTGAATGCAGTGGAATGTAAATGTCATGCTGTGTGATGAGGAATTGCCATGAAACGTGTGAAGAGTGATTTGAGGAGAGAGAGGAGAGCTTGTTGAGATCATTCATTCTGTTCTGTGCTTGTGAGATGTGAAGTGTGTAATAAACCGTCTGTCCATGGATCTGCCTCTTATTTGACACACTCCACAGTCTAGTTCTTTTGGGTCTTAGGTTTATTTTGAAAGCACTCCCTGTTTTGGTTTCTCTTATGCAACTTTATTACCTCCGCCAAAGGGGGAGGTTATGTGATCATCAGCGTTGGTTTGTCTTGTTTGTTTGTCTGTTTGTCTGTCTGTTAGCAAGATAACTCAAAAAGTTATGGACGGATTTTCATGAAATTTTCACAGATTGTCAGAAATGGGGTATCCTACAGATGATTACATTTTGGTGGTGATCCGGATCACCGTCCACAAGAAAACCGCCATTACGCAAAATGCCATTTTCGTGAATAACTTACTAAACCACTAATCCTATCATTGTCAATCCAATTACAAGTCATATCTTTACATGGTCAAGGAATCTGAAAACGTACACACAAACACTGTATGGGGGGAACTGTGGCGCTAAACCGCCATTACGGAAAATGCCATTTTTGTAATGTTCTCCTGGAACATGTGATGACGAGGCGCACACACCGGGTGTCAGTTAGGACTTTTTACTTGTCACTTCAAGTGCAACTAACAACTAACCACATAGTGGCACATGTACATCTCCTTTTATAGTCAGGTCATGGCCGGGGTCATACTGCCCTCTAGTGGTGACTCCATATGAACTTCACATATCAATACATCTCCCTTTTTTTTCAAGTAAGGTCATGTCCAACTATAAACTTTTTCTCAAATTTCTATATACAAAATAAACTCCATTTCTACTTACATTTCTTTCACCTTGTACACTGAATCACAAGTTCAATTTTTTCTCTGTTTACAATTCAACATCAACACATTTTTTCCTCTGTTTACAATTCAATATCAACACTTTTTTTTTTTTCACTACTCCTTACATTTCCTCAATCAATCTTTTCGGTTTCACAATTTGCCTTTGTGATCTTCTGATTTGTGTCACCTCAGTCTGTTCGTTATTGTCTGTCTCTAAGTTTTGGTTCTCAGCCATTTCTGGTTGTTCGGTTTGGCTGTAAATTGGCATGTCGCTTGTTTCACCGTCTGTGACTCTCATTTTTGTCTGAGGCACTTTCAGTAAGTGACGTCGGTTTCGCCTCATTGTTTTCCCATGCTCTGTGATGACTTCATATGATCTGGGAGTTGTTTCTTTAACCACTTTTGCCAGCGGTCCCCATTCTCCATCACATCTCACTCGCACTATGTCCTCATGTGCAAGTGGTCTCAGAGGTCGTGCTGTTCTGTTGTACAGTTCAGTTTGCCTCTCATCACGCCTCACATCTCTCTTTTCCATCACCTGAGATGCTGATGGAAGTCGCGTTCTGAGTTTTCTGTTCATGAGCATTTCTGCTGGGGACAGTCCATTCTCCAGTGGTGATGCTCGGTAATTCAGGATCGCCAGATGTGGGTCTTCTGCATTGTCTGCAGCCTTTTTCAGTATGCACTTCACAATTTGCACCCCTTTCTCTGCTAACCCATTTGACTGTGGGTACAGAGGGCTTGAGGTCACGTGCTTGAACCCATATGTGTCTGCAAAGTCTTTGAAGCACTGACTCGTGAATTGTGGTCCGTTATCACTCACAACAGTCATTGGAATTCCATGGCGTGCGAACATTGTCTTTGTATGTGCAATCACCTTTTCTGCTGTTGTGTCACTCAACCCTGCAAACTCTGGGTAGGTGGAATGATAGTCCATGACTAACAGATAGTCCTTGCCCTTAAGCTGAAATAGATCCATGCCCACTTTTCTCCATGGCCCTTGAGGCTTCTCATGGGGCCTCATAGGCTCCCTTGGCTGTTGATACCTGTGGCGCTGGCAAATCTCACAGCGCTGCACATATGCCTCAATGTCCTTGTGCATGTTGGGCCAATACAAAATATCACGTGCACGTCTTTTGCACTTTTCAATACCCAAATGCCCCTCATGCACTAATTTAACCATTTCTGATCTCATGGAGGTAGGTATGACTATCCTTGTACCTTTTAACAGAACCCCATCTAACACAGACAGTTCACCTTTAAAGTGTTGGTAAGGCTTGTCAATCATAACCTGTCCTGGCTGATGTATCTGTTCCATTACTCTTTTTAGTTTCTCATCTTTTTGTGTTTCTTTCACTATTTTCGTCCATTTTGCATCTGACACTGGCATGTGTGCCTTAATAGAGTCTACATGTATTTGCACAGCTTCCTCTGTTGTGCTGCTGGTGTTGCTCAAGCTAGCCCTACTCAGCGCATCGGCTACAATTAGTTGCTTGCCTGGTGTAAACTCAAATAGGTATGACTATCCTTGTACCTTTTAACAGAACCCCATCTAACACAGACAGTTCACCTTTAAAGTGTTGGTAAGGCTTGTCAATCATAACCTGTCCTGGCTGATGTATCTGTTCCATTACTCTTTTTAGTTTCTCATCTTTTTGTGTTTCTTTCACTATTTTCGTCCATTTTGCATCTGACACTGGCATGTGTGCCTTAATAGAGTCTACATGTATTTGCACAGCTTCCTCTGTTGTGCTGCTGGTGTTGCTCAAGCTAGCCCTACTCAGCGCATCGGCTACAATTAGTTGCTTGCCTGGTGTAAACTCAAATTTCAAGTCATATTTCTGTAATCTTAACATTAGACGCTGGATGCGCGGTGGTGCGTCACCCAGTGGCTTCTGTGAGATAGCAATCAGTGGTTTGTGGTCTGTTTCTAGTATTACTGACCGTCCATACACATATTCATGAAACTTCTCACATCCAAACACTGCACCTAGAGTCTCTTTCTCTATTTGCGCGTAATTTTTTTCTGCGCTTGTCATGGTGCGCGATGCGTATGCGACTGGATACCACTCTGTGTCATGTTTTTGCAATAGCACAGCTCCTAGGCCGGCTTTGGACGCATCTGTGGACACTTTTAGCAGTTTGTCCTGATCATAGAATTTTAACACTGGCTCCTTTATTAGACTGCTTTTGAGCCACTCCCATTCTCTGGCATGCTCTGCCATCCACTTCCACATTGTATTGGTCTCTAACAAGCTTCTAAGAGCTATTGTGTTAGCTGATAAATTTGGGATAAATTTTCCCATGTAATTGACTAGCCCTAGGGCTCTTTGCAAGTCATTTTTGTTCTGCGGTACTGGCAGCTCTGCTATGGCCCGCACTTTTTCCGGATCTGGTTGCACGCCTGCCCCAGATAATTTCTCTCCCAGGTATGTAATCTCCTGTACCCCGAACTGGCACTTACTCTTATTCAGTTTCATACCTGACTTTTGCGCCTGTGTGAGAACTCTTGCCAACCTTTCGTCGTGCTCCTCTTTTGTTTTTCCCCAGACTACCACATCATCAAGAAAAACTCCCACCCCTTCTATTCCGTCAAACAATTGCTGCACAGTTCTATGGAAAATTTCAGGGGCTGAGCTAATCCCGAACGGCATTCGTAGAAAGCAATGCCTTCCGAATGGCGTATTAAATGTGCACAATTTAGCGCTTTCCTCGTCGAGCACTATTTGGTAAAACCCAGATTTGGCATCTAATTTTGTGAAGTAATTTGCTCCACTCATTGTGCTGGTTATGTCAGATTTTGTTGGTAGCCTGTAATGCTCCCGCTGTATTACTTTATTTAGATCTTTTGGATCTATGCACAATCTCAAATCTCCATTTGGCTTCTCCACTATAACTAGTGAGTTAACCCATTCAGTTGGTTCTTCTATTTTTCTGACCACTCCGTCTGCTATCAGTGAGTCTAGTGTTTCTCTCAGCCTCTTTTTAAGAGCTATTGGCACTTTTCTTGCTGCATGTATGACTGGCTCTGCATTTTCTTTCAGCCTAATTTTTTGTTTGCCTGGTAGGCGGCCTATTCCTTTGAACACCTCTTTGTATTCTTTCACCCAGTCAGTGTGTTTGTGCTTACTTGTTATAGCCTCTGTATTTTCTCGTGTTGTCACTTTGTCTGTATCAATGACATTCACCCTTTTGATCAGACCTAGCTGATCGCATGTTTTTAAACCCAAAATTGCTTGTCTATTTCCATCAACAAGTACAAACAATGCATTCACTGTTTTACCTTTGTTTGACAGTGTAACCCTGCACATTCCTTTAGTGGGTATTGGCTTATCGTCATATGTTCTCAGATTAATCTTTTTATCTCTTATTTTTGGTTTGTTTTTCAGTCTTTTAAATTCTTTCATTGGCAGGATGTTTACCTGCGCACCTGTGTCGAGCTTCAGTGACATGTCTGTGCCATTCATCTCCAGGCACACTATCCATTCGTCAGCGCTCGTCTCTCCCTCGATGGCGTCCACGTAAAACTGATCCTCCTCGCTGTCGCTCTTTTTCTCCACGAGTTGCACCCTCTTCTTCGAGAAGCAGGTCTTTGCGAAGTGATTTTTTCCGCCACACTTGCGACATTCCTTCCCGAGTGCTGGACACTGTTTCAGCCCGTGTTGCCTTCCACACCGCTCGCAGTTCCCGCGCGCGCGCTCTGGGTTTGCCTCCCTTTTTCTTGCCTGCAACGTTCCTTTCGGCTTCGCGCGCTGCACTGCACCGACCTCAGCAGTCTCTTTTTCCTTGCTGCTAAAAGTCTATAATTGTGCCTTTATACTCTCAGACGCTTGGCAAATCTGTATCGCTTTCTCCAGCGTTAAGTTAGTCTCTTTCAGTAATTGCATCCGCAATTTGTTGTCTTGGACCCCTATTACAATTTGGTCCCGTATCATTGACTCATTCAATGTTCCAAAGTTGCATGACTGACATTTCAACCGTAGGTCTGTGACATACAGCTCGATGGACTCTGACTCTTTCTGAAGTCTTTTTCTGAACACATACCTCTCGTACGTTTCATTCTTTCTCGGTGTGCAATAATCGTCAAATTTCTTCATCACGGCGTCGAAGTTGCCTTTTTCTTCTTCCGTGAAGATGAATGTGTTAAACACATTTAGCGCCGCTCGCCCTGCTACTGTCAGCAGTAATGCTGTTTTCCTCTCCTCGTCACGGAGACCGATAGCAAGCGAATAAAGTTCAAAACTCTGTTTGAATACTTTCCAGTTCTCGTTGACGTTACCGGTCAACTTTAACTCGTCCGGCTGTCGAAGAGCGTTCATCTTCGCCGTCGGTTCGTAGTTTTATATCCTGGTATCATGTAATTTACTCCTGGTACCATGTAATGTTCTCCTGGAACATGTGATGACGAGGCGCACACACCGGGTGTCAGTTAGGACTTTTTACTTGTCACTTCAAGTGCAACTAACAACTAACCACATAGTGGCACATGTACATCTCCTTTTATAGTCAGGTCATGGCCGGGGTCATACTGCCCTCTAGTGGTGACTCCATATGAACTTCACATATCAATACAATTTTCGTCAATAACTACTGAACCACTAATCCTATCATTGTCAATCCAATGGCTTGTCATATGTTTTCATGGTCAAGGAATCTGAAAACGTACACACAAACACTGTATGGGGGGAACTGTGCCCGCCATTACGGAAAAGGCCATTTTCGTCAATAACTACTGAACCACTAATCCTATCATTGTCAATCCAATTGCTAGTCATATGTTTTCATGGTCAAGGAATCTGAAAATGTACACACAAACACTGTATGGGAGGAACTGTGGCCGCCATTATGGAAAATGCCATTTCCCAGAATAACTACTGAACCACTAATCCTATCATTGTCAATCCAATTGCTAGTCATATGTTTTCATGGTCAAGGAATCTGAAAACGTACACACAAACACTGTATGGGAGGAACTGTGGCCGCCATTACGAAAAATGCCATTTTCCTCAATAACTACTGAACCACTGCTTGTCATATGTTTTCATGATCAAGGAATCTGAAGACTGTATGGGGGGAACTGCAGCGCTTGGCGGAGGGCTGCGCTCTCCGAGTGCTTTTCTAGTTTCCTATTTTGTGTGAAAGGCCACTTCCTGTTATGCATGGTTATAATTTACTTTTTACCTTTTGGGTTATGTAACCTCCATGTTTGATTCCTGGCACCTGTGTCCATGTCTGTTTCCCATTTGCAATCATCAGTTTCTCTTTAAATTCAGTCTTGTTTCTCTGCGCGTTGTGGCAACATAATTCCAATTTGGCATTTGCGCCTTTATTAATTAAATCACTGAACTGTTCTCTGCCTGCCTGTTGAGTCCTCTCTCCATGCCTTGCGTTGGTCATGACATTTGAAGCTTAGGATCAGTGGGTAATGCACAAGAATAAGGGTGTAAAACCTGAGACTTTGGAGCCATATGGGGCTCTTTTGCACCTAACCAGTGGCTCTCTATGGGTTTGATTGCATTTTGATTAGATTTATTTTAGTGGTACTGGCATTATCACGTTAATCGCCTGTTAATGCTTTACCTCTGTTAACGGTGACAAATTTTGTGATTGCGGTTAACTGCAGTTAACAGCAAAAAGCGCAAACAGTACTTTTTGGCCTAGCGACTCTCTGTACCAAAACTGTTCTGTCCACAGACATTGTGCGCGCCATCCAGACATTGCTAAGTCAAACAAGCTGGATTACAGCCATGGATATCCCCAAAGTGCTGTCATGTTTAAGTTTACAATGTTATCTGTTGGAGCTCTCACCTGGATAATTGTTACAGCCTCCTCCAAAACTTTGCCTGGATGTTGTGTTGTTCTTCTTTTGTGGAAGCTAGCTAGCTGGCTAGTAGCTACATGCTAGGTTATAGCTGATCTCCAGCAGCTGACACGGACAGAAATTCGCCTGTTTTCATCCTCATAGCTTTGGGTCCAACTGTTGGTGAATACCAGTCTAAAAAAAACTCTCAAGCTGTGTTCGTAATGTCCATTCACTCCCCACCATTTTTGCAGCATGGTGGGGTGTCATCACGGGTGAGATAGTTGTTGTATGTTTGCAGTTTTTTTTGCTAAAAGGGAAATTGTGTCTGTTGTGACACACCAGGTTTTGTGTTGATCTGCTTAAGACAGGCGCCTATGGCTGCCGTGTCATTGGATGCGCCTAATGTGCGCGCCCAATGTCAAGTCAAATTCCTTGTGTGTTTACTTGTAAATATACTTGGCAATAAAGCTGATTCTGATTCTGATTCTGATTCTGATTAAAAGCGATGGATGTTTGCTGGTGGAGAAAGAGCGAACAACTTTTGTGGCTGCTGGTTGGCTGGTTGTTGTTCAGTGATGTTACTGAGCCCTGGCATTCTGTTGTTTGCACATTCAGTAATACTTTTGAGAATTTTCTGGCAAATATTCTGGATAGTTTTTATCATTTTGGATATGTTGAGAGCTTTAATAAACCTGCAGGTGAAGACAGCAAACATGTTTGTCCACTCCCATGTTCATAACAGTATGACAAACTTGAAAAATTACTGACTTAAGAATTACTGACTGAATTACTGACTCAGCAGCGCGTCGTGCGCACTGCTGAGAAGGTGATCGGCTGCAAGCTCCCATCTCTCCAGGATCTGTACATCTCCAGGACCCGGAGGCGTGCTGGCCGGATCATAGCCGATCCCTCACACCCTGGTCACGTACTGTTTGCCCCCCTCCCCTCAGGTAGAAGACTTCGGTCCATCCAGACTAAAACCTCCCGTCACATGAACAGCTTCTTCCCCTCTGCCATCAGACTGCTGAACACTAAGTGACTTATTGACTCTCGTGCACTATGTACAGCAGCTCAACCAGACTCATGTCAATCATCACTGTTTTCTTCCTGCATTACCGACTGCACTATATGGTTCTCCACATTATCTGCTGCTCGCTAATATATTTTAACTGCTGACCAGTATTACTCACTCTTATTCTACACTTTATTGCATGTATAGTTTATTTCTTTTATTTTATCATGTTTAATGTTGCAGCATTGCACCGAGACAAATTCCTAGTTTGTGTACTACATGAACAATGGCAATAAATCTGATTCTGATTCTGATTCTGACTTAAAGTACACTGTATATGTATGGAAAAACATGTGATTAACACATTATTAATCATAATTAACTCAACATTCCAAAAGATTAATAGCAATTAAAAATTTTAATCGTCCAACACCAATAATTTATTTATAATTTCACAGATTCTAATGAAAAAGGTTGCAGCTGATAAGATAAATTAATGAGAAAGTCTTCAAACAATTTAAAACTTTGCACAAATTTACAAAATAGCACATCGATAAGAAAATGTTTTATAAATTGCTTTACATGTACAAGAAAAGTTCATGAAAACTTGTGACTAGAAAGTAGCAAATTCATAAGAAAAAAACTGTAAATTCATGAAATAAAAGTTGTAAATTTCAAAGAGTCAAGTCCAAATTATGAGAAATGATTCAAAATTAACAGGAAAAAAACAAATTTGCAAGCAAAACTTGCAACCATGACAAAACCTGCAAATTTACATAAAATCTGTGTAAAAAATTTGAAAGAAAATCTGAAAAAAATCACAAATGAAAAAATACTTTTTCTAATGTTTTCCATTTTATTAATAACTAGAAAAGCACTCGGAGAGCGCAGACCTCCGCCAAGCGTCGCAGTTCCCCCCATACAGTCTTCAGATTCCTTGATCATGAAAACATATGACAAGCAGTGGTTCAGTAGTTATTGAGGAAAATGGCATTTTCTGTAATGGCGGCCACAGTTCCTCCCATACAGTGTTTGTGTGTACGTTTTCAGATTCCTTGACCATGAAAACATATGACTAGCAATTGGATTGACAATGATAGGATTAGTGGTTCAGTAGTTATTCTGGGAAATGGCATTTTCCATAATGGCGGCCACAGTTCCTCCCATACAGTGTTTGTGTGTACGTTTTCAGATTCCTTGACCATGAAAACATATGACAAGCAATTGGATTGACAATGATAGGATTAGTGGTTCAGTAGTTATTGACGAAAATGGCCTTTTCCGTAATGGCGGGCACAGTTCCCCCCATACAGTGTTTGTGTGTATGTTTTCAGATTCCTTGACCATGAAAACATATGACAAGCCATTGGATTGACAATGATAGGATTGGTGGTTCAGTAGTTATTGACTATGGAGAAAATGGACTATGGAAAATGGCATTTTCCGTAATGGCGGTTTAGCGCCACAGTTCCCCCCATACAGTGTTTGTGTGTACATTTTCAGATTCCTTGACCATGTAAAGATATGACTAGCAATTGGATTGACAATGATAGGATTAGTGGTTTAGTAGTTATTCACGAAAATGGCATTTTGCGTAATGGCGGTTTTCTTGTGGACGGTGATCCGGATCACCACCAAAATGTAATCATCTGTAGGATACCCCATTTCTGACAATCTGTGAAAATTTCATGAAAATCCGTCCATAATTTTTTGAGTTATCTTGCTAACAGACAGACAAACAAACAGACAAACCAACGCCGATGATCACATAACCTCCCCCTTTGGCAGAGGTAATCAGCAACTAAGAACCGTGCAGGGACAAAACCTATGGAACACAAGTAGAGACATGATAATGACAATAAACAGAAGGACAAAACTAAGCTACGGCCGGGAAAACAGGACCGAGATACGATTGAACTGAAACATATAAAACAAACAGAACTCAGGACAAGGTATGGGTAAATACAAGACATGGGTATAAAACAAGACAGAGATTGTGACAATAATAAAAAACAGAGAATCGTACAAAACTAAACCAACGCGAGGCTGTGGGCTGAGCCCATGTCCTGGTGACAAGGAATTATAAAGTACAAAACAAAGCAAGGACATGGGCCCAACCCACGCTCTGACAATGATCCACTGTGGCGACCCTTAAAGCTGGATTCATGCTGCACCTCCGCTGTCTGTGTACGTGCAACCAGACACCTCGTGTGACAAAATTTACGTCATTGTCTCCACTCCACGAGTGTATGCTGGGCTCTACTGCAGACGACTGTGTGCAGCCCAAATTTTATGACTGCGTGGCCTGCTCACGATCTGAACGCGTTGACAGAGCATGCGCAAGACTGAACGTCCCAATCACGAGATGGTGCTACCAACACAGCATACAAAGACCAAGTAGACGAGGAAGACAATGAGAAGGCGGACGACGAGAATAAACATACATGAGTCCTTTTGAAGCAGCAGCAGCTTGAGCGGAGAACAGCACTGGAAAACAGTAATTCCTCCTTTCCCTTGAAATGATGCCATTGCTGTTTCTGCAAAAAAATGTGCGTCACTCTCGTGTTTTATAGCTGTTGAACAAACTGGCGTATTAGCGCATTTGCGCTACCCATAGGGCTGGGCCGGAACTACAATTAACAGTTGTGATATGTGTCAACTGCTTGGCCTGGTAGATGAAAAAAGTGAGTATGTACAATGCCGTGTGCGCGCCGGGCTCGTCCAAAGCGCACACGGATCAAAGCAGACCAGAGGGGAAATGCAGCATGAATAAGGCTTAAAGGGAACAGCCAAAAGAAGACGTCAGACTGAAGTTGCCAGAGACAGAAAACTGACAAGTGGAGCTGGGATTATATATAATAACATTTAGTGACTGGTCTTCCATCATCATCATCATCATAGCAGTCTGTCGTGGGCGACAATGACTGTTTCATTTAGGTCTGATCAGATTCCTCCACACAGCTCTGTCCTTAGCCTTCTGCTGCCAGGAACTCCTGTCTATGTCCAACTTCTCCAAGAAAGCATTATTTGGGCATTGACAGGATATCAATACCAAAATTCAATTACATTATTTCAACCTTTCGTTGAAATAATGTAATTATTCACATAGAATTGGAGTTCAGTATCAATGTGTCAGCTGGGAGAAACTGTCATTTTATGATATTACTAGCAAATATTGACTTCAAACATTAATTTCATTGAGTCAATCACAGTGAAAGGTGAGGGGAGAATAAACAGTGGCAAATGTACAAGGCAGAGCAAAGTAAATTAACTTATATCCAGAAGAATTTATGTCATATATGGAAGTTTTTCCATCCATCCATCTTCTTCCGCTTAATCCTTGTTGGGTCGTGGGGGGGATGGAGCCTATCCCAGCATCTTTGGGTGAAAGGCAGGGTACACCCTGGACAGATCACCAGCCCATCGCAGGGCCAGCACAGAGAGACAGACAACCATTCACTCTCACAGTCATACCTAAGGACAACTTAGAATCCCCAGTTTGATGCCAGTTGACCTAACTTGCATGTTTTTGGCATGTGGGAGGAAACTGGAGAAATCCTGGAGTAAACCCACGCAGACACGGGGAGAACATGCAAACTCTACACAGATCACTGTTGGTCGGGGGCTGGGATTGAACCCAGGATCCTCTGGCCAAGGGTGAGTTGCTGTGCTGCCGCAGTGCTAACCACTCCACCACCGCGCTGCCCATATAAAATATGACTACATAAAGCAGGGGTCTCCAATCATGTGCCATGGAGGGCCAAGACCCTGCAGGTTTTCTCTTCTACCCAGTCTCTTCAGCAGGTGTTTTCACTTATCAGCAATCAGTGGGAAGAAGTTCAGTGAAATCTGCAGTTGAAGACACTGGCTGGAGGGAAAACCTGCAGGGTCTTGGCCCTCCATGGCACATGATTGGAGACCCCTGACATAAAGAAACAACATGGGTTGGAGGATCAGAATTTCCTGCAGGTGACGGGAAACCCAACACTCATTTGTTTGGTCAGCTTCAGTATCAGCTTGTTTTGCTGATATCTGTGCAAACATATAATTACGTGACGGAATGTGAAGTGCTGCATATCCTGAGGCATAACATGTTTCAGTGGAAGTGTACAGTTTGATGTGTATACTTGTCTGTTATACTTAGAAGTAGGGTTGTGCAATATGACCAAAATTTCATATCACAATATAACTAATCTTATATCCCGTTAACTACATCACAATATACTGTATGTTTTCTGTAAATTCTATAGTTTATATATAATAATTACATGAAAAGGACCGTCTCTTTTTTATTTTTAATTACATACTGAAAAAAATCTATTGTACAAATTCATCATTAATTTTATGCAACTTTTTCCCCTCATAATTTTGCTGTTTTTATAAAATTGTATTTTTAATGTGCATTGGAGACATAATATTTCAGATTGGCCATGATCTGAAAATGAAAGGCACAAAAGGTAATGTCTTAAAATAGAAGCAATGACTTCAACTTTATTCATTATAGGTACTTCACTCATTAAAATCATTAGAAATGAAATTACAAGAGCCAATTTGCTCCTCCAACACGTTTTTATGTATTATTTCTTTCATGTGTATGTGCTTCTATCATGCACTTTTGCAGCATTAATATAATTTTTCAGACAAAACTAAGAAATTCAGCAGTAATTTAAAGCAAAGAAATGATGGTCTGATACACTAATAATGTTTCCCATTAGCAACAACATAGCATCATAGCCCATGGGTAAATTTATATGGTCATAGCTCTAAGATGAAGTAATAAACATCATTTACAATGCTGTGCACAGAACTCTCTTATACCTTACCTTAACAGGCTTATTTTTTGTGATGACACTGGCCATGTTTACATGCAGACAAAACCGATTATAATTGGGATTTGTTATCTGTTTATTCAAGTAATCATGTAAACAGAATAATCAGATAAAGGAAGGAGCTTCTGATGATCCTTCAATTTCATGTGCTTCCTCCTTGCTTCTGTTTCCATTTTGATCATGCTGGTGGACAGGAAGTCATTTATATGCAGATGTGTGGTGCTGTAAAAAGTGACCCTGCCACCTGCTGGCCCCACATAGTTGCAACAGCAGTTTTCACAACTTGGGTGGATCCATGTGCATACGCTGTTGTTTCAGTATTCATGTGCATTTGCCGTTGTTGATGTGTGCATGCAGAATGTTTTTCTGCTTCAATGAAAACGTGTGCACAGCCCCTTAGTATCGAGTGATGAAATCCATAAAGATGGTATCTGATGGAGCAGTGAATGCTGAGGAATGTGGCAATTTTTGGATTCACCAACTTTTCTGATGAATGTTGGCAAAGATAGATAGATAGATAGATAGATAGATGTACTTTATTGATCCCAAACTGGGAAATTACAGTGTAACAGCAGCATGACAGTAGACAACCAAAATGACAGAAACACACAGCATAATAGACAAAGGGATTACCCATGGAAAGTTAAACTGCCCAAATAGCTTATATACATCATAGATGAATAGATGCTGACCCGTATAGATACGTACATGAATCATCCCCACTGTACAATGCAGGACTATCAGGTGCAGGGTGAAATGTGAGGTACCATTTAGATTGCAAGGTGCAGTCTGACAGCATAGTTATGACCAGACTTCAACATCAGAGTGAGTTATTGTACAGTGAAATGGCATGCGGCAGGAAAGATTTCCTGTACCTAACCGTTCGGCAGCGAATCTGTAGCAGTCTGATGGAGAAAGTGCTCTGCTGCCTGTCCAGTGTGTGTTGGAGGGGGTGATCAGGATTGTCCATGACGGATCGCAGTTTATTTAGTGTCCTCCTCTCCACCACAGTCTCAAAGGTCTCTGGCCTGAGACCAATCACAGAGCCAGCCCTCTTGATAATCTTGTCAAGCCTGTTGGTGTCGCTGGCTCTGACACTGCTACCCCAAAAGACAGTAGCAAAGAAGATGGCACTGGCGACAAGTGCATGGTAGAAAAGCTCCAGCATCCTATTGCACATATTGAAGGATCTCGGCTTCCTCAGGAAGTAGAGTCTGCTCTTCCCCTTCTTGTACACAGCATCGGTGATGGATTTCCATTCCAATCAATTGCTGATTATGACACCCAGGTATTTATAGTCCTCCACATCCTCACCCCTAATCTGTAATGACTGTAAAGGTGTCCTCTTTTTCCTTAAGTCAATCACATCTCTCTGATCTTGCTGACTTTCAGCCTCAGGTGATTCCGATTGATCCACTCCACAAATCTGTCTACCAGTACCCTGTATTCCCCCTCCTCTCTCCCTCTTATACACCCAACAACAGCTGAGTCATCAGAGAATTTCTGCAGGTGGCATGACTCAGTGTTGTACTGAAAGTCAGTTGTGTATATGTAACAGAGTTATACTTGTCTTTCTATTATAATTACACTTTGGTGGCACTGTGTGTGGGGTTCTTCACTCAGATTCAGAAGCCGGGGGGGGGGGGGGGGGGGGCAGAGGACTGAAGGAGGAAGTGGCACCGGGGGGTCTCAGATGTAACAGAAAGGACTAGTCGCCCCCCAGGGAGTTCAGGAGACACCGGAGTTCGCTAGAGGAAGAGAAGGTGTGAGAAGCAGGGCTTGTCTTCTATGATGTTAATGTTCCAGACATTCTTTGTACACTGTATTGTCTTTGGCTCCCTGGGTCTCATGGGGCAGAAATAAAGGGTGTAAAAAGGAGGTGCCCAGAGATCCCGGGAGAATTTTTTCTGTTCTTTATGTTGGAAGGTGATTAAAGTTTGTGTGTCGTCCAGCTCACTGTTTCATCTGCTTTCACCTTCCACATCGGTGACCCTAAGACATGCAATGGAGAATGAGCCGAGCCCCGGAGACAATCCAGAGGAAGAACACCAGCGTGGCATGCACTGTCACAGTCAAGCTCCCAGACTTCTGGCTTCACAATCCGACTGTGTGGTTCCTACATGTAGAACCCCAGTTCACACTCCACGGGATCACAATGGACAACACTAAATATTACCATGTGGTCGTGGCGCTGGATGCGCTCGCCATGTGGCAGGTAACAAGCCTGCTCCAGGAACCACCGGCCCAGGGAAAATATTAAGCGCTCAAGCGGATGCTACTCCAGCATTATACCCTGTCAGACAGTAAGAGGGCATAGAGACTCCTAACATGCTCAGAGTTAGGTGACAGATCAGCTGTGGAACTGATGGAGAGCATGTTAGCGTTGATGGGGAAGAACTACGAATCCTTCCTGTTCGCCCACCTGTTCCTCAGGAACCTACCTGCTACAGCGAGGGCGATCCTGGCCAACTCGTCGCTGCTGGTAAACAAGGACTACCGTGCCCTGGTGCAGAAAGCGGACCACATCATCCTAGCAACCAGAGCTCTCAGCGTGCACGCAGCGGCACCAGCATCCATGAAGGACTCCAGCGAGGTCGGGGAGCCATTGGTGGTGGCTGGGATGGAGGCCAAGAGACGCAGGAACGGGACGCTCTGTTTCTATTATTGCCACTTTGGCTCGAATGCCCAATGCTGTCTGCTGCCGTGCCATTTCAAGAAGCCGGGAAATGGCACAGCCAGCAGTCAGTAGCAGCTGTGACCGCTGGTGACAGGAACAAGCTGCTTTTCATCACAGAGAGACATGTTCTTGGTGGACTCCGGCTCCCAAAAGAGCCTCATCCTGCCGGTCAGCTCAGACAGGTCAGCAGGAAGCAACGGTCCTGAGCTCATGGCTGCTAATGGATCCACCATCAGGACGTTTGGCGAACGGACGCTGATGGTATGCTTACATGGACGCAATTACCAGTGGGACTTTGTGGTAGCTGCATGTTCTGTCCCCATTTTAGGTGCAGATTTCTTATGTGCTTATAGGTTGTTAGTCGATGTTGCCAACAGACATTTAGTGGATGTTGTCTCTTTTATCTCCTTGC
This sequence comes from Pholidichthys leucotaenia, assembly GCA_020510985.1. Taxonomy (NCBI): domain Eukaryota; kingdom Metazoa; phylum Chordata; class Actinopteri; order Cichliformes; family Pholidichthyidae; genus Pholidichthys; species Pholidichthys leucotaenia. Next base: position 126,198,816 of record CM035848.1, read on the forward strand.
CCTGCACAGCTCGGGATGTTGGGTCAACAACACTGGCTAACGTTATAGCTCCAGGGGGTAAGTACCAGCATTTACTGTCACAGTTCCCAGCACTCACGGTCCCAAATTTTTCGGCAGCAGTAACCAAACACAGGGTTGAACATTTCATAACAACAAAAGGCCCGCCGGTGTCCGTCCACCCTCGACGCCTTGACACAGTTATGCTGGCCAGTGCGCACGAGAAGTTTGCTAACTTAGAGCAACTGGGCATCGTTAGGCACTCCAACAACCCGTGGGCATCCCTACATATGGTGCCCAAGGCCGATGGGTTGTGGCAACCGTGCGGCGATTTCCGGCACTTCAACAATGCCACGGGACACGACTGGAATCCCATGCCGCACATCCAGGATTTTTCCATGCATCTGGTTGGGACATGTGTTTTTTCAAAAGTGGATTTGGTCCGCGGTTATCACCAGGTCCCGTTACATGCAGAGGATGTTCCCAAAACAGCAGTAATGACTCCTTTAGGCCTTTTTGAGTTTTTACAGATGCCGTTTGGGTTAAAGGGTGCGGCACAAATCTTCCAAAGATTGATGGACGCGGTGCTCCATCACCTGCCTTTTGTTTTTGTCTACTTAGATGACATTTTGGTGACTAGCGCATCCGAGGAGGAGCACCTTGCCCATCTCAAAATGGTTTTCCAGAAGTTGGAAGCGCACGGGCTTATAGTTAACCTGGCGAAGTGCCACTTCGGTATGCCAGTGATTGATTTTTTTGGGTCACTGCATTTCACCGGAGGGTGCGATTCTGCTGCCTGATAAGGTGCGCGCCATGTCGGATTTTCTGCATCCGCAGACTGTGAGGGCTCTACAGGAATTTTTGGGTGTGGTCAACTTTTACAACCATTCCCTCCCCTGGGCAGCCCAGCTGCTGCAGACGTTGTACGCCGTGCTTAACAAAAAGAAGCCCGTGGAAAACATTGACTGGACCCCCAAGCAAGTCCAGGCTTTCTCAGATGCCAAAACAGCGCTCGCTAATGCCGCCTTGCTAGCCCACCCTGCCCCGTCAGCGTGAATAGCGCTCACCACGGACGTGTCTGGTGTTGATATAGGGGCAGTGGTGGAGCAGTACGTCTCCAGTTCGTGGCAGCCGCTCACATTTTTCAGCCGTATTTTGCGCAACAACGAATACAAATACAGTACGTTTGACAGAGAGTTGTTGGCTCTCCACCTGGCGATGCACCACTTCCAGTTTTGGCTAGAAGGGTGCGAGTTCACCGCGTTCGTTGATCATAAGCTGCTAACGTATGCAGTGTCCAAAGTCTCTGAACCGTGGTCAACCCGGCAGCAATGACATTTGGCTGCGATCTCGGAGTTCACGACCAACATTCAACACTTAGCCGGTAAGCTAAATGTCATGGCCGATTGCCTGTCACACGCATTGGTCTCCCCAGTCAACATGGGAATAGGTTTTCCTGCCATGGCCACAGAGCAAACCAGGGACGCGGACATTTGCGCTCTCCAGTCGGTGCCTACTGGGTTAAAACTGGAAAGCAGGGTGGTGCAAGAAGGGTGCCCCCCCTTGCTCTGCGACGTCTCCACCAATCGCCCACACCCACTGGTTCCGAGCTCTTGGCACTGCCGCATTTTTGAGTCAGTCCACTCCCTTTCACTTCCCGGCGTGCACACCTCAGTTAAACTGGTGGGGGCGAAATTTGTCTGTCCTCACTTACGTAGGGACGTGAAAGAGTGGGCTGCAGCATGTGTCGTGTGCCAGCGGTCCAAAGTGCACAAGCACACCAGAGCCCCCCTCGGGCCCTTCCAAATCCCGGCCAGGAGGTTCGACCACGTCCACGTGGATTTGATGGCACCCCTACCACCATCGCAAGGTTTGACATACCTTTTGGCAATCGTGGACTGCATCACACGTTGGCCTGAAGTGGTCCCGCTGGCTTCCACAACGTCCGCGGAAGTGGCTCATGCTTTTTTGTCAGCTTGGGTTGCACGGTTTGGATACCTGTCAGACATCACTTCTGACACGGGTCTGCAGTTCGTTTCGGAACTCTGGTCTGCGATGGCTCAGAGCCTGGGGGTCAAAATCCACCGCACCACCGCGTACAACCCCCAGGCTAACGGGTTATGTGAAAGTTTTTATAGGTCACTCAAGGCAGTGATCAGAGCTTCACTCTCGGATGCAAATTGGGTCGACCGCCTGCCCTGGGTTCTATTAGGGTTGAGCTCCATGCCTAAGAAGGATCTGGCAGCCTCCCTGACAGAACTCGTTTTTTCTCAGCCATTGCGAATGACCGGGGAATTTTTACCAGAAAACCCCACACCCGGGGCCAGCCCGCCTGTGCAATTTTTGTATGGAGTATGGAGGCTGTTAACGTGCCGGGCCCGGCCCACCATTGTTTTCCCTGCACCTTTGTCCCAAAGAGCTTACAGAGCGCCAGGTTTGTTTTTGTCAGGCACGATGCACACAGGACCCCGCTGTGCCTGCCGTACGACGGACCATTCAGGGTGCTCGAAACTGGGGCAAAGCATTTTGTGTTAGACTTGGGGGGGGGCATAGGGAGACCGTCTGCATCGACAGGCTGAAGCACGCTTTGGTGTTGGCAGATGAGCAGGTGGTGCTGGCCGAAGATCCCTGGCGCGGAAGCCCACCGATGGTGGTTCCACAAGTTGGTGTTCCCTCGGTAAAGACCTGCATTTGCGAGGCTAACCTGCCCCCCACCTCCACCACCCTCTTTCCCACCACAGACCAACATGCCCTCCCGCACACCTCGCCAGGAGGGCACTTCGACCAGACCGGCAACCCCCTGCTACAGCCGCTATGGGCGACGGCTCAAGCCCAAGGGACTTGGGGGTTAGTTTTGTGTTCGGGGGGGGGGGGGGGGGCTGTGTGGTGGCACTGTGTGGGGGGTTCTCCACCCAGAGTTGGAAGTCGAGGTGGAGATGGAACAGAGGACTGAAGGAGGAAGTGGCACCAGGGGGTCTCAGATGCAACAAAAAGGACTAGCCATCCCCAGGGAGTTCAGGAGACACCAGACTTCACTAGAGGAAGAGAGGGTGTGAGAAGCAGGGCTTGTCTTCTATGATGTTAATCCCTCGCACTCCGGTCAATTTCCCTAAAAACGCCAAAAAAAAAAGGTGTCCAAAGTAAATCAAAAGCTGTTCTTCAACCCTTTGCAGCATCTTCATGGGGTTGGTCTCATTCAAAAGAAAACACTTTGAATTTTTTGGCAAAACAGTCATAATCTCTCTAAGTGCTCCTGCCACTGAGTCTGAGTAACAGTCATCTAAACATACTGAACTTGAAGAAAATAAATTTCGCCTGGGTGTTTTTTTGGATACAAATGCTTGCAAATAACACACAGCTTCAGATCCGGGCTGGAAAATGCAACAGAAATGTAGAACCAAGTGTTATCCAGCTGAGGTCCAAATTTTGTAACAATACCACAAAAAATGAATATATTACACAGCTTTTTTCGTCAGGTAGTTCCCAGGCGTTTTTGAACTGTGCCAAATTGTGCCAAATGGCACAGTTTGGAAAAATGTCTGTAACTTTTGAATGATTCAATATAGAAGCTTCATCTTGGGCTCTAATAAAAGGTGACACTCAGGGCTGTGTGTGTGTGTGTGAGGGGGGGGTTGTCCCCCCCCGCTACAGAGGACAAACATCGCCCATTGTGCCGCGGTCACGGTGCGCCGCGGTCTACGACGCACAGTTGTAATTTAACGATCGGTCAAAAGTCATTTTTGATCACAATTTTCAGGGATAAAGAATAATTTAGCTTATAACACTTATCTCTTCACAGCAGCGGAGCTGGCGAACTTCTTCCTCATTGTCAGACGAACGCGACGCTGGTCCGCTCGTGGTTCTGGTCTCGCGACCCGGTCAAAACATAATTCCATTATTGCAGTTTTGTGCTTCCATGATTGCAGTTTTGGCGAATGATTTACGACCTACATCGTCGGCCCCCGTCGGTCTATGATGACCATGGAAGAGAATCCTAAACGTCTATTCTGCTGGAATTTTAAAAAAAAAAAAGCACCGCCTGTGGCTGAACAGGCCGATACGCGAATGGCAGTCCCTGTCACACAGGTCGCACTTGTGGGTGGTCTCCGTGCTGCTGGGTCTGTGGCAGGTTCTTCCTGCGGGTCCTTTTTTTCATCTGCTGCAGCAGTCTGTCTTCACCCAGCCTTACACAAAGCAGCTTGCGAACTTCTGTGCTTCAATTGGCTCGCTGCATTCACAGCGTTGGTAGGCGGGTCCTTCTTGCTAGGTTTTCAGTCATTGGTTCTTCAAGGTTTCAGAAACCCAATTCAAGGCTCTTATTAGTCAAATGAGAGGTCAATCATATCTGATCTGTTCGCGGCTGTGTCTGTAGTGGAAGAACAGAAATGCAGCTTTTTTTTTTCAGTGCGCGCTTGGACGCAGCGCCCTCATGCATCCTAGAGCTCACGAGGGCGCTCTCGTGCGCCCTCGTGCGCTCTGGGACGCAGAGACGTGCCCGTCCGCGGTACACCGGAGTGCAAGAGGTTAATGTGCCAGACATTCTTTGTGCTCTGATTGTATTGTCTTTTGCTCCCTGGGTCTCATGGGGCAGAAATAAAGGGTATAAAAAGGACATTCCCAGAGATCCCGGGAGAATTTTTTCTGTACTTTGGTGGAGGGTGATTAAAGTTTGTGTGTTGTTCAGCTCGCTATCTCATCTGCTTTCATCTTCCACAACACAAAATTATATGTATTTTAGTTTTTTTAAACCTGGCTATAAGTTTTTTTTTTTAAACCACTCTGTTTAAGCTTGGAGCCCCTCCCTCAGTTCTTCTTAGTTGGTACACCCGTTATAAAAACTGTGCACCTTTCACTTCTTCCCTTTTGCACAGTTCTCCAAAGGGAGATGTGGGTGTCAGTTTTATAATCCCAATGCATCTTGTTATTTCTTATTCTATATATATCTAGTTAATTTATTTTATGTATCATTTTCACTTACCATTTGTGTGAAAATTTTAATGTATTTCTGTTAATAATGTTTGTAAGGTTTCTCGCTAGTCGTATGGGTTCATGGGATTAGTCTAATTCCTGGTTTTTGTCTCGTTCCTTGGTTGTTATATAGGAGCTGGAGTGGGCAAGCAGCAAAGGCATGGTTTTTCTATTATTTCTTGTGATTGCCAGGTACGTTAGGTTAAGTTATATTGTATGTATGAGTTTACTGTGTTTTAGTACCCTTTTGCACAATTCTCCAAAAGGAGAGGAGCTGGAGTGGGCAAGCAGTAAAGGCATGGTTTTTCTATTATTTCTTGTGATTGCCAGACTAATTAAGGAGAATCTCCAAAGGTGACAGGCTGACCTGCATTATTCCACACAATGCAGAAAACAACCGGTTACATATAAGGGGAAGAGAAAAGGAGAAAACACAGTCCCCTGCGGCGTTCCCGTATCACTACCTACCACATCAGACAAGACAGTGCCCAGCTGCACAAATAATAAATAATAAAGTTATATAATAACTCTGCTATCTGGGCCAACAGTGATCCTTGGGATGTGCAAGTAATGTCAGCTGGATGACCTCAGAATTACAGTAATTTTAGTTCCATTAAATAAGTGAACAAGGACTAGGACGGTGGTGAGGTGTGCTGTAGGACAGATGGGTTCACAGTGGGGGATGGGATTACATCAGGGATCCGCTCTGAGCCCCTTTTTGTTTGCCATGGTGATGGACAGGCTGACAGATGAGGTCAGGCAGGAGTCTTCGTGGACCATGATGTTTGCAGACGACATTGTGATCTGTAGTGAGAGTAGGGAGCAGGTGGAAGAGAACCTGGAGAGGTGGAGGTATGTTCTGGAGAGAAGAGGAATGAAAGTCAGTAGAAGCAAGACAGAATACATGAGCGTGAATGAGAGGGAGGCAGGTGTCACGGTGAAGATTCAAGGAGTAGACGTAGTGAAAGTAGATGAGTTTAAATACCTGGGGTCAACCATCCAAAGCAATGGAAAATGCACAAGAGAGGCGAAGAAGAGGGTTTAGGCATGTTGGAGAGGGTGGAGACAAGTGTTGGGTGATTTGCGACAGAAGGGTAGCAGCAGGAGTGAAAGGGAAGATTTACACCATGGCGCTGACAAAAAGACAGGAGATGGAGCTGGAGGTGACAGAGTTGAAGATATTAAGATTCATATTAGGAGTGACTAGGAGGAACAAGACTAGAAATGAGTATATCAGAGGGACAGCTCAGGTTGAGCAGTTTGGAGACAAAGTAAAAGAGGAAAGGTTGGGATGGTTTGGACATGTACAGAGGAGGGATAGTGGATATATAGCACAAAAGATGTTGAAGATGGAGCTGCCAGCTAGGAGGAAAAGGGGAAGACCACAGAGAAGATTCATGGATGCAGTGAAGGAGGACATGGAGAGGGTTGGTGTTAGAGAGGAAAATGCAAGGAATAGGGTGAGATGGAGGCAGATGATCCACTGTGGTGACCCCTAAAGGGAGCAGCCAAAAGAAGAAGAAGAAAAAGAAGAGGCTTGAGAGGGGGATACCATGTTGGGACTAAAGTGTGACTCAGGAGGCTCCTCATAGAGGTTTTTAACAAGCATGTTTATGTAACCACTTAATTTAGTCAAACAGTGTTAACTCAAATACTGCTTCACACTCGTTTTTACTTCCTCCCAATGTTTATTTTCTTCCAGGCAGTTAATATGGGTGCTGTAATATTTTTGTGCAGGATCAAAGACATTGTGAATAAGTTGTGTAATAGAGAAGGATTAGGAATAATCTCCAGTGTTGCACCCTGCAGTGTGCTATAATGGGGTTTCTCATAGATTGAAATGCAAAGAAACTACCTATTAGCCTTTAGATTTCTATTTCTGCTGAGACATGCTCCATCCTTTTACACAATACCTGCAAACAGAATTGTTGCCTGAAAGTTCTCAATTAATACTGCTGATCCTGCTGACCATTCTCTATTTACCAAGGGTGTGACCTAACAGGTAATGTCTTTGTGTGCATATTGATTTACTGTTTGCCCTGTCCTGTTCAAACACTGTGTCGAAAACAAGGTATTTTATCTACCCAGCCTATGCTGGCATTCAATATGTGATTTTCAGCTTTTGGCTGGCATTTTTTTTTTTTAATCTTGGACTTGTTCCATCATGTGCAGTAACATGGTTTTTTGACTCTTCCTGCTGTGATGAGAACCTTAGTGCCACATATGTGCCAATCCCTGTCAGCTTCCACTTTGGTGTATCTGAATCCCACAAGCCTTATGGTGCTGCCAGCAGAAGTCCAGCCAAACTTAATTACCAAAATTCTGAAGGACTCACGCCAAGTTCCATGTCTGTCCGAATCCTTCAAGCGGGGGGAATACATCCATCTGTCTGATCCATGAAGGCACTTTAAAACACTGCAGCAAACACACAGCTTAGACACTAAAGTATCAGAAATGGTTAAGCCCTTGCATTTAGATCCTGCAGTGCACAGACTGGTTGCCAACCTTTCTTTTCTGTCATTTTTTGTAAAAAAAAAAAAATGCATTACTGCATTCTGTGACAATTCCTCTGTCAGGTTTATTAAATTCTATATATAATTTTTCAATATATTTTTTCTTACATTTCTCAATTGTACTGTACTTATATATTTTCTATTTATAAGTGCACATACTAACAAAAGTTGACAAAATGTGTTTTAATGATCTTTTTAGTCTTTTGAAAAACTATGGGAAGTCTGTTTTTATCTGTTGCACTCTCCCCACACTTTCCCGTGGTGATAAGTGTTTCAGCCGCCTCCTCAGCCTAAATACATGGCTACAAACTGCCTGCAAGGCTCAAAATTTTACTTTTGTTGATAACTTTGTTTTGGAACTGCCCCGCTTTTTATAAAGCCGATGGAATTCATCCAAACATACTGGGGAGCCATATTTTAGAAGCTAATACAAAATATGTTGTCCAATCAGCTCCATGTAACTGTTCCCACCTCACGCTCCCTCCTCCACTCCCCCGGTTCCTCATTCCTCTTCTTCATGCTGGTCTCATCTCAGGCCCCTGTACCTAACTCTAGCTCCCCCTGTTGCCCTCTTCCTGCGCCAACATCAGCCCACCCTTTTCACACACATACACGCGCGCGCGCACACACATACGCGCGCGCGCACACACACACACACGTTATTTTGTTAGAGTTATCATCTTTCATACATCTCTTCCCTGGCTTCTAGTTAGTGAGCCTGGTACATGATGATACATAAAAACAGTGACAGCTTGGATTTAATATTTTGCTGTTACCAAAACAACAACAGCTTCTTTCTCTTGATTTCAAACAGCACACGGTGGTTGATTGACAATGCAACCATTAAAGAAAAACATCTGCTAGCCGTCTTAGCCAGGGCTGGACAGGGACAAAGAAATCAGCACTGGCATTTTTGGTCCAATTTGTTAAGTAGCAACATTCAGCCATTACAGTTAATGGTCTAACAGAGGTCAGAATTATTCCACTTTTTCTCTTAACAAGTGAATCCCTGTTGTTTTGAAGAAAGAAAGAAAGAAAGAAAGAAAGAAAGAAACTATTTATTTTGCATAAATATTTGCTCATAATTTTAAGTCTCAAAATTTTCCAAAGGAGCAAAACTTTAAGAAAAAGCTACACAATTACAAGGAAAGTGACATGATTTCACGAAAACCCAATTGCAGACACAGACTCGATCATAAACCACAATGACCTTTATTAATAAAGTGTATAAGTGCATGAGTGAGTGGATGTGAATGAATGGAGGTGACAGCAGAGCGAGAGGGAACTGGCAACCCTGCGGGAAGAAAGAAGAGAGGGAATTAATAACAGTTCTACCGCTGAGGGTAATGAGCTGAATAGTAAATAATCTTACGGAGCTCGGGAGTAATTGAAGCGCTGAAGAGTAACTCAGTCTACTCCAGCTGACCAGAGTCCCGCTCAGAATCAGAATCAGAATCAGAATGAGATTTATTGCCATTGTTCATGTAGTACACAAACTAGGAATTTGTCTCGGTGCAATGCTGCAACATTAAACATGGAGTAGCACTAAAGATAAAAATAAAAAAACTATGCATGCAATAAAAGGTAGAATATGAATAAGTAATACTAATCTATGCAATTTTTAAATATATTAACAAGCAGCAGATATTGTGGAGTTCCACATAGTGCAGTCGGTAGTGCAAAAAGAAAACAGTGATAATTGTCATGAGTCCGGTTGAGCTGCTGTACGTAATGCACGAGAGTCTAATAAGTCACTTAGTGTTCAGCAGTCTGATGGCAGAGGGGAAGAAGCTGTTCATGTAGCGGGAGGTTTTAGTCTGAATGGACCGAAGTCTTCTGCCTGAGGGGAGGGGGCCAAACAGTGCGTGTCCAGGGTGTGAAGGGTCGGCTATGATCCGACCTGCACGCCTCCGAGTCCTGGAGATGTACAGGTCCTGGAGGGATGGGAGCTTGCAGCCGATCACCTTCTCAGCAGTGCGCACAACACGCTGCAGTCTTAGTCTGTCCCTGGCGGTGGCTCCTGCGTACCACACGGTGATGGAGGTGGTGAGGATGGACTCGATGATGGCTGTGTAGAACTGCACCAACATCTTGGTGGGTAGCTTGAGCTTCCTCAGCTGCCGCAGGAAGAACATCCTCTGCTGGGCCTTTTTGATGAGGGAGCTGATGGTCGGCTCCCACTTGAGGTCCTGGGTGATGGTGGTGCCCAGGAAGCGGAAGGAATCCACAGTGGTGATGGGAGAGTCTGTGAGGCTAAGGGGGGGCAGAGGGGCTGTGACTTTTCTGAAGTCCACGATCATCTCCACTGTCTTATCCAGGACTTCATGGACTGGTGCCATCGGAACTGCCTCCAGATCAACGCGAGGAAAACTAAGGAGCTGGTGGTGGACTGCCGCAGGCAAGAACAATCCCTCACAGCACCAGTAAACACACAGGGAACAGACATTGAGATGGTGACATCCTACAAGTACCTGGGTGTTCATTTGAACAATAAACTAGACTGGTCACACAATACCGATGCACTCTACAAGAAGGGACAGCACAGGCTGTTCCTACTGAGTACACTCAGGTCTTTTGGTGTACAAGGGGCACTGCTGAAGACATTCTACGACACGGTGGTGGCATCAGCCATCACTTTTGGAGTGGTCTGCTGGGGCAGTGGCATTACAGCAGCCGATAGGAAGAGACTGAACAAACTGACCAAGAAAGCTAGCTCTGTCCTGGGGCAGCGCCCTGACCCAGTGGAGGAGATAGGAGAGAGAAGGATGGTGGCTAAACTGTCATCTCTGCTGGAGTCTGAGTCCCACCCTATGCAGGACATAATGAATGCACTGAGGAGCTCATTTAGCAGCAGACTACATCATCCTAGGTGCGCAACCGAGAGGTTTCGCAGGTCCTTCCTACCTACGGCTGTCAGACTGTATAACCTAAGCAGGGCTGCTCGCAGAGATAGCAAAAAAACGTGACGACATAATAGTATTGAATGCAAAAGACGCAATAGACTTGCACAATGGTCCCCTCCAGTATATACAACTAGGACAATATCGGTCGCTACGGAGGGTGACAATATGTATGGGTACATATTCATACTATGTAGGATAACTAGGTAGACGGTTATGCTGTTTATTCCATCTTGCTACAATGCTCCACACTTTGTATATATATTTATATATTTATGTGTATGTATGTATATCCACTGCTCTTATTTATATCTTCCGTATCTTCTTGACTATTGCTTTGAGTGTTGCTATCCCTGTGCTGTTGCAATCCTGGAATTTCCCCATTGTGGGACTAATAAAGGCTTATCTTATCTTACCTGGGCCAGATTTGGGGGAGAAGAGAAAGCAGTTTTCAATTTAGAAAACGCCGCCTCCGCCTCATCAGACCAACGAAAAGGGACCTTAGTGGAGGTGAGGTGGGTGAGTGGCAAGGCCTTCAAACTATAGTCACGCATGAAGCGACGGTAAAAATTGGCAAAACCCAATAACTGCTGTAGCTGCTTATGGGAAGAGGGGACCGGCCACTCCACAACAGCTTTAAGCTTATCCGGATCCGCTCGGATCTCCTTGTAGCCGATGACAAACCCCAGGAAGGTAGCAGACGCCATATGGAACTCACACTTTTCCGCCTTGACGTATAGCTGATTCTCCAGCAGCCGCTGAAGGACCCTCCTAACATGTTCTCGATGCTCTTCGAGAGAACGAGAAAAAATGAGGATGTCATCTAAGTAAACAAAGACAAACGAACCCAGGAAGTCCCTCAGCACGTCATTAATAAGCAGCTGGAATACAGCTGGTGCATTGGTGAGTCCAAACGGCATCACAAGATACTCAAAATGGCCGCTCAGAGTCCAGAAGGCCATCTTCCACTCGTCCCCCTCCTTAATCGGAACCAGATGGTAGGCATTGCATAGGTCGAGCTTCGTGAAGACAGTAGACCCCTGGAAAGAATCAAAAGCAGAATTAATAAGGGGCAGAGTGTACTTGTCCTTCACAGTGATGTTGTTAAGCTCCCTAAAATCAATGCAGGGTTGGAGGGAGCCGTCCTTTTTGCCAACAAAAAAAAATTCCGCCCTCACTGCCGACGAAGAGGGCCTAATAATGCCCGAGCTTAAAGATTCTTTAATGTATTTATTCATTGCTGCTCGCTCAGGGGCTGAAAGGCTATAAAGTCGGCTGGAGGGCAAAGAAGCCCCCGGCAGAACGTTAATGGAGCAATCATAAGGGCGGTGGGGAGGCAGAGAGAGAGCTTTGGTCTTGCTGAATACTGGAGTGAGGTCATGGTACTCCGGGGGAACCAGGGAGAGATCAGGCACGTGCGTAGATGGGGCAGAAATGGGCACCGAGGGAGAGCAGGCTGCTGATTGTAGACATGTATTAAGGCAAAAGGTACTCCATGAAATAATGCTGCCTGTCTGCCAATCAATAAAAGGGTTATGGAGCCTGAGCCAGAAGCAACCCAAAATAACAGGGGGGGGCAGAGACTGGCAAAACAAAAAAACTGATATGCTCCCGATGATTACCTGAGACCAAGATAGAGACGGGGGCAGTCTGCTTGGAGACAGTAGTGAGGGGAACATTGGAAAGTGCAATCAACTTCAGTGGTGTCTCGAGGATGTAGCAGGGGAGTTTAAGTCGGGTTGCCAGACTCTCAGAAATAAAGCTCTGCTCCACGCCTGAATCAATGAGAACTTTAGTGGTGATTTCAATGTGACCATGGTGAAAGTGAATGGGTAAGATCAGACGTGTAAGAGATTTAGCTTTTATTGCATCCGTCAGACCCCCTACAGTGACAAACAGACCCCCCTCACCTTGGCAGATTTGGGACACGAAGTGACCTCATGCTCAGCACTAGCACAATAACTGCATAATCCGAGGGCCTGGCGGTGTTGTTGCTCCGCAAGAGGCAACTTAGAGCGACCCACCAGCATGGGCTCCTCGGTCTCCGAGAATTCAATTCAATTCAATTCAATTCAATTCAACTTTATTTATATAGCGCTATTTCACAATAACAGTCATCTCATAGCACTATCAATTGTAGGGGGAACCCCCACAGTTGCAGAAAGACCCCAGCAATCAGGCGATCCCCTGTGAGCAAGCACTTGGCGATGGTGGAGAGGAAAAACTCCCTTTTAACAGGAAGAAACCTCCAGCAGAACCAGGCTCAGGGAGGGGCAGTCATCTGCTGCGACTGGCTGGGGGGTGAGGGGATAGAGAAGAAGAAAAGAACAGACATGTAGAGAGCAAACAGCATGATGGGGACTCAATCTATGGGAGAGAACAAACAAATGTTAATGACCAGCAAAAAAAATATTTCATTGAGAGTGAGAAAAGGAGTGAAGCCCAGTGCATTACTGGAGGTCCCCCGGCTGACTAAACCTATTAGCAGCATAACTAAGGGAGGGTTCAGAAACACATGATCCCTCCTTAATTGTAGGCTATATCAAAAAGGTAGGTTTTAGCCCTATTCTTAAAAACAGAGATCGAGTCTGACTCCCAAATCCAGATTGGCAGCTGATTCCACAGGAGAGGAGCTTGATAACTGAAGGCTCTGCCTCCCATTGTACTTTTGGAGATTCTAGATATTACAAGTAATCCTGCATTTTGGGAGCGTAGTGCTCTGTTAGGATAATACGGTAGTATCAGATATTTTAAATAAAAAGGAGCCTGATTGTTTAGAGCTTTGTAAGTAAGAAGAAGGATTTTAAACTTAATTCTAAACTCTATGGGAAGCCAATGAAGGGAGGCCAGAACCGGAGAGATATGATCTCTCTTTCTAGTACCTGTTAAAACTCTTGCTGCAGCATTTTGGATCAGCTGAAGACTTTTTAAAGATGTTTTAGGACAGCCTGATAATAAAGAATTACAATAATCTAATCTCGAGCTAACAAAAGCGTGGATCAGTTTCTCAGCATCACTCTGAGACAAGATGCTCCTAATCTTGGCAATATTACGCAAATGATAGAAGGCAGTCTTAGAAACAAATTTAATATGTGAATTGAAGGACAAATCCTGATCAAAAATAACTCCAAGGTTCCTCACAGAGCTATTAAGAGAAAGAGTAACCGCATCCAAACTGAAAGTTTGATTTGGAAAGGAATTTCTAAGGTTTTTTGGACCAACAAGAATGACTTCAGTCTTATCTGAATTTAATAGTAGGAAATTACAAGTCATCCAAGCTTTGATTTCCTTAAGACAGGCTTCTAACTTGGCTAATTGATTACTATCATCTGGCTTCATTGACAGGTATAATTGTGTGTCATCAGCATAACAATGAAAATGTATACAGTGCTTTCTAATAATGTTGCCTAACGGAAGCATATATAAACTAAAAAGAGTCGGGCCTAGCACAGATCCCTGTGGAACTCCATGACTGAGCTTTGAGTTGAAAGAAAACTCATTATTTACATGAACAAACTGGAACCTATCAGATAAATAAGATCTAAACCACTGCAACGAAGTTCCATTAAGTCCAACATAGTGTTCTAATCTATCAAGTAGAATATTATGATCGATAGTATCAAAAGCTGCACTAAGGTCTAAAAGGACAAGTACAGAAACTAGTCCATTATCAGATGCAATGAGGAGGTCGTTAGTGACCTTCGCTAAGGCTGTTTCAGTACTATGATGGATTCTAAACCCAGACTGAAACTCTTCAAGTAAACCATTTCCCTGCAGGTGGTCAAATAAATGCGTAGCAACAACTCTTTCTAAGATTTTTGAAATGAAAGGGAGATTGGAAATTGGTCTATAGTTAGCTAAAGCTCCTGGATCTAGCGTTGGCTTTTTGAGTAAAGGTTTAATTACAGCCGTTTTAAAAGCCTGCGGTACATGGCCTAAAGTTAATGAAGAATTGATTATATGAAGAATAAGGCTACCAATAAGTGGGAAGACTTCTTTAAATAACCTGGTAGGAATAGGGTCTAAAAGACAAGTTGAAGGTTTGGATGAGGAAACTATTTTGTCTAACTCACAAAGGTCGATTGGAGTAAACTCATCAAGACAGACATCAATAGAAGGAGTTGTAGTAGTTACAGTATTTAAGTTAACTGTGGGAAGAATCTGATTGATTTTATCTCTGATGGATGAAATTTTATTATTGAAAAAGTTCATAAAGTCCTGACTAGTAAGCTCTAAGGGAATGCTAGGACTGACAGAGTCCTGACTCTTTGTCAACCTGGCTACAGTACTGAAAAGAAACCTGGGATTATTCTTGTTCTCTTCTATTAATGCAGAGTAATAACTCGTTCTAGCTTTTCTAAGAGATTTTTTATAAATTAAAAGATGATTTCTCCAAGCTAAATAGATTTCATCTAAATTAGTGGAGCGCCATTTTCTTTCTAATTGACGAGTCCTCTGTTTTAAGCTACGAGTTTCTGTGTTGAACCAAGGAGTTAGAAATCTCTGATTAGACTTTTTCTTTTTTAAGGGGGCCACCAAGTCTCGAGTCTGATGCAGAGAAGCTGAAACACTATCCACCATGTTATCAATTACAGAAGGAGCAAGCTGTCTATAGCTTATTTCTGTTGTGTTGACACATGGCATAGAGGAAGCAATCTGCATAAATTTGGTAACAGCATCATCTGAGAGGCATCTACTGTAATAATATTTTTCTTTAGGAGCCAAATAGTCAGAAATAGTAAAATCAAAGGTTAACAGACAATGGTCTGACAGTACAGGGTTATGAGGAGACAATACAAGATTTTCTATTTCTATGCCATATGTCAGAACAAGGTCCAATGTATGGTGGAGGTAATGAGTAGAATTTCCTACTTTCTGAGAAAACCCAATCGAGTCTAATATTGAATTAAATGCCACATTAAGGCAGTCACTATCTACATCCACATGTATATTAAAGTCCCCTACTATAATTATTCTATCAGATTTCAGCACTAAATCAGCTAAGAAATCAGCAAATTCGGATAAAAATTCTGAGTAGGTTGATGGGGGACGATAAACTATGGCAAATAAAATTGGGTTTAACCTAAAATTGCTAAAGTGCCCAATACTGAGGACCAGGCCCTCAAAGGAATTATAACATGTTTTTTGCTTTACATTAACTAGTAATTTGGAATGGTAAATTATTGCTACTCCTCCTCCACGACCAGAACTTCTGGGATTTTGACAGTTTAAATAACCAGAGGGAGTTGATTCATTCCAGGGGAGGGAGGTCAAGGAGGGGAGACTGAGAGGGAGGATGAGACCGTGAGTCCGAGCCTTTGGAAACACGGCGCTTGCTAGCCTGCTCCCTTAAGCGATTATCAATACTAATAGCCAGGGAAATTAGGTCATGTAGTGAAGAAGGTTTCTCTAACCAGGCCAGTTCATCTCTGAGGCTCGGGCTGAGGCTGCGTGTAAAAATGCTACAGAGAGCGGCATCCTCCCACCCCACTTCTGCCGCTACAACCCGGAAGTCAACCGAGTAGGTCAAATAGGTTCATTTTGTCTTCTTTTAATTAGCCGAGTAGTCGGCTACTGATCTAGCCCCCTGCCGGAGGTTAAGGAGATGGGAGATGAGGACACTATCCCAGTCAGAGTGATAAAAAAACCTCCCAAAATTCAGAAATAAACCAATCGTACGTGTAATTGGGATAATCCAGACAGGCCATAACGGCCGAAGCCCAGGCAAGCGCCCGCCCCTCCAGTAGATTAACAAGGTAACTGATTTGGCTGTGGTTAGTGGGAAAATCCCCCAGTACCCGCTGAAACACTAGATTACACTGAAGCAAAACCCACGAGCATCCCCCAGCTTACCGTTGAAACGAGTAGGAGTGGGAACTGGAGTGAGTCGAGTGGGCTGTGCGGAAGGAGGGGTAGAATGCAATGGCCCAGCTGACCCCCTGGGCTCAGAGTAAGAGGACCGTGCCAGGGTAAGCTGGTCGAGCCAGGAATTAATCTGTGTTAATTGGTTAAGGATCACCTGCTGCTGATCAGTGAGCTGATCTAATTGAGCCTCCATGTTGTTAAGGTGTTGTGCAAAAGCACTGTCTGCTGGGTTTTCAATGCAGAGACGTACTGGCATGATTACACGAAAACCCAAATGCAGACACAGACTCGATTATAAACCACAATGATCTTTATTAATAAAGTGTATAAGTGCATGAGCGAGTGGATGTGAATGAATGGAGGTGAGAGCAGAGCGCGAGGGAACTGGCAACCCTGCGGGAAGAGAGAAGAGAGGGAATTAATAACAGTTCTACCGTTGAGGGTAATGAGCTGAATAGTAAATAATCTTACGGAGCTCGGGAGTAATTGAAGCACTGAAGAGTAACTCAGTCTACTCCAGCTGACCAGAGTCCCGCTCAGGAGGTGCAGTGTCTGTGATGAGGGAGAAGGAGCAGGTGCAGCGCAGCTGAGGGATGAGAGGGAGAGTGAGTCTGATGAGTGGAGGCACTTACTGAGCGGGGGGATGGAAGCGGCCTCCAGCTCGAGAGAGAATCCGGTCCGCCGCCTGGAACAGAGGTGAGTCCACCGCCAAGATGGAGATCCACCTGTGCACAGGGGAGAGAGGAGGAGAGAAGCAGGAGTAGAAGGTGAAGTTTCCAGTGGAATAATCTCACGGTAGCGTTGGGGAGGTGAAGCTCCCAGATGAACAGGTGCAGGGTAGATGTGAGGAAGGGAGGCGTAACTCCCAGCAGTAGAGAAGGGCGAGTCAAGCAAGAAAGACTTCACCCAAGGAGCGTAGACATCTCCGTGCAGGAGTGCAGGGATCCACTCCTGATAAAGGCTGCCTAATTGGGGGGTGCAGGTGTGAGAGCCAGCACAGCTGAGGATAATGATTAGTAAACAAAGGTACACCGTGCGGATCACTACAGAAAGAAAAACATCACAAACATATATACAATAAAAGCTTCAAATTTACTAGAATAATGTAACAAACTTATAGAAAGAAAGAAAGTTACTTACAGTATCTATTTTGCATAAACATTTTGTCATAATTGTAAACTCAAAATTTTCCAAAGGTGCAAAACTTTGAGAAAAAACTACACAATTACAAGGAAAGAATAACATCACAAACATACACTGCTCACAAAGAGTTAGGGATATTCGGCTTTCGGGTGAAATTTCAGGATGCACCTAAAATGCGCTATAACCTTTACAGGTGAACTTAATTTGACCTTCTTTAACCTTTTGAATGCACATTTCCAG
This sequence comes from Pholidichthys leucotaenia, assembly GCA_020510985.1. Classification (NCBI taxonomy): domain Eukaryota; kingdom Metazoa; phylum Chordata; class Actinopteri; order Cichliformes; family Pholidichthyidae; genus Pholidichthys; species Pholidichthys leucotaenia. The sequence goes on from CM035848.1 coordinate 126,216,442, forward strand.
CTGTTCAGTATTTCAGTACTTTTTGCATAACTTGCTGTTCTCTAACAAGGTGCTTAGCAGCAAAATTCACAACAGATGTTTGAGCCATGGATTGACCAATAAATTTTCTGGTTCACTTAGAATTGGTATTTAAACAGTCCTCTTTATCACGCCATTCACATTTTGACATCATAAGACCAAGACGACACCGAACAATTGATCCACAGTACTTCGCTATTGCAAGGCTTCAAACAGGATGTTCTCAGAGGGAAGTGGCCACTGAGCTTAGAGTGTCACAGAGTGTCATCAGCAGGTTGCAACAGCGATACAGAGAGACTGGAAGAGTCACAGAAAGCCATAGAAGTAGATGTCCTTTGGCCACATCCCACGTTGATGACCGTTTCATTGTGAACAGTGCCCTGCAGAACTGGATGAGGATTGCCACTCAACTCCAGGCACATTTAAGGGAGATGAAAGGCACCCAAGTGTCACCTCAGACCATTCAAAACCGTTTACGTCAGTGTGGTCTGCGTGCTAGACAACCTGCAAGGGTACTAGTGTCTATTTAATGGCAGCCATGTTGTTCAGCTTAACATAACTCTGAAAAAGACACAGTGTTGAAACGTCAGTCTGTGCACCAGTAAAGGCTGTAAATTGGACAGTGTGCTCCAAATAGTAATAATAGGAGTCTCTATGCCAACTCTGATAGTATTAAGGAGTTTTTAAATCAATTTAACACCCCATTTAGGATTATAGCAATAAGTGAAACATGGATTAATGAAGAAAAAGATGTAAATTTTGAACTACATGGGTATGAGATGTACACACAAAATAGGAAATGTAAAAGTGGTGGTGGGGTAGCACTGTATGTTGATAGAAATCTAAAAAGTAAAAAAGTGGCCAGCATGACATCAACAGTAAATGAAATTATGGAATATTTAACAATTGAAATTACGATGGAAAATAGAAAAAAACATAATAGTAAGATGTATATAGAGAGCACTGGAATCTGGTATGTAAAAATTTAGAAATGATATGGAAAAGATGTATACAAAAATTAGACAAAAAGATATCTTTATTTGTGGTGACTCTAATATAGATTTAATGAAAACAAAACAACATAAACCAACTGAAGATTTCTTAGATACAATGTATATCCATCCATCCATCCATCTTCTACCGCTTTTCCGGAGGTCCGGGTCGCGGAGGCAGCAGTTCAAGCAGAGAAGCCCAGACTTCCCTCTCCCACCTGCTCCAGCCACCTGCTCCAGCTCTTCAGAGGGGATACCAAGGCGTTCCCAGACCAGCTGGGAGACATAGTCTCTCCACCGAGTCCTGGGTCTGCCCCGGGGTCTCCTCCCAGTGGGACGTGCCTGAAACACCTCAAGTGGGAGGCGTCCAGGAGGCATCCTAATCAGATGCCCATACCACCTCAACTGACTCCTTTCAATGTGGAGGAGCAGCGGTTCTACTCTGAGCCTCTCCCGGATGACTGAGCTCCTCACCCTATCTCTCAGGGTGAGTCCAGCAATCCTATGGAGAAAGCTCATTTCAGCCGCTTGTATCCGTGATCTCGTTCTTTCGGTCATTACCCAAAGCTTGTGACCATAGGTGAGAGTAAGAACGTAGATTGACTGGTAAATTGACAGCTTTGCCTTAGAACTAAGCTCCCTCTTCACCACAACAGACCGGTACAACGTCCGCATCACTGCAGATGCTGCTCCAATCCGTCTGTCGATCTCTCGCTCCATTTTCCCCTCACTCGTGAACAAGACCCCAAGATACTTAAACTCCTCCACTTGGGGCAGGAGCCTGTCCCCAACCCGGAGAGGACAATCCACCTTTTTCCGGCTGAGGACCATGGACTCGGACTTGGAGATGCTGATTCTCATCCCAGCCGCTTCACACTCAGCGGCAAACCGTCCCAGCAAGAGCTGTAGGTCATTGCTGGATGAAGCCAACAGGACAACGTCATCTGCAAACAACAGAGATGAGATCCTGTGGTCACCAAGCATGACACCCTCCATTCCCTGGCTTCGCCTAGAAATCTTGTCCATAAAAATTATGAACAGGATCGGTAACAAAGGGCAGCCCTGGCGGAGTCCAACTCTCACTGGGAATGACTCCGACCGAGTGTTGGCAATACGAACCAAACTCTCACAACGGTCGTACAGAGACCGAATAGCTCGTAACAACAAGCCCGATACCCCATATTCCCGAAGCACCCCCCCACAAAAATCCACGAGGGACGCGGTCAAATGCCTTCTCTAAGTCCACAAAACACATGTAAACTGGTTGGGCAAACTCCCACAAACCCTCAAGAATTCTCGAGAGGGTAAAGAGCTGGTCCAATGTGCCACGGCCAGGACGAAAACCACATTGCTCCTCCTGAATCCGAGGTTCGACCAACGGCCGGACTCTCCTCTCCAGTACCTTGGCATAGACCTTCCCAGGGAGGCTGAGGAGTGTGATCCCTCTAAAGTTGGAGCACACCCTCCGGTCCCCTTTTTTGAAGAGAGGAACCACCACCCCGGTTTGCCATGCCAAAGGCACTGCCCCCGACCTCCACGCAATGTTGCAGAGGCGTGTCAACCATGACAACCCAACAACATCCAGGGCCTTGAGGTACTCAGGGCGAATCTCGTCCACCCCCGGGGCCCGGCCACCAAGGAGATTTTTAACCACCTTGGCGACCTCAGCCCCTGTGATAGGCGAGTCATCCCCCTCGTCCCCAAACCCTGCTTCCTCTGTGGAAGGCGTATCAGTGGGATTGAGGAGATCCTCGAAGTATTCCTTCCACCGCCCGACGATATCCCCAGTTGAAGTCAACAGTGTCCCATCCGCACCATACACAGTGTGGACGGGGAGCTGCTTTCCCCTCCTGAGCCGCAGAACAGTTTGCCAGAATCTCTTTGAAGCCGACCGAAAGTCTTGTTCCATGGCCTCACCGAACTCCTCCCATACCCGGGTTTTTGCTTCAGCAACCACCCGAGCTACACTCCGCTTGGCCTGCCGGTACACCTCAGCTGCTTCGGGAGTCCCACAAGCCAACCAAGCTTGATAGGACTCCTTCTTCAGCTTAATGGCCCCCCTCACCACTGGTGTCCACCACTTGGTTTGGGGGTTGCCACCACGAGATGCACTGACCACCTTGCGGCCGCAGCTCTGGGCCGCCGCTTCAACAACAGAGGTGGAGAACATGGTCCATTCAGACTCCATGTCTCCAGACTCCCTCGGAATGTGGTTGAAGTTCTTCCGGAGGTGGGAGTTGAAGACCTCCCGGACAGGGGCCTCAGCCAGACGCTCCCAGCACACCCTCACTATACGTTTGGGTCTACCAGGTCTGAATGGCTTCCTCCCCTGCCATCGGATCCAACTCACCACCAGGTGGTGATCAGTTGACAGCTCTGCACCTCTCTTTACTCGGGTGTCCAATACATACAGTCGCAGGTCTGATGATACGATAACAAAATCGATCATCGACCTGCGACCTAGGGTGTCCTGGTGCCAGGTGCAATTATGGACACCCTTATGCTTGAACATGGTGTTCGTTATGGACAGACTGTGGTTAGCACAGAAGTCCAATAACTGAACACCACTCGGGTTCAGATCGGGCAGGCCGTTCCTCCCAATCACCCCCCCTCCAGGTTTCACTGTCGTTGCCCACGTGTGCATTGAAGTCCCCCAGTAGGACAATGGAGTCTCCAGGAGGAGCACCCTCCAGCACCCCAGTCACAGACTCCAAAAAGGGTGGGTACTCTGAAACATCAGTTGGTGCATAGGCACAAATGATGGTCAGGACCCGTTTCCCAACCCGAAGGCGCAGGGAAGCAACCCTTTCGTCCACCGGGGAAAACTCCAATATAGAGGCAGCAAGGTGGGGCGATACAAGAATACCCACCCCTGCTCGTTGCCTCTCGCCCGGGGCAACTCCAGAAAAGGCCAAGCTCCAGCCCCTCTCCAGGAGACTGGTTCCGGAACCGGAGCTGTGTGTTGAGGTGAGGCCGACTATATCTAGCCGGTATCGCTCAACCTCGTACACCAGCTCAGGCTCCTTCCCCACCAGAGAGGTGACATTCCACGTACCAAAAGCCAGTTTAGAAAGCTTGGGATCAGTCCGCCAAGGTCTCCGCCTTTGACCGCCACCTAATCCACATAGCACCGGACCCCCATGATCCCTCCTGCAGGTGGTGAACCCACTGGAGGGCGGACCCATGTAACTCCTTCGGGCAGAGCCCGGCCGGGTCCCATGGGTGGAAACCCGGCCACCAGACGCTAGCCTTCGAGCCCCTCCCCCAGGCCTGGCTCCAGGGTGGGGCCCCGGTAAGATACAATGTATAGCTTAACCTTATTTCCAAAGATTACAAAACCTATGAGAATAACGACACGCTGTGCTACCTTGATAGACAACATTTTTACCAATGTTACTGAATATAATATGGTGAGTGGTATACTAATAAATTACATTAGTGACCACTTACCTGTATTTGTTTCTTTAGATGTTAATGATGGGGTTACTGAGAGTAAGAATAATAATAAACCATGCAAAAAGATTATTTATAAAAGAATACAAACAGAAGATACAATCAATGCTTTAAAAGATGACTTAATGTTACAGAATGTAACATTATATGTTGTCTATAGAGAGAAAGAAGTGGGCTTGGCATACGATAAATTTATTGATATATTTAAATCATTATATGATACAAACTGTCCAATTAAAGAAATTAATTTAAAAAACCATAAATACAAAACCAGCCAGTGGGCTACAAAATGCTTGTAAAAAGAAAAACTATCTCTATAAAAATTTCATTAAATTAAGAACTAAAGAATCTGAAAAAAGATATAAAACATATAAAAATAAATTAACTGAAATAATATGAACTAGTTAAAAAATTATACTACAGGAAAATGTTAAATGAAAATAAAAATAGTATAAAAGGAGTCTGGGATATATTAAATAAATTAAGGAAAAATGGAACTAAGAAAACGATATATCCAGAGTATTTTACTGATAATTGTGGTGAAAATTATGATAAGAACATGGTAGTAAATAGAATGAATAATTTTTTTGTAAATGTTGGACCAGAGTTGGCAGCAAAAGTTACAAACCAAGGAAGAGACACCGTGAGTTAAACATTGATTGAAAATAACCCTCAGTTGATCTTTCTCTCAGCGGTGGATGAACTAGAGGTAAAATCTGTTGTTGAGAAGTGTAAAAATAAATTATCTACTGATTGTGACGGTATTGATAAGGCACTAGAAAAAGGAACTGTTGATGACATATTAAAACCATTTACATATATTTGTAATCTATCATTTCAAACTTGCTCATTCCTGCAGAAAATGAAAATAGCAAAAGTAATACCATTATTCAAGCAAGAAAATAAACACCACTACACAAACTACAGACCAGTATCGCTCCTCCCACAATTTTCAAAGATTCTGGAAAAACTTTTCAACAACAGATTAGAAAATTTTTTAAATAAACATGATCTGCTTAATCAGAATCAGCATGGATTTAGAGCAAAGAGTACAACATCACTGGCAATAATGGAAGCAACAGAGGAAATAAATGCATTAGATCAAGAAAAATATGCAATTGGTGTATTTATAGGTTTTAGAAAAGCATTTGATACAATAAATCATTCAATACTTCTTGATAAACTGCAAATATATAGTATTAGGGGAGTGGCACTGAATTGGGTTACAACTTATTTATCTGAGAGACAACAGTTTGTGAAGATGGGAGAATGTCTGTCTGGATGCATGGGAATTGCCTGTGGGGTCCCCCAGGGGTCAGTATTGGGCCCCAAATTATTTAACATATATATAAATGATATATTCCAAGTTTGTAAATTATTAAAAATAATATTATTTGCTGATGACACTAATATATTTTATTGTGGAAATAATTATAATCAACTAATCCTCTAAATAATGAATTAAATAAGCTTAAAAATGGATGGATAGTAATAAATTATCACTAAATATAGATAAAACTAAGGTAATGATATTTGGTAATTGTAAAAATAAAGAAGATATACATATTCATATAGATAATGCAATTATTGAAAATGTTGAGATCAAATTTTTGGGTGTAATACTAGATGATAAAATTAGTTGGAAACCACACGTCAGATACATACAAAACAAAGTCACAAAAAATATTGCAATTATAAAAAAAAAATTAAGCAAGTCCTAGATTACAAATCACTTCATATCTTGTATTGCTCATTAGTACTTCCATACTTGACCTATTGTACAGAGGTCTGAGTTAACAATTATAAAAGTGCACTTAATTCATTGCTAATATTACAAAAAGGGCAGTCCATGTTATACACAAAGTTGGGTATCTTGAACATACTAATTTACTGTTTTTACATTCAAAGTTATTGAAATTACAGGATCTGGTTGATTATTATACAGCACAGTTAATGTTTAAAGTCAGTAAAAACTTTTTGCCACACAATATACAAAATCTTTTCAGTGAGAGAGAAGGGAAATATAATTTACGGGGAATACAAAATTTAAAATGCACCTAATAAAATCTACTAGGAAGGGTTTTTGTGTGTTTGTGTGTGGGGTAAAATTGTGGAATGGGTTGGGGGAGAAACGCAGGCGATGTCCAAACATCCATATATTTAAATCAACATATAAAGAAATGATTTTTGAGCAATATAAAAATAAAGGACAGTAATATTGCAATGTGTCTTCAATGAAGAAAGGTTGTTATTGTTGAATATACATGCTGAGTGCTATTATTATTGATATCATTATTACCAGAATATTAATACGGTATTATAGTATTTTGATGTTAGGATGGAATTATTTGAAGTATTATATAGGCCGACATGCAGGTTACGTTAACTGGCATCAAGTGGGAATTTTAAGTTTTCCTTAGATATGAATGTGAGAGTGAATGGCTGTCTGTTTCACTGTGTTGGCCCTGCGATGGACTGGTGATCTGTTCAGGGTGTACCCTGCTTCTCGCCCAAAGATGCTGGGATAGGCTCCAGTTCCCCTGCGACCCGAAAAGGATTATATAGGCCAGGTGGTATTATTATTATTATTATTTTTGTTGTTGTTATTGTAGCTACTATATGGCTACCAATTATTATGGTTATTATTATTATATGGTTACTTATTGCGCCTAGGTATTGTAAGCCATGTGGGGATATATGGTGGTGTATATGGTGATTATGATGATGATAATATTGTCTATAATTATATTAAACATACCAGAAGTATTTATTTATTATTACTACAATTATTATTAGATGTTGGTATTATTGTCAATATAAACTGTCGTTGTATTATTTTTATTGCATAAGATGTATTATATATTATGGTATTGTTTAATGAATGTAATTGTGAGATAATAATGACTAGATTGATATTATAATTTATTGGGTATGGACAAGGGGTGGGACTATATAAGCACTGGCTTCTTCTCACTCCTTTTGAACAAGGCTTTTTTTTTATTTTATTTTTTTGGTTTTGTTTTTTGTATTAAAATTTTTTTGTCTTGATGTTCAAATAAATCAAATCAAACTCTTTTCTTAGTGTGAAAGTCGATTCACGTTCAGCAGAAATGATGGCCACCAGCGATGTTGGAGATGTTAAGGAGAGCACTATGCATCAGCCACTGTTGTCACCAGACAAGCCTTTGGTGGTGGTGGTGTTACAGTCTGGACAGGTGTGTCTAGTCAATACAGAGCTGTCCTACACCTTGTGAATGGTACAGTGACAAGCCGATACTACTTGAAGAACATCATTAATCCAGTCATTGTGACCCTGCATGAACAACATCGGCCTAATTTCATCTTCATGGACAACAATGCTCCAGCTCCTTGAGGTTGCATCATTAGGGAATGGCTGCTGGAAGCTGGGGTACCTCAAATGGAGGGGCCTGCACTTTCTCCAGACCTGAATCCCATAGAAAACCTATGGGATCAGCTGAGTCGCTGTGTAGAGGCTCGTACCTGCACCCCACAACCTCAATGACCTGAGGGCCACCCTTCAAGAAGAGTGGAATGCAATGCCTCAGCAAACAATAAGTCGATTTGTAAACAGCATGAGACGTTGCTGTCAAGCTGTAATTGATGTTCAAGGGCACATGACAAGTTACGGAGACAATGACATTTTTTGTTGTGGTATACCCACCAATGTTGTTGGCTTTTGTTTCAGTAAATTGTTTGAGATGAGGAAATCACCATTGTATGCTTCTACTTAAATGCCCTACTTTCATGATATGTTTAGTTTGGTTTAGTTTATTGGTTTATCTGTCAGGGACCATGTACAGAAAAAACATTAAACACAGGGTAAAGATGCTCTGTACCAGATTATAGCATTCTCACTAATTTCCATGTGTAGTCACTGAGCCAGGCAGGAAGATATTAAGTATCGCTGTAGCGTGAACTTTTTACATTTTCCATAAATTTCACCCAAAAGCCAAATATCCCTAACTTTTTGTGAGTAGTGTATATACAATAAAAGCTTCACATTTACTAGAATAGTGTAACAAATTTATAGGGGACAAATGTCCATTTATTTAAAATATGTACTAAATTCATGAGAGAAAAAAATGCAAAATTACAAGAAAAACAAACTTGAATTTAAAAGGTAAAAGTTACAAATTCATGGCAAAAGTTGCAAATTTATGAGGAAAAAATTCACATATGTACAACTACAGTCATTAGGAATATAAACACAGGAAGTTATTTAAAATATTTAATAAATCCATTAAGAAAAAGAAAATTCATTAATTGCTGAGACAAAGATCAAATCACAAGAGAAATGTAGCTCATTTGCAATAATTTAAAAAAATTTAAGGAAAAAAATCAATGGAAAGATGACATAAAATTATTGAGGCAAAAATGCAAAGATGGAAGAAAAAAACATGCCAGTTGATGCCATGCAAGGAATCAAAAAAGAATGATTTATGGCATCTAAAACCCATCTGGCAGCTATGCTAAGCTCCAATGCATTTGCGTGCAACAGATCCTAACTAGCTATTGACGGGGAAAGTCTGCCATCGGCCCTGCTGCCCCAAGCACCGGTTAACGTTTTAGTCCTTTAGGAGGAGAAATGGAACAATAAACTCATTAATTAATGATGAAAGTAATCAATGGTAAAAACAGTGAAACCAGAATGGTGATAAAATAATAATAATGACATAATAAGGATATATGTGTGTTATAGCTACGTGTTATTGCAGCTTATTTAAAAACAAAGGATGGTGAGGGACTTCCGGGAAGATGGCGGAGAGACATAACGCTTAAACAGAGAGCTCTCCCTAGCCGGATTAAAAATCATCGGTAAATGGCCAACTCGACATAAGCGGATCAATAAACTAAGGGATGAAAACACGAAGGAACCGGGCACAAGGACAAAAGCAGGGTAAAATTGAAGAATTCCTCTCCAACAACGCAGGAAAAACCGCTGAACGCGAAGCCCAAAAAAACGAGGTGTCTACAGCAGAGAAAATGGAGGACGCCAGACTCGAAAACATGAACACTGGCATCGCCAGTTTAGGTGAAGAGTTAAGAGAATTCAAGCGGCAGCTGCAGCAGGATTTAGCGGCTCTTAAGGAGGAGCTGAAAAAAGAGATTAAGGAGGAAATTATGGACCTCCGAAGAGAAATGGAGCGTAAGCTAACAGAAAACATGGAGGAGCTGCGCTCCCAGCGGGCGTGTATGACAGAAGCGCAGGCCCGAATATCGGAGCTAGAAGATTGGAAAAGCGAGGCAAACGAACAACTACAGACCCTGACGACGCAAACGCAGAGGATGCAGGAGAAAATAAACGACTTGGAGAGCAGATCCAGACGAAGCAATATGCGCATCTTTGGAATTCCGGAGGGCATTGAAGGCAACTCGATGACGAAATTCATGGATCAGTTCTTGAAAAAAGAGCTGGAACTGCCCGGAGAAACGGATCTGCAGATTCAACGAGCGCACAGAACCCCGGCACAGAACCCGAAAACAAACGCTACACCCAGGTCAGTTGTGGTAAACTTTGTGAAATATGACATAAAGGAAAGAATCCTGACGCAAGCATGGAAAAAAAAGATACGAATCGGCGACAAACAGGTGTTCTTTGACCATGACTACCCGACAGAAATTGTGCAGCAACGGAAGAAATATGCCAACATTAAAAAAACGCTGAAAGAGAAAAAAATTAGATTCCAAACGCCGCTAACGAAAATGAGGATTCACTGGGAGGACGGCACAAGAACCTACAACACGGCCGAAGAGGCAGCGCGGGATATGATGGAGTGGGGCCTTGAGGTGAGCGTGCCGGAGGAAACGGCTGGAGCAGCGACGGCCCTGAACGCATCACGACAGCCGGAGTGGAGACGAGTGAACGGTGGAAGAAGGGGGAGAGACGTGGCGCAGCGGGCCCAGGACAAGCTACAAGGCTTTCAACTGAAAGCCTAGATCATAACAAAGATTAAGAAAGGCACAGAAGAAATGAAGGCCAAGAAGACAAGGTAAAAGAGAAACAGACGGCTAGGAGAGGTTTAAGTGATATTTGTTGGACATTTCTAGACTAATGACTATTACTTTGATAGTAATTAGTCTAGGGAGGGCCCTTCACTCTGTGAAGACAAACCCCCCACCCACCAACAGGGACCAGTGGGCAGAAGAAAGGCCCAAAGTACGGAGGTCGAGATTTTTTAATGTGTTTTTATATAAATATATGTTATTTTTGTTGTTAAAGGGGCTAGGAGCACAAGTTAAAAAATGGAAAAACATGAATATGGGTAAAAATCTTAAGATAATAACACTAAACGTGAATGGTCTGAACTCACCTGTTAAAAGGGAAAGAATAATAAGAAAATTCAAGAAGGAAAAAGCTGAAATTATATTTATGCAAGAGACACATTTGAGCAAGACAGAACATGTGAAACTAAAGAGATCTGGCTATAAGAACTCCTACTACAGTTCATTTAAGGGAGGAGCTAAAAGGGGGGTTATGATACTAATCTCAAACAAAATACAATTTGAAAGTGAACAGGAAATCCAGGATAAAGAAGGCAGGTATGTAATAATAAAGGGAAGAATAGATGGTATGCAGATTACATTAGTGAACATCTATGCCCCACCAGAAAGTGACAAGGGTTTTTTTCAACATCTGTTTGATCTCATAGCAACACACAGTGAAGGAGTCCTAATTTGTGGAGGAGACTTAAATGCTGTCATGGATCATGAAGTTGATACAACAAGTGTTAAGAAGACAAAAAAACATGTAACAAAGTTCATAAGAGCCTCACTGACAGAAATGGGTATGGTAGACATATGGAGGGACCTACACCCACTCGAAAAAGACTATACACATTATTCAGCAGTCCATAAAGTACACTCTAGAATAGATTACTTCCTTATGAATGAAGGTGACAGACACAGGGTGAGAAATTGTTGGATTGGAGGGGCAGAAATATCAGATCATAATCCTATATACATGGAAATATATTTAAACAATAGAAAACGACAAACAACATGGAAACTTAACGTAGGACTGTTAAATGATGAGAAAATGAAAGAAAGAATAAAAATAAACATAAACGAATATATCCAAGAGAATGACAATGAAGAAGTGGACCCAACAATATTATGGGACGCACTAAAAGCCGTGTTAAGAGGTAAATTAATTGTTGAAACAGGAAAAGCATATAAGACTAAACTGGAAGCGTATGAACAAAGATGTGAGAGACTGAGGGAATTAGAACGTAAACATCAAAGCACAAATGATCCAAAAATATATCAAGAAATTAAAGAAGAAAAAACAAAGATAAAAGAAACACAAATGGATGAAATTGAAAGGAAAAATAGATATCTAAAGCAAAAATATTATGAAACGGGGCCAAAAGCCACAAAACTGCTGGCAAAACGGTTAAGAAAACAACAAACAATGAATAATGTATACAAGATTAAAGACCCCACCACAAATAAAACCACAGTTAACCCAGAAAACATCTAAGAAATATTCCATAATTTCTACCAAGAACTATACTCGCAACCTGAAGAAACAAATACTAAAGATATTAAAAAATTTCTAGGCACATTGGACTTGCCATCAATAGGAAATCAACAAAATGAAAAGCTAACAGCAGAAATAACAACACAAGAGATCAGAGATGTGATTAAGTCACTTAAAAACGGTAAATCACCATGTAGTGATGGATACCCGTCTGAGTTTTATAAACTGTTTATAGAAGAACTCACGCCACAGCTCCTAAAGTCATTTAATTGGACGTTGAACAACAACAAAATACCTCCATCATGGAACGAAGTTATCATTTCAGTTATTTTAAAGCCAGGGAAAGATAAAGAACAATGCGGAAACTATAGACCAATCTCTTTATTAAATGTGGATTATAAAATATATACAACAATTATATGTAAACGAATAAAGACATTCTTGACGGAATTGATAGAAGATGATCAAACTGGTTTCATAGAGGGACGCCAAACACATGACAATATCAGGAGAACAATACATATAATTAACCAAATACATAAAGAAAAGAAAAGCGCAGTAATAATAAGTTTAGACGCAGAAAAAGCATTTGACAGGGTTAACTGGAAATTCCTATATAGTGTACTGGAGCGCTTTGGATTTAACGAAAAATCAGTACAATGCATAAGGACGCTATATCAAGAACCTGTGGCAAGAATCAAGATAAACGGTAGCTTAACAGACAAAGTAAATATACAAAGATCAACTAGGCAGGGATGCTGCTTATCGCCCACCTTGTTTGCTCTGTTCATAGAACCATTGGCTCAAGCGATACGACAAAATAAGAAATTAAAAGGTGTAACAATAAAGGGGGCGGAACACAAGATTGGGCTATTTGCAGACGATATTATAGTTTACCTCGAACAACCAGATGAATCAATAATGGAAAGGATGAACTTGATAGAAAATTTTGGAAAATTATCAGGATACAAGATAAACATAACAAAAACACAAATACTGACATTCCACTATAACCCTCTAAACCAGATAACTGATAAGATCAAACTAAACTGGAACCAAAAAGAAATAAAATACCTTGGAGTGAACATACCTAAAGACCTAAGCAAAATATATAAAGCAAACTATGATAGGTTGGAACAAGAAATAAAAAAAGATATTGATAGATGGTCAATCTTAAATATGGATCTGAATTCAAAAATTGAGACAGTCAAAATCAGCATACAACCTAGATTACTTTACCTCTTCCAGGCTATACCAACAGAGATTCCAGATGCCCAATTCTCAAAGTGGGACAGGATGATATCGAGATTTGTTTGGGGAGGTAAAAAACCAAGAGTGAAATATAAAACCCTCCAATTACCAAAAGAGAAAGGAGGCATGGGCCTACCGAGTCTAAAGGAATATTACTACTCAGCACAAATAAGATATATCATATGTTGGTGCGACGAGGGATATGAGGCAAAATGGAAAGAAATGGAAAAGGAAATTGAGGGACTCCCAGTACGAAGCATAATAGGAGATAAAGATGCATATAAGCAAATCAAACAAATAGACCCAATCACTAAATTTACTTTAGAACTGTGGTATAAAATAGTACAAAAATATAATATAAGGGAAGACATAAAACTATTGAAATGGGTAGCATTTGACAGTCAGTTTGAACCGGCAAAACAAGATAGGGGATACAAAAATCTGGTGAACAAGGGAATCACAGCATGGGGCAATATCGGAAAAAAAGATCTCGGGAGCTTTGTAAACATCAGGAGAAAATTTAAACTAGAAAGATCGGAATTTTTCAGATATCTGCAGATGAGAGATTATTATATGAAGAAGATTAGGCATAACCTCCAAACAGATGTGAATGAGATTATACAACTTATTTTAAGCTCATATACAGGAAATAAAATAAGAATTATTTCAAAGCTATATCAGAAACTTATGACAAACAATCATACAAGTAACTATATAAAGGAGAAATGGGAGAAAGAGCTCAATTTAAACATAACAGAAGAAAGCTGGCAGGAAATATGGAAAACACAACACACATCAACAAATTCAAGGACATGGAGGGAATTTGGATGGAAAAACGTGATTCGCTTTTTCATTACACCACAGATTCAAGGAAAATATACAAATACCCAATCTTTATGCTGGAGGGGATGTGGGGCTCAAAATGCAGACCACTCACATATGTTTTGGAAATGCTGCAAAATCTCATCATTCTGGAAATCTATACATGTGACAATACAGAGAATATTAGAATATAATATACCAATGAACTGTAACCTGATGTACTTATGTGATCTTAAAAGAGACAATGTTATACAGGCTGAGGACAGATATCTAGTTAAAATCTTGTTGATTGCATGTAAAAAAACAATCACAAAAAAATGGCGATCAGAAGTTCTTCCTGACCAAGAACAATGGACTGACATTGTTGAGGACATACGTATGATGGAAAAACTAACATATCGACAAAGAATGCAAGAAGGACTATGGGGAAAAAAATGGCGGAAATGGACACACTACAAAGTGCAACAACGAGGCAGAAATTGAAAGAGTAACCAAAGAAACTGAAAAAACCAGAAGAATTAAGAGATGGAAACTAAAAACTTGATGCTCCAACATTTGTCCCCCCCCTTTTTTTTTTTCTTTTTCTTTTTTTTTCTTTTTCCCTACCCTAACCCCTTTGTTTTTAAATGTAGAATGTGATCTGAATGCATTATATATGATGAAAAATGAATAAAAACCTAAGTTACAAAAAAAAAACAAAGGATGAAACAAAACAACAATAATAATAAAATGTAATAAAATGTAAAAACAAAATAAAAGTAAAAGTAATGTTTCAAAATTCATAAATCTATTTACAAGTAGTGCATTTCAACTTCACATCATGATCATGCAACTCCTTTCAGTTTTCTGCATGTCAATCATACTTTTACTCTGTACTTGGGTCATGGAGAGACACCTTGAGCTCACGCTGTTTGTTCATCATCCCCACCATCCCCAGCAACTGCTCCATGGTACATCACTAAATTAACAAGCACAAATCTCATCATCATATTACGGATGCAGGGAATGACACAAGAAAAGGCCAGAAATAGTACCACAAAAATCATTAACAAGTTCATGATGAGACTTCTCCATGAAGAGAATAACCAACTTAACCAGGTATGTTCATCAGTGACATTGTCCCTAGCCATAGCAGCCTGCAAAGCAGTCAAATGCTATATGGCTAAGGCAATCACGTGACCATCTGCATCATTTTCAGAGATAAAAGTACAACAATAATCTCCTACAATTACATACACACACCCTCGGGCGGCAGTTATTTGATCAAGAACCATTCTATTTTGAGCCAACATAAGGCTAATTCCTCATTTATACCAGAAAAGGCAGATAAAGAAAAATTCACAAATGAGTGTAGTCTATAACTAGTTGTTTCAATCCATAAAGTATTCTTTGCCACTCCCACCAAAGGGAAAAAGGAATTAAGTACCTCCTGTCCCATAGTTTCTAACTTGAATTCTTCCGGCACATCTGTGCCCCAGATGGGATCATGTGGTGCAAAGGAGACATCTCTCTTCACCCTGCCCACCTGTCCTGCCGACAATATGATGGTATGGTCAGTCACAACTACGGAGGTACACACCCCTCCCCAATTCATGGGCAGGTGTGAGTAGGCACGATGGCCACAAAGCCACCAACCCCCTGTCACCATATGCGTGCCATGCTTGTAAGAATCACAAATGGCTACAGAGCTCCTGCAGGGTGACAGTTCCTTCCAGACTTCTAGACTGACAAAAAGGATCTTCAGGACAGCTTTGCCCACTATGCCGGTCCGGCAGGTAGCAGTACAGGGGCGAGACATACTATGCACCGTTGCACACCTAGAAAGTAATAAACTGCCCAAAGAGATGTTTCCACACCCTTTTAGACAAAAGGAAAAATCCCCCGGTGAGATTAACCTTGCCTTCACCAAGTAAGGGGTGTCATCGTGTCTCCACTAAGTGGAGTCATAGGCAATGTGACAGGTGTGATTCAAATTAATGCTTACTGTACTATTTCTATACATAGCCTCTTGCAAGAAACACACAGCTTCTGGTAGTTTCACTGGTTTAGCAGTAACAGATATTTGACCAGCTGAGAGTGGGAGCAAAGATCACACATAGCAATTTGAATGATTAGTTGATTTGGCTGTGTAATTAGCATACTTCCACCACATATTACCAGCATAAGCATGATCCTCATAGCCTGGACCTTCTAGCCAGTAATAGTGTGTGTGAGTAATGTATCTAGCCCTATGATAGGTAATGGTGTCCCTAAAAATAACCAAAACAGCTCCATTGTTGAAGCGGCTGCCCAGAGCTGCGGCTGCGAGGTTGTTGGTGCATCTCATGGTGGCAACCTCCGAACCAAGTGATGGGCACCAGTGGTGAGGGGTGCCATCAAGCTGAAGAAATACAGTGGTGTGAAAAAGTGTTTGCCCCTTCCTGATTTCTCATTTTTTGTATGTTTGTCACACTTAAATATTTCAGATCATCAAACAAATTTAAATATTAGACAAAGATAACACAAGTAAACACAAAATACAGTTTTAATTGAAGGTTTTTCCCTTAAATGATTAAGGGGAAAAAAAATCCAAACCTACGTGGCCCTGTGTGACAAAGTGATTGCCTCCCCCTCTTAAAACATAAACTAACTGTGGTTTATCACATCTTTGGAAAGCCGAGTTCAATTTTCTAGCCATTTCTAAAGCTTTGGGACTAGAGTGAACCACAGTGACAGCCATTACCCACAAATGGCAAAAACATGGAACAGTGGTGAACCTCCCCAGGAGTGGCCAGCTGACCAAAATTACCCCAAGAGCGCAGCAACGACTCATCCAAGTGGTCACAAAAGACCCCACAACAACATCCAAAGAACTGCAGGTCTCACTTGCCTAAGTTAAGGTCAATGTTCATGACTCCACCATAAGAAAGAGACTGGGCAAAAATGGCCTGCATGGCAGAGTTCCAAGACAAAAACCACTGCTGAACAAAAAGAACATAAAGGGTCATCTCAGTTTTGCCAGAAAACATCTTGATGATCCCCAAGACTTTTGGGAAAATACTCTGGACTGACGAGACAAAAGTTGAACTTTTTGGAAGATGTGTGTCCCATTACATCCGGCGTAAAAGTAACACAGCATTTCAGAAAAGGAACATACATAACATCATACCAACAGTAAAATATGGTGGTGGTAGTGTGATGGTCTGGGGCTGTTTTGCTGCTTCAGGACCTGGAAGACTTGCTGTGGTAAATGGAACCATGAATTCTGTTGTCTACCAAAAAATCCTGAAGGAGAATGTCCGACCATCTGTTCATGACCTCAAGCTGAAGCACACTTGGGTTCTGCAGGAGGACAATGATCCAAAACACACCGGCAAGTCCACCTCTGAATGGCTTAAGGAAAACAAAATGAAGACTTTGGAGAGGCCTAATCAAAGTCCTGACCTGAATCTGATTGAAATGCTGTGGCATGACCTTAAAAAGGATGTTCATAGTCGAAAACCTTCCAATGTGACTGAATTAAAACAATTCTGCAAAAATGAGTAGGCCAAAATTCCTCCACAGCGCTGTAAAAGACTCATTGCCAGTGATTGTAAACGCTTGATTGCAGTTGTTGCTGCTAAGGGTGGCCCAACCAGTTATTAGGTTTAGGGGGCAATAACGTTTTTACACAGGGCTGTCATGAGCCTCCTCATGCGCTTTTACGCAGAGCATCTAGGAGGGGAAGGAAGAATGGATTTACTTGCAGATTACACCACAAACACATTTATTAACACAAAGGGCAAACAGTTCCAAAACAAAGATGTACAAAAAGGCTACAGAGTGCACTAACGGGCACACACAATAAACGTGCAGCGGGCAGACCACAGTGCACCATGGTCACAAGACAAATAATACACAAGAAATTAAGCAGACTTACAAAAAGGATGACAGGGTTCACTTCATGACTCACACGCCTGAACGTGCAGCGAGCAGACCACAGTGAACGGTGACAAAACTCTCCCATAGACAATTCAATGGTCCAGCTATGCTTGACTGGCAAAGGCTGCTTAAGTACTAGCATTGCTGGCATGACAGATTGGGTGCACCTGGGCGAGGCGCGGGAGAAACAATTACCAGAACGGAATCAGCTGGCTGTCAAGAGAGAGGGGGCATGGTCGGATTGGCAAGTGCTAGACAACGCCCACACGAATGTAGGTCAAGGAGGCTGCCTAACAGCTGCTGGCCAGAGCAGTGGCTACAGGCACAGAAAAAAGAACAAAAGACACAGAAGCCCCAAGAACACAAAAGATGGCACAGTACACAAATATACCAATACCTGAGCCACAGAGAACGGTCAGAACTGACCCAAATGGACAACACCGGCTCGGTTCATGACAGAGCCCCCCCCCTTCTAGGGGTGGATTCCAGACACCCACGGCAACATCAACGGAACCCCCCCACCACCACCACCACCGCAAGTAGGAACAATAACCACGAACCTGGGTGGGAGGTAGGGGGAACAGGCAAGGAGGGAACACAATACACCCCACCCAGGGCCCACAATTAACCCCCCCAAGTCCAAAGGTGTAGAGGCTCGGGAGGCCGCCCAGAGTCCCAGGCCCAGCAGACAGTCCGGCGAACAGAGTCCGGTGGTCTGCCGGAAAACACAGGCCATCTGGCCCAGAGACTCAGTCCCTTCGGTGGTCAGCCAGCGTTGTAGAGCCACCAGGATCGGAGGGGTGGAGCAGGAGGTGGCCTGCCCACCAGGAGGCTTGCTGGTGGCTGACCAGACCATAGGGAGGGAACCCCCATGGCGTCCGACAGGGAGGGGGAGGAGGCCACGGTGTCTTCACGCTGATCCGCAGCATCCTTGGTAGTCCCGGCTTGGGACATAGGCACTGACCAGGCGGACCCCGACCAGGCCAACGCTGCACCCTTGGTTGCTCCTGGCTGGAACTCTGCAGCAACCACGGTGGACTCCAGCTGAAGCTCTGCCACACCCTCGGTAGACTCCGGCTGGAGCTCTGCTGCACCTGCAGTGGCTCCTGGCTGGAGATATGCAGCACCCCTGGTGGCTCCTGGCTGGAGCTCTGCAGCACCCATGGTGGCTTCCGATTGGAGCTCTGCAGCACCCACGGTGGTCTCCAACTGGAGCTCAGCAGCACCCACGGTGGACCCCGACCGGGACAATGCTGCACCCTCAGTGTACCCTGCGCTGGAGCGTGGCATCCATGATGGGTCCGAGCAGGAGCGCAGCACCCAAGTCGGGCTGATCCTGAGGCGCAGCCCCCATGAGGGTCCCAAGCCAGCGTGCCGCACCCACGGAGACACAGCCTGCAGAGGGACCCACACAACGGCCTCAGGCAGCAGGGGAGCTGGACCTACGACATTGTCAGGTGCAGACTGGTTCCAGGGAGATCCCTGGTGATGATTGCTCCTCTCCGGCAACCCTAGAAGGAAACTCAGGAGCGGGAGAAGAAGCAGGGTTATTAGGGTTGCCGGCAGCAGCAGAGCCCGGTGAAGGGAGTTCAGATGCAGCTGCGTGCTGCGCTTGACTCTCCTCACCCAGAGCCAGACAAGATCTCTCCAATACTGACATTAGAAATACAAGACAGAAAATTTGCCTGCGCTTGAGCTCCACCACCGTCCAGAACTCTGTCGATCCCGATGATGAAGACTCAGGCCCGGCCTCTAGGAGGTCCAGCTCAGGTTCCCAATCCACTGCGGTCGCCTCTGCAGCTGGCGAGATGGTAATAGCAGTCCAATTGTTCTCCTGCGACAGCTCCAACACTGGGAATTCCTCCGGTGTGGCTGCAGGGGGACATGTCTGTGCTGGCTCCGGAGCAAAGTCATTAAAGGCCACCGGCTCCTCCACCATCTGATGGCTCTGACCTTGGGCCAACAGGTGCTCAGGAAGAAATGGAGGAGACACGGAGAGAGAACAGAAATACAGTCAACATTTGCAGCTGGAGGGGAGGACCCAGCGGACTGCTGAAATTGGGCATCCTCCTTGGGAGACAGACAAGGTTTATTATGATATAACTTGGTAGAATGAAAAAACACTTTCCTGTCATCCCGGTGCTCGTTGTTCACAGCTGCAGTAGGGAAATGGTCACCCCTCTCCGTGTCTATGGCAATCTGGCCCCTATCAGCGGATTGTGGAGGAGCCGTCTCCATGGCAACGGAGGCGTTCCCGGGGTGACCCTTGCAGACCTCACGGCCGCCGGAGGAAAGATGGCTGCTGAGGACAAAGAGGGCTTCCTCCATCATTTCCTTGCAGGATGACGTTGATTGCGGGACGTTGGTGCTCCGCACTCTGGAACAGGAGGTGAAGCTGGTGAGCCAGGAGAGGAGAAGGACGTCTGCAATGGAGAGCACCTCCGCTTAGGCTCCTCAGGACACGCCACTATTTTTAGCCCAAGAAACGATCGTTGGAGCGCAGATACTGTGGACAACAGCTCCGAAAATTCTGGATAGTTCCACAGGTCGGGATGTGCTTCTGGAATTCCCACTGCTCCATAAACACTTTCCCAGGCTTGCTTGGGTCCCCGGGTGGTGAGAGCCTCATCCACAAAACTCTGGATGAAGTCCGCCGGCCACTCCTCCTCCACGTTCGGAGACCCCACTGTCTTTCTCCCTTTAAGATAAGATAAGATAAGCCTTTATTAGTCCCACAGTGGGGAAATTCCAGGATTGCAACAGCACAGGGATAGCAACACTCAGAGCAATAATTTAGCAGATAAGATAAAAAGAGCAGTGAATATACATATGTACATATAAATATATATACACAGTGTGGAGCATTGTAGCTAGATGGAATAAACAGCATAATGGTCTATTCAGTTACCCCACCTAGTATGAATATGTACCCATACAGCATATTTCGTATTTGAGTCAGTCTAGTTGTCACCCTCTGTAGCGATTGATATTGTCCTAGTTGTGTAATGGAGGGGACGATTATTGTGCAAGTTTATTGCATCTGTTGCATTCAATGCTTATTAGGTCAAAAAGTTGGGGGTTTTTTTACAACCTCTACGAGCAGCTCTACTTAGGTTATAAAGTCTGACAGCCGTAGGTAGGAAGGACCTGCGAAACCTCTCGGTCACACACCTAGGATGATGCAGCCTACCGCTAAATGAGCTCCTCAGTGCCTTCAGTGTGTCCTCCATGGGGTGGGACTCGGACTTCAGCAGAGATGACAGCTTAGCCACCATCCTCCTCTCTCCTATCTCCTCCACTGGGTCGAGGCGCTGCCCCAGGACAGATCTAGCTTTCTTAATCAGTCTGTTCAGTCTCTTCCTGTCGGCTGCCGTGATGCCGTTGCCCCAGCAGACCACTCCAAATGTGATGACTGATGCCACCACCGAAATGTAGAACGTCTTCAAGAGCACCCCTTGTACACCAAAAGACCTGAGCCTCCTCAGTAGAAACAGCCTGCACTGTCCCTTCTTGTAGAGTGCATCGGTATTGTGTGACTAGTCCAGTTTATTGTTCAAATGAACACCCAGGTACTTGTAGGATGTCATCCTCTCAATGTCTGTTCCCTGGATGTTTACTGGTACTGTGAGAGGTTGTCCTCACCTGTGGCAGTCCACCACCAGCTCCTTAGTTTTCCTCGCATTGATCTGGAGGCAGTTCCGATGGCACCAGTCCACGAAGTCCTGGATAAGTCCTCTGTACTCAGCATCATCTCCGTCAGAGATGAAGCCGATGATGGCAGAGTCGTCAGAGAACTGTAGATGGTAGTGTGTTGTGTTGTGTGAAAAATGAAAAGGGTGAACAGGAAGGGAGCCAGAACTGTTCCCTTGGGGGCCCCTGTACTGCAGATGATCGTGTCAGACACACAATCCTGGGTTCTCACAAACTGTGGCTAGTTTGTGAGGTAGTCCAGGATCCACGATGACAGGTGCTGGTCCACCCCTGTGCACAGCAGCTTGTCCCTCAAGATCACTGGTTGGATGGTGTTGAAAGCACTGGAGAAATCAAAGAACATGATCCTCACCATGTTTCCAGACTTCTCCATGTGTGACAGGGAATGGCGTAGGAGGAAGATCACTGCATCCTCCACCCCGATGCCATGCTGGTAGGCGAACTGGAGTGGATTCATCGCTGGTCCCACCAGGGGGCAGAGGTGAGCAAGGAGCAGTCTCTCCAGGATCTTCATCAGGGGAGAAGTCAGGGCCACTGGTCTGTAGCTGTTCAGGTCTCTGGGGTGGGAAGTCTTTGGTACGGGTACCACACAAGATGTTTTCCACAGCTGTGGTACCCTCCCCAGCTTCAGGCTCAGGTTGAAGATGTGCTCCACAATCCCGCAAAGCTGGTCTGCCCAGGGCTTGAGGAGCTTCCTGCTGATGCAGTCCGGACACGATGCCTTCCTCGCCTTGATCTTCCCCAGCTCCGCTCTCACCTTGGTCTTAGTGAGGGTCGGGTTGGGGCAGGATGGCTGTGTGCTGGGAGTGGGGGTGGTGTTGGTGGAGGTTTGGGTGGTCAGCGGCATTAGATGACTGTAGAGGCAGCAGTGGTTGGTGTGCAGGCAGAGGGGAGGGCAGTTGGTCAAACCTGTTAAAAACAGGTTCAGGTTGTTTACCCACTTGCCACCTCCTGTGGCTTGGGAGGAGGTATTCTGGAGCCCAGAGATGGTTTTGAGGCTTCTCCAGACCCTGCTGATGTCGCTCTGTTGCAGCTTGTCCTCCATCTTCTTCCTGTAGCTGTCCTTACCCTCTCTGATCTTCCTCCTTAGCTCCCTATGTATGGACTTCAGCTCCTCCCTGTTTCCCAGCCTGAAGATACTTTTCTTTTCTCTCAGCAGGGACTTTATTTCGGGGTTGATCCAGGGTTTGTTGTTTGAGCAACACTGTATGGTCTTGGTGGATACGGTGTTGTCCACACAGAAGTTGAAGTAGTCTGTGATGGTGTGAGTGAGGCCATCGATATCTTCACCATGTGGATCACAGAGCAGCTCCCAGGCAGTGATTTCAAAGCAGTCCTTTAGAGCATCCATTGCCTCCTCAGACCATACCTTCACCGTGCGCATAACTGGAGGTTGTCTGTGTACTAGGGGTTTGTACACAGGCAGGAGGTGAACCAAGTTGTGATCCGATCTCCCAAGTGGGGGGAGTGGCGATGAGGTGTATGCCTCCTTAGTAGTTGCATAAAAAAAGTCCAGTGTTTTATTGTCTCTGGTGTGGCACGTGACATACTGGGTGAACGTGGGTAGAATGGAGGACAATGAAATATGGTTAAAATCACCCGAGATGAGGAGGAGAACATCTGGGTGTTCTGTCAGAAGCCTGCAAATGACTGAGTGGATGATGTCACGCGCTTCCCCAGTATTCGCCAACGGATTTGCATAAACAACAATGCAGATCATGTGTGAGCATTCCCTAGGGAGGTAAACAGGTCACATGCTAACAGCTAGCAACTCAATGTCTTTGCTGCAGTGTTGCTCTTTAACCGTGATGTGGCCCGGTTTACATCATCTGTTATTGACATACATTATCACTCCTCCGCCCCTTCCCTTTACACTGTCTGGTGTCCAGTCTGCCCGTATTGCGTGGAAGCCCTCCAGTTCAATGTTAGCATCTGTTGCTAGTTCTGTTAGCCACGTCTCAGTAAACAACATCATGCTAATCTCTCTGAAGGCGCTCTCGTAGCGGGACATGGCCGCTAGCTCGTCTGTCTTATTGAGTAGCGATCGTACATTCCCCATGATAACGGATGGGAGGACAGGTCTGTACCTTATGTTCCTCGCTCGCTGTCTCACTCCAGCCTGACATCCACGCCATTTCCAAGTGATTTCTCCCGGTATGTTGAGTTTTTGCGTTAGTACAGTGGGCCGGTTAAGTGCTAACAGCTGATCCCTGTTGTACCGTCTCCTGCTATAAACAATGACTCCGTCCACCGGCTCGGGAGACATCTGGGGTGATCTGCATGTCCGTGATGGGTAAGGTGTCGCTGGATCAGAAGTTTGTCCAGAGAAGACAGATAGTAAAAAAGAAATAGGAAGAAAAACTCAGAATTGAGCCGCTGTTGCAAAAAGGTAGCCGACTCGTGTGGCGCCGGAAGTTAAGTTTATTGGTGTTAGGCCACCAAGCCGGGGACATAATGAGCTCCAGTTCTCAGGTGGGTAAAAAAGAAAAAAAAAGTTCAAAAAGGAAAAACAGATGTGTGGGTGTAACCCGCTAAACCCCTTGCGGTGGCCAGACCATTCTGTTATGAGCCTCCTCTTGTGCTTTTATGCAGCGCATCAACAAGGGGAAGGAAGAATGGATTTACTTGCAGGTTACACCACAAAACACATTTACTAACACAAAGGGCAAACAGTTCCAAAAACAAAGATGTACAAAAAGGCTACAGAGTGCACTAACGGGCTCACACGATTAACGTGCAGACCACAGTGCACCGTGGTCACAAGACAAATAATACACAAGAAATTAAGCAGACTTACTAAAAGGAGGTATGCACTCTCAGATCAACACCAAAATTTAATGGGTTCATCCTTGACCCAAGGACTACATCTGGTGAAAATTTCATCAAAATCTGTCCTGTAGTTTTTGCATAATCCTGCTAACAGTCAGACAGACAGACAAACCACCCTGACAGTGTTGCTAGACGTACGATAATTGTCATATTTGTATGATAATTTTGCCCTCTGTACGATCAATAATTTCAAAAATCCCATAATGTACGATAATTTGACCCCTTCATTACGTGGCTAAGTTAAAACATTAGCAAACACAGCCAGGATGCAGATCCTGCGCAAAAGGCCTATACATAGTATGCTTGTTTTTACACATCGTTTCACATGCACGGGCTGCATGGAAGGAGACAGAAGATTTGGTGGCGGTAGCAGAGAGGCGGCTTCGGATGGGGACAACTGATGGGATCCACAGTACGCTGAAACATACTGAGTTAAGCTAAAAAGATCCGTGAGAAATAGTGGTACACCAAATCACTCAGTGCTGTACAGGAGCTTCAACTGTCTACCATGAGAGTCGGCTGAACAGAGCAGGCGGGGCTCGTTTGCTGCTCAGGTAGGGGATTCAGCTGGTGATCCCCGGCTTTCACTACAGTTCTGGTGAGTGATTCAGTACAGTCCATTTACAAATAAAAACTAGTACACTCAATTGAATCGTTTGCGTACATTACAGCGCTAATGCAGGCAAGGCAGACTCAACAAGTAAGCAACATACCAGCAGGTTAAGAAATGAATGGGGGGAAACAGACCTCAGTTTTACTGGGCGGTATAAACCTGTTGTTGGCATTAGCACTAAAGCTTTCTGTTGCTGCTGCAATGTGCAAATGTTTGTGCAAAAATGTCACCAGATTGTGGTTCTCAATAAAACTGTGAAACAGGTTTCTGCTTCAATTATCTGAGGCATTTTAGTAGTAGTTTAAGTGAATTGATTGATATTTATTCCTAATGTATAAACAGAGTACTCAAAATATTTATGAGGCAAGACCTTGATACATGACGATTCCACAGAAGCCATGTAGAAGATAGTTAAGTATGTCTGATATTCTGGGCTGTTCGTTGCAGGCCAGGGACTCATCCTGTACTTCACACAGGTAGAGGCACTTTTTTTTCAACTGATCTGTTAGATTATTTAAAGGTAAAACTGCGTTAGATGCTGTAATATGCACGATCTGTGATAATGTGTTACTAAAGCAGATGGTTCTGAGCCACGTCAGACTGAAAACTGGGTGTGTATGATAATTTTCCTCAAAATACAATAATTTTAGGCCACTGGTACAATACTTCAACATTTCTCATCTGACAGCACTGCACCCCGATTACATAACCTCCTTGGCAGAGGTAACTACAGGATGGATTTGGATGAAATTTTCACCAGAGGTGGTTCTTGGGCTAGAAAGGAACCCATTACATTTTGGTGATGATCTGAGAATGCATACCTCCGCCAAGGCTCTTATCTTCTCACAGAGTGTTAGCAACAATACTCCAAAACTAATGGACAGACTTTGACGTAGTTTTAACCAGAAGTGGCTCTAGGCCTACACAGAACCCCATTACATTTTGGAGGTGATCCATGAGGGATGGAAGGATCCTTTTTTTTTTTTTTTGTTACTTATTTGTACCCGTAGGTAGATTTGGTTTGCAGTCTGGTGACAAGCCACCGGCTGCCGGTCGCTGCGTGTGCGAGCGCCCTAAACCTACATGTTTTTGGTATGCGGGAGGAAACCGGAGAAATCCCAGAGTAAACCCACGCAACACGGGGAGAACATGCAAACATACCTTGACGGAGGTATGCACTCTCTGAGTGCTTTTCTAGTTTCTCATAAATTTGTGACTTTTTTCTTATAAATTTAGAGTGTTGTCATTCACATCTATAATAAAACTGGTCACATTTTTGTTTCTGCAAAAAGTTGCAAATTTCTGCAAAACAGTTTAAAATTTGCTAGGGAAGAGTTGCCAATAAATGTGACAATTTTATGTAAAACTAGAAAAGCACTCATAGAGTGCATACCTCTGCCAAGGCTCCTTCCGTTTCTCATGGATCACCTCCAAAATGTAATGGGTTTGTGTGTAGGCCTAGAGCCACGTCTGGTGAAAATTGCATCAAAGTCTGTCCATCAGTTTTGGAGTATTGTTGCTAACACACTGTGAGAAGATAAGAGCCTTGGCTGAGGTATGCATTCTCAGATCATCACCAAAATATAATGGGTTCCTCTCTAGCCCAAGAAGCACCTCTGGTGAAAATTTCATCCAAATCCATCCAGTAGTTTTTGTGTAAGCCTGCTGCACAAATACAAACAAAGGTCTTGGTGGAGGTATGCACTCTCAGATCATCACCAAAATGTAATCATCTGTTCCCTGGGGCATTACACACATTTCCTGAAAATGTCATCAAAGTCCGTTCATAACTTTTGGAGTACTGTTGCTAACACACTGTGAGAAGATAAGAGCCTTGGCTGAGGTATGCATTCTCAAATCATCACCAAAATATAATGGGTTTCTCTCTAGCCCAAGAAGCACCTCTGGTGAAAATTTCATCCAAATCCATCCAGTAGTTTTTGTGTAATCCTGCTGCACAAACAAAGCCCTTGGTGGAGGTATGCACTCTCAGATCATCACCAAAATGTAATCATCTGTTCCCCGTGCCATTACACACCTTTCCTGAAAATTTCGTCAAAATCCGTTCATAAGTTTTTGAGTTATGTTGCTAACAGACAAACAGACAGACAAACAGACAAACCCCGGTAAAAACATTACCTCCTTGGCGGAGGTAAAAATTTAAAAAAACAAAACAAAAAAAAACATGAGAAAATGGACACAATTTTCAGAGACACCTCCAAAATTGGCAAGGCTAAAAGTCACTGTGTTTTACTCAAGTAACTTTTTAGCAGCTACTTTCTTACCCTTACTCAAGCAAAGCTTTTGGTGAGTACTCTTACTTGTACTTTTGCAATTATTATTAAAAGGCAACCCTACTTTTACTTGAGCGTAATTTCTGGGTACTCTAGTCGTCTCTACGTTTTAGTGGCGCTTTCTGCCCTCTGGGTGCGCACGCACATATGCGTGACGTTGCACCCATCTGCGGACTACATCTGGATGCGTTCTTAAAGGGAACGATGCAAGGCTGCAGAGTCTCCCCACAGGCCATGTGGAATGAACACGTTCATTTGTATACTGTACAACCAAATCTTGCATCACACGAGCTTGCCGGCATGATTTGCTTGGAACTCATCTAATAACCGCAACCAGGCTAAAATACGTCTTTCCTCGGCTCTCTACTTCCCCAAGAAAGCAGTCCAGACCCGCCCTTTAATTCAACCAGCTCCTCTGACTGCCATGTACCTACGGTCGGCATAATAATAATAACACCGGACGGACCTTCGGCTTTGTCATCCCCCGTCTCCGTCTCTGCCCGCCGCCTCACCTACGAGTTCCTTCCCCCTGCCATGCCCCGGGTCACCTCGCTGCTGTCTGCCCTGCTGTTCGTTCTCGTGCCGGGCCTGAGCCGGGGCTACTTCCCCGAGGAGCGCTGGAGCCCCGAGTCTCCACTGCTTGCTCCCCGGGTCGTCATCGCCTTGGTCTGCCGCAACTCGGCGCACTCTCTGCCGCTGTTCCTCGGAACCATCGAGCGCCTCAACTACCCGAAGGACCGCATTGCGCTGTGGTGAGTGTCCTTACTTATCATGTTAAATGACAGGAAAATGGGACAGAATATGATTCACTGCCAACTGTTCAGAGGTGACTTACGTCTAGCCCACTGCATTAATACAGAAGACATGAGAGCTTTTGAGTTTTAGCCAGCTGGGGCCGCTGTGTTAATTAATAATAATAAAGACATCCTAAAAGAAACAGTAATTTTGAGGGAATTTTTGCCTTCCAAAAATCTAAACATTGTTATTTGAAAGATCCGAGAATGTCATTGTACCCCCTCTTAAGCATGTAACTTTTTTCTCATATAATTTTCGACTTTTCTTGTAAATTTGCATTCTTTTCCTTATAAATTTTCGAGTGCTTCTCTTGCAGTTTTTTTGTCCACCTAAATATCCAACTTCTTTACAGACATTTGCAAAAGTTTCTGACAGATTTGTCACGTGGAAGGTTTTCCCACATAAACTGGCAAGCTGTTCCACATAAAATTGTACTGTGCTTTTTTCAAAAAGACTTGCAATCTTTTTCTTGTAAATTTCAAACCTTTTTGTAACATAAACATGCATCATTTTTTAACATAAATTGAAGTTTTCTTTCCACAGAAATTTGCAAGTTTTTCCTACTAAATTTTTATCGGCAACTGTTTCACATAAATGCACATTTTTTCCTGATAATTTTTCCACTTTTTTCTAATGAATTTTCAGCTTTTTATTAATAAATTTTGTGATTGTTTTCATTATTTTTTTGTTAAACGTTAAAATGAACCACTGATAATTTGCCATAAGAGCTACATATTTACAGCAGTACAGATTATCTATCCATCTATCTATCTATTACATTAATTATACTATCTACTATATCTATTATCTACATGTTAACTATCTATAAATGCAACAAATCTCTGTCTGTGTGTGTGTGCATCTGTGTGTGTGTGTGTTCCTCAGATCTCTCCCAAACCGTTCGTCAGACTGGCCTCAGATTTTATAAGTGCTTTGCTGAGGTTACAAGGGTGTGCATCCCCAAGTATGGAGTTGCTCAGTCAAGATATGTAATTTTTATCAGTACAAGTTTAGCCACCGCTCCGTTTCCTCATGCTCTGGCTTCTAGAAGTGTGGGTGTGGTTTCGGATTGACTCTGTGCTGATTGGATAATACACGACATCACGACCAGTCACCAGAGTGCTCCATAAACAAAACAAGGAAGTGAAAAGCGACAAATTTGACCAGAAAAAGAGAATACAGAAGATTTAATGCTTAAAAAAGTATACTATAATGTAGCTATGATTGCATAGTGCTAAAGGATAACTTTTCATATGTGGAAAACACGAGGTGCGTGGGTGCGCCTTACCGCAGTCCTTCGCAAGGAGCCAAGTCCAGCCTTCGCAGTTAATGGGAGTCTCAGTGCTGCTTCACCCATGTGCCACCGCTGTCCTTTGCAGCACCACAGGGTCAACATGGCGTTCCTCCTAGTGCACGGCTATCTAAAAATTTTTAAAAAGTTAATAATAATACTGTGACGTTTGCAGGGTTCACACAAAGACAATGGAGCAGATGGCTGTGATCAACCTGATTTATTTTTCACACACCCCAACCCCCAACCTGCCTCTGTGCTACAGAGTGGAGGGGAGGTCATTCTCACAGACCCCTGTTTCAATCATGGTTACACACACAGATACATCTTGCCCTAATCCTGCTAAACACTGCTGGGTCATCATAATGCAGTTATAATGACACAGCAGTATAACTCAGAAATAACACATTTAACACACACATAACGTTTTCATCTGGCAAAGCATGCTGGGAAATTCACTTAACATGGCCCCAACGTTACACTGCCCCCCCCCTGGACTGGTTTCTGTCCCCAGAAAAATTAAAGTCCAATTTAAAAGTCCAATACAAACTCATCCAGATGTCGGGGCGGTCTTCGACGCCGGCGGCCAACACGTACAGGCCCCCTAGTGTCCATCTGGGTCTCGGTCGGGGTATCGGGCAGGGATGGAAGCTCCGGTTCGTCCACCAGCGGTGCAGATGGCCGATACGGGGCGAGACGGTCACGATGAAGGACCACAACCCGGTCCCTTTTTCTAAGCCTCACCCTGTACACCACATCTGACAGTCTCTCCAGGACCACGCATGGCCCCGACCACTGGCTCGCCAGCTTCGGTGATCGTCCTCTCTTCCTCTCAGGGCAGAAAACCCAGACTCGATCTCCCGGTGCAAAGTCCCTCCCCTGACAGCGGGAGTCGTACGCTCGCTTCTGCCGACCCCCTGCCGCTGCCAGGGCCTCTCGAGCCAGCTCGTGCACCGTGTGGAGACGTTCTTTCAAACAAAAAAAATAATCCAATCCGGGTCTTCCCTCCACCTCCGGCTCAGGGGGGCAACCGAATACCAAATCCACCGGTGTGCGCAGCTCGCGTCCAAACATGAGCGCCGCAGGGGTGCACCGGGTAGATTCCTGAGCTGCCGTCCGGTACGCCCACAAAACAAAAGGCAGATGCAGGTCCCAGTCTCGCTGTCGCTGGTCCACTAGGATAGCGAGCTGGGTGGTGAGGGTCCGGTTGAATCGTTCGACCAGGCCGTCGCTCTGTGGATGCAGTGGGGTGGTCCGGGTCTTCCGGATGCCCAGCCGTTTGCAGACCTCTCCGAAGACCTCTGCCTCGAAGTTCCGACCCTGATCGCTGTGCAGCTCCTCCGGTGCGCCAAACCGACAGAACATTTCATCCACCAGCTTTGATGCCGTCGTAGCGGCGCTCTGATCCGGGACCGCGTACGCCTCTGGCCACTTAGTGAAATAATCCATCGCGACCAGCACGTAGCGGTTCCCCCGGTCCGTGGTCGGGAAAGGGCCCAGGATGTCCACTCCCACTCGCTCCATCGGTGCTCCCACCCGGTACTGCTGCAGGGGAGCGTGGGATCGCTGAGTTGGTCCCTTCTGAGCTGTGCATGTGTCGCAGCGATGAACGTGGAGCTCCACGTCCTGATGACAACCGGGCCAGTAGAACCGGGCCCGAAGGCGCTGCAGCGTCTTTGTCACTCCGAAGTGGCCCGCTCCTACCGCCCCATGAACCAGCTGGAGTACTTTGGGCCGGAGTCGATGAGGAACCAGCAGCTGCCAGACGTGCCGCTGCCCAGCTGGAGTGTGCCACTGTCGATACACCACGCCCTCGTAGCAGCGGAGGTTGGCCCACTGGGAGTGCAGGGCCTTAGTCTCTGGGTCCAGCGGTGACACAACCTCCCAGGCGGGCCGCTGTCCTGCGTCCAGCCACTGCCAAACCCGCGAAATGACCGGGTCTCTGTCCTGCTCGCTCTGCAGCTGCTGCGTGCCAAGAACTTCTGTGACGTCATCGCTGGGGAGAACTGCCTGATCATCTGAGGAGGGGCTGTGCGTCGCTGCGTTATTCCTGCTCGCAGCGGCTCGGAGAGCGGCAGCCCGTGGGGCGGTTTGGTCCCGATCTTCAGCCCGTTGGCAGTGACGACACTCCTCTGTCGCGCAGGGGCGCCGAGACAGCGCGTCAGCGTTGGCATGGAGGCGGCCTGCCCGATGCACAATCTGGAAATTATAATCCTGCAGTGCCTCCAGCCACCTCGCCAACTGTCCATCCGGTTCTTTGAAATTTAACAACCAGGTCAGGGAAGCGTGGTCCGTCCTGAGCTGGAACCTCCCACCGTACACATACGGGCGGAAGTGTCGCAGTCCTTGAATGACAGCCAGCAGCTCTCTGCGAGTCACACAGTAATTTCTCTCGGCTCTGCTGAGAGTGCGGCTGAAGTAAGCGACTGCCTGCTCTCCATGCTCTCCCTCCTGGGATAGCACCGCCCCGATGCCCTGGTTGCTGGCGTCCGTGTCCACGATGAAAGGGCGGTTCGGGTCGGGATACTGCAGGATGGGGGCTCTGATGAGCGCTGCGCGAAGCTGGGAGAAAGCAGCAGCACAGCTGTCACTCCACTGGAACGTGCGTCCTTTCTGCGTCAGCTGATGCAGCGGGCTGGCGATGGTGGCGAAGTCTTTCACAAACCTCCTATAATAGGAGGCCAATCCAAGAAAACTCCTCAGTTCTCCAACGTTCCGCGGAACTGGCCAGTCTCTCACTGTTGCCACTTTTTCCGGGTCGGTGGTGACCCCCGCTGCGCTGACGACGTGGCCCAAAAAGGTGGTCTCCCGCCGGAACAGGTGGCATTTCTTAGGGTGTAACCGTAGCCCCGCCTGTTGGATGGCTCCCAGCACCTCTCGGAGATTTGACAGGGCGCTGTCAAAATCAGCTGCATGCACCAGCAGGTCATCCAGGTAAACAACGCAGCGACTCCGGGGCACGTGAGCCAGCACTCGCTCCATCAAGCGCTCAAAGGTGGCCGGAGCGTTGCAGAGTCCAAACGGCATCACTTTAAACTGGTACAGTCCCTGCCCGATGGAGAAGGCTGTTTTCTGGCGGGCCTCAGGTGACAGCTCTACCTGCCAATAGCCGCTGTGTAGATCCAGCGAGCTGAACCAGCTGGAGCCGGCGATGTGGTCCAGTGCGTCATCGATGCGGGGCAGGGGGTAGGAATCTTTCCTGGTGGCGTCGTTCAGGCGTCGGTAATCCACACAGAACCGCCACGACCCGTCCTTCTTCTTGACCAGCACCACCGGCGCTGCCCAGGGGCTGCTGGAGGGCTCAATGACATCTGCCTCCAGCATTTCTCGCACTTTTTGTTCCGCCGCTGCCCGCCTTGAAAAGGGCAGCCGGCGTGGGTGGAGTCGAATCGGCCTGGCCTCACCGGTGTCGATCTCGTGCTGCACCAACCCGGTCCGGCCGCATTCCTCATCCTTCGCGGCGAAAACACCCATAAAACAGTCCAATAGCTCCCGCAGCTGGCGTCCCTGTTCCGGGTCCAGCCCGCTGCAGCTCCGCTGAAATAATTCCTCCACCGCCTGCTGCGTCTCTGCTGACACGTTGACCCCTCCCCTTGCTGTCCTTGTGTGCGTTCGTGCTCCCTCTGTCCGCGCTGGTGATGTCATCATGTCCAGTCCTCGCAGTGGCCTGCCTGGTCCGGTTTGTCTTGGCGATCCCTCGATCGCGCAGGCCCCCGTGTTCCTTCCCTGGGTTCTGCTGTGGAGCGTGATGGTCCGGTTTCCCAGCTGGAGGGACGGTCCCGCGGTGTCGATCTTGGCGTTCCAGGCTGTGAGCAGGTCTAGTCCAATAATACAGGGGTCTTGGATGTCAGCCAGCCAGAACGGGTGTCTTATGTTCTGACCGGCCACCCCCACCACCAAAACTCTCCGCCCCCCCCAGTCTGGCGCGCTCACCGGTAGCCGTGGTGACGCAGCGCTTGGTGGGTTCCCACCCCCATGGGGCCGTCTTGTTTGTGCCCGGCAGCACACCGGGTCGAACCAGGGAGATTGTAGAGCCGGTGTCAATCAGGGCCCGGATCGACGTCTTCCCCAAGCTGCACTGTAGATAGATCCCTGGAGAGTGTCCAATTCGGCCCACGCGTGGTGCCGGCTCCTCGGGGGAAACATCTGCGGGAGGCGGCCTGTTCCCGTTCACGCCACCTCGGTCTAGTTTAACGCCGGCGAGGGGCGTTCTTCTCCGGGGACGTGCCGCCGTGGTCTGCCGTAATTCCTCCTCTTCCTCCTCGCTCTCCATCGTGGCCTGGAAGGTTCTCTGTCTGTGCGTTGGCGCTTCAACTGTGTGATTCATCAGCGGCTCTACCCGCTCTGCTTCTGCCACTGCAGTCTCCCAGTCGCTCGCGGCGTGGATCCGTACGTGGCTCTGGAGCTGGGCCGGGCGGAGACCTTGGATGAAGCTCCGGAGGGCGAGCTTCTCTACCGCCTCCGGTGCGAAATCCGGGTAGCTGCGCCGGGTTAGCAGCCGTATGTCTGCAGCATAGGTTCCTAGGCTTTCCTGGTTGCTTCTACGGCGGCGGGTCAGCTGTTCCTGGGCGTGCTCAGCGTCCACCATTCTCCCAAATCGTCTCTGGAGCGCCCCTTGTAGCGCTGGCCAGCTGTAGCGCTCCTCAGGCAGGAGATCAGAAAGCGTGCAGAGAGCTCTCCCTTCCAAGGCCAGCGCGACTTGCACGGCGGTTTCCTCTGGTGACCAGCCGTTCAGCGCAGCGGCCAGCTCGACCTGGGTCAGGTAGTCATCCAACGTGGCCTCGCCGTTGAAGCGGGGAATCTTGGCCCGCTGCCTAACAGATGGGATGGCCGCCTCCTGATCGATCGTCACTCTCGATCGCCGTGGGATCGCCAGCCCGTCCTGTCCTGAAAAGGGCGGAATGCGGGGCTGGTTTGCTCTGCTCTGCCCGCTCTGTCTTGAAAAAGACAGAAGGCGGGGTGCGCTGGCCCTGTCAGGTCCGCCGCCGCTTTGTTCGTCCCGGCTCCTGGCTCCCGGGGGTGGTGTCTCGGTCCCATCGTCCATCATCAGCTGAGCAATGAACTGCTCCAGCTGCTGGATCTCCATTCTGATCCTGGAATCCATCTGCTCCATCCCACTTCTGACACCAGTGTGACGTTTGCAGGGTTCACACAAAGACAATGGAGCAGATGGCTGTGATCAACCTGATTTATTTTTCACACACCCCAACCCCCAACCTGCCTCTGTGCTACAGAGTGGAGGGGAGGTCATTCTCACAGACCCCTGTTTCAATCATGGTTACACACACAGATACATCTTGCCCTAATCCTGCTAAACACTGCTGGGTCATCATAATGCAGTTATAATGACACAGCAGTATAACTCAGAAATAACACATTTAACACACACATAACGTTTTCATCTGGCAAAGCATGCTGGGAAATTCACTTAACATGGCCCCAACGTTACAATACTACCTTGATTGTGGAGCAGAACAGCCAGATCAATTGCGTATCATATGCGGTCACATATGCATGCTTTGACTAAACGATGACCGTGACAAAAAAATGCCCAAATAATGAAATAAATCATTTTTTATTTACTGACAAATGGGCAACACTCATGTAACAGCTGCAGCCAAGCGGGTCATTCTGCTGTGTATAATAATGTTTGGTGTTTTGCACTTATAATATTGCTAACATATAAAAGCTCTATAATGGGTCTCAAATATTTGTAAATGTGGCCTGTTATAGTACTGCATGAGTTTATTGATAATAGAATAGACTATAAACTACAACAGTTACAATGATGACTGAACAGCTGCCATTCCCCAAAGTGCAAGACACAGCACTTATGAACATAACTCATAAAAGATCACACAAATAAGTCTGACAAACATAAAAAGGGTTCTTAAACAGTCACTAATACTGGATGTTCCTTTCATTTTCAATAATTCTGTAATTAATATTCATACAATCAAATAAATCTTAGTGCCATTCAGTCCCTTTTATATTTGTCAACGTCTAACATGTGTGATTGCCTACATATAGGCTACACCCCTTTGTATTCCACTTTCAAACACAGCCTACATTTGGGCCCGGAAAGCCTAATAACTGTTTTCAGACAAGAATACTTGCTTTCTGCGGACATGCACTAGTCCACCTAAATGTCATTTAGACTTGAACATTAGCTCATATCTTGCCGTCTTCAGACAGGTTGACAGATAACAGTACCTAATGGTTTAGTTTTGGAGGGCTGTTTTTTTCCATTCAGGATGTGTTAACTGGTCTGGGGGCTTTTTCTGGCCTGAGGGTCTTATTTTTTTTTTCCCAGTAGGAAATCATGTTAGCACTTAAATCTCTGCAAATGA
Organism: Pholidichthys leucotaenia; assembly: GCA_020510985.1. Classification (NCBI taxonomy): domain Eukaryota; kingdom Metazoa; phylum Chordata; class Actinopteri; order Cichliformes; family Pholidichthyidae; genus Pholidichthys; species Pholidichthys leucotaenia. The sequence continues at coordinate 126,252,262 of CM035848.1, forward strand.
AATCAGCAGTGCAAGGAGAGCATGGTGAAACAGCATGGACTCCACACGGGATCTGTACACGTCTGAGGGAGGACTTAGCAAAGCCTTGCCCATGAAAGGTTCCACTCACTCACAGAGCTTCTCTCTCATCGGCCCCTCTGGCTTCCCCCCCCTTCCGCTCCCTCCATCCCCCCTCTCTTTCCCCTCCCTCTTCCCCTTCTTCATCCACATCATCATCTTCCTGTCTAGGCTGGAAACAAAACTAATACTGTCATTAAAACTCGTCAGTGTGAAAGTTTTGTTTAATTTAGACGTTGTATGTCAGCCTGTCCAGTAAATACCTATGCAGGACTTGTATTTTTCTACCCTAGGCTGTTTTTTTTTTCCCTGCTTCCAAGCCCCTCAACATTCCAGATTTCTTATTTCCTGTCTGTCACTTTTCTGATTCCCTGCCAGTAGATCTGTTTTTGAAGATTTAATTTTTTTTTTATCAGCATTCACACCTGACAGGTTATTAGAGTATTATACATATTTTTTTGGCAAACCAATAGTCTAATATAGGAAAATTAAGGGAGGATGCCCCAAGCAGAGTGGTGTTTAAAGTTACTGTGAGAAGCTGAATTAGAATTAAATGTTGCTCACTGCTATGAAGTGATTGTTTGATCAGAGGGAACGCTGTGCCTCATTTAAATGCATTTTCACTGGGAGCCAGGATGAGGGATTCAAGTCTCCATGTGTCACTTTAAACAAACAGGCCTGGATATTGGTTTTCTTTTTTCCTCGTACAGGAGCCAGAAATTTGTGCACGACTGTAACCATCCCCGTGTGACTGCCAGGTTTTTCGCATGGTCTCTTTGATACACAACATATCTCATCTCTCAGTGAAAGGACCGATATGAAAAGTTTTGAAAAGCAAGAAAGGCAAATTTTGAGTTGCTACTTGCCACCTGTCGATGCCTGCAGTTATCAGTGTGACAGGTTAAGGTGGAATACTTGGCAAGTGGCAACATAGGCAAGCACACACGTATTCACATAACCGTGTGTGTGTGTGTGTTCTGCAGGGGCATGCAGGAGGGATCTTATCAAGCTATAAATCATTTTCCTCTTTCTGCCTTTTCCTCCGCTTTCTCATATCCGTTTGGCATGGTTCTGCAATCTGAAATATTTATTTTCTGAAAGCCCTTTTTAATTCACAACCTCTGGCCGTTTGGTACTTCACAGCAGTCGGATATTTGTGTCCTGCAGGAAGCAAAAGGCAGACAGGTGCAGAAGAGACAGCGAGGGAGATGAATTGGTTTGTTGGTCCCGTGTAGGTGCAGGGATGGCACCGCTGTGTTAAAACGCCATAGACAGATGAGAAACTAACGGCAGCAACATGCTGACTGCCACTCGCTACATGACGGGGTTGGAACCAAATCCATTTCTGTCATATTGCACATTCTTTGTCTTGATCACTCGCTCCGTGTCTCTGTGGGTGTTGCTGCCCCTTCTTGACACACTGGGATTTGTTATGATAGCAGAGACAACGCATGAATGCACTCCTTCCTCCATTCCCAGCCCCTATTGTCTGCCTTTGCTTGTCTCTGTCCACACCTGATTTTAGTGATTTGCACCTATAAGGCTCTAGTGGCCATAATAGGACCATAATGATCGAATGAAAGTTTCGGACCGTAGCTACACGGAATCAAAATACCCTTCAGGGTCATCTCTTTGTATAGCATTCACACTTTTGACCATGTTACATCTGGATCGCTTCATGGGCCTCCTATTTCAACCATATGTGTATTTTAGAGTTCACCGCAGCCATCAATCTTTCAGAGATCAAACTTAAATTTCTGAGTCATACTGACCCATCCTTAATCCAGCAAAATTAAGAAAGTCAAAGGCTTAAATCTATAATTTGGGCTGTAAAACTTTCTGAAAACCTTTAATCACACAAGACGATATGCTGTTGTTTTCAGAGACTCATAGTTTAATTTAGATCGCCTAACGCCTTGTTTGAGATTGATTCACAGTTAACGGCTCCTGCACCTGATGGCCTCTGTTCAATTTTAGCTCTGTTCTCACCAATGACAAGTTAAGTACTGAATAGAGATTGGGTCAGTATGGCTGGACTCTACGGTACTGCCAGTTGGTGAGGCAAGGACAAACTCAGGCTCAGTCTTCAATGTCACATTTCTTTAGTCATGATGCTTCCTCACTGTTAACAAAAATAGTTGGTCTACTCCTCAGACAGAGGACAGTGTTTCCTGTGTGCTCCAGGACACACAGGAAACTTACCACAAAGGTTAATTTGTCTTGCTGGTCACACATCCCAGTGTGGCAATGATACGAATGATTGGTGAGCACAGTAGAAGACGGGACAATGGGCTTGGGATTTCTTGTTAAACTCAGAGATCTGACAGAAGTCTTTTTTGGAATCAGTCTGCAGCCTCAACATCACAACAGAGTTTTTAGTTGGTGCTACAACCACAGTTCCAAAAAAAAGGTTGGGACACTGTAAAATCTAAAAAACAAAATGCAGTGTTACTTTATTCACAATAGAACATAGAAAACACATCAAATGCTTGAAAGGTAGACATTTTTCATGAAAAATATTAGTCCATCTTGAAATTGATGGTGGAAATGTGTCTCAAAAGCACTGCGACAGGACCATATTTACCACTGTGTACACTGCAGAAGGTGAAATCTAAATAAAATGAAATGTCTTAAATCAGGGCTATATATGCTTGTTTTTGTTCTGACAAGATATCTCTTTTTGTTGTGCAGTTTTCTGAAACAAAATTTCACTTCTTTTATCATAGTTTTTGTTTTAAGCAATTTGAAAAGCCAAATTATTTTGCTCTGTTGGCAGATAATTTTTCCTAAGTAAAATTATGTATTTTGGGATTTTTAAACTTATTTTAAGTTAAATTATCTACCAGTATCTATTATTAATTTTTGGATGTGTCCCTTGAGATGTTTTCAGATTCTCTGAGTCTTTTGATAATGTTATGAATATTGAGGAATGCTATTCTGAAATTGTTCCACAGTTTGTGGGCACACTTTTATTTTGGCTGATTGCTGAGCCTCTGATCATAATTGCTATTGAGAGATGGTGACTCTCTAAGGTGTTCTTTATATACTTGGTCATGTTGCCCCATGGTTTGCCACCTTATCATGGTGCAGGGGGTTGTGTGCCCAAATGATCCCAGGAGCTACAGTATCTCACAAAAGTGAGTACACCCCTTGTGTAAATTTGCTGTCCCCTCAAAATAACTCAACACACAGCCATTAATGTATAAACCGCTGGCAACAAAAGTGAGTACACCCTTAGTGAAAATGTCCAAATTGTGCCCAAAGTGTCAATATTTTATGTGGCCACCATTATTTTCCAGCACTGCCTTAACTCTCTTGGGCATTGAATTCACTAGAGTTTTGCAGGTTGCCACTGGAATCCTCTTCCACTCCCCCATGATGACATCATGGTGTTAGAGACCTTGCGCTCCTCCACCTTCCGTTTGAGGATGCCCCACAGATGCTCAATAGGGTTTAGGTCTGGAGACATGCTTGGCCAGTCCATCACCTTTACCCTCAGTTTCTTTAGCAAGGCAGTGGTCGTCTTGGAGGTGTGTTTGGGGGTCGTTATCATGTTGGAATACTGCCCTGCAGCCCTGCGGCCCAGTTTCCGATCATACTCTGCTTCAGTATGTCACAATACATGTTGGCATTCATGGTTCCCTCAATAAACTGTAGCTCCCCAGTGCCAGCAGCACTCATGCAGCCCCAAACCATGACACTCCCACCACCATGCTTGACTGTAGGCAAGACACACTTGTCTTTGTACTCCTCACCTGGTTGCCGCCACACATGCTTGACACCATCAGAATCAAATAAGTTTATCTTGTCTCATCAGACCACAGGACATGGTTCCAGTAATCCATGTCCTTAGTCAGCTTGTCTTCAGCAAACTATTTGCAGGCTTTCTTGTGCATCATCTTTAAGAGAGGCTTCCTTCTGGGACAACAGCCATGCAGACCATTAATGTTGCAGTGTGCGGCATATGGTCTGAGCACTGACAGGCCGATCCCCCCACCCCTTCAACCTCTGCAGCAATGCTGGCAGCACTCATGTCTGTTTTCAAAAGACAACCTCTGGATATGACGCTGCGCATGTGCACTCAACTTCTTTGGTCGACCATGGCGAGGCCTGTTCTGAGTGGAACCTATCCTGTTAAACCGCTGTATAGTCTTGGCCACCGCGCTGCAGCTCAGTTTCAGGGTGTTGGTAGTCTTCTTATAGCCTAGGCCATCTTTATGTAGAGCAACAGTTCTTTTTTTCAGGTCCTCAGAGAGTTCTTTGCCATGAGGTGCCATGTTGAACTTTCAGTGACCAGTATGAGAGAGTGTGAGAGCAATAACACCAAATTTAACACACCTGCTCCCCATTCACACCTGAGACCTTGTTAACACTAATGAGTCACATGACACCGAGGAGGGAAAATAGCTAATTGGGCACAATTTGGACATTTTCAGTTAGGGGTGTACTCACTTTTGTTGCCAGCGGTTTAGACATTAATGGCTGTGTGTTGAGTTATTTTGAGGGGACAGCAAATTTACACTGTCATGCAAGCTGTACACTGACTACTTTACATTGTATCAAAGTGTCATATCTTCAGTGTTGTCCAATGAAAAGATATAATAAAATATTTACAAAAATGTGAGGGGTGTACACACTTTTGTGAGATACTGTATGTTGTTGGGGGCAACTTGTCCCTGTTAGTCTCCCAACACGAATTAGTCCAGGGCGAAGGCCCAGACCAAAAGCTATCCAGTGGCTCCCCATGACAAAGTTTAAAACTAGGATCCAGTGTACCTCTCCTGGTGTGGACTTGCCTGTACCCCACCCTGCAGCCGGGCTGGGGGAGGAGCTCAATTACAAGTGCATGGTGACCAGGGGCCTCATGTACAAAGACTTGCGTAGATTTCCTACTGAAAGATGACGTACATTTAAATCAAGAAAACGGTGTAAGCAACAAAAACATCCAGATGTATGAAACAGTGCGTACACAGGAATCCAAGCACATTTTCTTTGTACATCCCAATCTACTTTTCCATTTGAATATGCAATTAGATGCAAATAGATATATACAAGCGCTGCACGTTTGATTCTCCTGTATCCACGATCAAAAATAATGGATTTAATAGAATTTCACGGACTGTGAGTTGGAGGCGCTCCTGAATGAGGTAGAGGTACATAAAACATTTTGTTTGGCATGCTATCCTCCGGCATTAGCGCCAGATACAGGTAATTCAATAGCCTGCTCACAGCCCTATAAGATTAGTTTATTGTTTTTCTTTATTCAGACAGGGATGAAAAGGAGATGTTTATTTAACCTCGACATGTTTCGACTGATGTCTACAGTCTTCCTCAGAAGCGTCAGCTGATCGCTGTGATTTGTGACCAGCCAGGTGGATCAGCTCGTTGAATTAAAGGAAAACAGTCACGAAAAAGAAGACAGTATGAACCTATTTAGTGGGTAGCCACGGTCACCTGTCAGTTGAAAGCAGATCATATTAGACTCAACAAGTACATGTTTTATGTCCAAAATGCAAATCTCATCCTTTATAGTTATATACAACTTACATGGATTACACACACTACTACTGTAAATGAATGAAGTGCGCCGGGGAAAGGGTGAGACTGTTGAATTTCAAACTTTATGCATGTGTTTATTGACATAACTACACACAGAGGCAATTGGGGGCTTGGTAGAATGCTGTGAAACTGTAGTTTAATCAGCAAAAAAACCCCAAAACAGTCACTTATGGCGCTTTTCCACTAGGGTCAGTACGGTACGGTTCGGTATGGGACGGGACAGTACAGTTCGGCCCGCTTTGTTTTTCCACTGCACTAGGTCCCATTTGAAGTGAGTGGGAATATAGTTATGGGGAGGCGGCGCAACCCTCTCCCTCCCGCTACGTAAAACCAGCGTAACTGGCGTAAAACAAGCGTAACGTTACGCAAAACACAAGCTGGCAGGTTACGCGGCGTCTGCCTTCTGTCTTTTTTTGCCTGAATAAATGCAAAAAAGGAGAACAGAAAGCAGAGGCGGCGAAACTACACACTCTGGAAAAGTACTGGAGCGTTTAGGAATCCATAGAGCAGTATAAAGGAGAAGACATGAGGATACAAACAACATCACATATCAAGGTAAGCAAATGATTGCTAGTGCTACTTTGCTTTTAAGTCCGCCGTACAACATTGTAATGTCAGCAAGTTATCGATATTAGGTACTAAAATGTGTATTCTCTGTGTGTGTGTTTCAGATGGCTGTCTTGTGGGAAAAAATATTGCTTCAAACGGTCAGCGTTAACGTTCAACACAGTGATGTGACCCCAACTTCACAACACGATGTGGCTATAATGTCTGTATAAATGTTTAGCTTCCTGTGCAACAGATTGCTCTGATCTGTGTCAAAATCATGGAGAGACTGTTGAGACGTCATGGAATTTATCTGCTCCAGCCAGTGGTGTTGTAGCAAAACATGGATCAGGTGCCATATTGTAGTATATGAGCCGTTAAATATATATTTCAACAGGTAAACGGTACTGAGTTAGGCAAAAGATATATTTAACAATTATGATGCATTTTAAGCCAAAACAAATGGATCTAGATTTAAAAAATTAAATAATGCAGTCACAAGGTTACATGGAGAAATACGTGGATTAACTGGAAATATATCATATTGAGTATTGCTGACTACATGTAGATACTGTATAAATATATATTCTCTGCATCAACAGTGAACTATACTTGTATTCATGTAGTATTGCCCTGGGAATTCTGACAATAAACCATTGTACTTTTGCAGATGTCTCTATTTTGTTTTACAGTCTTCAGCAAATAATTGTTTTGGTTACTTTTCTTAAAAATGAGCCATTATTTTCAAAGTCACTGTTAAATGGTTCGTACTGTTGACTCTTTTCCCACCGGTGTCTTAACAGACAAAATAGAAAATCATGATGCAAACACATAAATCACTAAATTGTTTATTCCAATCAGCAGCAAATTACAGATTATTTAGAATGTGCAAAATTGAAACTGTTAAAAAAAAAAAAAAAGAAACTGGAATGGGTCACACATGCCAGCCACGCTGTCTCACTGAGAAGCAACTGGTCGGCCCCTCGTACTGGTCCTGGTTCAGCAGATCTTCAGCCTGCATCTCTGTAAATAGTGAGGCAAGGTCTGGTTTGGGTAGATCGTTTTCCCCTTGCCTAGATGAAAGACAAATGGGTGGTGGATAATTAAAACAAGTTTAAAACATATTTGAGAAATGAATGAATGAATGAATCTTTATTTCGGATAGATTAGATTAAAAGAAAGGAACAGAATAATAGGACAAAGTTGAAAAAAAAAATCCAATAAGGTCAAATTGAATGAATGAATCTTTATTTTGGATAGGTTATAAGTAACGATTAAAAAAAAGAAACAGAATAATATAACAAAGGGGGAAAGAAAATCCAACAAGGTCAAATTAGACAATAACTCCTCTGATTATACAGTTCAACATAAGTTATCTGAAACGGGTGATGGCTGAAGCCGCAGCTTATATTGCCCACCCATATTCCATCCAAGAATTCAAAAGAAAAACAAAACGAGTGATTACAATTCAGAACAAAGCTAAGACAAAACATGACAAAAAACTAAGCAACAGCACAACACAGACTGGATATGACAATCCTTATGTGATTTTACATATCGTTTTGTATATATGTTTGGAGTATTTCTTCATTTAGTTTTTGTTTAAATTGTCCAAGCATTGTACAGGATTTTAATTCAGGTCCAAAAGCGTTCCACAATCTGACTCCTTGCACTGAAACACAGTGTTGCTTGGTGGTAGTTCTCACTGAAGGTTTTTGAAATATACATGTTCCTCTGAAATGATATTGTTTCTCCCTTATTTGGAACAACTTTTGGATATTTGCAGGCAGTGATAGATTCTTCTCTTTAAACATTATTACTGCAGTTTTAAAGTCAACCATATCTTTCAACTTGATGCTTTTAATTTAAGAAAAAGTGGGTTTGCTGGTTCCCTGTAAGCAGCTTTGTTTATTATTCTAATAGCTCTCTTCTGAAGCATAAAGACTGGATATATGTTTGTTTTATATGTATTTCCCCATACTTCAGTACAATATGTCATGTATGGGAGTATTAATGAATGATACAAAGTCTATAGTGTGGGTTGATTCAGCAAATATTTCACTCTGTGTAGTATTGCGATTGATTTGCATATTTTACCTTTAATATAATTAATATGTGACTTCCAACACAGTGTTTTATTAATTATTACGCCACAGATTTTAATTTCGGATACCCTTTCAATCTCTACATCATTTACACTGAGTTTAGATACTGAGTTGTTGTGATGGTGTGAAATAACGTTATCAATAAAAGTTTAGCCACCGCTGTGTCGCCCTGGTTTCAAGTGTGGGTGGTGTTTTGTGCTTGTATTGCTAAATATAAAAGGAAGCATTACAATGGGTCTCAAATATTTGTCATGTGTTCTTTTACTGGATGAGTTTAAAGATGAAATACTATAAACTACACATCTAAACTAAATTCTAATGGTGACTGAACAACGCCCATTCCTCAAAGTGCAAGATACACTATTATGACTATAACTCAAAGGATCACAGAAATGATCTGATAAAAAAATAAATAAACAAATAAACAAAAATAAATAAACAAGCGGTTTACCTATACTTTAACTTAAAAAGCAAAAGATTTGACTATAAATGTGATTGATGTGTTGTTTACCTGTCACAATACTGCTGTCAAAACGTCGCCATTCCGAGCAGATCTTGTTTGGACTCTACAATCAAAATACACACACCTTAAGTTTATACATTGCACGAAAATGCAACATGTAAAAAACACCTTTTTAACCAGGATTACAACTAGCTTATTTCATCAGATATTGTCAACACAAGGCAACATACGACGTCGGACGTAGCATTGAGCTAGGTCATCGTTTAAACACGATTAAGTTTTCGTCTGTCCACAATGAACTTTCCACTGCTGGGAAATATAACGTAAAACATGAATATCACATCACTCACCGTCCTGTATATCACAATATCATGGCTTCAACTGCTGAAGTTGGGTGCGCCGCAGCTGTACCTTCAGTTCAATTCGGGTGGCTGGGTCTAATTCCCGGTGCATCTCCATGTATTTTCTAGTGCGTCTGCTTGTGCTCCCCACTGCAAGCTCAGTCTGCTTCCCTCTGCATTCTCTCATCAGCCGAAACGCACAGAAAACTCTGCTGGACTGCTGTGTTGATTTCTGCTGATTTCTGTTAAGCCATTCTATTGTTGTTATTTATAATATCACTTGTTCGCGGGCTCACGGATGAAAAATTGCAAATGGCGGCCAGCTAGCGATTCTGGAATGTCAGCGTAACGCCCACTCTCATGACGTTACGTCCAGACCAATCAGTGGCCAGCAGTGGGTTGACGTAACAATGCTGGTACGCTTTGGACCTGCTCTGGACCAAGGCTGAAAAAATAGGGACAGTTCCAATAAAACAGAACTGTAAGGACTTCCGGTGCCTAATGGAAAAGCGGACAAACCGTGCCGAACTGTACCGTACTGACCCTAGTGGAAAAGTGCCTTTACTCTACCCACTGACTTGTAATGAAGCTTTGAAGACAGGGTGATATTTGGGGGCACACAGGCGCGATGCGCAAGAGGTGGGTTATTATTAGGACAATTACATGAATTTACTCACCAAGAAGCCACCCATCTGCACAGTGCCAGGTTGAAGTTTGTTCCCAACAATGCTGTTCATTAGAATCATTAGGAAATCTGGCTCTTGCTGCAAATTGCGCTTTGATGTTGGCCTGTTCAACTGCATTGTATGGGAATATGATGTACTGGGTGACAGGCGGATAATGCCATCCCACACAGCTGGCATAGCTTGCTTGGCTCAGGTTTGACTCGGAAATTCTTGATGGGTCTGCCAGCTCCCTCTGGAATGCCTGTTGCCAGGAACCCCAGACTTGTCAGCACCTGCACTGGGATGGGCAGCGCATGGCTTCTTGCTGTGTCGCATTCCAAGAGTGGCCGTAGCTCTGAGCACAGTTCCACAGGGACTGCCCGTAGAAACCTAAACAAGCCAGTCATCATCCTGAGCCAGAAAATCTTCTGTCTCTAAATACCCTTTCTCTTCTCACTGTACGGTTTGCAATATTCTCTAATAATGCTCATACCATTGTTGTTAGAAATTTTCTGCACTTCGTTATGCTTGCTTTTATATTCACTCATCTAATTGCGCACACTTGGATGTTTGTTCATCATGTGTCTCTGGTGTGTACAATAATTTTCACGTCATTATCAGTCTCCCAACATCACCTCTTAAGTGTTGCCAATGGACCAATAACAGTAGAAACATACGTACGCCAGCCATGAAGTTAGCGTGGGGCTGCACATATTTCCACGGTCATTTCATTCCGTGGAAAAGGACATACGCTATGTTTTTGTGCGTAAGTACCCTTTGTACATGAGGCCCCAGGTTTCTGCCCATGGGGCCCAGCTGGGCTCAGCCCGAATGAGCCACATGGGTCCATCCACCAGTGGGCTCACGGCCTGCAGGAAGGGTCATGGGTGCTATATGGATTGGGCGGCATTCTGAGTTTTCTTTATTAGACTGCTGCCACCGTGACCAGGAACCCTCGATAAGCAGTAGAAAATGGAAGGGTGAATGAATGGATGTTAGTGGCCTGTTGCCCATTAGCTTAACCTGTTAAGGACCACTTCCGGCGCCACACGAGTAGGCTGCCTTTTTGCAACAGCGGATCAATTTCTGCCTATTTCTATTTACTATCTGGCTCTCTTGCCAATCTTTCTGATCTAGCGTCACCTTTATTCCATCCAAACACGTAGATCGCCCAAATATCTGCTGAGCCAGCGGACGGAGCCACTGTTTCTTGCAGGAGGCAGTACAATAGAGACCAGCTGTTAGCACTTAACCGGCCCACGATGCTAACGCAAAAACTCGACATACCGGGAGAAATAAGACGGAAACGGCGTGGATGTCGAGCTGGAGTAAGACGGCGGGCGAGGAATATAAGGTACAGACCCGTCCTCCCATCTGTTATTATGGGAAATGTTCGATCGCTACTCAGTAAGACTGATGAGCTAGCGGCTATCTCCCGCTACGAGAGCGTCTTCAGAGAGATTAGCTTGATGTTGTATACCGAGACATGGCTAACAGAACTAGCAACAGGTGCTAACATCGAACTGGAGGGTTTCCACGCAATACGGGCAGACCGGACACCAGACAGTGGGAAGACAAGGGGCGGAGGAGTGATAATGTATGTCAATAACAGCTGGTGCAGACCGGGACATACCACGGTTAAGGAACAGCACTGTAGCAAAGACATTGAGTTGCTAGCTGTTAGCATGCGGCCTACATATCTCCCGAGAGAATACTCACACGTGATCTGCATTGTTATTTATGCAAATCCGACGGCGAACGCTGGGACAGCGCGTGACGTCATCCACTCAGTAACTGGCAGGCTGCAGACAGAACATCCAGATGCTCTTCTCCTCATCTCAGGTGATTTCAAACATATTTCACTGTCCCCCATTCTACCCACGCTCACCCAGTATGTCACATGCCACACTAGAGACAATAAAACACTGGACTTATTTTATGCAAATACTAAGGAGGCGTACACCTCATCACCACTCCCCCCACTCGGGAGATCGGATCACAACTTGGTTCATCTCCTGCCGGTGTACAAACCCCTAGTATACAGACAACCTCCGGTCATACGCACGGTGAAGTTATGGTCTGAGGAGGCAATGGACGTGCCAAAGGACTGTTTTGAAATCACTGCTTGGGAGCAGCTCTGCGATCCACATGGTGAGGACATCGATGGCCTCACTCACACCATCACGGACTACATCGGCTTCTGTGTGGACAACACCGTACCCACCAAGACCATACGGTGTTGCTCGAACAACAAACCCTGGATCAACCCTGAGATAAAAACACTTCTGAGAGAGAAGAAGAGGATCTTCAGGTCGGGGAACAGGGAGATGCTGAAGTCCGTACAGAGGGAGCTAAGGAGGAAGATCAGAGAAGGCAAGGACAGCTTCAGGAAGAAGATGGAGGACAAGCTGCAACAGAGCAACATCGGCGGGGTCTGGAGAAACCTTAAAACCATCTCTGGGCTCCAGAATACCTCCCCCCCAGGCCACGGGGGACAGGGAGTGGGCGAATAATCTGAACCTGTTTTTTAATAGGTTTGACCAATTGCCCTCCCCCCCGACTGCACAACAACCACTGCTGCCTCTAAAGTCATCGAGACCTGCTGTCCACACCCCACTCCACCAACACCCCCTCACACCTAGCATACAGCCCCCCAGCCTGACCCTCACTAAGACCCAGGTGAGGACGGAGCTGAGGAAGATCAAGGCGAGGAAGGCCTCGGGACCGGACGGCATCAGCACGGAGCTCCTCAAGTCCTGTGCAGACTAGCTGTGTGGGATTGTGGAGCACATCTTCAACCTGAGCCTGAAGCTGGGGAGGGTACCACAGTTGTGGAAAACATCTTGTGTGGTACCTGTACCAAAGACTTCCCACCCCAAAGATCTGAACAGCTACAGACCAGTGGCCCTGACGTCTCACATGATGAAGACCCTGGAGAGACTGCTCCTTGCTCACCTCCGCCCCCTGGTGGGACCAGCGATGGATCCACTCCAGTTCGCCTACCAGCATGGCATTGGGGTGGAGGATGCGGTGATCTTCCTCCTTCACCGTTCTCTGTCCCACCTGGAGAAGCCCGGGAATGCGGTGAGGATCATGTTCTTTGACTTCTCCAGTGCTTTCAACACCATTCAGCCGATGATCCTGAAGGACAAGCTGCTGTGCGCAGGGGTGGACCAGCACCTGTCATCATGGATCCTGGACTACCTCACTAACCGGCCACAGTTTGTGAGAACCCGAGATTGTGTGTCTGACATGATCATCGGTAGCACGGGGCCCCCCAGAGAACGGTTTTGGCTCCCTTCCTTTTCACCCTTTATACTGCGGACTTCTCACACAACACAACACACTGCCATCTACAGAAGTTCTCTGACGACTCTGCGATCATCGGCCTCATCTCCAACGGGTTATGAAGCTGAGTACAGAGGACTTATCCAGGACTTTGTGGACTGGTGCCATCGGAACTGCCTCCAGATCAACGCGAGGAAAACTAAGGAGCTGGTGGTGGACTGCCGCAGGCAAGGACAACCCCTCACAGCACCAGTAAACATACAGGGAACAGACATTGAGATGGTGACATCCTACAAGTACCTTGGTGTTCATCTGAACAATAAACTAGACTGGTCACACAATACCGACGCACTCTACAAGAAGGGACAGCGCAGGTTGTTCCTACTGAGGAGGCTCAGGTCTTTTGGTGTACAAGGGGTGCTGCTGGAGACATTCTACAGCACGGTGGTGGCATCAGCCATCACTTTTGGTGTGGTCTGCTGTGGCAGTGGCATTACAGCAGCCGATAGGAAGAGACTGAACAAACTGATCAAGAAAGCTAGATCTGTCCTGGAGCAATGCCTTGACCCAGTGGAGGAGATAGGAGAGAGAAGGATGGTGGCTAAACTGTCATCTCTGCTGGAATCCGAGTCCCACCCTATGCAGGACATATTGAATGCACTGAGGAGCTCATTTAGCAGTAGACTACATCATCCTAGGTGAGCAACCGAGAGGTTTCGCAGGTCCTTCCTACCTACGGCTGTCAGACTGTATAACCTAAGCAGGGCTGCTCGCAGAGATAGCAAAAAAAAACGTGACGACCTAATAGTATTGAATGCAAAAGACGCAACAGACTTACACAAATGGTCCCCTCCAGTATACAACTAGGATAATATCAGTCGCTACAGAGGGTGACAATATGTATGGGTACATATTCATACTATGTAGGATAACTAAGTAGACGGTGATGCTGTTTATTCCATCTTGCTACAATGCTCCGCACTTTGTATATATATTTATATATTTATGTGTACGTGCAGTGGGGCAAAAAAGTATTTAGTCAGCCACCATTTGTGCAAGTTCTCCCACTTAAAAGATGAGAGAGGTCTCCAATTTTCATCATGGGTATACCTCAACTATGAGAGACAACATGAGAAAAAAAAAATCCAGAAAATCACATTGAAGGATTTTTAATGAATTAATTGGTAAATTCCTCAGTAAAATAAGTATTTGGTCACCTACAAACAAGCAAGATTTCTGGCTCTCACAGACCTGTAACTTCTTCTTTAAGAGGCTCCTCTGTCCTCCACTCGTTACCTGTATTAATGGCACCTGTTTGAACTCGTTATCAGTATAAGAGACACCTGTCCACAACCTCAGACAGTCAGACTCCAAACTCCACTATGGCCAAGACCAAAGAGCTGTCAAAGGACACCAGAAACAAAATTGTAGACCTGCACCAGGCTGGGAAGACTGAATCTGCAATAGGTAAGCAGCTTGGTGTGAAGAAATCAACTGTGGGAGCAATTATTAGAAAATGGAAGACATACAAGACCACTGATAATCTCCCTCGATCTGGGGCTCCACACAAGATCTCACCCCGTGGGGTCAAAATTATCACAAGAACGGTGAGCAAAAATCCCAGAACCACATGGGGGGACCTAGTGAATGGCCTGCAGACAGCTGGGACCAAAGTAACAAAGGCTACATCAGAAACACACTACACCGCCAGGGACTCAAATCCTGCAGTGCCAGATGTGTCCCCCTGCTTAAGCCAGTACATGTCCAGGCCCGTCTGAAGTTTGCTAGAGAGCATTTGGATGATCCAGAAGAGGACTGGGAGAATGTCATATGGTCAGATGAAACCAAAATAGAACTTTTTGGTAAAAACTCAACTTGTCGTGTTTGGAGGAGAAAGAACACCATACCTACTGTGAAGCATGGGGGTGGAAACATCATACTTTGGGGCTGTTTTTCTGCAAAGGGACCAGGACGACTGATCCGTGTAAAGATAGAATGAATGGGGCCATGTATCGTGAGATTTTGAGTGAAAACCTCCTTCCACCAGCAAGGGCATTGAAGATGAAACGTGGCTGGGTCTTCCAGCATGACCATGATCCCAAACACACTGCCCCAGCAACGAAGGAGTGGCTTTGTAAGAAGTATTTCAAGGTCCTGGAGTAGCCTAGCCAGTCTCCAGATCTCAACCCCATAGAAAATCTTTGGAGGGAGTTGAAAGTCTGTGTTGCCCAGTGACAGCCCCAAAACATCACTGCTCTAGAGGAGATCTGCATGGAGGAATGGGCCAAAATACCAGCAACAGTGTGTGAAAACCTTGTGAAAACTTACAGAAAACGTTTGACCTCTGTCATTGCCAACAAAGGGTATATAACAAAGTATTGAGATGAACTTTTGTTATTGACCAAATACTTCTTTTACCGAGGAATTTACCAATTAATTCATTAAAAATCCTTTAGTGTGATTTTCTGGATTTTTTTTTCTCATTTTGTCTCTCATAGTTGAGGTATACCTATGATGAAAATCGGAGACCTCTCTCATCTTTTAAGTGGGAGAACTTGCACAATTGGTGGCTGACTAAATACTTTTTTACCCCACTGTATGTATATCCACTGCTCTTATTTATATTTTTCGTATCTTCTTAATTATTGCTCTGAGTGTTGCTATCCCTGTGCTGTTGCAATCCTGGAATTTCCCCATTGTGGGACTAATAAAGGCTTATCTTATCTTAAACTCTGTTCAACTTCCCTAAAAACGCCTAAAAATAACATGTCCAAAGTAAATCAAAAGCTGTTCTTCAACCCTTTGCAGCATCTTCATGGGGTTGGTCTCATTTAAAAGAAAACACTCTGAATTTTTTGGCAAAACAGTCATAATCTCTCTAAGTGCTCCTGCCACTGAGTAACATTCATCTAAACATACTGAATTTGAAGAAAATAAAAGTTCACCTGGGTGTTTTTTTAGATACAGATGCTTTTAAATAACATACAGCTGTCAGATACTTGCTGGAAAATACAACAGAAATGTAGAACCAAGTGTTTTCAAGCTCAGGTCAAAATTTTGTCACAATACCGCAAAAAGTGAATATATTTCATAGCTTTTTTCTCAGGTTGTAACAAGGCATTCTTGGAACCGTGCCAAATAGCACAGTTTGAAAAACTGTGTTCCAGAGTTCACTATCTCAGCAGTTTGCACAGTAAAACCGAGGGGTAACAACCCAGTCATACACAGCACAGTTCCTGTTTTTTTTTTTTACAGGCAAAAATAGCCTACAGTGTAAGAAAAATTATGCGAAAAATTAATACATTTCAATAAAGTATACACAAAAAACAACCCTCTCCCCTCCAATTTTTCCAGAGTTCACTATCTCACCAGTTTACACAGATACAGGTCAACTGGACCCCTGACCAAGTGCGCACCCCAGGTGGACCACGGAATCCAATCTGTACATGTACAGGTGCATTCTCCATCCAGTGATTTATAAATGCTGCCCCAGATGAAAACCAGTCTGTGGGACTATAATGTTCTGAATGAGGCTTTAGAAAATTATGAATCACTTTGTAAATCACTGGATTGAAAATGTACAGATTGAATACCAAGGTCCACCTGGGGTGCTCACAATAGTGTGCTCACATGGTCAGGGCTCCGTTTCACCAGATCACGTTTACACAGTAAAACAAAGGCATAATAACCCAGACATACAGTACACAGCACAGTTCCTTTTTTTTTTACAGGAAAAAATAGCCTACAGTGAAATAAAAATTATACAAAAAATTATTAAATTTTTCTGCAATATACACAGTAACAAATACCCCCCCCCCCCCCCTCCTAATGGTGCACACAAAAATGTTGCCATGCGGGACCCTTGTAATTACCGATTGGTCGAAAGTTATTTTTATTACTATTTTATCGATAAAGAATAATTTAGATTATAAGACTTACCTGTCCACAACTGCACAGTATCACAAAGGACTGCGTGTCACACAGCGGCGGAGTCAAAAGAGATTTTACGCACGAGAACACATGTTATTTTACCGGAAATATAAACACTGAACTGTGCATGTAGGGCGTCATTGAAGTCAGAAATTGATTGGCTAAACGACACGTCCATCATCAGATTACTCGGCTTCAATTGGCTCGTTGTATTCGTGGTCGTTGATGGGCAGATACTTCTTGCTAGGTTTATGATCATTGATTATTCAAGGTTTAAAAACCCAAATCAAGGCTCTTGTTGGTCGAATGAGATGTCAATCTCATTCTAAACCAATCAAACACTCCTTTGGCTTTCTGTTTACAACTTTTTTTTCAGTGCGCACTGAGACGCACTAAGACGCAGAGACGTGACCGCCCCCGGAATCTCCCGAGTTTAACAGGTTTTAATTAGTTACAGCATATCCTCCAGCCGTTTCTTTTTAGTACCATTTACATTTCCTTTCTTTTGTTGCCCTGCCACAACCCTTTAGATGTGTTGCTGCCATTAAATTGGAATAGTAAATTTATCACTTTCAGCATCTTATGCTTTGTTATGTTGTGAATGAAATGAAGGTTTATGAGATTTGCAAATCATTGCATTCTATTTTTTATTTAGATTTTACATAGTGTCACACCTTTTGGGAATTGGGGTTGCAAACCAGTCAGGATGCTTCAGTGTTTGTATGAATGGTAGATGAATGACAGAATGCATGTAGCTATTTTTTTTTTTTTTTTTTTTTTTTTTTTTTTGTTACTTATTTGTACCCGTAGGTAGACTTGGTTTGCAGTCTGGTGACAAGCCACCGGCTGCTGGTCGCTGCGTGCGCGAGCGCCCTAAACCTACATGTTTTTGGTATGCGGGAGGAAACCGGAGAAATCCCGGAGTAAACCCACGCAACACGGGGAGAACATGCAAACTCCACACAGCTCACTGTTGGTCGGGGGCTGGAATCAAACCCACGATCTCATGATCCCCGCGATCCCCCGGCCGAGGGTAAAACTGTGCTGCCACAGTGCTAAACCACTGCGCCACCGTGCAGCCAGCTATCACATCAAAGGTTAAAGACATATACATAGATGGTACCTCAGAAATTTGTTCTTTGGTTTTTCTTTGATTGATGTTTCTGCACAAAGGTTTAGTCCCACAGGAGAACCGGCATAGCCAAAACACATTTTCTGTCAATCACCTGCCCTCTTTTGCTGTTATTTTGATGCTGTGAAGTTTATCCACTGCAAAGTTCATCATGATTATCTCATATTTTGTTTGTCTTGGGCAGGGCAAGACTGTTGGTAAAGGGGAAAAAATGTATAGTCCAGCTCCAAAAGTCTTATTGGAACAAACAAAATGCAAACCTACTATTAAATTTGCATTGATTTTTATCATTGAATCAAATTAGTAAGGGTTGCATGAAATCTCAACTTGGGGATGATAATTATTATCTTTTTGTCAGTTGCCACATGTGATTTCTGATTACACATGCAGTAGGCATAGAAAAGAATTGCCTCCCCCCCTTCAAAATAATTACATTTAATTGCTTTGCAGCCTGACATGAAGACAGACACAATTTTTAGCTCATTCTGGCGAAGCCAAAAGGAGCCAAAATTCAGCGTCTGTCGTCCGTCTGCCCATCCATCCATATTTCACGGGAATCGTTACTGCTCCTAAGCAATTACCCCATTGGTCACCAAACTCACCCACAATGATCCTCAGGTAGGTCTACATCCAGGTTGTGCTCAAGGTCAAAGGTCAGGAGATCTGGACACTTATGTGATTTCAGAAAAATCACTACTCCTCCCAGGAAATTGCCTTGATGCTCGCCAAACTTATTCACAAAGATCCTCAGGTAGGCCTGGATCCAGGTTGAGGTCAAGGTCATTGACAAAGGTCAGGAGATTTGGGCATTTATGATTTCATGAAAAAAACGTTACTTGTTCAATGTCATTGACAACCTTGATGAGTCTGCATTTAGGCTGTATTTAAGGTCAAGGCCACCGGTCACGAGATCTAAGCATTCTAGGGGTTATTTTGTCAGACTAGACTGAGCTGCTCCACCACTGGGTTATAGCTCCATTGAGGTAATTAATGCGCTTATACAGTTTTTTTTTTATTAATTTTAATACAACTTCTTAAGTGAAATGTATTGCTTTGTCTTTGTTTGTTTGTTTCTTAAAGTATCACAATACTAGTGTCTCTAAATTATGCCTCGGTGAAAACGGGAGGTATACGGTAATTACTCAATTTGTCTTTGTGTGGTTGTATCTGTCTGCCTCTCTGTTTCAGCTTGCCCGGTCAAAATTAAATGGAACTAAAGACTCGTATCATTGTATCGCCATATTTTCTCGACTTTTAATTTGCCAGAATTTCGAGATGAGGCTTTGTTTTCAAAATAAGCAGAAATTTAACTCACCATTGCCGTGTAATGGAGCCGCAGAAAAAGGTATTGTAATAACTATGTCGGGCCACTAGAGGTGGGAGTGCAACTTTTTTTTTACAGCCCATGGATAACTTCTTAAACATAGTGGACCACAATGGATAGCTGAGGAAAGCAAAAAAAAACCTTTAAAAGTAAGTTTTCTGCTTAAATTATGCAGCGATTTCACTATTAAAACACTAATTACGCCTACAACTGCAACATTTGACTTTTTAAAGCTTATGTTGTGTCACATTATTTTTCTCATTGGTAAAAACTACAAGTCCCATACTGCTCCCCTCTAAAACATGTCAGTGTAACAGGCCAAATTAACCCCCACTCAGATTAAATCCAGGGGATAAACTGACCAAAGCCAAACTATAACCGGGGGTGTAAAAGAGCCTAGGCCAGACTATACCCCTCCAGGCCAGAATATACCCCTCTTGTGTAAAGAGGTTTTGGTTGTATTTACACAGTATACTTACAACACAACACGTCATGACATCACTACGTTATGTTACCTTACGTTATTATCAGCTAATCTGACCACTTTTTTCCATTTTGTAAAATGGCATATACAGTATATCGAAATATATGACACGCCTGCCCTTCCCACTTTTAGGCACAAGTAAATATTTTTCTACTATAATATTAAAACCATATCTCAGTGTTTAAAACTTTAAATCGTCTGTCAGCATCAAACAAGCATAGCATTTAGAATCCGCATATTCAGTTTCACTTTCCATTTTTAAATTTTTTTGCCGCTCCAAACGTATACCAAACGTGATGAAAATTTTCCGAAAAACTTGACAGAAATTGTTTATCATAACTCTGGTTTTACTTACCCTATCAACACAGTTTAAAAACTGGGAGAGTGTTTCGAATCTGCACTTTCAACACAAGTTGAAATGGCAGTGCTGCAAGGCTGCGTCTTGCTTGTACCTCGTCCTAAAGCAGTCACATGATTTGGACGTGCTGGCGGGACTTTTCACAGCCATGGAAGACCAACTGTATGACCACCTTTTGACATTCTACACCACAACACAACAAAAGTACCCCCTGTGTATCTATGATCTGCCTCTCTTTGGGACCGGCGGGGGATAAAAAAAATTAAGTAATTCTTTTGTATATCACTCAACACTGCTGATATCATGGGGGGTATGAATTGTTGGTGACATTAATTATGCCTCGGTGCAAAGCAACATAGGCATACCATAATCACTACATGCGTCTGTGTGTATCTGTCTGTCTGTTTGTTACCACCTTGTCAGCTGGCCTGGTCAAAATCAATTGGAACTAAAGGCTTGTATCATTGTATCACCATATTTTATCAAATTTTTATTTGCCAAAATTTACACATATGGCTTTATCAAAATAAACACTAATTTAACTCACCTTTACCGTCACTGCAGCTGGGAAAAAAGGTATTGTAATAACTATGCCAGGCCAGTAGAGGTGGCAGTGCATCTTTTTTACAGGCCTCCCATGGCTCCCTGCCACAGGCACCGAGGCATCAGCACCTTGGTGCTTTCATTGATACAGTATCACTACCACAACATATCACAATATTATGATGCATCAATTATTTTTTTTTTGCACATTCCCACGGGGTCATGTGCAAAAGTCTAGCCACCAGACTTAATAGTTAGGCATTTCAATTGAAATATCACCAGAATATGCTATTTGTCAAGGGGTTCCCACATTTTTGCATACCATATGCTGTGTAACATGGGGATGCTGAATTTGGCCAGAAAATGGAATTTGAATGTCCGGCATCATCAGCACAGAGGAGGAATAAAATGGTTGGTTCAATTCAGGACAAACAATCTTGCAGTAGCAAAAGAATGTAACAAAAAATATATGAGATAATCACATTTAAACCCAGCCACAGGGGGTGCACAAGCCAGTATACTGCTAGTGCCGGTCCCAAACCTGGGTAAATGAGGAGGGTTGTGTCAGAAAGGGCATCCGATGTAAAACTTCTGCCAAATCAAACAGGCAGATCATGACGAATGAGACATTCATACTGGATCAGTTGAGGCCTGGGTTAACGACGACTGCCACCAGAACAGGGTGTCAGTGGAAATTGAGCTACTGTTAGTCGAAGATCGAGGAGCAGGAGAGGGGGAAGGTGTGTTAAGCTGAATTTATGCATCCGTCGACGCAGTATCCCCCTGCGTCGCCCGATGTGCACCTCTCTAGAGAAGGATAAGATAAGCCTTTATTAGCCCCACAAAGGGGAAATTACAGGATTGCAGCAGCAAAGGCATAGCAGCACTCAGAGCAATAGTAAATAAGATAAGAATAGGTTAGCCAAAGCAGTAAATAAATAAGTATACATATGTACACAGTTATACACACAGTGCAGGAGCATTGCCGTTAGATGGCATCGACAGCATTACAGTTATCGCCCTTTTCCACTAGTACCTGTTTGGCCCGGTACAGTACGGTTCAGTTTAGTTCAGTTCGGTCCGCTTGTGTTTCCATTACACCAGAGTACCGCTTGATGTGGGTGGGATTTGTTACAGGGAGGCGGCGCAACCCTCCTGTTATGTAAAACAAGCGATCCAGGCAAAACACAAGATGGCAGGATACGAGGTGACTGCGGTCTCTGGCTTTTTTTTTGCCAGAGTAAAGGCAGAAAAGGAGCGCAGAAGGCTATAGGCGGCGAGACGACACACTCTGGAAAAGTACTGGAACGTTTAGGAAACCATATAGAGCAGTATAAAGCGGAAGACATGAGGATATGAACTACATGAACTACATCACATATGAATGTAAGCTACGTAATGATTGCGAATGCTACTTTGCTTTAAGTCCGCCGTACTACATTGTAATGTCGGCAAGTTATTGCTATTAGGTACTAAAATATGTATTCTGTGTGTGTGTGTTTTAGATGACTCTCTTGTGGCAAAATTATCACTTCAAACCGTGGGTCTGGGCGTTCAACACAGGCTCCCAGTGATGAGATGTCACCCCAGCTTCACGAACGCGCACTGGTTACAGAACTTCAGATTGTCTGTAGAAATGTTTAGCTTCCTGTGCAACAAATTGCTCTGATCTGTGTGAAAATCATGGAGATACTGTTGAGATGTCATGGGATGTACCTGCTCCAGCCGGCGGTATCATGACAAAACATGATCAGCTGCCAAAACTTGATCTCCAGGTGCCATATTATAGTTATGGGGTTATATTAGCTGTAAAATATATATTTCAACAGGTAAACAGTACTGAGTTAGGTATAATAAGATATATTTAACAATTATGATGCAGTTTAAGCCAAAACAAACTGGATCTAGGATTAAAAGCAATTAAAATAATGCACTCACAAGGTTACATGGAGAAATACATGGATTTACTGGATATATATCATATTGAGTATTGCTGACTACATGTAGATACTGTATAAATATATATTCTCTGCATCAACAGTGAACTATACATGTATTCATTAAGTATAGCACTAGGAATTTTGACAATAAACCTTTGTACATTTTGCAGATCTGTCTCCACTTTTGTTTTATGTGTGAAGGTTACCACCAAGTGACACAAATTAAATACTAAAAGACTGAAAACGCTAAGAACAATCCAGCAGTTGAGAAATCACTTTTGGTTTGGTGTAAATCTGCCAACAGAATTATGAGCCATAAAGCAGTTTGTGTTAAAATGTTAAGTCCCATTAACCCTTTAACTGCCAAATTTGCCATATGGCGCCTGGGGAAACGCAAGGCAACTCAAGGCCCCCCTAGTGGTCAAGAGTGGTAAAAAAATGTTGTCAATAAAATAGTTCAGATTTTCAAGGCTATAACTTGAAAGTTACAAGAGATAATGGCTTACTGTCAATTAGAAGATGTAGAATATGATCCAAAGTTTCAGATAAGAATAAATTTATGCATCTAATTTGCATAATGTTGCGGCAGCTATATAAATTACATAACTCAGTCAAAAGTGGACTTTGGACACATTTACATAAAGAATGGTCCGTTTTTTTGACGCCCATTTGTCTACAGGGGTATTTTTTTTTTTTTTGAGGTATGTTTGTATCTAATCTTCAAAGTATATGAACCAGAAAGTCAATAAAATGTAAAAAAAAAACATATTTCTGTTACCGGTAGGGGGGCTCACCCGCCCACGTGACCGGTCCGTTTTCGTCCATCGTAGCCGATGTTTGTGTTTGCTCAGCCATTTACACCGTGTACCACATCTACAAACTCTTATGATTACCCCACGTGAATTTCGTTTGTATTACGTGGATGTTTTTTCTGTTTGGTGCATTATTCCTGTGGGAATCCATGCCGCCCGTGGGTGCCGCCATCTTGGGAATGGGAGCTCAGTTTTTTGTTACATCGAGGTCGATGTAACACATTTACTTAGTAATTTACACCTGTGTACCACATCTACAAACTCTTATGATTATCCCACGTGAATTTCGTTTGTATTACGCGGCTGTTTTTCCCGTTTCATGCAGTTTCCGTCATCATATGCTGTTGCAATGACCAAACACGGCGGCATCCACATTGGTGTGTTAGCTCAAAGCGGAAAAAGGAAAAAGAATAATGAGGATTTCTCCTTCTTTGCTATATTCCATGTCAGCCATGATTCCTTCGGCTCGTGTCTGCCACCTTCTAAACTGTCAGATCAATAGAGATTAGTACAAATTCTCAGTATAGCCGGGGGACGTCAATAAGTTGACATGTGCAGTTGCTGCGCTGTGTCACTGGGGGCGCATGACCCGTCCATTTAATCTGGGCAGTTAAAGGGTTAAACCCTAAACCAGGGGTGTCCAATCATTCACCAAGGAGGGCCATGACCCTGCAGGTTTTCTCTTCTACCCAGTCTCTTCAGCAGGTGTTTTCATTGATCAGCAGTCAGTGGGAAGAAATTCAGTGGAATCTGCTGTTGAAGATGCTGGTTGGAGGTAAAGCCAGCAGGGTCTTGGCCCTCCATGGCACATGATTGGACACCCCTGCCCTAACCCATTATTAGAAAATACAGATGCTAATATGGCCCAGAATTCCTCCATATGCTGGTACTATCACTGAAGTGTGCAGTGTCTTCTGCACTGGCACATCCAACAATACAGTCTTCAGTAAATAAAATAACTGTTTTGGTTACTTTTTCTTAAAAATGAGCCATTATTTTCAAAGTCACTGATAAATGGTTTGTACTGTTGACTCTTTTCCCACTGGTGTCTTAACAGACAAAATACAAAATCATGATACAAACACATAAGTCTCTAAATTGTTTATTACAATCAGCAGCAAATTCCAGATTATTTATAATGTGCAAAATTCAAACTGAAAAAAAAAAATAGAATGGGTCACACGCTGGCCACGCTGCCTCACTGAGAAGCAACTGGATGTGCCGCTCACACTGGTCCCGGTTCACCAGATCTTTAGCCTGCATTTCTGTAGTGACGCACGGTCCGGTTTGGGGTGGATCGTTTTCCTCTTGCCTAGACGAAAGACAGAAATGGGTGGTGGTTAATTAAAGCAAGTTTAAAACATATTTGAGAAATAAACTTGTTGCTAAAAGCCAGTGGTGGAATATGACAATAAAGTCTTTTGTTCGTTCAAGTAGGTTCATTTTGTCTTCTTTTAATTATTTACCTTTTGTTCTTATTAAAGACAAAAATAGAAAGGAGATGCCTTTACCTTCTTAACATGTTTCGACTGTGCACTGCAGCCTTCGTCAGAAGAGTCAGCTGATTGCTGCCAGGTGACATTTTATCAGCTGACTTTCGTAGGAAGGGCCAGCTCAGCAGACCTGTCAGATCCACCGAGCCGGCCCCGCTTTCCGCCGTCAGATGGTCTCTGGAGAATGTGATCCCAGGTGTGGGAAAGCATAAAGGTCCCTCATCTCGGTTCATGGTGTCTTTTCCCTGCTTCCTGATTTCTATGGCCTCCTTGATCCAGCGTTTGTGTCTGTTGCTCTCTGATCCAATAATTTTTGCATTGTCCCAGTCCATGATGTGATTATTTCTTTTGCAGTGATCTGATATTGTGATTTTAATGTTTCTTGTTCTGCATTTTCTTTTTGTGATCTTGTGAGTCGTCCTTGTGCTTCCTTCTCACATTCCTTCTGGTGTTCTTTTTTTCTTGTGGTGAATGATCTTCCACTTTCTCCAATGTAGGTTTTGTTGCATGATCTGCATGATATTTCATATATTACATTTCATTTTTTGTCTTGTTCTATTCTGTCCTTGGGGTGTACTAATAACTCTCTTAATTTTTTGTGTAGTTTTACTGCTGTGCTTATTTTGTATTTTTTCATGATCCTTTGAATTGGTTCCGTGATCCCTCGGATGTATGGTATAGTTATGGTGTCCTTGTTTTTGTTTTCGGCTTTTTTTCTGTGTCTTATTTCCTGTTTGTTTTCTTTGTTTTTGACTTGCTGTTTCCCTTTGTTTATGGCCCATACTGGATATTGGCAGCGTATAAGTGCATGTTTTATGTGGTTTTCCTCCTCCTGTCTGTCTTCTTGGTCTGTGATGATGGTGGCCCGTTCATATAACGTCCTGACAACTGGTAGTTTGTGTGCTGTGGGGTGTTCTGATGTCCATAGTAGGTATTGATCTGTGTGGGCTGGTTTCCTGTAGACTGTGATTTTTATGCTGCCGTCATCGTTGTGGTGGATTTTCATGTCCAGAAAGGCTATGGTGCCATTTACCTCCTCTTTGTGTGTGAATTTTATATTCCCAGTGCTGTCCGTGCTATTCAGGTGGTCAGTGAGTTCTTGTGTGTATCCTTTCCTTATTTTCTCCAGAATGTCGTCCACGTATCTCTTCCAAAGGGTGGGTTTGCATTGTGTAGGTGCTGCGTTGATGGCATTGTTTTCCAGATCCTCCGTGAAAAAGCTGCTCATAATAGCTGATAGTGGGTCTCCCATTGCAAATCCTTCTTTTTGTCTGTAGATTTTTCCTCTGTATTGAAAATAGGTGGATTTTGCAACAAATTGTAATAGTTCAGATATGTCGTGAACTGTGAGATTGGTGCGTCTTTTAAGGGTACTGTCATTACTGAGGCGTTCTTGCAATATATGTAGTGTGACATCAACAGGTGTCTTTGTGAATAATGAAATGACATCATGTGAAATGAGGATCTCGTCTGATTCTGTTTTCATATTTTTGAGTTCTTGTGCTAGCTCTTTTGAGTTTTTGCAGTGGAAATCTGATAGTCCAAGTTTGATGATTTCAACCAGGGCTTCTGATAAGTTGTACATGACTGATCCAGTACTGTCTATTATTGGCCGCAGTGGGATATCCTTTTTATGTATTTTTGGGGTTCCATAGATCCGGGGGGTGATGCTGGCTGTGGGAATCAGGTGATCATATGCGTCCTTTGTGATTTTTTTACTTTCTAATAGGGGTTTGAGAAGGGCTTTTAGCATTTTTTTCTTTTCTTCTGTGGGGTTTGTTTTAATGATTTCGTATGTGCTGTCATCTGCCAACATGGTTTCCATCTGTTTTTCATATGTTTCCATGTCCAATATTACTGTCGTTCTGCCTTTATCTGATGGGAGGATTGTGATTGTTTTATCTGTCTTGAGTGAGGTTAATGCTTTTTCTTCTTCTTTTGTAACGTTGCTTTGTGGTAATTTGGCCGTTTTGAGGATTCCTGCGACTGCGTTCCGGAGTGATGCTTTTTCCCCTTGGTCCTGGATTTTTTCACATGCGAGTTCTGTTGGGAGGATGTATTCTTCGTGGGGTATTCTGGCTGGTGTGACGGCGAAGTTCAGTCCTCTGCTCAGCACTGTTTTCTCCGTGTCCGTGAGTGTGCGTGTGTGTTTGGAAGAGATACGTGGATGACATTCTAAGCACAGCAGTAAAACTACACAAAAAATTAAGAGAGTTATTAGTACACCCCAAGGACAGAATAGAACAAGACAAAAAATGCAATGTAATATATGAAATATCATGCAGATCTTGGAACAAAACCTACATTGGAGAAAGTGGAAGATCATTCACCACAAGAAAAAAAGAACACCAGAAGGAATGTGAGAAGGAAACACAAGGACGACTCACAAGATCACAAAAAGAAAAGGCAGAACAAGAAACATTAAAATCAGCAATATCAGATCACTGCAAAAGAAATAATCACATCATGGATTGGGACAACGCAAAAATTATTGGATCAGAGAGCAACAGACACAAACACTGGATCAAGGAGGCCATAGAAATCAGGAAGCGGGGAAAAGACACCATGAACCGAGATGAGGGGGCCTTTATGCTTTCCCACACCTGGGATCACATTCTCCAGAGACCATCTGACGGCGGAAAGCGGGGCCGGCTCGGTGGATCTGACAGGTCTGCCGAGCTGGCCCCGCCTACGAAAGTCAGCTGATAAAATGTCACCTGGCAGCAATCAGCTGACTCTTCTGACGAAGGCTGCAGTGCACAGTCGAAACATGTTAACCTCTTGCACTCCGTTGTACCGGGGACGGGCAAGTCTCTGCGTCCTAGAGCGCACGAGGGCGCTCTCGTGCGCTCTAGGACGCATGATGGAGATGGTGATGTAGGTGGTGATGGCGTCCAAGCGCGCACTGAAAATAAAAGCTGCAGACACAGCCGCGAACAGATTAGTTCATCTGATTGACCTCTCATTCGACTAATAAGAGCCTTGAATTGGGTTTCTGAAACCTTGAAGAACCAATGACTGAAAACCTAGCAAGAAGGACCCGCCTACCCACGCTGTGAATGCAGTGAGCCAATTGAAGCAGAGAAGTTCGCGAGCTGTTTTTTTTTAAGGCTGGGTGAAGACTGACTGCTGCAGCGGATCAAAAAAGGACCCGCAGGAAGAACCCCACAGACCCAGTAGCACGAAGACCATCCACAAATGCAACCTGTGTGACAGGGAGTGCCATTCGCGCATCGGCATTTTCGGCCACAGGCGGTGCTTATTTTGTTTTGGTTCCAGCAGAGTAGACGTTATGATTTCTTCCATGGTCATAGACCGACGGAGGCTGACGACGGAGGCTGAGTGACACACACGCCTTCGCCAGTCTTTTTTTAATTGCTACTGTTATTTGTTTTGAAAAATCGTTCGCCAAAAACCGCAATCATGGAAGCACAAAACCGCAATAATGGAATTATGTTTTGATCGGGTCGCGAGACCAGAACCACGACAATGGGGAAGAGAAGTTCGCCAGGACACTGCTGTGAAGAGGTAAGGTGTTATAAGCTAAATTATTCTTTATTCCTGAAAATTGTAATCCGCTATTCTTCTGTAGCGAGGGGGGGGGGGGGAAGCCGCGGTGAATGAGCTGCTGTCCCACATCCCACATGAGGCTAATCCGTCATGTAGCGATGGCCGATGTCCATCCTCTGTAGCGAGGGGGGGAGCAAACCCCCCACACACACAGACACACACACAGCCCTGAGTGTGACCTTTCATTAGAGCCCAAAATGAAGCTTCTACATTGAAGCATTCAAAAGTTACAGACGTTTTTCCAAACTGTGCCATTTGGCACAATTTGCCACAGTTCCAAAACGCCTAGGAACAGCCTGAGGAAAAAGCTGTGTAATATATTCATTTTTTGTGGTATTGTTACCAAATTTGGATCTCAGCTTGATAACACTTGGTTCTACATTTCTGTTGCATTATCCAGCCGGATCGGACAGCTGTGTGTTATTTGCAAGCATTTGTATCCAAAAAAAACACCCAGGCCAAATTTATTTTCTTCAAGTTCAGTATGTTTAGATGACTGTAACTCAGTGGCCGGAGCACGTAGAGAGATTATGTTTTTTTTTGCCAAAAAATTAAAAGTGTTTTCTTTTAAATGAGACCAACCCCATGAAGATGCTGCAAAGGGTTGAAGAACAACTTTCGATTTACTTTGGGCACGTTATTTTTTGGCGTTTTTAGGAAAATTAACCGGAGTGCAAGGGGTTAAGAAGGTAAAGACATCTCCTTTCTATTTTTGTCTTTAATAAGAACAAAAGGTAAATAAAGTCTTTTGTTGTTGTATTTAACCACAATTGTCATGTAGCTGTGCTTCAGTAAAGTAGATTTTACAAGGGCTGGGTTATGTTTAAAATCATTTGTTTTACTGTGGCCTCAGCAATCAGAATGAGTTGATACCTTCAATTGAATGGAATCTAGTACTTTTACTGAAGGTGTGCATCCCAGAATATGGAGTCGCTCAGTCAAAATATGTAATTTTTATCAATAAAAGTTTAGCCACCAAAGTGCAAGATACACTATTATGAATATAACTCACAAAGAATCACACAAGTGATCTGAAAAAAAATAAATAAATAAACAAGCGGTTTATTTTACAGTGGCTAATATTGGATGTGCCATTCATTTTCAATTATTCTGAAATTAATATTCACACCATCAAATAAATCTCAGTTCATTCCCTTTCATATTAAGTGGAAATTGTGCTACTTTAATTTTGGCACTTTACCTATACTTTAACTTAAAAAGCAAATGATTTGAGTACTTTGTCCACCACTACTAAAAATAACGGGATGTACAACTTACCACTCATAACAGCTAACCATTGTCAGTGTCACAGCAGATGCTGGTCGGACTCTTGAACGAAAATACACACAATTTAAGTACATGCACAGCACAAAATTGCAACATGTAAAAAAACACCTTTCTCACCAGGATTACAACTAGCTTATTTCATCAGATATTGTCAACACAAGCGTAAAATACAAGGAGAGCACGGCGTTAGCATTGACGGCTAACTAGCTAGCTCATCTACACACAAGCGACAACGTTGTTGTCCGTTCAAAGTGAACTTTCCACTGCTGGGATAAATAACGTAAAAGATGCATAATATCACATCATATCGCATCACTCACTGTCCTCTGTATCCTAATATCACGGCTTTCAACTGCTGAAGTTGGGTGCTCCCGCAGCCGTAAATTCATTTCAGGTGGCTCCATCTAGTTCCCTCTGGATTCTCTCATCAGCCGAAAGGCACAGAAAACTCTGCTGGACCGCGGTGTTGATTTCTGTGGGTCTGATTTCCGTGAAGCCATTCTATTGTTGTTATTTATAATGGCGCTTGCTTGCTGGCTCACGGATGAATCTTTGCAAATGGCGGCTCGAAATTCTGTAATTCATTCAGCCTTAAACGTGACTCTCATGACGTTACGCCTGGACCAATCAGTGGCCTGCAGTGTTTTTACATCACATTTTCAGGTCGGTACAGCACGCTTAGAACCACTCTCCAGCAGGTCTGAAAAATCGGGACAGTAACCGTTACAGTCCCTAATGGAAAAGCCTACAAAGCGTACCGAACCAAACTGGGCCAAAATGGTACTAGTGGAAAAGGGCCATTAGTTAAATTAGGAGGAGAGGTGCATATCGATGCAGACCATAATTGCTGTGCTTTGGCTCCTCCTTCACATTTCCTGGTTCTCACCACTGCTCCGCTCTGCCTGTTCACATCCAAATTCAAAAGAATATTAAGGAAGTAAGCACATACAGAACATTTTATGGCTCGTCATAACCCCAGTAATTACACAGATCAAGGAACGGCAGTGGCGGTGGTTGCACACACTGTTTTCTCCTACTTTTCTTTTTCTCTGTGCAGCAATCAGATGATAAGCTGCTTTTTCTTAACATTTATTAGCTCCAACTCCATCACAATCTGCTCTTGTCTGTCATTATTTAATAAACAAAAACACACGATGAACACAAATCACTCTAGACATTGGCTGAAACCCATTTTGGCAACAGATCAACACATTCCACCCAACACACAATAAAAAATTGCAGATCACTGTGTTGGTGACGTACGTTGGTAATGGTGTTGACATGATGCGGGTGCATAAATCCACAGGGTTTCCTCCGGTAACATATCTGGGCAGCGGCCCTCCACGTCTGAAAAATTTCTGCCGCTCTATGAGGATATATAAATTTAAGAAAAATATATGAAGCAATGACGGTTTGCAAGCATGCACACGAACAACGCGGGTGACCGTCATCTGCACAGAGTTCAGAAGTACCCCGCCCGTGTGTTCCAGCCAGCAGGCAGTGTCTCGCTACGAGCGTCACTGTCTAAGAGAAACACGAGCTTATTAAAGTACTTTAAATGCGGAAAAATCAGAAGAGGTGTGTAAGCAGCAAAGGCATTTATCATGGTTTAATCCGCTGGTAACGGGAGCAATAATGGAAGAGTCGCTTAGTTAACACGTGTGGTTAGTTTTTTGTTTTCTTATTTCAGACAAGAATAAAAAGGAGCTGTTTTTACCTTTACCTTAGTTAATATTAATTAACTAATTTATGTTCGTTGTTATGTACCTGGCAAGTTAAGATGACCGAAATTCACAAAGTCAGTGACTTTAATCTGTCAGCAGCCTTCAAACTAAACGTGCCAACATTTGGATTTCAAAATAAGGGAGGTTTTTCCTGCTGTCTAGGTGGCGAGGAGATTTCTAAAAAAACAACAATAAAAACAACTATAAATAAATAGAAATATCACATCAGATATAACTGCATCTTTGGTCATTTAAGTTAATTTCATTAAGTACAATTTTATTAATATTTTTTTTTCTTTGAAATCAGATTTAAATTATTGTTCTGTTCTGGCTCTGCAAAATTATGGTCAAAAATGTAAATTGTTATAAGGGAAAAGTAAAAAAAAAAAAATACCACAGTCTGTTTCAAATTTATTTAAAAAACAGTAATTTTATTTTAAAAAATAGACAAAAAGTAGCCATAAAATAATACACAAATTTATAGTAAGGTCTTAAATGTACAAGAAAAATCAATTTTACAAGAGGAAATTACAAATTTGAGGAAAATGGTTTCAGATTTCGATAAATTTACAGAGAAAAGTAGAAAACTATAAGAAAATTGTTATACATTTTGGGGAAAAACCTCAAACCTTCAAGACTGAAGTCATTTCTCAAGTTTTTAAGTGGGTGCTCTTTGTACCCTTAACTAGAAATTTTTGGTTGTCTACTTTTAATTTACATGGCACTTGATATTTTCTAACTTGTTTGTATACTTGAATTAGACAGAGCTCAGACAGGACAAGATTAGACAGAAGAGAGGAACCAAGGAGAGGAAAGTGTTCAGGTAGAGGGTCCAGGAGACGTGAGAGCAGAGGAAGGAGAGAAGGATGACACCAGTAAAAAGTCCAAATACAGGACATCTGGGTGGGACCCCAAATTGCCCAATATTCCAACATTCAAGCCTCAGTTGTACAATACTTCAAATGGCAAGTTCCATATGCAAAGTTACTGTACAAAATTAAAAAAAAAAAAGAAATAAATAGTATAAAATTAACATTTTCTGGTTACAATAGTGTCATGTTTTCTCCCCCCCACACCCCTTTAGGAGGGAGAGAAAAGGAAAGATAGAAGTGTGGAGGTGAGAGTAGGGATGTTAAATGCAGGGATTATGACTGTAAAGGCAGAGAGTTGGCTGGTGTGGAGAGAAGAAAGGTAGAAATACTGTGTGTTCAAGAAACCAGATGGAAGAGAAGCAAGGCTAGGAGCACTGGATGTGGATTTAAACTGTTCTTTCATGGTGTAGATAGGAAGAAAAATGGAGTAGGAGTAATCTTGAAGGAAGAGTATGTGAAGAGTGTTCAGGAGGTAAAGAGGGAGTCAGACAGAATCATGAGTTAGAAGCTAAAGTCAAAGGTGTGATGATGAATGTTGTCAGTGCATACAGTATGCCCCACAAATTGGATGCCAGGTAGAAGACAAAGAGGAATTCTGGAGTAAGTTGGATGAAGTAGGAGAGAATGTTTCCAGAGGGGATACAGTGGTGACTGGAGTGGATTTTAATGGACATATACTGTTTGTGAAGGGAACAGAGGTGACGAGGAGGTCCTGGGTAGGCATGGTTTTAAGGAGGGAAATATGGAAGGACAGATGGTTGTGGATTTTGCTAAAAGGATGGAAATGGCTGTGGTGAACACATACTTTAAGAAGAGAGAGGAACATAGGGTGACTTACAAGAGTGGAGGAAGGTGCACACAAGTGGACTACATTTTATGCAGAAGGAGAAATCTGAAAGAGATAAGAGACTGTAAGGTGGTGGCAGAGGAGAATGTAGCTAGGTAGTATTGGATGGTAGTCTGCAGGATGACTTTGGAAAGCAAGAAGGAAGAGAGTGAAGGCAGAGCCAAAGATTAAGTGGGGGAAGTTACAAAAGGAAGAATGTCACACGGAGTTCAGGAAGGAGTTGATACAGGTTCTGGGTGGTAGGAAGAATTACCAGATGACTGAGAAAGTACAGCAAAAGTATTGAGGGAAACGGGTAGAAAAGTATGTGGTGTATCCTCTGGACAGAGGAAATCAAACAAGGAGGCTTGGTGGTGGAATGAGGAGGTACAGGAAAGTATTTAAAAGAAGAGGTTAATATAGAAAAAGTGGGATAATCAGGGAGATGAAGAAAGTAGACAGGAGTATTTGGAATCTGGGCGCATGGCAAAGCGAGAGGTGGCAAAGGAAAAGGTATAGTGAGTTGTATGAGAGGCTGAACACTAAGGAAGGAGAAAAGGACTTGTATCAATTGGCTAGACAGAGAGATCGAGCTGGAAAGGATGTTCAGCAGCTAGGAGTTTAGGTTGATTAAAGACACAAATGGTAATGTACTAACAAGTGACAAGAGTGTGTTGAGAAGATGGAAGGAGTATTTTGAAGAGCTGATGAATGAATAAAATGAAAGATGATGATGAATAAAGGAAAGATGGTGAACAAGGAAGTCCCAAAGATTAGCAAGGCGGGAGTGAGGGCAGCTTTGAAGAGGATGAAGAATGGAAAGGTGGTTGGTCCAGATGACATACCTGTGGCGATATGGCGATGTTTCGGAGAGATGGCAGTGGACTTTTTAACCAGATTGTTTAACACAATCTTGGAGCGTGTGAGGATGCCTGAGGAGTGGAGAAGAAGTGTTTTGGTACCAATTTTCAAGAACAAGGGTGATGCTCAGAGCTGCAGTAACTAGAGAGGCATAAAGTCCAAGTTCACACTATGAAGATATGGGAAAGAGTTGTTAAAGCCAGGTTAAGAGGAAAGGTGACAATCAGTGAGCAGCAGTACGGTTTCATGCCAAGGAAGCTTGTTATAGATGCAATATTTGCTCTCAGAGTGTTGATGGAGAAGTACAGAGAAGGTCAGAAGGAGTTGCACTGTGTCTTTGTGGAGCTAGAGAAAACATATGATAGGGTGCCAAGAGAGGAAGTGTGGTACTGTATGAGAAAGTCAGCAGTGGTAGAGAAGAATGTGAGGGTGGTGCAGGACATGTATAAGGACAGTGAGACGGTAGTGAGGTGTGCTGCAGGAGTGGCAGATGGATTCAAGGTGGGAGTAGGATTGCATCAGGGATCGGCTTTGAGCCCCTTCTAGTTTGCCATATTGATTGGACAGGCTGAGAGATGAGGTCAGGCAGGAGTCTCCGTCGACCATGATGACCTGATGAGGTCTGGCAAGAGTCTCTGTAGATCATGATGACTGGAGTGGTGGCCTAGCGGTAGAGCATCCGCCCCACAACTGGGAGGTCAGGGTTCAAATCCTGGCCAGGTCATGTCAAAGACCATATAAAAATGGAACTTCCTGCCATCCAGCTTGGTGCTCAGCAAAAATGGAACTGAGGAGGGAATTGTAGGTGGAACTGGCTCAGGAGGTAGAGCAGATCGTCCAATAACCAGAATGGTGGTTCGAATCCCGCTCTCCCAAGCCATCCTGCCATTGTGTCCCTGGGCAACACACTTTACCCACCTTGCCTCCAGTGTCCATGACACTGGGTATGAATGTGTATAAATGTTTGGTAGTGGTCGGAGAGGCCGTTGGCGTGGATTGGCAGCCACATTTCCGTCAGTCTTCCCCAGGGCAGCTAACTAACTAACTAACCTGCACTTATATAGCGCTTTTCAGCTGTGGCTACAGTAGTAGTTTACCACTATCAGTGTCTGTCTGGAGTGAATGAATAATGGACTCACTGTAAGCCCTTTGAGATGTTACTTGACATGTAAAGCACCATATAAATCTAATCCTTTATTATTATTATGTTTGCAGATGACATCGTGAGCTGTAGTGAGAGTAGGGAGCAGGTGGAAGAGAACCTGGAGAGGTGGAGGTGTGCTCTTGAGAGAAGAGGAATGAAAGTCAGTAGAAGTAGGACAGAATACATGAGTGTGAATGAGAGGGAGGCAGGTTTAACAATGAAGATGGAAGGAGTAAAGGTTGTGAAAGTAGATGAGTTTAAATACCAGGGATCAACCATCCAAAGCAATGGAAAATGCACAACAGAAGTGAAGAAGAGGATGCAGGCAGAGTGGAGTGGGTGGAGTCGGGTGTCAGGGGTGATTTGTGACAGAAGTATAGCAGCAAGAGTGAAAGGGAAGATTTACAAGATGGTAGTGAGACCTGCAATGATGTATGGTTTGGAGACGGTGGCACTGACAGAAAGACAGGAGGTGGAGCTGGAGGTAGCAGAGTTGAAGATGCTATGGTTCTCATTGGGTGTGACTCCGAGGGACAGGATTAGAAATGAGTATATCAGAGGGACATCTCAGGTTGAGCGGTTTGGAGACAAAGTAAGATAAGATAAGCTAAGCCTTTATTAGTCCCACAATGGGGAAATTCCAGGATTGCAACAGCACAGGGATAGCAACACTCAGAGCAACAATCAGAAGGCAAGAGAAAAAAACAAGAGCAGCTAGTATACATATGTACATATTACTATAAAAAAAAAATATATATATATACTGTATATATATATATATATAGACACACAGTGCGGAGCATTGTGGTTGGTGGATGTGCAGCAGAAAGTCTAAGCTCTCTCTCCGCGGGTGCGGCGAGCCAGCTCGATGTCTTTGTGCATGATGGTGACCCTCTTGGCGTGGATGACGCACAGGTTGGTGTCCTCGAAGAGACCCACCAGGTAGGCCTCACTGGCCTCCTGCAGAGCCATGACGGCGGAGCTCTGGAAGCGCAGGTCGGTCTTGAAGTCCTGAGCAATCTCTCTCACCAGGCGCTGGAAGGGCAGCTTACGGATGAGCAGCTCCATGAATTTCTGGTAGCGACGGATCTCTCTCAGAGCCACGGTACCGGGCCTGCAACGGTGAGGCTTCTTCACTCCGCCGGTGGCCGGAGCGCTTTTCCGAGCAGCCTTGGTGGCCAGCTGCTTCCTGGGGGCTTTTCCTCCAGTACGGGCGGTCTGCTTGGTTCTTGCCATCGCTCTTTATTATTCTGTCTTATATTTCTTGCATGCCGCCTAAACTCCAGCCCGGCACCCGCGTCGTTTTCGCTACAGTTCCTCGGTATGTCGAGTTTCTCCGTTAGCACCGGGTGGCGGTTGAGTGCTAGCTAGCTCTTCCCTGCTGTATTGTCTCCTGCTGTAAACAGTGGCTCCGTCCGCTGACTCGGGAGACCTTTGGGGCGATCTGTGTGTCCGTGATATATATAGAATGAAAGGTGTAGAAAGAAGAAGGAAGATTAAAAAAAAAAAAAAAAAAAAGGCAGTTGCAAAAGGCAGCCAACTCGTGTGGCGCCGGAACCGGAAGAGAGGCAAGGCTGAAATGGTTTGGACATGTGCAGAGGAGGGATAGTGGATATATTGGACAAAGGATGTTGAGGATGGAGTTGCCAGGTAGGAGGAAAAGAGGAAGACCACAGAGAAGATTCAGGGATGTCGTGAAGGAGGACATGGAGAGGGTTGGTGTTGCAGAGGAAGATGCAAGGGATAGGGTGCGATGGAGGCAGATGATCCACTGTGGTGACCCTTAAAGGGAGCAGCCAAAAAGAGATGTGAGATAATCACATTTAAACATTATTTTTGCATTGTTTCACAAAGACTGCGCCAAAGGAATCTTAAAAGTTAATTTGTTAGTTAATTTGTTAAGAATAATGGACAGTGAGAAGCTCATAAACTGAAGAGAGATGAGAAGCAGTTCAGGGGTGCTGTTTCACTGCACTGAGCTAATGAAGGAGTCGTCATTAGTTACAATACTGACTGAGCCACTTTCCAGTATATACAAACCCCAATTCCAGTGAAGTTTGGACGTTGTGTAAAACAAACAAAAACAAAATACACTGATTTCCAAATTCTTTTCAACCTATTTTCAGTTGAGTACACTGAAAAGACAAGATATTTAATGTTCAAATTGATAAAATTTATTGTTTATTGCAAATCAGTGATTTTAAATTTGATGCCTGCAGCATGTTCCAAAAAGCTGGGACAGGGGCATGCTTACCACTGTGTTACATCACCTTTCCTTTTAACAACACTCATTAAGCATTTAGAAAGTTGTTGAAACTTCCCATTCTTGTTTGATGTAGGACTTCTGTTGCTCAGCTGTCCAGGGTTTCAGTTGGCATATTTTGCGCTTCATAATGCTCCACACATTTTCAATGACAGACAGGTCTGAATTGCAGGCAAGGCAGTCTAGTACCTGCACTCTATTACTGTGAAGCCACGCTGTTGCAACACATGCAGAATGTAGCTTGGTATTGTTTTGTTGAAATAAACAGGGATGTCCCTGAAAAAAGACATTGCTTGGATGGCAGTATATATTGCTCCAAAATCTGTATGTACCATTCAGCATTAATGGTGCCTTCACAGATGTGCAAGTTGCCCATGCAATGGCCACTAACACACCCCCATACCATCACAGATGCTGGCTTTTGGCTTAACACAGATAACAATCTGGATGCTCCTTTTCCTCTTTAGCCGGAAGACACGACGTCCATGACTTCCAAAAACAATTTGAAAGGTGGACTCATCAAACCACTTTGCATCAGTCCACCTCAGATATGCTTGAGCCCAGAGCAACGCACAGCATTTTTAGGTGTTGTTGATATATGGCTTTTGCTTTGCATGGTAGAGTTTTAACTTGCCCTTGTAGATGTTGCGACGAACTGTGTTAACTGACAGTGATTTTTCCGAAGTGTTCCTGAGCCCATGTGGTAATATCCTTTACAGAATGATGTCTATTTTTAATGCAGTGCCACCTGAGGGATTGACGATCATGGGCATTCAGTGTTAGTCTTCAGCCTTGAAAGTTATGTACAGAAATTTCTCCAGATTCTCTGAATCTTTTGATGATACATTGAGAAACATTGTTCTTAAACTGGTAGATTATTTGCACATGCAGTTGTTATACCTCGGTGAAACAGAGAGGCATACGATAATCACTCAGTGCATCTGTGTGTGGATGTGTGTGTGTATCTGTCCATCCGCCTGTCTGTTTCAGCTCGCCCTGCCAAAATTAAGTGGCACTAAAGGCTTGTATCATTGTATCGCCATATTTTCTCGACTTTTAATTTGCCAGAATTCTGAGATAAGGCTTTGTTTTTGAAATAAACACAAATTTAACTCACCTTTACCTTCAATGAAGCCAGGACGAAAGGTATTGTAATAACTATGTCAGGCCACTAGAGGCGGCAGTGGGACTTTTTTACAGCACGACACAGCACTTTTTTTTTTTTTTTACAGCACATGAAGCTGAACTGTTATAAAATAGCGGTTACTGGAAAAAAAAAACACATATTCAGCAACTACACCATTTATTCATCACATCAGTTGTTTTCATACTGGTTTTGCTGTTTAGTTTTGCAGAGGAAGGATGAGGTAAAACTCGTTAAAAACTCACTAAAAGCCCAAAGTCCCAACATTCCTCACCCACAAATGGTCGCAGTTAACTGCGCATACGCCCAGAAACTCCCGCCACAGGGAAGTACTGAGCAAACCGCCAACAATGGGTGAACAAATGTCCATCTTTTTGCCCGTCTGTTTTCTTCCTTTGCCACTAAAAAGCAAAAAGTCCTGTTTATCTTGATTGTCATTGTATTCATGTACCTCCATTGCTTCCGCCATTTAAAATGTCTGCCACCGTGCTGTTCTTTTGTTTGGATTGCAGCTGGTCAAAATAGTTTGGTGGCTCTTGGCTGCTGCCGACAGTACAGGCATATGAACTGAAGATTATTTTTACTGTGCATGCGTGCATTCCAAAACTACTGGATGGATTTGGATTAAATTTTTACCAGAGGTGGTCCTTGGGCTAGAGAAGAACCCATAACATTGTGGTGATGATCACAGAATGCATACCTCCACCAAGGCTCTTATCTTCTCACAGTGTGTTAGCAAGAATAGTCCCTAATAAAGATAAGCTAATTATAGCTGGTGACTTTAATGTTAGGGTTGGGAAAGAAGAAGAGAACTGGCTTGGAGTGATTGGTCGACATGGAATTGAAAAGTGTAACTCGAATGGTGAACTCTTATTAGCCTTCTGCTCAGAGTATAACCTCATCGTCACCAATACCACGTTCAATCACAAGCTCCACCATAAGACTACATGGATGCATCCTAGGTCAAAACATTGGCACCTCTTGGACTATGTGATCACCAGACAGAGAGATTGGAATGATGTACTGAATACCAGAGTGATGAGAGGTGCTGACTACTCTACTGATCATAACATGATAAGATCAACAATTGCCTTCTCTGTAAAGAAGCGAAAAGCACGAACTGGAGCCAGGTCACCAGCTAAGCTAAATGTGTCTCAGCTGCAAAACAAGAACACCCAAGAACAAGTTCAAGAACAGATGGACAAGACTATAGGAGAGCTACAACATAAGGAGACAAGGCTAGAAGACCAATGGAACACGCCGAAGACAGCCATATTTGACACCGCTGAAGAAGCCCTTGGACAACCAGAGTGGAGACTCCAGAACTGGTTTGACACAAATGATGAGAAGCTGATAGCCTTGCTTGAGAGAAGGAACACAGCAAGGAAAAAACTCCTGCGGATTAACACGAGGGCTAACAGAGTAAAATTAGTGGAAGCCAGGAGTAGGTTTCAGCAGTACACCAGAGAACTGAAGGCCCAGTGGTGAGAGAAGAAAACTGAAGGATTACAACTTGCTGCAGACATGAATGATATGAAGGAATTCTACCATGGCTTGAGAGAGGTATATGGACCTCAGAGGAGAGGCACAACCCAGCTGACTGCCCTTGATGGTGAGACAGCTTTGAAAGAGAAGGATGAAATACTGAATAGGTTCACACAGCACTTCAACCAGCTGCCAAACGTACTCGAGATACAGACTATACAGTGCCCAACTCAATTGCAGATAAGCCTACCATCTCAAGTCTAGATGCAAAACCAAATTTTGAAGAGCTGTTGAAAGCCATTGATGCATCAAAAGATAACGAAGCACCAGGAAGATGTGGAATACCAACTTAGGTATGGAGGTATGGTGGAAACAAACTAAAAGAAAGACTGTTTGATCTTATTCCTGATATCTGGGAACAAGAGCACATGCCACAGGACTGGAAATATGCAAATATCATGCCAATATTTAAGAAGGGGGGCTGGAAGGATTGTGGTAATTATAGAGGAATATCTCTTGTGTCCACTGCTGGTAAAATAATGGCTCGCATACTCCTCAACAGAATCAATGAAAAGCTTATCTCAAACATCTTACCTGAGACATAGTGTGGTTTTCAGAGTGGAAGAGGCATCATCAATATGATCTTCAGTGTGCGTCAGATCCAGGAGAAGTGTATGGAACAGAACATGCCCTTGCATGCTGTATTTATAAACTTCACAAAGGCCTTTGATACAGTATCAAGAGAAAGCCTATGAATTGTGCTGAAGAAGTATGGTTGTACAGATAGAGTCATTAGTCTGATAAGATCCCTACATGCTGGTATGCAAGCTCAAGTAATTCAGGGAAATACCACCTCCATGAAATTTGCTGTGACAAATGGCATCAAGCAAGGTTGTGTGCCTGCTCTGACATTGTTCTCTTTGTACCTGACTGCAATGCTAGAAGTAGCATTCAAGGATGTCCAAGAAGGTATTTACATACAGACACGACATGGTGCAGACCTTTTCAAATTGTCGCACTTCAAAGCAAAGATGCATACAACAAGACACCTTGTGAGAGAAATGCTTTTTGGTGATGATAGTGCTGTGGTGGCGCACAGCTCTGAGGATATTCAAATGTTAGTAGACAGATTTGCCAAAACTGCTGCTCAGTTCAGCCTTAAGATCAACATAAAGAAAACCGAGTGCTTTTACCAGCTAGTGAAACTTGCCAACCCTCCACCTGCACCTGAAATCATAATTAACCAAAAGCCACTTGTTCAGTGTACAGACTCCAAATATCTTGAAAGTACAGTCTCCAACAATGCCGAAATCGACAAAGAGATCAGAAATAGGATGGGTAACGTGAGTGCTGCCTTTGGCAAACTACAAGATTGGTTAGGGAAAAATGGACATGTTTCCATCAAAGTAAAATGCAAGGTTTATAGAGCTGTTGTACTGTCAACCCTACTATATGGTGCTGAAACCTGGACTATCTACTGTAAGATAGATACCGTCAGATGAAGAAGCTCCATGCTTATATGATGACAGTTGAGGGCTATTATGAGCATATCTTGGAAGGACAAAGTCGCCAACTTAGAAATCCTACATTGTGCTGGACTTCCATCTATGGAAGACATCTTAACTGAGAAGGGCCTCAGATGGTTAAGCCATGTACACATAATGGAAAGTGAAAGACTTCCAAGACAACTGTTGTATTCTCAGCTCTGCGAGGGCAAAAGAAACCAAGGTAGACCCAAATTTAGATACAAGGCAGTGTGTCCTCTGGCTTAAAGACCTTAGTGCAGTGGCAACATATTTTTCCGGGGGATGGGGGGGGGGGCAGAAAACGCATGACACGATTGTAACCATAATATGTTCATTTTAAAGTATTTATTTTTATTTTTTAAAATTTTGCACAGTAATGTTGCATAATGGAACTTACCATTTGAAGTATTGTACAATTAAGGCTTGAATGTTGGCATATTGGGCCAGTTGGGGTCCCACCCAGATGTCCTGTGTTTGGACTTTTTACTGGTGTCATCCTTCTCTCCTTCCTCTGCTCTCACCTCTCCTGAACCCTCTGCCTGACCACTTTTCTCTCCTTGGCTCCTCTCTTCTGTCTCATCTTTCCATCTCTGAGCCCTGTCTAATTTATGTTCTCTCTCTGTCAATGGTGGTATACAAACAGGTTAGAAAATACCAAGTGTTATGTTTTGTCCTGCTGGATTTTTTTCTTGGTTTACATAAATAACCAAAATGTGTATTTTTTGTATTTTTAGGGCCTGAGCCACTGACAACGTCACTGGGTGAGAGCCCTATTGTATTTGTTAGAATTGTTAGGGCCCGAGCCACTGACAACGTCTGCCGAGGCGCTATCTTACAATGTACAGATGGACAGATGGATGGACTGATGATGGATGGTGTTATGGAAGGACAGACGGACAAAGAGCGGGAGGGAGAGAGTTGGGGAGGGAGGAATCGAGCCTGGGCCGAGTTAGGTGCTCTGAGTGGCAAGGCCGAGGTCTAGCGAGGACGCGAGGGCCCGTTTATCGCTGCTCGCAGCTTTAATTATTCTACTGCTTATCTCTTGTACTTATTTCCGCATTAATAAGCTCATGCTTCTTTCAGACAGCAATGCTAGGGAGACACTCTCTGCCTGCAGAAATGGTCACGCGGGTGTCGGGAGGGGCGCTTCCGCACAAATGACAATCACACACATTGTTCGTGTGCGCTTACGGAGCGTTTCTTTCATATTTAATTTTTCTTAAATTAATATATTATAGGCGTGGTGGCATACTTCCTTAGGGTGGTGGGCCGCCACACGGAAATGTTACCAGAGGAAACCCTGCAAGGACATCGCAAAAAGAAACATGAAAACATGAGGAATAGATTTGAACAGATGGCAACAAACAGCGGCAAATAGAGCTGCATAGAGAAGCATCACTAAATCCTAGCCTACATCATAGCACAGTCCTTGTCGTTCTCAACCGACTGCAAGAGAGAGATGACACTTGTTTCCAATTAACCTGTTCACCTGTAGAATGTTCCTAAAAGGTGTTTTTTGAGTATTCCTCAACTTTTCCAGGCTTTTCTTGCCCCTGTGCCTTACTTTTTGGAACATGTTGCAGGTATCAAATTCAAAATGAGTGAATATTTGCCAAAAAACAAAACAAAGAAGCAGTGTTTCCTCTGGCTTAAAGACCTTGGCGCGGTGGCAACATATTTTTCTACCTGGGGGGGGGGGGCAGAAAACACATACAGTGAGGCAAAAAGTATTTAGTCAGCCACCATTTGTGCAAGTTCTCCCACTTAAAAGATGAGAGAGGTCTCCAATTTTCATCATAGGTATACCTCAACTTTGAATGAGAAAAAAAATCCAGAAAATCACATTGTCTGATTTTTAAAGAATTTATTTGCAAATTATGGTGGGAAATAAGTATTTGGTCATCTACAAACAAGCAAGATTTCTGGCTCTCACAGACCTGTAACTTCTTCTTTAAGAGGCTCCTCTGTCCTCCACTCGTTACCTGTATTAATGGCACCTGTTTGAACTCATTATCAGTATAAAAGACACCTGTCCACAACCTCAAACAGTCAGACTCCAAACTCCACTATGGCCAAGACCAAAGAGCTGTCAAAGGACACCAGAAACAAAATTGTAGACCTGCACCAGGCTGGGAAGACTGAATCTGCAATAGGTAAGCAGCTTGGTGTGAAGAAATCAACTGTGGGAGCAATTATTAGAAAATGGAAGACATACAAGACCACTGATAATCTCCCTCGATCTGGGGCTCCACGCAAGGTCTCACTCTGTGGGGTCAAAATGATCACGAGAACAGTGAGCAAAAATCCCAGAACCACACGGGGGGACCTAGTGAATGGCCTGCAGAGAGCTGGGACCAAAGTAACAAAGGCTACCATCAGTAACACACTACGCCGCCAGGGACTCAGATCCTGCAGTGCCAGACGTGTCCCCCTGCTTAAGCCAGTACATGTCCAGGCCCGTCTGAAGTTTGCTAGAGAGCATTTGGATGATCCAGAAGAGGATTGGGAGAATGTCATATTGTCAGATGAAACCAAAATAGAACTTTATTGTAAAAACTCAACTTGTCGTGTTTGGAGGAGAAAGAATGCTGAGTTGCATCCAAAGAACACCATA
The DNA here is from genome assembly GCA_020510985.1 of Pholidichthys leucotaenia. Taxonomy (NCBI): domain Eukaryota; kingdom Metazoa; phylum Chordata; class Actinopteri; order Cichliformes; family Pholidichthyidae; genus Pholidichthys; species Pholidichthys leucotaenia. The sequence continues at coordinate 126,296,618 of CM035848.1, forward strand.
CCTACTGTGAAGCATGGGGGTGGAAACATCATGCTTTGGGGCTGTTTTTCTGCAAAGGGACCAGGACGACTGATCCGTGTAAAGGAAAGAATGAATGGGGCCATGTATCTTGAGATTTTGAGTGAAAACCTCCTTCCATCAGCAAGGGCATTGAAGATGAAACGTGGCTGGGTCTTTCAGCATGACAATGATCCCAAACACACCGCCTGGGCAATGAAGGAGTGGCTTCGTAAGAAGCATTTCAAGGTCCTGGAGTGGCCTAGCCAGTCTCCAGATCTCAACCCCATAGAAAATCTTTGGAGGGAATTGAAAGTCCGTGTTGCCCAGCGACAGCCCCAAAACATCACTGCTCTAGAGGAGACCTGCATGGAGGAATGGGCCAAAATACCAGCAACAGTGTGTGAAAACCTTGTGAAGACTTCCAGAAAACGTTTGACCTCTGTCATTGCCAACAAAGGGTATATAACAAAGTATTGAGATGAACTTTTGTTATTGACCAAATACTTATTTTCCACCATAATTTGCAAATAAATTCTTTAAAAATCCTTCAATGTGATTTTCTGAATTTTTTTTTTCTCATTTTGTCTCTCATAGTTGAGGTATACCTATGATGAAAATTGGAGACCTCTCTCATCTTTTAAGTGGGAGAACTTGCACAATTGGTGGCTGACTAAATACTTTTTTACCCCACTGTATGTTTGCATATGTTAATTTTATACTATTTATTTCTTTTTTTTAAATTTTGCATATAATAATGCATCAGATTTGTATAGCAGTTTATCATAGACACTCAAAGACGCTTTCTACAGATACATTATTCATTCACTCCAGCCAGACAATGGTAGTGGCAAGCTACTACTGTAGCCACAGCTGCCCTGGGTCAGGCTGATGGAAATGTGGCTGCCAATCCGGGCCAACGGCCTCTCCGGCTACCACCGAACATTCATACCCAGTGTTATGGACACTGGAGGCAAGGTGGGTAAAGTGTCTTGCCCAGGGACACAACGGCAGGATATCTGGGGAGAGCGGGATTTGAACTGCCAACCATCCGGTTATTGGACGACTTGAATGTTGGAATATTGGGCCATTTGGTGTCCCACCCAGATGTCCTGTATTTGGACTTTTTACTGGTGTCATCCTTCTTGCCTTCCTCTGCTCTCACCTCTCCTGGACCCTCTGCCTGAACACGTTCCTCTCCTTGGCTCCTCTCTTCTGTCTCATCTTGCCCTCTCTGAGCTCTGTCTAATTCAGGTTCTCTCTCTGTCTATGGTCGTATACAAACAGGTTAGAAAATATCAAGTGCCATGTAAATTAAAGGAGACAACCAAAAATTTCTAGTTAAGGGTACAAAGAGCACCCACTTAAAACTTGAGTACTGTCTTCAGTCTTGAAGGTTTGAAGTTTTTCTCCAAAATTTATAACAATTTTCTTGTAGTTTTCTACTTTTCTCTGTAAATTTATCTAAATCTGAAACCATTTTCCTTAAATTTGTAATTTTCGCTTGCAAAATTGACTTTTCTTGTACATTTGAAACTTTACTATAAATTTGTGTATTATTTTATGGCTTATTTTTGTCTGTTTTTTTTAAAATAAAATGACTGTTTTTTAAATAAATTTGAAACAGACGGTGGTATTTTTTTTTTACTTTTTCCTTATAACAGTTTATATTTTTGACCATAACTTTGCAGTCAGAACAGAACAATAATTTAACTCTGATTACAAAGAAAAAAATATTAATAAAATTGTATTTAATGATTTAAATTAACTTAACTGACCAAGGATGCCGTTATTTCTATTATAATATCTCTACATATTTATAGTTTGGGTTTTTTTTTTTTAGAAATCTCCTCACCGCCGAGAAGAACTTCCCTTATTTTGAAATCCAAATGCTGGCACATTTAAGCCTGTTTTCCACTAGCCCAGCACACCTCGGTACAGCTCGATTCACTTCAGTACGGCTCGGAATGCTTCTGTCTCCATTAGCACGGTGTTGTGCTTGTGCTGTGATGGTTTGTGTTAGGAGGTTTTAGAAGCGGGGCGGTGGCAGATTCTCAGCGAGGCGGGGCCACACTCCCGTGACGATACGCACCCGACTGAGTCCTTATTTACACGAGACAAAAAAGGATCCAAGGATTATTGCCTTGCTCGCTCTGTGGTTTTATCTCACAATTAATTTTATCTCATAATTAAGCTGCAACAACACAAGTCACTTTTGTTTTGAATTAACTGCCAAATGACCTAGAAATAATGAACTGAAACTTGTTTTTATTCGTATTAAATAATGAGACGGTGGCACACTGGCCAACAACAACTCCTTCTAAAGTATTGCAAATCTCTGAATTTGGAATGCCGATAGAACATTCAATTTACATATACTTGTACCTACTTTGATTTGGTGCTAATTTTTTATGATATTTCAGTAAAAAGAACAGAAAGCTTACAAAAAGATTTCTTTTTTGGTCTAGTTAAAAATTACATTACCTTTACAATGGTTGACCCCTGACAGGAAGATCAGCATCATTTTGATCAGACTAGGCAATGGAATTTCTATGTAATTATACTGTTTTATAATTCAGTGTTATAACAGACAAACCACACTTTCCAAAACAATTCCATTTTATTATATACAAAATATTAAAAGAAAAAAAACTTTGCAACACAACATGAAGGTTAATCGACATTTTATACACGCCGACCACTGAGTGCCTCTACACCAGCTTCTCAAACTGGGTCACGAAGACTCGGATGAGTGAAGCCGTCTCTGCCAGCTGTGGTTCAGGAAGGCTCAGTTGAATAATCCGTGCGGGCTGTCGCGGCGGACGCGTGGGATGATTCTACAAGGAAAATGCACACAATAAAATACAGCACGAAAGTGCAATATATACAGAAAAGACAATAGTTTTTAACAAGAATACATAAGCTTATTTCAGCGTATTGTTCACATGAATAATTAAAATAAAAGCTTTAGTCCGCAGTGTGCTGCAATAAAGCAGCGATCCATCCACAAATGAACAGCTTTTTTATTGCATAAATAAACTGAGCGTCTTACCGAATATATTTGCGAAAAAACGCACAATAAAAAAAAATTAAAACTCACCGTTAAAGGACTCCGATGTCGAGACCTCCCGGTATATTTTTTCATTCCGGGCGGCTCCGTCTAACTCGCGCTGAATACGTTCGTCTGACAATGCAGTGAGCAGACACTGCAGCTCCTTATTGGTCCATGGAACACCCTTATTACGCGAAGCCATTTTTGATAGAGAATAAATGAAAATAGCACAGCAATACACTGAAAAGAAACCGCCAACAGTGGTTGCGTGCTGAGTAAAGGCGGTCGTGAAGATTCTTTTTTTTTTTTTTTTTTCAAAAACTTTATTGAGAAGGTTGTGAAGATTTGGTAGATGAGGAGGAGGAGAGGGGCGGTTACAACCTGACCAATCAGCGCCGGTTACGACCTGACCAATCAGCGGCGACCAGTCTGTTAACGTCACAACACGGCACAGCTCAGCACTGCTGTACCCTGCCCTGGAGCGGGGCTGAGAATCGCGGCTGTTAAACTGTGTTGGGGCTTGTGGAAAAGCGTACAAAGCGTGCTGAGCCGTCCCGTGTCGCGCTAAAGCGTGCTAGTGGAAAAGGCCCTTAGTTTGCCTGAAGGCTGCTGACGGATTAAAGTCATAGACTTCATGAATTTCAGTCATCTTAACTTGCCATGTACATAATAGGGAACATAACTTAATATTGTAGTGGCTGGTGAAATACAGTGGGGCAAAAAAGTATTTAGTCAGCCACCAATTGTGCAAGTTCTCCCACTTAAAAGATGAGAGAGGTCTCCAAATTTCATCAAAGGTATACCTCAACTATGAGAGACAAAATGAAAAAAAAAAAATCCAGAAAATCACATTGCAGGATTTTTAATGAATTAATTGGTGAATTCCTTGGTAAAATAAGTATTTGGTCACCTACAAACAAGCAAGATTTCTGGCTCTCACAGGCCTATAACTTCTTCTTTGAAAGGCTCCTCTGTCCTCCACTTGTTTCCTGTATTAATGGCACCTGTTTGAACTCGTTATCAGTATAAAAGACACCTGTCCACAACCTCAAACAGTCAGACTCCAAACTCCACTATGGCCAAGACCAAAGAGCTGTCAAAGGACACCAGAAACAAAATTGTAGACCTGCACCAGGCTGGGAAGACTGAATCTGCAATAGGTAAGCAGCTTGGTGTGAAGAAATCAACTGTGGGAGCAATTATTAGAAAATGGAAGACATACAAGACCACTGATAATCTCCCTCGATCTGGGGCTCCACGCAAGATCTCACCCCGTGGGGTCAAAATTATCACGAGAATGGTGAGCAAAAATCCCAGAACCACACGGGGGGACCTAGTGAATGACCTGCAGAGAGCTGGGACCAAAGTAACAAAGGCTACATCAGTAACACACTACGCCGCCAGGGACTCAAATCCTGCAGTGCCAGACGTGTCCCCCTGCTTAAGCCAGTACATGTCCAGGCCCATCTGAAGTTTGCTAGAGAGCATTTGGATGATCCAGAAGAGGATTGGGAGAATGTCATATGGTCAGGTGAAACCAAAATAGAACTTTTTGGTAAAAACTCAACTTGTCGTGTTTGGAGGAGAAAGAATGCTGAGTTGCATCCAAAGAACACCATACCTACTGTGAAGCATGGGGGTGGAAACATCATGCTTTGGGGCTGTTTTTCTGCAAAGGGACCAGGACGACTGATCCGTGTAAAGGAAAGAATGAATGGGGCCATGTATCTTGAGATTTTGAGTGAAAACCTCCTTCCATCAGCAAGGGCATTGATGATGAAACGTGGCTGGGTCTTTCAGCATGACAATGATCCCAAACACACCGCCCGGGCAACGAAGGAGTGGCTTCGTAAGAAGCATTTCAAGGTCCTGGAGTGGCCTAGCCAGTCTCCAGATCTCAACCCCATAGAAAATCTTTGGAGGGAATTGAAAGTCCGTGTTGCCCAGCAACAGCCCCAAAACATCACTGCTCTAGAGGAGACCTGCATGGAGGAATGGGCCAAAATACCAGCAACAGTGTGTGAAAACCTTGTGAAGACTTCCAGAAAACGTTTGACCTCTGTCATTGCCAACAAAGGGTATATAACAAAGTATTGAGATGAACTTTTGTTATTGACCAAATACTTATTTTCCACCATAATTTGCAAATAAATTCTTTAAAAATCCTTCAATGTGATTTTCTGAATTTTTTTTTCTCATTTTGTCTCTCATAGTTGAGGTATACCTATGATGAAAATTGGAGACCTCTCTCATCTTTTAAGTGGGAGAACTTGCACAATTGGTGACTGACTAAATACTTTTTTGCCCCACTGTATATCCTCAGCAATTCAGTAGTCCCCCTTGCTTTTCCCTTCATATGAAGCCGGCTGCATTTGAATTCTAACCACATCTCTTAGCTAAGCGACTCTTCCATTATTGCTCCCATTTCCAGCGGGTTAAAACCATGATAAATGCCTCCAGTGCTTACATACCTCTTCTGATTTTTTTTTTCCGCGTTTAAAGTACTTTAATAAACTCATGTTTCTGTCAGTCAGTCAAGCCTTATTATGCTGCATTTCCCCTCTAGTCCGCCTTGGTCCATGTACGCTTTGGACGAGGCCAGCACGCACGCAGCGCTGTACATGCTCACTTTTTTCATCTACCCAGGCCAAGCGGTTGACGCATGCACACAGCCATCATTTGTAGTTTCACTCCTGCCTGATAGGTAGTGCCAAGGTGCCGACGTGCCAGGATTTTCACCAGCGAAGAATAGGCGGACTTCTCCACAAAGTTTCTCTTCAAATAGAGTCCATTTCTGCTGTTTGACTTCCAGGTTTTCACTCCTTTTCCTCGAAGATGCTGCTGCCGCTAGCGAGACACTGCCTGCTGACTGACTGGAAAGCTCACGTGGGCGGGGCGCTTCTAAACTCCGCGCAGATGACAACGACGCATGTTGTTCGTATGCGTGTTTGCGGAAAGTCATTGCTTCATATATTTTTATTAAATTCATATCTCCTTCTTGGCATGGCGGTAATATTTCTGGCGAGGAGACCCTCCACCGAGAAATGTTACCAGAGGAAACCCTGAAGAAGTTTATCAGTTTAAACATTAAATAGGTCTTTGTAGTGTATTCAACTGAATCTAGGTAAAGATTTGCAAGTCATTGCATTGTTTTTTGTTTTACACAACATCCCAGCTTCATTGGAATTGGAGTTTGTATACAGTATTATTTATTCAATTTACCATTTCACTTCAGCTTTATTTATATAGTGCTAAATGACAAATGATGTCACCTCAAAACACTTTACATATAGAGTAGGCTAAGACCATGCTCTATAAATTTTGCAACCCAACTGAATCCCAGGTCCGTGGCTCTGAGAGAGATCCGTCGCTACCAGAAATCCACGGAGCTGCTCATCCGTAAGCTGCCCGTCCAGCGCCTGGTGAGGGAGATCGCTCAGGACTTCAAGACCGTCCTGCGTTTCCTGAGTTTCGCCGTCATGGCTCTGCAGGAGACCAGCGAGACCCACCTGGTGGTCTCTTCTTCGCTAAGGGGGTCACCATCATGCCCAAAGACTTCCAGCTGGCCCGCTGCATCCGCGGAGAGAGAACTTAGACTTTCTGCTGCACATCCACCAGCCATAATGCTCTGCACTGTGTGTCTATATATATACATTTATAGTAATATGGACATATGTTTGCTAGATGTTGTTTTTTCTTGCCTTCTGATTGTTGCTCTGAGTGTTGCTGTCCCTGTGCTGTTGCAATCCTGGAATTTCCCCATTGTGGGACTAATAAAGGCTTATCTTATCTTATCTTATCTTATCTTATCTTAATCCTTACTGAAGGAGCACTATGGCAATGGAGTGTTTATTCCTGTTCAGCAGGAATAAACCCACATTCAAACCAAGGCCAACACAAAAACGATCATCTTCCTCCACTGGCTGGGTTTGACATACTACAACAACATTGACAATAACATGAATGGTCCTTTAGCAGCACTGATAATAGTGGAAGTTTAAGTAATAACAGTAATCACCATTAACAGCTATATTGTTTGCTGCAGTAATAGATTTAGGGGTAAAAGATTTAGGTACGGAAAACAGAGTTGTATGTTAGAAATAAATTGTCCTGGGTGTCTGCGGGTCCTTAAAAAGTCTTAAATGTGTTTATCCAAAATTAAGGCCTTAATTATCCTTAAAAATGACAATTAATCCTTAAATCCGCCTTTCAAAGGTCTTAAAAATGGCACAAACACAATGAACAAAATTGCAATATTTTCTTACGCTGTACAGTGAAATCTTTGTTAAGAATTTGGCGAATCTGTAATTACTGCTCTGCATTTTAGCACCACAGAGTGGAAGTGAGTGGAACCAACAGCAATCATTCATTTGTGGGGGGAGGGGGCTACTTTCAGGTTTACACGTTAGCAGCTTTCACTTCAGTAGCTATTGGCAACGTCAGTCATGGGAAAATGTAAATTTAATCTTAGATGGATGGATAAACCGACATTTGTGGCATGGTTAAGACCGGTTCAAGGAAATAACTATGAGGCCCGTTGTATGCTGTGCAAGAAGCTCTTTAAACTCTGCTCCATGGGAATTAGAGCTGTGGAATCGCATATGCAGAGTGAGAAGCACAAAATGGCTGCAAAAACCCGCCAACGAACGCCTGCCATTTTTCAGTACTGTTCCGTCTCATCAGTACCACAGACTTTAGCTCCGTCTCCGATACCAGCAGCAACAGCAGCTCAAACCACAGCAGCAGACCTCAGAGCAACTTTCGGGTCCACCGCTGCACTTCAAGCAGAGGTACTGTGGTGTCTGCACACAGTAACCCAGGGGTGTCAAACTCAAATTCACAGTGGGCCAAAATTAAGCAGTGAAGTAAAGTCACGGGCCAAACTCAATATTTATTGAAAAATTAACTGCAACTGATATGTAATGTTTAACCTTTTCAAATGGAAACAAACTTTAGTTTTGCTTAAACACAGAATCTGGAACAACCAAAGCTTGATATTACAAACACATGAGAAATTAAATTTGAAATAAAAGACACATCAGTGGTATTCATTTCTTATTTAAATAAATAAATAAAGTATGTCTCTCCCCGTATCCTTTCAAGTTCCTTTTTAAAGTAAATCTTTTTCAAAGCCAACAACAAAAGAACCAAAAATAATAATGTCATTCAATAAAAATCCAACATTTCAACTATTAGCAGACCATGCCTTGCAGTAGAAAAAGTGCATAAATAACAGATATATTCAAGCTCAGTTTGCTACACTCTGATTTACTCTGCACATTGGTCTAAGCCAGATACCTGGCATCTTTTCTTAGATGCAAGTTCATCAATGTCTGGGGTCAGGCTCTGAGCTGAGGAAAACCTCAGGACGGAGTGAAGGTGTTCATCAGTGAGTCGACTTCTGTGAGGTGTTTTGTTCACCTTCATCATAGAGAACAGTTGTTCACATAGATATGTGCTGCCGAACATTGAGAGCATCTGAGCAGCTTGGGTGCGTAATTGAGGCATTGTGTCGGGGAGGAAACATGGAAACCGCGCAGCACCAACAGAGTCATATTTTGATTTGAGCATGTCATTACATTGGAGTTCAGTTAGCTCCATTTGGAGGCTGGTTGGTGCGCTTTCCACGTCGATCGCAAACGGGTTACTGAGCAGTTCAAATCTCCCTTTCTGAGCCTCAAAGTCGGCAAATCGCCGGGAAAACTTGGCGCTGAGTGCGTTGATTTTTTCAGCAAACTGTGCGCTAGGCAGCACGGCAGGAGAAATTTGCTCTACCATGGTTTGGCAGCACGGAAAATGACCCAAGTTTCCTTGCAGCATCAGAGTCTTCCACAGACACAACTTAGTTTTAAAGGTCCTCACTGCTGCGTACATGTCTGTGATGATGTGGCCCCGTCCCTGAAGCTGCAGGTTAAGCACATCGAGATGGCTCACAATGTCAGACAGAAATGCAAGCTCACACAGAAACTTTTTATCTCTCAGCTCTGTTGTGTCCTTCCCTTTGTTTTCCATAAACTGACAGATTTCCTCACGTAGCTCAAAACATCTGTTCAGTACTTTTCCTCTGCTTAGCCATCTCACCTCTGTGTGATAGGGCACATCTCTGTATTCCGAATCCAACTCCTCCAGAAAAAACTTGAACTGCCGGCGATTCAAACCTTTGGCTCTTATGAAGTTGACTACTCGTTTTATAGAGCTCATAACATGTTCCATTTGCAGAGCTTTGCCACAGAGCGCTTCCTGATGTATGATACAGTGATAAACTGTAAGTTCACCTGCATCTTCTCCTGAATCCTGCCGACCAATCCACTCTTTTGACCGCACATCGCGGGCGCACCATCTGTCGTCAGTCCCACAAATTTATCCCAAGGCAGGCTCATTTCAGTTATACATTTGGATACCTCTTCAAAGATATCTTTTCCTGTGGTGGTGCCATGTATTGATTTTAATCCTAAAAGTTCCTCTGTGACGCACAGGCTCGAGTCTACTCCACGGATGAAGATTGACAGCTGGGCAGTATCAGACGTGTCGCTGCTCTCATCCACAGCAAGGGAGTATGCAATAAAATCTTTTCCCTTTTTTATTAGTTGTTTATGTAGATTAGTGGAAAGCTCACACACGCGCTCAGCCACGGTGTTTCTGCTCAGGCTCACATTTAAAAATTCTTGCTTTTTATCTGGGCACACGATGTCGTAAACTTTGACCATGCACTTTTTGACAAACTCTCCCTCATTAAAGGGCCGGGCTGATTTTGCTATCTCTGCTGCCACAATAAAGCTGGCCTTTACAGCAGCTTCACTTTTTGATTTTGCTTTCATCAACATAGTCTGCCGGCAAACCAGACTTCTTTTCATCTCCTCCACCTTCTGCAGCTTCTGCTTTACGTCCAGGTCCTTGTACTTTTTATAATGTTTTGTTTCATAGTGTCTTCTTATGTTATATTCTTTCCTTACAGCCACCTTAGCTCCGCACACAAGACAAACAGGTCTGTCCTTTATATTCGTGAACAGATAATCTGCCTCCCACCTGTCTTGAAAGCTCCTGTTGTCCATCTTTCGTTTGGCCATTTTTGTGGAGGGTGAAATTAATTTGTCCGATGTGACTGGAGCATGGTTGTCAATGACTGTCAACAGAAAAAAGGAGCGCTTGCCGGTTTCGACTGCGCACCAACATACTAGCAAAGCATTGTGGGATTTGTAGTATTAGCGGTACAGTATATACCGCGGGCCAGCTCTAATGCACATTTGATATGATCTCGCGGGCCAATTATAATTACACTGCGGGCCAAATTTGGCCCGTGGGCCTGAGTTTGACACATGTGCAGTAACCAAACACCAGTCCTATAATGCCAACGAAGGAGTTGGAGACATTTTCCGAGCTATGTTTACTGACTCAGAAATCGCTAAAAACTTTACGTGCGGTAAAGACCAATCAACCTACATTTCAAAATTTGGTTTGGCTCCACACATCATTAAACTCCTCGTCACCGACGTTAACAAAGACAGCTTTACTTTGATGTTTGACGAAACCCTCAACCAAACAACTAAAACGAAGCAGCTGGACCTACATGTCCGTTACTTCAAAGATGATCGAGTCCACGGAACAGCTCAGGATTTACTGCACCACTTTCAAGTAAGTAGGAACCCTACACTAAGAAATTACCAGTAATCTAGCTACAGCTTTTTTTTTTCTCAATAGAACACTTATAAGAAAAAGTGTTATACATCGTTGATGCTTGTTATTGTTGTTGTTGTGCTGTTTAAATATATCTTGATGACATGATGTTATCATTATTGCAGTTCTGTTGTTTTAATCCTTCATAAAGAACAAATTTTATTTTTCATCTGAAAAATTAAGTGTTAAAACATTTAAAAACATTTCTGAAAATGTCACATTTGTGTTCGACGTTACACATGGCATTGCCATGCAGCAGATATGCCCATCAGTTTGTTTACTTGTTGTTATATATGTATTTCTGTTTTATTATATACTTTAATTTTTTTGCAACTGTTATGTACTTCATTCTTTTCCTAACTGCTATTTTATTTCTACATGTTAAGCACCTTGTAACTCTGCTTGATAAATGACACTCATTTCATCCTCAGGAATGTACTCAGTGGCTGGACTTGCAAAAGCTGCTCTCAGTCTCCATAGATGGACCCAATGTCAACTGGAAGTTCCTGGAACTGCTTCAACAAGAGCAGCGTGAGCAGTGTGTGTGTGTGTGGGGGGGGGCTCAGCTGATTGTGGTGGGGAGTTGTGGCCTCCACACTGTACATAATCAAATCATTGATGTCCAGGCACAGAAGCGAAAAGCTGCAGAGGAAAACTTAGAGGAGCTTAAGAAAAAGAGGCAAACTCTGATCCAGGTATCCACCAGCCTACACAGGGATGCTGATCAGCTTGCAGAAGAAGCTGAAGGAAAGACTGGAACCTTAATGGACCAAGCTCATCACAAAATCAAACATGCTCAGGAAGAGATACAAAGAAAAACTGTGCAAATTAAAACAAGTGGAAGCAGAGCTGGAGACAAAGGCTACAGAATTCAGATCCATGCCATAATTATGGGAGTGAGGAGAGCATGGGAGAGCCCCTATATTCAGTTTAGAGATCTTGTTGTGTAATGTTCTTTAATGTTTGTTTTTGTCAAATGCTACAAGCACGTTTTCATATTTGTTTGAAAGATTGTCAGATCATTCAGACTGTTACAAGTTGCCTGTGTTCTGCTTACAGAGTTGTGATCTTAATGTTTGTCATTTTCAGCACTTTCAGTTCCATTAAATCTGTGGACAAAACTATTTACAATGTGGTCACACTTTTTGCTATTTCGCAAATGAAAGGTCTTAAATTTGATTAAAGTGGCCTTAAAAATGGTCTTAAAAAGTCTTAAATTTAACTTCCTTAAACCTGCAGATACCTTGCTCTCGCCCCTCTGCAGACACATTATTTTGAGGCCTAAGTAGGCTGAAAAAACAACAGTCAAATAAACAACAATATCTATCAGCCAAGCAGATCCAAGTGAATAAGTTTAGGCTTCTTACTATCCGTTTACCAAACCAATGCTGATGTTGGTTTGCATCCCTCACATCACAGGAGTCACTGGGATCACTCTTCTGTTTATAAGCGGAAATTTTATGCAAATGCATTAGCTCAGTGGAACAGAGCAGATGAGAGACCAGTGGAGCTCCTGCTGTGGGGATGCTATTTCAGGGTTGGACTAATTCATGCTGGAAATGATTAATTAATAAGGCAGCATAATGTGTAGGGCAATCTAAATTTAGTCAGCGTCCCGTACAGATACATATGAATTTTTACAGTGACATTCAGGGACCATTCTCAACAGCAGTCTTCCAGCAGATCAGACTGATACATATTTATCATTTGAAATGTCAAATTTACACAGTTGTCTTTTTTTTTATCTTTACATCTACCCTTGAGTCAAATAAAGCTGGAGAGAAGACTCTCACATATACTACAGTTTCCTCATTGTCCCATCTTCTGTCCTTCCACAGGGTGGCGACAGATCACAACCTAGACAACACTACCACCATCCTGAGAGACTGGCTCGTCAAGGTGCAGAATGACTACCATTATGTGGAGTGGAGACCTGAGGATGAACCCAGGTATGTGCAGCCATGTGCGTGTGAATGTGGGCTCTGTGTGCATGCGTTGTGTGACGAGAACATTACTTAATGGGTCTGTCTTCACATGCCTCAGTGCCTTTGGAGATGAGGTTGGGCCCAAGCACTGGAATAATCTCCGTTATGAACATGTAATGAAGCTCCGTCAAGCAGCGCTGGACACTGCCCGTGAAATCTGGGCCGACTACCTCCTGGTATGTTCTCATCCACTCAGCACTCTACAAATCTCTTCTTTTACTATGCTCCCACTTCTGTGGATAAAGCAATATCTGTGTGAGGTACAATAAGCTGATTCATGGCAGTCAGCACCCACTTGTGCTATTATGTTCACACTATCATTCCTAAGTGAAGTACACATTAAAATTTATACAAAATTTATGCTGACTTTTGCAATAACATAACATGGTTAAATGTGTCCTTTACTGAGGACACCAAATTTCACTTCCAACAAGTTAAGCCTCATGTCTTCAGTAGGGCTGTGTTCATTTAAAGAAGGTTTCCTTTTGTGGAAAGAACCTTTTGGAGTAATTTTTGTTTTATTTTTTGTCGCAAATTTTTGTCTCATAAAAAAAATTTCTCTAAATTTCTGACTTATTTGTAAATGTGTGACTTAATTGTTCATAAAATACCTACCTTTTGCTATAAATTTAAGTATAAATTATTATAAATGTATGAAGTTTTTCCCTCTTAAATTTACACTCTTTCAGATAAAGCATTCTCATGACTTTTTATTGTAAATTTTTCTTGTTTCTTTTGAATTTGATTTTTTTAATGTAAATTTGAGCCTTTTTTCCACAAACAAACTTTAGACATTTCTGTTAGAAAGTAGAAAGTTTCTGTTTCTGTCCTCTCCCCTATGGGAGGACAAAAGATGAGACAAACAGAATAGATTTACAACACTTGTCCCATAAATTCATGATTTTTATTTTATTTTTTTATTTTTTGTAAAAGCCACAGGTAGCCACAAGTTATGAGCAAAAGAGTCATATGTGTCCTCTGGAGCCGCAGGTAGCAGACCCCTTATCCACCTTATTGCTAGCCCCCATGATGCCTTGCGTGAATTATGTGCACAACTTCCGGTACTATTTTAGAACGTGGATTTGTCATGGAAAAGGGATGCTTTTCCTTGTTAAAAAAAACAATGACTTCGGCATCAGAAATGTGGGAACATACTCATTTACACCTCAGAGACGGTAATATAATCATACCATTTTCCGCGACTATCGTGGGATGGGAAGATGACCCCCTCATGGATCGTCACCTTATTGTGGTGGGGGGTTTGTGTGCCCTAGTGATCCCAGGAGCAATGTTGTCCGGGGCAATTTGCCTCTGGTAGGGTCACCCAAGATAAACTGGTCCTGAGTGAAGGGCCAGACTAAGAGCGATCCAACAGACTCTCATGATGAATGCTCAAACACGGATTCAGTGTATCCCGCCTGGTATGGGGTTACCGGGGCCCCACCCTGGAGCCAGGCCTGGGGGAGGGGCTTGATGGCTAGTGTCTGGTGGCCGGGTTTCTGCACATGGGACCTGGCCGTGTTCAGCCCGAAGGAGTTACATGGGTCCGCCCTCCAGTAGGCTCACCACCTGTAGGAGTGACCATGGGGGTCCGGTGCTATGTGGATCAGGTGGCGGTCGAAGGCGGAGACCTTGGCGGTCTGATCCCAGGCTTCCTAAACTGGCTTTTGGGATGTGGAATGTCACCTCTCTGGTGGGGAAGGAGCCTGAGCTAGTGCACGAGGTTGAGAGATACCGGCTAGATAAAGTCAGCCTCACCTCAGCACACAGCTCTGGTTCTGGAACCAGTCTCCTGGAGAGGGGCTGGAGCTTGGCCTACTCTGGAGTTGCCCCGGGTAAGAGATGACGAGCAGGGGTGGGTATTCTTGTATCCCCCCACCTTGCTGCCTCTATATTGGAGTTTTCCCCGGTGGATGAAAGAGTTGTTTCCCTGCACCTTCGGATTGGGAAACGGGTCCTGACCATCATTTGTGCCTGTGCACCAAATGATGGTTCAGAGTACCCACCCTTTTTGGAGTCTCTGACTGGGGTGCTGGAGGGTGCTCCTCTTGGAGACTCCATTGTCCTACTGGGGACTTCAATGCGCACGTGGGCAACAACAGTGAAACCTGGAGGGGGGTGATTGGGAGGAGCAGTCTGCCCGATCTGAACCCGAGTGGTGTTTGATTATTGGACTTATGTGTTAACCGCAGTTTGTCCATAACGAGCACCATGTTCAACCATAAAGGTGTCCATATGCACACCTGGCACCAGGACACCCTAGGTCGCAGGTCGATGATCGATTTTGTTATCGTGTCATCAGACCTGCGACCGTATGTCTTGGACACTCAGGTAAAGAGAGGTGTAGAGCTGTCAACTGATCACCACCTGGTGGTGAGTTGGATCCGATGGCAGGGGAGGATGCCATTCAGACCTGGTAGACCCAAACTTATAGTGAGGGTGTGCTGGAAACGTCTGGCTGAGGCCCCTGTCCAGGAGGTCTTCAACTCCCACCTCCGGAAGAACTTTGACCACATTCTGAGGGAGTCTGGAGACATGAATGAGCCATGTTCTCCACCTCCATTGTTGAAACGGTTGCCCAGAGCTGTGGCCGCAAGGTCGTCAGTGCATCTCGTGGTGGCAACCCCCGAACCAAGTGGTGGACACCAGTGGTGAGGGGGGCCATTAAGCTGAAGAAGGAGTCCTATTGAGCTTGGCTGGCTTGTGGGACTCCCGAAGCAGCTGAGGTGTACCAGCAGGCCAAGCAGAGTGCAGCTCAGGTGGTTGTTGAAGCAAAAACTTGGGTGTGGGAGGAGTTCGGTGAAGCCATGGAACAAGACTTTGGGTTGGCCTCGAAGAGATTCTGGCAAATTGTCCAGTGGCTCAGGAGGGGGAAGCAGCTTCCTGTCCACACTATGTATGGTGCAGATGGGGTGCTGCTAACTTCAACTGAGGATATTGTTGAGTGGTGGAAGGAATACTTGGAGGATCTCCTCAATCCCACTGACACGCCTTCCATAGGGAAAGCAGCTCCAACTTTAGAGGGATCACACTCCTCAGCCTCCCTGGGAAGGTCTATGCCAAGGTACTGGAGAAGAGAGTCCGGCCGTTGGTTGAACCTTGAATTCACGATGTGGTTTTCACCCTGGCCGTGGCACACGGACCAACTGTTTACCCTCTCAAGAATCCTCGAGGGTTCGTGGGAGTTTGCCCAACCAGTTTACATGTGTTTTGTGGACTTGGAGAAGGCATTCGACTATGGCCCTCGTAGTTTTTTGTGGTGGGTGCTTCGGGAGTATGGGGTATCGGGCTTGTTGTTATGAGTTATCCGGTCTCTATACGACCATTGTAAGAGTTTGGTTCGTATTGCCAACACTCGGTCGGAGTCATTCCCAGTGAGAGTTGGACTCCGTCAGGACTGCCCTTCATCACCGATCCTGTTCATAATTTTTATGGACAGGATTTCTAGGCACAGTCAGGGAACGGAGGGTGTCATGCTTGGGGACCGCAGGATCTCATCTCTTTTGTTTGCAGATGTTGTCCTGTTGGCTTCATCCAGCAATGACCTACAGGTCTTACTGGGACGGTTTGCTGCTGAGTGTGAAGCGGCTGGGATGAAAATCAGAACCTCTAAGTCTGAGTCCATGGTCCTCAGCCGAAAAAAAGGTAGATTGTCCTCTCCGGGTTGGGGACAGGCTCCTGCCTCAAGTGGAGGAGTTTTAAGTATCTTGGGGTATTATTCACGAGTGAAGGGAGACTGGAGCAAGAGATTGGCAGATGGATCGGGGCAGCATCTGCAGTGATGCGGACATTGTACCAGTCTGTTGTGGTGAAGAGGGAGCTAAGCTCTCAGGCAAAGCTCTCGATTTACCACTCAATCTACATTCCTACCCTCACCTATGGTCACGAGCTTTGGGTAATGACCAAAAGAATGAGATTGCGGATACAAGCAGCTGAAGTGAGCTTTCTTCGTAGGATTGCTGGACTCACCCTTAGATATAGGGTGAGGAACTCAGTCATCTGGGAGAGGCTCAGAGTAGAACCGCTGCTCCTCTACATTGAAAGGAGCCAGTTGAGGTGGTATGGGTATCTGATCAGTATGCCTCCTGGATGCCTCCCACTTGAGGTGTTTCTTTCGGGCACGTCCCACTGGGAGGAGACCCCGGGGCAGACCCAAGACTTACTGGAGAGACTACGTCTCCCAGCTGGTCTGGGAACACCTAGGTATCCTCTCTGAAGAGCTGGAGCAGGTGGCTGGGGAGAGGGAAGTCTGGGCCTCTCTGCTTGGACTGCTGCCTCCGTGACCCAGACCTCCAGAAAAACGTTAAAAGATGGATGGGATGGATGGATTGATCGATGGGAAGATGACTTTAAAAAATGGCCTCGCATACAGTAGCTCCGTTAGTTAGCACCTCTGCTAAGATGCTAACGCTGTAAACAAATAAAAGCTCTGAGATATATCAATATTTCTACCGCAGTAAAGTCGGTCATATTTTGTTAAAAGATATTGGACATAATCTATCTAATTCACCTTACAGCAGACGTACGGGGGGGCTGAAAAATTTGTAGGCCGTCTAAGAAGGAGTTATGCTTGTATGTGCTGAGCCAGTAATATTTATGCTTCAGTGGCCGAGGAACAAGAGAGCAGAGCAGAGCTGAGAGTGAGAGAACCGTCAAGAATATGGGTACAATAAGCCACATTTGGTCAAATTTGACCAACTGCAAAATTTGACCACTGCATCATGGTCAGCCAATGAACTTTTCAGTCTCCCTTCATAGAATCTAGTCAGAGCCACAAAGAACCACAACACTGTTTGGGTGTTTCAATATCATGGTACCTTTCCATTTTACTGTGACATTAAAATACTAGTGTTGCTGTCATTTAGTTTAGTTTATTCACACACATCACACATTATCAACATAGATCACACATTATCATCATGCCGTGAATGCTTGTTATTTAACAACATGCACAGGCCTTTCTAACAATTGTTGAAAGTTTTATTGGTCTATTTTTTGTGATAATTTAAAAATTAACGAATGCCGAAGCAGCTAATATCAAATCCATATCATTGCACTGCAAAATAGAGCAGTGCAACAGAAAACTATTTTATATCTTTCCTTAATCATTAAGCCTTAGGAAGTGAACTGGTAACTTATTTATTTATTATTTTACTTCATGCAGCTTTGCACTTGGTGACATATATGACAGATAAACATCTGTGACAGTCATACAAGTGATGGTGTGCCTAGGTGTTCCTGGTGCTCTTGTGTCTGTTCTGTGTCTGTACCACCGATCACATAAACAGTCCTTTTCAATATTCTGTGCATGATCTACGCATTGCTGTTGAAGCCACAGATTTAGCTGTGGTTGTTTGTTTGGAGCCTCCATTTATCCAGTCTATGGCTCAAACACGAACAGCAGCAACATGTATCAGAACTATGCAAAGTGTAGAAATTAGCTGCCACTTGACTGCTAAACACATATACAATAAAACAAATTTGGACATTTTTTTAAAAACGTTATTTTAAATGCCCCGCTACTCCACTATTGCTGACTGACTTAAAGGGGTCATTGACGGAAAAATGTGTGTTTGTAGATTTTAACTGTCTCAAATGTGTCAGCTGATCATGTAATTAGCCAAAAATTTTCAAAACAATCAATTCTGTTAAAAAAAAACAAAAAAACCAGCCTTTATCTCATTTTTGTCTCCCAGAAATGCCAGAAACGTTTTTGACTTTTCTGTGGAAATCATATACATCACTTTTAGAAAAAGCCAACTCACCGCCGTCATTGAGACCAGCCCACTGTTCTATTATTGGCCTGCCTAGCTGTCTGTCATGTACTATATGTCTGTCATGTTGATGGTGGAATGCTAAAGGTATCCTATTAGCCCCTGAGCTATTACCCCCTGTCTGTCAAGACGAAGATGGCAGTGTACAACGCCTGCGTCATTAGCACACTGCTCTATGGGAGTGAGACGTGGACAACATACACCCAGCAGGAAAAGAGATTGAATTCCTTCCACTTGCACTGCATTCACTGCATCCTGGACATATCCTGGCAGGATAAAGTGTCTAACACAGAAGTCCTGTCCCGCGCCGGCCTTCCCTCCATGTTCACTCTACTCAGGCAGCGCAGGCTCCGCTGGCTAGGCCATGTTCACCGTATGGAGGATGGCAGAATCCCCAAAGACGTCCTCTACGGAGAACTGGCGACTGACAGGAGAGACATTGGCTGCCCACAGCTGCGCTTCAGAGACGTCTGCAAGAGAGATATGAAGGCCCTGGAGATCAACACAGAGCGCTGGGAGGACCGCTCCAAATAGAGAGGCACCCTGACCAGACAGCTCAAGGCGGGTGAAGAGAAACTGACTGCTGCAGCAGATGAAAAAAGGACCCGCAGGAAGAACCGCCACAGACCCAGCAGCATGGAGACCATCTACAAGTGCAACCTGTGTGACAGGGACTATCATTTGCGCATCGGCCTGTTCAGCCACAGGCGGTGCTGTTCCAGCAGAGTAGACATCTAGGATTCTCTTCCATGGTCATCATAGACCGACGGAGGCCGATATTACCCCCAAGCTAATACCAGGAAGCTCGAACCAAGCGCAGCTTATAATGTTATTTTCTTCAGATCTTAGTCACCCTAATAGCCATCCCTGTTACCACCTGGTTCACTCCGGCCCATCTCCGAGTGGTTTCATTGTGATTCCATAGAAGATCACCCATATGGGCACACCAGTTGCTGCAATGGTCTGTGTTATGGATCCCCTTCCATAAGGAATTAGTCAGTAGTGCAGTCCTTGACACTTTAGAGTATGCCTCCATTACTGGCGAAGAGCTAGTGTAGGGGAAAATATGAAATTAATAAATATGATCAGGTATAAATTATTTAATTTATATTGATGTATTGGAATCTGAGATCCAATCTCGTTTCATATACACCAGAAAAGTTAATAACACTCGTAGTGGCACCAGCTTTTATCTTTAAGAAGCAATTTTAATTTTAATTTCACTTTATACCCGTTTAATCACTCAGTAAATTAATTAATAATCAGTCTCAAAAAATTTTCCATGAATTCGATACCTGTGCTTGAAACAGACTCAGAATGAAATAAATTCTCAACAACTTCTCCCATTTTCACATATTTATTAAATGAAATGATTAACAGACATTGCAGTAATTTCATTAATCATAAAATCAATCTTGTAAATGATAGATTAACAATGTCAATATTTTCGGAACCAGGGTTAAACTGGGAAATGAATTTCTATCAGTTTGAGTTAACAGATTATGGAAACAACGCAAATTTATGGAGAAAGTTTACTAATTATATGAAAAGTCCTGGATTAATCTTAAGAAAATAAAAATGGAATTTTAACGAAAAGAAGAGTTATGTTAATGGCTTCTTAATTTGCATCTGATTAGATATACAGATTATTACCGAACCTCAGACGTTTAATTCAGCAGATGAATTAAAGTTTGCAGCTCACGTGATTCCTCGTTCGGCGTTTCCTCAGCCCAAGATTTCGTGGATGTTAGGGAAAATATCTGCCCGCAGATATTTCAGGGTCCACAGTTCGACCTTTAAAGTCAAGCGGTCGAAGTGGCTGGATTTTGGCTGAATGACCCACAGTTGTAACTTGGACGTTGATGGTGCCGACGTTTCTTCAGCGTATGATGAGCAGCTGCACGTTTCTCCTTCGTAGACAAGAGGCTCCAGAGGTCTTCGAGAATAATTAGATCTAATCAGATCTCAAATTAGAAAAAAAAACTTTCGGACTTTAGATAAAATAATAGCTTCTGGTGTGTGATTGGTCAAGAAAAATATTATAAAAATAAAGTCAAGATTAAAACTTACATTAAAATTAAAACAAAGGGTGATTTTACAGAAAGTTTAACAAAGAAAAAGAGATAAATAAAAATTGGAGTTTAACTCCGATTAAGAATTGAGCTCAAAGAAATAGGAATTCCTAGGCATTTAAGAGAAAAAGGAAAAACATTAAAATACAAAGTTACATAAACAAATTACGAGTTATCTGCTCTGTGTTCAGAAAAGTGGCACGTGGTAGAAGTCTTTCTTCCCAAAGTTCTTTCTTGCTGTGTGTAGACAATGGACAATGAAGAGAGACGATCGGAGGCGAAAGAGCGAGCTGAAAGAGTGAGCTGAAAGAGAAAAGAGATGACCGAAAAAGATCGAAGCAGGGGGTCTTTCGCCTTTTATAAGTTCTGTTGAGCTTTCGCGGGCTTCCGAGTTGACCGGAATCTCAGCCAGTGAGCAGGGATGAGAATGGGGTTTGGGAAAAAAAGAGGAAACTAAGCCGGGGGTCTTAGTTAGGCCTGCGTCCCCCAAGCCGGATCCAAGGCGGAGCCTTGGTGTGGGGTCTGAGGGGCAACGCCCCCCAGAAGCTAACGAAATCTGGTGTTTTAGAATGCTCAAATGTGGTCTTATATTTAAAGTTAGAAGTAAGCACAAATGCATTTATAGTTTACCTTTTTAATCTGCTGCTGCATCACATGTGTAATGATATCTGAATGGTATGTTGATGTAATAATACTAAATTATATTTTACTACTATTTAATATGTTTAGAATGGTAAATGGCATTCACTTATATAGCGCTTTTTCTCATCTCTGGATGACCAAAGCGCTTTACAGATCCTTCTAGCTACCCATTCACGCACACATTCACACACTGATGTTGGCAGAGCTGCCATACACACACAGGCGCTAGCCTGGCCACCAGGAGCAACTGGGGGTTCAGTGTCTTGCTCAAGGACACTTTGACATGCAGACTTCAGACAGAGTGGGAATCGAACCCATGACCCTCCGATCAGTAGTTGGTCACACTACACCTGCACCACAGCCGCCCCTAGAACTGACACAGAATTACATTTACATAGTTCTAGAACAGACAAAATAATTTAACCAAGTAAAATAAATTATAAATATTAACAAAATTCCATCACCAAGTCCATCACCCATTTATTAAAATATACTGACATTCTGCAAGCATTTTGATTTATTAATGTGTGCATTTGTTAGTGTTACTAGGAATATAAAAAAGTTGCATGTTAGTATATTTTAATATTTGAAAGATAATCTAAGAAAGTAAGTAAAACCTAAAAGATGTTTAATTAGTGTTTCAAATTATCAGTAGTGTTTCAAAACAGGCATGACGTCACAACTTACACATGCTATTTCATAACAAATTCATTACACGAAAATTCTCAAGTACATTACTTATAACGAGAAAAAAATCTTACCTCGGAATGCGTCTTCCAATGACTAATTGCTGTAATCGGGACCGATTGTGATGAACTTTGACTGGCATCTGAATTTAACCGTGTCCATCGATCGTTTGAATGCAGCACGAGCGAGTAATTTGATCTCCTTGTAGCCACAATTTTGAGATGTTTCTGTTTTTTTTCAAGCCATTCCCAACGAAACTTGTTTCTTATCCCTTTGTCTTCTTGCTTTGTTGTCTTTCGTGAGTTTTCGGTTCACCATTTTCACGAAATCGGGAAAACTCGGTTGATTGAATTGTCCGCCATTTGCATTTCGCTCCACGTGTGGGATATGACAAAGGAATAACAAAATCGTTGATTGGTTGCTTCAGTAAGTATCAGCCAATCAGTGGCCTTGTTACATTACATTACTGATCTCGCTGGGTAGCGCGTTCTGCGTGGTGGATTTGAGCAGCCGATCGAAAATATGACTCGCCGCTCATAACAGACCTCACCCCCCCCCCCCCCGCTCCAAAAAAAAATTTTCTCCTCGAATTTAGACGATTCACGAGAATGACCCTAGACATGATCAAATCCGAGGAATTCCTCGGATCTGCGGAGGATTCTCATCCCTGAATGAGCGTCCTTCGTGGGCGGCCTTGACGAACTTTAGTCCAATGACAGGCCTTGTCTGCGAGGGACCAATAGGATGAAGAAGCTGGGGCTCCGTGAAGACGGTGAAATGGGATATCGGTCCACATGAATACACACAATTTTAAATACATTGGAATATGCTTTTACACACTTATGTATAACTAAACTAACCTTAATGTATCTTATAAGCAGTGCTTCTAAATCAACATGCAGGAATAAACATTCATTTAAACATTTTTAACATGCATATATATATATATAAAATCACAGATTAATGCATTTCACACATATTATTGATTTTCCACATTAAAAACATCAGAGTGTGGTGGACACACATACGTAACCTGCTTTTGGACTCACATTTTAGACCAGAGCAAGGGCAGAGCTTCTGTGGTGATTACAGGAAGCTGCAAGAGTGTTAGCTTTGGTATGCAAAGCTTGAGACTGTGAGGTATAATTAAAGGATTAAAGAGGGGATGCATTGTAGACAGTGGGGGGTGATATCATGGAGAGAAGATGCATTGTGGCTGTCTTTATAATGCAATGTGGTTTGTGAGACATGTGACTTGTTGACTGTAAGAGTCCTGGTATTTAAGGACGGGAGTTCCCTTTGTTAGCTCTCTGTTTTCTGCTTCGAGATGTTGGAGATGTGAATAAAGCTGACTCGAGAGAAAACTCTGTCTCGTCATTCTCACATTTCCACAAGAGTCCATTTGCTTTTCTTAGTCCTGAAAAGAAGAGAAGGTTTAGAATTGAGTTTGTAATAATGTACTTTAAAGTTCACTGGTTAAATCCAGCATGTCCCAGAGTTTAAGGAAATTAACTGAATTGTGGCTCTGTGTGGCCAGGTCTGTTGCATGTTGATGGGGGCAATAAAACCAAAGCCGGACATAGGTGGAATTCCTTAGGCTGGTTTTAACAAAGGAATAGATTTTTGTTGTGGCCTGGGGAAGAAGAGCAGTTTTTGACTGGCTTTCTCCTGGATGAAACAAAATGTCTTTAAGCAGAAGAATAATTATTGCTGAGCCAAAGTGAGATGATGCTACACTAGTGAGGAATTCCTCTTTGGCTCAGTGGTAGAGCGGAGATATTAAGATCATGGTGTCATGAGTTTGAGTCAGGGACTGCACCACTGACTAATTCCCAATGGAGGGGTGCGTAACACCTCCCCCCTTAAGGAAGTGGTGCAGGTGTCATATTCCGGATGAGCCCCCACTTTGTCACGACCCTGGCTCAAAGGGGATACCACACAGTAACAGTCAGTTTTGTAGATAATTATTTATTTTAAATCAAAATAAAAATCAACTAACTAGCAAAAGTGAAATTAGTAAGTCAATAGTGTATGCAGTGTTGAATGCATGTAGATGAATAAACACGAAAAAACAAACCAACATCCTGTAGCATGAAGTGGTGGGGAGAGAGAGCAAGTCATAGCCAGACCTGGAATATATAACCCTGGGCTCCAGTCAGCACAGGTGAACTCAATCAGGTCAGCCACTCCTCTCCAACACCACTTCCAGAACTCCTGCAGACTTAGATGAGTCAGCAGGTGGAGCCAAACCAGGACAGACAATGGGAGGCCTGTCATACCCAGGACCAGAACTACTGGCCGGTGTTATGCTGAGAACTCCACCGAATGGGCGGGGGAGTTCTGGTACGGGTGAGCCGCCGCGGAATCATGACGAAACCACTGAGAGATGAGCTGCAGTGGCCTGAGGCACACCACCGAACCAGGTGATAACAGGGATGACTATTAGGGTAACTAAAAGCTGAAGAAAATAACAATATACACCATGCTTACAGCGAGTATCCTGGTAACAGTGTTAGCTCATGGGGTAATAGGCTACCTTTAGCCTTTAGCTGGCCGTGCGAGCCACAAGCCGGTATAGGGCAGGTGATCTGCCGCAGAATCACAACGAAGCCTCTGGCTTTCTGCAATTAAAAATGTCTCGGGGCCAGTTGCTGCTGGCTGGAGGCCACTGGCTCCCCCACCGTCCTCCATGGATCTGCGCTGCTCTCGTGGGCAGCCTAATTGCTCCAGCTTTTAGCTGGCCGTGAATGCAGAGTGGAGTCCCACAGAGTCATACTACCCTTTGAGATCCCTTGGCTCGGTACTTTGCCGCAGGTCACGGGCCAGGTTGTGGCGATTGGAGGAGCCGTCAAGTAAAAACTATTGGGCAAAACTATTGGGAGATAAGCCAGACTGATGCGAGATACACCATCGACTGTGGATCAGTGAACCAGAGCTCTGCTCATCCGAGCTGGAAGGCTAGAAGCTAATCAGCCATAATGGCTAACTGATGTAAGAGGGAGGGCAGAGTTGAAGTGGTGAAGGACAGTTCTTAAAGTGTCAGGCTTTAAATCAGAGTGTTTAAAGAAAGCCAGGAAAAATAAAAAAAACACATTTGCTTCAATAATTTAAAAAAAAAATTAAGAAAATGTGAACAAAATATATCACAAACATTTCATTAAGACATGTCTGAGCTATTAAAATGTAGAAAAAGTGCAGTCAGTGACCCCTTTAACACTACTTCTGCCCGAAAGCGGAAATTGCACACATAATCGTTTCTGCAGCAGCACTCTCAGGAATAAGATGGATTTAGCAGTTACGAATTATGTTAATTGCAACCAGATTTCTACCTAGTTAAATCTACCACCTATATAAGAAGAGCAATGAACACCAAAACTACTTTAGAGACAAAAGAAACAAATTCAGTTTCCTCTCAAACTGTTTTTTTGCCAACAGTCCTTTAAAGGTTCCATTTCCTGCACCTTTTCCACATATTGACAGTTCCCACTGGTCTTAATTAATTGCTTGACCAAATTGCCTTCATTATTTAGGTATTGCAGCATCACTGTGAATCATTTTTTGCAGTCTTCCTCAGAGCGGTTTGTTTTGGTGAATGTCTCTTTAAAGCTGCAGGTAATCCCACCCTCCCTCTTTTGTCCCTATTGCTAATCTTAGCTTGCTTGCTCCTACCTCAGGTAATGAGCTTGAGCCAACTAACATAAGTTCATCTTAAAGAATGAGTGAAATAAAGCATCACTGGTGGGCAGGGGTGTGTGGTTTCAGTGGTCGGTAGGATATGATTGGTCCCTGAAGTACAATAAGAAACAGAAACATTCATAAATGAGTGAATGGCTAAACTGTTAGCATCAGTTAGCCACCTTGTGTCAAAATAAACTTCTTCTTTAAGCTGCTCACTTTAGGGGTCGCCACAGTGGATCATCTGTCTCCATCTCACCCTATCCCTTGCATCTTCTTCTGTAACACCAACCCTTTCCATGTCCTCCTTAACTACATACTTCACTACAACATGGTTGACCCCAGGTATTTAACCTCTTGCACTCCAGTGTACCGCGGGCGGACACGTCTCTGCGTTCTAGAGCGCTGGAGGGCGCACTGAAAAAAAAAAAGCTGCATTTCCGTTCTTCCACTACAGACACAGCTGCGAACAGAAAGCCAAAGGAGTGCTTTGATTGGTTTAGATGTGATTGACCTCTCATTCGACTAATAAGAACCTTGAATTGGGTTTCTGAAACCTTGAAGAACCAATGACTGAAAACCTAGCAAGAAGGACCCGCCTACCAACGGCTGCGAATACAGCCAGCCAATTGAAGCACAGAAGTTCGAAAGCTGTTTTGTGTAAGGCTGGGTGACACACAGGCGTTCGCCAGTCTTTTTTTCTTACTACTGTTATTTGTTTTGAAAAATTGTTCCCCAAAACCGCAATCATGGAAGTGCAAAACCGCAATAATGGAATTATGGTTTGACCGGGTCGTGTGACCAGAACTACGAGTCCGTAACAAGCGGACCAGCGTCATGTTCGTCTGACAATGAGGAAGAGAAGTTCGCCAGCAACTTTGCTGTTGTGGACAGGTAAGTGTTATAAGCTAAATTATTCTTTATCCCTGAAAATTGTAATCCAAATGACTTTTGACCGATCGGTAAATTACAACTGTGCGTTATCGCAACATGATGGACCCGGACTGCCCCGGGTCCATCATGTTGCGAACGGCACCCCCATCATGTTGTGAGCGCCCCCCCCCCCGCTACTCTTCTGTAGCGGATTGCAGATATATTGCAGATATTGTAGTCCAACTGTGCGTAGTAGACCGCGGCGCATCGTCACCACTTTCCGTCATGTAGCGATGGGCGATGTCCGTCATCTGTAGCGGGGGGTGGGGGTGGGAGTTGTTATCTTCTACATTACAAATATTTTAGTATAATTTTTAGTGCACTGTAGGTTATTTTTTCTTGTAAAAAAAAAAAGCCACACATTTTTTTACGTGGCATGCTTCTTTGTGTGTGGGGGCTTGTTTGTTCATTCATTCATTCATTCGTGAATAAACAACCCCCCCCCCCCCACACACACACACACGGCCCTTCATCTTTCATTAGAGCCCAAAATGAAGCTTCTATATTGAATCATTCAAAAGTTACAGACGTTTTTTCCAAACTGTGCCATTTGGCACAATTTGGCACAGTTCAAAAACGCCTGGGAACAACCTAAGAAAAAAGCTGTGTAATATATTCATTTTTTGTGATATTGTTACCAAATTTTGACCTCAGCTGGATAACACTTGGTTCTACATTTCTGTTGCATTTTCCAGCCAGTATCTGAAGCTGTGTGTTATTTGCAAGCATTTGTATCCAAAAAAACACCCAGGCGAAATTTATTTTCTTCAAGTTCAGTATGTTTAGATGACTGTTACTCAGTGGCAGGAGCACTTAGAGAGATTATGACTGTTTTGCCAAAAAATTCAAAGTGTTTTCTTTTAAATGAGACCAACCCCATGAAGATGCTGCAAAGGGTTGAAGAACAGCTTTTGATTTACTTTGGGTACGTTATTTTTTGGCGTTTTTAGGGAAATTGACCAGAGTGCAAGGGGTTAAACTCATCTACTTTCACTACCGCTACTCCTTCCATTTTCACTGTCTCTTCACTTCACTGTCTCACTGCCTTGCTTCTACTGACTTTCATTCCTCTTCTCTCCAGAGCATACCTCCACCTCTCCAGGTTCTCTTCCACCTGCTCCCTATTCTCACTACAGATCACAATGTCATCTGCAAACATCATGGTCCACGGAAACTCCTGCCTGACCTCGTGTGTCAGCCTGTCCATCACCATGGCAAACAAGAAGGGGCTCAGAACCGATCCCTGATGTAATCCCACCCCCACCTTGAATCTATGTATCTGTCACTCCTATAGCACACCTCACCACCGTCTCGCTGTCCTCATACATGTCCTGTACCACCCTCACATACTTTTCAGCCGCTTCTGACTTCCTCATACAGTACCACACTTCCTCTCTTGGCACCCTATCATATCCTTTCTCGAGATCCACAAAGACACAGTGCAACTCCTTCTGACTTTCTCTATACTTCTCCATCAACACTCCTAAAGCAAACATTGCTGTAGTACTCTTTCTTGGCATTAAACCGTACTGCTGTTCACTGATTGTCACCGCCCCTCTTAACCTGGCTTCAACAACTCTTTCCCATATCTTCATAGTGTGACTGATCAACTTTACTTCCGGCGCCACACGAGTAGGCTGCCTTTTTGCAACAGCGGATCAATTTCTTCCTATTTCTATTTACTATCTGGCTCTCTTGCTAATCTTTCTGATCCAGCGACACCTTTGTTCCATCCAGACACGTAGATCACCCAAATGTCTCCTGAGCCAGCGGACGGAGCCACTGTTTCTTGCAGGAGTGCAGGAGGCAGTACAATAGAGACCAGCTGTTAGCACTTAACCAGCCCACGATGCTAACGCAAAAACTCAACATACCGGGAGAAATAAGACGGAAACGGCGTGGATGTCGAGCTGGAGTAAGACGGCGGGCGAGGAATATAAGGTACAGACCCGTCCTCCCATCCGTTATTATGGGGAATGTACAATCGCTACTCAATAAGACTGACGAGCTAGCTTCTATCTCCCTCTACGAGAGCATGTACAGAGAGAGTAGTTTGATGTTGTTTACCAAGACGTGGCTAACAGAACTAGCAACAGATGCTAACATCGAACTGGAGGGCTTCCACGCAATACGGGCAGACCGGACACCAGACAGTGGGAAGGCAAGAGGCAGGGGAGTGATAATGTATGTCAATAACAGCTGGTGCAGACCGGGACATATCACGGTTAAGGAACAGCACTGCAGCAAAGACATCGAGTTGCTAGCTGTTAGCATGCGGCCTACCTATCTCCCGAGGGAATACTCACACATGATCTGCATTGTTATTTATGCAAATCCGACAGCGAACGCTGGGACAGTGCGTGATGTCATCCACTCAGTAACTGGCAGGCTGCTGACAGAATACCCAGATGCTCTTCTCCTCATCTCAGGTGATTTCAACCATATTTCACTGTCCCCCATTCTACCCACGCTCACCCAGTATGTCACATGCCACACTAGAGACAATAAAACACTGGACTTATTCTATGCAAATACTAAGGAGGCGTACATCTCATCACCACTCCTCCCACTCGGGAGATCGGATCACAACTTGGTTCATCTTCTGCCGGTGTAACTGGGTCACTAAGACCCAGGTGAGGATGGAGCTGAGGAAGATCAAGGCAAGGAAGGCCTTGGGACCGGACGGCATCAGCGCGAAGCTCCTCAAGTCCTGTGCAGACCAGCTGTGTGGGATTGTGGAGCACATCTTCAACCTGAGCCTGAAGCTGGGGAGGGTACCACAGTTGTGGAAAACATCTTGTGTGGTACCTGTACCAAAGACTTCCCACCCCAAAGACCTGAACAGCTACAGGTTCAGGTTCAGGTTCAGGTTACTTTATTTGTACCCGTAGGTAGATTTGTTTTGCAGTCTGGTGACATCCATATTTACAAACCACAATTACATTCAACATAAACACAAACACAGGCACACATTGGTCTAAAACCCAATAAAAGATTTAGAACCCAAATAAAAATCCTGCAAAAATAAGTAAATATAAAATGGAGTTAATAAATAGGTAACTAAATTATGTGCAATATATTGTTACAACTTGTTCAACTCTTTGACAGCAGCAGGAACAAAGCTGTTTTTGTAGCGCTGGGTTTTACTTTTTGGGACAGCAAACTTCCGTCTTGAGGGAAGAAGCTGAAAGTGGCAGTGCAAAGGGTGGGAGTCATCATTTAAAATGGAGGTAGCGATCCTCTGTACCTGTCTGATGTACAAGGATGTCAGGCTCAGCTGTGACTCACCAAGCAAACGACTGGACCATCTAACTACCTGATCCAAGGATTTCCTCTGTTTCAGTTTTATCTGACCAAACCATGACACTAAAGAAAAGGATAAAACAGATTCAATAAAAGCCCGATAAAACATTGTCATTATGGCTCGGTCAATTTGGAAGCGTGCAAGTTTCCTCAAACAATGCAAATGTTGCTGACCCTTTTTGCACACCCTTTCACAGTTCTCTTCAAAGTTTAAATTACTGTCAATAATCGTCCCAAGATATTTGTAGGATTGTACACATTCAGTGGTCTGGCCTTTTAGTACGATGACTTTGTGCCTGGGATTTTTCCTCCTAAAGTCAATAATCATATCTTTAGTTTTTGTCGTATTCAGCTGCAGGTAGGAATCCTCACACCAGTGAACAAAATCATCATCTACTGGGCCTTGGCCACTCTCACCATCCTGGAGGAGACTGACAGTAACTGAATCATCAGCATACTTTATAATGTGTCTGTTGTCATGTCTGCTCCGACGCATGTTTGTGTACAGGATGAAGAGTAGTGGTGACAACACACACCCCTGCAGAGAGCCAGTAGAAGAGCACTTTTGGTCAGACAATGTACCATTGACCCTTACTCTCTGTGTCCTGTTGGTTAAGAAATCCAGAATCCAACCCACCAGGTTATTGCTCAAATCAAATTGTTGCAGGAGCCTTTCAACTAAAATATGAGGTTGGATTGTATTAAAGGCTGAGGAAAAGTCCACAAATAAAAGCCTGGCGTGTGTCCCATTAAAATCCAGATGTTTAAAAAGCATGTTAAACAGAGTGACAGTGGCATCCTCCACTCCTTTGTGAGGCCTATATGCAAACTGCAAAGGATCCAATGCATGTTCAGTCTGCTTTAGGACCTCAAATCTGACGTTTTTCAAAAATTTTCATTAAAATTGAAGTCAAAGCAACTGGTCTAAAGTCGTTTACCATTTTAGGACAGCTGGATTTTGGAATGGGAACAACCACGGCATCTTTCCAGATCTGGGGCACATGTTGTGTCTGTAAGGACTTATTGAAAATGTAATGAAATACAGGACTCAGTTCATGTGCACAGGACTTTACCAATCGCCCACATATATTATCAGGGCCCTGACTTTTGTTCACTTTTACAGCACAGAACTCCCTTTTAATATCCTGCACCTCAATATTAAAGTGCTGATTGTCTTTGAGTTTCTGTTTCAAATCTTGGGTTTCTGTGCTAAAATCAGAGGAATCAAAACGACCATAAAAACAATTAAGAGCATTAGCCAGCTCTGTCTGAATTAAAACCATCTAAAAACACACGATTACTGCGCTCTGTGCTCTGAAGGCCTGCAATAGTTTTCATACTGGCCCAGGCTGAACCAAGTTTCTTTGTTGCCATCTTGCTTTCCAATTCTGATTTATAATTCTGTTTTGCTCTTAAAATTTCGGACTTCAGCTCTTTTGTGGCAACCTGTAGCTCAGAAACAGACCCCTGTTTAAAGGCAAGTGCTTTCCTCTGTAAGCAGGATTTAACTGATTTTGTAACCCATGGCTTGTTGTTGGGATATATTTTGACACGTTTACGTGGAACGATCATATTTTTACAGAAAGCCATGTATGAGCATGTGACGTCTACCAAAGAGTCCAAATCATCCCCGCAGGACAGTGTGAAAACCTCCTAGTCCGTACAGTTGAATCATTCCTGGAGGCAGTGCACTGAATCCTCTGTCCACACATCTATGTCTCTGGTCTTCACCTTGCCTCTTCTGAGAGCAGTTTTATATGTGGGCAGCAAATGTACACAGCTGTGATCTGAGGATCCTAAAGGAGGAAGGGGAAGTGATTTATAGGCCCTCTCAATGGATCCATAGCATGGGTCCAATGTCTTTTTTTGCCTGGTTGGGCAGGAGACATACTGATAAAAGTTTTAAAGTGTCTTCTTTAAAGAAACATGGTTAAAATCCCCAAGAATAAAGTTTGGAGCCTCTGGAGAAATTGACTGCAGCCGCTGTACCACATCAAAGACGGTGCTGGAGGCGGAGTCAGCATCCGCTCTCGGGTGAATATACACAGTTGTGATGAAAAGTTGGGGGAACTCGCGGGGCAGATAAAAGGGGCGTAGTGATACGGACAGAAGCTCCACATCGGGTGTACAGATGCACTCTCTGACCGTGGCAGATGTGCAGTACTGTTTATTAATGTATAAACATACGCCGCCGACATTTCCCCGTTACCTCTTCCTGCCGATCCGAGTGAAGCGGGGCTCCAAAGCCGTCAATCCACAGGTCCGCATCCGGGTCTTGCGCCGTAAGCCACGTCTCCGTGTAAGCCATGACACAGCAGTTCTTGAAGTCCTTCTGGTAGCGCACATTCCCTTGAATTTCATCTACTTTATTTCTCAGGGATTGTATGTTCCCCAAAATCATGGAAGGAAGAGGAATGCTGTTAAACTGACGTCTCCTCAGGCTTAATTTCACGCCTCCACGCTTTCCGCATTTCCTCCTCTTGTCTCTCTTTTCATCGCTGTGTCCATGAAAGTCTCTTAAAATAAAGTCCGGCAGTTGCGGCACGGACTCAAACACAGATGCTGCATTATCCATGTTTAAATGCAGTAACATGTCTCTGGAATATTGTATTCTCCCTGGCATGATCGTGATTGCGCTTACCTCAGAGACAAAGAGCCGGTAGGAAAGAAGCAGCAGTGCAAAAGTAAGGAAGAATTCCATATTGATGGAACCAGGGGGCTCTTTGTTATACAGTCCGCAAACATTCAAGGACAAAAACGACACAGAGAATTTCGTTTAAACACATTAAAGTGCGTAAAAACAGAGACACAGACGACAGACTTTTTTCACCAGCTGTTGGTTGCTGCGTGCGCATGTGGTCCTGACATCTCACATGATGAAGACCCTGGAGAGACTGCTCCTTGCTCACCTCCGCCCCCTGGTGGGACCAGCAATGGATCCACTCCAGTTCGCCTACCAGCATGGCATTGGGGTGGAGGATGCAGTGATCTTCCTCCTTAACCATTCTCTGTCCCACCTGGAGAAGCCCGGGAATGCAGTGAGGGTCATGTTCTTTGACTTCTCCAGTGCTTTCAACACCATCCAACCGATGATCCTGAAGGACAAGCTGCTGTGCGCAGGGGTGGACCAGCACCTGTAATCATGGATCCTGGACTACCTCACTAACCGGCCACAGTTTGTGAGAACCCGAGATTGTGTGTCCGACACAATCATCGGTAGCACGGGGGCCCCCCAGGGAACGGTTTTGGCTCCCTTCCTGTTCACCTTTTATACTGCGGACTTCTCACACAACACAACACACTGCCATCTACAGAAGTTCTCTGACGACTCTGTGATCGTCGGCCGCATCTCCATGAAGCTGAGTACAGAGGACTTATCCAGGACTTTGTGGACTGGTGCCATCGGAACTGCCTCCAGATCAACGCGAGGAAAACTAAGGAGCTGGTGGTGGACTGCCGCAGGCAAGGACAACCCCTCACAGCACCAGTAAACATACAGGGAACAGACATTGAGATGGTGACATCCTACAAGTACCTTGGTGTTCATCTGAACAATAAACTAGACTGGTCACACAATACCGACGCACTCTACAAGAAGGGACAGCGCAGGCTGTTCCTACTGAGGAAGCTCAGGTCTTTTGGTGTACAAGGGGTGCTGCTGAAGACATTCTACGACACGGTAGTGGCATCAGCCATCACTTTTGGAGTGGTCTGCTGTGGCAGTGGCATTACAGCAGCCGATAGGAAGAGACTGAACAAAGAAAGCTAGATCTGTCCTGGGGAAACGCCTTGACCCAGTGGAGGAGATAGGAGAGAGAAGGATGGTGGCTTAACTGTCATCTCTGCTGGAGACCTAGTCCCACCCTATGCAGGACATACTGAACGCACTGAGGAGCTCATTTAGCAGTAGACTACATCATCCTAGGTGCGCAACCGAGAGGTTTCGCAGGTCCTTCCTACCTACGGCTGTCAGACTGTATAACCTAAGGAGGGCTGCTCACAGAGATAGCAAAAAAACGTGACGACCTAATAGTATTGAATGCAAAAGACGCAACAGACTTATACAAATGGTCCCCTCCAGTATACAACTAGGACAATATCAGTCACTACGGAGGGTGACAATATGTATGGGTACATATTCATACTATGTAGGATAACTAAGTAGATGGTTATGCTGTTTATTCCATCTAGCTACAATTCTCAGCACTGTGTACAGTATATATACTGCTCAAAAAAATTAAAGGAACACTTTTTAATCTGAGTAAGCTGGACTAGCCTGCCACAATTTCTTCACTTTAAGTTTTGGAGTGTTTTCATTTCCATCAAAAATAATAATAATAATGTATCGATTTTATATAGCGCTTTATCATATATACTCAAAGACGCTTTACAAATAGGTACATTATTCATTCAGTCCAGACAGACAATGGTATTGGCAAGCTACTTCTGCAGCCACAGCTGCCCTGGGGCAGGCTGACGGAAACGTGGCAGCCAATCTGCGCCAACGGCCTTTCCGGCCACCACCGAACATTTTTATACATTTATTCACATTCATACCCAGTGTTATGGACACTGGAGGCAATGCGGGTGAAGTGTGTTGCCCAGGGACACAGCGGCAGGATATCTGGGGAGAGCGGGATTCGAACCGCCAACCATCCGGTTATTAGATGACCTGCTCAACCTCCTGAGCCACTGCCACCTCATAAGACGTGACTTTATTACATGTATAGTTTATTTCTCTTATCTTATCATGTTTAATGTTGCAGCATTGTACTGAGACAAATTCCTAGTTTGTGTACTACATGAACAATGGCAATAAACCTGATTCTGATTCTGATTCTGATTCTGGTATCTTTCCATTCTTAACACATTATCCAGTCCATATCAGTAGATCTAGTAGTCCATATCAGTAGATATCCAGCTTATTTTTTCCCATTAAAATCTGATGTCTTTTCAAAGTGTTCCTTTAATTTTTTTGAGCAGTATATATTTTTATATTTATGTGTACGTATGTACGGTATATTCACTGCTCTTATTTTTATTTTTCTTATCTTCTTAATTATTGCTCTGAGTGTTGCTATCCCTGTGCTGTTGCAATCCTGGAATTTCCCCATTGTGGGACTAATAAAGGCTCATCTTATCTTATCTTATCTTATCTTTATACCTCTGTAGTTACTACAGCTCTGAGCATCATCTTTGTTCTTGAAAATTAGTACCAAAACACTTCTTCTCCACTCCTGAGGCATCCTCTCACTCTCCAAGATTGTGTTAAACAATCTGGTTAAAAGTCCATTGCCATCTCTCCTAAACATCTCCATACCTACACTGGTATGTCATCTGGACCAACCGCTTTTCCATTCCTCATCCTCTTCAAAGCTGCCCTCACTTTTGCCTTGCTAATCCTCGGGACTTCCTTGTTCACCATCTTTCCTTCATCCATCCTCCTCTCTCTCTCATTTTCTTTATTCATCAGCTCTTCAAAGTACTCCGTCCACCTTCTCAACACATTATTGTCACTTGTTAGTGCATTACCATTTGTGTCCTTAATCAACCTAACTTGCTGCACAGCTTTTTCAGCTTGATCTCTGTCTAGCCAATCGATACAAGCCCCTTTCTCCTTCCTTAGTGTCCACCCTCTCATACAACTCACTATATGCCTTTTTCTTTGCCTTTGCTGTCTCTCTCTTTGCCATGCGCCTAGATTCCCAATACTCCTGTCTACTTTCTTCATCTCTGTGACTATCCCACTTTTTCTTTGCTAACCTTTTTCCTTTGAGTACTTTCCTGTACCTCCTCATTCCACCACCAAGCCTTCTTGTCTTCCTTCCTCTGTCCACTGGAAACACAACATACCTTTCTACCTGTTTCCCTCAGTACTTTTGCTGTATTTTCCCAATCATCTGGTAATTCTTCCCTACCACCCAGAGCCTGTATCAACTCCTTCCTGAACCTTCTTCCTTCTGTAACTTTCCTCACTTATTCTTTGGCTCTGCCTTCACTGTTTTCCTCTTCTTGCTTTGCGAAGTCATCCTACAGACTACCATCAAATGCTACCTAGCTACATTCTCCCCTGCTACCACTTTGCAGTCTCTATCTCTTTCTCCTCCTGGATAAGCTGTAGTCCACCTGTGTGCGCCTTCCTCCACTCTTGTAAGTCACCCTATGCTCCTCTCTCTTCTTAAAGTATGTGTTCACCACAGCCATTTCCATCCTTTTAGCAAAATCCACAACCATCTGTCCTTCCACATTTATCTCCTTAAGACGATACCTACCCAGGACCTCCTCATCACCTCTGTTCCCTTCACCTACATGTCCATTAAAGTCCACTCCAATCACAACTCTGTCCCCCCGGGAACACTCTCTACTACTTAATCCAACTTACTCCAGAATTCCTCTTTCTTTTCTACCTGATATCCAACTTGTGGGGCATACGCACTGACAACATTCAACATCACACGTTTGACTTCTAGCTTCAAACTCATGATTCTGTCCGACTCCCTCTTTACCTAATGAACACTCTTCACATACTCTTCCTTGAAGATTACTCCTACTCCTTTCTGTCAGGTCAGGCATTGGCTTGCTTGCTACCGAATAACAATGAACCTGTCTCATGGGCTGGGCCGTCGGCAACTCAACCGGCATCCCCACCCTTCCGAGGGTGTGGAGGGTGAAATGGGGCATCCTGGCAGAACTAAAAACAATATCTGCCACAGGTCTCTGGTGGACCACTCCCAGTTACACGGGGTGAGACTGGACATCCTGGCAGATAAACACATCTGTCGCAAGGTCTGTGGTGGACTGTGCCAGTCGGTGCATCGTGACATGCACTACACAAAGAGCAGAGATAAACAAACCTATCATCTGGTCAGTCACTGCAACAGATACTGGAGTCACTTTGTCTTGGCTTGTCCTTGCCACTGATAATACATCTATCTACCAAGAATGTGCTGCTAGTCCAGCAATTGCTAGCGGTACTCAAATACTTTGCAAACAGTTTCAAGAAATGGTCAGTCAGAAAGCAACTCATACCAGCTTGGACGTTGCCCGGGTTAATAAGGTCCATGCTGATCTGTTCACACTCTGACAGGCAGCGAAAAGATGAAGAAAACAGCAGCCTTGTGTGTAGCAGAATGGAATGTATGCACTCTGTTGGACAGATCAACATCACAGTGCCCAGAAAGACAGACCACGCTTGTGGCCTTGGAGATGAACAGGTACAATGTAGACATAGCTGCACTTAGTGAAACAAGATTGCCTGGATATGACAGCTTGGAAACCCATGGGTACAACTTCTTTTGGAGTGGGAAATCAACTCAAGAAAGGAGTGAAGCAGGAGTGGGCTTTGCAGTTAGAAAGGAAATAGCAGCAATGCTTGATGAGGAACCGGTGCCAATCAATGACAGGATAATGACTATGAGACTTCCACTACAGCGGAAGATGTATGCCACACTCATCAGCGTGTATGCCCCAACAATAACCAACACAGAGGAGGCGAAGGAAGAGTTCTACAGTGATTTACATGAGACTATCAGGCCTGCACTGACTGATGACAGGCTGATACTCGTTGGAGATTTTAATGCTAGAGTTGGTTCGGACACTGAGAAATGGAAAGGAGTGCTAGGCAGTCATGGAGTAGGCAAGTGCAATGCTAATGGAGAACTTCTGCTTGCACAATGTTCAGAGTACAACCTTGTGATAACCAACACCCTATTTAAGCACAAGGACACACACAAGAAGACATGGATGCACCCAAGATCCAAGCACTGGCACTTGTTAGACTACATCATAGTAAGGCAGAGAGACATAAGGGATGTATTGGACACCAGAGCAATGAGAGGTGTGGACTGTGGCACTGATCGTGTTATGCTGAGAACTAGATTAAGGATTTGCAGACAAAAATAGCACTGCAGGACAGGTGCGAAGCCACCACGGAAGCTAAATACTAGTGCACTGAAAGGCCAAAAGAAGCAGGAAGAACTTACACAGGAAATGGATGAAAACTTGAAAGACTGGGACAGCAACAACTCGGAGAATGACATAGATGAGAAATGGGCAACACTGAAGGATATGGTGTATCCGACTGCGAGTGATGTTTTAGGCCACCCTGAGAGGAAACATCAAGGATGGTTTGATGAGCATGATGAACACCTGAAGAAACTACTACAAGTGAGGAATACAGCTAGGCAGGAAAATTTACAGTGGAACACAAGGTCGAAGAAGAAGAAATACTCAAAGGCTCAGAGTGAGCTACAGAAGTACACCAGAGAGATGAAGTCCAACTGGTGGGATGAAAAAGGAAGGAGGAACTTCAAACTGCAGCAGACATGAAGGACATGAAAACATTCTTCACAGGTTTGAGAGAAATCTACGGCCCTAAACCAAGAGGACTGATCCAACTAAAGGCTATGGATGGTGAAACGGTTTTGCAGGAGAAAGACAAGGTCCTGGACAGATTTGCAGACCACTTTGACCAACTTCTAAACCCTGGAGATCTCGCTGAAGAGGCTAAGGAAGCTCTAGTGCAGCAACCAGTTGTATCAAGTCTGGATGAACCACCAAATTTTGATGAACTAATGGCAGCTATCAGGACAACACAGAATGGTAAAGCTCCAGGAAGGGATGGAATTCCAGCAGAAGTGTGGGAATTTGGTGGTACAGCTGGCCAACTGCCTGCACAAGCTCATCCAAGAGATATGGGATGCCCAGAAAGTACCTCGAGACTGGAAGGATGCAAGTATTGTCCCTTTGTTCAAGAAAGATCTCAGGAAAGATTGTAGAAATTACTGAGGTATATCACTGCTAGCCACTGTTGGTAAGATTCTCTCATGTGCACTACTGAACAGACTCAATGAACACATCTTGCAGAATGTACTACCGGAAGCCCAGTGCGGCTTTAGAAGTGGAAGAAGCACAATGGACATGATTTTCTGCTTGAAACAGGTTCAAGAAAAGTGTATCGAACAGACATGCCGCTTTATGTAGTCTTCATTGACTTCAGTAAAGCCTTTGATACTGTATCACGACAAGGACTTTGGCAGGTACTCAAGAAATATGGTTGTACAGAGAAGTTTGTCAACCTGATCGAGGCACCCCATACAGGCATGCAAGCAAACGTGGCAATGAGTGGTTCAGTGTCTAAAGACTTTTCAGTAAGCAACAGGGTTAACCACTTGCACTCCGGGCAATTTTCCTAAAAATGCCAAAAAATAACGTGCCCAAAGTAAATCGAAAGCTGTTATTCAACCCTTTGCAGCATCTTCATGGGGTTGGTCTCATTTAAAAGAAAACA
The DNA here is from genome assembly GCA_020510985.1 of Pholidichthys leucotaenia. NCBI lineage: Eukaryota > Metazoa > Chordata > Actinopteri > Cichliformes > Pholidichthyidae > Pholidichthys > Pholidichthys leucotaenia. The sequence continues at coordinate 126,335,701 of CM035848.1, forward strand.
CTTTGAATTTTTTGGCAAAAAAAACATAATCTCTCTACGTGCTCCGGCCACCAAGTTACAGTCATCTAAACATACTGAACTTGAAGAAAAAAAAATTGGACACAGTGTTTTTTTGGATACAAATGCTTGTAAATAACACACAGCTGTCCGATCCGGCTGGAAAATGCAACAGAAATGTAGAACCAAGTGTTATCCAGCTGAGATCCAAATTTGGTAACAATACCACAAAAAATGAATATTTTACACAGCTTTGTTCTCAGGCTGTTCCCAGGCGTTTTGGAACTGTGCCAAATTGTGCCAAATGGCACAGTTTGGAAAAACGTCTGTAACTTTTGAATAATTCAATGTAGAATCTTCATTTTAGGCTCTAATGAAAGGTCACACTCAGGGCTGTGTCTGTGTGTGTGTGTGTGTGTGGGCGGGGGGTCGTTCCCCCCCCCCCCGCTACCAAGGACCAAATTCGGCCCTCTACATGACGGATTACACTCCTTGCATGCTTTCACAGCGGCTCCCCCCCCCCTCGCTACTGTGTGTGTGTGTGGGGGGGGGAACCGTGAACGGACCGTGAACGCCCCCCCCCCTCGCTACAGAAGAGGGCCATCGCTACATGATGGAATAGACTGATATGCTTCCTCCCGCGGACCGGGAGGCGTTCGGACCGTGCCCCCCCCGCTCCTCTTCTGCAGCGGGGGGGGGGGGGGGGCGTTCACGGTCCGAACACGGCAAATGAACCGTTTATCGCGGCGCACGTACTTCGTGCGCAGTACAGTTGTAATTTACCGATCGGTCAAAAGTCATTTTTGGATTAGTTTTCAGGGATAAATAATAATTTAGCTTATAACACCTTACCTCTTCAAAGCAGCAGAGTCGCAGCGAACAGCTCTTCCCCCATTGTCAGACGAACGCGACGCTACTCCGCTCGTGGATCCCGATCAACATAATTCCATTATTGCCGTTTTGGCGAATGATTTACGACTTTTGTCGTCGGCCTCCGTCTATTCTGCTGGAATGAGTGCAGGTCCCACTTGTGGGTGTTCTCCATGCTGCTGGGTGAGCCTGGGTCTGTAGTAGATTCGTACAGAGTCCTTCTGCAGCAGTAAATATCGCTTCACCCAGCCTGAATTTCTGTGCTTCAATTGGCTCCTGCGTTCACAGTAGGTGGGTCCTCCTTCCTAGATTTTCATTCATTGGCTCCTCAAGGTTTCAGAAACCCAATTCAAGGCTCTTATTAGTCGAATGAGAGGCCAATCAAATGAACTAATCTGTTCGCGGCTGTGTTTGCAGATTTTTTTTCAGTGGCGCTTGGAGGGCACACCACCTACACCATCACCATCAATATCCTTATCATGCGTCATGCGCACGAGGGCGCACGAGCGCGCTCTCGTGCGTCATAGGACGCAGAGACTTGCCCGCCCGCGGAACAACGGAGCGCAAGTGGTTAAACAAGGGTGTGTGCTGGCACCTACACTCTTCTCGTTATATCTGGCAGCCATGCTTGAGGCGGCCTTCAAAGACACTTCAGAAGGAGTATACATTCAAACAATCAAAGAAACAGACTTGTTCATTGTGGCACAGTTTAAAGCCAAGAATAAGACATTGATAAAGGTAGTAAGAGAAATGCTCTTTGCCGATGACAGTGCTCTAGTTGCACACAGTGCGGAAGATATGCAATCTTTAGTGGAGAAATTTGCAAGAGCAGCTAGCCAATTCAGCCTCCAAATCAGCATCAAGAAGACAGAGTGGACTTCCGGTTATGGCTGCCACGTAGGACGGACGTGTCTCGCTCTGCTCTGCTCCTGGAGAAAAAAATCGGCAAATAACTCTCTCATTTGGGACAGAACGTATCCCAGCATTTGGGCGAAGATATGTCGGCGAAGCCTAAGGCTGGAAAACCAGGAAAAGGAAAAAGCGAGCCGCCGAAACAGTCCAAATTAACGGACTTTCAGGTCTGTGACGCAGCAAACAAGGCTCCATATATGGCGGAGGAGGCTGGCGGCGGTGCGATTTCTGCGGGGAATGGCGCAGATGCGCTGATGGCTGCCATGAGTTCAATGAGAGCGGACTTTTCCTCTAGATTTGATGGGATTATGACAGCGCTGGAAGGAATAAGAAAGGAATTGGGTGACTGTGTAGAACGAACGGCGCAGATGGAGCTCCGTCTCGCTAGTGCTGAAGATGACGTCACCCGTCTTCAATTAAAGGTGCGCACTTTGGAAAAAAAAAATAAATCTCTGGAAGATAATATTTTGGATTTGGAATCTCGGTCGAGACAGAATAATTTGAGGCTGGTGGGTCTTCCAGAGGAATCAGAAGGTCGGGACGTATGTTCCTTTCTGGAAAAGTGGATTCCGGAGGTGCTGGGCAGCGAGGAGTTGCAATCAGCAGTGGTTCTGGAAAAAGCACATCGTATTGGCCCACGGAGAGATAAGGGACCGCCGAGGACCTTAATTATGAAGTTTCTTAGCAACAGAGACAGGATGAAGATCTTCAACGCTGCACGTGCTAAAGGAGAGATTAAACACCAGGACCAGCAGGTGCGGTTCTACCCAGATTTGGCCACAGGAATCCAGCAATTGAGGAAGCAGTTTGATCCCGTACGTAAGGAGCTGCGCAACCTTGGGATTCGTCATGGTGTAATCTATCCTGCGAGACTGCTGACCACGTATGAGGGCAGAACCCACATCTTCAAGACCCCAGAGGAGGCGCAGGAGTTCATCAAGAAGATCAAAGAAGAAGAAGAGACTGGTGGGAGCTAAGCATGAACAAAATATAAGGTAGAATAATTAAGCATTTGCACAGGCATCTGACTGACTTGAAGTAAATAGTAAGTTTACAAAATATAGATTGTATTATATATTAAAAAAACAAAACAAAAACAAAACAAACAAAAAAAAAAAAACTATGATGTACAAAGTTGTTAAAAATTTAAAAAAAAAACTATGATGTACAAAGTTGTTAAAAATTTTGGAGTTAAGTTGGAAAACTACAGAGGAGAGTTAATGTTACGTCATTAAAAGCAGTAGAGTTAGGGTGATTGGGAGGATGAAGAAGGAGTGGCTTAGGCTGTTCCCCGTGGGTGTGGAACGGTCGATGGCTATATCGGGAGACAGAATTTTTCTTTTGATTTTGGGGGGTTTGCCACAAGTGTGGGAAGGGGAAATTTGTTTGTGTGTAGTTTGTAGGATGAATGTTCAACCACTCATGTTTTTGCTTCTCTGTATGAGCATGTTTACACTGCAAGGTAATCCCAAACTCTCTATTGATCATGGACCAAAGTGTTAACCTTAATTTAACTTCATGGAATTGCAGAGGTCTACAAAATTTAAAAAAACTTAAACAAGTTATGAATAAAATAAAGGACATGGGTTCAAGAATTGTGTTTTTACAAGAAACTCATCTGATAGAGGAGGATGTTAAAAGAATTAGGAGTAGATGGCAGGGAAGTGTATTCACCTCTTCATTTTCATCCCGAGCCAGGGGAGTTATGACTCTCATACATAAATCAGTTCCTTTTCAAGTGAAAAATGTAATTGGAGACAAATTTGGAAGATATGTAATCATTCAAGGTTCTTTGCTATTAGAAAATATAAATCTTGTGAACTTATATGGTCCCAATATAGATGATCAGAAGTTCTTTGCTAATTTATTTCTCATCTTATCATCACTTACAGGGCAACATATAATAGCAGGGGATTTTAATTGTACATTGAATCCAGGTGTGGATAGATCAACAGGACTGGATTGTACGCACATTGGATGTAGGATGACTATTAATCATTTTATGAAAGAATTGAGATTGTTAGATATATGGAGAGAAATGAAACCACAAGTTAAAGCCTATTCTTGTTATTCCAGTACCTACAAGACATTCTCACGTATTGATTATTTTTTGATTTCCACAGAATTAAGGTCCAAGATTCAAAACTGCTTTTATGATAACATCTTGATCTCTGATCATGCACCCTGTTGTCTAATATATGTAGATAAAAAATTGACAAAGGAATCAGGTAGATGGCAATTTCAGCATAAATGGCTTCAGGATGAGGAATTTGTCAAGTATATAGAAAAACAGATAGACGAGTTCTTTGACATCAATACTACACAAACATCAGCATGTGTAAAGTGGGAGGCTTTCAAAGCTTTTATTAGGGGACATATTATTAGTTATACAGGATCAAAATCTAAGAAGACTCGAGAGGAGAGAGCTAAATTGGAACATAAAATAAAAAATCTTCAGGAAAAAGTGTATGCAGGAAGTGACCCAAGGTTGGAGAATGAATTACTGATTTTGAGAGCTGAATACGACAAAAAATCAGCGAATAGAGCTGCCTCGAGTCTTCTAAGATTGAAACAATCTTTTTATGAACAAGGTGAAAAATCAGGAAAATTATTAGCATGGCAGATTAAACAATTGGAAATTAAAACACCAATTACCAGTATTATAAGTAATGGACAGGTAGTTATAGATCCTTTAGAAATTAATAGAGCCTTTAGAGATTACTATGAAAAATTATATGATACCAAAAATGAACCTGATTTAACAAAACTAAATGGGTTTTTGAACGAACTATCTATACCGTGTATTCCAAATGAAAACAGGGAGATATTGGAGTCTAAAATTAGTCAAGAAGAAGTTGGGCTAGCCATTGATAATATGAAATCAGGAAAAAGTGCAGGACCAGATGGTCTTCCAGTTGACCTTTATAAAAAATTTAAGAATAAATTAATAAAACCTTTTTTGGAAATGGTTTTAGAAGCATTTCAAAATAATAATTTACCATCATACATAAATAATGCCTTAATTATACTGCTGCCAAAACCAGGTAAGCCCTCTAATAAATGTGAAAATATGAGACCAATAAGCCTATTAAACGCCGACCTTAAGATAATCTGTAAAAGTTTAGCAAGACGAATACAAGAAATTTTACCAAATATTATTAATCGAGATCAGAATGGCTTTATAAAGGGTAGACAAGGCTTCCATAATGTAAGAAGACTATTTAATATTATTTATTTTAATAAAGAAGCACCGGATACAGCTCTCCTATCATTGGATGCCGAAAAGGCCTTTGATAGAGTTGAATGGCCCTTTCTTTTTGAAGTCCTACAAAGGTTTGGACTTGGAAATAATTTCATAAAATGGGTTCAAATAATATACAATAATGCTACAGCAGAAATCCTAACAAATAACAATATTTCAAAACCAATAAAAATCAATAGAGGATGTCGACAAGGCTGTCCACTTTCACCTTTACTGTTTACTATGGCAATTGAACCTTTAGCGATAGCGATACGTTTACATTCACAAATATATGGAATTAAAGTTGGACCAACAGAACATAAAATCTCCCTGTACGCCGATGACATAATTTTGTTTATGTCGAATCTAAAAAAATCAATTCCAACCTTGTTGAATTTAATAAAGAATTTTGGAGAAATATCGGGATATAAAATAAATAAAACTAAATCTTCAATATTAATGCTAAATGAGACCCAGAGAAATTACCCAGCCCCTGAGGTAAATCAATTCAATGTTGTAAATCAGTTTAAATATTTAGGAATCCAAATTATGCCTAAGCTAGAATCAGTCGCCAGTGTCAACTATGAAGCCTTAATGTCAGATATCAATGAGTTAACTCAGAGATGGATGTCACTACCAATGTCGATGATCGGGAGAATCAATATACTTAAAAGTAATATTTTACCTAAAATACTTTATTTATTTCAATACATTCCCTTATCACCACCCTTAGATCTATTCTCAAGAATAAAAAAAAAGTTAGTGGAATTTATATGGAACAACAGGAGGGCTAGATTACGTTTGTCTTTATTATATTTACCATTTGATCGTGGAGGTCTGAAATGTCCAAATTTTATGTTGTATTATTGGTCGGCACAACTGAGGTCTATGACATATTATTTTTCATCAAATGATCTCCCTCACTGGACTGAAATGGAATCATACAATTTACCTTTACCTCTTCCCATATTCATATACTCAGATTCGGCAAAAAAATTACAAAAACAAGTTAAAAATCCATTTGTAAAGCATATGATCAAAATATGGTGTGAAGCTAAAAACTATTTAAAAGAACCACAGTTATTGTCACAATTTAGTCCAATATGGGGTAATCAATATTTTAAACCAGGGAGAGCGGATGCTGTATTTAAAGTATGGAATTTAAAAGGGATACAAAAGATTCAGGATTTATATTTGCCATGTGCAGACAACATAATGTCTTTTGAAGAGCTGAGGATCAAATTTAATCTCAATAGAACACATTTTTTTAAATATCTTCAACTTAGAAACTTTATTCGATCAAATCAAAATAAAGCTCTCACTCGACCTATTTATTCATCCTTGGAAAAAATGATGATGAAAGATAGTAAAAGAAAGGGTATTATTTCAGAGTTTTATAACTCACTGACACTATCTTCAAGTGAAAATTCACTGAAAAGATTAAACTACTGGAAAGAAGATCTGCAAATTGAAATTTCAGAGGAACAATGGGAATTGGCTTGTACAGAAGCTCAAACCAAATCAATAAATGCACGCCTTAAATTGATACATTTCAAATGGTTAATGCGGATGTATGTTACACCGGAGGAGTTAAATAGATATAACAAAAATATACCAGATACATGCACAAAATGCATGGAAAGTAAAGGAACCCTATTTCATTGTTTATGGGAATGTAGATTAATAAGAATGTTTTGGGAAGAGGTGAGGGTAACAATTGAAAAAATAATCTCAAAACAAATCATATTGAATCCTAAACTGTTTTTGTTGGGTCTGTACCCAGAAAAGCATAATTTTAATAAAAGTGAAAGAACATTCATAGACCTCAGTTTGCTTAATGCCAAAAAATGTATTGCACTATTATGGAAAAAGACTCATAGACCAGATGTGACTCAGTGGTTAAGACAGATGTTAACAAACCTTCCATTAGAAAGAATAACATATATACTAAAATCAAAGGAAATTGTGTTTGAGAATATATGGAGACCTTTTATTGATTATGTAAAAAATTTAAACATAACTCTTGAAGAAGAAGGTGAATGATGTGTGTGGACCTTGTAAATTCCAAACTGGTGAACATAATATGTATACTTATGTATTGGATTGTCTAGACTAAACAGAGGAGCATTGTTGAAGACTTGATTTTGTTGGTGGTTGTTGGTGTTTTTAGTGCATTTTTTTTTTTTTGTAGTACTTTAGTGTTAGTGTTTGATTGTTTGTATCATGTTTGTTAAAAAAAAAAAAAAAGGTTCAATAAAGATATTGTGGAAAAAAAAGAAGACAGAGTGCCTTTATCAACCACCAAAGTTCCAGTTATCAACATCACTACCAGAAGAGATCAGCATTGGTACAGAGCCACTAGTCAAGTGTAATACTTTCAAATATCTCGGGAGTACTGTTTCAGAGGATGCTCGGCTGGAGGATGAACTATCTCTTAGAATGGGAAGCGTGAGTGCTGTGTTTGGAAACTTGAGGGAGAGACTATAGAACAATCAGCATATGTCTATCCGTGTGAAATGCAAAGTGTACAGAGCAACAGTACTGGCTACTCTATTATACGGTGCTGAAACTTGGGCTGTCTACAGGGTGCAGGTAAAGAAACTCCACGCGCACATAATGAGACACCTTTGAGCTATAATGAACATCTCATGGAAAGACAAGATAACCAACATAGAAGTGCTGAAACCAGCTGGTCTACCATCAGTGGAGTGAATTGTAATACAGATGAACCTGAGATGGCTCGGAGATGTTGAGATGATGGATCACCAGCGTCTCCCTCTGCAGGTACTCAGGGATGGCAATTTTCTGCCGATCCGCGGATTTCCGCCGATTTACTTTCAAATTGATCATTTCTGTGAATCGTCTAAATCCGTTGAGAAAATTTTATTGGGGGTAAGGTACCTTAATGTTACCAATTTTAGCGAAAATCAACACGATTACATAAGCGCTCAGCGCTTCCCCGGGTCAAGTCTCCCGCGATAACCCGGATGTTTTGTACTCAAGCTACTGCTGTATTGTAAACGGCCCTGCGATTGGATAGTTGCAAACGATTGGACCAATCAAATGGCTCATTGCATGCTTTGTCAAAAATTCATGGCGGCATGTTCGTGTTGGAATTCTGAGCTTTCGGTATCGTTTTCAGTGGAATTATGAGATTTTTTATCGAAGGATCAGGAGTCATCAGTGCTAGAAATAGACAAACGTGTCAAAAATAAGTTCCGATGGAATTGGCTTGAGAGAAAAGTGACGGTAAAGGTGAAAATTGGCTCAAAGTTCAAAGAGGTAACAGAAACACTCGGACAATTTCTGAAGAAACCAGACGTGGCTGGAAAAGCTTTTTTTTTTTTTTTTTTTTTTTTTTTTCTCCTCTTGGTGACCAGTGTAAATAGTGTAAATAGTGTAATAAACTCTTATAGAACTGTTAAATATGTTGGACTAAAGACAGTGAGACAACATTGAAGACAAAGTAAGTTAACGTTTCATTAAATTTAATGATTTATCGAAGTCTAGTATTTCATTTTTTTAATCATTTTTTTCAGTCTAAATTACTTCTGTTTTACTGAAAACCTCTCAGCTTCAGGGGGGCTGTACCCCCCTGACCCCCCCATAAGTCAATCGACCAAATTAGATTTCAGCTGAAATCAGAATTTCCTGTTGCCATCCCTGTGTAAATTTGCTGATATTTTTTCTTATGAATTTGTAACTTTTTTCTTGTGAATTTGCATCTTTTTCCCAGATAAATGTGTACCTTTTTTCTCATAAACTTGCTATTTTGTTTCTCATAAATTACTTTTTTCTTGTAAATGTGTAACTTTTTTCCCCCTACATCCATCCATCCATCTTCTACCGCTTTTCTGGCGTTCCGGGTCGCGGAGGCAGCAGTTCAAGCAGAGAGGCCCAGACTTCCCTCTCCCCAGCCACGTGCTCCAGCTCTTCAGAAAGGATACCAAGGCGTTCCCAGACCAGCTGGAAGACATAGTCTGTCCAGCGAGTCCAGGGTCTGCCCCGGGGTCTCGTCCCTGAGGGACGTGCCCGAAACACCTCAAGTGGGAGGCGCCCAGGAGGCCTCCTGATCAGATGCCCATACCACCTCAACTGGCTCCTTTCAATGTGGAGGAGCAGCGGTTCTACTGTGAGCCTCTCCCAGATGACTGAGCTCCTCACCCTATATCTGAGGGTGAGTCCAGCAATCCTACGAAGAAAGCTCATTTCTGCCACTTGTAGCCGCGATCTCATTCCTTCGGTCATTACCCAAAGCTCGTGACCATAGGTGAGGGTAGGAACTTAGATTGACCAGTAAATCGACAGTTTTGCCTTAGAGCTTAGCTGCCTCTTCACCATGACAGACTGGTATAACGTCCTCCAGGAGCTTGTCCCCAACCCAGAGAGGGCAATTCACCTTTTTCCGGCTGAGGACCATGGACTTGGACTTGGAGGTTCTGATTGTCATCCCAGGGTTGGATTTTTATTTACCCTTAATAATAAACACCTTCTTATAACTTTGCAACTTTTTGATTATTAATTTGCTACTTTTTCGTTGTAAATTTGCTACTTTTTTCTCTCACATTTGCAACTTTTTTCTCATATACTTGCTACCTTTTCTCTTATAAATTTTAGACATTTTGAATATTTTCAAAATTTTTGTGTGAATGTATTTTTCCCAAACAGTTGAAAACATTTTCAAAATAGTTGTTTGCAAACGGTTGTAACGTGTCGCTAAGGGGAGCATCTCACGAAGCGCTGAATGCTGAGGAACGTTCACAAACATTGCAATTGTTGGGTTGCAAAATAGTGTGCACACAGTTTTTATGGTGGCCAACACTTTTTCAAGAAAAACTGTTTTTGCAACAAGAAAAACTGCTTGCCACCATAAAAACTGTTGGCAGCCTGTTGTGCAACCTTTTATGAACCCTGACGAAACCCAAATATCACAACGTTCTCCAGCATTCACTGCTACGTGCGATACGGGGCTTAAGGATCACAAGAGACTACAGTGCATGATTAATAGAGCCAGTAGAATCTTTGAAATTGATCAGGATCGGCAGCTCAGCTGTATGATCTTTAACTCATCTTAAAAAAGACAGACCAGATTCTCAATGATCCTACCTATTTTCTTTATTTGAAAATTTTCAGAAGCAACGGGTCAAATGGCAGAATTCTGTAGCGGAAAATTACGACAATTAGGTACAATAAATCATTTGTTCCCACAGTGATTATTACACTGTGGGAATAACAGACTGAAAGTTTCTAAGGCACATTTTAAAGTTGTTATGCATTTTAACTGTTTTAATGTCATTTTGTTATGTATGTTTTAAGTGTTTATTTTGTCTGTTTTGTACTTGTTCTATTGTGTTGTGATGTGAAAATGACTACATGAAGTTTACCTTTACTTCAACTATTCGTTTAATTATTTTGTTAACTGTTATACTATTGCACTCGAAGCTGTTCAATTCCAACATTGCAAATGGTGCTTATTTTCACCTTTTTTTTTAACTTTCAGGAAGAACTTTGTATTTATGTTTCTTGTTTGATTTGATTGCAAACAACTAAAAGCTTGGACATTTTGAAAATAAGCATAAATTGCAAAGGGGGTTGCACAGTGCAACTGCATATTTCCAGAACTCTGTAGCTGTTTTCTTTCTCTTTACCCCAGTTTAAGGATCAGAGCAAAATGTGAGAAAAACATTTCAGGCAGCTCTGTGCCAGGAATTCATTAGATCTGGGAAATTCCCATTCCTTGGTTATGGTTTATGTGTGTTGGTCAGGGGAGGTCAGCCTGACTTGGAAAATGTGAGATTGTGGAGAGTGCAAATAATGAGGCTGATTCATGAAGCAGACGACTTTATTCACTCTCTCATCAGTCATACACAGGAAAAGCATGACTCAATACACCATGGGTTCTTCTTTTATACAAACCGCTCATCTCACATTTGGATGACATTTAACATCACAATACATTCATCCTTTCTCACCCCAACTCCTTCTTCATGCTATCTCACCATGATCTCCCTAGCTATTGTTCTCCTCTGTTTACCCTCTGCACCCAGTCTGAGATGATTAACCCAGTCTCTACACCTCTCTATACACCCCCCCCCCCCCACAGAATGTCAGACAGAGTTTCAGTCCTCACGTCCTTTTGGCTTCAGTCTCCTCCCATATCTGCTGTAACGGGAGTTTACCGCCTCCGCGGCGCTGCTGTGCCGGCGGGGAGCTCCTGGGGGTGTGTCTGTCTGCGGGTCGGTCATGGCGAGGGGGGAAGAAACTTCAATTTGCCCGTGTGGCTGCTCTGATGAATCGTTTACCTGGGGAGTTCTCAGTGGGGGTCTTCCACGCCGAGGGGCCCGAGCCAACGGCACTTGCTCGTCCGCCACTACAAAGGTGGGCTTCAGTCTGTCTATGCATATTTTCTCCCGACGACCCCCCAAGTCTAACAAAAAATGTTTGTCCCCTGTTTCCAGCACTCTGAATGGGCCATCGTAGGGTGGGCGCAATGGAGGGCGGTGGGCATCATGCCTGACGAACATGAACGCCGCGTTCTTCAAAGTTTTTGGCACAAAAGTGCATGGAAAACAGTGGTGGGCCAGGCCTGGCAGCGTACCCGTGTCTGCACTATGCTGCAAACGCTGAGATGGGCAGCTGTCCGGCGCGGGATTATCTGGCAAAAATTCCCCTGGCAGCCGCAGTGGCTGAGAAAAAACAAGCTCTGCTGGGGAAGCCTCCAAATCCTCTTTTGGTGCGGAACGCAACCCCAATAAAACCCACGGCAACTGGTCTACCCAATTTGCATCCATCAGCGAAGCCCTGAGCGCTGCTTTCAGTGACCTATGAAAATGCTTTTATAACCCATTGGCCTGTGGGTTGTACGCGGTTGTGCAATGAATTGCAACACCCAGGCTGCGGGCCATCGCGGACCAGAGGTCAGAAACAAACTGAGGGCCCCTATCGGACGTGATGTCCGACAGGATTCCAAAATGCGCCACCCATGTTGTCAAAAAAGCGCGCGCCACATCGGCAGACGTGGTTGCCGCCAGCGGGACTGCTTCTGGCCAGCGTGTGGTGCGGTCCACCTCTGTCAGAAGGTGCGTGCACCCCTGCGATGGTGGGAGGGGGCCCATGAGGTCCACGTGAACATGGTCGAACCGCTTAGCCGGTATACAAAACGGCTCCAAAGGAGCCTTCTTGTGTCTGTGCACTTTGGCTCGTTGGCACGCTACGCAGGCTGCAGCCCACTCTTTCACTTGTTTGCGCAGGCCTGGCCACACGAACTTTGCTCCCACCATTTTGACTGACGCACGCACTCCTGGGTGGCCAGACTGTGAACTGACTCAAACACGCAGTGGCGCCATGTGACTGGGACCACCGGGCGCGGGCGTCCCGTGGAGACGTCGCAGATTAGGGGGGGCTTGCCGTCTTGCAGTACTCTGCTCTCCAGCCTTAACCCTGTTGGTCCAGACTGGAGCGCGTGCACGTCCGTATCGCTAAGCTGCTCTGCGGCCATGGCTGTATAATCTATCCCCACGCAGACCGGGGCCACTACTGCGCGCGAGAGGCAGTCCACCACCACATTCAGTTTACCCGACAAATGCTGAATATCGGTCGTACACTCTGAGATCGCGGCCAGCTGTTTCTGCTGCCGGCCCAACCGTGGTTCCGAAACCTTGGCCATTGTGAATGTCAGTGGCTTGTGGTCCACGAACGCGGTGAAGCTGCGCCTTCCAGCCAGAACTGGAAGTGGCGTATGGCCAGGTGGAGAGCCAGCAACTCTCTGTTGAATGTGCTGTATTTACGCTCACTGTCGCGCAAAGCCCTGCTAAAAAAAAGCGAGCGGCTGCCAAGAACCAGCGACACGTTGCTCCACGACGGCCCCTATGGCCACGTCCGAGGCGTCGGTAGTGAGCGCTATCCGGGCCGCCGGGTCTGGGTGCGCCAACAGTGCGGCGTTTGCCAGGGCTGTTTTAACCTCAGAGAACGCCTGCTCTCACTTCAGAGTCCATTCGACTCTATCCGCGGGTTTCCATCTCTTGAGCATGGCGTACAATGGCTGCATGAGTTGAGCTGCGCGGGGGAGGAACTGGTTATAAAAGTTAACCATCCCCGAAAATTCTTGCAGCGCCCTGACCGTCTGAGGCCGGGGAAAATTTGCCACGGCGCGCACTTTATCGGGCAAGGGTATCGCTTCCTCCGGTGAGACGCGGTGCCCCAAAAAATCAATCCCCGTCACACCGAACTGGCATTTCGCCGGGTTGATTATTAACTCGTGCTCCTCCAACCTCCGGAAAACTGTCGTGAGGTGGGTTACATGTTCGTCGTCGGACGCACTGGCCACCAAGATGTCATCCAGGTAGACTAACACAAACGGGAGATTGCTCAACACCGCATCCATCATGCGTTGGAATGTCTGTGCCGCTCCTTTTAATCCGAAGGGCATGCGTAAAAACTCAAACAAGTCAAACAGAGTTATTACCGCTGTTTTGGTACGTCCTCCGTGCGCACTGGGACCTGGTGGTAACCGCGTACCAGGTCTATTTTAGAAAAAATGTGTGCTTCGGCGAGGTGAACGGAAAAATCCTGAATATGGGGAATCGGGTAGCGGTTGTGCGCTGTGGCATTATTCAATCTGCGGAAATCACCGTATGGTCGCCACGATCCCTCGGCCTTAGGGACCATGTGTAGCGGGGATGCCCATGGGCTGTTCGATCGCCTGATGATGCCCAACCTTTCCAGGTTGGCAAACTCCTCGAGCGCTATGGCCAGTTTAGCTGCGTCCAAGTGCCGAGGTCGTGCGAAAACGGGCGGCCCAGTGGTGGTGATAAAGTGTTCCACCCTGTGTTTAGCGATGGCCGCCGAAAACGTCAGGACCGTGAGTGCTGGGAACTGAGTGAGCAGTGTGTGGAACTTACCGCCTGGAGCTGTGACGCTGGCTTGTGTTATTGGCCCGGCCCCTCGAACTGTACAGGGGAGAGAATCAAAAGACAGTGCATTAACCAGGCGCCTGTTAGCCACATCAACTAGTAACCCATGTGCACACAGAAAATCAGCTCCCAGGATTGGGAAACTCAGTGCCGCTATGACAAAAGTCCACTCGTACATACGGCCATGTAGGGATAAAGTCAGTGTTCTCTCAACAAAAGTCTTAATGCCCGAGCCGTTTACTGCTACCAGCCTGGGGCCACTAGGTCCTGCCAGCTGGTCGGTGTAGGACGGCAGGATGATGCTGTTCTGGGCTCCAGTGTCTACGAGGACGCGTCTCCCCGAGTGCGAGTCCGTCACGTGGAGCAGCTTGTTCTTTTCACCGGCGGTCGGAGCTGCTACCAACTGCCGGCCTTGGCGTTTCCCGAATGCTTGAATTGGCACGGTGGCACACATCTGTGTGCGTTCTCTCCGAAGCGGCGGTGGTAGAAGCAGAGCGTGTCTCTCTGGCGCTCCCTGGCCCCCACTGCTGCTGCCATCGGTGGCTCCTCGCCTCCGCTGGTCGTCTCGCTGGGTTCCGACACCGCCGCGTTCACTGTGAGGGCTCTGGTGGTGAGGATGATCCGATCTGCCTCCTGGGCTAGCGCACGGTAGTCACGTGAGGACAGCAACGGCGAATTGGCAAGAACCCAGGGATGGCAATTTTCCGCCGATCTGTTTTCAAATTGATCATTTCTGTGAATCGTCTAAATCCATTGAGAAAATTTTAGGGGGGGTAAGGTACCTTATTGTTACCGATTTTAGCGAAAATTCAATTCAATTCAATTCAATTCAACTTTATTTATATAGCGCCATTTCACAACAACAGTCATCTCATAGCACTATCAACTGTAGGGAGGACCCCCACAGTTGCAGAAAGACCCCAGCAATCAGGCGATCCCCTGTGAGCAAGCACTTGGCGACGGTGGAGAGGAAAAACTCCCTTTTAACAGGAAGAAACCTCCAGCAGAACCAGGCTCAGGGAGGGGCAGTCATCTGCTGCGACTGGCTGGGGGGTGAGGGGATAGAGAAGAAGAAAAGAACAGACATGTAGAGAGCAAACAGCACGATGGGGACTCAATCTATGGGAGAGAACAAACAAATGTTAAAATCAACATGATTACATAAGCGCTCGGCGCTTCCCCGGGTCAAGTCTCCCACGATAACCCGGATGTTTTGTACTCAAGCTACTGCTGTATTGTAAATGGCCCTGCGATTGGATAGTTGCAAACGATTGGACCAATCAAATGGCTCGTTGTATGCTTTGTCAAAAATTCATGGCGGCGTGTTCGTGTTGGAATTCTGAGCTTTCGGTATCGTTTTCAGCGGAATTATGAGATTTTTATCGAAGGATCAGTAGTCATCAGTGCTAGAAATAGACAAAAGTGTCAAAAATAAGTTCCGATGAGAAAAGTGACGGTAAAGGTGAAAATTGGCTCAAAGTTTGACGAGGTAACAGAAACACTCGGACAATTTCTGAAGAAACCAGACGTGGCCAGAAAAGCTTTTTTTTTTTTTTTTTCTCTCTTGGTGACCAGTGTAAATAGTGTAAATAGTGTAATAAACTCTTATAGAACTGTTAAATATGTTGGACTAAAGACAGTGAGACAACATTGAAGAAAAAGGAAGTTAACTTTTCATTAAATTTAATGATTTATCTAAGTCTAGTATTTCATTTTTTTTAATCATTTTTTTCAGTCTAAATTACTTCTGTTTTACTGAAAACCTCTTAGCTTCAGGGGGGCTGTACCCCCCTGGCCCCCCCATAAGTCAATCGACCAAATTAGATTTCAGCTGAAATCAGAATTTCCTGTTGCCATCCCTGGGTACTCTACTCACAGTTATGCAAGGGCAAACGCAATCAGGGTAGACTAAGGCTCAGATTTAAAGACACTGTAAAAAGAAACCTGAAGAAGTTGGATATAGGCAGGAGTTCCCGGTAGCGGAAGGCGAAGGACAGAGCTGCTTGGAGGAATCTGATCAGACCTAAATGAAACAGTCATTGTCGCCCACGACAGACTGCTATGATGATGATGACTCCTAATCCATTTCTCTTCCTGTCTCCACCATGGTAGAACAGTTTAAATCCACCTCCAGTACTCTTAGCCTTGCTTCCCATTCGTCTGTTTCTTGAACACAGTATATTTACCTTTCTTCTTTCCATCATATCACCCAACTCTCTGCCTTTACTAGTCATATTCTTCCTTTTCTCTTTCTTCCTCCTAACATGCCTTTCCTCTCTCCTCCTCCCCAATCTTCAACAAACAGTAGCCCAATTTGCATCGGCACCCTGTCGGTTAACAGCACCGGTGGCAGTCGTTGTGAACACGGGCCTCGACTGATCCGGTATGAAAGTCTCATTCGTCATGATCCGCATGTTTGATTTGGCAAAGGTTTTACGTCGGATGCTCTTCTTTGCACAACCCTCCCCATTTACCTGGGCTTGGGACCGGCACTAAGAGTACACTGGCTTAAATTTAAGAATAAATTAATAAAACCTTTTTTGGAAATGGTTTTAGAAGCATTTCAAAATAATAATTTACCATCATACATGAATAATGCCTTAATTATACTGCTGCCAAAACCAGGTAAGCCCTCTAATAAATGTGAAAAATGAGACCAATAAGCCTATTAAATGCCGACCTTAAGATAATCTGTAAAATTTTAGCAAGACGAATACAAGAAATTTTACCAAATATTATTAATCGAGATCAGAATGGCTTTATAAAGGGAAGACAAGGCTTCCATAATGTAAGAAGGCTATTTAATATTATTTATTTTAATAAAGAAGCACCGGATACAGCTCTCCTATCACTGGACGCCGAAAAGGCCTTTGATAGAGTTGAATGGCTCTTTCTTTTTGAAGTCTTACAAAGGTTTGGACTTGGAAATAATTTCATAAAATGGGTTCAGATAATATACAATAATGCTACAGCAGAAATCCTAACAAATAACAATATTTCAAAATCAATAAAAATCAATAGAGGATGTCGACAAGGCTGTCCACTTTCACCTTTACTGTTTACTATGGCAATTGAACCTTTAGCGATGGCGATACGTTTACATTCACAAATATATGGAATTAAAGTTGGACCAACAGAACATAAAATCTCCCTGTACGCCGATGACATAATTTTGTTTTTGTCGAATCTAAAAAAATCAAATCCAACCTTGTTGAATTTAATAAAGAATTTTGGGGAAATATCAGGATATAAAATAAATAAAACTAAATCTTCAATATTAATGCTAAATGAGACCCAGAGAAATTACCCAGACCCTGAGGTAAATCAATTTAATGTTGTAAATCAGTTTAAATATTTAGGAATCCAAATTGTGCCTAAGTTAGAATCAGTCGCCAGTGTCAACTATGAAGCCTTAATGACAGATATCAATGAGTCAATTCACAGATGGATGTCACTACCAATGTCGATGATCGGGAGAATCAATATACTTAAAAGTAATATTTTACCTAAAATACTTTATTTATTTCAATACATTCCCTTACCACCACCTTTAGATTTATTCTCAAGAATTAAAAAAAAGTTAGTGGAATTTATATGGAACAACAGGAGGGCTAGATTACGTCTGTCTTTATTATATTTACCATTTGATCGTGGAGGTCTGAAATGTCCAAATTTTATGTTGTAGTATTGGTCGGCACAACTGAGGTCTATGACTTATTATTTTTCATTAAATGATCTCCCTCACTGGACTGAAATGGAATCATACAATTTACCTTTACCTCTTCCCATATTCATATACTCAGATTCGGCAAAAAAATTACAAAAACAAGTTAAAAATCCATTTGTAAAGCATATGATCAAAATATGGTGTGAAGCTAAAAATTATTTAAAAGAACCACAGTTATTGTCACCATTTAGCCCAATATGGGGTAATCAATATTTTAAACCAGGAAGAGCGGACGCTGTATTTAAAGTATGGAATTTAAAAGGGATTCAAAAGATTCAAGATTTATATTTGCCATGTGCAGATAACATAATGTCTTTTGAAGAGCTGAGGGTCAAATTTAATCTTAATAGAACACATTTTTTTAAATATCTTCAACTTAGAAACTTTATTCGATCAAATCAAAATAAAGCTCTCACCCGACCTATTTATTCATCCTTGGAAAAAATGTTGATGAAAGATAGTAAAAGAAAGGGTATTATTTCAGAGTTTTATAACTCATTGACACTATCCTCAAGTGAAAATTCACAGAAAAGATTAAACTACTGGAAAGAAGATCTGCAAACTGAAATTTCAGAGGAACAATGGGAATTGGCTTGTACAGAAGCCCAAACCAAATCAATAAATGTACGTCTTAAATTGATACATTTCAAATGGTTAATGCGGATGTATGTTACACCGGAGGAGTTAAATAAATATAACAAAAACATACCAGATACATGCACAAAATGCATGGAAAGTAAAGGAACCCTATTTCATTGTGTATGGGAATGTAGAATAATAAGAATGTTTTGGGAAGAGGTGAGGGTAACAATTGAAAAAATAATCTCAAAACAAATCATATTGAATCCTAAACTGTTTTTGTTGGGTCTGTACCCAGAAAAGCATAACTTTAATAAAAGTGAAAGAACATTCATAGACCTCAGTTTGCTTAATGCCAAAAAATGTATTGCACTACTGTGGAAAAAGACTCATAGACCAGATGTGACTCAGTGGTTAAGACAGATGTTAACAAACCTTCCATTAGAAAGAATAACATACATACTGAAATCAAAGGAAATTGTGTTTGAGAATATATGGAGACCTTTTATTGATCATGTAAAAAATTTAAACATAACTCTTGAAGAAGAAGGTGAATGATGTGTGTGGACCTTGTAAATTCCAAACTGGTGAACATAATATGTATACTTATGTAATGGATTGTCTAGACTAAACAGAGGAGCATTGTTGAAGACTTGATTTTGTTGGTGTTTTTAGTGCATTTTTTTTTTTTGTAGTACTTTAGTGTTAGTGTTTGATTGTTTGTGTCATGTTTGTTTAAAAAAAAAGGTTCAATAAAGATATTGTGGAAAAAAAAAAGAGTACACTGGCTTGTGCACCCCCTGTGGCTGGGTTGTGTCAAAATAAACAATAGTAAAATAAGCTGAAAATAACGTTTAAGAGTGATGATGGTCAAGTGTTGGTAGATGAACAAGGATTTCAGTGAGGGTGAACAGAATTTAAGAAAAGAATTTAAGAAAATGGCAATCAGATCTGGCTGGATTGACAGTTCAGTTAACACGAGGTGGCCTGTCTGTCATCTTCTCCCACCTGAGGCGAGCTCTAATGTGGTTAGACTGACAACTCTGACTGCCAACCCAAGCTAATGTTAAGAGTTCGATGAAGCATCACAGCAAAAATATAACAGAATAAACCAGAAGGACACGAGATACGTTGTCAGCTCTGGATTAGTGAACCAGGTGGAAACAGAGATGTCTATTAGGATGACTGAAAATGAAAGAGAATATCAGTATAAACCACGCTTGTTGAGCCAACTCCCTAGTAGCACTGTTAGCTCTGAAGCTAACGCTTGGGCTCAGAAACTCTCGGCAGGGACTGAATCATCACAGCCAATAGCACGGTGATGGGTTTTAACTGAAGACTGGAGAATTTGTCAGTGACTTAGGGCAAAAGATCTCAGAGGAGCAAAACCGACTTCTACTCATTCTGACAAAATGTTAAAATATAATTTAAGTATTTCTAAGTGAAGAGAGATTTTAATATTTTTACTGTAGTCATATGACCCAAGAAAGCATTTTAGAAGGTTCAAACCCACAAACACCATGTTTGAGTGAATGGGACAATTTATGTTGACTATTGTATAGTGTCTGTGTCTGCAGTATGCAACTATCAGAGAATACATTTCATGGATTCTATCCGAGTGGTCTTGGAAGCCTTTCCTCTTTATTGGTGTACAGTGGTTGTACTCGGCAAGACACATTGAAGCTAGCATATAAAAGAGGTTTTGGCATTGAAAGTAAACTCTCTTCATGGACATTGAAAACCATCCATTCAAAAACACAGCCGAGTAAATAATAGCATGCTCCAAATAAAAGGGCAGTCTGTGTACGAGGCTCTTTTAGAACTGCACAGTGCGAGATGAGAAGGTCTCAGAAGCAGCGGCTTATGCTTGCAGGGCCCTGTGATCACACCATGTTGCTGTGGCTCAATCAATCATTTAGTGGCGCTGGGTGACATTTTGTATGTGCTCGCTTGTGTACCTTTGTGCAAGATGGTCAATATTGTGCCCTTCTCTACCGTCTGCAGGTGGCTGACTGTGACAACCTGCTCACCAATCGGGATGTGATGTGGAAGCTGATGAAGGAAAACAAAACCATTGTAGCTCCCATGCTGGAGTCCAGAGCTGCATACTCCAATTTCTGGTGTGGCATGACTTCACAGGTACAGTAGATGAATAAAAAAAAAATACTGCATATAGATTACATTTAAACTGTGGGTAAGCGGTTGTTTTTGCTATGATTTGGACTGATCGCTGCAACAACCCCACTGAGGCTATTTGTGGACAGCTGCTTGACCCACAGCCCATTTTGGACAGTTTGGGGTCCAACAGTAATTTATCAGACTTTCAAAACATGAAAGCCATAAAAGAGATCTTTGTAATTTTTTGTTATTCTAATCAAACCTATTACTTTTGTTTTAAAAATATGTTGACTAATGTAAATAAGCAGTAACGTATTTTCCTCTTTTGTTTGCATCTCCCTTAATCTAGGGTGATGTTTACTAAGATGGCCAGTCAGCCTAGTTTTTTCACAAAAATTACATGCCATGTGTGTTCCCAAAAGTGTGTTCTGATTGACTCTACCTGCCCCGGTTTGGGAATGACACAGAAGTTACTGTTTTACTCCAAGATGAAGCCTAACATGAGCAAACTTTAACCCAAATGCCAGAAAAGCATAAAAATTGAAGAAAATCCTGCTGACTCACACCGCTGCTTTGTGAAATGCATTGCAGCAGTGAGGACAGTCCACCTGTGACGTTGTTTTTGTTTCTTTTTTCCCCTGTATGGTGATCAGTGTAAATTTTGGCACTCAGAGTTCCATTTTTGTTCTTGTTCGGCCCTATCAGGGCAATTGTTTCAGCTGGCAGTGGAACCGTTTTCCCACCGTCTGTTCCTGTAGCTAATGACCGCTTATAAGCATCTTCCTGAAATTTCATGAAAACTGGACAATATTTAAAGGTCGCTACCAAAATGCTCTTTTATCAGCATTCATTGTTCCCAAATCCAACTTTGGTAGTAACCCCCCTGTATTGTCAAGCTCCCCTTTTTGCATACAATTATCATTTACTATAAGGAAGGGAGCAGCCTTGTGGAGCAACATTTTAGAAACATTTCTTTTTTCACATAGACTTTGGACCACCATAAAATCTGCAGGCTACCTCTGACCAAAAAGCAATTTTATTATATCTCTAAAAAAGTAGATGAAGCTGCAAACGGCGATCATCAGTTTCCAAGCAGGTGTGGATTTCAAGGTCTTGTATTGCTTAGCAACAGCATTTAAAAATCCTAAGGTCTGCTACACATTAGTTTTTAAAGCAGCACTATGTAATTTTCTTGTTCCTTGTAGGAACACTGAAAAGGCCTTGACCCCAGTCCCAACAGCCAACCACAGGGCTTTTTGTTGTTGGTGGCTAAAGTCGTGCCCTTTGACTCGCTGCTGGGACCGAGGCCACATTTGCTGTCCCCGCAGTAATGACACCAAAAAAATACAGTGGGGCAAAAAAGTATTTAGTCAGCCACCAATTGTGCAAGTTCTCCCACTTAAAAGATGAGAGAGGTCTCCAATTTTCATCATAGGTATACCTCAACTATGAGAGACAAAATAAGAGAAAAAAAAATCCAGAAAATCACACTGAAGGATTTTTAATGAATTAATTGGTAAATTCCTCAGTAAAATAAGTATTTGGTCAATAACAAAAGTTCATCTCAATACTTTGTTATATACCCTTTGTTGGCGATGACAGAGGACAAATGTTTTCTGTAAGTTTTCACAAGGTTTTCTCACACTGTTGCTGGTATTTTGGCCCATTCCTCCATGCAGATCTCCTCTAGAGCAGTGATGTTTTGGGGCTGTCGCTGGGCAACACAGACTTTCAACTCCCTCCAAAGATTTTCTATGGGGTTGAGGTCTGGAGACTGGCTAGGCCACTCCAGGACCTTGAAATGCTTCTTACAAAGCCACTCCTTTGTTGTCCGGGCGGTGTGTTTGGGATCATTGTCATGCTGAAAGACCCAGCCATGTTTCATCTTCAATGCCCTTGCTGGTGGAAGGAGGTTTTCACTCAAAATCTCACGATACATGGCCCCATTCATTCTTTCCTTTACACAGATCAGTTGTCCTGGTCCCTTTGGTGCTTCACAGTAGGTATGGTGTTCTTTCTCCTCCAAACACAACAAGTTGAGTTTTTACCAAAAAGTTCTATTTTGGTTTCATCTGACCATATGACATTCTCCCAATCCTCTTCTGGATCATCCAGATGCTCTCTAGCAAACTTCAGACGGGCCTGGACATGTACTGGCTTAAGCAGGGGGACACGTCTGGCACTGCAGGATTTGAGTCCCTGGCGGCGTAGTGTGTTTCTGATGTAGCCTTTGTTATTTTGGTGCCAGCTCTCTGCAGGTCATTCACTAGGTCCCCCCATGTGGTTCTGGGATTTTTGCTCACCGTTCTCGTGATAATTTTGACCCCACGGGGTGAGATCTTGCGTGGAGCCCCAGATCGAGGGAGATTATCAGTGGTCTTGTATGTCTTCCATTTTCTAATAATTGCTCCCACAGTTGATTTCTTCACACCAAGCTGCTTACCTATTGCAGATTCAGTCTTCCCAGCCTGGTGCAGGTCTACAATTTTGTTTCTGGTGTCCTTTGACAGCTCTTTGGTCTTGGCCATAGTGGAGTTTGGAGTCTGACTGTTTGAGGTTGTGGACAGGTGTCTTTTATACTGATAACGAGTTCAAACAGGTGCCATTAATACAGGTAACGAGTGGAGGACGGAGGAGCCTCTTAAAGAAGAAGTTACAGGTCTGTGAGAGCCAGAAATCTTGCTTGTTTGTAGGCGACCAAATACTTATTTTACTGAGGAATTTACCAATTAATTCATTAAAAATCCTTCAATGTGATTTTCTGGATTTTTTTTTTCTCATGTTGTCTCTCATAGTTGAGGTATACCTATGATGAAAATTGGCGACCCCTCTCATCTTTTAAGTGGGAGAACTTGCACAATTGGTGGCTGACTAAATACTTTTTTACCCCACTGTAGCTGTTGAAGGCAATGTGGGCCCACTCAGGGTATGGATGAAGTAACTTTCACTCAGTCAAATCTTGGTATACCATAAAAATAATTTTGCAAGCATTATCTTGAGGTGAAAATTTAACAAATGCTGCTTAGCCAAGATGGCTGCATGTTCACACACTGCGGCTAGACGCTCTGGACTACTACGTTTGTTTTTGTGTTTTTCCTGCCTTTTTCTGTCCTCCTTCTGCAAGGGACTAATTACTTACCGTCACCAGGAGCTTCTAGGCATTGGCCGCCAACTTAACTCCGACATCTCCAGCACTTATTCCAGTAATCAATACCACATCCCCATGGAGATCACCAGACCTCCGGGCACTCCATGGATTGTTATCGGGCCCAGCAAGAGGCGCAGACGGCGGCGAGAGAGGGAGAAGAAATGAGGCTGCAGGGCTGGCCTCCGTGCCCAGCTACGCAAACTACGCACCACACCTCCGTTACCTTCAGTTTTCCTCACCAACGCCAGATCCCTCAACAACAAAATGGATGAGCTGCATTCAGAGATCACCTACAATTGCTACATCCGGGACCGTGGTATTCTGATTGTGACCGGGTCTTGGCTTCATCCACTTATCCCAGATGCCACTGTGGAATTACCCAGCCAAACTACACTCCGTTTTGACCACAGTGCCGATTCTGGTGAGGGCAGAGGTGGTGGGCTCTGTGTTTATGTGCTTCAGACTTGGTGTAATAACAGCAGAATAATTCAAAGCCACTGTTCACCGGGCTTAGAGGCCATGTCCTTTTTGTGCAGGCCATTCTTCCTCCCCCGCAAGCTAATGGTAGTAATTGTAACAGCTGTTTACATTCCTCCAGATGCTAGCGTTAGCTTAGCACTTAGCCATTTGCAGTACATCGTTAGCAGGCAATAGAAAGATCACCCCGACGCAGTCAACATTATTGCAGGGGATTTTAACAAATCATGCTTAAAGACTGTACTCCCCAAATTCCACCAACATGTTAAGGGTTGCATAAGAGGGGAAAGAACACTGGATCATGTTTACAGTAACATCAAGCATGTCTACACAGCCACCCCCTCCCTCACCTTGGACAATCAAACCATCTCTCCCTGCTTCTAATACCTGCTTACACCCCCCCCCCCCCAGGAAGAGTTCACCCCCAAACAAACAAACAATTAAAACCTGGCCTGAAAATGCTCTCCTCCAGCTACAGGACTGCTTTAGCTGCACAGATTGGAACATCATTGAACAGCAGGACCTGGACTCCTACATCAAGTCTGTCTTCTTTTACATTAAATGCTGTGTAGAAAATGTATCAGTCACCAAACACATCCGGGTCTTTCCAAACCAGAAACCCTGGATGACCAGTGAGGTCCAGGCTCTGATCAGAGCCCGCAACTTAGCCTTCAGGCAGAGGAACAACTCTCTATACAGCAATGCCAGAGCCAACCTGAGAAGAGGCATAAAGTACGCTAAGAACACCTACAGGAGGAAGGTGGAGGGCTTTCTCACAGCCAACAACCCCTGACAGATGTGGAGAGGCATCCAGGCCCTCACCAACTAACAGGGGTCAGGGCCTCCCAACATCGGACAGCAGCCTCACTCTATCAAAGGAGTTTAACAGCTTCTTTGCCTGGTTTGAGCATCCCCCCAACTCCCCCCCCCCTTTCCCCTCTCCACTCTCTCTCTACAGGTGCACGAGATGAGGAAGAAACTGAGAGTAGTGAACCCCTGCAGAGCCGCTGGCCCTGACGGCATTCCAGAAGTGGTGGTCAAAGCATGTGCGAACCAGCAGGCAGAGATCCTTACCAAGCTGTTCAACCTCTCCCTGACGCACACCACCGTACCCCCCTGCCTCAAGGCGTCTACCATCATCCCCATCTCTAAAAAGTCTGCAATTGACAGCCTGAATGACTACAGACCCATAGCACTCACATCTGTAGTCATGGAGTCTTTTGAGTGACTGGTGTCCCAGCACATCAGCGACTGTCTTATCCCCTCCTTCGACCCCCACCAGTTCGTCTGCAGGGAGAATTGGTCTACAGAAGACGCCATTGCCACCACTCTCCACAAAGCACTAAGCCACCAAGAGAATAAAGTAAGAGAGAAAGATTAGATAAAACACAGTTACAGAACACATGACTGAAATAAAAATGGCCCAGGATTATGGGAATATACACGGTATGGTAGTGGCTTTACAAATGAAACAATCAGTCCCTCCAGGATTTCGCAATGTTGCAATTGCACCATTCACACGAAATCAGCCAATCAGTGCAACTATTGCACAACCTTGCAACTTTGTCCAATCACCGCAACTTTCATGCAATTTTGGCCAATCCTCGCCAATTTCACCAGTCAAGTTTGTCTAACTGGCGCTGAAACGCTTGGTCTAACCAATCAAATGCGTCGTTGCACCGATGCATTTGATTGGGGTGGGGGTGGGGTGAATTTATAGTTTTCCCTTCCTCCATCTCCCCCAGCCTGCCCGTGGATGCCTCGCCACGTCTCGGTCCTGACTGCGTGTGCGAAGTGCTGGGTTTGTGCTGGAAAACATGCGCCTGCCTCAAAAGCACCCTGTTGTGGGAGCGCGCGTGAGGAGAGTACACTACATTATAGCGAGTGTTTGAACATCTTTAGAGGTAAAATCATTACTACATCTAGTCAATGAGCTTTAAAACTGAATCTCCATTGTGGACAGACAAACGCAATACAGCAGACCGGTAGGCATGGAAAAACAGAGAAGATTGTATTTTTTTTTTTTCCAAAAAAACACAGACTCCCAATAGTCAATACAGTGCAATAGAATAATTTATTTTTTACTTGGGAACCGTAGGGAGTTTTCAAATGAAGGTGCTACCAAAAATTTCCAAATCTCTACTCTTTAACATGCAAGAGTTTTTCTGTATAGCAGAAGTTTCTGCTTAATTTACAAATCACTATAATAGGAAATTTTTGACAATCCTGTCCTTTTCTTGTATTGTTATATAGAATATCACTGCAGTAAACTGGAAAAAAGCATCTGCTTTAAAATTTGGAATTTTTCCCATGCCTTTTAGAGCAGAAAACACTCTAAAATCATCGCAACTTTTCTCGCAACTTTTTTAAAAAGCTCCCGCAAATTCAGGCTTTTTGGCCTGCAACAATCATAAAAACATCCCGCGAAATCCTGGAGGGACTGAACAATGTACATGAAAGTATGGTGTGTCGAACACACAACTGAATAAAATCGCCTAAGGATTATGGAAAATATACATAGGTATGGTGGTGGTTTCATGGATGGGTCAATATACATGAAAGTGTGGAGTGCAAAGACAGGTGTGTTATTATGATAATTAAAAGGTCCTCAGTTCTGTGCATGTGAGCGTTCGGAGGGAGGGGGGTGGGGTGTCTGACTGTTTGCAGTTCGGATGGCCCAGGGGGAGAAACTGTTTGTCAGTCTGGAGGTGTGGGACCTCATTGATCTGAGCCATCGTCCAGAGGGAAGCAGGTCAAACAGGTGGTGGGTGGGATATGAGGGGTCTCCTGTGATGGCCTTGGTCTTTCTGAGACAGGAGGATCTGGAGATGTCCTCCAGGAAGAGCAGAGAGCCACCGATGATTTTTTGGATGGTGCTGATGACCCTTTGCACAGCCTTCCTGTTCTCTGCCGTGGAGCCAGTGTACCACACACTCAGACAGTAGCTTCCACTGAGCACCGATAGAAGGCCAGCAGCAGCTTCTGGTCCAGGTTGTTCTTCCTCAGGACATGGAGGAAGTGAAGCTGCTGCTGGGCTTTCTTCACCAGGTGTTGACAGTCCAGGAAAGGTCAGGGGCAATGTGGGTGCCCAGAAACCTGAAGGTGGGGATGGGTTTCCACGTTGTTGCCATTTATGAGGAGGGGGTGTGTGGTCCTGTCTGTTCTTTCTGAAGTCCAGTATAAGTTCTTTGGTTGTTTGGACATTCAGTTTCAGGCTGTTTGCTTGGCACCACAGCAGCAGCTTCTCTACCTCCGCCCTGTATGCCTTCTCATCATCATCGGTGATGAGCCCAGCCAAGGTGGTATCATTTGCGCACTTCATGGTGACAGTGGTTGGGCGGGTTGGAATACAGTCAAAGGTGTACAGGGAGTACAGTAGAGGGCTTAGCATGCAGCCCTGGGGGGAGCCAGTGCTGAGAGACAGTGTAGAGGAGTGGTGGGGGCCAAGTCTGACTGTTTGTGGGTGGTTGGTGAGAAAGTTTTTTATCCAGGCGCAGGTGGTGGTGAGGGGGATCTGGAGGAGGTGCAGTTTATTGATCAGGATGTCCAGAATGATGATGTTGAAAGCTGAGCTGGAGACCACAAAGACCATCCTTACATAGCTCCTTGGGTTCTAAGGTAAGTGATCAATTTTGTTATTGTGTAATCAGACCTGCGACCTTATTATTGTGAAGCTGCAGCTTACAACAGACTGTGCGGACGTGACAACAGACGCACAGGTGATGTCATCACACAGTGCCTATATTAAGAGACTGTTGGTGGGAGCTGTGGTCTTTTGGCGCTGCACCTCCATATAGAGCAGGACCTGTATCTGTTATGTTAGCTTGTCACCATATTAATACAACGTGCATCATCTGTTGTATCTTGTAATAAAGTTCATGTTCAGTTCGACTCCTGCCTCCGCTGTCCTATTTCGAGTCATAACAATTGGCATCAAGGAGTAAACTTAATCTTCTGGAGGAAAACTGGTTATTTTCCTGAAGATTGAAGCGTGTCTGACACCACTGCCTCTGTTCCTCGACACCCCAGGTGAGCCGCCCATCCGGTGGCCTCGTTGGTTTGAGTTGCTTCAGGCATTTGTGTCGGCTGATGGCCTAGCTAACGCTAGCAAGAGTCATTTACATGCAGTGATATGGTACTGTCTTGGCTTCAAGGGACAGTGGGTATTAATAGCACTGGGTCCTGCGGAGACCTTCAGCGAATGTGCTGCCTTGATGGCCGAGCATTTCACTGCCCCACAGAATGTGATGGCCCAAAAGTATGTGTTTTACCAGTGCCAACAGCGAGAGGATGAGTCGCTCATACAGTACATAGATGCCCTTTGCCGTTTGGCTAGCACATGTGAGTTCAGGCATGTGGAGGATAGGCTGATACAGTCTCAGTTGGAAGAGTACACCATGGCTCTGTGGATGCAGTGCATGGTGCGGGAGGAGCCAACAGGTGGACAGTGGCAGACATGGTGAGATGGCAGCGGGAGGCACTGTTGGGGACGCTGTGCTTCCTATCGGAGACGACCACGATGGACTTGGCGGCCCAGCTAGAGATGGTGGCCCTGGTGGCGTCATGGCTGGTGGGCCTTCACCCGCATTCCCCACAGTCAGCTCCACTGGTACAGACGGTGGCCATGGTTGCTGAGCCCACCGACTCCACACCTTCTCGGGAGGGCCCCGGGGTAGACACCACGGGACAGCAGGACACCACAAAGCAACAACCCAGCAGCAAACTCAGCCTGGACAATGACTCGAGTCCGCTGCATGCAGACGTGGACGCAGCCGCTCCCTGCCTTGTGCCGCATGCCAAAGAGAACCCAGTAGAACCGGAGCAGCCACAAAAGCCCCAGTCCACAGCCATGTGGGACCCGGAGCCAGTCCCCGTACAGCACGAGTGTTCGCAAGCCGCAACCTTATCACAGGAGGGAGAGTGCAATTTCGCCGACATGGGTACAGCCGTACAACGCAGCACAGAGAGTGAACACAGCACTGAGAGAGAGCACAGACTGGACTCGCCTCTGATCCTCACCCAGCACGGGCTTCAAGCAGCCGCCGTGGAGCCGCAGGAGAGTGAGCTCATGGAGAAAGGGGACCCCGGTGATCAAAGACAACCTGGCACACGTCCCATTGCCGACGACAGGGACACATCACCACGACCACAACCAGCACCAGGTGAGAGAGAGAAGCCAAACTCATCCCGCATCCTCGCCGAGTATCACCCTCAGGGAGTCACTGCAGCACAGCGGGATGGAGAGTTCGTGGTCCAGCAGGACCCAGCAGAGCAACACCAACTAAGGGCACATCCTGCTACTGGCATGGATGGCACGCCGCCACAGCAGCAACCAGCATCAGAGACGAGAGAGCAGCAGCGCCAGGTGCAGCCGAACCGATCACTGCACGCGCTTCTTGATTGGGTTTGGGTCCAGCGATCTGACAGCCTGGACCCACAGACGGTCCCATCATCGTGGATGAGAATTGCCACATGAAAGAGGCCAGCTGCCATCCAGATGGCCGATGGTTTGAGAGCACACGCCAGCCATCTGCGGAAGGTAAGAGCAGCTGCCTTGGATCAAGATGCAGCGCTGGAGCCGACCCAGCTGATATGGGACCCGTGCTGGGATGTTTCTGACAAGCGAGCCATGACTCCTGCGAGACAGTATCCAGGTCTGCTTCAGCCGGTGCCTCCGGGGGCATGCCCACCACAGGCTTGACTGAAGCCCCAAAGTTGAACTGTAAACAGTTCAGGTTCAGGTTCAGGTTCAGGTTACTTTATTTGTACCCGTAGGTAGATTTGTTTTGCAGTTGGTGACATCCATATTTACAAGCCACTAATTACATTCAACATAGACACAAACACAGGCACACATCTTACAAAATAGGTAAATATAGAATATGTACAATATAATTTTATAGCTTGTTCAACTCTTTGACAGCAGCAGGGACAAAGCTGTTTTTGTAGCGCTGGGTTCTACTTTTTGGGACAGCAAACCTCCGTCTGGAGGGAAGAAGCTGAAAGTTGCAGTGCAAAGGGTGGGAGTCATTTAAAATCGAGTCGGCCATCCTCTGTACTTGTTTGGCGTACATGGATGCCAGGCTCAGCTGTGACTCACCAAGCAAACGACTGGACCATCTGACTACCTGATCCAAGGATTTCCTCGACCAAACCATGACATTAAAGAAAAGGATAAAACAGATTCAATAAAAGCCCGATAAAACATAGTCATTATGGGTCGGTCAATTTGGAAGCGTGCAAGTTTCCTCAAACAATGCAAATTTTGCTGACCCTTTTTGCACACCCTTTCACAGTTCACCTCAAAGTTCAATCCACTATCAATAATCGTCCCACGAACGGTGGTCTGGCCTTTTAGTATGGTGACTTTGTGCCTGGGAGTTTTCCTCCTAAAGTCAATAATCATATCTTTCGTTTTTGTTGTATTCAGCTGCAGGTAGGAATCCTCACACCAGTGAACAAAGTCATCAACTACTGGGCCGTGGCCACTCTCACCATCCTGGAGGAGACTGACAATGACTGAGTCATCAGCATACTTTATAATGTGTCTGTTGTCATGTCTACTCCGACACATGTTTGTGTACAGGATGAAGAGTAGTGGTGACAACACACACCCCTGAGGGGAGCCAGTAGAAGAGCACTTTAGGTCAGACAATGTGCCATTGACCCTTACTCTCTGCGTCCTGTTGGTTAAGAAATCCAGAATCCAACCCACCAGATTATTGCTTAAATCAAATTGTTGCAGGAGCCTTTCAACTAAAATATGAGGTTGGATTGTATTAAAGGCAGAAGAAAAGTCCACAAATAAAAGCCTGGCGTGTGTCCCATTAAAATCCAGATGTTTAAAAAGCATGTCAAACAGAGTGACAGTGGCATCCTCCACTCCTCTGTGAGGCCTATAGGCAAACTGCAGAGGATCCAATGCATGTTCAGTCTGCCTTAGGACCTCACATCTGACCAGTTTTTCAAAAATTTTCATTAAAATTGAAGTCAAAGCAACTGGTCTAAAGTCATTTACCGTTTTAGGACAGCTGGATTTTGGAACGGGAACAACCACGGCATCTTTCCAGATCTTAGGCACATGTTGTGTCTGTAAGGACTTATTGAAAATGTAATGAAATATAGGACTCAGTTCATGTGCACAGGACTTTACCAAGCGCCCACATATATTATCAGGGCCCTGACTTTTGTTCACTTTTACAGCGCGGAACTCCCTTTCAACATCCTGCATCTCAATATTAAAGTGCTGATTGTCTTTGAGTTTCTGTTTCAAATCTTGGATTTCTGTGCTAAAATCAAAGGAGTCAAAACGACCATAAAAACAATTAAGAGCATTAGCCAGCTCTGTGTCTGAACTAAAACCATCTAAAAACACATGATTACTGCGCTCTGTGCTCTGAAGGCCTGCAATAGTTTTCATACTGGCCCAGGCCGAACCCAGTTTATTTGCTGCCATCTTGCTTTCCAATTCTGATTTATAATTCTGTTTTGCTCTTAAAATTTCAGCCTTCAGCTCCTTGGTGGCAACCTGTAGTTCAGAAACAGACCCCTGTTTAAAGTCAAGAGCTTTCCTCTGTAAGCAGGATTTAACTGATTTAGTAACCCATGGTTTGTTGTTGGGGTATATTTTGACACGTTTACGTGGAACAATCTTATTTTGACAGTAAGCCATGTATGAGCATGTGAGCTCAGCCAGAGAGTCCAAATCATCCCCGCAGGCCATTATGAACATCTTCCAGTCTGTACAGTCAAAGCATTCCTGGAGGCTGTGCTCTGAATCTTCTGTCCACACATCAATGTCTCTGGTCTCCACCTTGCCTCTTCTGAGAGCAGTTTTATATGTGGGCAGCAAATGAACACAGTTGTGATCTGATGATCCTAAAGGAGGAAGGGGGAGTGATTTATAGGCCCTCTATGGATCCATAGCACAGGTCCAATGTCTTTTTTTGCCTGGTTGGGCAGGAGACATACTGATGAAAGTTTTTAAGTGTCTTCTTTAAAGAAACATGGTTAAAATCCCCAAGAATGAAGTTTGGCGCCTCTGGAGAGATTGACTGCAGCCGCTGCACCACGTCAGAGATGGTGCTGGAGGCGGAGTCAGCGTCTGCCCTCGGATGAATGTACACAACTGTGATGAAAAGTTGGGGAAACTCTCGAGGCAAATAAAAGGGGCGTAGTGACACAGACAGCAGCTCCACATCGGGTGTACAGATGCGCTCTCTGACCGTGACAGATGTGCAGTACTGCTTATTAATGTATAAACATACGCCGCCCCCCTGACGTTTCCCCGTTACCTCTTCCTGTCGATCCGAGCGCAGCGGGGCTCCAAAGCCGTCAATCCACAGCTCTGCATCTCGATCATGCGGAGTAAGCCAAGATTCAGTGAAAGCCATGACGCAGCAGTTCTTAAAATCCTTTTGGTAACGTACGTTGCCTTGAATTTCCTCCACCTTGTTTCTCACAGACTGTGCATTCCCAAAAATGATCGAAGGAAGAGGAATGTTACCAAACTGACGTCTCCTAAGGCGCAATTTCACACCTCCACGTCTTCCACGCTTCCTTCTGCCGTCTTTCTTTTCACCGCTGTGTCCGTCTCTCAAAATAAAGTCCGGCAGCTGAAATTTGGGCACAATCAGAGACTCTGCACCAGCTGTGTTAAAGCGCAGCAACACGTCCCTGGAATATTGTATTCTGCCCGCTATTCTGCTCGCCATGGAGCCGAACGCGTTTACCTCAGAGACAAAGAGCCACAGCACAGATAGCAGCAATGCGAGATAGGAGAGGAAATCCATGTTATGGATGCCAGGGAGCTCTTCGCCATATATTCCACAAACGCTCCAGGGCAGAAACGACACAGAGGATTTTCTAAAAACGTAAAAAAGTACAAAAAACACACACACGCACTCACGCACTATATCATCAGCTGCAGGTCGCTGCGTGCGCATGCGCCCAATCGTAAAACAGTGACTGTTTTACAATGTTTAGACAGAGCATGGTTGATTTCAGTGGCAGAATAACCCACTCAACTGTGCAAGGTTAACCGGCAGTCTACCCAATGGCCTAGGTTGTTTTCTCTGCCTGTTATAAAAAAAAAGAAAAAAGAATAAGAGGAGCTGTTGTAAATGTAAAAGTTGTTGATAGTCTAATACGTGTATAGTGCTTTCTTGGCTTTCCCAGGGGGTGGGGAGGTTAATGTTGTGAAGCTACAGCTTACAACAAAATGTGCGGATGTGATGACAGACGCATGGGTGACGTCATCACACCGTGCCTATATTAAGAGAGTGTTGGTGGGAGCCGTGGTCTTTTGGCACCATGCCTCCATATAGAGCAGAGCCTGTATCAGTTATAAGTTAGCTTGTTACCATATTAATACAACACGTGTATCATCTGTTGTATCTTGTAATAAAGTTCATGTTCGGTTTGACTCCTGCCTCCACTGTCCTATTTCCAGACATAACATATATGTCTTGGGCACTCGGGCAAAGAGAGGTGTCAACTGATCACCACGTGGTGGCGAGTTGGGTCTGATGGCAGGGGAAGATGCCATTCAGACCTTGTAAACCCAAACGTATAGTGAGGGTTAGGGCTGGGAATCATCACTGATTTCCAGAATCGATCTGATTCTTGAAGTTCTGAATTGATTCAATTCGATCCGATCCCAGTTCAATCAGGGAAATTACCATTTTAATAGCTGTTATACTTGCCAAGAAAAAAAATTCCTAGAGACACTGCAAATAAGATAAGAAAAGATAAGATAAGCCTTTATTAGTCCCACAATGGGGAAATTCCAGGATTGCAACAGCACAGGGATAGCAACACTCAGAGCAATAATTAAGAAGATACGGAAGATATAAATAAGAGCAGTGGATATACATACATACACATAAATATATAAATATATATACAAAGTGCAGAGCATTGTAGCTAGATGGAATAAACAGCATAACCGTCTACTTAGTTATCCTACATAGTATGAATATGTACCCATACATATTGTCACCCTCTGTAGCGACCGATAGTGTCCTAGTTGTATATACTGGAGGGGACCATTTGTGTAAGTCTATTGCATCTTTTGCATTCAATACTATTAGGTCGTCACGTTTTTTTGCTATCTCTGCGAGCAGCCCTGCTTAGGTTATACAGTCTGACAGCCGTAGGTAGGAAGGACCTGCGAAACCTCTCGGTTGCACACCTAGGATGATGTAGTCTGCTGCTAAATGAGCTCCTCAGTGCGTTCAGTATGTCCTGCATAGGGTGGGACTCAGACTCCAGCAGAGATGACAGTTTAGCCACCATCCTTCTCTCTCCTATCTCCTCCACTGGGTCAGGGCGCTGCCCCAGGACAGAGCTAGCTTTCTTGATCAGTTTGTTCAGTCTCTTCCTATCGGCTGCTGCAATGCCACTGCCCCATCAGACCACTCCAAAAGTGATGGCTGATGCCACCACCATGTCGTAGAATGTCTTCAGCAGCGCCCCTTGTACACCAAAAGACCTGAGTCTCCTCAGTAGGAACAGCCTGCGCTGTCCCTTCTTGTAGAGTGCGTCTGTATTGTGTGACCAGTCTAGTTTATTGTTCAGATGAACACCCAGGTACTTGTAGGATGTCACCATCTCGATGTCTGTTTCCTGTATGTTTACTGGTGCTGTGAGGGGTTGTCCTTGCCTGCGGCAGTCCACCACCAGCTCCTTAGTTTTCCTCGTGTTGATCTGGAGGCAGTTCCTATGGCACCAGTCCACGAAGTCCTGGATAAGTCCTCTGTACTCAGCTTCATCTCCGTTGGAGATGAGGCCGACGATCGCAGAGTCGTCAAAGAACTTCTGTAGATGGCAGTGTGTTGTGTTGTGTGAGAAGTCCGCAGTATAAAGGGTGAACAGGAAGGGAGCCAAAACCGTTCCCTGGGGTCCCCCGTGCTACCGATGATCGTGTCGGACACACAGTCCCAGGTTCTCACAAACTGTGGCCGGTTAGTGAGGTAGTCCAGGATCCATGATGACAGGTGCTGGTCCACCCCTGCGCACAGCAGCTTGTCCTTCAGGATCATCGGTTGGATGGTGTTGAAAGCGCTGGAGAAGTCAAAGGACATGATCCTCACCGCATTCCCGGGCTTCTCAAGGTGGGACAGAGAACAGTGAAGGAGGAAGATCACTGCATCCTCTACCCCAATGCCATGCTGGTAGGCGAACTGGAGTGGATCCATCGCAGGTCCCACCAGGGGGCGAAGGTGAGCAAGGAGGAGTCTCTCCAGGGTCTTCATCATGTGGGACGTCAGGGCCACTGGTCTGTAGCTGTTCAGGTCTTTGGGGCGGGAGGTCTTTGGTACAGGTACCACACAAGATGTTTTCCACAACTGTAGTACCCTCCCCAGCTTCAGGCTCAGGTTGAAGATGAGCTCCACAATCCCACACAGCTAGTCTGCACAGGACTTGAGGAGCTTTGCGCTGATGCCGTCCGGTCCCGACGCCTTCCTCGCCTTGATCTTTCTCAGCTACGTCCTCACCTGGGTCTTAGTGAGGGTCATGTTGGGGGGCTGTGTGTTGGGAGTGGGTGGGTGTTGGTGGAGTGGAGTGTGGGCAGCAGGACTCTATGTCTTTAGAGTCAGCAGTGGTTGTTGTGCAGTCGGGGGGGAGGGCGGTTGGTCAAACCTATTAAAAAACAGGTTCAGATTGTTTGCCCACTCCCTGCCCCCCATGGCCTGGGAGGAGGTATTCTGGAGCCCAGAGATGGTTTTAAGGTTTCTCCAGACCCCACCGATGTTGCTCTGTTGCAGCTTGTCCTCCATCTTCTTCCTGAAGCTGTCCTTGCCTTCTCTGATCTTCCTCCTTAGCTCCCTCTGTATGGACTTCAGCATCTCCCTATTCCCCGACCTGAAGATCCTCTTCTTCTCTCTCAGAAGTGTTTTTATCTCAGGGTTGATCCAGGGTTTGTTGTTCGAGCAACACCATATGGTCTTGGTGGGTACGGTGTTGTCCACACAGAAGCTGATGTAGTCCGTGATGGTGTGAGTGAGGCCATCGATGTCCTCACCATGTGGATCGCAGAGCTGCTCCCAGGCAGTTGTTTCAAAGCAGTCCTTTAGAGCGTCCATTGCCTCCTCAGACCATAACTTCACTGTGCGCATGACTGGAGGTTGTCTGTGCACTAGGGGTTTGTACACCGGCAGGAGATGAACCAAGTTGTGATCCGATCTCCTGAGTGGGGGGAGTTGTGATGAGGTGTACGCCTCCTTAGTGTTTGCGTAGAATAAGTCCAGTGTTTTATTGTCTCTAGTGTGGCATGTGACATACTGGGTGAACGTGGGTAGAGTGGGAGACAGTGAAACATGGTTAAAATCGCCTGAGATGAGGAGAAGAGCATCTGGGTGTCCTGTCTGCAGCCTGCCAGTTACTGAGTGGATGACGTCACGCACTGTCCCAGCGTTCGCCGTTGGATTTGTATAAATAACAATGCAGATCACGTGTGCGTATTCCCTCGGGAGGTAGGTAGGCCGCATGCTAACAGCTAGCAACTCAATGTCTTTGCTACAGTGCTGTTCCTTAACCGTGATATGTCCCGGTCTGCACCAGTTGTTATTGACGTACATCATCACCCCACCGCCCCTTGCCTTCCCACTGTCTGGTGTTCGGTCTGCCTGTATTGCGTGGAAACCCTCCAGTTCAATGTTAGCATCTGCTGCTAGTCCTGTTAGCCACGTCTCTGAGAATAGCATCAGACTACACTCCCGGTATATGCTATCCTAGCGGGAGATAGCCGCTAGTTCATCTGTCTTTCCGAGTATCGATCGTACATTCCCCATAATGACAGATGGGAGGGCATGTCTGTACCTTATATTCCTTGCCCGCTGTCTTACACCAGCACGACACCCACGTCGTTTTCATCTTAATTCTCCCGGTATCTCGAGTTTTTTCGTTAGCATCATGGCCCGGTTGAGTGCTAACAGCTGGTCCCTGTTATACTGCCTCCTGCCAGAAACAGTGGCTCCGTCCGCTGACTCAGGAGACATTTGGGCGATCTATGTGTTCGGATGGAATAAAGGTGACGCTGGATCATAAAGATTGGCAAGAGAGCCAGATAGTAACAGAAATAGGCAGAAATTGATCCGCTGTTGCAAAAGGCAGCCTACTCGTGTGGCGCCGGAAGTAGAGATGTTGTGCGCAAATTGTAGCAGGAATACTCTAACTCTGTTAATACATAAATTGTCACATAAAGAACTGACCAGACAGTTCTTTATGGACAGGATTTCTAGGCGCAGTCAAAGAACGGAGGGTGTTATGTTTGGTGACCACAGGATCTCATTTCTGCTGTTTGCAGATGATGTCGTCCTGTTGGCTTCACTGAACAATGGCCTACAGGTCTTACTGGGATGGTTTGCTACTGAGTGTGAAGTGGCTGGGATGAGAATCAGCACCTCCGAGTACATGGTTCTCAGCCAGAAAAGGTTGGATTGTCCTCTCCAGGTTGGGGACAAGCTCCTGCTCCAAGTGGAGGAGTTTAAATATCTTGGGGTCTTATTTACGAGTGAGGGGAGAATAGAGATGGATTGGAGAAGCATCTACAGTGATTTGGATGTTGTACCAATCTGTTCTGGTGAAGTAGGAGCTGAGCTCTAAGGCAAAGCTGTCGATTTACCACTCAATCTACGTTCCTACCCTCACCAATGGACATGAGCTTTGAGTAATGACTGAAAGAACGAGCTGGACTCACACTTAGAGATGGGGTGAGGAGCTCAGTCATTTGAGAGAGGCTCAGAGTAGAAACGCTGCTCCTCCACATCAAAAGGAGTGGTTTGGCCATCTGATCAGGATGCCTCCTGGACGCCTCCCACTTGAGGTGTTTCGGGCACGTCCCACTGGGAGGAAACCTCAGGGCAGACGCAGGATATGCTGGAGAGACTACGTCTCCCAGTTGGTCTGGGAACATCTTGGTATCCTCTCTGAAGAGCTGGAGCAGGTGGCTGGGGAGGGGGAAGTCTGGGCTTCTCTGCTTGAACTGCTGCCTCCGCAACCCGGACCGCCGGAAAAGCGGTTGAAGATGGATGGATGGAATTATTGAAACAAATTTGTTTTGTATTTTTTCTGGCTTTTTTGAAATGCTCTAGCCTGTCACTTTAAGAAATATCCTTCAGCTATTCAACTCCATCCTCCCTCTTTCGTCAGTTAGCCATTAGCTGACTAGCTTCTAGCCTGTAGCTTTTAGCCTCCTTCTAGCTTAGATGAACGGTGCTGGTTCACTGATCCACAGTCGATCGTGTATCTTGCGTCACTCCAGCTCCCTCTGTCATCTCCCAACAATTTTGCCCTTATTCCACAACAGATCTCTAGCACCATGCGGTCCCTCAATTGCCACAATCGACCTGGCCTGGGATTCGAGGCTACTGGCCGAGCTGCCGAGCCACAAGATGTCAAAGGCCAGCATCTCACTCTGTGGGACTCTGCTCCGCTTTCACAGCCAGCTGGGGGACGTCGCGTCATGAGGCGGCTTCCTACGCTGCCGATGAGAGTGGAGTGGAGTTGCACGGAGTCCTAGAGGACATTGGGGGAGCTGGCCGTGAGAGCCAGCAGCAGCCTCCAGCCCCAGTGTAGGTGGTTGTCGCAAGTGGTGTGTCGGTGCTGGCGATTTGCTGTGGAATCACGGCGAAATTATTGGGAGATGGGCCACAGTCATGCGAGCTATATATAGTGGGGCAAATACTGTAAATATTGAACACGTCAACATGTTTCTCATTAAACAGATTTCGGATGGAGCCATTGGCCTGAGAGTTTCAACAGATATCAGTAACAACCCAAGTAATCCATACATACAAAGAAATCAAGGCATCTGTGTTCACAAAAGAAGTTATATTTAATAAAGTGGAATGACACAGGGAGTAAGTATTTGTTGCAGCCCACTCCTTTCTGGAGTCGGACCTCTGTGTGTTTTTTTTTCTCTGTGTTGTGGGTGGAGCTGCGGAGGACCGCCCCTGGCTGAGAGGGGCTTATAGGAGCCATCTCTGTGTGCCTGTCAGTAGCGTTCTGCCCCCGCTGGAGGCCGGTCGCCTTCTGTGCTGCTCTGCCTACTGCTCTTGGTTCTAGTTCTGTCTGTCGCTTGGTCGGGGTTGTGCTGGCAGCCCCTGTTCTTTCTGTTGTTTGTAGCCTGTAGGCTTTCTGGTTTTTGGGTGTGCCGCTGGGCATCATTACAGCCCCTGACAAAGGCGTGTGGTCACTGGATTGACTAGTGACTAGTCTCTTGGTTTTTTGTTTTTCATGCACCCATTCACACACACACACACACACACACACACACACACACACACACACACACACACACACACCCCACTGATTTTACAGACACTTTCTTTTATTTGTTTTTCCCTTAATAAATAAACTTGTGCTTAAATTGGCACCTCCATGTTGTCTCCCTTCTTTGTGTAAGCCAGTGAGCCAGGCTTGTGACATATTGAACACATGAAGAAAAGAGGTGCAAAAAGGCATAGAAAGTCAAGAAACCATATGAAATCCATCAGAATTTAGGAAGCCATCCCATCCCCCATCAGTGCAAATTAATTTCAGCTGGTTAAGTCCTGACTGATAGCCTTTACAAAGGTCTGTGAATATCAGATTGTCACACCACAAAGAACTCATGATGGGTAGAAGCAAAGAGCTCTCTATAGACCTTCACAACCTTATTGATGCAAAAGTTAAGGATGACATTGGTTACAGGTGCATTTAAACTGCTGAATGTTGCAGTGAGCACTGTTGGAGCTATCATTTGGAAGTGGAAAGAACATCACTTTACCATAAACCGGCCACGACCAGGAGCTCCTCGCAAGATTTCTGACAGAGGAGTCAAAAGAATTATCAGAGAGGTATCCAGGGTGCAAAGACCACTCGTGAAGAGCTCCAGAAAAACCTGGAGTCAGCAGGTACTGCTGTATCAAAGAAAACAATAAGTAATACATCAACCGACATGGGCTCTATGCCCGCTCACCTTGCAAGATTCCATTGCTGAAGAAAAAGCATGTTGAAGCATGTTTAAAGCTTGCTGCACAACATTTGGGCAAGTTTGTAAAATACTGGGAGAATATAGTCTGGTCGGATGAGATAAAAATTGAACTTTTTGGATGCCACAACACACAGCATGTTAGGAGGAGAAATCGCAGCATGTTTGGAGTACTGAAATCGCAGACGGAGGAGCAAATTTGGGAGCAAATTCTCCCGAATTTGCCAACTATGATTCAAAAAAGACATTTAGCTTATGAAGGTAAATGTTTACATTTACAAACATTTTTTGTTATAAGAGAGGGTGCACGATGCTGGTTGATTTGACCTGCCGGCGGCTACAGCGGCACGTGACTGAGGGGAGAATCACTCCACTTCCGTGCAGTTTTATAAGATAAATAGCACCAGAATAAAAGCAAAATTGAGGTGAGATAATCATAAGAGTGTGTGGATGTGGGAGAAAAACCGCAAATGCCCAACAGAAGAGAAAATAGCAACCAACATGGACAAAAATGGATGCAGTATGTTCACCAGCAGTAAGTGACGAATGTCTGTGTTTGTTATTGTTTTGCTTACATTGTACTGCATCGTACTGATTTTCTGGTTCATATACTTTAAAAGATAAGATAAGAAAAAACCCAAAACAAGAAACTGTGACAAAAAGCAGAACCATTCTTTGTGTAAATATGTCCAAAGTCCACTTTTGACCAGTTATGAATTTGATATGGCTGCTGTGGCATTATGCAAATCAGATGTGTAAATTTACTCCTATCTGAAACTTTGGCTCATATTCTACATCTTTCTAATTGACAGTAAGCCATTATCTCTTACAACTTTCAAGTTATAGCCTTGGAAATCTGACATCTGAGCTGAATATTTTCTTGAAAAAAATCTTTACCACTCTTGACCACTACGGGTTCAATGTCGCAATTTGGTGACATACACAGTTAAAGCCAGCGGCTGTACTTTCTGAGGTGGCTGAAGAAGTTTGGCATGTCCCCCAGGATCCTCAACAACTTCTACAGCTGCATCATCGAGAGCATCCTGACCAACTGCATCACAGCGTGGTACAGCAGCACTACTGCCCTGGACTACAGACGGCTACAGAAAGTGGTTAAGACATCGGAGAAGATCATCAGGACTCTACTTCCCTCTCTCCAGAACATCTACCACTGCAGAGTCCAAAGGAGAGCTGATGCCATCCTCCGGGACCCCTCCCACCCCCAGCACAGAATGTTCACACTTCTACCCTCAGGCCAGAGGTACAGAAGTGTGAAATGCAGGACAACCAGACTGAAAAGCTCCTTCTTTCCCAGTGCCATCAGACTCCTGAACAAATAACAAACTCCCAAAACTCCGCAACACAGCTTTGCAAATAGGAACTCACACACTGGTTGCTAAATGTGCACATTGGTCACTTGTACAGTGTACATAGTCTCACCCTCTCTGATGTCCATATCAACTTTGCTGCTAATTATCATGTACAGTCTACTGGTATTATCATTACAGAGAAATTTTCACACTGGGTGCTAATTTGTAATTTGTATACTGCTCATTTGCACACTGCACATAGGCTTATGCCATCTCAGGTTCATATCATCTCTGATATCAATATACCACTGTCCACTATAGTCATCCAGGGGATTTCAAATTTCATTCTTCTTGTTTCCTCAAGTTATTCTGTGGTTTGGTTCTGTGTTATTACCTCAGTATTGTTGTGTACCTATTACCTTAGCATTCGTTTGGAGAGCAGAGTAAGAATTT
This sequence comes from Pholidichthys leucotaenia, assembly GCA_020510985.1. Classification (NCBI taxonomy): domain Eukaryota; kingdom Metazoa; phylum Chordata; class Actinopteri; order Cichliformes; family Pholidichthyidae; genus Pholidichthys; species Pholidichthys leucotaenia. The sequence goes on from CM035848.1 coordinate 126,377,421, forward strand.
CATTGCTCAGGAAATGTTGCATTTCTTAACTGTGCACATGATAATAAAGCCTTTGAATCTTAAATGAACTGAAGATCAGAGCTCATGGAAGACACCCGCGGAACCTTCAAGATTTGAAGACGGTTTGTGTGGAAGAATGGACTAAAATCACCCCTGAGCAATGCCTGCACCTAGTTTCTACATACAGGAGGCATCTGGAAGCTGTTATTACCAACAAAGTCTTTTCTACTAAATATTAAATGAATTTCATCACGTGTGGTCAATACTTATTCCATGTGTCATTCCACTTTGTCAGATATAACTTGTTTTGGAACACTGTTGCCTTGATGTCTCTGTATGTATGGATTACTTGGGTTATTACTGATATCTGGTGAAAATCTCAGGTCAATGGCTCCATCAGAAATATGTTTAATGAAAAAAATGTTAACGTGTTCAATACTTATTTTCCCCATTGTAATTGTGGACTGTGGATTGGTGAACCAGGTGGTAACAGGGATGACTGTTAGGGTGACTAAGAATTGAAGAAAATAACAATATAAGCCACACTTGTTGTGAGTCTCCTGGTACCAGTGTTAGTTGGGGGGCTAATAGCTCAGGAGCTATCTTTAGCACCCCTTCCATCTACATGACAGACAGCTAATCGGGCCAATAATAGAGCAGTGGGTGGGTCTCAAGGACAGTGGTGGGTTGGCTTTGCCAAATCATGACGTACTGTATGATTTACCTGGAAGAGTCAAAAACGGTTCTGCCATTTCTGGGAGAGAAAAATGAGATAAAGGCTGTGTGTTTTGTTTTTTGTTTTTTTTTTTAAATGAGAATTGACTGTTTTGATTTTTTTTTATGATTACATAATCAGTAGACACATTTCAGACAGGTAAAACCTACAAACAAACCATTTTTCAGTCAGTGACCCCTTTAAGTCATTTAAGGACCAGTTCCCAGGTTAACCACACCAGTTAATTATGTTGAGAAATTATTCAATAAGCAGCTATTACATGTAGTTCTCTAAGCTTCAGAACAGCAGAGTTTCAGCCCCTCCTCAAAAAACAGCAGTCACTCATCACACTTGAACTTTTTTTTATAAGTAATTCTTATAATTTTGGAGGAAGCCTGTCTTTTTTGGTATTCAAGATAAGAACAAGGGACAGTCAAAGTTGTTAGATGGTATTTTTTCAGGCTTGACTGTTAGACAACCTCCATTATCATTTAATTTGTTCTTCTTTCTCAACCTATTTTCTCTGATTGTGCTTATTTAAATCAGTTAATCAATACCTTTTCTTAACTGTGAGAGCAAGTGAATTTGAAACATGCTTTTCCCAGTGTCCCGGACACTGCTGACAGAATTTTGACAGCTCATCTGATGCATCGCTTATGATGTCGCTGATCTATTTCTGTCTTGGCAGGATGCCTTTCAGTATTCATCTTTGTTTCTTTTCAAATCAGAATAGACATACGGACATTGTCTGTCCTCAAGCACAAAATAAACCAACTTCAGCCAAGAGTGTGCCTCTCTTATTCCTGCAAAGAACATTTTCTTCAGTACAGTTGATAGGCCTGTAGCCAGAAGACAATAAGCACCATCTGTTGCTGTCTTTTCCTCAGTGTCAACGTGACTCTGAATTTTCAACTATTTTACAATAGGAAAAGGTTTTTGTTTAATTTATATGCAAAATTCTAAAAAATCAGAGGTCCAGGTCTTACATTTTTAGCTCCCTCAAGGGAATGGGAAATGAGTTTATGCTGTGGCACTGCATCCTGCTTGTCACAACTGGAATGAGCTACTAAATCACTGATGGTCTCGCTAACTGACACATACAGCGACAAAAGGAAAATGAGTCTGAGCCATTCCCATGTCAGATCTTGTATGTCTAGACCTCTTTATGATATTAAAAAAATGTTTTTGTGTTTGCTGTAGGGCTACTACAAGCGCACACCAGCCTACATGCCCATCCGTAAGCGGGAGCGACGTGGCTGTTTCGCCGTGCCAATGGTTCACTCCACATACCTGCTGGACCTCAGGAAAGAGTCCTCTCGACTACTGGCTTTTTATCCACCACACCTGGAGTACAGTTGGGTCCTGGATGATGTCATTGTCTTTGCCTACTCTGCTCGCATGGCAGGTAAGATGAATGCAACAGATAGACAACTTTTAATAAGAATTAATTGTTAAAGCATCTCTCTGTGCATCCATCTTTTTTCTTTATTTTCCTCAGATGTGCAGATGTACGTGTGCAACAGAGAAACTTACGGGTACCTCCCAGTGCCGATGCGCACCCATGCTACCCTGCAGGATGAGGCGGAGAGTTTTTTGCATACTAACCTTGAGGTCATGGGTGAGTCAGAAGATAAAAGAGCTCGGGAAGACTTGAATCATTTGCTCATGTTTACAAGATTTAGGAAACAGGTTCTGGTTTTCTTGCGATAAGGAGCATAAACATTATGCATCAGAAAAAGCTGAGTTTTGTAGTTTAAAATGAATCATGTATTGCAGGCTTGCTTGCTTCATCGTGTAGTACTAGTCTGCATTATTGTTACATTGACTGATATGAAAGCAGCTCCTTAAGCCATTCTTATGTTAAATTGCGACATACAGGTAGGGGTTTGAGTTGGGTGCTATTTTAAAAGGTTCTGGAGATTGAGGAGGTATATGTGCAATTCCTGGAGCTGCAGTTACGCACACACTTTGCAAAAATTGGTTTGTTTTGCTTTAAACCAAATAAAACGAGTCAGCTGAATGAAATTCAGTTATGTTTTTTCAATTCAAAAAGTTTATTTTGAACATGTAAATAATGAATAAATATATATATATATATATATATATATATATATATACATATATATACAAGTACAAATCAAATTACAGCAACAATAAACTCATTTCTGAAATTTTATTAAATTATATATTTACAACAAAATCCATAAATTTTTTTTTTTTTTTTTGTCCCTACTACAGTGTTGAATTTGTTTACAACCACTTTTAGGATTGCTCATAAATCAGCACTGTTCCTGAGTCAAACACTAACGGCAAGCCATAACCCTGTTTCTTTGTTTAGATATTCAAGAAGGTATCAAATTTGGTTTTTGAAACAGATTTTGTGAAATGAAACAATGCTTGGCAATGTTACTACACAGCTGGAAGGTTCATGGTTCAAATCCCCAGGCTGCCAGCAGTAGGAGCCTTTCTGTGTGGAGCGTAGATGTTCTCTCTGTGATTCTGTGGTTTTATTTGGGTGCTCTGGTTTCTTCCCACAGTCTAAAGGCATACAGATTAGGATGCCTGGTGGTTCAAAATTGGCCATGATTATTGGTTTATGTTAAGGTCATAGAACAGATGGTTAATGTAGTTATTAGTTAACAATTTGAGTTGTCATTGAAATTAGAAATTGCCCTTTCAGAAATTTTAAAAATACATTTTGTTGAGTGTTTCTTTTTCTAGCATTGTAATATTGAGCATAAGTGTACTTGCTGTACTCTTTGTACAGTCTGACTGTATATATTATGGGTAACACAAATGGTTTGATGGTGAAAACTCCACTGCCAAACTACCAATAATAGAACTATCATTTTTTTACATATCCTTCCTTGTGAAATCAAAGCAAGTCTACCATCAAGCAGTTAACTGTAAGCCTTTTTTTAAAGCTCACGGGGAGAATCCCTGGTATATCTCTTATGGACCCCTGCTGTGCCCTGAACCACATTTTGGGAACCCCTGTTTCAACACATTACTTATTCTCTTTGTAAGTTTCCCTCCTTTTTTTCTTTGACAGTGAAAAATCCACCATTGAAACCCTCCAGCTTCCTGTCACTTCCTCCCAAGCAGCCTAACAAGATGGGCTTTGATGAGGTGCACACACACACACGCACACACTGTCTCTCTCTCACAGGCATCCACAGAGACAATAAACTCAGGTTTTTGTGTGTGGTGATTTGCATTTGTGTGCATTCAGGTGTTTATGATAAATCTGGTGCGGAGATCTGATCGTCGTGAGCGAATGCTGAGAACTCTGTACGAGCAGGAGATCAGCTGTAAGGTTGTTGCTGCGGTGGATGGCAAGTACGTTTCTCATCTTCATCCTCCCCCCACTGCCTGTGTCTTCCTGATTTGTGCCTCTGCAGCACACTGTGTAGATTGATGTAGGGAGCCAAGGTTGAGACAAACAGCCAGGTGAAAGGATGCTGGCTGCATTTAACGATGCTCTAAACTTTAAAGTTATCAGTCATTTGTGGGATAAATGCATCACTAATCTGTGTGAAGGATGATCAGAAACTAGCCTTTGTTTTAGATTTTAGATTCTTTTATTTTCTAATATGTTTAGATGCACATCATACTGCAGCTATAGATGAGGCAATATTCTGAATAAGGCGTTTACATGCACAGCAGTTATGGGGATGTCACTGTTTGCATGTTAATCAGCATATTCTTAAATAAACCACTTGTTGCCAGATTTTGCACAGGGTCAGAAACTGGCATGAACAACATGAACAAAGGGATGCATGCATGGGGCACTGTTGATGTGCAGCCAAACAATCTGCAGCAACTGTATAGTGTGTAGTATGTGCTGGTACATCTCAGTAAATTTCAATGTCCATCCATCCATCCATCCATCTTCTAGCACTTTTCTGGAGGTCCAGGTCGTGGAGGCAGCAGTTCAAGCAGAGAAGCTCAGACTTCCCTCTCCCCAGCCACCTGCTCCAGCTCTTCAGAGAGGATACCAAGGCGTTCCCAGACCAGCTGGGAGACATAGTCTCTCTAGCAAGTCCTGGGTCTGCCCCGGGGTCGCCTCCCAGTGGAACGTGCCCAAAATACCTCAAGTGGGAAGCATCCAGGAGGCATCCTGATCAGATGCCCATGCCACCTCAACTGGCCCCTTTCAATGGGGAGGAGCAGCGGTTCTACTCTGAGCCTCTCCTGGATGACTGAGCTCCTCACTGTATCTCTGAGGGTGAGACCAGCAATCCTACGAAGAAAGCTCATTTCAGCTGCTTGTATCTGCAATCTCATTCTTTCGGTCATTACCCAAAGCTCATGGCCATAGGTGAGGGTAGGAACGTAGATTGACCGGTAAATCGACAGCTTTGCCTTAGATCTCAGCTCCCTCTTCACCACAACAGACCGGTACAATGTCCACATCACTGCAGATGCTGCTCCGATTCGTCTGTCAATCTCTTGCTCCATTTTCCCCTCACTTGTGAATAAGACCCCAAGATACTTAAACTCCTCCACTTGGGGCAGGAGCTTGTCCCCAACCCAGAGAGGACAGTCCACCTGTTTCCGGCTGAGGACCATGGTCTCAGACTTGGAGGTGCTGATTCTTATCCCAGCCGCTTCACATTCAACATCAGACCATCCCAGTAGGACCTATAGATCATTGCTGGATGAGGCCAACAGAAGGAAACATCATCTGCAAACAACAGAGATGAGATCCTGTGGTCACCAAGCATGACACCCTTTGTTCCCTGGCTGTGCCTAGAAATCCTATCCATAAAAATTATGAACAGGATCGGGGACAAAGGGCAGCCCTGGCTGAAAGTCCAACTTTCACCGGGAATGAATCCAACAGAGTGTTGGCACTATGAACCAAACACAATGGTCGTATAGAGACCAGATAGCTCGTAACAACAAGCCTGATACCCCATACTCCCGAAGGCCCCCCCCCCCCCACACACACACACACAAAAAAACCACAAGGGATGCGGTCGAATGCCTTCTCAAGTCTACAAAACACATGCAAACTGGTGTGGCAAACTCCCACGAACCCTCGAGGATTCTCGAGAGGGTAAAGAGCTGGTCCAATGTGCCATGGCCTGGATGAAAACCACATTGCTCCTCCTGAATTCAAGGTCCAAGCAACGGCCAGACTCTCCTCTCCAGTATCTTGACATAGACCTACCCAGGGAGGCTGAGGAATGTGATCTCTCTAAAGTTGGAGCACACCCTCTGATCCCCCTTCTTGAAGAGAGGAACCACCACCCCGGTTTGCCATGCCAAAGGCACTGCCCCCAACATCCACGCAGTGTTGCAGAGGCCTGTCAATTATGACAGCCCTACAACATCCAGGGCCTTGAGGCACTCAGGGCAAATCTTGTCCATCCCCAGGGCCCGGCCACCAAAGAATTTTTTAACCACTTTGGCAACCTCAGCCCCTGTGTTGGGCGAGTCATCCCCTCGTCCACAAGCCCTGCTTTCTCTGTGGAAGGCGTGTCAGTGGGATTGGGGAGATCCTTGAAGTATTCCTTCCAGTGCCTGACGATATCTCCAGTTGAAGTCAGCAGCACCCCATCCGCACCATGCAGAGTGTGGATAGGGAGCTGCTTCCCACTCCAGAGCCACCGGACAGTTTGCCAGAATCTCTTCAACGCCGACCCAAGGTCTTTTTCCATGGCCTCACTGAACTCCTCCCACACCCAAGTTTTTGCTTCAGCTACCACCCGAGCTGCACTCCGCTTTGCCTGCTGGTACACCTCAGCTGCTTCAGGAGTCCCACAAGCCAACCAAGCTTGACAGGACTCCTTCTTCAGCTTAATGGCCCCCCTCACCACTGGTGTCCACCACTTGGTTCGGGGGTTGCTACCACGAGATGCACCGACACCCTTGCGGCCGCAGCTCTGGGCAGCCGCTTCAACAATGGAGGTGGAGAACATGGCCCATTCAGACTCCTTGTCTCCAGATTCCCTTGGAATGTGGTGGAATTTCTTCTGGAAGTGGGAGTTGAAGACCTCCTGAACAGAAGCCTCAGCCAGACATTCCTAGCTGAATGGCATCCTTCCCTGCCATCGGATCCAGCTCACCACCAGGTGATGATCAGTTGACAGCTCTGCACCTCTCTTTACCTGAGTGTCCAAGACATACAGTTGCAGGTCTGATGACATGATAACAAAATCAATCATCAACCTGTGACCTAGGGTGTCCTGGTGCCAGGTGCACATATGGACACCCTTAGGCCTGAACATGGTGTTTGTTATGGACAAACTGTGGTTAGCACAGAAGATCAGGCAGGCCGTTTCTCCAAATCACCCCCTCCAGGTTTCACTGTCATTGCTCACTTGTGCATTGAAGTCCCCCAGTAGGACAATGGAGTCTCCAAGAAGAACACTCTCCAGCATCCCAGTCAGAGTCTCCAAAAAGGGTGGGTACTCTGAACCATCATTTGGTGCATGAGCACAAATGATGGTCAGGACCGAAGGCACAGGGAAACAAACCTTTCATCCATCGGCGAAAACGCCAATATAGAGGCAGCAAGGTGGGGTGATACAAGAATACCCACCCCTGCTCATCATCTCTCATCCGGGGCAACTCCAGAGTAGGCTAAGCTCCGGAACCAGAGCTGTGTGTTGAGGTGAGGCCGACTGTATCTAGCCAGTATCTCTTAGCCTCATGTAACAGCTCAGGCTCCTTCCCCACCAGAGAGGTGACATTCCACATCCCCAAAGCCAGTTTAGGAAGCTTGGGATCAGACCGCCAAGGTCTCTCTTCGAACGCCACCTTATCCACATAACACCAAACCCCCATGATCCCTCCTGCTGGTGGTGAGCCCACTGGAGGGTGGACCCATGTAACTCCTTCGGGTTGAGCCTGGCCAGGTCCTATGGGCAGAAACCCAGCCACCAGGCGCTAGCCGTCAAGCCCCTCCCCCAGGCCTGGCTCCAGGGTGGGGCCCTGGTAACCCCATACTGGGTGGGGTACACGGAGTCCTTGTTGTGTCATTCATCATGAGAGTCTGTTGGATCGTTCTTAGTCTGGCCCTTCACCCAGGACCAGTTTATCTTGGGTGACCCTACCAGATGCAAGTTGCCCCGAACAACATAGTTCCTGGAATCACTAGGGCACGCAAACCCCCCACCACGATAAGGTGACGATCCATGAGGGGATTACAAATGTCATGATTTTTAATTTATTTTAAAAACTATTGCCAATATTATAAATTTGTCTCTATGTTCCTACCCTCACCTATGGTCACGAGCTTTGGGTAATGACCAAAAAAATGAGATCATAGATACAAGTGGCTGAAATGAGCTTTCTTCGTAGGATTGCTGGACTCACCCTCAGAGATAGGGTGAGGAGCTCAGTCATCTGGGAGAGGCTCAGAGTAGAACCGCTGCTCCTCCACATTGAAAGGAGCCATTTGAGGTGGTATGGGCATCTGATCAGTATGCCTTCTGGACACCTCCCTCTTGAGGTGTTTCGGACACGTCCCTCTGGGAGGAGAACCCGGGGCAGACCCAGGACTCGCTGGAGAGACTATGTCTCCCAGCTGGTCTGGGAGCACCTTGGTGTCCTCTCTGAAGAGTTTGACCAGGTGGCTGGGGAGAGGGAAGTCTGGGCTTCTCTGCTTGAACTGCTGCCTCTGTGACCCGGACCTCCAGAAAAGCAGTAGAAGATGGACAGATGGATTACAAAAAAAATAACTTTTACGTTCTAATTTACTGAGATGCACTAGTAGACTGTTTTAACAGGAAAATAAATTGTGAGCTGCTTCATCTGTTGCATGTTAAACATTATCACAGTACCCTGGCAATCCAGACAAACCCAGTACGATGAGGGCTCCTCTGTCTGTTACCTCAGTGGTAACTTAAGTCCGGTCTTCTTTTCTGTCTTGGATGCAGGGATGGGTTTTTGCGCTTGTGTCGTCTTTTTCTTTGCTCTGGTCAGTTTCTCTGCTATGTTAATTTGAAGCAGGTGGACCTTCAAGCTTGCATGCTATTAGAACTTCTTGTGGTGCTCCAATGTAACCCGGAAGGGTGAGGTTTTTTGCTCTGAACAGCGCATGCGCTCTGGGGACTTGGTGTCTTCTTCTGCTTTTTCGGTTGAAATGCAGCAGTGGGTGACTGCGTGCGCCCCCGCCTGGATGGTGACACCGCTACATTTCATAGGATAGGCTCCCATTGAAAAGAACTGCTGAGTTATCAATTAATTGACAACTAATTTAATTTAGTCAACTAAATTCTTATTGACAATTAATCAAAGTCAATTAATTATTAATATCCCTAGGTTCAGTATCTCTGAGAAAATGTTTGCGGCATCTTGTTGAATCTATGCTATTAAGAATTAAGGCGGTTCTGAAGGTGACAGGGATCCAACACAGAAATAGCAAGGAGTACCCATTAAAGTGAGTGATGAGTATATGACTATCAAATGTAAAAAATATTGTCAAAACTCTAGTAGGATTATTTAGTCTGAATAAAGTGTTTAGACTGAGTAATCTAACTACAGCGGGAAAAGTATTGAACACGTCAACATTTTTCTCATTAAACATACTTCTGATGGAGCTATTGACCTGAGATTTTCACCAGCTATCACTAATAGCCCAAGTAATCCATATGTACAAAGAAATCAAGGCAACTGTGTTTACAAAACAAGTTATATTTAATAAAGTGGAATGACACAGGGAATAAGTATTGAATGTTCTTGGTGAAATTAATTTAATATCATGATTGGAAATAATTGACAGCTCACGTGCAGGGAGTGACACCAGAGAAAACACACGATGACACAGAAAAGACAATTAATTTGGATTTTATTAATTCAAAAGAGAAAGCTTTGTTAATGAAAGATGTCACTCGCCAGAGAAAGACACAGCCTGGAGGGAGAGACGAGAGCAGGTTAGATAAGGAGGGAGAATGAAAAGGGAAAGTAGGACTGCACTCACGTGGGAGAAATGGAGAACCCGGCAGCAAAACCCAGCACAAACGGCGAACCAGGAGTAGATGCTGGAAGGCAGGAGTAGAGCTGGGTGAGGTGTCTGACCAGGTGGATATGGCTGCTGAAGTGGTGATGATGATGAGGCAGGTGAGCGCACAATGACCCTGGAGACGCGTCACAAAGACGGTAACAACCTGTGGAAGAGAGGACAAGAGGAATTAATAAATTTCCTCTGAGAGAGAGAATATAACTTACTTGCTTGTAGTAGGTAGTATACCCAACGAGCCAGCGCTAAAGCATTGATGTGAAGATCCTTTTAAGTGCTGGTGAGGCAGAGGCAGCAGGTGCGTCTCATCACTCAGGTGAGGTGATTGTCTGTGGAGTCGGGGAAAGTTGAACAGGAAGGGAGAGGGAGAGTGTGCTCACCAGAACATGACATTTAATGCCACCTGCAGAAATTCTCTGATGACTCGACTGTTGATGGGTGTATAAGAGGGGGAGAGGAGGGGGAGTTCAGAGCACTGGTAGGCAGATCTGTGGAGTGGACCGAGCAGAATCACCTGAGGCTGAACAGCAGCAAGACTAGAGAGATGGTGATTGACTTCAGGAAGAAGAGGATGCCTTCACAGCTATTGTGGATGAGGGGGGAGGTTGTGAGGGTAGTGGAGGACTGCAAATACCTGGTTGTCGTGATCAGCAATGGACTGGACTGGAACTCTAACACCGATGTTGCATACAAGAAGGGGATGAGCATACTCTGCTTTCTAAGGAAGCTGAGATCCTTCAATGTGTGCAACAAGATGATGGAGCTTTTCTACCAGGCCATTGTTGCCAGTGCCATCTTCTTTGCTGCTGTCTGTTGAGGTAGCAGTATCAGAGTCTGCAACACCAATAGACTTGAAAAGATTATCAAGAAAGCTAGCTCTGTGATTGGTCTCAGGCCAGAGACCTTTGAATCTGTGGTGGAGAGGAGGACACTGAATCTATGTCTGAGTCTATGACGGATCACAGTTTTTTCAGTGTCCTCCTCTCCACCACAGTCTCAAAGGTCTCTGGCCTGAGACCAATCACAAAACCAATCCATCTTCAGCAGATGGCAACAGGTTCTTATCAAGGATGTCTCTGTACATTTGTCCATTCATCTCTCCTTCAGTTATATAAAGTCTGCCCGTACCATGTCCTGAAAAACACCCCCACACCATGATGCTCCTACCTCTAAACTTCACTGTTGGTATGGTGTTTTTGGGCTGATGTGCAGTGCCATTTCTCCTCCAAACATGCACTTTATTAAATATAACAAGTTATATTTAATAAAGTGGAATGACACACGGAATAAGTATTGAACACATGAAAAAAAGAGGTGCAAAAAGGCATAGAAAGCCAAGAAACCAGTTGAAATCCATCAGAATTTAGGAAGCCATCCCATTCCCCATCAGTGCAAATTAATTTCAGCTGGTTAAGTCCTGACTGATAGCCTTTAAAAAGGTCTGTGAATATTAGATTGTCATACCACAAAGAACTCGTGATGGATAGAAGCAAAGAGCTCTCTCTAGAGCTTCACAACCCTATTGTTGCAAAACATAATGATGGCAATGGTTACAGGTCCATTTCTAAACTGCTGAATGTTGCAGTGAGCACTGCTGAACCCATCATTCGGAAGTGGAAAGAACATCATTTTACCTTAAACTGGCCACGACCAGGAGATTCTCGCAAGATTTCTGACAGAGGAGTCAAAAGAATTATCAGAAGAGTTATCCAAGAGACAAAAGACCACTCATGGAGAGCTCCAGAAAGACCTGGAGTTAGCAGGTACGGTACTGCTGTTTCAAAGAAGACAATAAATAATGCACTCAACCGACATGGGCTCTATGCCCTCTCACCTCGGAAGACTCCATTGCTTTTTTGTTTTTTCCGTTTCAAAAAAGAAAAACAGTACACAAACAAGTGAGGTCTGGGAAATAGTACTACAAAGATACATACATACATAATTGGGCGGCGTGGTGGTGGAGTGGGGGGGGCGGTGCGGTGGTGGAGTGGTTAGCACTGCGGCAGCACAGTAAATCACCCTTGGCTGGGGGATCCTGGGTTCGAGCCCAGCCCCCAACCAACAGTGATCTGTGTGGAGTTTGCATGTTCTGCCCGTGTCTGCGTGGGTTTACTCCAGGATTTCTCCGGTTTCCTCCCACATGCCAAAAACATGCAAGTTAGGTTAATTGGCATCAAAACTGGGGATTCTAAATTGTCCTCAGGTATGACTGTGAGAGTGAATGTTTGTCTGTCTCTCTGTGTTAGCCCTGCGATGGACTGGCGATCTGTCCAGGGTGTTCCCTGCCTCTCGCCCAAAGATGCTGGGATAGGCTCCAGCCCCCCGCGACCCGAAAAGGATTAAGCGGAAGAAGATGAATGAATGAAAAAAAAAAAAATATATATATATACATATATACTACCGTTCAAAAGTTTGGGGTCACCCAGACAATTATTTTGTGTTTTCCATGAAAAGTCACACTTATTTACCACCACGAGTTGTAAAATGAATAGAAAATATAGTCAAGACATTGACAAGGTTAGAAATAATGATTTGTATTTGAAATAATAATTTTTTCCTTCAAACTTTGCTTTCGTCAAAGAATCCTCCATTTGCAGCAATTACAGCATTGCAGACCTAACATGATTGCACAAGGGTTTTCTAATCATCCATTAACCTTCTGACGCAATGAGCAAACACATTGTACCATTAGAACACTGGAGTGATAGTTGCTGGAAATGGGCCTCTATACACCTATGTAGATATTGCACCAAAAAACAGACATTTGCAGCTAGAATAGTCATTTACCACATTAGCAATGTATAGAGTGTATTTCTGATTAGTTTAAAGTTATCTTCATTGAAAAAAAGTGCTTTTCTTTCAAAAATAAGGAAATTTCTAAGTGACCCCAAACTTATATATATATACAGTATATATACGTATATGTATATAATATATATTATATATATACTGTATATATATATACTGTATATACTGTATACACACACACACACACAGAGCATTTTTTAATCACGTAAATTATACACAATTTGAAAGTACAATGTTATCTTAAATCTCTGAATTATTACTAGAGCCCCATTTTTCCCAGTATTTCTCCCCTTTGTCCTGTTGAAGCCGAAGTCTGAAGGTCATCTTCTCCATTAGTTCAATAGCGTTCACTATTTTAATGAAAAGAACAATGGTTGGGGAGCTTCTCTGGAGCCAACATTTTGTAATGGCTTTCTTACTTGCTGCAAGAAATATCTTCACCAAGTATCTGTCCTTTGTAGGAATATAATTTGGAATTATTCCCAGGTAGAGCTCTATGCTCGCTCACCTCGCAAGACTCCATTGCTGAAGAAAAAGCATGTTGAAGCACATTTAAAGTTTGCTGCACAACATTCAGGCAAGCCAGCAAAATACTGGGAGAATACAGTCTGGTCAGATGAGACCAAAGTTGAACTTTTTGGATGGAACAAGACACAGCATGTTTGGAGGAGAAATGGCACAACACATTCCATCATGGTGTGGGGGTGTTTTTTTAACACATGGTGCAGGCAGACTTCATATAATTAAAGAAAAGATGAATGGACAAATGTACAGAGACATCCTTGATAAGAACCTGTTGCCATCTGCCAAGATGCTGAAGATGAAACGAGGGTGGACATTTCAGCAAGACAATGATCCTGTCATGTGGTGATCCTCGCGGATCACCAAGAGACGCCAAAGAGTTCACCAGAGAGTTTGGCTAAGATGTTATTTTATTTACAGACGTGACACAACAAGGCTATGAACCCCTCAGGGCAACACACAAAACGAGGCTTGAGCTCGTAGGGCCAACCCCAGCCACTACGAGCTAAACTGTGACGATGCTACACACATAAACCTGACATGAAGGCCAACGGTGCTCTCAAGCATGACGAGGCGTGGACCAAGACTTGGCAAAGAAAGTCTGACGATACTCCTGCGTCTTACCGTCGCTAGTGCCGGGTTTATAAAGGCGAAGCACTAACGACGGTAATGACAAACAGCTGACCAACCTTGACAGGCGGAAGCCCCATCGAGCACCTTCACAATAAGAGCCCGGTGAGGCCAGAATACAGTCCGCAGCTGTCAAGGCCGGCAGCGAGTAGAACTTAGCCCGAGCGCGATCAGAACCGGCGCTCGGGTCATAACAGTACCCTCCCTCCACGGGCGGACTCAGAACGCCCCAAGGAACCCCCCCGCCCCCCCCCCAGGGTGGGAGGCTGGAGACAGGTGCGAAGGGAGAGAGACCAAACCAAGAACAAAACAGACAGAAAAAATATACAGGACAATGACAAGACTAACAAGAAAATGCACAAGGGAAAGAACAAAAACCAGAACTACAGGGTCAGAAAAATACAAGACTATGACGAAATACCAAATATTCAAATCAGATAAATCACACAGAGGAAAATAAGGCAACAGCAGAACATAACCCAATTGCCAAAAATCCCCAACTAAACTACAGAAAACACAAGAACAGCACGAGGAGGAAAAAAAAATAAATCTTGACCCATATGTTACAAGAAGATGGCTTCCCACCTGTGTGAATTCTCACGAGAGTCTTCAAAAAACCCACATACAGAAAACAGAGCACTTACAGGCTCATACCAGACTACACATAATACAAACTAAGGCAACTGCAAGACATAAAACACAAAATACATAGGACAGCCAGGATGAAGGAAAAAAAAAAAACAGATCAAACACTGACGGAAAAAAAAAAAACCCAGAGACCACTACCCCCCCGACAGTTTATGCCGACCGGCAGAGACCAAGTGTCACAGGAACCAGTATAGGTGGTCTCCCCATGTCCAACAGCCGGCGGGTGGTCACAGGAGGCGGACCAGGCGGCTCACCAGAGTCCAAAACCCAGCACATCCGCTCCTCCGGTGGTCGAACTAGGTTGCCCAAAGGCACACACAACAGGTCGGGTGGCCGAACCGAGGCGCCGAACCGGCGAAACAGTCCCTCCGGCGGCCGACCCGTGTCCCTCAGCCACCAGTCCAGGGCAACAACAACCCGCAGCGGCCTCCCTGACAAGGACAAAACTCGGGAGCGCCGGGGCGAGCGGACAGGGACCCCCACGGCCCCCGGCGAAGATGTATAGGGGCGGTGACTCTGAGGGGGCAGATGAGCAGGGCGAGTCAGAAATCCGCTCCGCGAAGAAGAGTCTGCAGCTCCTCCTCCGCCTATGGACCACGCTAGCGCTGCATCACCGCTGGACCCAGATTGGGTCCCAGCTGCACCCACGTTGGGCCCCGATTGGGCCAGAACCTCACCCACGGTGGACCCCGATCGAGCCTCCGGTGCACCCTCGTTGGACCCCGATTGGGTCGGATCCGCACCCACGGTGGACCCCGATTGGGCCTCCGACGCACCCACGTCGGACCCCGATTGGGCCAGAACCGCCCCCGCGGTGGACCCCGATTGGGCCCCCGGTGCACCCACATTGGACCCCGATTGGGCCGAAACTGCCCCCGCGGTGGACCCCAATTGGGCCTCCGGTGCAGCTCCGCTGCCGAACTCCACCCCCGAACCTGGGACCTCCAACTCGGTGACACCGACCCGTTCCACGCCGGCGACACTGCAACAAAGCTCGAGGACAGGAAAACCGGGATCAGCATCACCGGTAGCAACGGAACCCAGCGAGACGAGCTTGGGCGCAGCAGACGGCTGCTCCTCACTCGCCTCCCCGAGAGGCAGGCAAAAATGCTCAACAGGGGACAGAGACAGAAGAGGGAGCACTTGCCTGCACTCGGGTTCCGTTGCCACCCAGGACTCCAACGATCCAGGTTCTGGGCAACTCTCGTCAGCAGACTCGGATTCAGCTGCGTCGGGCTCCACAGCTGACAAGATGTTATCAGCAGCCTGAGGCTCCTCCCACGCTGCTGTCCACGCCGATGACCCGTATGGCGTGGGGGCGGGAGACCCTCGACCCACTGGCTCGGACTGCTCCGGCGAGGAGACCCGGGGACGATTCTCCGTCGGCTCAGGCTTCGGGCCGCAGTCCGCTCTTCTCCTCCGACCGAGACGTGGCTGCAGGGCCGGATCCAGGCTTTCCAGCACTGCAGGGGCCCTCTTCATCCGACGACGCTGGCCTGGTGCCACAGACCACTCAGCGGGGGAGAACACAGAGGCAGCAGGTTTAGTTATTTCATCCACAGCAGGTGGAGGGAGCTCGGGGGGCTGCGAACCCCGAACTCCACCCCCAGGAGTCAGACAAGGCAGAACAAGGTCAAGGTGTAACAAATTATTGTGCACTTGCCTTCCTCCCGGGGCCGAGATGGTTCCTGCTGCAGGGGACGTCGTTCCTCCTTCTCCCCGCTGGGTGGCGACAGAGGACCCCCTGGAAGGACGAAGCGGGGCCGCTCTCGGAGGTTTGCTGACGGGATACGCCGGCAGCGAGTCCAGCCGGGGATTCTGCTGAGGGTTACCCATGCCGTTATGCCGACGTCGTCGTCGGCCCCCAGACGGCGCGTACTCCTGGACCTGCTCCGGGACGGGAACGGGACACCAGCGCGGGGGGCGAGGATGCCTCCTCCTCCGCTTTCTGCTCTTCTCCTCCAGCCCACAAAGTAACTCGCGCTGAACGGCCAGTTCCTCCCACCTCGTTATCACCTCCGGGTGATCGTCATACTCGAGGGGGAGGTTGTCCAGAAACTCTTCAGCGTAGTCCAAATGTCTACGAATGTCGCTGGGAGCAACGCACAGCGTAGCGGTGAAGATCGTGCAATCCACATTCTCTAGAACCTCCGCTAGCTTCCTGCCCAGGCGCCGACCGCGGCCCCTGGAGGACGGCATTCTCCCAGCAACAGACACTCAGACGGGGAGGAACAACAGTCAGTGAAAGCACAAACTCACGGTGAAAGGCGTCTCGGTGTGGCGCCTCCGTTTAGGCGACCTGGCAGGAGTATACTGTCATGTGGTGATCCTCGCGGATCACCAAGAGATGCCAAAGAGTTCACCAGACAGTTTGGCTAAGATGTTATTTTATTTACAGACGTGACACAACAAGGCTATGAACCCCTCAGGGCAACACACAAAACGAGGCTTGAGCTCGTAGGGCCAACCCCAGCCACTACGTGCTAAACTGTGACAATGCTACACACACAAACCTGACATGAAGGCCAACGGCGCTCTCAAGCATGACGAGGCGTGGACCAAGACTTGGCAAAGAAAGTCTGACGATACTCCTGCGTCTTACCGTCGCTAGTGCCGGGTTTATAAAGGCGAAGCACTAACGACGGTAATGACAAACAGCTGACCAACCTTGACAGGCGGAAGCCCCACCGAGCACCTTCACAATAAGAGCCCGGTGAGGCCAGAATACAGCCCGCAGCTGTCAAGGCCGGCAGCGAGTAGAACTTAGCCCGAGCGCGATCAGAACCGGCGCTCGGGTCATAACAGATCCCAAACACACAGCTAAAGGAACTTTCTCAACTGGCTCCAGAGAAGGAAAATAAAGCTGCTAGAATGGCCCAGTCAGTCACCTGACCTGAATCCTATTGAAAATCTATGGAATGAACTGAAGATCAGAGTTCATAAAAGACACTCACACAACCTTCAAGATTTGACAGTTTGTGTGGAAGAATGAGCTAAAATCACTCCTGAGCAATGCCTGTACCTAGTTTCTCCATACAGGAGGTGTCTGGAAACTGTTATTACCAACAAAGGCTTTTCTACTAAATATTAAATGAATTTCACCAAGTGTGTTTAATACTTATTCCCTGTGTCATTCCACTTTATTAAATATAACTTGTTTTGTGAACGCAGTTGCCTTGATGACTTTGTATGTATGGATTACTTTTTTTTTTAATAGTAGTGTTAGTTTTACTTTCCATGGGTAATCCCTTTGTCTGTCATGCATGTGTTTCTGTTGTTTGGTCGTCTACTGTCATGCTGCTGTTACACTGCAGTTTCCCAAAGTACATCTATCTATCTATCTATCTATCTATCTATCTATCTATCTATCTATCTATCTATCTATCTATCTATCTATCTATCTATCTATCTATCTATCTATCTATCTATCTGTCTGTCTGTCTGTCTGTCTGTCTGTCTGTCTGTCTGTCTGTCTGTCTGTCTGTCTGTCTGTCTGTCTGTCTGTCTGTCATCTACTTATATTGTTACCGATATCTGGTGAAAATCTCAGGTCAATGGCTCCATCAGAAATATGTTTAATGAGAAAAATGTTGACGTGTTCAATAATTATTTTCCCCGCTGTATGAGCAGAATTCTCCATGTCTTAATCCCACCATTGCTTACTCTAAATATGTCCTTATTCTGATTAAGAAGCTCAGAAGCTGCTGTTTTCATGGCACAGTCTTATTTAGTGTGTGATCTTATTCAACTTGATATCAAAATATTACTGTGCATATGCACTACTCTTCTGTTAGCTGCTATAATTTCATTGCATTTGTTTATCAAACTCTTTTCCTGTTTTCACATACATACCACATCCATATCATTTACTAATTCCACATTTAATTCCACTTCTTTCCCTTAGAGCTATGAACAACTCTGATATAGAGTCTATGGGGATTAAGATGCTGCCAGGCTACAAAGACCCTTATCACGGTCGACCTCTCACCAAGGGTGAACTGGGCTGTTTCCTGTCTCATTACAACATCTGGAAGGAGGTGAGACACTCTGACAAGCCTCAGGCCGCTAGGTTTACCTGCACAATTTAGATAACGTTTATAGGTTAAAAAATAAAAAAATAAAAACCAAAACACAATAATTCAATTCTACTGAGTAAAGGCATATCAGGGAGACAAATTCCTTTAATTCTTATTTATGTTTCAATAAATATACTGCTGTGTGAACAACCTTTTTGGCAACTTTTTTGATTATACTGCATGGTCCATTTAATCTAGTAAAAGCTACTTATTGTTCTCCTGTGTTGTGAAGAAATATTTTTTAGATTTTTCACCTTATTTCAGCAGAGGAATGGATACAGAAAAAAATAAGCACAGAGGTCAGAGGGATTGCAGGCAGCAAAGATTTGGCGTGCTAGGAGTCATTCTAGGCACTTTTCTGTTGCTGGTATTTCATTAATACAGTATATGTAACCACATAGGTATTACATGCTGATTTATGAGAAAATTTAAATAGTTAAATATGCCGAAACCGGACTTCCGGGAAGATGGCGGAGAGACATAACGCTTAAACAGAGAGCTCTCCCTAGTCGGATTAAAAATCATTGGTAAATGGCCAACTCGACATAAACGGATCAATAAACCAAGGGATGAAAACACGAAGGAGCCAGGCACACGGACAAAAGCAGGGTAAAATTAAAGAATTCCTCTTCAACAATGCAGGAGAAATCGCTGAACACGAGGCCCAAAAAAACGAGGTGACTGCAGCAGGGAAAATGGAGGACGCCAAACTCGATACCATGAACACTGGCATCGCCAATTTAGGTAAAGAGTTAAAAGACTTCAAGCGACAACTCCAACAGGATTTAGCGGCTCTTAAGGAGGAGCTGAAAAAAGAGATGAAGGAGGAAATTATGGGCCTCCGAAGAGAAATGGAGCGCAAGCTAACAGAAAACATGGAGGAGCTGCGCTCTCAACGGGCGTGTATGACAGAAGCACAGGCCCGAATATCGGAGTTGGAAGACTGGAAGAGCGAGGCAAGCGAGCGGCTGCAGACCCTGACGGTGCAAACACAGAGGATGCAGGAAAAAATAACCGACCTGGAGAGCAGGTCCAGACGGAGCAATATACACATCTTCGGGATCCCGGAGGGCATTGAAGGCAACTCGATGACGAAATTCATGGATCAGTTCTTAAAAAAAGAGCTTGAGCTGCCCGGTGAAGCGGATCTGCAGATTCAACGAGCGCACAGAGCCTCGGCACAGAACCCGAATCCAAACTGTCCACCCAGGTCAGTTGTGGTAAACTTTCTGAAATATGACATAAAGGAAAGAATCCTGACACAAGCGTGGAAAAAAAAGATACGAATCGGCGACAAACAGATATTCTTTGATCATGACTACCCGACAGAAATTGTGCAGCAGTGGAAGAAATATGCCAACATTAAAAAAACGCTGAAAGAGAAAAAAATTAGATTCCAAACGCCGCTAACGAAGATGAGGATTCATTGGGAGGACGGCGTAAAAACCTACAACACGGCCAGAGAGGCAGCGCGGGACATGATGGAGCTGGGCTTTGTGGTGAGCGTACCGGAGGAAGGAGCTGAAGCAGCGGCGGCACTGAACGCATCACGACAGCCGGAGTGGAGAC
This sequence comes from Pholidichthys leucotaenia, assembly GCA_020510985.1. NCBI lineage: Eukaryota > Metazoa > Chordata > Actinopteri > Cichliformes > Pholidichthyidae > Pholidichthys > Pholidichthys leucotaenia. Next base: position 126,397,360 of record CM035848.1, read on the forward strand.
AAGTGAGCAGCAGAAGACGGGAGAGACGTGGAGCAGCGGGCCCAGGAAAAACTGCAAGGCTTTCAGCTGAAAGCCCAGATCATAACAAAGATTAAGAAAGGCACAGAAGAAATGAAGGCCAAGAAGACAAGGTAAAAGAGAAACAAACGGCTAGGAGAGGTTTAAGTGATTTTTGTTGGACATATCTAGACTAATGACTATTACTTGGATAGTAAATACAGGTCTAGGGAGGGCCCCTCACTCGGTGAGGACATTCCCTCCACCCACCAACAGGGAGCAGTGGGCAGAAGAAAGGCCCAAAGTACAGAGGTCGAGATTTGTTAATGTGTTTTTATATAAATATGTGTTATTTTTGTTGTTAAAGGGGCTAGGAGCACAAGTTAAAAAAAAAAACGGAAAAACATAAATATGGGTAAAAATCTTAAGATAATGACACTAAACGTGAATGGTCTGAACTCACCTGTTAAAAGGGAAAGAATAATAAGAAAATTCAAGAAGGAAAAAGCTGAAATTATATTTATGCAAGAGACACATTTGAGCAAGACAGAACATGTGAAACTAAAGAGATTTGGCTATAAGAACTCCTACTACAGTTCATTTAAGGGAGGAACTAAAAGGGGGGTTATGATACTAATTTCAAATAAAATACAATTTGAATGTGAACAAGAAATCCAGGATAAAGAAGGCAGGTATGTAATAATAAAGGGAAGAATAGATGGTATGCAGATCACATTAGTGAACATCTATGCCCCACCAGAAAGTGACAAGGGTTTTTTTCAACATCTGTTTGATCTCATAGCAACACACAGTGAAGGAGTCCTAATTTGTGGAGGAGACTTAAATGCCGTCATGGATCATGAAGTTGACACAACAAGTGTTAAGAAGACAAAAAAACATGTAACAAAGTTCATAAGAACCTCACTGGCAGAAATGGGTATGGTAGACATATGGAGGGACCTGCACCCACTCGAAAAAGACTATACACATTATTCAGCAGTCCATAAAGTACACTCTAGAATAGATTACTTCCTTATGAATGAAGGTGACAGACACAGGGTGAGAAATTGTCGGATTGGAGGGGCAGAAATATCAGATCATAATCCTATATACATGGAAATATATTTAAACAATAGAAAACGACAAACAACATGGAAACTTAATGTAGGACTGTTAAATGATGAGAAAATGAAAGAAAGAATAAAAGTAAACATAAACGAGTATATCCAAGAGAATGACAATGAAGAAGTGGACCCAACAATACTATGGGATGCACTAAAAGCCGTGTTAAGAGGTAAATTAATTGTTGAAACAGGAAAAGCAAATAAGTCTAAACTGGAAACATATGAACAAAGATGTGAGAGACTGAGGGAATTAGAATGTAAACATCAAAGCACAAATGACCCAAAAATATACCAAGAAATTAAAGAAGAAAAAATAAAGATAAAGGAAACACAAATAGATGAAATTGAAAGGAAAAATAGGTATCTAAAGCAAAAATATTATGAAACGGGGCCAAAAGCCACAAAACTGCTGGCAAAACGATTAAGAAAACGACAAACAGTGAATAATGTATATAAGATTAAAGACCCCATCACAAATAAAACCACAGTTAACCCAGAAAACATCGAAGAAATATTCCATAATTTCTATCAAGAACTATACTCGCAACCTGAAGAAACAAATACTAAGGATATTAAAAAATTTCTATGCACATTGGACTTGCCATCAATAGGAAATCAACAAAATGAAAAGCTAACAGCAGAAATAACAACACAAGAGATTAGAGATGTGATTAAGTCACTTAAAAACGGTAAATCACCAGGTAGTAATGGATATCTGTCTGAGTTTTATAAACTGTGTATAGAAGAACTCACACCACAGCTCCTAAAGTCATTTAATTGGACGTTGAACAACAACAAAATACCTCCATCATGGAACGAAAACATTATTTCAGTTATTTTAAAGCCAGGGAAAGATAGAGAACAATGCGGAAACTATAGACCAATCTCTTTATTAAATGTGGATTATAAAATATATACAATTATATGTAAACGAATAACGACATTCTTGATGGAATTGATAGAAGATGATCAAACTGGTTTCATAGAGGGACGCCAAACACATGACAATATCAGGAGAACAATACATATAATTAATCAAATACATAAAGAAAAGAAAAGCACAGTAATAATGAGTTTAGACGCAGAAAAAGCATTTGACAGGGTTAACTGGAAATTCCTATATAGTGTGCTGGAACGCTTTGGATTTAACGAAAAATCAGTACAATGCATAAGGACGCTGTATCAAGAACCTGTGGCAAGAATCAAGATAAACGGTAGCTTAACAGACAAAGTAAATATACAAAGATCAACCAGGCAGGGATGCTGTTTATCGCCCACCTTGTTTGCTCTGTTCATAGAGCCACTGGCTCAAGCGATACGACAAAATAAGAAATTAAAAGGTGTAACAATAAAGGGAGCGGAACACAAGATTGGGCTATTTGCAGACGATATTATAGTTTACCTTGAACAACCAGATGAATCAATAATGGAAATGATGACCTTGACAGAAAATTTTGGAAAATTATCAGGATACAAGATAAACATAACAAAAACACAAATACTGACATTCCACTATAACCCTCTAAACCAGATAACTGATGAGATCAAACTAAACTGGAAACAAAAAGAAATAAAATACCTTGGAGTGAACATACCTAAAGATCTAAGCAAAATCTATAAAGCAAACTATGATAGGTTGGAACAAGAAATAAAAAAAGATATTGATAGATGGTCAATCTTAAATATGGATCTGAATTCAAAAATTGAGACAGTCAGAATCAGCATACAACCTAGACTGCTTTACCTCTTCCAGGCTCTACCAACAGAGATTCCAGGTGCCCAGTTCTCAAAGTGGGACAGGATGATATCTAGATTTGTTTGGGGAGGTAAAAAGCCAAGAGTGAAATATAAAACTCTCCAGTTACCAAAAGAGAAAGGAGGTATGGGCCTACCGAGTCTAAAGGAATATTACTACTCAGCACAAATAAGATGTATCATATGTTGGTGCGACGAAGGATATGAGGCAAAATGGAAAGAAATGGAAAAGGAAATTGAGGGACTCCCAGTACAAAGCATAATAGGAGATAAAGATGCATATAAGCAAATCAAACAAATAGACCCAATCACTAAATTTACTTTGGAACTGTGGTATAAAATAGTACAAAAGTATAATATAAAGGAAGACATAAAACTATTGAAATGGGTAGCATTTGACAGTCAGTTTGAACCGGCAAAGCAAGATAGGGGATACAAAAATCTGGTGAACAAAGGAATCACAGCATGGGGCAATATCGGAAAAAAAGATCTCGGGAGCTTTGTAAACATCAGAAGAAAATTTAAGCTAGAAAGATCGGAATTCTTCAGATATCTGCAGATGAGAGACTATTATATGAAGAAGATTAGGCATAACCTCCAAACAGATGTGAGCGAGATTATACAATTCATTTTAAGCTCATATGCAGGAAATAAAATAAGAATTATTTCAAAGCTATATCAGAAACTTATGGCAAACAAACATTCAAGTAACTATATAAAGGAGAAATGGGGGAAAGAGCTAAATTTAAACATAACAGAAGAAAACTGGCAAGAAATATGGAAAACACAACACACATCAACAAATTCAAGAACATGGAGGGAATTTGGATGGAAAAACCTGATTCGCTTTTTCATTACACCACAGATTCAAGGAAAATATACAAATACCCAATCTTTATGCTGGAGGGGATGTGGGGCTCAAAATGCAGACCACTCACATATGTTTTGGAAATGCAGCAAAATCTCATCATTCTGGAAATCTATACATGTGACAATACAGAGGATATTAGGATATAATATACCAATGAACTGTAACCTGATGTACTTATCTGATCTTAAAAGAGACAATGTAATACAGGCTGAGGACAGATATCTAGTTAAAATCTTGTTGATTGCATGTAAAAAAACAATCACAAAAAAATGGCGATCAGAAGTTCTTCCTGACCAAGAGCAATGGACTGACATTGTTGAGGACATACGTATGATGGAAAAACTAACATATCGACAAAGAATGCAAGAAGGACTATGGGGAAAAAAATGGCGGAAATGGACACACTACAAAGTGCAACAACGAGACAGAAATTGAAAGAATAACCAAAGACACTGGAAAAACCAGAAGAATTAAGAGATGGAAACTAAAAACTTGATGCTCGAACATTTGTCCCCCCCCCTTTTTTTTTTCCTTTTTTTCTTTCTTACTCTAGCCCCTTTGTTTTTAAATGTAGACTGTGATCTGAATGCAATATATATGATGAAAAATGAATAAAAATCTAAGTTACCAAAAAAAAAAAAAATATGCCGAAACCGACACATGTATCTGAATATATAATCCATCTTTTAAGGTAATATAAAGTTCAATGACTGTCCTGGTGCTTGTTTGTTTTGGCTTTAAAAAAAACAAACTTATGTTTTATTAGCTAATTCCAGCAAAGAAGTAATGAGCTAATGTCGTGATGTTACGGTGTTGTCTGTCTTTCCACTCAAAATTCATGAGAATTGCTAGTCTTCATAGGCAGTTGTCCATTTGCCCACCAAACTCACAGAAAATGAGCCCTGTCACATTGATCTAGTCTAGTGTTTTTCAACCAGGGAGCCCTGGTATGTTCAGGTTTCTGTGGGAAATTATGTAATTTCATTTGTTAATTGGTCCAAAAATTGCAAATAATTTGCAGTTGTTGTGCATGGATCCTGCATGCACCCATGCACAACAATGGCAAATTATTTGCATTTTTTTTAACAAATTAACAAGTGAAATCAATCAATCATTTATTGTCCCCATGGGGAAATTTTTGTGCTGCAGCATCACGAGAACAACATACACACAAACAGCATATACAAAAACACACACACTACAGTACATGCACCTGACAGCAGACATTAGGTGTTTAAAAACTTAATAGTCTGGCCTACAAAGGAAAAAAGAGAGCTTTTTTTGTGAAAGGAGGTGGCCGATATCAACGTCCAGAAGGCAGCAATTCAAAAGATGAAGCCAGTGGGTGCATCCAATTGCCCACAATGCCACGGGCCTTTTTCATAGTTCTTTCCCTGTTCAGGATCTTCAGGCTGGGAAAAGGACTACCAGTTATCCCACTGGTGATGGAGATTGTCTTTCGGAGAGTCTTTTTCTGTGCCTCCGTAGCGTTGCCAAACCAGCAAAAAAGTCCAAAGGTTAAAACACTCTCAATCAGTCCCTCCAAGATTTCTCGATGTTGCGATCACGTCAATTTAGGTGAAATCAGCCAATCAGTGCAACTATTGCGCGACCTTGCAACTTTGTCCAATCACCACAACTTTCCCACAATTTTGGCCAATCCTCGTCAACTTCTGACAATTTCACCAACAAAATTTGTCCCTGAGTGGCGCTCAAACACTCAGTCTAACCAATCAAATGTGTTACTGCACCGTGTTCACTTCCGTGTTTACAGTGAGTATTAATGGAACACATCAGCAAAAAACAGAGTGTATGATTTAAAAAAAAACACTCACTCGCGAGGTTTCCAACACCGTCCCTTTCTCTGTCTCCACCAGCCTGCCGGTGGACATCTCACCATGTCTCCGTCCTGACCACGTGTACGAAGTGCTGGGTTTGTGTTGAAAAACGTCCGCCTGTCCCAAAAGCACCCCGTTGCGGGAGCGTGCATGAAGAAGAGACACCGTAAAATCATGAACAAACAAGCAAATCTAACTCTACAGCCAGTGTTTGAACATCTTGTACATCTTTAGAGGTAAAGTCATTACTACATCCGGTCAGTGAGCTTTAAAACAGTGAACCTCTGGTCTGGACACAGACAACCCCGCGCCCCCCGTAAATGAAAGATGACTGATGAGACAAGTGTGTGTCAAGACACGCAGCAGATAGACAGGTAGGAGTTAGACACGGAAAGAGAGAGAATATTGTCTGTTTTTTTTTTTCTTCAGAAAAACACGGGCTCCAATAGACAATACAGAGCAACAGAATATTTTTTTTTCCTCTCTGCTCAGTACTGAGTGGTTGGGGACCGTAGGGAGTTTTCAAATGAAGGTGCTGCCATAATTTCCAAATCTCTACTCTTTAACGTGCATTCAATGCAATTTGGCTGTTGTAATGAATATTGTGTTAATGTTTGTATTTGCTGTTGCACAAAAGAGTTTTTCTGTATAACAGAAATTTCTGCTTAATTTACAAATCACTGTTTAATAGGATATTTTTGACAATCCTGTGCTTTTCTTGTATTGTTATATAAAATATCACTGCACTAAAATGGAAAAAGCATCTGCTTTAAAATTTGTAATTCTTCCCACAACTATAGTGCAACAAAAGACTCTCAAAACATTGCAACTTTTTTAAAAAAGCTCCCACGAATTCAGGCTTTTTGGGCTGCAACAATCATAAAAAAGACACGTGAAATCCTGGAGGGACTGCTCAATAGAAGCACAATAAAAAATCCTAAGCAAATTGTTGCTGACATTAAAAGGCAACAGTTTCTTTAAAAAGTACAGTCTCTGCTGAACCTTGGTTTTCATGGGATCATACCAGATGTCCCATTTTAGTTTGTGGTCCATTGTGATGCCCAGTGTCACAATTTCCCACAGAAACCTGAATGTACCAGGACACCCTGGTTGAAAAACATTGATCTAGTCAACAGTGTGTCTAAGGTGCAGAGCACATTTATAGGTGTGTCCAAGTCCATTTAGCCATTACAGCAGTAGAAAAATTAATTTTGCACCTGGCAAAAAGGGTGATGGGGCTATCCTAATGATCTTAATTATTCATTGGTGTGTTTTGGGCGTACCATGCAATAAACCAGTCGCTGTCTTTACTCTCATTCTCTTTAATAAACAAAGGTGCAAGATCTAAGGCATAATACTATCCATCCATCCATCCATCTTCTTCCGCTTAATCCTTTTTGGGTCGCGGAAACATGGGAGCTGATACGAAGCTGAAACATGCCGTCTGGAGAAGACACTCTTCAAATCTGAGATAACTGGAGCAGTTTGCTCATGACGAGTGGGCCAAAATACCTGCTGAGAGGTGAAGAGGTCTCACTGACAGTTACAGAAATCATTTGATTGCAGTGATTGCCTCAAAAGGTTGTGCAACAAAATATTAAGTTAAGGGTACCATCATTTTTGTCCAGGCCTGTTTCATGAGTTTGTTTTTTAAAATAATTCTGTTGAACCACAATTCAAAAGCATTGCTTGATTTTCATTGGTTAATTTTCATAGAATTTTTATTTATTACCACTTTTGTCAGATTCAAGTTATTTCTGTGACCATTGTGGGTTTTTCTTTCATTAACAGAGGGGTACCAACAATTTTGTCCACGTGTGTAAATTGCCATTGCGTGTTCTGGTGTTCGGTGTGTGTGCAGAGCTCAGCAGGCTGTTTCCCGTTCCAGCTGGTCAGCTGCCTGTGGTGAAAAATAAATGAATGCTTAATTTGTGTACTTGTCCTACAAGTTCACAATTAAAACTGAAAATGTAGCTAAATGAGAGCAAAACTTATTCTGTCTTTTATCACATGAGAATTAAAGGGACAGATCAGGTAATCATTATGACAGATTTTTTAAAAATCAATCCGTTAAAATAATGAACACTGAGAAATTCTAGCCCCGGTGTAGGAACAGGCATACAGTGGGGAAAAAAAGTATTTAGTCAGCCACCAATTGTGCAAGTTCTCCCACTTAAAAGATGAGAGAGGTCTCCAATTTTCATCATAGGTATACCTCAACTATGAGAGACAAAATGAGAAAAAAAAAATCCAGAAAATCACATTGAAGGATTTTTAATGAATTAATTGGTAAATTCCTCGGTAAAATAAGTATTTGGTCATCTACAAACAAGCAAGATTTCTGGCTCTCACAGACCTGTAACTTCTTCTTTAAGAGGCTCCTCTGTCCTCCACTCGTTACCTGTATTAATGGCACCTGTTTGAACTCATTATCAGTATAAAAGACACCTGTCCACAACCTCAGTCAGACTCCAAACTCCACTATGGCCAAGACCAAAGAGCTGTCAAAGGACACCAGAAACAAAATTGTAGACCTGCACCAGGCTGGGAAGACTGAATCTGCAGTAGGTAAGCAGCTTGTTGTGAAGAAATCAACTGTGGGAGCAATTATTAGAAAATGGAAGACATACAAGACCACTGATAATCTCCCTCGATCTGGGGCTCCACGCAAGATCTCACCCCGTGGGGACAAAATTATCACGAGAACGGTGAGCAAAAATCCCAGAACCACATGGGGGGGGACCTAGTGAATGACCTGCAGAGAGCTGGGACCAAAGTAACAAAGGCTACCATCAGTAACGCACTACGCCGCCAGGGACTCAAATCCTGCAGTGCCAAACATGGCCCCCTGCTTAAGCCAGTACATGTCAAGGCCCGTCTGAAGTTTGCTAGAGAGCATTTGGATGATCCAGAAGAGGATTGGGAGAATGTCATATGGTCAGATGAAACCAAAGTAGAACTTTATTGTAAAAACTCAACTTGTCGTGTTTGGAGGAGAAAGAACATCATACCTACTGTGAAGCATGGGGGTGGAAACATCCTGCTTTGGGGCTGTTTTTCTGCAAAGGGACCAGGACGATGATCCGTGTAAAGGAAAGAATGAATGGGGCCATGTATCGTGAGATTTTGAGTGAAAACCTCCTTCCATCAGCAAGGGCATTGAAGATGAAACGTGGCTGGGTCTTTCAGCATGACAATGATCCCAAACACACCGCCCGGGCAACGAAGGAGTGGCTTCGTAAGAAGCATTTCAAAGTCCTGGAGTGGCCTAGCCAGTCTCCAGATCTCAACCCCATAGAAAAGCTTTGGAGGGAGTTGAAAATCCGTGTTGCCCAGCGACAGCCCCAAAACATCACTGCTCTAGAGGAGATCTGCATGGAGGAATGGGCCAAAATACCAGCAACAGTGTGTGAAAACCTTGTGAAGACTTATAGAAAACGTTTTACCTCTGTCATTGCCAACAAAGGGTATATAATAAAGTATTGAGATGAACTTTTGTTATTGACCAAATACTTATTTTACCAAGGAATTTACCAATTAATTCATTAAAAATCCTTCAATGTGATTTTCTGGATTTTTTTTCTCATTTGGTCTCTCATAGTTGAGGTATACCTATGATGAAAATTGGAGACCTCTCTCATCTTTTAAGTGGGAGAACTTGCACAATTGGTGGCTGACTAAATACTTTTTTGCCCCACTGTATGTGCGGTTGATTACACAAGGTTACAAAAATAATTTTTTTGTAAGTTGTCTGTGTTTTTTCAACTGATTTAAGACAATTTTGCACCGCTGAATCCGAAAATGACATCTGTTTCTCTCGATCAAGTGCTAAGTAAAAACCTGTACTTAGTTAGTACTTACTTAGTACTGTGCTTGAATTGAATGAATTGAATGTTATGTCATCATTGTTCAAAATTCAGAGAATTTCAAGACATAAAAAAGAATTTTGCATCATATAAAGCGAAAATACCCGTACATGTAAACCAAAATGTATAAAACAACATGTGGCCATAATTCAAAAAGTTGACCTGATTGAGCAAAACCAATGTGATTTTTGGATTCAGCACATCAAAATTGCCCCAAATCAGCTAAAAAACACTTAGACAATAAATTTGGTGTTGACCAGTATAATGTGCTGCAGATTTTAGACCTGCTTTTTGTTGATCAAAGGCGCATTGACAGAGAATGCCACATCATACGAATGTGCCAAACTTTGTGCTACCCATGCGCACAGTCAGCTGCTATTTAGGTGGCAAGGACACACAGTGGAAAAACAGACAATGCACTAACAGAAACTAAAGACTCTACCAATGCAAGGTGCGAAATGTGAAAATTCCCGCTCTAGATCATCATAATAGTGCCCAATGATTCTCAGGTGGGTCTACATTCAAGTTGTGATCAAGTTCAGTTTGTTTGTTTGTTTGTTTATTTAGGATCCGCATCAGCTGCAGCTTATGGCTGCCGCTATTCTTCCTGGGGTCCGGCTCAGAAATCCACATTTGCAATTATAATGGGCAATAGTAATATAATACACAATTTACATACACAATACAAATATCACATATAACAATATATTCTCTTCTACATATATATGATCTGCTATATTACCATCCATCCATCCATCCATCTTCTACCGCTTTTCCGGAGGTCCGGGTCGCGGAGGCAGCAGTTCAAGCAGAGAAGCCCAGACTTCCCTCTCCCCAGCCACCTGCTCCAGCTCTTCAGAGGGGATACCAAGGCGTTCCCAGACTAGCTGGGAGACATAGTCTCTCCACCGAGTCCTGGGTCTGCCCCGGGGTCTCCTCCCAGTGGGACGTGCCTGAAACACCTCAAGTGGGAGACGTCCAGGAGGCATCCTAATCAGATGCCCATACCACCTCAACTGACTCCTTTCAATGTGGAGGAGCAGCGGTTCTACTCTGAGCCTCTCCCGGATGACTGAGCTCCTCACCCTATCTCTGAGGGTGAGTCCAGCAATCCTACGGAGAAAGCTCATTTCAGCCGCTTGTATCCGCGATCTCGTTCTTTCGGTCATTACCCAAAGCTCGTGACCATAGGTGAGAGTAGGAACGTAGATTGACTGGTAAATCGACAGCTTTGCCTTAGAACTAAGCTCCCTCTTCACCACAACAGACCGGTACAACGTCCGCATCACTGCAGATGCTGCTCCAATCCGTCTGTCGATCTCTCGCTCCATTTTCCCCTCACTCGTGAACAAGACCCCAAGATACTTAAACTCCTCCACTTGGGGCAGGAGCCTGTCCCCAACCCGGAGAGGACAATCCACCTTTTTCCGGCTGAGGACCATGGACTCGGACTTGGAGGTGCTGATTCTCATCCCAGCCGCTTCACACTCAGCGGCAAACCGTCCCAGCAAGAGCTGTAGGTCATTGCTGGATGAAGCCAACAGGACAACATCATCTGCAAACAACAGAGATGAGATCCTGTGGTCACCAAGTATGACACCCTCCATTCCCTGGCTGCGCCTAGAAATCCTGTCCATAAAAATTATGAACAGGACCGGTGACAAAGGGCAGCCCTGGCGGAGTCCAACTCTCACTGGGAATGACTCCGACCGAGTGTTGGCAATACGAACTAAACTCTCACAACGGTCGTACAGAGACCGAATAGCTCGTAACAACAAGCCCGATACCCCATACTCCCGAAGCACCCCCCACAAAAATCCACGAGGGACGCGGTCAAATGCCTTCTCCAAGTCCACAAAACACATGTAAACTGGTTGGGCAAACTCCCACGAACCCTCAAGAATTCTCGAGAGGGTAAAGAGCTGGTCCGATGTGCCACGGCCAGGACGAAAACCACATTGCTCCTCCTGAATCCGAGGTTCGACCAACGGCCGGACTCTCCTCTCCAGTACCTTGGCATAGACCTTCCCAGGGAGGCTGAGGAGTGTGATCCCTCTAAAGTTGGAGCACACCCTCCGGTCCCCTTTTTTGAAGAGAGGAACCACCACCCCGGTTTGCCATGCCAAAGGCACTGCCCCCGACCTCCACGCAATGTTGCAGAGGCGTGTCAACCTGACAGCCCAACAACATCCAGGGCCTTGAGGTACTCGGGGCGAATCTCGTCCACCCCCGGGGCCCGGCCACCAAGGAGATTTTTAACCACCTTGGCGACCTCAGCCCCTGTGATAGGCGAGTCATCCCCCTTGTCCCCAAACCCTGCTTCCTCTGTGGAAGGCGTATCAGTGGGATTGAGGAGATCCTCGAAGTATTCCTTCCACCGCCCGACGATATCCCCAGTTGAAGTCAACAGTGTCCCATCCGCACCATACACAGTGTGGACGGGGAGCTGCTTTCCCCTCCTGAGCCGCCGAACAGTTTGCCAGAATCTCTTTGAAGCCGACCGAAAGTCTTGTTCCATGGCCTCACCGAACTCCTCCCATACCCGGGTTTTTGCTTCAGCAACCACCCGAGCTGCACTCCGCTTGGCCTGCCGGTACACCTCAGCTGCTTCGGGAGTCCCACAAGCCAACCAAGCTTGATAGGACTCCTTCTTCAGCTTAATGGCCCCCCTCACCACTGGTGTCCACCACTTGGTTCGGGGGTTGCCACCACGAGATGCACCGACCACCTTGCGGCCGCAGCTCTGGGCCGCCGCTTCAACAACAGAGGTGGAGAACATGGCCCATTCAGACTCCATGTCTCCAGACTCCCTCGGAATGTGGTTGAAGTTCTTCCGGAGGTGGGAGTTGAAGACCTCCCGGACAGGGGCCTCAGCCAGACGCTCCCAGCACACCCTCACTATACGTTTGGGTCTACCAGGTCTGAATGGCTTCCTCCCCTGCCATCGGATCCAACTCACCACCAGGTGGTGATCAGTTGACAGCTCTGCACCTCTCTTTACTCGGGTGTCCAAGACATACGGTCGCAGGTCTGATGATACGATAACAAAATCGATCATCGACCTGCGGCGTAGGGTGTCCTGGTGCCAGGTGCACATATGGACACCCTTATGCTTGAACATGGTGTTCGTTATGGACAGACTGTGGTTAGCACAGAAGTCCAATAACTGAACACCACTCGGGTTCAGATCGGGCAGGCCGTTCCTCCCAATCACCCCCCTCCAGGTTTCACTGTCGTTGCCCACGTGCGCATTGAAGTCCCCCAGTAGGACAATGGAGTCTCCAGGAGGAGCACCCTCCAGCACCCCAGTCACAGACTCCAAAAAGGGTGGGTACTCTGAAACATCATTTGGTGCATAGGCACAAATGATGGTCAGGACCCGTTTCCCAACCCGAAGGCGCAGGGAAGCAACCCTTTCGTCCACCGGGGAAAACTCCAATATAGAGGCAGCAAGGTGGGGCGATACAAGAATACCTACCCCTGCTCGTCGCCTCTCGCCCGGGGCAACTCCAGAAAAGGCCAAGCTCCAGCCCCTCTCCAGGAGACTGGTTCCGGAACCGGAGCTGTGTGTTGAGGTGAGGCCGACTATATCTAGCCGGTATCGCTCAATCTCGTACACCAGCTCAGGCTCCTTCCCCACCAGAGAGGTGACATTCCACGTACCAAAAGCCAGTTTAGAAAGCTTGGGATCAGTCCGCCAAGGTCTCCGCCTTTGACTGCTACCTAATCCACATAGCACCGGACTTCCATGATCCCTCCTGCAGGTGGTGAACCTACTGGAGGGCGGACCCATGTAACTCCTTCGGGCTGAGCCCGGCCGGGTCCCATGGGTGGAAACCTGGCCACCAGACGCTAGCCTTCGAGCCCCTCCCCCAGGCCTGGCTCCAGGGTGGGGCCCCGGTAACCCCATACCGGGCGGGGTACACTGAATCCTTGATATACAATTTATCATGAGAGTCTGTTGGATCGTTCTTAGTCTGGCCCTTCACCCAGGACCAGTTTGTCTTGGGAGACCCTATCAGAGGCAAATTGCCCCGGACAACATAGCTCCTGGGATCACTGGGGCACGCAAACCCCCCCACCACGATAAGGTGACGATCCATGAGGGGGAGCTCCTGGGATCACTGGGGCACGCAAACCCCCCCACCACGATAAGGTGACGATCCATGAGGGGGCTGCTATATTACGTCATAATTATATTTTTACTACCATATTATTACACCATCCATTATACTACACCATATATACACATGCCTACTTAACATGCATACATAACAACACTATGAACCATTTATACTTTCCCATTGCATTATAACATACCTATGTAATTATTATATAATATGGTATATTATATGACTATTCAACTCCGTATGATAATACATGTGATTACAATGACTATAGATTTTAATTTTAGTAGATAGTGTCTTAATAATGATTTAAACTGAACTCGACTGCAAGTTTTAAGTATATAATTCAGCAGATGATTCCACTCGTACATTCCTCTGTGCAGTACCGTTCTTTTGATGGCATTAGTTTTGACTTTTGGTAAATAAAATTATCTGCGGTTGCATGCCTTGTGTTGTAACCATGCGTATCTGAACTGAAGTGTAGATTTTTGTAAAGAATGGGAGGTGTCTTTGTTGTATAAATATTCCTGATAAGATAAGATAAGATAAGATAAGCCTTTATTAGTCCCACAACGGGGAAATTCCAGGATTGCAACAGCACAGGGATAGCAACACTCAGAGCAACAATCAGAAGGCAAGAAAAAAAAAAAAAAAAAACAAGCAAGCAAGAGCAGCTAATATACATATGTACATATTACTATAAAATATATATATACACACACACACACACAGACACACAGTGCAGAGCATTGTAGCTGGATGGAATAAATATATGAATATATGAACACACAGTGCAGAGCATTGTAGCTAGATGGAATAAATATGTAAATATATAAACACCCACAGTATGGAGCATTGCAGCTAGGTGGAATAAATATGCAAGTATATAAACACACACAGTGCGGAGCAATGTAGCTAGATGGAATAATATGTAGATATATAAAAACACAGTGCGGAGCATTGTAGCTAGATGGAATAAATATATAGATATATAAATATAAACACACCCAGTGCTGAGCATTGTAGCTAGATGGAATAAATATATAGATATATAAATATAAACACACCCAGTGCAGAGCATTGTAGCTAGATGGAATAAATATGTAAATATATAAACACACACAGTGCAGAGCATTGTTGCTAGGTGGGATGAAACAGCATAACCGTCTATTTAGTTATCCTACATGGTATGATTATGTGCCCATACATATTCTCACCCTCCATAGCGACCGGTATGTTCCTAGTTGTATGCCGGAGAGGACCATTGTGTAAGTCTAATGCATCTTTTGCATTCAAAAAAAAAAAAACTATTAGTTTGTTACGTCTTTTTGCTATCTCTGCGAGCAGCCCTGCTTAGGTTGTACAGTCTGACAGCCGTTGGTAGGAAGGACCTACGAAACCTCTCGGTTGTGCACCTGGGATGATGTAGTCTGCTGCTAAATGAGCTCCTCAGTGCATCCAGTATGTCCTGCATAGGGTGGAACTCGGACTCCAGCAGAGATGACAGTTTAGCCACCGTCCTTCTCTCTCCTATCTCCTCCATCGGATCAAGGCGTTGCCCCAGGACAGAGCTAGCTTTCTTAATCAGTTTGTTCAGTCTCTTCCTATCGGCTGCAGTAATGCCACTGCCCCAGCAGACCACTCCAAAAGTGATGGCTGATGCCACCACCGTGTCATAGAATGACTTCAGCAGCGCCCCTTGTACACCAAAAGACCTGAGTCTCCTCAGCAGGAACAGCCTGCGCTGTCCCTTCTTGTAGAGTGCGTCAGTATTGTGTGACCAGTCTAGTTTATTGTTCAGATGAATACCCAGGTACTTGTAGGATGTCACCATCTCGATGTCTGTTCCCTGTATATTTACTGGTGCTGTGAGGGGCTGCCCATGCCTGCGGCAGTCCACCACCAGCTCCTTAGTTTTCCTCGCGTTGATCTGGAGGCAGTTCCGATGGCACCAGTCCACAAAGTCCTGGATAAGCCCTCTGTACTCAGCTTCATCTCTGCTGGAGATGAGACCAACGATCGCAGAGTCATCAGAGAACTTCTGTAGATGGCAATGTGTTGTGTTGTGTGAGAAGTCCGCAGTATAAAGAGTGAACAGGAAGGGAGCCAGCACCGTTCCCTGGGGGGCCCCCGTGCTACTGATGATCGTGTCGGAAACACAGTCCCGGGTTCTCACAAACTGAGGCCGGTTCGTGAGGTAGTCCAGGATCCATGATGACAGGTGCTGGTCCACCCCTGCGCGCAGCAGCTTGTCCTTCAGGATCATCGGTTGGATGGTGTTGAAAGCACTGGAGAAGTCAAAGAACATGATCCTCACCATATTCCCGGGCTTCTCCAGGTGGGACAGAGAACGGTGAAGGAGGAAGATCACCGCATCCTCCACCCCAATGCCATGCTGGTAGGCGAACTGGAGTGGATCCATCGCTGGTTCCACCAGGGGGCGGAGATGAGCAAGGAGCAGTCTCTCCAGGGTCTTCATCAAGTGGGACGTCAAGGCCACCGGTCTGAAGCTGTTCAGGTCTTTGGGGTGGGAAGTTTTTGGTACAGGTACCACACAAGATGTTTTCCACAGCTGTGGTACCCTCCCCAGTTTCAGGCTCATGTTGAAGATATACGTCACAATCCCACACAGCTGGTCTGCACAGGACTTGAGGAGCTTTGCGCTGATGCCGTCCGGTCCCGACGCCTTCCTCGCCTTGATCTTCCTCAGCTCCGTCCTCACCTGGGTCTTGGTCAGGGTCAGGATGGGGGGCTGTGTGTTGGGAGTGGGGGGGGGGTGTCGGTGGAGTGGGGAGTGGGTAGCAGGACTTGATTTCTTAGAGGCAGCAGTGGTTGTTGTGCAGACAGGGGGGAGGGCGGTTGGTCAAATCTATTGAAAAACAGATTCAGGTTGTTCGCCCACTCCCTGCCCCCCGTGGCCTGGGGGGAGGTATTCTGGAGCCCCGAGATGGTTTTGAGGTTTCTCCAGACCCCGCTGATGTCGCTCTGTTGCAGCTTGTCCTCCATCTTCTTCCTGAAGCTGTCCTTGCCTTCTCTGATCTTTCTCCTCAGCTCCCTCTGTACGGACTTCAGCATCTCCCTGTTCCCCGACCTGAAGATCCTCTTCTTCTCTCTCAGAAGTGTTTTTATCTCAGGGTTGATCCAGGGTTTGTTGTTTGAGTGACGCCGTATGGTCTTGGTGGGAACGGATTTGTCCACACAGAAGCTGAGGTAGCCCGTGAAGGTGTGAATGAGGCCATCGATGTCCTCACCATGTGGATCGCAGAGCTGCTTCCAGGCAGTGGCTTCAAAACAGTCCTTTAGAGTGTCCATTGTCTCCTCAGACCATAACTCCACAGTGTGCATGGCCGGAGGTTGTCTGTGCACTAGGGGTTTGTACACCGGTCGGAGATGAACCAAGTTGTGATCCGATCTCCCAAGTGGGGGGAGTTGTGATGAGGTGTACGCCTCCTTAGTGTTTGCGTAGAACAAATCCAGTGTTTTATTGTCTCTAGTGTGGCATGTGACATACTGGGTGAAAGTGGGCAGAATGGGAGACAATGAAACGTGGCTGAAATCGCCTGAGATGAGGAGAAGAGCATCTGGGTGTTCTGTCTGCAGCCTGCTGGTTACTGAATGGATGACGTCACGCGCTGTCCCAGCGTTCGCCGTCGGATTTGCATAAACAACAATGCAGATCACGTGTGAGTGTTCTCTCGGGAGATATGTAGGCCAAACGTAAGAAGTGAGGATCGAAGTCTGTCCTTAACTAATAACCGGTTTAAATTGCTATGCATATTATTTACATTGGTTCTGTAATTGCATGTCAATACAATACGTGCTGCACGATTTTGTAGAAGTTGTAATTTCTTTAATGTCTCCATTGTTGCACTCAACCACACTTCTGAGCAATAGTCTAAGTTCAAAAAAATTAAGATAAGATAAGCCTTTATTAGTCCCACAATGGGGAAATTCCAGGATTGCAGCAGCAAAGGGATAGCAGCACTCAGAGCAATAGTAAATAAGATACCAAGATAAGAATTGGTTAACCAAAGCAGTAAATTAATATACATATGTACACAGTTATTTACACAGTGCAGGAGCATTGCAGCTAGATAATATCAACAGCATTACAGTTAGTTAAATTACCTGGCAAAAAAAATAAATAAATAAATATGGACCCAGATAGTACTGTATACTTCACATTTGAATGAACAGTGTTGCTGCCACCCTCTGTAATAACTGTAATTGTCTTAGTTGTGTATTGGAGGGGACAGTCTATTGTGCAAAGTTGTGACATTTAATGCGACCTCTACGAGCAGCACCGGTTAGATTATAAAGTCTGACAGCCGTAGGTCGGAAGGACCTGCGGAACCTCTCCCTCGAGCACTTAGGATGGCACAGCCTACCGCTAAATGAGCTCCTCAGTGCATTCAGCGTGTCCCGCATGGGGTGGGACTCGGACTCCAGCAGAGATGACAGCTTAGCCACCATCCTCCTCTCTCCTGTCTCCTCCACTGGGTCGAGGCGTCGCCCCAGAACAGAGCTGGCTTTTTTGATCAGCCTGTTCAGTCTCTTCACGTCGGCTGCCATGATACCGCTGCCCCAGCAGACCACTCCAAATGTGATGGCTGATGCCACCACCGAATCACAGAAGGTCTTCAGGAGTGCCCCTCGCACTCCAAAAGATCCGAGTCTCCTCAGGAGGAACAGCCTGCGTTGCCCCTTCTTGTAGAGCGCGTTGGTGTTGTGTGTCCAGTCCAGTTCATTGTTCAGATGAACACCCAGGTACTTGTAAGATGTCACCATCTCAATGTCTGTTCCCTGGATGTTTACTGGTGTTGTGGGGGGTTGTCCTCGCCTGTGGCAGTGACTGAATAACTAAATTACTACTTTTGTAGCAATTGGTGTCAGAAATATAGCACTCCTTTTTATACCTGATGTCACACCTCCCATTTTTGCATAGATTTTTTTCAGTGTGTCTATTCCATGGTGCTTTGTCATTTATAATAATGCCTAACAGCTTAGTTTCACAAGACTTGATTTTCATCTCATTTCAGTTTCATCAGGTGTTGATATCCACCTTCAACAACTCCAGTGTATCAACACGTTTTTTTGAATCTGTAGCTTTGATTCATTTTTTGTGAACTTTTTTGTTCGTCTTAAGTGGAAATCCAAGTAATATAATAAACAGTCACCAGGGCAACAACAAATCCACTTACTGTATGGGAGCCTCCATTTTCTCTCTCTCTCTCTCTTTTTCTCTCTCTCGCTCTCTCTCTCTCAGAAACATGCTGTCAACAACATAGGATCCTCTATTTACATTTCTTATTAGAATGGCAGCATCTGACCAATAAGTAAAGAGAACATTGTCACACAATTTGAAGCAATACATTTTGGTGCACTTGGATTTTTTGTCTGTGTTAAAGGAAATCGGACCAAGGAGAAAATCGCCATAGTGTAAAGCAAAAATCTTAAAGTGCTTTGGACCGTCCATCCATCCATCTTTTACCACTTATCTGGGTTTCTAAGTAGAGAAGCCCAGACTCCGCCCAGTCCATATAGCACTACTGATTCCCATGAAGCCTCCTGCAGGTGGTGAGCCCACTCAAGGGGGGATCCACGTTGCTTGTTTGGGCTGAACCTGGGCACAAACCTGGTCACCAGGCACTTGCCGTTGACCCCCCCCCCCCCCCCCGGTTTGGCTCCAGGTCAAGCCCCTGGTCATTCCATACCAAGTGGGGCACCCTCCTTGCTTTAACTTTTTCATAGGGATCCACTGGACCATTCTAAGTCAGCCCTTCACCCAAGACCAATTTGCCTTGGGAGACCCTGCCAAGGGCAATTTGTCTGTGGTATCATAGCTCCTGGGCTCATTAGGGCACCCAAAGCCCTCCACCATGATAAGGTGATGATCCAGAGAGGTGATTCGAACCAAAGCAACCAAATTTAGGTGTGACAACACCCCATGTCTAATTGCTGTATTTGTAGTTGCAGTTTTGAATCAGACTTTGGCAGGTTCAGACAAACTCGTTGAAGTATGACAATAGGAGAATGCAGTTACAAAAAAAAAACCCAAAAACTAAACCAAACAACAGTTTAACCTGCATTGTGAATACATGTCAAAAAGCAAACCACCTGAAAATACAGCAAGCAGTCGTGATTTTTAATTTGTATTGACCTTCTGGCTCAATAGACTTGCATGCTTTAGGCTTTAGGCTGGGTGACTCCCCCCTGACTAGTATTGACACCTCATTTGAATGTACAGCAGCAATCAATGCATTATCTCTGTGTATATATATCTCCATGGTTCCAAGAGCACAGTTTTAAAATCTGATACCATTTGTGACGTTTTGTACAGTAGTTAATGCACTGGGTTTTTTTGTTTTTGTTTTTCAGAAAGAAACACCCACACGTAAGAACGCAGTATATTTATCCACCCAGCAATGCATTTAGGGTACACTAATAATATAGAAGGGTAAAATATACAGAGACCTTGTTTATACAGTATGTATCTGCTTATACTGTACGTAATTCCATATTCATAATAAAGGTTAAAAATGTTTTGGATGTCCCAGAAGGATTTAAAAACACTTCACTGCCCCCTGCATTTGTGCAAACACTCTTTAAACCCTCTAACCAGTGTCTCAGGAGCACTGTAATGCTCTGGCAGACTCGGGGGGGGGGGCAAGAAGCCATTCTTCCCTGATAAAAAATAATCACCCAAGAGCCCTCTAGAGTGGCCAAAACAAGATGCAACTGGCTGCCAATCAGATAGGGAAAATGGTTGCGGGTCATTAGTGATAACCCTTTTAATATGGATTATGATGGTGATCCCGTTAGAGTAGGAAAATGTGATACGTCTTAATGAATGCCTTTCTAGAGGAGAAAATGTGATGCACATATAAGGTGTCCTGCAGGTGTCCTTACAAAGGACAAAAGTGTCATTATGAAGTGACATCCATACTGCTGTTACGTGACCTTCCCAAAGGATGCCTTTTCCAATAGAGTAGACGGCATGGAGAGCGGTTTAGGGTACTCCTACTGGTGAGAAAACATGAAGTGAAAATAAGGTGTTCCACGTAAAGTGCCCCTCTGGTTTAAAAAAAAAAATCTTACATTCTAATGCATGGCCCTACATGCTTTTGTAGAAACCCTCAGAGGTTTATAGTTTATAGTGTGATTTATCAGAGGTTATATCTTCATCTTTTAAGACACTGGTAGGGCCCAATATTGTGTAGAGGGGTGCCCTTTTTTACTTCATTGCCGTACCCTTAAAGCAATCTGAGTCCTCCCCTGTTGTAATGCTTGACCTGTATGTATGTTCAGATTGTAGACCGGGGTTTGCAGACCTCCCTGGTCATTGAGGATGACCTCCGCTTCGAAGTGTTCTTTAAACGTCGTCTCCAGGCTCTGCTGCAGGAAGTGATGTCACACAAGCTGGACTGGGATCTCATGTGAGTGATTCTTATGTGAACTGAGGGAACACACCCTTGAGTAAACAAAGCGGATTATCATTCACTACTGTGAAATCCATCCATCTGTCACACACAATCAGCTGCTGAAAACACTTGTGGGAATAACACGTCTTATAATACATCTGACTGAGTTCTTTCCGAGAACAATTTCACGATAAATGTTTATTATAGAACATTTAGTTCAAGCACATAAAGCCTAAGATATTGCAGCACTCATTGCTGGGAAATGGTTGAACTTAACACTGGGGAATTCCTGAAAGCATGATTGTGTGTTATTTTTGGATGTATTTAGTAGGGGTGGGCAATATGGCCTAAAAATGATATCACAATATTTTTGCAAATTTTCACGATAACGATATTCTTCACGATATCACAGACTTTTGTTTTTATAAAGAACAGTTTCATAGGCTCTCAACAATCAAGGGGGAGGTGGGGGGAAAGGCATGTTAGGAGGGAGAGAGAGTGAGAAGGAAAGGTAAAAGTGTGGAGGTGAGAGTAGGGACTTTAAATATAGGGACTGTGACTGGTAAAGGTAGAGTTGGCTGATATGATGGATGCTTTGGGAGTATGGGTTATCGGGCTTGTTATTTATTACGAGCTATCCGGTCTCTATACGACCGTTGTGAGAGTTTGGTTTGTATTGCCAGCATTCAGCTGGACTCATTTCCAGTGAGAGTTGGACTCCATCAGGGCTGCCTTTTGTCACCGATCCTGTTCATAATTTTTATGGACAGGATTTCTAGGCACAGCCAGGGAACGGAGGGTGTCATGCTTGGTGACCACAGGATCTCATCTCTGTTGTTTGCAGATGATGTTGTCCTGTTGGCTTCATCCAGCAATGACCTACAGGTCTTACTGGGACGGTTTGCTGCTGAGTGTGAAGTGGCTGGGATGAGAATCAGCATCTCCAAGTCCGAGTCCATGGTCTTCAGCTGGAAAAAGGTGGATTGTCCTCTCCGGGTTGGGGACAAGCTTCTGCCCCAAGTGGAGGAGTTTAAGTATCTCGGGGTCTTATTCATGAGTGAGGGGAGAATGGAGCAAGAGATTGACAGATGGATCGCAGCAGAATCTGCAGTGATGCGGACATTGTACCGGTCTGCTGTGGTGAAGAGGGAGCTGAGCTCTAAGACAAAGTTGTCGATTTACCGGTCAGTCTACGCTTCTACCCTCACCTATGGTCACGAGTTTTGGGTAATGACCAAAAGAATGAGATCGCGGGTACAAGCAGCTGAAATGAGCTTTCTTTGTAGGATTGCTGGACTCACCCTTAGAGATAGGGTGAGGAGCTCAGTCATCTGGGAGAGGCTCAGAGTAGAACCGCTGCTCCTCCACATCGAAAGGAGGCAGTTGAGGTGGTTTGGGCATCTGATCAGGATGCCTCCTGGATGTCTCCCACTTGAGGTGTTTCGGGCCCATCCCACTGGGAGGAGACCCCGGGGCAGACCCAGGACTCTCTGGAGAGACTACGTCTCCCAGCTGGTCTGGGAACGCCTTGGTGTCCTCTCTGAAGAGCTGGAGCAGGTGGCTGGGGAGAGGGAAGTCTGGGCTTTTCTGCTTGAACTGCTGCTTCAGCAACCCAGACCTCTGGAAAAGCGGTAGAAGATGGATGGATGGATGGATATATCAGAGAGACAGCTCAGGTTGAGCAGTTTGGAGACAAAGTAAGAGAGGCAAGACTGAGATGGTTTGGACAAGTGCAGAGGAGTGACAGTGGGTATATTGGACAAAGGATGTTGAAGATGGAGCCGCCAGGCAGGAGGAAAAGAGGAAGACCACAGAGAAGATTCATGGATGTAGTGAAGGAGGACATGGAGAGGGTTGGTGTTACAGAGGAAGATGCAAGGGATAGGGTGAGATGGAGACAGATGATCCGCTGTGGCGACCCCTAAAGGGAGCAGCTGAAAGAAGTTGTTTCACAGGCCAACGTTATTTACCTTCAGCATGTTTCGTAAAAACAAAAACTCTCTTATTTCTCCAGTTTTAAACAGCAGCTCAGACTGAGCTTCAGTTTTTTTAAATTCTGTATCAAATAAAAAATAAAAATGCAAAATAGAAAATAATATCAGTCACATCTTAAGTGCACTTGTGTAGTCAGGGCTTTATGCTGAATCTTTACATTGGTTGCTTATTAATTATTAATATTCATTAACTTGCACTGTTATTTAAATAAAATTGAATTGAATTGTTTACCTACACTCACCGGCCACTTTATTAGGTACACCTGTCCAACTGCTCGTTAACACTTAATTTCTAATCAGCCAATCACATGGCGGCAACTCAGTGCATTTAGGCATGTAGACATGGTCAAGACAATCTCCTGCAGTTCAAACCGAGCATCAGTATGGGGAAGAAAGGTGATTTGAGTGACTTTGAACGTGGCATGGTTGTTGGTGCCAGAAGGGCTGGTCTGAGTATTTCAGAAACTGCTGATCTACTGGGATTTTCACGCACAACCATCTCTAGGGTTTACAGAGAATGGTCCGAAAAAGAAAAAATATCCAGTGAGCGGCAGTTCTGTGGGCGGAAATGCCTTGTTGATGCCAGAGGTCAGAGGAGAATGGCCAGACTGGTTCGAGCTGATAGAAAGGCAACAGTGACTCAAATAACCACCCGTTACAACCAAGGTAGGCAGAAGAGCATCTCTGAACGCACAGTACGTCGAACTTTGAGGCAGATGGGCTACAGCAGCAGAAGACCACGCCGGGTGCCACTCCTTTCAGCTAAGAACAGGAAACTGAGGCTACAATTTGCACAAGCTCATCGAAATTGGACAATAGAAGATTGGAAAAACGTTGCCTGGTCTGATGAGTCTCGATTTCTGCTGCGACATTCGGATGGTAGGGTCAGAATTTGGCGTCAACAACATGAAAGCATGGATCCATCCTGCCTTGTATCAATGGTTCAGGCTGGTGGTGGTGGTGTAATGGTGTGGGGAATATTTTCTTGGCACTCTTTGGGCCCCTTGGTACCAATTGAGCATCGTTGCAACGCTACAGCCTACCTGAGTATTGTTGCTGACCATGTCCATCCCTTTATGACCACAATGTACCCAACTTCTGATGGCTACTTTCAGCAGGATAATGCGCCATGTCATAAAGCTGGAATCATCTCAGACTGGTTTCTTGAACATGACAATGAGTTCACTGTACTCAAATGGCCTCCACAGTCACCAGATCTCAATCCAATAGAGCATCTTTGGGATGTGGTGGAACGGGAGATTCGCATCATGGATGTGCAGCCGACAAATCTGCGCCAACTGTGTGATGCCATCATGTCAATATGGACCAAACTCTCTGAGGAATGCTTCCAGCACCTTGTTGAATCTATGCCACGAAGAATTGAGGCAGTTCTGAAGGCAAAAGGGGGTCCAACCCGTTACTAGCATGGTGTACCTAATAAAGTGGCCGGTGAGTGTACATCAGTAGTCTACATTGCGTGGACATCTCCTGGGACGTTTTGGCTCTTGTCGCACTGAATGGATGGGCAGCAGACCCCAAAATATTGTGATATTCATTTTTACACCGGTATCAAAATTTATACCATTATTATAGTGAAGGATACGATGTGGCACACCCCTAGTATCTCGCATCTATGGTTTGTTGTGTTTTGCTGACTTGTTTTTTAGAGCAGTCCAAAAGATTCATGAACATTATAGTTAGAGCTGCCTGCTAAAATGGTATACAATAACCTGAAAATAATGGCTGAAATAAAACTGATGGCATGGTGAGATGGTGAGTACTTTTTGTGATTTCAGTATTGCTGTATTATCAGTTGCCCTTAGGATTTAAGAGTCTGAGTGGGTTTTTTTATTTATTTTTCATTTTTCCAAAATTTGACATAAAACACTCTAAAAGAGAAATTGTTTGGTGTACCAACTATGGTAAAAGAGCACTTCTCCTTTGTCAAAATAATCCATCCACCTGTCAGATTGTCACATATCAAGATGCTGATTAAACAGTGCAGGTGTGCTTTGGCCTGATCTTTTAGGGTAGAGCCTTTGTTGAAATTGCTAAAAATATTGCTAATATTGCTATTAATATTATATGCTGCACCACATTAAAAAATCATCAGTGGTTCTGTGCACACGAAAGGGATATATCTATTATTTCTTAACCCTTTAGTTTTCTTTTAAATCTGTGTTAGTGAACATTTCTAATTGCCAAGATAATCCACCCACCTGACGGATGCCGCACATAAAGATGCCAGTTAAACAGCATGATGGTTGCATAGGTGTGTTTTGGGCTGGTCACAATAAAAGGACACACTGAAATGTGCAGTTTTATCACGTAAGATTTTGTTATTTGCAAGTTGCTAATGACAGATTATTAACCACGTCATCAACAAAGAGGTACAACAATTGCCCCGATCTGTTTGCAGATTTTTCTGTCTATTCATTCACGTTTCTGCAGATTTACTGTACCTTCAGAGGTGCTAGGATTGCCAGACTTGGTACAGGGGAGGAACCTGTAGTTCCCCGAACCTAGCATACTTCTTAGGTCAAAAGGTTAAAGTCACTGAACAAAAGAAGCTAGGGTGACCAGACCTGGTACGCAGGTTGACCTCAGGACCCTCACATGTGCTTTTGGTTTTGGGGTCACATGCTTAAAGGTTAAGGTTACAAGGTCATCTGCACTGTAATTCCAGAACCAGAAATGAAACTAGGGTCATCATACTTGGTACACTGGTTGATCTTTGAAATCCTCTACTGTGGGTGTGGTTTTTGGATTAAAAAGTCAAGGTCACAAGGTCGGCCAACATGACATACATAATGCAAGCCTATACATCAGTGACATATACAGCTATGCAAAAAAAAATAACCTTTTATTGGGCAAAAAACCATATTTGGTAACTTCAGGAGGTGTAATATATTGTATATTGTATATATTGGGACAGCAGTGGCTCAGGGGGTAGAGCAGGTCTTCCAATAATGAGATGGTTGGCGGTTCGAATCCCACTCTCCTCAGATATCCTGCCGTTGTGTCCCTGGGCAAGACACTTTACCCAACTTGCCTTCAGTGTCCCTAACACTGGGTATGAATGTGTATAAATGTTCGGTGGTGGCCAGAGAGGCCGTTGGCGTGGATTGGCAGCCACGTTTCCATCAGCCTGCCCCAGGGCAGCTGTGGCTACAGTAGCAGCTTGCCACTACCATTGTCTGGCTGAGTGAATGAATAATGTATCTATTTGTAAAAGCATCTTTGAGTGTCTATGATAAAGCGCTACATGAATCTGATGCATTATTATTATATTATTATTGTAGTACTATATTAATAGTAATAGTAATGACAATCATTGAAACAATTTTCTGATATCTGCCAATAATGGTCTAGGGTTGAAACTTTGAATTTTCACATATATCAATGCGTGCCCTATAAAAGGCTACGAGACAGAGACCACTGCCGAATTATCACTTTATCTGGTGTTACTATTTATACCTATATGTTTGAGTAACATGAACAATATTATTCTCAAAATATCGTCATTCAGAGCATTTATTTATAGAAAATGACAACTGGCCAAAACAACAAAAAAAAAATGTTCCTTTTAGACATGCTTTTTGATGTGCTTTTAGATCAAATAATGCAAAGAAAACAAGTTCATGTTCATTCTTAAACACTACAATACTTAAGTTTTAATTTAAGAAGAGCTGAGAAATCTGTATTTGTGTAATAACTCTGTTATTCACAGCTGTCGTGTGTCTTACCATGCTTAGATGATCACCTAATCAGTACATCCTTTAGTAGATTGAGGTGTCCTTGTGATGGAATTCAACAGATCCTCAAACTGAATGTCTGCCATACATGTAGAGATGCTAATTTAGGAAAGATTTTGCAGTGGTCTATTTTTTTTTCCAGAGCTGTAGTATGTCTGGTCATACAGTATCTTTTGAAAAATAAAGAGATTGTAATAATAATAATGGATTGCATTTTTATAGCGTCTTTCAAGATACCCAAAGTGCTTTCCAGTAAGTCCATTATTCATTCACTCCACAGACAGACAATGGTAAGCTACTGCTGTAGCCACAGCTGCCCTGGGGCAGACTGACAAAAATGTGGCTGCCAGTCTGCACCAACGGCCTCTTCGACCACTACCGAACATTTATACACATTCATACCCAGTGTCATGGACACTGGAGGCAAGGTGGGTAAAGTGTCTTGTCCAGGGCACAGCGGCAGGATGGCTGCAGAGAGTGGGATTCAAGCTGCCAACCCTCTGGTTTTTGGATGACCTGCTCTACCTTCTCTCGGCGCCACACCAGTCGGCTGCCTTTTGCAACAGCGGCTCGATTCCGAGTTTTTTTTCCCTTCCTCTCTCTTTTGATCACTTTTTTTTTCACCCCACTTATATCACGGACACACAGATCGTCCCAAATGTCTCCTGAGCCGGTGGACGGAGCCACTGTTTATAGCAGGATTCGATACAACAGGGAAGAGCTGCTAGCATTTAACCGCCACCCGGTCCCACTGGAAAAACTCGACATACCGAGAGAACTGAGGCGAAAACGCCGCGGCTGCCGGGCTGGAGTAAGGCGGAGGACAAAAAATATAAGGTACAGACCCTCCCTTCCATCTGTTGTCATGGGAAATGTACGGTCGATACTGGGAAAGTTAGATGAGCTAGCGGCTATCTCCCGTTATGATAGCACTTACCGGGAGTGCTCTCTCCTTTTGTTTACTGAGACGTGGCTAACTGAACTAGCAGCAGATGCTAACATTGAGCTGGAGGGTTTTCACATGATACGAGCTGACCGAACACCAGAGAGTGGCAAAACTAGGGGCGGTGGAGTGATAATGTATGTTAACAACAACTGGTGTAGACCGGGACATATCACTGTTAAACAACGACACTGCAGCAAAGACATTGAGTTGCTAGCTGTTAGCATGAGGCCTACATATCTCCCGAGAGAACACTCACACGTGATCTGCATTGTTGTTTATGCAAATCCGACGGCGAACGCTGGGACAGCGCGTGACGTCATCCATTCAGTAACCAGCAGGCTGCAGACAGAACACCCAGGTGCTCTTCTCCTCATCTCAGGCGATTTCAACCACGTTTCACTGTCTCCCATTCTGCCCACTTTCACCCAGTATGTCACATGCCACACTAGAGACAATAAAACACTGGATTTGTTCTACGCAAACACTAAGGAGGCGTACACCTCATCACAACTCCCCCCACTTGGGAGATCGGATCACAACTTGGTTCATCTCCGACCGGTGTACAAACCCCTAGTGCACAGACAACCTCCGGCCATGCACACTGTGGAGTTATGGTCTGAGGAGACAATGGACACTCTAAAGGACTGTTTTGAAGCCACTGCCTGGAAGCAGCTCTGCGATCCACATGGTGAGGACATCGATGGCCTCATTCACACCTTCACGGGCTACCTCAGCTTCTGTGTGGACAAATCCGTTCCCACCAAGACCATACGGCGTCACTCAAACAACAAACCCTGGATCAACCCTGAGATAAAAACACTTCTGAGAGAGAAGAAGAGGATCTTCAGGTCGGGGAACAGGGAGATGCTGAAGTCCGTACAGAGGGAGCTGAGGAGAAAGATCAGAGAAGGCAAGGACAGCTTCAGGAAGAAGATGGAGGACAAGCTGCAACAGAGCGACATCAGCGGGGTCTGGAGAAACCTCAAAACCATCTCGGGGCTCCAGAATACCTCCCCCCAGGCCACGGGGGGCAGGGAGTGGGCGAACAACCTGAATCTATTTTTCAATAGACTTGACCAACCGCCCTCCCCCCTGTCTGCACAACAACCACTGCTGCCACTAAGAAATCAAGTCCTGCTGCCCACTCCCCACTCCACCGACACCCCCCCCACTCCCAACACACAGCCCCCCATCTTGACCCTGACCAAGACCCAGGTGAGGACGGAGCTGAGGAAGATCAAGGCGAGGAAGGCGTCGGGACCGGACGGCATCAGCGCAAAGCTCCTCAAGTCCTGTGCAGACCAGCTGTGTGGGATTGTGACGTATATCTTCAACATGAGCCTGAAACTGGGGAGGGTACCACAGCTGTGGAAAACATCTTGTGTGGTACCTGTACCAAAAACTTCCCACCCCAAAGACCTGAACAGCTTCAGACCGGTGGCCTTGACGTCCCACTTGATGAAGACCCTGGAGAGACTGCTCCTTGCTCATCTCCGCCCCCTGGTGGAACCAGCGATGGATCCACTCCAGTTCGCCTACCAGCATGGCATTGGGGTGGAGGATGCGGTGATCTTCCTCCTTCACCGTTCTCTGTCCCACCTGGAGAAGCCTGGGAATATGGTGAGGATCATGTTCTTTGACTTCTCCAGTGCTTTCAACACCATCCAACCGATGATCCTGAAGGACAAGCTGCTGCGCGCAGGGGTGGACCAGCACCTGTCATCATGGATCCTGGACTACCTCACGAACCGGCCTCAGTTTGTGAGAACCCGGGACTGTGTTTCCGACACGATCATCAGTAGCACGGGGGCCCCCCAGGGAACGGTGCTGGCTCCCTTCCTGTTCACTCTTTATACTGCGGACTTCTCACACAACACAACACATTGCCATCTACAGAAGTTCTCTGATGACTCTGCGATCGTTGGTCTCATCTCCAGCGGAGATGAAGCTGAGTACAGAGGGCTTATCCAGGACTTTGTGGACTGGTGCCATCGGAACTGCCTCCAGATCAACGCGAGGAAAACTAAGGAGCTGGTGGTGGACTGCCGCAGGCATGGGCAGCCCCTCACAGCACCAGTAAATATACAGGGAACAGACATCGAGATGGTGACATCCTACAAGTACCTGGGTATTCATCTGAACAATAAACTAGACTGGTCACACAATACTGACGCACTCTACAAGAAGGGACAGCGCAGGCTGTTCCTGCTGAGGAGACTCAGGTCTTTTGGTGTACAAGGGGCGCTGCTGAAGTCATTCTATGACACGGTGGTGGCATCAGCCATCACTTTTGGAGTGGTCTGCTGGGGCAGTGGCATTACTGCAGCCGATAGGAAGAGACTGAACAAACTGATTAAGAAAGCTAGCTCTGTCCTGGGGCAACGCCTTGATCCGATGGAGGAGATAGGAGAGAGAAGGACGGTGGCTAAACTGTCATCTCTGCTGGAGTCCGAGTTCCACCCTATGCAGGACATACTGGATGCACTGAGGAGCTCATTTAGCAGCAGACTACATCATCCCAGGTGCACAACCGAGAGGTTTCGTAGGTCCTTCCTACCAACGGCTGTCAGACTGTACAACCTAAGCAGGGCTGCTCGCAGAGATAGCAAAAAGACGTAACAAACTAATAGTTTTTTTTTTGAATGCAAAAGATGCAATAGACTTACACAATGGTCCTCTCCGGCATACAACTAGGAACATACCGGTCGCTATGGAGGGTGAGAATATGTATGGGCACATAATCATACCATGTAGGATAACTAAATAGACGGTTATGCTGTTTCATCCCACCTAGCAACAATGCTCTGCACTGTGTGTGTTTATATATTTACATATTTATTCCATCTAGCTACAATGCTCAGCACTGGGTGTGTTTATATATTTATATATCTATATATTTATTCCATCTAGCTACAATGCTCAGCACTGGGTGTGTTTATATTTATATATCTATATATTTATTCCATCTAGCTACAATGCTCCGCACTGTGTTTTTATATATCTACATATTATTCCATCTAGCTACATTGCTCCGCACTGTGTGTGTTTATATACTTGCATATTTATTCCACCTAGCTGCAATGCTCCGTACTGTGGGTGTTTATATATTTACATATTTATTCCATCTAGCTACAATGCTCTGCACTGTGTTCATATATTCATATATTTATTCCATCCAGCTACAATGCTCTGCACTGTGTGTCTGTGTGTGTGTGTGTGTGTGTGTGTATATATATATTTTATAGTAATATGTACATATGTATATTAGCTGCTCTTGCTTGCTTGTTTTTTTTCTTGCCTTCTGATTGTTGCTCTGAGTGTTGCTATCCCTGTGCTGTTGCAATCCTGGAATTTCCCCGTTGTGGGACTAATAAAGGCTTATCTTATCTTATCTTATCTTATCTTACCTCCTGAGCCACTGTTGCCCACATTTCCCTCCTCCACTCTATTTTTGCTGAGCATGAAGCTGGATGGCAGGAAGTTCCATTTTTAATAAAGACCCACGACCGGGAGGTCGGGACTTGAATCCCGACCTCCCGGTTGTGAGGTGGATGCTCTACCTCTAGGCCACCACGCTGGTGGTGGGAATATTGGCAGGAAATACCCAGACCTGTTGCAAGAGAATACAGAGAAGAGACATCTGTGTGCAGTTCTGCTTTGCATGTACAGTATGTCATTTGAAGTGCATAGTTCAATACCCAGTTCATTTATTTTGTCAAGATAAGATAAGATAAGATAAGCCTTTATTAGTCCCACAACGGGGAAATTCCAGGATTGCAACAGCACAGGGATAGCAACACTCAGAGCAACAATCAGAAGGCAAGAAAAAAACAAGCAAGCAAGAGCGGCTAATATACATATGTACATATTACTATAAAATAAATATATACACACACACACACAGACACACAGTGCAGAGCATTGTAGCTGGATGGAATAAATATATGAGTATATGAACACACAGTGCAGAGCATTGTAGCTAGGTGGAATAAATATGCAAGTATATAAACACACAGTGTGGAGCAATGTAGCTAGATGGAATAAATATGTAAATATATAAACACACACAGTGCAGAGCATTGTTGCTAGATGGGATGAAACAGCATAACCGTCTACTTAGTTATCCTACATGGTATGATTATGTGCCCATACATATTCTCACCCTCCATAGCGACCGGTATGTTCCTAGTTGTATGCCGGAGGGGACCATTGTGTAAGTCTATTGCATCTTTTGCATTCAAAAAACTATTAGTTTGTTACGTCTTTTTGCTGTCTCTGCGAGCAGCCCTGCTTAGGTTGTACAGTCTGACAGCCGTTGGTAGGAAGGACCTACGAAACCTCTCAGTTGTGCACCTGGGATGATGTAGTCTGCTGCTAAATGAGCTCCTCAGTGCATCCAGTATGTCCTGCATAGGGTGGAACTCGGACTCCAGCAGAGATGACAGTTTAGCCACCGTCCTTCTCTCTCCTATCTCCTCCATCGGATCAAGGCGCTGCCCCAGGACAGAGCTAGCTTTCTTAATCAAGATACAGATAATTAAGGAAATTATCAATAACCACTTTATGCTCAAATTACTATTCAAAGATTAAAAGATTCAAAGATTTTTATTTTTCAATACTTCTATATGTACAAGATATACAGGAGAATTGAAATGCCATTTCTGTCAGGTTTGTGCACAACATATAAGAAAAGAAGGAATAAGGATGAATAACAACAACAGCAGTCTATGTATAGTAATACTACCTGTAGTGCAAGTGAAGATAAAGGATAAAACCCAGCAATCCTATATACAGAAAAAGTGGAGCCGTAATACCCATAATTACAAGTTCAGTGCGGTAGTGTAGGTGCAGACAGTGACAGATTCGACTGCACATCACAGTATTGCAATAACAGACAGCAGCAGGTATGGCATTTGTGCAAATGGTTGCAGTAAGATGCAGAGACATACAGCAGCAGATGTATTACTGTTGGTGTGTCAGGTCTTTCTGTGCCAACAGCTGAGGTAGTTATTGTGTGTGTGAGTGTGTTACAGTCTGGGGGATGGGCAGAGTTCAGGGTCCTGATGATCTGGTGAACAAAGCTGTT
Organism: Pholidichthys leucotaenia; assembly: GCA_020510985.1. Taxonomy (NCBI): domain Eukaryota; kingdom Metazoa; phylum Chordata; class Actinopteri; order Cichliformes; family Pholidichthyidae; genus Pholidichthys; species Pholidichthys leucotaenia. The sequence continues at coordinate 126,430,140 of CM035848.1, forward strand.
TAGCAGTCTTGTGGAGCGGGCCCAGAGGCTCCGGTACCTTTTTCCCGAGGGCAGGGGGCTGAAGAGGGAGTGTGAGGGGTGGGAGGTGTCGCCTGTAATGTTGATGGCTCTGTTGGTGAGGCGGGTATGGTCGATATCCAAGTGGGGGGGGGGGGGCAAAGGGGCACCGATGATCTTGCTGGCTGCTTTCACTATCTTTATCCAGTTTAGATTGTGAGGATTATACAGTGTCAGGAATGCAGCAATTCTCTTAAAATTGTCTCATTTTGCCTCACATTTTTATTGTCTGTCATTTAAAAAAAAAAAACAACTTGTACAGATATATTGGACGAAAGAGAATGCAGGTGGAGTATCCAGAGAAGTCTGTCCCAAACATCCACAACCTGGTGGAGGCAGACTACTCCTACTGGACTCTTGGCTACATGCTGTCATTACAAGGAGCCCAGAAGCTCCTCGGGGCTGAGCCTCTGAGCAAGATGCTTCCTGTTGATGAGTTCCTCCCTGTCATGTACGACAAGCATCCAGTGTGAGTACAACCCATCTGCTGTTTCCCTGTTATTTTTTTCTTTTTGATTTCTGTCCTGCAGTGCCCCCATTAACCCAATCACATCCCTGCTCCTCTCACACATCAGATCAGAGTATATGGACCACTTTGAAGTTCGGGACCTGCACGCCTTCTCTGCTGAGCCACTTCTGGTGTATCCAACCCATTACACAGGAGACCCGGGCTACATCAGCGACACGGAGACATCAGTGGTCTGGGACAACGAGACAGTCAAGACGGACTGGGACAGAGCCAAGTCAAGGAAAACTCAAGAGCAGGGCGAGCTGAGCTTTGAGGCCCAGAACTCTGACGTACTGCAGTCTGAACTGGAGAACTGGAGCAAGAGGGATGAATTGTGATGAAGGTGTAAAAGAACTCTGGCATATATTGAGAGAAATGAGTGAAGAAACAGCTGTGATAGAAAATATGATTGGAATGTAAGAAAACAGGAGTACTAGTAAAAGAGAAAAGGCTGATAGACGGTGGGCTGATGGGGAACAAAAGTGTTTCCTTTCTGCATTTCTCTCTCCACTTGTGGAGCGTTCTCTTGAAAGAGGAGGTTAGATGTAGAAACAACTGTTGAAGAGTCAGCTAGCAGCTTTTGTTTTATTTATTGAACCCAACAGACATCCTTTGTCCCCCACTCAAATGAGTACGTACTTCAATTGTATATTTTTCAAGACTAATTTTATTACACATAATTGTCAGTTTTTTTCTATCCTGTAACAAAATAAGAATAATTGGAAGAATGAAAAAATTATATGTTTAACATCATGTGTATCTGTACAACACATTTTCACATAAACTTATCTATATACAGTATATTAATGCTGCAGCATGTTTTGAATTAGGTCAAAAGTTTCTAAAAACAAAACTATATAATGTGTGTGTGTGTGTGTGTGTATACTGATAAAAGGGAAAAACTGAAGATTTATGCAAAAAAGACATTAACTGTACGCAGTGATTTCCAACCCTTTGCCTTTTTTTGCAGCACTTCTTCACTGAATGTGATAATTTCAAGTGAATTTTGTTTATTCTTTAGTTTGCTTTTTCTTTGTTTTTAACAAGACAGGCAACACATAACTTACACTGTACTTTCGTTAACATTTTGCAGCCTGAAGTTTTACAAAATGTATTTTCCAAGTGCAAAGTGACAACATTTGAAATTCATACTAAATATTTCTAAACTTGACTCTCACTTTTTAATGTTCTCCCATGCACTGATCTGATTTTTCATGCAAAAAAACTGGTTTCTCCTGATTCAGAACTGATTTTCTCAGGAAAACAGAGTAAGTCCGTCTGCATTTATGTAGACAAAACAGGAAGAGGAGGACCGCCGTCTTTTCTCTGAATTGAAAGAAGTAGGAGCTGAGTGATTATTTTAGTGCACAGAAGAAATTAAGACATTTTTCATGCCTTTCAGTACGTATCCGTCTTGGCAGTTTTTGTCAGAAGGAGATTCACTTCTGAAGATCAGATGCAGGACAGGTGTGGATGCGGTGTAACCAAGAAAGTCACAACAAATGATTCAATGCGGTTACTCAGCGGACGGTCTGAAGTAGTTTTCCCACTTTCAGCATGGGTGCTGGCCGATAAACTTTTGTCTGTATCTTCAAAACTAAAGCAGAATGTGTTTCTGGAAACATCTCAGGCGAGACAGTCAATTTAGTTGTCGAATACATTTTTACTTTATAACAGCAGCTAGTTTAAATGTTAAGCATGAGTTCTCTAAAGCAAACACCTCGAACCACACATGCCTCATTTGCAGAGAACCTCGGGTTTTTGCTACTGAAGGAGCGGGCAACAAGACACCCCGTCATTTGAACTGCAACCGGAATATTCTACATAAACAGTGAACGGGAAGCGGAGAAAGAGATGCCCAGCTGGACAAATGCCATCACTCTCAATACTGCAATCCCTCATTAGGTGTTGGTCACCGTTGCTAGGCAATGAGGAAAGTGGACATACTGCAGGACCACTTTGAATGTTTTGTTGCTTTAAAAACATATAAATGATCTGTTTAGGGGGTCAAATCATCGTGTGATACTTTATCTCATGGTTTCTTTCATGAGATTCCCCCCCCCCAGAAAAAAAAAAAAGTGTAAATCATAGACAGCATAGATGAAACCACCATAAGCCTTGACTTTTAATATTATTCCCATTACCACTTTTTTTTATTTATTATGTAACCAGTTGTGGGATGTGACTGACAGCCGTGTGTTAACGAGCTGTCAGGCACAATGAAGCATCGCTCTAAATCTGTAATTTACAAAATGAACATCAAGTGTTAGTCAGTAAGACTTTAAACTGTCAGACAAGAGCTCAAGTTTAAACTGCTTAGTGTGGTTATAAATAAAATGAGCAGTATGGATATTTTTTTTTTTCAGCAAAGACTGCCAGTAGAATTCAGGCAGGGTAAAGGCATCTCTTTATGCGCTTCATTTTTCAGCTCATCCATCAGTTTTATCGGGTGTCTGTCATTCTCTTCTTGCAGTGACTATTAACACCTTGCTGGTCACCTAAGCTCCAAGTGGCCCGTGCGTTTTTCACTGTATTTTACATTTTTTATGGGTTATTACTTGACCTTCCTTATTTGTCAATGGTGAATGTATCTCTGTTTTCTGTGGCTGTTTCTGTTGGCTTCTTCTTCCTCTTTTCCTTCCACTTGCTGCCAAAGGATTTTTTACACTTGGAGAGAGCAGCATAATTGATTTAGTTTTTTCAGGGATGTCTGCTCACTACACATTGCATTTTAACCTAAATTTGCATCATTCGGTGCATTTCATTTGATGAAATAATTGGATATGGATTTTTGTTAACTTTTCATGTTTTTCTTCTCATTTTGTGTTTGTTTCTTTTTGTTTTGTGTTAACCAAAAAAGATAAAGTCTTTATTATGGAAAGATCGTTTTGGTTTGGTATGTATGAGGGTTGCTAAGGATTCCCCTGACTCATTTCCGAAGGACTGAGAGGTGCAAAATTTGGCAGTTATTAGTCTTTTTTTTACATAGGTACCACCAAGGGTCACACTTTTCTTCCATCGCTTTATGCAGCTGTGGAGACTTCACCTGTAGAAGTCTGCAGGTTGCAACAGAAGCCACAACTTGACCTCGGAAATGAGTGTTTCGTCTTCTTGGAAGTGTTTACCCTTCAAAAATGACTTATAATAATAACAATATTAATGGATTAGGATTTATGTGGTGCTTTACATGTCAAGTAACATGTCAAAGCACTTACAGTGAGTCCATTATTCATTAACTCCAGACAGACATTGATAGTGGAAAGCTACTACTGTAGCCACAGCTGCCCTGGGGCAGACTGACAAAAATGTGGCTGCCAATCAGCACCAACAGCCTCTCTGACCACTACCGAACATTTATGCACATTCATACACAGTGTCATGGACACTTCATGCTTGGAAAGAGGTGGAAGCCAGATGCCGTGACGTTGGGAGAATAAGGGGGGTGAGGAAGGAAGGCTTCGATCTGGGCAACATGTGAGTTATGAACTGGGGCACTGTCTTGCAGGAAGCGGACACTTTTGGTCAGCATATCACGCCTCTTGGTTTTGATGGCCTTTCGCAATTTCTGTAGTAGTGAAGCATAGTAAGTCCTGGTAATTGTGGTACCCTTTGCCAGGAAATCCGTCATCAGTACTCCATGCTGGTCCCAAAAGATCGTGAGCACAACCTTGCCTGCCGATGGTTGGACATGTGCCTTCTTCAGAGGTGGTGAATCATAATGCTTCCATTGCTTCGACTGTGCTTTAGTCTCTGGATCATAGTGACGGGCCCATGTTTCATCCTGTTTGATTAGTCTGTTGAAGAAGTCATCTCTGTTTTCTTGGCCCATGGCTAAAAGAGCCTTGAAGCACGTGACTCTGTCCTGCTTTTGAAAAATGGTCATAGATGATTTTTTTCCACAGACTTCACACTGTTCTTAACATCTTGGGCTAATTATGTGGGAATCTCACCTGGACTGTTGATGCCAGTGCTTGACTATGTCATACAATGAGGCATCCTCCCCATGAGTCTCTTTCATCTTATCTTGATCAGGTGACCTTCGCTAAGGCTGTTTCAGTACTATGATGGATTCTAAACCCAGATTGAAACTCTTCAAGTAAACCATTTCCCTGCAGGTGGTCAAATAATTGCGTAGCAACAACTCTTTCTAAGATTTTTGAAATGAAAGGGAGATTAGAGATTGGTCTATAGTTAGCTAAAGCTCCTGGATCTAGCGTTGGCTTTTTGAGTAAGGGTTTAATTACAGCCGTTTTAAAAGCCTGCGGTACATGGCCTAAAGTTAATGAAGAATTGATTATATGAAGAATAAAGCTACCAATAAGTGGGAAGACTTCTTTAAATAACCTGGTAGGAATAGGGTCTAAAAGACAAGTTGAAGGTTTGGATGAGGAAACTATTTTGTCTAACTCACAAAGGTCGATTGGAGTAAACTCATCAAGACAGACATCAATAGAAGGAGTTGTAATAGTTACAGTATTTAAGTTAACTGTGGGAGGAATCTGATTGATTTTATCTCTGATGGATGAAATTTTATTATTGAAAAAGTTCATAAAGTCCTGACTAGTAAGCTCTAAGGGAATGCTAGGATTGACAGAGTCCTGACTCTTTGTCAACCTGGCTACAGTACTGAAAAGAAACCTGGGATTATTCTTGTTCTCTTCTATTAATGCAGAGTAATAACTCGTTCTAGCTTTTCTAAGAGATTTTTTATAAATTAAAAGATGATTTCTCCAAGCTAAATAGATTTCATCTAAATTAGTAGAGCGCCATTTTCTTTCTAATTGACGAGTCTTCTGTTTTAAGCTACGAGTTTCTGTGTTGAACCAAGGAGTTAAAAATCTCTGATTAGACTTTTTCTTTTTTAAGGGGGCCACCAAGTCTAGAGCCTGATGCAGAGAAGCTGAAACACTATCCACCATGTTATCAATTACAGAAGGAGCAAGCTGTCTATAGCTTATTTCCGTTGTGTTGACACATGGCATAGAGGAAACAATCTGCATAAATTTGGAAACAGCATCATCTGAGAGGCATCTACTGTGATAATATTTTTCTTTAGGAGCCAAATAGTCAGAAATAGTAAAATCAAAGGTTAACAGACAATGGTCTGACAGTACAGGGTTATGAGGAGACACTACAAGATTTTCTATTTCTATGCCATATGTCAGAACAAGGTCCAATGTATGGTGGAGGTAATGAGTAGAATTTCCTACTTTCTGAGAAAACCCAATCGAGTCTAATATTGAATTAAAAGCCACATTAAGGCAGTCACTATCTACATCCACATGTATATTAAAGTCCCCTACTATAATTATTCTATCAGATTTCAGCACTAAATCAGCTAAGAAATCAGCAAATTCGGATAAAAATTCTGAATAGGTTGATGGGGGACGATAAACTATGGCAAATAAAATTGGGTTTAACCTGAAATTGCTAAAGTGCCCAACACTGAGGACCAGACCCTCAAAGGAATTATAACATGTTTTTTGCTTTACATTAACTAGTAATTTGGAATGGTAAATTGTTGCTACTCCTCCTCCACGACCAGAACTTCTGTGATTTTGACAGTTTAAATAACCAGAGGGAGTTGATTCATTTAAACCAACATAATCCTCTTGCCCTAACCAAGTCTCTGTAAGGGAAATTAAATCAATCTGATGATCAATTAACAGATCATGGACTAACAGAGACTTGGGAGTTAGAGACCTAATATTTAATAAACCACATTTAATTTTTAAATTATGAGGAGGAACAGAGGCCAAATCATTCAATTTAGAGGCTTTATGTTTAATTTGAGTTTTACCAATATTTTGCTTTATCACTTTGGGATGCTTATACATTATATTTTTATTCACTTTGGAGGGAGCAGACAACGATTCTCTGATGGGGAAGACAGGGGCTAAGCTGAGGGGTGGCGGATGAAGAGGAGCTGCAGAGAGGCGTGTAAGACTACGACTCTGCTTCCTGGTCCCAACTCTGAGTAGTCACGGTTTTGGAAATTTGGATAAAAAAGATGCCAGATTGTTAGATAAATGAGAAGCACCATCCAAAGTGGGATGAATGCTGTCTCGTCTCATAAGACCAGGTTTTCCCCCAAAAGAGCTCCAATTGTCAATGTAGCCCACGTCATTTTTAGGACACCACACAGACAGCCAGCGGTTCAAGGATGACGAGCGACTAAACATGTCATCACTGGTCAGATTGGGGAGGGGTCCAGAGAATACTACAGTGGCAGACATCGTTTTTGCAAACTCACACACCGATTCTATATTAAGTTTCGTGACTTCCGACTGCCGGAGACGGATGTCATTAATGCCGGCGTGGATAACAATTGTGGAGTATTTACAGTTACTTTTAGCCAGCATTTTCAAATTTGACTCGATGTCGCCTGCTCTGGCCCCAGGAATACATTGGACTATGGCCGCTGGAGTATCTAGGTTCACGTTTCTGACTACAGAGTCGCCAATGATCAGAGTTTTTTCCTCAGCGGGTGTGTCGCTGAGCGGGGAAAAACGATTAGAAACGTGAACAGGTTGGTGGTGAACCGGGGCTTTGCGACTAGGCTTCCTTCTCACCGTCACCCACCCAGTCTCCTCGCTGCTGAGGAGAGCCGGGGAACCGCTGACAGTGGGACCTAAGCTAGCTAGCTCCGCTGCAGCTAATGGGCGTCCGTCGAGATTAACTGGCGCAGACGGTGTTTCAATGCAGCGGAGCCGGGATTCCAAATCAGACAACCTCGCCTCGAGCGCCTCAAAAAGACAACATTTATTACATTTACCGTTATCACTAAAAGAGGCAGAGGTGTAGCTAAACATCTGACAGAGAGAGCACACCAGAGGAGGAGAGGAAAGAGAGCTAGTAGCCATAGCTAGTGGCTAGCTAGTGGCTGGAGAGCTGGAAAGCAAACCACACAGGCAGACAGCAAAACAGGAAGTGACGATACGTTACCACAAGGAAGTGACGATCAGACCTGATCAAGGACTAGTTTCTGTACTTGTCCTTTTAGATCTTAGTGCAGCTTTTGATACTATTGATCATAATATTCTACTTGATAGATTAGAACATTATGTTGGACTTAATGGAACTTCGTTGCAGTGGTTTAGATCTTATTTATCTGATAGGTTCCAGTTTGTTCATGTAAATGATGAGTTTTCTTTCAGCTCAAAGCTTAGTCATGGAGTTCCACAGGGATCTGTGCTAGGCCCTACTCTTTTTAGTTTATATATGCTTCCGTTAGGCAACATTATTAGAAAACACTGTATACATTTTCATTGTTATGCAGATGACACACAATTATACCTGTCAATGAAGCCAGATGATACTAATCAATTAGCCAAGTTAGAAGCCTGTCTTAAAGAAATCAAAGCTTGGATGACTTGTAATTTCCTGCTATTAAATTCAGATAAGACTGAAGTCATTCTTGTTGGTCCAAAAAACCAAAGAAATTCCTTTCCAAATCAAACTTTCACTTTGGATGCAGTTACTCTTTCTCTTAATAGCTCTGTGAGGAACCTTGGAGTTATTTTTGATCAGGATTTGTCCTTCAATTCACATATTAAATTTGTTTCTAAGACTGCCTTCTATCATTTGCGTAATATTGCCAAGATTAGGAGCATCTTGTCTCAGAGTGATGCTGAGAAGCTGATCCACGCTTTTGTTAGCTCGAGATTAGATTATTGTAATTCTTTATTATCAGGCTGTCCTAAAACATCTTTAAAAAGTCTTCAGCTGATCCAAAATGCTGCAGCAAGAGTTTTAACAGGTACTAGAAAGAGAGATCATATCTCTCCGGTTCTGGCCTCCCTTCATTGGCTTCCCATAGAGTTTAGAATTAAGTTTAAAATCCTTCTTCTTACTTACAAAGCTTTAAACAATCAGGCTCCTTTTTATTTAAAAGATCTGATACTACCGTATCATCCTAACAGAGCACTACGCTCCCAAAATGCAGGATTACTTGTAATACCTAGAATCTCCAAAAGTACAATGGGAGGCAGAGCCTTCAGTTATCAAGCTCCTCTCCTGTGGAATCAGCTGCCAGTCTGGATTCGGGAGTCAGACTCGATCTCTGTTTTTAAGAATAGGGCTAAAACCTACCTTTTTGATATAGCCTACAATTAGGGAGGGATCATGTGTTTCTGAACCCTCCCTTAGTTATGCTGCTAATAGGTTTAGTCAGCCGGGGGACCTCCAGTAATGCACTGGGCCTCACTCCTTTCCTCACTCTCTATGAAATTTTTTTTTTTTGCTGGTCATTAACATTTGTTTGTTCTCTCCCATAGATTGAGTCCCCATCGTGCTGTTTGCTCTCTACATGTCTGTTCTTTTCTTTTTCTCTATCCCCTCACCCCCCAGCCAGTCGCAGCAGATGACTGCCCCTCCCTGAGCCTGGTTCTGCTGGAGGTTTCTTCCTGTTAAAAGGGAGTTTTTCCTCTCCACCGTCGCCAAGTGCTTGCTCACAGGGGATCGCCTGATTGCTGGGGTCTTTCTGCAACTGCGGGGGTCCCCCCTACAGTTGATAGTGCTATGAGATGACTGTTGTTGTGAAATGGCGCTATATAAATAAAGTTGAATTGAATTGAATTGAATTGAATTATCAGATGGCTCCCATGGAGTGTGACCTCTCAAATACAGGAACATGCCTGCTCTGCATTTCACCGGCTCCATTATCACACCTTACTCCACCTTACCACCTGTAAAAGACAAACGTAGGAGTTCAGAGATGCAAATTACCACATGACCTATAGATATATAGTGGTGCGAAAAAGTGTTCGCCCCCTTCGTGATTTCTCATTTCTTTTGTATGTTTGTCACACGTAAATGTTTCAGATCATCAAACAAATTTAAATATTAGACAAAGATAACACAAGTAAACACAAAATGCAGTTTTTAAATGAAGGTGTTTATTATTAAGGGTAAAAATAAAATCCAAACCTACATGGCCCTGTGTGGAAAAAGTGACTGCCCCCCTGTTAAAACATAAATTAACTGTGGTTTATCACATCTTTGGAAAGCTGAGTTCAGTTTCTCTAGCCACACCCAGGCCTGATTACTGCCACGCCTGTTCTCAATCAAGAAATCACTTAAATAGGACCTGCCTAACAAAGTGAAGTAGACCAAAAGATCTTCAAAAGCTAGACGTCATGCTGCGATCCAAAGAAATTCAGGAACAAATGAGAGACAAAGTAATTGAGATCCATCAGTCTAGAAAAGGTTATAAAGCCATTTCTACAGGCTTGGGACTCCAGCGAACAACACTGAGAGCCATTATCCACAAATGGCGAAAACATGGAACAGTGGTGAACCTTCCCAGGAGTGGTTGGCTGACCAAAATTACCCCAAGAGCACAGTGGCAACTTATCCAAGAGGTCACAAAAGACCCCACAACAACATCCAAAGAACTGCAGACCTCACTTGCCTCAGTTAAGGTCAGTGTTCATGACTCCATCATAAGAAAGAGACCAGGCAAAAATGGCCTGCATGGCAGAGTTCCAAGATGAAAACCACTGCTGAACAAAAAGAACATAAAGGCTTATCTCTGTTTTGCCAGAAAACATCTTGATGATCCCCAAGACTTTTGGGAAAATACTCTGCACTGATGAGAAAAAAGTTGAACTTTTTGGATGGTGTGTGCCCCATTACATCCGGCGTAAAAGTAACACAACATTTCAGAAAAGTAACATCATACCAACAGTAAAATATGGTGGCGGTAGTGTAATGGGCTGGGGCTGTTTTGCTGCTTCAGGACCTGGAAGACTTGCTGTGGTCAGTGGAACTATGAATTCTGCTGTCTACCAAAAAATCCTGAAGGAGAATGTCCGCCCATCTGTTTGAGACCTCAAGCTGAAGTGCACTTGGGTTCTGCAGCAGGATAATGATCCAAAACACACCAGCAAGTCCACCTCTGAATGGCTTAAGAGAAACAAAATGAAGACTTGGAGTGGCCTAGTCAAAGTCCTGACCTGAATCCGATTGAGATGCTGTGGCATGACCTTAAAAAGGCGGTTCATGCTCAAAAACCCTCCAATGTGGCTGAATTACAACAATTCTCCAAAGATGAGTGGGTCAAAATTCCTTCACAGTGCTGTAAAAGACTCATTGCCACTTATCGCAAACACTTGATTGCAACTGTTGCTGCTGAGGGTGGCCCAACCAGTTATTAGGTTTAGGAGGCAATCACTTTTTCACACAGGGCCATGTAGTTTTGAATTTTTTTTCCCTTAATAATAAACACCTTAATTTAAAAACTGCATTCTGTGTTTACTTGTGTTATCTTTGTCTAATGTTTAAATTTGTTTGATGATCTGAAACATTTAAGTGTGACAAACAAAAAAATTGAGAAATCAGGAAGGGGGCAAACACTTTTTCACATCACTGTATGTAGCATGTGCAATTTCATCCTCCTACAATAACCAAAAGTGGATCAGAGGAAATCTTTAAAGAGCAGCTGGCATATTGCTCTGTACTGAATTTAGCATAGGCTGAATAGGGATACACTACAGCATTTTCCCATAAAGTACAGAGTAGCACTGATGCTGTGCTAATTGAGGGTTCATTTCAATGGCTAAAACGTCAAAATATCTGCACTGCCTCCTTTTTTTTGGCATACATTTTAGCACAAACTTCATCCCAGAATGCAGTTCAGACTGTGTTTAATTAGTGCCTGCTGGTGTTTGACTGCTCTCTGAGTACATAACGGTCAGTTCTGGCTATGGTAAACCACCATTACGCTTCTTCTTTCACTGTGTTTATACTCATTATCTCTTATTCACTGTTGACCAATGAAACATGACATTGCTGCACTGACTGCTCCACACTTTCATTATATTTACATCCAAGAGATTGTTTGAATTAGGAAACGTCCAATTTACAGGCCCAAAAGGGAAGGAGGGGTGCAGATTTTCAGCAATTTGAAGTGGAATTGGTTGGCAGATATAACAGAGTGAGAAACCCAAGTATGCGCAAATAAAAATCTTCTTATTTAGAATTCTTGGAATTTTTTAAGATGAAATTTAATTCAAAAGCACATTTTTTTTTTCCAGTGTGAAATTATTGCTTTACGCTGTGGAGTGTGTCAAATAAGAGGCAGATCCATGGACAGACGGTTTATTACACACTTCACATCTCACAAGCACAGAACAGAATGAATGAATTCAACATTCTCTCCTCTCTCCCCTCAAATCCTCTTCACACGTTTCATGGAGTTTTCCTCTCACACAGCATGACATTTACATCACACAGCATTCAACCCCCTATGCCTCTGACTCCTTCCTGCTATATCTCCAGGAACTCTCTGGGTATTGTTCTCCCATGTTTATTCCTTGTCTTTGTCTAAGATGCTGCATAACCCCACACGCTGTCTTGGCTTCAGTCTCCTCCCATATTTGCTGTAACTGGGGTTTACCGCCTCTGTGGCGCTGCTGTGCCGGTGGGGGCCTGCTGGGAGTGTGTCTGACTGCGGGTGGGCCGTGGCGAGGGGGGGGGGGGACTTCGTCCTGTCCGTGTGGCTGCTCTGTTGCATCGCTTCCCTGGGGAGCTCTCCGTGGGGGTCTTCCACGCCGAGGGGCCCTAGCCAACAGCACCTGCTCGTCCGCTGCTACAAAGGCGGGTTTAAGTCTGTCTATGCCAATTTTCTCCCGACTACCCCCAAGTCTAGCACAAAATGCTTATCCCCTGTTTCCAACACTCTGAACGGTCCATCATAGGGTGGGCGCAATGGAGGGCGGTGGGCATCGTGTCTGACGAACACGAACTCGGCGTTCTTCAAAGTTTTAGGCACGAAAACACGCGGAAAACAGTGGTGGGCAGGGCCCGGCAGCGCGCCTGTGTTTGCGCTACGCTGCAAAAGCTGAGACGGGCAGCTGTCCAGCGCGGGATTATCTGGCAGAAATTCACAGGGCAGACGTAGGGGCTGCGCAAAAACCAGCTCTGCCGGGAAAGCTTCCAGATCCTCTTTTGGCGCGGAGCGCAACCCCAATAAAACCCACGGCAACCTGTCCACCCAATTTGCATCCGTCAGTGAAGCCCTGAGTGCTGCTTTCAGTGATCTATGAAAACGCTCACATAATCCGTTGGCCTGTGGGTTGTACACGGTTGTGCGATGAATTGTGACCCCCAGGCTGCGGGCCATCACGGACCAGAGTTCGGAAACAAATTGAGGGCCCCTGTCGGACGTAATGTCTGACGGGACTCCAAAACGCGCCACCCATGCTGTTAAAAAAGAGCGTGCTACGTCTGCGGACGTGGTTGCCGCCAGCGGGACTGCTTCTGGCCAGCGCATGGTGTGGTCCACCACTGTCAGGAGGTGCATGCACCCCTGTGATGGCGGGAGGGGGCCCACGAGGTCCACGTGAACGTGGTCGAGCCTCTTAGCTGGTACCCGAAACGGCTCCAAGGGAGCCTTCGTGTGTCTGTGTACCTTGGCTCGTTGGCACGCCATGCAGGCTGCAGCCCACTCTTTCACTTGTTTGCGTAGGCTCGGCCACACAAACTTCTCTCCCACCATTTTGACCGACACGCGCACTCCTGGGTGCGCCAGAGTGTGAACCGACTCAAACACGCGGCGGTGCCACGCGACCGGGACCACCGGACGGGGGCGTCCCGTGGAGACATCGCAGATTGATGGGCATGCCGTCTTGCAGCACCCTGCAATCCAGCCTTAACCCTGTTGGTCCAGACTGGAGCGCGCGCACGTCTGCATCGCTAATCTGCTCCGTGGCTATGGCTGCGTAATCTATCCCCATGTAGACCGGGGCCACCACGGCGCGCGAGAGGCAGTCCGCCACCACATTCAGTTTACCCGACACATGCTGAATATCGGTAGTAAACTCTGAGATCGCGGCCAGCTGTCTCTGCTGCCTGACCGACCATGGTTCTGAAACCTTGGCCATCGCGAACGTTAGTGGCTTGTGATCCACGAACGCGGTGAAGCTGCGCCCTTCCAGCCAGAACTGGAAGTGGCGTATGGCCAGGTGGAGAGCCAGTAACTCCCTGTCAAACGCGCTGTATTTACGTTCGCTGTCGCGCAAAGTTCTGCTGAAAAAAGCGAGTAGCTGCCAAGCCCCGGCGACGCGCTGCTCTACGACAGCCCCTATGGCCATGTCTTGAAGCGTCGGTGGTGAGCGCTATCCGGGCCGCCAGGTCCACCAGCAGTGCGGCGTTTGCCAGGGCTGCTTTAACCTCCGAGAACGCCCGCTCTCGCTCCAGGGTCCATTCGACCCCATCCGCGGGTTTCTGTCTCTTGAGCGCGGCGTACAATGGTTGCATGAGCTGCGCCGCGCGGGGAAGGAAACGGTTATTAAAGTTCACCATCCCCAAAAATTCCTGCAGCGCCCTGACCATCTGAGGCCGGGGAAAATCCGCCATGGCGCGCACTTTGTCGGACAGTGGGATCACTCCTTCCGGAGAGACGCGGTGCCCCAAAAAATCAATCTCCGTCACGCCGAACTGGCATTTCGCCTGGTTGATTATTAACCCGTGCTCCTCCAACCTCTGGAAAACCGTCCTGAGGTGGATTTCATGTTCGTCTTCGGACGCACTGGCTACCAGGATATCGTCCAGGTAGACGAACACGAACAGGAGATCACGCAGCACTGCATCCATCATGCGCTGGAATGTCTGTGCCGCGCCTTTTAACCCGAATGGCATGCACAGGAACTTGAATAGACTGAACGGAGTTATTACCGCTGTTTTGGGTATGTCCGCGCGCACTGGGACTTGGTGGTAACCGCAGACCAGGTCTATTTTGGAAAAAATGCGTGCTCCGGGGAGGTGAACGGAAAAATCCTGTATGTGGGGAATCGGGTAGCGGTCGTGCGCTGTGGCGTTGTTCAACCTGCGGAAATCACCGCACGGTCGCCACGATCCTTCAGCCTTAGGGACCATGTGTAGCGGGGATGCCCATGGGCTGTTTGAACGCCTGATGATGCCCAACCTTTCCAGGTTGGCGAACTCCTCGCGCGCTATGGCCAGTTTAGCTGCGTCCAAGCGCCGAGGTCTTGCAAAAACGGGCGGCCCGGTGGTGGTGATAAAGTGCTCCACCCTGTGTTTAGCGATGGCCGCCAAAAACGTCGGGACCGTGAGTGCTGGGAACTGAGTGAGCAGTGCGTGGAACTTACCGCCTGGAGCTGTGACGTTGGCTTGTGCTGTTGGCTGGGTCGCTCGAGATATACAGGGGAGAGAGTCAAAGGACAGTGCATTAACCAGGCGCCTGTTAGCAACATCAACCAGTAAACCATGTGCACACAGAAAATCAGCCCCCAGGATATGGTAATTCAGTACTGCTACGACAAAAGTCCACTCGTATGTACGGCCGTGTAGAGATAAGATCAGTGTCCTCTCACCAAAGGTCTTAATTTCTGAGCCGTTTGCTGCCAACATCTCAGGGCTGCTAGGTCCTGCCAGCCGGTCGGCGTAGGTCGGCAGGATGAAGCTCTTCTGGGCTCCGGTGTCCACGAGGAAACGCCTCCCCGAGCGCGCGTCCGTCATGTAGAGCAGCTTGTTCTCTTCACCGAGGGTCTAAGAAGCTGCATAACCCCCTCCTATAACGCGAGTTATCACTCATATACTGTGGCTCACAGAGCTCACCAAAATGCAAAAGCCACAACACAATTACAAAAGTTACAACACAGATGTGAAATTCACAACACACATTTGCACAAGTCACAAGACAAATGCACAAAAGTCACAAGACAAATGTGCAAAAGTCACAGCAAAAATACAAACATAATACAACAGCATACTGTTAGCATCAATGCTAACATACTAGCTTATGAAACATTACCACTGATGCTAACTGTAGGATCATAATGTAGTTATAATATATTAGTATGGCAGTGCCCTAGGGAGGGGGTGATGGCCCGCCTTCGGGGGGGGGGGTGTCACCTGGGATATATAAGCCTGGAGCGGGAGACATATTGTCTCCTTGCTGTTACTCCCGTACTCGCAGTAGGGTCTCCCCATGTGTACATAGTTCTTGTAATAAACTTTATAAAACGTCACCTCGCCTCCTCACTTGTTCGGACACTACACTAACATTAGCATTAGCACTAACATAGTATGCTAATGTTAGTGCTGCAACGATTAGTCGGCTAATCAGTCCCTCCAGGATTTCGCAGGATGTTTTTATGATTGTTGCAGCCCAAAAAGCTTGAATTCTCGGAAGCTTTTTAAAAAAGTTGTGATAAAAGTTGCGATGTTTTGAGAGGTTTTGTTGCACTAAAAGTTGTGAGAAGAATTATAAATTTTAAAGCAGATGGTTTTTTTTTCCAGTTTACTGCAGTGATATTTTATATAACAATACGAGAAAAGCACAGGATTGTCAAAAATTTCCTATTACAGTGTTTTGTACATTAAGCAGAAACTTCTGCTATACAGAAAAACTCTTGTGCAACAGTAAATACAGACTTTAACACAATATCCATTACAATAGCTAAACTGATTTGGAAATTCTTGGCAGTACCTTCATTTGAATACTTCCTATGGTGTTGTGTTGTTCTTAGGACATATTATGGTGTGACACGGTTCCACCGGTTTCCGGTTCGCCGCCACCCAGAGTATAAGAGGGCTATGTGGAAGAGGGATGGTCTCTTTGACCTCACCTTTGCCTAACGGGAGTGCCTGTACTGTGCAGTGAGTCCATAATAAAGTCGTGTTCTGTTATACCGCCCGCCTCGTCATTGGTTTTTGTTTGCCGACATAACATTTGGCGATGAGGATAAAAGCATGGACGCAGAAGTTGCTAACATTCGGCTATTTTTGAAGGTTTCCGGTGAGCCGCTGGTCCCTTGGGTGAGGTGGTTCACCGTATTCCAGAAATATTTAGTAGCATCGAACCTCGGTGAACTGGAGAAGTTACGAGCACGAGCAGTGTTAGTTCACAATTTAGGTATGGAGGGACAGCACATCCTTAGTACCTTGGATGACAGCGATAGTTTTGGAGACGTGGTTGAGCTAATGGTGCATCATTTTTATGCCCCTGAGAACGTCATCGTCCAGAGGATTCAATTTCGGCAGTGCCGACAGTGGACCAACGAGTCAGTACAACGGTATGTTGCGGATCTGTCAGCTGGCCGGAGACTGCCAGTTTGGAGCACTGGAGGAAGAGATGGTCCGCGACCAGTTGGTGGAGCACACGTTTTGCTCGACGGCACGGTCGAGTCTCCTTACGCACTCTGGCGAAATGACATTAGCCATGGCTCTTGAGATAGCTCAGCAGTGTGAAGCAGTGGACAAACTATCATGTGACCTCAGTGAGAGAGCTACACTCTGCCAATTTGAATCACAGTCAACGGCGTAGGCTGTGGACCCAGACAGCGAGGATAGCATGAAAGATAAGGAGGAGTACACCACTGCTGTGAAGATAAGGTCCATCCCAGGATCGCCCAGGTGTTAGGGTTATGGGTCCACCAAGCACCGTTATAAGGCTAGAGAGTGTCCGGCAAGAGGAAAACGCTGTGGCAAGTGCGGACTTCTGCATCATTTTGCCAGGACCTGTAAGAGGTTCGAGTGAGGGGAGCGACGATACAAAGTGGATTCCCCCACTACAACTCCCACGATCATCCACACCATCTCCCCGAGCACCAATGGTCATACGTACTGTGTGTTGAAATTGGACAGGGTGGAGGTGCCACTACTGACTGACACGGGCACGGTGAGGTCCGTGTTGAATTGGCCCACCTTGAGGAGTTTCTTCCCATATTACCGAATAAGAGGTCATTCAGTGCTGCTGTGTGGGTATGGTGGAAAGAGGTTGGCCACAGTGGGGTCAGTAGAACTGACGGCTTGGTACAAGTCGGCAGAGGTGTCCAACCTGAAATTCGTGGTGACCGCCAGTGGTGAGAATATTATAGGTTGTGACCTTTTTTATGGACTGGGCTTCACTATCACCAGCGGTGTTGGAGAGGAGTGGTCGGGCCGTGGTTTGTGGGACCGAACGGTTCTGCGAGTGGTGGATGATGCTGTATAGGATGAACCTTGGCCTAGTATTGTGGAAGATGAGCAGGACCAACCCCACTCAGGACCATCGCGGGAGGGTTCCGGTGCCAGAACCCAAGTAACCCTAGCTGAGGGAATTGGGCAGCACGGTGGGACGCCCGTGATGGCGGGTGGAGCCGAATGGATGGCCCATTCTGCTTCTGGAGTTCGGCTGGGAGATACCGAGGAGCAAGGGGTCACAACGGCTTCGCCAGCGAAGAAAATGAAAGCGAGCGGGGCAGGACCGGCTGGCACGGTAAAATGACATGCCACACAGGGACACTGGAAGCCAAGTCGGGCTCCTCTGGGGGTTGCTGATGTGGTCTGACCCAGAGAGGAGGCCGGGTCGAGAGGGGTGCTGGGCAAACGTAAACAACAAGACGACCAGGGGCAGCTGCAGGTGGTGGCTGTTTGGGAGGATGGCTACCTTTAACTATCTGATGGCTCGTGGCAATATCCCAACTAGCTGTGGCGCGCCAAACATGAGAAGGAGGTGTTTGGGCTGTGGAGCGGGCCATCCCTGGGCGCGAAGAGACGAAGGCACACTGGAGGGGAACCCTCTGATGGTTTTCCGGGGGGGGTGGTTCCTCTACTGGTGCAGACTGATGTTTGGGGTGATGTGTTTATTGCATGATGTTGGAATGGGGGATAACCTGCTTGTATATGTGTTCTGTTAAGGGGATTGTTTATGTTAGGAACAGAGCACTTTTTGTTACTGGACTATATTTTAGCAGAGACGGCAAAATAATCCGCCTGGCCGTGTGGGGGTGGAATGGAAGTCCACCTGTTCGCCCCTAGCTTTAGTTGTTTGTGTGCATGGTTAGGCCTTTGACTTTCTGTTTAAGTTAGTGCATGTTTTGGGTTCCAAATTTGGGAGGGTTCTAATTGTGTGTGTGTGTTCTGGACCATTTTGAAGCGGCGGGGGGTGGGGGGGGGTGTTGTGTTGTTCTTAGGACATATTATGGTGTGACACGGGTGGTGGCTCCACCTTTCCTGTTCCGCCGCCACCTGTAGTATAAGAGGGCTGTGCAGAAGACGGATGGTCTCTTTGACCTCACCTCTGCCTGAAGGGAGCGTCTGTACTGTGCAGTGAGTCCATAATAAAGTCGTGTTCTGTTATACCTCCAGCCTCATCATTGGTTCTCATTTGCTGACATAACATATGGTTCCCAACCACTCGGTACCAAGTGAAGAGGAAAAAATAATTACCTCTGCCAAGGAGGTAATGTTTTTACCGGGGCCTGTCTGTCTGTCTGTCTGTCTGTTACCAACATAACTCAAAAAGTTATGAACGGATTTTCAGAATCAGAATCAGAATCAGAATAAACTTTATTGCCAAGCATGTAAAAAACACACGAGGAACTTGACTTGACATTGGTGCGCATGCGCGCGACACAACGACACGGCAGCCATAATAGGCGGTCAATTAAAACAGGTAAAAATGTGGAAAATAAAAGTTATAAACACTAGAAAATCCAGAGAAAAATAAAAATTAAACATTTTGATGAAATTTTCAGGAAAGGTGTGTAATGGCACGGGGAACAGATGATTACATTTTGGTGATGATCTGAGAGTGCATACCTCGACCAAGGGCTTTGTTTGTATTTGTGCAGCAGGATTACACAAAAACTACTGGATGGATTTGGATGAAATTTTCACCAGAGGTGGTTCTTGGGCTAGAGAGGAACCCATTATATTTTGGTGATGATCTGAGAATGCATACCTCAGCCAAGGCTCTTATCTTCTCACAGTGTGTTAGCAACAATACTCCAAAACTGATGGACAGACTTTGATGCCATTTTCACCACAAGTGGCTATAGGCCTACACACAAACCCATTACATTTTGGAGGTGATCCATGACAAACGGAAGGAGTCTTGGCAGAAGTATGCGCTCTATGAGTGCTTTTCTAGTTTATTCTGTTACTCAGTGTTGTCTATTGGAGTCTGTGTTTTTCTGAAAAAAAAAATGCAGACAATATTCTTTCTCTTTCCATGCCTATCTCCTACCTGTGTATCTGCTGCGCATCTTGACACACACACTTGTCTCTTCAGACACACATCTTTCATTTACAGCCGGGGGGGGGGGGGGGGGTGTCTGTGTCCAGACCGGAGATTCACAGCTTTAAAGCTCATTGACAAGATGTAGTAATGATTTTATCTCTAAAATCAAATGTTCAGACACTGGCTGTAGTGTTAGATTTGCTCGTTTTGTTTGTCCCCGTGACCCAAAAAGGATTAAGCGGAAGAAGATGGATGGATGGATGGATGTTTGTGGTTTTATGGCGTCTGTCCTCACGTGCGCTCCCACGACGGCGTGCTTTTAGAGCCGGCGGATGTTTTTCGACACAAACCCAGCATTTTGTACACACAGTCAGGACAGAGATGTGGTGAGATGTCCACCGGCAGGCTGGGGGAGACAGATGAAGGGATGGTGCTGGAAATCCCGCGGGTGAGTGGTTTTTTAAAATCACAGTTTTTGCTGATGTGTTAATACTCACTTTAACACGGAAGTGAACGCGGTGCAGTGACGCATTTGATTGCTTAGACTGAGCATTTGAGCGCCACTCAAAGACAAATTTGATTAGTGAAATTAGTGAAAGTTGATGAGGATTGGCCAAAATTGTGGGAAAATTGCAGTGATTGGACAAAGTTACAAGGTCGCGCAATAGTTGTGCTGGTTGGCTGATTTCCCGTGAATTGACGCAATCGCAACATCATGAAATCCTGGAGGGACTGGCGAGTGCTCACAACCATGACAGTGCCCCCCCCCCCCCAAGGAACGCCTTCTGGTGGTCCCTTGGGCTTGTCGGGATGGGCTTGATGGTAGGCCCGGAGCATAGCCTTGTCCAAGACGTGTGATCTGGGGATCCAAGAATGCTCCTCCAGGCCGTAGCTCTTCCAATGGACCAAGTATTGGAGACCCCGGCCCCGACGGCAAACATCCAGGATGCGCTGCATGGTGTAAGCAGCCTGGCCATCGATCATCTGGGGAGGAGGAGGAGGCTTCGGGGGGGGGGGGGAAGAGAGAGAGGGGGCTGACCGAGAGGGGCTTGATGTGGGAGACGTAGAAGGTTGGGTTCACCCGTAGGGTCTGTGGAAGCTGCAACTGGACCGTGATGTCGTTGACCACTCCAGAGATGGTATAGGACCCCAGGAAGCGGGGAGAGAGTTTCTTTGAATCCGTCTTCAGTGGAATCTGGTCCGCTGCCAGCCACACCTGCTGCCCGACAGTGTACTTCGGTGCGAGGACCTGCTTCCTGTCCGCCATCTGGCGGTTGCATTCAGAGGAATGGGCAAGGGCGGCCCGGGTAGACCTCCAAATGCGTCGGCAGCGTCGAGCATGGGCCCCTACGGACGGCACCGCAACCTCCCTCTTGGCCATAGGAAGTAGAGGCAGGGTGTACCCCAACGAGGCTTCAAAGGGGGTAAGCCCCGTAGCTGCAGAGATGGCAGAATTCATAGAATACTCCACCCAGGTCAGATGGGAATTCCACGAGGAGGGATTTTTGGCCACTATGCACCACAGGATGGCCTCCAAGGACTGGTTGGCGCGCTCGGCCTGCCCGTTGGATTGAGGGTGATGACCGGAGGAGAGGCTGAGAATGGTCCCAAGCGTCTGGCAGAAAGCCTTCCACACCTGAGACGTGAAATGGGAACCCCAGTCAGACACGATGTCCAGAGGAATGCCATGGAGACGGATGATGTGGGTAGTAAGAAGGTCCACAGTCTCCATGGCCGAGGGGAGTTTGGGAAGGGCGATAAGGTGAACCGCTTTCAAGAAGTGGTCACCAATCGTGAGAATGACTGACTACCTGAGGGAGAGAGGAAGACACGTTATAAAGTCTACAGCGATGTGGGACCAAGGATGACCAGGAATGGGTAGGGGATGAAGGAGTCCAGCGGGGGGGAGGAGTCGGACTTGCCCTGAATACAGATATGGCCTGCACATACTCATGCATGTCCCGCCACAGCGTGGGCCACCAGAACACCCGCTGAATCAGGTTGGCAGTGCGGGTGACCCCAGGATGGCAGGCAAAGCGGCTGGTGTGGCCCCAGAGGATTACGTCACTGCGGAGACCTGGAGGGATGTACAGGTGGTTCCGGGGGCACCCCGCTGGTACAGGCTCCTGAGTCTGGGCCTGGTGGACTCTCCACTCTATATCCCAGGTAAGGGCTCCAAGGACGCATGAGGAGGGGAGAATAGGCTGAGTGTGGGATGGGGGCACTACCTGCTCGGAATCAAACTGGTGCGATAGCGCATCCAGTTTGGTATTCCGAGAACCAAGCCGGTACGTGATAGTAAAGTTAAACCTCTGAAAAAATAGGGTCCAATGAGCCTACCTGGAGTTAAGTTGGCGGGCCGACCACAAGTACTTCAAGTTCTTGTAATTGGTCCACATGACTAAGGGGTGAATAGCCCTCTCTAGCCAATGTCTCCACTCCTCCAATGCCAACTTAATTGCGAGAAACTCTCTGTCCCCTACACGCATGGGTGGAGCTTCTGGTCGGAGAGCAAGCACTGTGAGAGGACATCGCCTACCCCCGAATCAGAAGCATCCACTTCGAGGACAAACTGGAGCTGTGTCTCGACCTGAGCCAAGATAGGTGTTTCCGAGAACAGGCCCTTTAATTTAATAAAGGCCTGTTCAGCTGCCTCGGTCCAACATAATGGGACCTTAACAGAGGTCAGCTGTGTAAGAGACAATGCAATCCCACTATAGTTCCGGATGAACAGGCGATAAAAGTTCGCAAAGCGCTGAAGCTCCCTACGGGAGTGGGGAGTTGGCCAATTAAGCGCTGCCTTTACCTTGGACGGGTCAGCAATCAGTCTCCCCTCAGCCACTATGAAGCCCAAGAAGGGGGTAGATGTAGTGGAGATCTCACACTTCTCGGCCTTGATGTAGAGCTGGTTCTCCAAGAGCTGCTGTAAAATGGCTCTTACATGGACCTCATGTTCCTCTGGCGAGCGGGAGAAAATTAGAATATCATCCAAATAGACAAATACGAACTGATTCAGCATATCGCAGAGGACGTCATTAATGAGCCGCTGGAAGATGGCAGGGGCATTAGTAAGCCCGAAGGGCATAACCAAATATTCAAACTGCCCTAGGTGTGTTTTAAACGCCATCTTCCACTCATCCCCCTCGCAAATGCGGATAAGATGGTACGTATTATGTAAGTCTAATTTGGTGAACACCCATGAGCGCTGAAGGAGCTCAGACACGGAATTGATCAAGGGCAGAGGGTATTTGTCCTTAATGGTAATTGTGTTCAGCTCCTGGTAGTTGATACACGGGTGCAATGAGCCATCCTTCTTACCAACGAAGAAGAACCCGTCTCCGAGTGGAGCCGAGGACAGCCAAATCAGGCCAGCATCCAGTGAGTCTTTTATGTATCTTTCCGTGGCCTCCCTCTCCGGGCCAGAAATGTAATAGAGTCTTCTGGACGGCAGCTTTGCCCCCGGAGTGAGGTCCACAGCACAGTCGTAAGAGCGATGAGGCGGAAGCGACAACGCTCTTGACTTGCTGAAAACCCCTCCCAAATCGTGATAAGCCTGGGGAACGAGACTGAGGTCCAGCGGCTCGGCCGGAGGGGAGGGGACAGGGATAGACGGCGAGCGCTCAGCAGAACATAAACAGTGAGCCAAACAAAATGGACTCTAGTAGGTTACGGAGTTTTGCCCCCAGTTTATCATGGGGTTGTGCCTCCAGAGCCACGGATAACCCAGAAACATCGGGGAAGATGAATTAGGGAGAATCAGGAACGAAAGCTCTTCCCGATGGTTGCTGGAAAGAAGGATGGCCATAGGCGCTGTGCGTTAGCAGACTACCACCACCTCGCGACCGGAAATGGTAGTGATCTTAAGGTTACTGGGCATGGAATTCCCATGTCCCGTGAATTTCCATGTCCTGGAATTCCCATGTCCCATGGGAATTCCCATGTCCCGCACAAGCCGGGATGAGATGAAATTCTCCTCTGCCCCCGAATCCACAAGCGCCATAGTCCTCTTGACCCCCGGAAATTGCACGAGGGCCGGAATAGAGAAATTGCCGGGGGGAGTAAGCTGAGTCCCGCCCACCAGACCCCCCCCCCCACCCCCCCGTGGTTAATGACAGGCCGGATCTTTTTGGCTGCAGGTGGCAGTCGTTCAGACTGTGCTTCCACCGGCGCTCCTCATCGGTCAATTGGAACCGACTGAGCTCCATCGGCTCAGGAGGGAGGCCAGTGCCACCCAAGTTCCAAGGTTGTCATAGCCAGGAGCGGCACTGGGGTTAAGCTCCCAGTGCTCATAAAATGCTCCTTACGGCGTGCGTCTCGAAAAGCCTCTGACAACTAAGTCCAACTCCTAGCCGGCCCGTGTGGTTTAGTCTCTAAGCCCAGCGGAACTGCTTTTACTAATAGGAGAAGGGGCGAGGGCGGATCTCTGGCGCCTTAAAACCAGATGCTTCGGGTAGATGGTGGCTTGTCAACCTGGGAAGGTAGCCCATCTAGGGGAAGGTAAACCCTGATTTCAAACCTCCGCTGCCTTGCGGCACACCCGGTCACGGGAAAGGCTTCGGGAGTCAACCCTGAGGAAAAATCCGGAGTCGGAGCCCCTAAGGCAGTTCTCTGTTGTGCTCAACATCGTTCTGGCAGCTCCTGCGACGGCGCTGGTACCAAACTATAGCAGCCCTGCTGTTCCTTTGGATTCATCAGTGACGTGGAGAGGGGGGACATGCTGCATGGGTAACATCTTGTCCTCCATATCTTCCTGCCCAGGCTTGAATCCTACCAATGCCCAACGCTGGAAGGTAGAACACCGGTGCGCATCGGCCTGTTCCAGCAGAGTAGACGTTTAGGATTCTCTTCCATGGTCATCATAGACCGACGGAGGCCACCGCCACAGGTGTCTCCAGCACCACGCATGCTCTCCTGCCACATCTCACCATTCCCTCAGCTTCCTATCTCCACTCAGTCAGGCACCACCAGTTCATTCTCCACACCCTACTTGTTCCTCTATTCTCCGCTGGGGCCCTGCCGGTTCTTCCTGGATTCCCAAGTAAGTGGCAGTCTGGCTCGCCCATTTCCCCTCACTCTGTTCCTCCGCTCACAGCTCTCATCTTCTCTCCACAGGGTGGTTCCTCTGGCGAGTCACTGTTTCCTCAGCTGTGTGTTTGTTTTGCAATTTATTAAACTTTCAAACATGCCCCTTTCTGTGGTTACTTTTCCTGTGCTGTTGCATTGTGCACGTGAGCTGTCAGCATAATTAACCATGATACTTTTTTATAAAAAGGCATAGACTGCAAGGTGATATTCTCAGGTGTGCAGACTTAAACAGGTGAGGTTAAATGCACTGAAGCCCTGAGCAGAAGTCGTGCCAACAAGAAGCAGAGATGGCAGACATGGCAGAAATAATCGCAATTAGTCAACAAATCAGAAAAACAGTCGTTAAATTGGTCAACTACCAAAAATAGTCATTAGTTGTAGCCCTAATGTCAGTGCTAATGTTAGCATTGACACTAATATTAGCATGCTTTCGTATTTGTGTTGTGGCTTTTGTGAGCTTACCCAGTCGCAGGGGGAAGCACAAAACCAGTGTACTCCTTGTGCTGGTCCCAAGCCCGGGTAAATGTAGATGGCCGTGTCAGGAAGGGCATCCAGTGTAAAATCTTTGCCAAATCAAATATGCAGGCCCATGATCCGCTGTAGTGACCCTGAATAGGGAGCAACCAAAAGGTGTGTGTGTGTGTGTGTGTGTGTGTGCATGCGACGTGTGTGCACGTGACTTTTGTATTTGTGTTGCGACTTTTGCATTCTTGTTATGGCCTTTGCATTTTGGTGAGCTCTCTGGGCCACCGTACATACAGTATATGGTCATGAGCCCTTGTTTCTATAGGGCAAAAAGGTGTTCAGATAATGCATGGAAATCCTTGTTAATTATGAACTCAGAACAATGTATTGAAATTTAAAAAGATAATCACCTAGGCCTCAGAATGGTTTGTTCCTTTGTCTACGAATAATGGAAGACCCACAATTATCTGCTATGATTTAATCATAATGATTTCCTCCATTTATCCTGTATACTGTACATTAGGGAACAATTCACAAACTCCTCTGGAGAGCATTTTCTGCATTTAAAAAATGTGTAGATTGCATGCCAAATATTATTCCAGTATACCACTTTCAAGCCGGTGTGTGCAGTTACTTTTCATCCAGTATACCGTGTATTAAATCACAGGACTGCACGACCGCTGGAAAACTCATATCTGATGTTTTCTAAACAAATCTGATTGATTTTTGGATTTCCCATGGGCCACTCTGACCGACTGTGCCAACGCATTTTAAAAAAAAAATATGTATGAAAATGCTTCTGGATATTGGCAGAACTCACAGGCTTAGTCTCGTGGTGGACTGTATGTTGGATAATTTGTAGTTTGAGTTTGAAAACAGTCACAGGATGTCAGCGTTAATAGCCTTCATCATAAGGGAACCATAACTGACAGAAATACTCACATTAGCACCAGTACAGCAAAGCCGCACATGACGGCATTTGCTGTAAACCTCTGGCATGTGCTGGGCGTGTTTGATCACATGATGTGTACGTGTGCATGTTTGCATTCATGTGTTGTGAGGCATGTCTCTGTGACGCACACTGATCCTATTAGATCTGCCTCTCTCCCACCTCTATATTTACCTCAGCCCTCTCTCTGAGATTAACTCGGGTACTTTCTGCTGGTGCAGATCACTCAGCTTGTCTCTGCAGCGTGACCCAGGCTCCACCAGAATTAGTCACAAACTTATTGACTTTCTTAATTTAATTTTCAACACTTTGCATCTTGTTTAAAAAGAAACATGGCTGAGAATAATCAGCTTTACCCTCTCCTGCTAAATTCACGATACTACGCTCCAACCAGCTGACATACACTGTGAACCAAGGATTAAGAGGCCTTATTTTTTTCTTGAAAAGAAATTCCTTCTCTTTTTTTGCTATTGCATCTTTCTGGGTTTTTTTTTTTTGATGACTTGACATACAGTGTGTGTGTGTGTGTGTGTGTGTGTGTGTGTGTGTGTGTCCTACCTTTCCAATCCAATTTGTCCAATGTCCATGCTTCCATTCCCTCCTCCCTCCTTCACTTTAAGTAATAAGATTTTAAGAGTTTCACGACCTACGCTACACGCACGCACACACGCGCACACACACACACACACACACAGACAGAGGAGCAGCCTCTGCCCCTCTGTTACGGTGCCACCGCACCTCCAGCTCTCTGTAATCTCCCTCAGTGAACACATTACAGAAGGAGCGACGAACAGCCAGTGAAAGGTGTCACTAAAATTAAAAGAAAAAAAAAACTTCACAGGATTAAAAGGAAGAGGGGAAAAATACAATGCCTTGAAAGAAAAGAAGCTCTGGATTTATTTATTTGTTTGTTTGTTTGCTTTCTGGAGTCGAAGAGTTTCAAGGTGAGCTAAATTACTTGTACGTATTAGGCTGCTGTGGCGCGCACAAAGATTGATGGCCTAATAAATTAGCTGCTAACAAAACAAGGCAGTGTTGCTATTATGTATCAGGAGCTATCGATCAGCTTCCAAAAGTAAACCAGGTGACTGTGAAATAACTTTTATAATTGTGGGATTAGGGTTCTGACCTTTTCTGCGAGTCTTGTAATAAATCCCGTTTTTTTTTTTCCCAGGTGAAGTCCAGCGCTGCTAAACTTCAACCGTATTTCTCCTACATTAGTCTTGGGAGTTCCAGTCTAGGAGTGTATAGTCTCAAATAGATCTGGCACTGCTCAAAGCCACAGAGCCAAATCTAATTTGTGAGGTTATCGCTGTCAATTCATAGCCTGCAGCAGCTGTTGCGACAGAAATACTGGCTGGTCGAGACAGATAAAGCATATTTCTTAGCTGTTCCTGACCTGTATTTCTATATCCGAAATTTATTTCTCATGTGGTGCTTTTGTTCTGAGTCATAAGTCTGCTCCTGGAAAACACCATCCTGTCCCACTGGCACTGGCTGAGCTTTAGTGTTGATAAATGGCTGCATTTCACTAGGACAAGGGGGCAGTTCAGAGTACATATATTTAACTAGAAAGCACTCAGCAGAGGTGCAGACCCACACTGACCCTGTAACCTTAACTTCTGATTGCTTGATGTTAACATAAATACGCGTCTACATCTTTGCATGTACCATTCCTGCAAAATGCTTGTTGTCGATATCTTGTGTTGGAATTCAAATAAACAAACACTAGTTGACCACGTGACCTTTTGACCCCAAAATCATAGTCACAGGCTCTGGTCCCAAGGCCAGCCTGTAGGCCAGGTTTGAAGGAATGGTCACCCCTGAATCAAAATGAACAATAATTTAAAATAAATGGATACCTTTTTCCCCTATTTTTAAAAATTTGAAACGGGGACATAGCTAAATAAGGACCTTGAGTGGCATGGTCCCCCTTATAGGGGTCATTGACTGAAAAATTGTGTTTTTGTAGGTTTTAACCTTCTGAAATGCATCTATTGGTCAAGTGATTATCAAAAAAAGGTCAAAACGTTAATTTCTCTTAAAAAAAAAAAACCACACACACCTTTTATCTAATTTTTTTCCCCAAAGAGTAATTTTGATTCTTCTACATTTTCCGCACATCATAAACATAGTAAACCCAGCAGTGTTGCCAGGTATATGATAATTATTGTCTTTATATGAACGTTTTAGGGCCTATATGATCAATAGTTTAAAAAAAGGCCAAATACAGTATACGATAGTTTTGGCATTTCTGTGCACCCCCCCAAAAACGTCATTTTGATTTATGTGAACACCCACACATCACCAGAAACTGATGCCTGCTCACAGCGGATCAGCTCACACCAGGCTGGCTCCTCCTCGCCGCCAAATGTGTCAGTCACATCAGCAGCGCTTAGCTCATGTTTATTTGGGCAGCTGCACTGACACAGTAACAATTAAAAAAAAAAAAAAATCAGCGAACATGAGTTCGGACTCGGAGGAAAAAAGTACTAAAAGAAAAGAGTCACTAAAAGAAAAGTGTCCAGCCTCACAGACATAGACACCGGTAAGAAAACAAAGCAACTCCACCGGTCACAGAAGCTTTATCACCCTGCCTGGAATTAGACCCTACATTTAAGGATGGAAGCAGTGGTTGTACAAAGAGGTGCAGTTCACTCTGTGTTTATGTGTGTGTGTGTGTGTGTGTGTGTGTGTGTGTGTGTGTGTGTGTGTGTGACAATACATACAGCAGTTGTTTAATTCAAATGGCCCCTGCATTTTATTCCTTAGGTTACTGCACTTCCATACATATAGAATAGCTTTAAATGTACTGTCCTAGCCTGTGATTTTTCAAGTTATTTTAGTACATACAATACTTTGGGTCAAAATATAATAACTTTGAAGCGACAGTACCATATTTCTTCATATCCCATCTGGCAATACTGAAACCCAGCCCAGCGCTGTCTTTGATGCCCTCCTAGTGCTCTGTTATTGGCCAGTCTAACTGTCCAGTGTAGCCAGACGTATGATAATTATCGTATTTGTACGACAATTTTGCCCTCTGTACGATGTGTGATTGATGATTTCAAAATTCCCCTGATGTAGGATAATTTCACCCTGTGGCGGTTTGGGAAACCCCCCACAAACAGACTAAGGACAGACAACTCGCTACTCCTGGTTTTTTCCGTTGCATGCTGTGATCTAATCAGCCATTTATGCATTCCACTGCTGTGAGGTTAATGTGCCACCCATGCATTGTGTTCATGCATCCTGTCTGTGTCTCACAAATGCAAATATCTCATGCCTGTTCTGCAGTCCCTTTGATCAGACAAACTGCTGTGAATCTGCTTTGATGTATTGTTTGAGTTGGGTATAAATACTGCACAGGTCCTGTAACACTTCCTCTCACTCACACTTCACCCTCTGCTGCAGGACACAGACTTTGTGTCCCTCCTTCTCTGAGAGCCAGAGGATCCCCATCCAGCCTGCACACACTTGGGCTGGAGAGGGGATCCCGTGACGGCGGTATGATAATAAAATTCTACTTAAAACCTCCAACAACGCCGCTTTATTTCATGCCGCCGCATTGGTGACCCGACGCTGAAATGAACACACTGCCAGCGAACGCAACGCCCGGCGGTGATTCTCCGACGACAAGCGAACGCAGCAGCCTGACTGATCTGCTCTCCCTTCTGCTTCAGGGAGACCTCAACGCGGAGTTTCCAGGCGAAACTCCACGGAGAACATCCACGACCGGGAGAGCTGAGCAATGTTTCATGGTGAGATCTGCACGCCTAGATCGGCACATCCACGCTGGACCGGCCGCGCTCACAGCTCCTCCACTCGAGAGCGCATGTACCTCGTCCTTTCTCCGCGACGGCGACTCCCATGGCCGACGGAGCACACGTGGACCTGAACGCACCATGACCGAGCGAGGGACAAGAGCGTCTACTTTCCTCGCACCGCTCCAACGCACCACGACCGAACGACGCAACAGACAACAGGGATGATCTCCAGCAAGCTCCCTGACCCTGGTTCTCCTCTCCAGCGGCCCAACCACGCACGGGACCCCGGCACACGCACCGGGGAGTCACGGGCATGGCACACCACGCACGGGACACATACGGCTCCACAGACTGCCTTCCTCCTTCGCCGCTGCCCTTCAGGGCTGCTCGCTCACCTGAGGCATGCATGCAGCATGCTCGAAGGATTTGTTAATAGTCTCAGCCACGGCACACATGGGGAATTCAGCGGTTTTGCGATCCCCGAGGACTTTAAGGCTGTGCCCGCACCTAAAGTCAACATGCCAGTCCCTCTGCTCTCATCACAGCCGCCAAGCAGCCTCGTCTTTTCTTCACGGCCGCTATTAATCCTTGCAGGACTTAATCGCGGGAGGATCCAGTGACTAATTTTTCTTCTTGTGGACCTCCGCACGCGCAACGGGACAACCCCTCGACGTCGCGGAGCAGCAAGCAATTTTTTGCGCGGCCCAGACTTCTCATCGTCTCCGGCTGGCTTTTACTACCCCCACGCCCCTCCACCCCTTCCTGCACAGAGCTTTTCCTGGCTCGCTGCCCAAGCTGCACTATCGAGGTCTCGACCACCTGCCGAGCCCTCTGGGGGGGAGCTGTGGCGGTTTGGGAAACCCCCCACAAACAGACTAAGGACAGACAACTCGCTACTCCTGGTTTTATCCGTTGCATGCTGTGATCTAATCAGCCATTTATGCATTCCACTGCTGTGAGGTTAATGTGCCACCCATGCATTGTGTTCATGCATCCTGTCTGTGTCTCACAAATGCAAATATCTCATGCCTGTTCTGCAGTCCCTTTGATCAGACAAACTGCTGTGAATCTGCTTTGATGTATTGTTTGAGTTGGGTATAAATACTGCACAGGTCCTGTAACACTTCCTCTCACTCACACTTCACCCTCTGCTGCAGGACACAGACTTTGTGTCCCTCCTTCTCTGAGAGCCAGAGGATCCCCATCCAGCCTGCACACACTTGGGCTGGAGAGGGGATCCCGTGACGGCGTTATGATAATAAAACTCTACTTAAAACCTCCAACAACGCCGCTTTATTTCATGCCGCCGCACACCCCTTCATTACATGGCTAAGTTAATACATTAGCAAACACAATCAGAATATGGATCCTGCGCATACAAACTACGTTTGTTTTTTACGCATTATCTCACGTGTGCGGGCTGTGTGGAAAAGAAGCCGGAAGACTCGTGTTGCAGTAGCAGAGAGGCAGTCTCAGATTCCACAAGTAAGCAACATCACGAGCAGGTTGAGAAACGAATGGGGAAGGGGGAAGACAGAGCCCAGTTTTACTGGGTGGTTCAAACCTGTTGTTGGCATCAGTACCAAAATTTTCTGTTGCTGTTGCAACGTGCAAATGTCTGCAAAAACGTCACTGAATTCTAGTTTTCAATAAAACTGAAACAGGTTTCTGCTTCAATTATCAGAGGCATTTTAGCAGTAATTTAGGTGGTATGGTGCATATTTAAGGCACATATATGGCATGCTTGTATGGTATGCATTCTCCCCCACATGCTTCCAATAGGCATGACGGTGCAGACCCTACAGATCAAACGTCCATAAGAACAATGCCCCAGCAGGGACCTCGGCTAGGAGGTGGGTGCTGGAGGAAGACGGAGGTGAGAGACAATGTCCCAGCAAGAGCCCCGAGGTGGAGAAGAGGACAGAAGCGCCAGCGAGTCTCGGGGACTGTGGGTTCATGTGTTTACCTAACTCTGTGGGGTGAAGGTGTGAGATACTTGATGTGGGGGTTTTGTATCTCTGGGTTATAAAAGCTGTGGGGAAAGTTGGGTCTGTCTCTTTTTCTGCTGAG
Source organism: Pholidichthys leucotaenia (assembly GCA_020510985.1). Lineage (NCBI taxonomy): Eukaryota > Metazoa > Chordata > Actinopteri > Cichliformes > Pholidichthyidae > Pholidichthys > Pholidichthys leucotaenia. The sequence continues at coordinate 126,462,011 of CM035848.1, forward strand.
AACTTTTATGATAGAAGATGTGACTTCCAATAAAGCTTTCCTGAGAAAATACACTCAGTCTCATTTGTAAGGCATCTTCTACAGTGGATTGATTGTTTATTCCTAATGTATAAACAGAGTACTTCTCATAATATTTATGAGGCAAGACCTTGATATATGATGATTCCACAGAAGGCATACAGAAGTCTGATATTTTGGGCCGTTCAGTACAGACTCATCCTGTACTCCACACAGGCAGAGGTGCTTTTTGTTCAACCGATCTGTTAGATTAAAGTAAAACTGCGTTATAGGCTGTAATGTGCACAATCTGTGATAATGTGTTACTGAAGCAGATGATCCTGAGTCATGTCAGAATGAAAACTGGGTGTGTACAATAATTTTCCTCAAAATATGATAATTTTTAGCTGCTGGTACGATACTTCAACATTTCCCATTTGGCAACACTGTAGCTGTCTGCCACATAGAGAATGGTGAGCTTGTGGAGGACCCATGCTGTAGAGTTCAGTAGTTTTCCTCTCAGACTGAGAGAGCATGGAGATCAAAGGGCTGGGGGGTAAGGGGAATTGTCTGGGAAGAGTGAATGGTGAATGCAGGACCTCAGGTAGCAGGGAGGTGTGAGTTTTGGGATATAAATGGTAAATGGCATTCACTTATATAGCGCTTTTATTCTCATCTCTTGATGACCAAAACGCTTTACAGATCCTGCTATCCACTCATTCACACACACATTCACACACTGATGGCGGCATCAAAAGAGAGAGTCCCTGCTACACGAGTTTAATGTTCTGATTCTGGAAGATGTGAGAGCGAAATAAAGTTCATCTGCTCTGAAAGTTCGGTCTGGTTATTTCATCTCCACACTGGTGACCCCGACGTGATCACTGTGCGGGACGCTCACACGACTCAGCAAGTAGCGAGCCTGCTCCAACAGCCCCCAGCCCACAACAAATACGGGTCTCTCAAAGCCACGCTGACCCAGCGCTACACGCTTTCTGACTGCGAGAGAGCGGAGAGGCTCCTGACGCGCTCCGAGTTGGGAGACGGGGTGGCGGTCGAACGGATGGAGATGTTAGTGTTGATGGGCACGGATGATGGGCATTTTCTATTTGCCCACCTTTTCCTCCGGAACCTACCAACGGCGGCCAGAGCGGTCCTTGTCAGCTCGCTGTTGCTGGCTGCACGTGACTACCGTGCGCTAGCCCAGGAGGCAGATCGGATTATCATCACCACCAGAGCCCTCACAGTGAACACAGCGGCGTCGGAACCCAGCGAGACGGCCAGCGGAAGCGAGGAGCCAGCGATGGTAGCGGCAGCGGGGGCCAGGAAGCGCCAGAGAGACACGCTCTGCTCCTACCACCGCCGTTTTGGAGAGGACGCACGCCGATGCATGCCACCGTGCCAATTCAAGCGTTTGGGAAATGCCAGGACTGGCAGTCGATAGCAGCTGCGACTGCCGGTGAAGAAAGCAAGTTGCTCTACGTGACAGACTCATGCTCAGGGAGACGATTCCTAGTGGACTCCGGTTCCCAAAAGAGCCTCATCCTGCCATCCTATGCCGACTGGCTAGCGGGAACTAGCGGCCTTGAGCTGACGGCCGCAAATGGCTCAGACATTAAGACTTTTGGTGAGAGGACACTGACTGTATCCCTGCACGGCCGTACGTACCAGTGGACATTCGTCATAGCGGCATGCAGTTTCCCAATCTTGGGCGCTGATTTTTTGTGTGCACACGGACTACTAGTCAATGTTACTAACAGACGCCTGATTAATGCAATGTCCTTTGATTCTCTCCCCTGTACAACTCGAGGAGCCGGGCCAACAACGCTAGCCAATGTTACAGCTCCAGGTAGTAAGTTCCACACACTGCTCACCCAGTTCCCAGCATTCACGGTCCCGACGTTTTCGGCAGCCATCACCAAACACGGGGTGGAGCACTTTATTACCACCACCGGGCCGCCCGCTTTTGCACAACCTCGGCACCTGGACACAGCTAAACTGGCCATAGTGCGCAAGGAGTTTGCCAACTTGGAAAGGCTGGCCGTCATCAGACGATCAAACAGCCCATGGGCATCTCCACTACATATGGTCCCTAAGGCCGAGGGATCGTGGCCACCTTGCAGAAATTTCCGCAGATTAAACAACGCCACAGCGCACGACCGCTAGCCGATCCCCCATATTCAGGATTTTTCCGTTCACCTCGCTGGGGCATGTATTTTTTCTAAGATAGACCTGGTCCGTGGTTACCACCGGGTCCCGGTGCGTGCGGAGGACATACCTAAAATGGCAGTAATAACCCCATTTGGTCTGTTTGAGATTTTACACATGCCTTTCGGGTTAAAAGGCGCGGCACAGACATTCCAACGAATGATGGATGCGGTGTTGCACGATCTGCTGTTTGTGTTGGTCTACCTGAATGACATCCTGGTGGCCAGCGCGTCCGAGGACAAACACGTAGCCCACCTCAGGACGGTTTTCCGGAGGTTGGAGGAGCACGGGTTAATAATCAACCCGGCAAAATGCCAGTTCGGCGTGATGGGGATCGATTTTTTGGGACGCCGCATCTCACCGAAGGGAGCGATACCCTTGCCGGACAAGGTGCATGCAGTGGCAAATTTTCCCCGGCCTCAGAAGGTCAGGGTGCTGCAGGAGTTTTTGGGGATGGTGAACTTCTCCAATCGTTTCCTCCCCCGCGCAGCCCAGCTCATGCAGCCATTGTACGCCGCGTTTAAGAAACGGAAGCCTGCAGACAGAGTTGACTGGATTCCTGAGCAGGAGCAAGCATTTTCCAAGGTTAAAACAGCTCTGGCGAACGCTGCACTGCTGGCGCACTAAGACCCGGCGGCTTAGATTACGCTCACTACAGACGCATCAGACGTGGCCATAGGGGCCGTCGTGCAGCAGTGTGTCGCCAGTTCTTGGCAGCCACTTGCCTTTTTTAGCAGGTCTTTGCGCGACAATGAGCGTAAATACAGCGCATTCGACAGGGAGCTGCTGGCTCTCCACCTGGCCATATGCCACTTCCAGTTCTGGCTGGAAGGGTGCGCCTTCACTGCGTTCGTGGACCATAAGCCGCTAATGTACGCGATGGCCAAGGTTTCGGAACCATGGTCGGGCCGGCAGCAGAGACAGCTGGCCGCAATCTCGGAGTTTACGACCGACATTCGTCATGTGGCCGGTAAACTCAACGTGGTGGCTGACTGTCTCTCGCGTGCCTTAGTAGCCCCAGTCTATGTAGGGATAGATTACACGGCCATGACCGCAGAGCAGATTGGTGATGCCGACGTTTGCGCGCTCCAGTCTGGACCAACAGGGTTAAGGCTGGAGAGCAGAGTTATGCAAGACAGGGGCCCCCACCTAATCTGTGATGTCTCCACGGGCCGCCCGCACCTGGTGGTACCACGCGGTTGGTGACGCCGCGTTTTTGAGTCGGTGCACTCCCTGGCGCGCCCAGGCGTACGCGCATCAGTCAAAATGTTGGCAGCAAAATTTGTCTGGCCGAGCCTGCGCAAACAGTTGAAAGAGTGGGCTGCAGACTGTGTAGCGTGCCAACAAGCCAAAGTGCACAGGAACACAAAGGCCCCCCTTGAGCCGTTCCATATCCTGGCTAAGAGGTTCGACCACGTTCACATGGACCTCTTTGGCCCCCTCCCGCCATCGCAGGGGTTCACGCACCTCCTGACAGTGGTGGACCGCACCATGCGATGGCCCGAAGCAGTCCCACTAGCTTCCACCGCGTCCGCAGACGTGGCACTCGCCTTTTTAACAACATGGGTGGCACGTTTTGGCACCCCTTCGGACATCACATCCGATCGGGGCCTGCAGTTTGTTTCCGACCTCTGGTCCATGATGGCCCGGAGCCTGGGCGTCTCAATTCATCGCACGACCGCGTACAACCCACAGGCCAATGGGTTATGCGAGCGTTTCCATAGGTCACTGAAAGCAGCACTCAGGACTTTGCTTACGGATGCAAATTGGGTGGACCAGTTGCTGTGGGTTCTATTGGGGTTGCGTTCCACACCAAAGGAGGATTTAGTGGCTTCTCCAGCAGAGCTGGTTTTTACGCAGCCCCTGCGGCTCCCCGGAGAGTTTTTACCAGATGACCCCACGCCGAACACTCATCCGTCCCCACGTTCGCTGCATGGCGCAGACACACGGACGCTCCCTGGCTCGGCCCACCACTGTTTTCCCCTCACGTTTGTGCCAAAAACCTTGAAGGACACGGCGTTCGTGTTTGTCAGGCACGATGCCCGCCGGACCCCATTGCGCCCACCCTACGATGGCCCGTTCAGAGTGCTGGAAACCGGGGACAAACATTTTGTGTTAGACCTGGGGGGTTGCTGGGAGAGAATCTGTATAGACAGGCTTAAGCCTGCCTTTGTTGTGGCAGATGAGCAGCTGGTGTTGGCTCGAGCTCCTCAGCGAGGAAGACCCCCACTGAGAACTCCCCAGGTAAATGATTCATCACAGCAGTCACACGAGCGTGCTGAATGTTCCCCCCCCATTGTCCCCCACAGACGGACACACCCCCAGGAACCCCCCACCGGCACAGCAGCGTCGCAGAGCCGAAGACCCCCCGTTACAGCAGCTATGGGCGGAGGCTGAAGCTGCGAGGACGGGAGAGTTAACACCCAGTCTGAGACTCTGGGGGGGCGGTGTGGGGGACCCATGCTGTAGAGTTCAGTAGTTTTCCTCTCAGACTGAGAGCATGGAGATCAAAGGGCTGGGGGGTAAGGGGAATTGTCTGGGGAGAGTGAATGGTGAATGCAGGACCTCAGGTAGCAGGGAGGTGTGAGTTTTGGGATATAAAGGATAAGGATAAGGACCTGTACTTACAGTATATAGTGCTATAAAAGAGAAAGTCCCTGCTACACGAGTTTAATGTTCTGATTCTGGAAGATGTGAGAGTGAAATAAAGTTCATCTGCTTGGAAAGTTTGGTCTGGTTATTTCATCTCCACAAGCTAACTGTTACTAGGAAGTTAGCTAACCAAGCACGGTTTATATTGTTACTTTCTTTAGATTTCAGTCACACCAATAGACATTCATGTTTCCACCTGTTTCACTAATTCACAATAATATATTTTGCATTATTCTAGTTTATTTTATTATACTTTTGCTGTGAGGCTACATTGAAGCATTAGCTTGGCTGGGCGGTCAAACAGGTCTCCTGACATAAGTTCAGTTCACAAAACAGTTCGCCGAACATAGTTTGCAAAGCGAACTAACCTAAATGAATGGGTAGCCCTCGGCAAACGGTTTTTCTGTTCAGCTTGTGCATTCTGTAGTTGTGTAGATCTATGGTCCTCTGTCAGCCGGTTAGAGGATACGGTAACTATGGCATAGACTGTAGCCTACTTCAACTTCATATTACCTAAGAATTCTCTGTTATACCCCCACCAAAAACAATATTTTACGTGTGGTATTGTTTTACTTACAAACTGACATAACCTCTACTCTTAAATTGATGGAATTGCCCCCAAAACGAAAAGAAAAGAAAAGGAAAGCATATCGTAAACTATCTTGCCTAGACGCCATCTTTGTTTGCTATGTGAGTCACCTCCCCAATGAGAAAACGGTTTGCGGCGACTGTGTCGTTCAGTTACGGGAAATAACGAATAATTCCAAACAGTTGCAAACGGTTTTGTCAACGGAACGCAGGGCTGGTGTTAGCTTAACTGTCAATCAAGCCAGTTTTAGTCACTCTTTTTTTTATAAATTCTATTCAGCCCCCACTGGAATCCTTATTCATCTACCAATATTTGACTATATACATCCACTCTTAACCATTATTTTTGCAAGTATTTATTTTTGCTAGGCAGCTGCTAGCTTTAGGCCACCATTCACTCAGTCGCTAATGCTTCAGTGCTTATTGTACTCCAGGGACTGGTCATGACATGGTTTGTTGATCCAGAGAGCAGACAAGGACTCAAAAAGTAGATACAATTATCTTTTATTGTGAGTGGTGTATGTGCGTGCGTGCATGTGTGTGAAAGTGTAGCAGCCGGGGGCGAGCAGAGCACTGTGCAACCTGGCAACCCTAAGGACAAACAGAGACAGGGGGAGTTAGTGACGGACCCCGGAGGGGATGTACAGAATTGTCCAGTGCTTACTGTTTGTGAAGATGGTGTTATGTTCAGGTTCAGCTCAGTGGCTCCGGCCAGGAAGACAATGCCCGCAGTCCCGGTTGCAGCTGGAGGTGGTTGGAGAGTCTGAGGAAGTGTGGTGCAGCTCGGTCTGCCGCCAGGAGGGAGGGTGGTCCGCCGCCACAGATCTCCACCTGTGCACAGGGGAACGAGTGAAGATGAGGGTGAATTGAGCGAGGACTTACTTTGAGCTGTGGTGTAGATCCTCCCTGTTGTCGGCTGGCAGGAGGCTGGGTACGAAGACGAAGGTAGGCTGTGGCAAGGAAACTCAGGAACGAAGATGAAGGCGAGTGCAGGTCTCATAAGGAATGAAGACAGACGACTCCGCGCTGATCTGAGGGCAGCACGGTCTAAATAGTCCTGGCCGTGATGGGGAGCAGGTGTGCGCGCAGCTGAGGATGATAGGCAGCCAGAGCGAACCATCACAGTTCTCCCCCCCCCCAACGAGACGCCTCTCGACGGTCGACCCAGCCTACCTGGGTGCGTCCGGTGGAAGTCCCTGATGAGTTGATTGTCCAACACAAAGGAGGAATGCACCCAGGACCTCCATTCCAGGGTATAACCCTCCCAGTCCACCAGGTACTGCAGACCGCGACCCTGGCAGCGGACGTCCAGGATGGCATTGACCCTCCACGCCGGGTCGACGTCGATCACCACTGGCGGAGGTGGAGCCCTGGGAGGGGGACACAGAGGGCTGTAACAGAAGGGTTTGACCTGCGAGACATGGAAGGATGGACAGATGCGGAAGGAGGGGGGGAGAGCTAGGCGCACAGACACAGGGTTAATAATGCAGGTTATGGTGAAAGGCACAATGAACCGCTGAGACATCTTTCTCACCTCTGCCTTCAAGTTAATATGCTTGGTAGACAGCCATACCTGCTGACCCACCCAGTAGGGAGGGGCCGGCGTCCTGCAACGATTAGCGGTCGTGGAGTTGTGCTCTGCCGTGCGTCATAGTGGGGTCTGAGTCACTCTCCACAGCTGGCAGCAGCGCCTCAGGTGAGCTCGGACGGAGGGAATGGCGATGTCCTTGTCCTCTTTGGGGAACAACGGGCCGTTGTAGCCCGGCGAGGCCTCAAACGGGGACATGCCGATCGCTGAAGAGACGGTGGTATTATGAGCATTTTCGATCCATGGGAGATGGGTGTTCCATGATGCCGTGTTGGCAGTGGCGACACACCGCAGCGCAGCCTCCAGCTCCTGGTTCGCCCGCTCACACTGCCCATTACTCTGCGGGTGGTATCCTGAAGACAGGCTCACCGTAGCCCCAAGAGCATAGCAAAATGACCTCCACACCTGGAAAATGAACTGGGGTCCCCGGTCAGAGATGATGTCCAGGGGAATACCATGTAATCTCACCACATGCTGGATGAGAAGGTCCGCCGTCTCCCTCGCCGTAGGCAGCCCCTACAGGGGAACGAAATGGGCGGCCTTAGAAAACCTGTCGATGATGGTAAGAATTACAGTGTGGTGGTTAGAAGCTGGGAGACCGGTAACGAAGTCCAACGCCACATGGGACCAGGGCCTGCCGGGAGTGAGGAGGGGGTGGAGCAGACCAGCCGGAGGAGAAGAGGACGTCTTGCCGGCGGCGCACTGGGGGCAGGCGCGGATGTACTCCCCGACGTCCTTCTGGAGCGAAGGCCACCAAAATGTCCTTTGCAGGAGCACCACCGTGTGAGCCCTCCCAGGGTGACATGAGAACCTGGAAGAATGGGCCCAGTGGATCACCTCGCTCCAAACGGCAGATGGGACAAACAATCTCCCCGCTGGCCCCTCACCCGGGTCCGCCTCGGCCTCCTGCGCTTTCAGAACCTTTTCTTTGATGCCCCATGAGAGGGCGCCCATGACACACGATGGGGGAAGAATAGGATACTCTGACACCTCCGCAGCGTCCGGGACAAACTGTCTGGACAGGGTGTCCAGCTTGGTATTCTTGGACTCGGGGTGGTAGGTGATGGTGAAATCAAAGCTTCCGAAGGACAGGGACCAGCGGGCCTGGCGCACGTTCAGGCGCTTGGCCGTCCTGAGGTACTCCAGATTCTTGTGATCCATCCAGACGACGAACGGCTGGGAGGCCCCCTCCAGCCAGTGGCGCCACTCCTCCAGTGCGAGCTTCACCGCCAGGAGCTCCCTGTCACCAATGTCATAATTTTGCTCCACCGGGGATAGACAACGGGAGAAGAACGCACAGGGCCAAATCCTGCCATCAACCGGGGAGCGCTGAGATAACATGGCTCCAACCCCCGAGTCTGAGGTGTCCACCTCCACCAGGCATTGAAGGGCGGGATCCACCAGAGCCAGAATGGGAGAAGAAGAGAATTTATTGTTGAGCTCAGCAAAGGCCGCAGCCGCCTCCTCCGTCCACCGGAAGGGCACCTTGGAAGAAGTAAGACGGGTCAGGGGAAGAGCAATAATACTATAGTTCTTAATGAAGCAGCGGTAGAAATTGGCAAATCCCAAAAACTGCTGGAGCTGCTTCCTCGAGGAAGGAGTGGGCCAATCTACCACCGCTTTTACCTTGTTGGGATCCAGGATGATTTCTTTGTGGGAAATGATGAAACCAAGGAAAGATGTCTTGGAGGTGTGAAACTCACACTTCTCGGCCTTCACAAAGCTTATTCTCCAGGAGCCGCTGCAATACTCACCTCAAGTGCACCCGATGCTCATCCAAGGACTGTGAAAAAATCAGAATATCATCCAGATATACAAACACAAATGCACCCAAAAAGTCCCTCAGCACATCATTAATAAGGCACTGGAATACAGCGGGGGCGTTGGTCAGTCCAAACGACATTAACAGATACTCAAAATGCCCGCTAGGGGTCCGGAAGCCCATCTTCCATTCGTCATCCTCCCGGATCCGCACCAGACGGTAAGTGTTGTGGAGGTCCAGCTTGGTGAACCAAGAGGCCCCCCGGAGGGAATCAAACACTGTATTAATTAAGGGAAGGGTGTACTTGTCCTTGATGGTGATATTATTTAATTCCTGAAAGTCAATACACGGCCTCAGCGAGCCGTCCTTCTTGCCCACAAAAAACCCCGCCCCCACCGCCAAGGACGACAGCCGGATTATGCCTGAGTTTAATGACTCCTTAATAATAGGCCTCCATGGCCTCTCACTCCGGTGCTGACAGGCTGTACAGTCGACTCGACGGCAGTGGGGCTTCGGCACGGAGATTGATTGCACAGTCGTATGGGCGGTGAGGGGGGAGGGAAAGGGCCTGGGTCTTGCTGAAGGCGGCCCCCAAGTCGTGATACTCCGGAGAGACCTTAGACAAGTTGGGAGTGGGGGTGACGGGGGTACCCAGGGGCAAGGATGGCGAGCAAGCAGCGGACTGCAGGCAGGCACTGAGGCAGAATGAGCTCCTTGACACCACGCTCCCGGAGCGCCAGTCAACAGAGGGGTTATGAAGTCGGAGCCAGGGATATCTGAGGATTACTGGGGAAGAGGAAACCAGCAGCACGAATAACCTCAGCTCCTCCCGATGAGTTTGTTTTTTAAAATAATTCTGTTGAACCACAATTCAAAAGCATTGTCTGATTTTCATTGGCTAATTTTCATAGAATTTTTTATTTAATACCACTTTTGTCAGATTCAAGTTATTTCAGTGACCATTGTGGGTTTTTCTTTCATTAACAGAGGGGTACCAACAATTTTGTCCACATCTGTATTTGTCTTTCAGGTGAAATTTATGGAAAATATAAAAAGTTCACGTTACAGTGATATTATGAAAGTAGGGCATTTAAGTAGAAGCATGCAATGGTGATTTCCACATCTCAAACAATTTATTGAAACAAAAGCCAACAACAGTGGTGAGAAAACCACAGCAAAAAATGTCAATGTCTCAGTAACTTGTCATGTGCCCTTGAGCATCAGTTACAGCTTGACAACAACGTCTCATGCAGTTCACAAGTCGACTTATTGTCTGCTGAGGCATGGCATTCCACTCTTCTTGAAGGGCAGTCCTCAGGTCATTGAAGTTGTGGGGTTACGAGCCTCTACACGGCGACTCAACTGATCCCATAGGTTTTCTATGGGATTCAGGTCTGGAGAAAGTGCAGGCCACTCCATTTGAGATACCCCACCCTCCAGCAGCCGTTCCCTAATGATGCGACCTTGATGAGCTGGAGCATTGTCATCCATGAAGATGAAATTGGGTCTGTGTTGTTCATGCAGGGGCACAATGACTGGATTAATGATGCTATTCAGATAGTATTAGCTTGTCACTGTACCATTCACAAGGTGTAGGGCAGTTCTGTATTGACTAGACACACCTGCCCAGACTGTAACATCACCACCACTAAAGGCTCGCCTGGTGACAACAGTGGCTGATGCATAGCGCTCCCCTTGATGTCTCCAACATCGTTGGTGGCCATCATTTCTGCTTAACATGAATCGACTTTCATCAGAGAACAGCACTGAGGCCCGCTGGTCCCTTGTCCAGCATAAATGCTCCCTGGCCCATGCAAGATGATGACGCCTGTGCCTGCTGGTGTGGTCAGGTACCCTTGCAGGTCATCTAGCATGCAGACCACACTGATGTAAATGGTTTGAATGGTCTGATATGACACTTGGGTGCCTCTCACCTCCCGTAAATGTGCCTGGAGTTGAGTGGCATTCATTAGCCGGTTCTGCAGGGCACTGTTCATAATGAAGTGGTCATCAGCGTGGGATGTGGAAAAAGGATGTCCACTTCTATGCCTTTCTGTATCTCTGTTGCAACCTACTGATGACACACTGTGACACTCTAAGCTCAGTGTTTGAAGCCTAGCAATGGTGAGGTACTGTTGATCAATTGTTAGGTGTCGTCTTGGTCTCTTGATGTCAAAATGTGAACAGCATGATGAAGAGGACTGTTTAAATACCAATTCTAATTGAACCAGAAAATTTATTGGTTGATTCATGGATCGCACATCTGTTGTGAATTTTGCCGTAAAGCACCTTGTTAGAGAACAGCAAGTTATGCAAAAATTACTGAAACATTGAACAGTTGGACATGTGCATTCAAAAGTTTAGAGAAGGTCAAATTAAGTTCACCTGTAAAGATTATAGTGCATTTTAGGGGCATCCTGAATGCAGCATAGTAGGATGTTATTACCATTCCAGGCTAGTAGAGGTCTGTAGTGCACAGGAATAGAGTATGTGCAGAAGTTATGTTCCACTCTGAAGACATGTTGTCATCATAGCAGTCTGTCGTGGGCGACAATGACTGTTTCATTTAGGTCTGATCAGATTCCTCCACACAGCTCTGTCCTTAGCCTTCTGCTGCCAGGAACTCCTGTCTATGTCCAACTTCTTCAAGTTTCTTTTTACAGTGTCTTTAAATCTGAGCCTTGGTCTACCCTGATTGCGTTTGCCCTTGCATAACTGTGAGCAGAGTAACTGCCGAGGGAGACGCTGGTGGTCCATCCTCTCAACATGTCCAAGCCATCTCAGGTTCATCTGTATTAGCATGTCCTCCATTGATGGTAGACCAGCTCGTTTCACCACTTCTATGTTGGTTATCTTGTCTTTCCATGAGATGTTCATTATGGCTCGAAGGTGTCTCATCATGTACGCGTGGAGTTTCTTCACCTGCACTCTGTAGACAGTCCAAGTTTCAGCACCATACAATAGAGTAGCCAGTACTGTCGCTCTGTACATTTTGCATTTCACACGGAGAGACACATGTCGATTGTTCCACAGTCTCTCCCTCAAGTTTCCAAACACAGCGCTCGCTCTTCCCATTCTGAGAGATAGTTCATCCTCCAGCCTAGCATTCTCTGAAACAGTACTCCCTAGGACCTAGGGAGTGCAAGACTTTCAAGTACCTAGGGCCTAGGTACTTGAAAGTCTTGCACTTGTCGCTCTGTACCAATGCTGATCTCTTCTGGTAGTGATGTTGGTAATTGGAACTTTGGTGGATGATAAAAGCACTCTGTCTTCTTGATGTTGATTGGGAGGCTGAATTGGCTAGCTGCTCTTGCAAACTTCTCCACTAAAGATTGCATATCTTCCACGCTGTGTGCAACTAGAGCACTGTCGTCGGCAAAGAGCATTTCTCTTACTATCTTTATTGATGTCTTACTCTTGGCTTTAAACTGTGTCACATTGAACAAGTCTGCTTCTTTCCTTGTTTGAATGTATACTCCTTCTGAAGTGTCTTTGAAGGCCACCTCAAACATGGCTGCCAGATATAGCGAGAAGAGTGTAGGTGCCAGCACACACCCTTGTTTCACCCCGTTGCTTACTGAAAAGTCTTTAGACACTGAACCACTCATTGCCACGTTTGCTTGCATACCTGTATGGAGTGCCTCAATCAGGCTGACAAACTTCTCTGTACAACCATATTTCTTGAGTACATGCCAAAGTCCTTGTCGCGAAACAGTATCGAAGGCTTTACTGAAGTCTATGAAGACTACATAAAGCGGCATGTTCTGTTCAATACACTTTTCTTGAACTTGTTTCAAGCAGAAAATCATGTCCATTGTGCTTCTTCCACTTCTAAAGCCGCACTGGGTTTCCGGTAGTACATTCTGCGAGATGTGTTCACTGAGTCTGTTAAGTAGTACACGTAGCCTCGTGAGAGGCTCGGCTCCTGACACTCCTCCTGCGTAAAAGCGCACGAGGAGCGCACGAGGAGGCTTATGACAGTTGGAGCTGAAGTGTGTGATGTGGTCTTTCACGGCCTGCTGTTTATCTAAACCTGCGACACAACGCGAAGCCATAGCCGTAAAATTAAAACAAGAAACCAGAGAAACTGTGAGCTACAAAGCTGCTGGTATTCCAGTCAACAACACCGGCATCCGTTCTGTCGCTTACATCATGGTGGTGCCGCCCTTCATTCGGTGGGTGGCACCACAGTCCAGTCAGTGGCTGCGGTTTTTTGATGATAACTAGTTTATGCAGGCGCGGTTGTAAATATTATATTGATCATTGACAATGACTTTTGGGTTTACACAACATGCTAAAAAATGTCAAAATTGTGTCATCAGACCTATAAGGATAGAAGATGTTGTAAGTAAAAACGAGGCTTGATGGACTTCCGGTTATGGCTGCCACGTAGGACGGACGTGTCTCGCTCTGCTCTGCTCCTGGAGAAAAAAAATCGGCAAATAACTCTCTCATTTGGGACAGAACGTATCCCAGCATTTGGGCGAGGATATGTCGGCGAAGCCTAAGGCTGGAAAACCAGGAAAAGGAAAAAGCGAGCCGCCGAAACAGTCCAAATTAACGGACTTTCAGGTCTGTGACGCAGCAAACAAGGCTCCATATATGGCGGAGGAGGCTGGCGGCGGTGCGATTTCTGCGGGGAATGGCGCAGATGCGCTGATGGCTGCCATGAGTTCAATGAGAGCGGACTTTTCCTCTAGATTTGATGGGATTATGACAGCGTTGGAAGGAATAAGAAAGGAATTGGGTGACTGTGTAGAACGAACGGCGCAGATGGAGCTCCGTCTCGCTAGTGCTGAAGATGACGTCACCCGTCTTCAATTAAAGGTGCGCACTTTGGAAAAAAAAAATAAATCTCTGGAAGATAATATTTTGGATTTGGAATCTCGGTCGAGACAGAATAATTTGAGGCTGGTGGGTCTTCCAGAGGAATCAGAAGGTCGGGACGTATGTTCCTTTCTGGAAAAGTGGATTCCGGAGGTGCTGGGCAGCGAGGAGTTGCAATCAGCAGTGGTTCTGGAAAAAGCACATCGTATTGGCCCACGGAGAGATAAGGGACCGCCGAGGACCTTAATTATGAAGTTTCTTAGCAACAGAGACAGGATGAAGATCTTCAACGCTGCACGTGCTAAAGGAGAGATTAAACACCAGGACCAGCAGGTGCGGTTCTACCCAGATTTGGCCACAGGAATCCAGCAATTGAGGAAGCAGTTTGATCCCGTACGTAAGGAGCTGCGCAACCTTGGGATTCGTCATGGTGTAATCTATCCTGCGAGACTGCTGACCACGTATGAGGGCAGAACCCACATCTTCAAGACCCCAGAGGAGGCGCAGGAGTTCATCAAGAAGATCAAAGAAGAAGAAGAGACTGGTGGGAGCTAAGCATGAACAAAATATAAGGTAGAATAATTAAGCATTTGCACAGGCATCTGACTGACTTGAAGTAAATAGTAAGTTTACAAAATATAGATTGTATTATATATTAAAAAAACAAAACAAAAACAAAACAAACACAAAAAAAAAAACTATGATGTACAAAGTTGTTAAAAATTTTGGAGTTAAGTTGGAAAACTACAGAGGAGAGTTAATGTTACGTCATTAAAAGCAGTAGAGTTAGGGTGATTGGGAGGATGAAGAAGGAGTGGCTTAGGCTGTTCCCCGTGGGTGTGGAACGGTCGATGGCTATATCGGGAGACAGAATTTTTCTTTTGATTTTGGGGGGTTTGCCACAAGTGTGGGAAGGGGAAATTTGTTTGTGTGTAGTTTGTAGGATGAATGTTCAACCACTCATGTTTTTGCTTCTCTGTATGAGCATGTTTACACTGCAAGGTAATCCCAAACTCTCTATTGATCATGGACCAAAGTGTTAACCTTAATTTAACTTCATGGAATTGCAGAGGTCTACAAAATTTAAAAAAACTTAAACAAGTTATGAATAAAATAAAGGACATGGGTTCAAGAATTGTGTTTTTACAAGAAACTCATCTGATAGAGGAGGATGTTAAAAGAATTAGGAGTAGATGGCAGGGAAGTGTATTCACCTCTTCATTTTCATCCCGAGCCAGGGGAGTTATGACTCTCATACATAAATCAGTTCCTTTTCAAGTGAAAAATGTAATTGGAGACAAATTTGGAAGATATGTAATCATTCAAGGTTCTTTGCTATTAGAAAATATAAATCTTGTGAACTTATATGGTCCCAATATAGATGATCAGAAGTTCTTTGCTAATTTATTTCTCATCTTATCATCACTTACAGGGCAACATATAATAGCAGGGGATTTTAATTGTACATTGAATCCAGGTGTGGATAGATCAACAGGACTGGATTGTACGCACATTGGATGTAGGATGACTATTAATCATTTTATGAAAGAATTGAGATTGTTAGATATATGGAGAGAAATGAAACCACAAGTTAAAGCCTATTCTTGTTATTCCAGTACCTACAAGACATTCTCACGTATTGATTATTTTTTGATTTCCACAGAATTAAGGTCCAAGATTCAAAACTGCTTTTATGATAACATCGTGATCTCTGATCATGCACCCTGTTGTCTAATATATGTAGATAAAAAATTGACAAAGGAATCAGGTAGATGGCAATTTCAGCATAAATGGCTTCAGGATGAGGAATTTGTCAAGTATATAGAAAAACAGATAGACGAGTTCTTTGACATCAATACTACACAAACATCAGCATGTGTAAAGTGGGAGGCTTTCAGAGCTTTTATTAGGGGACATATTATTAGTTATACAGGATCAAAATCTAAGAAGACTCGAGAGGAGAGAGCTAAATTGGAACATAAAATAAAAAATCTTCAGGAAAAAGTGTATGCAGGAAGTGACCCAAGGTTGGAGAATGAATTACTGATTTTGAGAGCTGAATACGACAAAAAATCAGCGAATAGAGCTGCCTCGAGTCTTCTAAGATTGAAACAATCTTTTTATGAACAAGGTGAAAAATCGGGAAAATTATTAGCATGGCAGATTAAACAATTGGAAATTAAAACACCAATTACCAGTATTATAAGTAACGGACAGGTAGTTATAGATCCTTTAGAAATTAATAGAGCCTTTAGAGATTACTATGAAAAATTATATGATACCAAAAATGAACCTGATTTAACAAAACTAAATGGGTTTTTGAACGAACTATCTATACCGTGTATTCCAAATGAAAACAGGGAGATATTGGATTCTAAAATTAGTCAAGAAGAAGTTGGGCTAGCCATTGATAATATGAAATCAGGACAAAGTGCAGGACCAGATGGTCTTCCAGTTGACCTTTATAAAAAATTTAAGAATAAATTAATAAAACCTTTTTTGGAAATGGTTTTAGAAGCATTTCAAAATAATAATTTACCATCATACATAAATAATGCCTTAATTATACTGCTGCCAAAACCAGGTAAGCCCTCTAATAAATGTGAAAATATGAGACCAATAAGCCTATTAAACGCCGACCTTAAGATAATCTGTAAAATTTTAGCAAGACGAATACAAGAAATTTTACCAAATATTATTAATCGAGATCAGAATGGCTTTATAAAGGGTAGACAAGGCTTCCATAATGTAAGAAGACTATTTAATATTATTTATTTTAATAAAGAAGCACCGGATACAGCTCTCCTATCATTGGACGCCGAAAAGGCCTTTGATAGAGTTGAATGGCCCTTTCTTTTTGAAGTCCTACAAAGGTTTGGACTTGGAAATAATTTCATAAAATGGGTTCAAATAATATACAATAATGCTACAGCAGAAATCCTAACAAATAACAATATTTCAAAACCAATAAAAATCAATAGAGGATGTCGACAAGGCTGTCCACTTTCACCTTTACTGTTTACTATGGCAATTGAACCTTTAGCGATAGCGATACGTTTACATTCACAAATATATGGAATTAAAGTTGGACCAACAGAACATAAAATCTCCCTGTACGCCGATGACATAATTTTGTTTATGTCGAATCTAAAAAAATCAATTCCAACCTTGTTGAATTTAATAAAGAATTTTGGGGAAATATCAGGATATAAAATAAATAAAACTAAATCTTCAATATTAATGCTAAATGAGACCCAGAGAAATTACCCAGCCCCTGAGGTAAATCAATTCAATGTTGTAAATCAGTTTAAATATTTAGGAATCCAAATTATGCCTAAGCTAGAATCAGTCGCCAGTGTCAACTATGAAGCCTTAATGTCAGATATCAATGAGTTAACTCAGAGATGGATGTCATTACCAATGTCGATGATCGGGAGAATCAATATACTTAAAAGTAATATTTTACCTAAAATACTTTATTTATTTCAATACATTCCCTTATCACCACCTTTAGATCTATTCTCAAGAATAAAAAAAAAGTTAGTGGAATTTATATGGAACAACAGGAGGGCTAGATTACGTTTGTCTTTATTATATTTACCATTTGATCGTGGAGGTCTGAAATGTCCAAATTTTATGTTGTATTATTGGTCGGCACAACTGAGGTCTATGACATATTATTTTTCATCAAATGATCTCCCTCACTGGACTGAAATGGAATCATACAATTTACCTTTACCTCTTCCCATATTCATATACTCAGATTCGGCAAAAAAATTACAAAAACAAGTTAAAAATCCATTTGTAAAGCATATGATCAAAATATGGTGTGAAGCTAAAAACTATTTAAAAGAACCACAGTTATTGTCACAATTTAGTCCAATATGGGGTAATCAATATTTTAAACCAGGGAGAGCGGACGCTGTATTTAAAGTATGGAATTTAAAAGGGATACAAAAGATTCAGGATTTATATTTGCCATGTGCAGACAACATAATGTCTTTTGAAGAGCTGAGGATCAAATTTAATCTCAATAGAACACATTTTTTTAAATATCTTCAACTTAGAAACTTTATTCGATCAAATCAAAATAAAGCTCTCACTCGACCTATTTATTCATCCTTGGAAAAAATGATGATGAAAGATAGTAAAAGAAAGGGTATTATTTCAGAGTTTTATAACTCATTGACACTATCTTCAAGTGAAAATTCACTGAAAAGATTAAACTACTGGAAAGAAGATCTGCAAATTGAAATTTCAGAGGAACAATGAGAATTGGCTTGTACAGAAGCTCAAACCAAATCAATAAATGCACGCCTTAAATTGATACATTTCAAATGGTTAATGCGGATGTATGTTACACCGGAGGAGTTAAATAGATATAACAAAAATATACCAGATACATGCACAAAATGCATGGAAAGTAAAGGAACCCTATTTCATTGTTTATGGGAATGTAGATTAATAAGAATGTTTTGGGAAGAGGTGAGGGTAACAATTGAAAAAATAATCTCAAAACAAATCATATTGAATCCTAAACTGTTTTTGTTGGGTCTGTACCCAGAAAAGCATAATTTTAATAAAAGTGAAAGAACATTCATAGACCTCAGTTTGCTTAATGCCAAAAAATGTATTGCACTATTATGGAAAAAGACTCATAGACCAGATGTGACTCAGTGGTTAAGACAGATGTTAACAAACCTTCCATTAGAAAGAATAACATATATACTAAAATCAAAGGAAATTGTGTTTGAGAATATATGGAGACCTTTTATTGATTATGTAAAAAATTTAAACATAACTCTTGAAGAAGAAGGTGAATGATGTGTGTGGACCTTGTAAATTCCAAACTGGTGAACATAATATGTATACTTATGTATTGGATTGTCTAGACTAAACAGAGGAGCATTGTTGAAGACTTGATTTTGTTGGTGGTTGTTGGTGTTTTTAGTGCATTTTTTTTTTTTTTTGTAGTACTTTAGTGTTAGTGTTTGATTGTTTGTATCATGTTTGTTAAAAAAAAAAAAAAGGTTCAATAAAGATATTGTGGAAAAAAAAAAAACGAGGCTTGAAGAAGAAGCAACTGCTTTGACAAGTAAAGCTAACACTCTGCTAACAACACAAGGTGCTATGTGCTGCTAACAAGGACAATGGCTGCTATGGTGGCTCGGTGACTCTTTTTTATAGTAAGTCACAGTCATGGGAAGAATACTGTGAGATTTTGGAGCACTTTTTTGTGGCAAACAGTACTGATAATGAAGACAAGAAACAAGCTGTACTGATAAGCTGTGTGGGGGCCCAGACCTATGCCCTGATGAGAAATCTTCTCATCCCAGATAAACCAGGTGATCGCTCCTACAGTGAACTGGTGAGACTGTTGAAAAATCATTTTCATCCAAAACCAAGTGAAATAATGCAGAGGTGGAAGTTTAATACAAGGAACAGAAGATCTGATGAAAGTGTCGATGACTATGTGGCAGAATTGAGGAAGCTGGCGCAGGATTGTAATTTTGGAGACTCTTTAACAATGATGTTAAGAGACCATTTGGCTTGTGGCATAAATGATGACAGGATACAGCGGAGGCTGCTGGCAGAAGATAGTCTGACGTTTGACAAAGCACTCAAGTTTGCACAAGCTATGGAAGCGGCAAATCGAGACATGGTGTGAAAGAACAGAGTAAATGGAACCAAACGATGGGGTCCGTAAACAAGGTCAGTGATGCTCATACTTAAGTCCAGCCGGACATCAAGAAATGTTACAGATGTGGGGGAGAAAACCACATGGCAAGAGACTGCAGATTTGCCAAGGAAAAGTGCCACAATTATGGCAAAGTGGGACACTTAAAAAGAGCCAGTAGAATGAAACCAGCTAAGGGGGAGAGAATGAAGAACACAAAGAGAGCTAATTTCATGAAGAAAACAGATGACAATGACAACGTTTTCACTGTATATCACATTGAGGGGGATGTAACTATGTACAACATGCAGGAAAAGGAAGTGATGGACATTCCCAGAGAAGAACCAATTAGAAAAGAGCTAAAGGTAAATGGGGAAAGTGTAACATTTGAAGTAGATACAGGTTGTGGATACACCATAATGTCAAGTAAAACTTTTTACAAGTTATTCAGTGACATTCACAGGCCCAGGCTAGCGAAATGCAGAATTAAGTTAAAAACATATGGTGGACATAAAGTTCCAGTGATAGGTGTAGCTAAAGTTAAAGTAGGACATAAAGGCATCACCAAGATGTTAGAGGTAGTGGTAGTGAAGGGCTCAGGGACAAGTCTAGTGGGACGAGGGTGGATCAAGGCCTTCAGGTTAGACTGGCAGTCTGTGCAGAAAATAGAGGACAGAGAGGATTCTCTATAGGGAGTACTTTCAAGACATGAGACGGTATTTAAGGAAGAACTAGGGATGCTCAAAGGCTTCAAAGCAAAAATACATATAGCTAGTGATGCCATCCCTTGCTTTTATAAGCCAAGGTCAGTCCCTTTTGCTATGAGGAAAAAAGTAGAGCAAGAGACAGACTTTTACAAGAGAAAATCATAGAACAGGTGAAGTTCTCAGAGTGGGCAGCTCCAATAGTGCCAGTGCTTAAGCCAGACTCTAGAGTGAGGATTTGTGGGGACTACAAGTTAACAGTTAACAAAGTATCACCCATTGAGCAGTACCCCATCCTAAGAATGAAGGACAAGATAACTTGTTTAATTGGTGGAGAGAAATATACCGTTAGATATGAGCCATGCTTATCAACAGATAGTGCTGGATGAGGAATCCAGGAAGTATGTCACAGTAAACACTCACAAAGGATTGTTTACATACACGAGGTTGCTTTTTGGCGTGAGTTCCAGTCCAGCCATCTTTCAGCGTACAATGGAAGGCATATTGCAGGGTATTGAAAATGTGGCAGTATACCTGGATGACATCATCCTGACTGGGAAAGATGACACAAATCATCTGAAGACACTACATCAAGTGCTGCAAAGACTGGGGGATGCAGGACTGTGTCTGAAAAGGAGCAAATGCCAGTTTATGGAAAAAGAGGTGACATTTTTAGGTCACAAGATGGACAAAACAGGACTGCATCCACAACCAGCAAAGGTGGAAGCTGTACAAAAAGCACCTACACCCATCTCAGTGACAAGAGCTAAAAGCTTACATAGGACTGCTGAACTTTTATAATAAGTTCTTACCAAATGTGTCTACAGTGTTGGCACCACTGTACAAGTTACTAAGGAAGGATGAAAAGTGGTCATGGGGACCAGAACAAGAAGAAGCTTTCCAGAGGTCAAAAGAGCTTTTGCAGTCGAGTAGTGTATTAGTGCACTATGACGAAAACAAAGAACTGATATTATCATGTGATGCAGCTCCATACAGCGTGGGAGCCGTGCTAGCGCACCATATGGTAGATAGAGAAGAAAAACGTATAGGATTTGCATCCAGAACACTCTCAGCTGCAGAAAAAAGTATTCTCAGCTTGACAAAGAAGGACTTGCTGTTATCTTTGGAGTGAAGTATTTCCACAAGTACCTATGTGGTCGTAAGTTTATCATCTGCACAGATCATAAGCCACTGATAAGCTTGTTCAATGAAATGAAAGCAGTACCACAAATGGCTTCACAGAGGATAATAAGATGGGTGGTGTTACTGAGAGCTTTTGAGTATGTGATGAGATGCAGAGCTGGAAAAGACAACAGCAATGCAGGTGCTTTCAGTAGATTACCCCTGCCAAAGACATCCAAAAGTCCATCATCAGAAGAATTGGTGCTCATGTTGGACCAAGAGCAAAGTCCACTAGTGACATCAAAACTGCTTCAGAGGTGGACAAGTAGGGATCCGGTGCTCTCAAATGTCCACGAGTATATACAGAGAGGTTGGCCAAAGAATCTGTAAGTAGACTTTCTTGCTTATAAACAGAGGCAGAATGAACTGAGTGTGCAAGATGGATGTGTACTGTGGGGAGCACGTATTGTGATACCAGAAAGGGGACAAGCTCCTCTGATGGAACAATTGCATCAATCACATCCAGGCATTAGCCGCATGAAGGGTTTGGCAAGAGGTTACATGTGGTGGCCTCAAATGGACAGTGACATTGAAGATAAGGTGAAGTCATGTACAACCTGCCAAGAGCAGAGAAAGGCACCTGCAAGTGCACCACTCCATCCCTGGGAGTGGCCAGACAAACCATGGAGGAGACTACACATGGACTATGCATGTCCTTTCATGGGAAAAATGTTCCTAGTGATTGTAGATGCACATTCAAAATGGTTAGATGTTTACCTAATGACTTCAGCTACATCAGCTATAACTGTAAGTTGTTTGAGAAACAGTTTCAGTACACATGGTATCCCAGAAATGATTGTGTCTGATAATGCACAGTATTTTGTCAGTGAGCAGATGAAAGAGTTCATGACAAGAAATGGAATCACACATGTCACGTCAGCTCCTTACCACCCTTCAGTCAAATGGGTTAGCTGAAAGAGCAGTGCAAACCTTTAAAGAAATGATGAAAAACAGCTCAGGTATTACGGTGGAGACAAAATTAAACAGAGTTTTGTTCAGTTATCGTGTCACTCCACAGGTGACAACAGGACTGTCTCCTGCCAAGATGATAGGAAGAAAGTTGAGGTGTGCACTAGATCTCATACACCCTGACTTGAAACAAAAAGTGGAAGCAAAGCAAGCTAACCAGAAAGCTTATCATGACAGACATGCAAAAGCATGTAACTTCATGGAAGGAGATGCTGTCTATACAAAAAAATATGGATATGGACCAAAGTGGATACCAAGATTAATACAGGACATCTCTGGACCAGTTTCCTACACAGTGCTGCTGGGAAATGGACAAGTGGTGAGACGACATGTGGATCAACTATTTACCAGACAAAAACAGGATTCGGTGAGGATTCCAGATCTGATGAGTGAGGAGGACATATCAGTGACGAGTACAGAGTCAAAGGATGCAAGCATCACTCCGATGGGAGAAGTTGACAAGGTGGTACCCTTGGTACAACAAAACGAGGAGAAGAGTGTACTTGGTGGGTCACCAACTCAGTTGAGGAGGTCCCAAAAGACCGGAAGCCACCAGTGTACATGAAAGACTTTGTAAAATGAACAAATTGTGATTTTAAAAAAAAGAAGACATGAAAAAGAGAGTTCAAATGGCATTTGTCTTATGTGAATAAGAATGTTAATTTTGATTTAATGTGAGAAACATGGAGGAATGTTACATTTAATTAAAACGCAAAGAAGATGCTATTGAGTGTAAGCAAAGGTAGTGTTATGTTATGCTGATTAACAGTTGAAATGGGCGGCGCGGTGGCGGAGTGGTTAGCACTGCGGCAGCACAGCAACTCACCCTTGGACGGGGGATCCTGGGGTCGATCCCAGCCCCTGACCAACAGTGATCTGTGTGGAGTTTGCATGTTCTCCCCGTGTCTGTGTGTGTTTACTCCGGGATTTCTCCGGTTTCCTCCCACATGCCAAAAACATGCAAGTTAAGTTACCCTGCCTCTCGCTTAAAAATGCTGGGATAGGTTCCAGCCCCCCCACGACTCGAAAAGGATTAAGTGGAAGAAGATGGATGGATGGAATGAAGCATAGTAGGATGTTATTACCATTCCGGGCCACTAGAGGTTAGTAGTGCACAGGAATAGAGTATGTGCAGAAGTTATGTTCCACTCTGAAGACACGTTGTGCACTCAGTAATAAAGCCAGTTGAACTGAAGATAAACGTTTCTTTATTAATGATATCCCAAGATATCACACCGAAGATATCACACACAGCGGACACACGGAGGACCCTAACCAGAGTCAACCCACGCAAAGCTGCAGGTCCAGACAACATTCCGGGACGTGTGCTCCGAGACTGCGCGAGCGAGTTGGCGGATGTCCTGACTGACATTTATAACATCTCCCTAAGTCAGGCCATCGTTCCCAGATGCTTCAAGACTTCTATCATTGTACCGGTGGCAAAGAAACCAGTGGTGTCCTGTTTGAATGACTATCGTCCTGTTGCACTGACACCAATTGTGATGAAGTGTTTTGAAAGGCTTGTCAAACCACACATTACAGCCTGCCTCCCTGCATCACACGACCCGCTCCAGTTTGCATATCATTCAAACCGCTCCATGGAGGATGCTGTAGTCACCACCCTACACTCTGTCATCACCCACCTGGACCAGAAAGACACCTACGCCAGACTCTTGTACATTGATTTCAGTTCAGCATTCAACACCATTATTCCCCAGAGACTGATGGAGAAATTACTCCTTCTCGGTCTGAACACCGCCACATGTCTCTGGATCCTGGATTTCCTGACTGAGAGACCTCAGTCTGTCCGGGTTGGAAACAACATCTCCAACTCTGTCACGCTGAGTACTGGATCCCCTCAAGGCTGTGTACTCAGTCCACTGTTGTTTACACTTCTAACACATGACTGTGTATCCAGACACGAGGGGAACCAGATTATTAAGTTTGCAGATGACACCACGGTGGTGGGACTTATTCAGAGGGATGAGGAATCAATGTACAGGGAAGAAGTGAGAGACCTGGAGAGCTGGTGCAGGGAGAACAATCTGGTGCTCAACGTGGACAAAACGAAGGAGATGATTATCAACTTCCGGCGGTCACAGCCTGAGCACGTCCCCCTCAGCATCGGCGGCCGTTTAGTGGAGAGAGTAGAGAATATCAAGTTCCTCGGAGTGCAGATCTCGCAGGACCTGACCTGGAGCAAGAATTCCTTGTAGATCAGGAAGCGGGCTCAGCAGAGACTACACTTCTTGAGGAAACTCAAACAGGCCTCTCTCCCCATCTGCATCCTCAGGACCTTCTACAGAGGTGTGGTGGAGAGTGTTCTGACGTACTGCATTGCTACATGGTACTCCAGCTGCAGTATGTCAGACAAAAAAGCCCTGCAGAGGATAGTCAAGGGGGCGGAGAGGGTAATTGGAGTCTCCCTCCCCTCTGTCCAAGAACTTTTTCAGAACTGTTGTAGAAGCAGGGCACTGAACATTGTCAAGGACTGTTCTCACCCTCTGCATAAACACTTTGAACTTCTTCCATCTGGTAAACGATTCCGGAGCATCAGAGGCAGAACCACCAGACTGATTAACAGCTTCCTTCCACAAGCTGTCAGGATGCTGAACAGCTGACCCGGAATCTCTCATACACACTACTGCACCTACGGACATTTTGTATATTATAGTTAGTTATTCTTTTTCCCCAAGTATGTCTCAGGGATGTGTGAATGGATGGGGGGGTGGGGGGTGGAGCTATGTGGGAGTGTGTCTTGAATCATATTGCTTCTTATATGGATGCTGAGAGAAACGCAATTTCATCTTGCCTGCACTACAGTTGTATGTACAGCAATATGACAATAAAGTTTGATTTGATTTGATTTGATTTGAAATTTTACCCGAGTGCCAATTATCCCTAACTTTTTGTGAGTAGTGTATATGATTTAAGAGGATTGAGGCAATAAACTCATCGGGAAACTAAAGATTCACTTTTCTAATCCCAAGGCTACTATTCATCCATCTTAGATGTAAAGTAAAATTCCACATTATAATAATAGAATAGAATACAACTTTATTTGTTATTGTCACATGAACAATGATTTTTTTTAAAAAAAAATGCCAACCAGTCAGAGCATCATTCATAAATGGCATGAAGCCGAGCACGGGTCTGTGTCGCGTTCGGGTCTTTTATGGTTGTGCTTTTATTTTGACACCTCCGCTTGTCACTTCCTCCTGTCAGTTGTTTTTGCGGTTGTCACAGCTGTTATTTATCTTTAATTACTTTCTCACTTATGCATCCACACCTGGTTCACATTTTGGCTTTCCCCTCTATTATTATTTAAGCTCGCTGGCGGGGTTCATTCCACGCTGCGACCTCGCATTGTGTAGGCAGGAATCCCCCCGTCTGATTAATGTTTTATGTTCTGCTCTGTACTTAGCCTCACCTGAATATCTGTAAGTTACCTTTCGTGGTTTTCATTATTTGCATTTTTATGTAGTCACCCTTTGTGGTCCTCTTTTAATTGCCTGTTTGTAGGTTGCCTTCGTGGCTATTATTTGTGTTTGTTATTATTAAATGAGCAAACTCACAGCAGGCAAGTGGTGTTTTATTCCTGCCCTGAAAGGGCCATTTATGACAATAAATATGCAGACTCAATATAAAAAATGTATAAAAGCAAGCATAAACATATACACATACAGTCCGCACAATGCACACCTCCAATCACACATTTCTGCCATTGCATAGTCCCATAATACACCTTCAACATCCAGCTGCTTTATACTGCATTTATTATATTTATTGCAGTTGGGGAAAAATGTTTCTGAGTCTGCTTGTCCTTACTTTGATTGATCTGTATCGTCTGCCTGATGGCAAAGGTTCAAACAGGGAGTGGCCAGGGTGGAAAGTATCCTTTATTATATTCTGAGCTTTTCTGAGAGAACAGGAACTGTGTTGGTCTTCCAATGTGGGGAGAGGGCAGCCAACGATCTTCTGAGCCATCCTAATGACTTTCTGGAGCATTTTTCTCTGAGCTGCTGTACAGCTGGTGTACCACACGCACATACAGTATGTCATTAAACTCTCAGTGGTGCATCTATCGCAGCTCAGTAGTATTTGCATTCCAGGTCAGGCCCTCCTCAATATGAACTCCCAAAAAATGGAAGTCGGACACCCTCTCCACGCAATCCCCACTGATAATTAATGGTGGAATGTCCATTTTCTTCCTCCCGTAGTCTATTATAAGCTCTTTGGTCTTTGAGATGTTAAGGAGCAGATTGTGTTCTCTGCTCCACACCATCAGCCACTTCACCTCATCCCTGTAGGTGGACTCATCCTCCCCCCAGAGATGAGCCCCGCCACTGTGGTGTCATCAGCAAACTTCACAATGGTATTGCTATGGTGTGCATGGGTACAGTCATATGTACAGAGGGTACAGCGCAAGGGACTCAGCACACAACCCTGGGGAGAGCTGAGGCTGAGGCCCGTCGATGTATAATGGCCCACTCTAACCCTCTGACTGCGACCTGTCAGGAAACTCTTGATCCATGTACAGATGGAGTGTGAGAACCCCAGGTCCTCCAGTTTAGCTACCAGTTTGTGTGGAATAATGGTATTAAATGCAGAACTGTAGTCCACAAAGAGCATCCGCATATACCTCTCCTGCTGCTCCAGATGGGACAATGCAGCATGGAGGGCTATAGCTAACTAACTAACTAACTAACCTGCACTTATATAGCGCTTTTCTAGTCGCAAAGACCACTCAAAGCGCTTTCATTAATACTAACCCTCTATTCTAAGGGCCTATAGGAAACAAATATCTAGGGACAATTTAGAACAGCCAATTAACCTAACATGCATGTTTTTGGCATGTGGGAGGAAACCGGAGAAATCCCGGAGTAAACCCACGCAACACGGGGAGAACATGCAAACTCCACACAGATCACTGTTGGTCGGGGGCTGGGATCGAACCCACGATCCCATGATCCCCACAATCCCCCGGCCAAGGGTAAACTGTGCTGCCGCAGTGCTAACCACTGCGCCACCGTGCAGCCCACTATAGCTACAGTGTCCTCCGTGGATCAATTCATTCTGTAAGCAAACTGGTAAGGATCAAACCTTCGGTGCAGACGTGATGTGATGTGACCCCGAACTAGCTTTTCAAAACATTTCATCACCGCAGAAGTGAGTGCGACTGGCCAATAGTCATTTAGGCAAGAAATGTGGGACATATTACAATATATGTACATATAACAAAAAATGAAGCAATATAATAAAATTTACTCAAAGCAACTAAGCTTACTGACAAAGAAAAATAGCTCATTGATCATTATCCTGTGTGTGAAATATATAAGACCCCTATCATAAAGATTCTGCTTGGGCATTGAAATATAGAATTCAATGCAAAATGATGACCGCGCTTTTGTGCAGTGTATCAGGGCCCTGGACACTCATATTTCTGAACATGTTCCAAGCTGGTTTTCATTATACAGTGGTGTGAAAAAGTGTTTGCCCCCTTCCTGATTGCTCTTTTTTTTGTATGTTTGTCACACTTAAATGTTTCAGATCATCAAATTTAAATATTAGACAACGTAAAGTAAACACAAAATGCAGTTTTTAAATGAAGGTGTTTATTATTAAGGGCAAAAAAAAAAAAAATCCAAACCTACATGGCCCTGTGTGAAAAAGTGACACCCCCCCCCCCCCCGTTAAAACAAAAATTAACTGTGGTTTATCACATCTTTGGAAAGCTGAGTTCAATTTCTCTAGCCACACCCAGGCCTGATCACTGCCCCACCTGTTCTCAATCAAGAAATCATTTAAATAGGACCTGCCTGACAAAGTGAAGTAGACCAAAAGATCCTGAAAAGCTAGACATCATGTTGTGATTCAAAGAAATTCAGGAACAAATGAGAAACAAAGCAATTGAGATCTATCAGTCTAGAAAAGGTTATAAAGCCATTTCTAAAGCTTTGGGACTCCAGCGAACCACAGTGAGAGCCATTATCCACAAATGGCAAAAACATGGAACAGTGGTGAACCTTCCCAGGAGTGGCCGGCTGGCCAAAATTACCCCAAGAGTGCAGTGACGACTCATCTATGAGGTCACAAAAGACCCCACAACATCCAAAGGACTGCAGGCCTCACTTGCCTCAGTTAAGGTCAGTGTTCATGACTCCACCATAAGAGACTGGGCAAAAATGGCCTGCATGGCAGAGTTCCAAGACGAAAACCACTGCTGATCAAAAAGAACATAAAGGCTTGTCTCAGTTTTGCCAGAAAACATCTTGATGATCCCCAAGACTTTTGGGAAAATATTCTGTGGACTGATGAGACAAAAGTTGAACTTTTTAGAAGATGTGTCCAATTGGAACATCATACCAACAGTAAAGTAGAAAAGCACTCGGAGAGCGCAGACCTCCGCCAAGCGCCACAGTTCCCCCCATACAGTGTTTGTGTGTACGTTTTCAGATTCCTTGACCATGAAAACATATGACAAGCAATTGGATTGACAATGATAGGATTAGTGGTTTAGTAGTTATTCACGAAAATGGCATTTTGCGTAATGGCGGTTTTCTTGTGGACGGTGATCCGGATCACCACCAAAATCTAATCATCTGTAGGATACCCCATTTCTGACAATCTGTGAAAATTTCATGAAAATCCGTCCATAACTTTTTGAGTTATCTTGCTAACAAACAGACAAACAAACAAAGACAAACGCAAACAGATAGACAAACCAACGCCGATGATCACATAACCTCCCCCTTTGGCGTAGGTAAATATGGTGGTGGTAGTGTGATGGTCTGTGACTGTTTTGTTACTTCAGGACCTGGAAGACTTGCTGTGGTAACTGGAACCATGAATTCTGCTGCCTACCAAAAAATCATCAAGGAGAATGTCCGGCCATCTGTTTGTGACCTCAAGCTGAAGCACACTTGGGTTCTGCAGCAGGACAATGATCCAAAACACACCAGCAAGTCCACCTCTGAATGGCTTAAGAAAAACAAAATGAAGATTTTGGAGTGGCCTAGTCAAAGTCCTGACCTGAATCCGACTGAGATGCTGTGGCATGACCTTAAAAAGGTGGTTCATGCTCGAAAACCCTCCAATGTGGCAGAATTACAACAATTCTGCTGAGATGAGTGGGCCAAAATTCCTCCACGGCACTGTAAAAGACTCATTGCCAGTTATCACAAATGCTTGATTGCAGCTGTTGCTACTAAGGGTGGCCCAACCAGTTATTAGGTTTAGGGGGCAATCACTTTTTCACACAGGGCCGTGTAGGTTTGGATTTTTTTTCCCTTAATGATAAACACCTTCATTTAAAAACTGCATTTTGTGTTTACTTGTGTTACCTTTGTCTAATATTTAAATTTGTTTGATGGTATGAAACATTTAAGTGTAACAAAGATACAAAAAAAATGAGAAATTAGGAAGGGGGCAAACACTTTTTCACACCACTGTAAATACACCAACTGGTTCTTTCTCCTTCCACTAATTGCCACTGGCCTGAATACATTAGCTTGATCATTTGTAGAGCTGGCCCTGCTGATTTGAAATAATTATATTTTTTTTTAATAATTTCGCTTTCCTCCAATCTGTTCTACACAAAAGAATGGAGCCTCTGTCTTTTCTGTAAAAAGCATGATTAACAACTAATTGTAGTGTCAGCCACACTACAGCAATTTTCAGACATTCTCTTTTATTTCAGTGTGTGGTAATCCTTATTTCAATCATTCATCATCTCTGTGGTGATCATTGTTTGCTGTTCTGTTAGAACACGCAACAGTGATGCAAAAACTGAAAGGACTGATACTTTGTCTGAACAAGAGTTCTTTGTTCAAAATGAAATAAATATAGGCTTTTTTCTATGATGTGTCACAATTACACTTTTGCATATTTTCATCATATACAGTATACATGTACATTATTGTAAATAATCACCCACATAATCTTGTAAAATGCAAAATTTATTCAATATACATTTAATATCATTCTCTTTGACAGTGAATAATTTAAATTTGCAAACTTCTCCATTGTTATGTCTTAGTATTGCTGATTTGGGGAATTTTTCTTTTGTGATGCTATGATCATTAGTCTGTATACCTGTAAACTGTAGATGGGTAATGCATTCATACTCATTTTAACTGTGCTGCCAAAATAATTAATAAATGCAGCCAATAATAAACAGCAACAGACATCATGTACACATATAAATCTGTATGACCTTCCTCTTTTTCCCCCAGAGGACTTTTACATTTCCTCATCCCTTGTTTCCATCATGGTGGACCTGTTCCTAGACCGAGTTCTGGTAGAGAACAACTGGGACCAGGACAAACTTAACACCGAGCGTGAGATCACAGGGATTCTTGAAAACCGCATCCTCATGCTGTTCTTTGCATCTGCTGGGAGTGAAAAGTGCCAGGAGTTTGTCCCTGTTCTCAATGATTTTTTTAAAAGACTGAAAGACCCTGCATACATCGAATACCCAAAACTTCTAGCACTCATCTACATCAGGTCCAGTTCTTTCATTGTTTAAATACACATATTTAATTTAACATAAACACATCTGTTCTCCCTGATAAATTATAAAGTTTCTTTTGTCTCTCTCCAGCTTGGACCAATTAGAGGAGCAACAGGAAACATTTCTTAAGAAGCTCCACAAAAAAGTTTTGTTTCTGGCCTTCGATGACCCATATAGGAAGTATGTATTTTCACTTCTGCAGCTAAATCTATGACACATATACAGTGGTGTGAAAAAGTGTTTGCCCCCTTCCTGATTTCTCTTTTTTTTTTTTGTATGTTTGTCACACTTACAGTGCATCCGGAAAGTATTCACAGCGCTTCACTTTTTCCACATTTTGTTATGTTACAGCCGTATTCCAAAATGGATTAAATTAATTTTTTTCCTCAAAATTCTACACACAGTACCCCATAATGACGACGTGAAAAAAGTTTGAGATTTTTGCAAATTTATTAAAAATAAAAAACTAAAATCACATGTACGTAAGTATTCACAGCCTTTGCCATGAAGCTCATAATTGAGCTCAGGTACATCCTGTTTCCACTGATCATCCTTGAGATGTTTCTACAGCTTAATTGGAGTCCACCTGTGGTAAATTCAGTTGATTGGACATGATTTGGAAAGGCACACACCTGTCTATATCAGGTCCCGCAATTGACAGTGCATGTCAGAGCAAAAACCAAGCATGAAGTCAAAGGAATAGACTGTAGACCTCTGAGACAGGATTGTCTCGAGGCACAAATCTGGGGAAGGGTACAGAAAAATTTCTGCTGCTTTGAAGGTACCAATGAGCACAGTGGTCTCCATCATCCATAAATGGAAGAAGGTTCAGAACCACCAGGACTCTTCCTAGAGTTGGCCAGCTGTCTAAACTGAGCGATTGTGGGAAAAGGGCCTTAATCAGGGAGGTGACCAAGAACCCGATGGTCACTCTGTCAGAGCTCCAGCATTCTTCTGTGGAGAGAGGAGAACCTTCCAGAAGGACAACCATCTATGCAGTAATCCACCAATCAGGGCTGTATGGTAGAGTGGCCGGACAGAAACCACTCCTTAGTAAAAGGCACATGGTAGCCCAC
Source organism: Pholidichthys leucotaenia (assembly GCA_020510985.1). Classification (NCBI taxonomy): domain Eukaryota; kingdom Metazoa; phylum Chordata; class Actinopteri; order Cichliformes; family Pholidichthyidae; genus Pholidichthys; species Pholidichthys leucotaenia. The sequence continues at coordinate 126,493,753 of CM035848.1, forward strand.
CAGGAGTTTGCCAAAAGGTGCCTGAAGGACTCTCAGACCATGAAAAACAAAATTCTCTGGTCTGATGAGACAAAGATTGAACTTTTAGGCGTGAATGCCAGGCATAATGTTTGGAGGAAACCAAACACCGCTTATAATCATGCCAATGGTGGTGGCAGCATCATGCTGTGGAGATGTTTTTCAGTGGCAGGAACTAGTCAGGATTGAGGAAAAGATGAATGCAGCAATGTACAGAGACTTCCTGGATGAAAACCTTCTCCAGAGCGTTCGATCTCAGACTGGGGCGATGGTTCATCTTTCAGCAGGACAACGCCCCTAAGCACACAGCCAATATGTCAAAGGAGTGGCTTCAGGACAACTCTGTGAATGTCCTTGAGTGGCCCAGACAGAGTCCAGACTTGAATTCAATTGACCATCTCTGGAGAGATCTGAAAATGACTGCACTGATGCTTCCCATCCAACCTGATGGAGCTTGAGAGGTGCTGCAAAGAGGAATGGGTGAAACTGGCCAAAGACAGGTGTGCCAAGCTTATGACATCATATTCAAAAAGACTTGAGGCTGTAATTGCTGCCAAAGGTGAATCAATAAAGTACTGAGCAAAGGCTGTGAATACTTATGTACATGTGATTTCTTAGTTTTTTGCCTTTGAGTGTGACTGTCGCCGAATTGCGACATAACCCCTAGTGGTCAAGAGTGGTAAATATTTTTTGTCAATAAAATAGTTCAGATTTCCAAGGCTATAACTTGAAAGTGGTAAGAGATAATGGCTTACTGTCAATTAGAAAGATGTAAAATATGATCCAAAGTTTCAGACAGGAATAAATTTATGCATCTAATTTGCATAATGTCACGGCAGTTATATAAATTCCATAACTCAGCCAAAACTGGACTTTGGACATATTTACACAAAGAATGGTTTGGTTTTTTGACACTGTTGTCTCTACAGGGGTATGTTGTTATCTTATCTTCAAAGTATATGAACCAGAAAATCAGTACAATGTAAAAAAAAAACCAAATAAATTTGTCACTTACCGGCGGCTAAGGGGCCGTGGTCACTGCGTTTTCGTCCATCGTGGTCATTATTTTGCATTCTGTCGGTCATTTACGCTCTCTACCACATCTACAAAGTCTTATGATAATCTCACATAAATTTCGCTTGTATCCCACATCTATTTTCCGTGTACAAAGCCATTTAAGTGATGGTGCACAACGATGGACGGCAGCCATATTAGCTTTCTGGGCTAAAAGGATGAAAACAGGAAAAGGAAATGAGGAGTTCTTCTTCTTTGGTGTATTACATGTCATCCATTGAGTCCTCCAACGCGTGTCTGCCATCTTCTGAAACTGGCAGATCAGTACAAATCTTCAGTGCAGCCGGGGATGTCAGAGTGAGATGACAGGTGCAGCACCGCGCTCTGCCACTAGGGGCACACGAACTCTTACACTCAAAGGGTTGCAAAAATCTCAAAAAAAAAAAGAACTTTTTTCACATTGTCATTATGGGGTATTGTGTGTAGAATTTTGAGGGAAAAAATGAATTCAACGCCTTTTGGAATAAGACTGTAACATAACAAAATGTGGAAAAAGTGAAGCGCTGTGAATGTTTCAGATCATCAAACAAATTTAAATATTAGACAAAGATAACACAAGTAAACACAAAATGTAGTTCTTAAATGAAGGTGTATATTATTAAGGGGAAAAAAATCCAAACCTATGTGCCCTGTGTGAAAAAGTGCTTGCCCCCTAAACCTAGTAACTGGTTGGGCCACCCTAGCAGCAACAACTGCAATCAAGCGTTTGCGATAACGAGCAATGAGTCTTTTACAGCGCTGTGGAGGAATTTTGGCCCCCTCATCTTTGTAGAATTGTTGTAATTCAGCCACACTGGAGGGTTTTCGACCATGAACCGCCTTTTTAAGGTCATGCCACAGCATCTCAATCGGATTCAGGTCAGAACTTTGACTAGGCCACTCCAAAGTCTTAATTTTGTTTTCTTAAGCCACTCAGAGGTGGACTTGCTGGTGTGTTTTGGATCATTGTCCTGCTGCAGAACCCAAGAGTGCTTCAACTTGATGTCACGTACAAACGGCCGGACATTCTCCTTCAGGATTTTTTGGTAGACAGCAGAAATCATGGTTCCATTTACCACAGCAAGTCTTCCAGGTCCTGAAGCAGCAAAACAGCCCCAGACCATCACATTACCACCACCATATTTTACTGTTGGCATGATGTTCTTTTTCTGAAACACTGTGTTACTTTTACGCCAGATGTAATGGTACACAAACCTTCTAAAAAGTTCAACTTTTTTCTTAAAAAAGTTATCCATCCATCCATCTTCTACTGCTTTTCCGGAGGTCCGGGTCACGGAGGCAGCAGTTCAAGCAGAGAAGCCCAGACTTCCCTCTCCCCAGCCACCTGCTCCAGCTCTTCAGAGAAGATACCAAGGCGTTCCCAGACCAGCTGGGAGACATAGTCTCTCCACCGAGTCCTGGGTCTGCCCCTGGGTCTCCTCCCAGTGGGACTTGCCCGAAACACCTCAAGTGGGAGGCGTCCAGGAGGCATCCTGATCAGATGCCCATACCACCTCAACTGACTCCTTTCAATGTGGAGGAGCAGCGGTTCTACTCTGAGCCTCTCCCGGATGACTGAGCTCCTCACCCTATCTCCGATGGTGAGTCCAGCAATCCTATGGAGAAAGCTCATTTCAGCCGCTTGTATCCGCAATCTCGTTCTTTCAGTCATTACCCAAAGCTCGTGACCATAGGTGAGAGTAGGAACATAGATTGACAGGTAAATTGACAGCTTTGCCTTAGAACTAAGCTCCCTCTTCACCACAACAGACCGGTACAACGTCCGCATCACTGCAGATGCTGCTCCGATCCGTCTGTCAATCTCTCGCTCCATTTTCCCCTCACTTGTGAATAAGACCCCCAAGATACTTAAATTCCTCCACTTGGGGCAGGAGCCTGTCCCCATGGATCGTCACCTTATCGTGGTGGGGGGGTTTGCGTGCCCCAGTGATCCCAGGAGTTACAGTATGTTGTCCGGGGCAATTTGCCTCTGATAGGGTCACCCAAGACAAACTGGTCCTGGGTGAAGGGCCAGACTAAGAACGATCCAACAGACTCTCATGATAAATTCTAGATCAAGGATTCAGTGTACCCCGCCCGGTATGGGGCTACCGAGGCCCCACCCTGGAGCCAGGCCTGGGGGAGGGGCTCGATGGCTAGCGTCTGGTGGCCGGGTTTCCACCCATGGGACCCGGCCGGGCCCAGCCCGAAGGAGTTACATGGGTCCGCCCTCCAGTGGGCTCACCACCTGCAAGAGGGATCATGGAGGTCCGGTGCTATGTGGATTAGGTGGCGGTCAAAGGCGGAGACCTTGGCGAACTGATTCCAAGCTTTCTAAGCTTTCTTGTTAGTCAACAGAATATTTTCCCAAAAGTCTTGGGGCTCATCAAGATGTTTTCTGGCAAAACTGAGATGAGCCTTTATGTTCTTTTTGCTTAGCAGTGGTTTTCGTCTTGGAACTCTGCTATGCAGGCCATTTTTGCCTGGTCTCTTTCTTATGGTGGAGTCATGAACACTGACCTTAACTGAGGCAAGTGAGGCCTGCAGTTCTTTGGATGATGTTGTGGGGTCTTTTGTGACCTTTTGGATGAGTTGTCGCTGCGCACTTGGGGTAATTTTGGTCGGCCGGCCACTCCTGGGAAGGTTCACCACTGTTCCATGTTTTTGCCATTTGTGGATAATGGCTCTCACTGTGGTTTGCTGGAGTCCCAAAGCTTTAGAAATAGTTTAATAACCTTTTCCAGACCGATAGAGCTCAATTACTTTGTTTCTCATTTGTTCCTGAATTTCTTTGGATCACAGTATGATGTCTAGCTTTTCAGGATCTTTTGGTCTACTTCACTTTGTCAGGCAGGTCCTGTTAAAGTGATTTCTTGATTGAGAACAGGTGTGGCAGTAATCAGGCCTGGGTGTGGCTAGAGAAATTGAACTCAGCTTTGCAAAGATGTGATAAACCACAGTTAATTTATGTTTGTGTGGGTCACTTTTTCACACATGGCCATATAGGTTTGGATTTTTTTTTACCCTTAATAATAAACACCTTCATTTAAAAACTGCATTTTGTGTTTGCTTGTGTTAGCTTTGTCTACTATTTAAATTTGTTTGATGATCTGAAACATTCAAGTGTGACAAACATACAAAAAAATGAGAAACCAGGAAGGGGGCAAACACTTTTTCAAACCACTGTACAACTCCTGCATATTTTCATCACTTTCTGATGTTTGTGATTTTCAGGGAGCTGCGAGCCAAGTTCAAGGTAAAGGATGTACCTACTGTGGTAGTCCTACGTCCCGACTGCTCTGTCCTCTCTCCAAATGCTGTGCAGGACATCTGTCATTTGGGTACAGACTGTTTCCACAACTGGCAGGAGTCGGCTGAGCTTGTTGAGAGGAGCTTCATGCTGAATGAGGAGTTCGAAAACTTCAATGTACGCAGCGCCACTGATCCTGTGAGGAGGCTCAAGTACAAGACAGAGGACGACAAACGGAAAAAGAGATGGTGGAAGTTGTGGGGGAAGGGAAAAGATGGAGATGAAGAGGAAGGAGAGAAGGATGGAACATGGGATTGTAAGAGGAAGGAGGGCGATAAGGGGAGATGGAGGATCACATGAGGAGAAAGTATAAAGTAAATAGAATATTTGCACTGAAATTCAGTCAGAGTGATGGTATGAAACATTTTTTCGGAATTTTACAAAACATACCTTTAATCCTCTGAGGTCTTAACGTTAAACATTTTGGCTTATGGAGTTTATCATCCTACGTTTTGGCAGTCAGGTGGGAAACAAAACAGTCATTTTAACTAACTCATTAAAAATGTAATTGCATTTTTCCCAGTAAAAGTCTTTTTTTTCTATTTCATATCAAATGGCATGGGTTACCCTGGACTAACCCTAACAGTAGTATCTCCTGCAGCGGCAAATGCTGAGGAACGTTCACGTGATGTTATGATTTGAGGGGTTTTGTTAGGTTCGTAAAAGGTTGAACAACAGTTCACCAACAGTTTTTATGGTGGCCAACAGTTTCTGCAACAAGAAAAGCTGTTAACCACTGTAAAAACTGTTGGCTGTTTGTGAACTAAAGTGGGATTTCTCCATCTGTTCATTATTAACTTCCATCGTTCCCATCTTTTTCTAAAATAATAAAACTCCATGTGTGTATTTTAAACAATGAAATATACTTATTAGAGGAAATTATATTAACTGCTGACTTAATAAGCATATTGATTTATCTGTAATCAGATGCTATAAATAGTATTTAATTAAAAATATTCAAAAAGGGTTGTCAAATTTTTAACTTTTAATTTATCAGTGTGATAAAAAAAATTAGCAATCTAGCATAATTGCTCAGCTGTTACTGCTCAAAACTACCATATATTTTAACAGTAATTGCTTTAATGCTGTGGATGATTTAATCCAGCAGTTTGTTTTTGTTTTTGTCAGGACCAAACTCATTGTTTTCACTCTTAAAAACAAGTACAGGGACAGCATATTCCAAACAACCTCTGTCTGTGTATGGACCATATTGATCTCCAGGATCCCAGTCTAAAGCGCCATAGATCAATGTGTGTGTACTGACTGTGGATCGGATGACCGTCACATGGACACAGACGCCCACAACCACTTCTTTTTTTATCTGTTTGTATTGGTTTGCTTTGTTTAAGCCAATGTCATAGTTTCCATTAAGGTCATGTAGACCATACCATTGATTTTTTTTTTTTTAACCAGCATCATGCTACTGTTTTAATAGTGAAAAATATGGTATTACTAATAATTCAAAGCCCTGGCAATGAGGAATATTTAAAAAGAAACTGGCTGGGATCCAGCTGGGAAGAACAGTCCAAATTTCTGGAGCTGCAATAACACCACAGGTGTGCGCTGATGCTGACGTTTAAAGGTCCCAATCACCCAAACAGTTTGTGTGTTTGTGAGTTAATGCTTGCTTGGGTGATGACTACAGTAAAAATGGTGAAATATCCCTTCACTTAATTATACTTTAATATTTTGGCAGAATGCTCTGAAGGTGGTTTTAAGCTCTCGCGGGTTCTTTTTCCCTACATTACTGACAAATGCACCCCTGCTCACCAGTGATGCATTATTTAATTCTTTTTTTTTTAAGATGAATTTGCATTAGTTGGCTCAGGTTGTGTTAGCTAAGCGAGCACGGAGTTAGCCAGGTTAACATTAGCCAGTGGCATTAACAACATGCTAAATGACATAAGAGGGAGGGTTGGCTTAGCTGGGGATCATGAGCATTTAAAGAGATATCAGTATCACAGACAATTCATTAAGAGCTGTGGAACCTGGCGATATTTGGAGATAGTGCAGTGAAACCATTAACAATACATGAATTACTGTGAATCCATGCATTATTTAAACTAGTTATTTATAGTTTTTAATTAATTCAAAACCAGCTGGGAGTACTGTGCCAAAAAATACCCTGGGTAAATCACTCTAAATCAGGAGCCTCAGGCCAGAGGGTTAAGACCCTGCAGGATTTCTTTCCAGCAGGTATTTTTACAGAAAAGCAATCAATGAAAAGAAATTCAGTGAAATCACCTGCTGAAGAGACAAGCTGGAAATAAATGTACAAGGTCTTGGCCTTCCATGGCAAACAGCTTGAGACGACTGCTCTAAATGCTGCTGAGACCCGTGTTACTCACAAATGACCCTGGAGAACAAACGCTGGTATTACAGGATACAGGAACATTAAATGTAAATTTGGAACAGATCTCTGTAATGCAATACTTTAGCATATTTTGGTCATAATGTCACAGCTGCTGTTTCAGTAAATATAATTATAAGTCATTTAAAATATTTTAAACCAGAAAAAAAACAGCTATTTTAATTCAAACGTAAATGCAAATATTGATCTATGTCAGTGTTTTTCAACCTTTTTTTGAGTCAAGGAACCCTTTTTAAATTGAAAAATTCTCAGGGAATCCCACCAACCAAAAATGTTACAAGATGACATATTGTAACCTATTGCAACACATGTAATGACAATTCAGTCTTGTAATTAGTTTACTCAGTGTGAAACTCGGGCTTGTTTAGATGAACACAAAGCTGATATCCTGGCAGGAACATGTCAATGTTAGCACCTTCCATATATTTTTTGTCAGAGGGATACCTTTAAATGGAATCCACCACTCAGCACTTGCAAGCATTACACCTCTACTCAGTCAAAAACACTTTCGGTTCTGTTAACTTTGCTCCTCCGGGGCATAAAGACGATCTCACATGTGAGGTAATTCATTCATTCATTCATTCATTCATCTTCTTCCGCTTAATCCTTTTCGGGTCACGGGGGGGCTGGAGCCTATCCCAGCATCTTTGGGCGAGAGGTAGGGTACACCCTGGACAGATCGCCAGCCCATCACAGGGCCAACACAGAGAGACAGACAACCATTCACTCTCACAGTCACACCTAAGGACAATTTAGAATCCCCAGTTTTGATGCTAATTAACCTAACTTGCATGTTTTTGGCATGTGGGAGGAAACCGGAGAAGTCCCGGAGTAAACCCACGCAGACACGGGGAGAACATGCAAACTCCACACAGATCACTGTTGGTCGGGGGCTGGGATCGAACCCAGGATCCCCAAGCCAAGGGTGAGTTGCTGTGCTGCCACAGTGCTAACCACTCCTCCACCGCGCCGCCCTTCATTTCCACAATTTATTACACACAAAGCAGCTTGTGGTTAGCAACCACAAGCAGTCGAGATGGTAGATACACTTACAGTTCATGTGATAACAACCAATGTCATAGTGTGGAGAAAATCTTTCATACAAACGCACAATGAGGACACCGCAATGATAACAGAGGGCGCCGTGAATAAATAAGAGTGTGAATAACTGCAAAATAAGAAACAGTTGTGATAAATTAAGAGTAAGAGAAAATTAAGCAAGACAGGAAATGAGCTACACTGAAACGGAAGTAAACAAAGAGCACTACCAAAATAAAAGACAACTCAGAAACGATGATAAGGTGAAGAATAAACTAACTTTACCAAGGTAACTGAGAATAAGGATAATAATAATGGCAATAATGATAATAACAGTGATAATAACAGTGATTAGTCCAAAATGTAACAAAAGGCATGGGCATAGTCACAGACCATGTCCAGCTCGTAACAGGTTCCTCTCAGAGCTCATGCATCCAGGCCAGTACTTTGCAGAGAGACAATCATGGGGCTTCAATATGGAGCAATAAGGTTTTATGCTCTGCTCCCATTTCCTCACATAAAGTTGCAAATATGCAGTTATTCAGCGGTCTTGTCTTTACAAAGTTAACCATCCACACATCATCCAATACAGGAGCTAGGTCTGCTGGTAAAGTCTTAACAAGGAGTGCCTCATGATGCAAAAAACAGTGCAAAACCACAACATCTGGGTGTCTCTCTTTCACGCTGCTTACAAAGCCTTTGGGAAACCTGACCATGGTGGCTGCTACATTGTACAGGGCCCAGCTCAGAGTCTGAATCTTTCCTCTTCAGATATTCATCCATTGCTGTTTTTTTTTTCCATCTATTCACCATGACCTCTCACACATCTTATGGTCTTTAACCTCTGTAAAACACATGAAGACAGTAGTCATTGCTGTTGCGTTCATACTGCTATCTACTGACATGGAAAAGCCACTATAGGCCCCCATACAACAATGGCAAATTTGCAGTTTTTTGGACCAATTAAGAAGTGAAATTAGACAATTTCCGAGGACCCCTTAATGTTCTCTCAAGGAGCCCTGGTTGAAAAACAATGATTTAAGTACTGCTTCATGAACAGTGAATGAGGTACCTGAATTATCAATTTGTTGTGTCCTACTATATATAGATATTATAAGTCAAGAGTAATGAAGCTCATGCCATTTTCTTTATCATCTGCAGCTCTCTGAAAATGGTAGAAAACCCCAGATGTTAAAATTCTGGTTAAGCAAACATACGCATGAATGTTACAGATATTGGTCAGTAGTGCTATAAAACATTGTGAATGCATTTGAATTATTGAGTGAATCTACCACAATAAAATCAAAAGCAGAATGTAAATATAGCTAATTTGTTCTACCAATGTGTGTGTTTCACTTCTTTGTTAAACTCCAAAATGCATACTGTAGATACTGCGTATTGGACCTTCGACTTAGTGCCTGATCGTGTTTTATTATGAAGTAAAAAGCTCATCAAGCCCTCTGAATGTTGTTCTTCTAGCATTAATTTTGTCATTCTTTGTTAACAGATGTCTCCAGATATTTATTTTGTTACTGTTAAATATATACAGTATATATTACACTGAGCCCCAAAATAGCCAATAAATTCTTTGTCCTTCACAGCTGTTGTCTTACTGTTCCCAGCAGGACGAATCAAAGTAGATGAACTGCTCCTTCCCTGTGGTTCCACTTTTCCCTGAATTACTGAATATTAAAGGCCTCACAGTGGCTCGCTATATTAAAGGCCCCTTTTCTTTCAGGCATGTCTCTCATTCTGCAAATTCCCCACTCTTATTTTCAGTCAGACGTGATTGTTCAGTCTCTGCCTCCACACGCACACGCGATCAGTGTGAGCACTTCACGTTCCTTGTTCCTCTGTCACCTTGTCTTTCAATCCCTCCCTCCCAGACGGAGGACAAGGGGGAGGTGGAGTGCAGAGGAACAATAGAAGAGCGAGCGAGCCTCTACTGCCACCAAGGTGAAGGAGACAATGAGTGAATTCGATACAAATGGACAGACTTGGAAGTGATACAGGCACGGCAAAGGAAGACTTGAGAAGAAAAACAAAGCTACACTTTGAAGGCTTTTTTGGATTTTCTGCCTCAAAGGAAGATTAAAAAAAAACAACATTGGAGGTAAGCAAGTGGGAGGATTATCCGATTTAACAGCAAGCGAGATTACATATGATTACTGCTGTAGATGTGCGTGAGTGTGAACATAACTAGAATACAATCAAAAGCAATCAGAGCTCATGAGCAGCCTCCCTTTTCACCTTGTTGCTTCCAAGCCCCTGTGACTGTTCATCATGGTGGACCTGTTTGTTGACTGCGTCCTGGTAAAGAACAACAAGGACCAGGATGAGCTGGACACGGAACGTGAGATCACCTTGCGCCTGCAGAACCGAATCCTCATGCTTTTCTTTGCCTCTGCTGCTTGTGAGACCTGCCAGCAGTTTGCCCCCACACTCCACAACTTCTTCAAGAAGTTGACAGACGAATTCTACGTGGAGCGTGCTGCTCAGCTGGCCTTCCTGTATATTAGGTAGAACACACATACTGCATACAAACACATGTGATTTCAACCTGTGTCATCTAGACCGTTTTGGTATTGGCTTCTCGGTTTTGTGATATTGGTAGAGTAGCAATAACTTCTAAACTTCAGAGATTTGGAGCCCAGTTTCATATCTGAAAACAACTTGCCCTCAGCTCATATGAGAAGTTTAAGTGTCTCCATTTTTGTGTTTTCACACATCCTTCAGGCTATTGATGGCATCTCAGAGTTTTAAATCTTGACCCTCCAATACTTACAGTGGTGTGAAAAAGTGTTTGCCCCCTTCCCGATTTCTCATATTTTTATATGTTTGTCGCACTTAAATGTTTCAGATCACCAAACAAATTTAAATAGTAGAGAAAGATAGCACAAGTAAACACAAAATGCAGTTTTAAATGAAGGTGTTTATTAATAAGGGTAAAAAAAAAAAAAATCCAAACCTACATGGCCCTGTGTGAAAAAGTGATTCTCCCCAACCCCCGTTAAAACATAATTGTGGTTTATCACACCCTTGGAAAGCTGAGTTCAATTTCTCTAGCCACACTTAGGCCTGATTACCGACATGCCTGTTCTCAAACAAGAAATCACTGAAATAGGACCTGCCTGACAAAGTGAAGTAGACTAAAAGATCCTCAAAAGTTAAATATCATGCTGCGATCCATAGAAATTCAGGAACAAATGAGAAAGTAATTGAGATCTATTGGTCTGAAAAAGGTTATAAAGCCATTTCTAAAGCTTTGGGACTCCAGCAAACCACAGTGAGAGCCATTATCCACAAAAGGCAAAAACATGGAACAGAGGTGAACCTTCCCAGGAGTGGCCGCCCGACCAAAATTACCCCAAGTGTGCGGCGATGACTCATCCAAGAGGTCACAAAAGACCCCACAACAACATCCAAAGAACTACAGGCCTCACTTGTGTTATGACCTGGCTCAAGAGCCACAACAAACAAAAGGACGCACCAAGTGGAGTTGGAGTTAAACACAACTTTATTAAACCAAATTAGACCAAATTAAGGAAAAAGCATAACTGAAGTATTTACAGTGTGTAAGTGTTTCATCAGTAACATCAGTAGTGTAGGGAGTGAGTGAATGTAAAATATGGTGTAGTGGTACTGAGTAGTGCAAAACCTAATTTACTTAACCAAACATAACCAAGGAGACCAAATGCAATCAAACCAGACCAGGACAGAGGCTTGCCTGTAGGAGGAAAAACACAAACAATGGATTAGAGGGGTAAAGAGGCACAACGCCTGGTCTCCAACCCCCAGTGACGAGCTGGAGCAACCCAAGTGGAACAGCCTCAATGCTGAGTTCACCGCCAAGCTTAAATGCCCTGGGTCACCTGGGTGCCACAGGTGATCCCACTTGGCAATCAACCACCAGCAACAAGCCACAGCACAGCACCCCCACAGGACCCAAGGGGCCGTAACACTTGCCTTAGTTAAGGTCAGTGTTCATGACTCCACCATAAGAAAGAGACTGGGCAAAAATGGCCTACATAGCAGAGTTCCAAGATAAAAACCACTGCTGAGCAAAAAGAACAATAAGGCTCATCTCAGTTTTGCCAGAAAACATCTTGATGAGCCCCAAGACTTTTGGGAAAATACTCTGTGGACTGACGAGACAAAAAGTGAACTTTTTGGAAGGTTTGTGTTCCATTACATCTGCTGTAAAAGTAACACAGTATTTCAGAAAAGGAACATCATACCAACAGTAAAATATGGTGGCGGTAGTGTGATGGTCTGGGGGTGTTTTGCTGCTTCAGAACCTGGAAGACTTGCTGTGGTAAATGGAATCATGAATTCTGCTGTCTACCAAAAAATCCTGAAGGAGAATGTCCGGCCATCTGTGCGTGACCTCAAGCTGAAGCGCACTTGAGTTCTGCAGCAGGACAATAATCCAAAACACACCAGCAAGTCCACCTCTGAATGGCTTAAGAAAAACAAAATGAAGACTTTGGAGTGGCCTAGTCAAAGTCCTGACCTGTCTAATACTTAAATTTGTGTGACAAACATACAAAAAATGAGAAATCAGGAAGGGGGCAAACACTTTTTCACACCACTGTAGACAGAAGCTGGAAATTAAAAAAAAAAATATACCAGCTCACATACAGTGGATATAAAACGTCTACACACCCCTGTTCAAATGCCAGGTTTTTGTGATGTAAAAAAATGAGACCAAAATAAATCATTTCAAAACTTTTTCCACCATTAATGTGACCTATAACCTGTACAATTCAATTGAAAAACCAAATGAAATCTTTTAAGGGGAAAATAAAAAACTTAGAATAACCTGGTTGCATAAATATGCACACCCTTAAACTAATACTTTGTTGCAGCACCTTTGGCTTTTATTATAGCACTCAGTCTTTTTGGGTCAATCAATCAATCAATCAGCTTTATTAATAAAGCACTTTAAAAGCAACACTCGCTGCACAAAGTGCTGTACAGCAAGAAAACATAAAAGCAGGAAGCAGGGCACTAACACAAAAACAATATAGAACCACAGTAAAAAAATAAAATAAAATAAAAGGTAAAATAAATAAATAAATAAAAATCCATTTCATTCAATAAAATCAATGTTTCACACTAGGTTGAAGGCCAGGGAGTAAAAGTGTGTTTTAAGACGGGTTTTAAAAATGGACAGTGAAGGTGCCTGTCTGATGTCCAGGGGTAAGTCATTCCATAACCTGGGTGCCATGATTGAAAAGGCTCTGTCCCCTCTGAGTTTCTGCCTCACCTTTGGCACCCCCAGAAACAGCTGTTCAGCTGACCTGAGGGACCGGGTGGGAGTGTAGGGATGCAGAAGCTCAGAGAGGTAAGGCGGAGCAAGACCGTTTAAGGATTTAAAGACAAATAAATTTTTTTTAAAATGAACTCTAAAATGCATGGGCAGCCAGTGGAGTGAAGCTAAGATGGGTGTGATGTAATCTCTTCCACATGTACCTGTTAAAAGACGAGCAGTGGCATTTTGAACCAGCTGCAGATGCGAAAGAGAAGACTGGCCGACACCGGCGTAAAGTGCGTTACAGTAATCCAGCTGAGATGAAATAAAAGCATGGATTACTGTTTCCAGGTGTGGTCTAGAGAGAGTGGGTTTTACTTTTGCTAAACGCCTTAGACAAAAGAAGCTGAATTTTACCACAGACCGAATCTGAGTGTCTAATTTAAAATCACTGTCCATGATAAAACCAAGGTTCCTAACTGTGGATTTCACGTAAAGAGTGAGGGGGCCCAAGTTTACAGGAGGGGACCCACAGGGGCCACTAGGTCCAAACACCATCACTTCTGTCTTCTTATCATTAAAATTTATAAAGTTTAGGGCCATCCAAGACTTGATGCCTTCAATGCATGCCAGGAGTGGGTTTACTGATGAGGCAGCTTTTAGTTTTAAAGGGACATGTATCTGACAGTCATCAGCATACAGGTGGAAGGAGATACCATGCTTTTTAAAAATGGAACCCAGAGGAAGTATGTACAAAGAAAAAAGCATGGACCCTAGAACTGACCCCTGTGGGACCCCGTACGGCAGAGGAGCAGAAGAGGATTCAAACCCAGAGATGCTAACTTTAAAACGCCTGTCTGCCAGATAGGACCTAAACCAACTGAGAACAGTGCCACAAATGCCCACTAGGTGCTACAAATGGGAAATTAAAACATGATGGCCCACTGTGTCAAAGGCAGCAGTTAAATCAAGCAACACAAGAACAGCATCCATCCATCCATCCATCTTCTACCGCTTTTCCGGAGGTCCGGGTCGCGGAGGCAGCAGTTCAAGCAGAGAAGCCCAGACTTCCCTCTCCCCAGCCACCTGCTCCAGCTCTTCAGAGGGGATACCAAGGCGTTCCCAGACTAGCTGGGAGACATAGTCTCTCCACCGAGTCCTGGGTCTGCCCCGGGGTCTCCTCCCAGTGGGACGTGCCTGAAACACCTCAAGTGGGAGGCGTCCAGGAGGCATCCTAATCAGATGCCCATACCACCTCAACTGACTCCTTTCAATGTGGAAGAGCAGCGGTTCTACTCTGAGCCTCTCCCGGATGACTGAGCTCCTCACCCTATCTCTGAGGGTGAGTCCAGCAATCCTACGGAGAAAGCTCATTTCAGCCGCTTGTATCCGCGATCTCGTTCTTTCGGTCATTACCCAAAGCTCGTGACCATAGGTGAGAGTAGGAACGTAGATTGACTGGTAAATCGACAGCTTTGCCTTAGAACTAAGCTCCCTCTTCACCACAACAGACCGGTACAACGTCCGCATCACTGCAGATGCTGCTCCAATCCGTCTGTCGATCTCTCGCTCCATTTTCCCCTCACTCGTGAACAAGACCCCAAGATACTTAAACTCCTCCACTTGGGGCAGGAGCCTGTCCCCAACCCGGAGAGGACAATCCACCTTTTTCCGGCTGAGGACCATGGACTCGGACTTGGAGGTGCTGATTCTCATCCCAGCCGTTTCACACTCAGCGGCAAACCGTCCCAGCAAGAGCTGTAGGTCATTGCTGGATGAAGCCAACAGGACAACATCATCTGCAAACAACAGAGATGAGATCCTGTGGTCACCAAGCATGACACCCTCCATTCCCTGGCTGCGCCTAGAAATCCTGTCCATAAAAATTATGAACAGGACCGGTGACAAAGGGCAGCCCTGGCGGAGTCCAACTCTCACTGGGAATGACTCCGACCGAGTGTTGGCAATGCGAACTAAACTCTCACAACGGTCGTACAGAGACCGAATAGCTCGTAACAACAAGCCCGATACCCCATACTCCCGAAGCACCCCCCACAAAAATCCACGAGGGACGCGGTCAAATGCCTTCTCCAAGTCCACAAAACACATGTAAACTGGTTGGGCAAACTCCCACGAACCCTCAAGAATTCTCGAGAGGGTAAAGAGCTGGTCCGATGTGCCACGGCCAGGACGAAAACCACATTGCTCCTCCTGAATCCGAGGTTCGACCAACGGCCGGACTCTCCTCTCCAGTACCTTGGCATAGACCTTCCCAGGGAGGCTGAGGAGTGTGATCCCTCTAAAGTTGGAGCACACCCTCCGGTCCCCTTTTTTGAAGAGAGGAACCACCACCCCGGTTTGCCATGCCAAAGGCACTGCCCCCGACCTCCACGCAATGTTGCAGAGGCGTGTCAACCATGACAACCCAACAACATCCAGGGCCTTGAGGTACTCGGGGCGAATCTCGTCCACCCCCGGGGCCCGGCCACCAAGGAGATTTTTAACCACCTTGGCGACCTCAGCCCCTGTGATAGGCGAGTCATCCCCCTCGTCCCCAAACCCTGCTTCCTCTGTGGAAGGCGTATCAGTGGGATTGAGGAGATCCTCGAAGTATTCCTTCCACCGCCCGACGATATCCCCAGTTGAAGTCAACAGTGTCCCATCCGCACCATACACAGTGTGGACGGGGAGCTGCTTTCCCCTCCTGAGCCGCCGAACAGTTTGCCAGAATCTCTTTGAAGCCGACCGAAAGTCTTGTTCCATGGCCTCACCGAACTCCTCCCATACCCGGGTTTTTGCTTCAGCAACCACCCGAGCTGCACTCCGCTTGGCCTGCCGGTACACCTCAGCTGCTTCGGGAGTCCCACAAGCCAACCAAGCTTGATAGGACTCCTTCTTCAGCTTAATGGCCCCCCTCACCACTGGTGTCCACCACTTGGTTCGGGGGTTGCCACCACGAGATGCACCGACCACCTTGCGGCCGCAGCTCTGGGCTGCCGCTTCAACAACAGAGGTGGAGAACATGGCCCATTCAGACTCCATGTCTCCAGACTCCCTCGGAATGTGGTTGAAGTTCTTCCGGAGGTGGGAGTTGAAGACCTCCCGGACAGGGGCCTCAGCCAGACGCTCCCAGCACACCCTCACTATACGTTTGGGTCTACCAGGTCTGAATGGCTTCCTCCCCTGCCATCGGATCCAACTCACCACCAGGTGGTGATCAGTTGACAGCTCTGCACCTCTCTTTACTCGGGTGTCCAAGACATACGGTCGCAGGTCTGATGATACGATAACAAAATCGATCATCGACCTGCGGCCTAGGGTGTCCTGGTGCCAGGTGCACATATGGACACCCTTATGCTTGAACATGGTGTTCGTTATAGACAGACTGTGGTTAGCACAGAAGTCCAATAACTGAACACCACTCGGGTTCAGATCGGGCAGGCCGTTCCTCCCAATCACCCCCCTCCAGGTTTCACTGTCGTTGCCCACGTGCGCATTGAAGTCCCCCAGTAGGACAATGGAGTCTCCAGGAGGAGCACCCTCCAGCACCCCAGTCACAGACTCCAAAAAGGGTGGGTACTCTGAAACATCATTTGGTGCATAGGCACAAATGATGGTCAGGACCCGTTTCCCAACCCGAAGGCGCAGGGAAGCAACCCTTTCGTCCACCGGGGAAAACTCCAATATAGAGGCAGCAAGGTGGGGCGATACAAGAATACCTACCCCTGCTCGTCGCCTCTCGCCCGGGGCAACTCCAGAAAAGGCCAAGCTCCAGCCCCTCTCCAGGAGACTGGTTCCGGAACCGGAGCTGTGTGTTGAGGTGAGGCCGACTATATCTAGCCGGTATCGCTCAATCTCGTACACCAGCTCAGGCTCCTTCCCCACCAGAGAGGTGACATTCCACGTACCAAAAGCCAGTTTAGAAAGCTTGGGATCAGTCCGCCAAGGTCTCCGCCTTTGACTGCCACCTAATCCACATAGCACCGGACTTCCATGATCCCTCCTGCAGGTGGTGAACCTACTGGAGGGCGGACCCATGTAACTCCTTCGGGCTGAGCCCGGCCGGGTCCCATGGGTGGAAACCCGGCCACCAGACGCTAGCCTTCGAGCCCCTCCCCCAGGCCTGGCTCCAGGGTGGGGCCCCGGTAACCCCATACCGGGCGGGGTACACTGAATCCTTGATATACAATTTATCATGAGAGTCTGTTGGATCGTTCTTCGTCTGGCCCTTCACCCAGGACCAGTTTGTCTTGGGAGACCCTATCAGAGGCAAATTGCCCCGGACAACATAGCTCCTGGGATCACTGGGGCACGCAAACAAGAACAGCATATTCACCTGAATCACATGCTAAGAGGATATCATTAAAAACTCTTAACGAGGCTGTCTCTGTGCTATGAAGAGCTTTGAAACAAGATTGAAAAACCTCCAAAATACCGTGCTCATCCAAAAAACATTTCAGCTGCATATAGACAATTTTCTCTAAAATTTTCGAGAGAAATGGCAGCTTGGAAATAGGCCTAAAATTTACCAACATGGTATGATCAAGACCAGGTTTCTTAATCAAGGGCTGCACTACTGCATGTTTAAAATTTGCAGGATCGGGTCGGAGTCTATCAGCGTGGCACGTCTTGATGTGGCAATATTTGCCCACTCTTCTTTGCAAAAATGCTCCAAATCTGTCAGATTGCGAGGGCATCTCCTGTGCGCAGCCCTCTTCAGATCACCCCACAGATGTTCGATTGGATTCGGGCCTGGACTCTGGCTGGGCCATTCCAAAACTTTAATCATCTTCTGGTGAAGCCATTCTTTTGTTGATTTGGATGTGTGCTTTGGGTCATTGTGCTGAAAGATGAAGTTCCTCTTCATCTTCAGCTTTGTAGCAGAAGCCTGAAAGTTTCGTGCCAACACTGACTGGTATTTGGAACTGTTCATAATTCCCTTCACCTTGACTAAGGCCCCAGTTCCAGCTGAAGAAAAACAGCCCCAAAGCATGACGCTGCCACCACCATGCTTCACTGTAGGTATGGTGTTCTTTTGGTGATGAGCAGTGTTGTGTTTGCCCCAAATATACCTTTTAGAATTATGGCCAAAAAGTTCAACCTTGGTTTCATCGGACCGTAACACATTTTCCCACATGCATTTGGGAGATATCAGATGTATTTTTGCAAAATGTAGCCAGGTTTGGATGCTTTTCTTCATAATATAAGGCTTCCATATTGCCACCCTACCCCATAGCCCAGACATATGAAGAAGATGAGAGATTGTTGTCACATGTACTAAACAGCCAGTACTTGCCAGAAATTCCTGCAGCTCTTTCAGTGTTGCTGTCGACCTCTTGGCAGCCTCCCTGACCAGTTTTCTTCTCGTCTTTTCATCAGATAAGATAAGATAAGCCTTTATTAGTCCCACAATGGGGAAATTCCAGGATTGCAACAGCACAGGGATAGCAACACTCAGAGCAACAATCAGAAGGCAAGAAAAAAAACAAGAACAGCTAGTATATATATGTACATATTAATATATATATATATATATATATATATATATATATATATATATATATATATATATATATATATATATACACACACAGTGCGGAGCATTGTGGTTGGTGAATGTGCAGCAGAAAGTCTAAGCTCTCTCTCCCTCCGCGGGTGCGGTGGGCCAGCTGGATGTCTTTGGGCATGATGGTGGTGACCCTCTTGGCATAGATGGCGCACAGGTTGGTGTCCACGAAGAGACCCACCAGGCAGGCCTCGCTGGCCTCCTGCAGAGCCATGACGGCGGAGCTCTGGAAGCGCAGGTTGGTCTTGAAGTCCTGAGCGATCTCCCTCACCAGGCGCTGGAAGGGCAGCCTACGGATGAGCAGCTCCGTGGATTTCTGGTAGCGACGGATCTCTCTCAGAGCCACAGTACCGGGCCTGGATTTGGAGGGATGTCCAGTTCTTGGTAAGGTCCCTGTTGTGCCATATTTTCTCCACTTGATGATGACTGTCTTCACAGTGCTCCATGGTATATTTAATGCCTTGGAAATTCTTTTGTACCCTTCTCCTGACTTTGAACAATGAGATCCCTCTGATGCTTTAGAAGCTCTCTGCGGATGATGGCTTGTGCTATAAGATGTGACTACAAAAATGTCAGGAAAACCTACTAGAACAGCTGAACTTTATTTGGGGTTAATCAGAGGCACTTTAAATGGTGGCAGGTGTGTGCTGACTCCCATTTAACATGAGTTTGAATGTGATTGGTTAATTCTGAACACAGCCACATCCCCAGTTATAAGAGGGTGTGCATATTTATGCAACCAGGTTATTGTAAGGTTTTATTTATTTTCCCCCTTAAAAAAATTCAGTTTGTTTTTCAATTGGGTTGTACAGGTTATAGGTCACATTAATGGTGGAAAATGTTTTGAAATGATTTATCCTGGTCTCATTTTTTACATCACAAAAACCTGGCATTTGAACAAAGGTGTGTAGACTTTTTATATCCACTGTAAGTGCACTCAAAAAAATCTAACTTTTTTAGCCCTTAATGCATTTTAATAGCATAACAAAATTCCATTAATTTGGATTTAAGAGTTTTCATCCTAATTATAAACAATCAGAGAGACAGCTCAGGTTGAGCGGTTTGGAGACAAAGTAAAAGAGGCAAGGCTGAGATGGTTTGAACATGTGCAGAGGAGGGATTGTGGATATATTGAACAAAGGATAATAATAATAATAATAATAATAATAACTAGAAAAGCACTCATAGAGTGCATACCTCCACCAAGTCTCCTTCCGTTTCTCATGGATCACCTCCAAAATGTAATGGGTTTGTGTGTAGGCCTATAGCCACTAGAGGTGAAAATGGCATCAAAGTCTGTCCATCAGTTTTGGAGTATTGTTGCTAACACACTGTGAGAAGATAAGAGTCTTGGCTGAGGTATGCATTCTCAGATCATCACCAAAATATAATGGGTTCCTCTCTAGCCCAAGAACCACCTCTGGTGAAAATTTCATCCAAATCCATCCAGTAGTTTTTGTGTAATCCTGCTGCACAAATACAAACAAAGCCCTTGGTGGAGGTATGCACTCTCAGATCATCACCAAAATCTAATCATCTGTTCCCCGTGCCATTACACAGGTTTCCTGAAAATTTCGTCAAAATCCATTCATAACTTTTTGAGTTATGTTGGTAACAGACAGACAGACAGACAAACCCCGATAAAAACATTACCTCCTTGGCGGAGGTAATAATAATAATAATAATAATAATAATAATAATAATAATAATAATGGATTAGATTTATATAGAGCTTTACATGTTAAGTGACATCTCAAAGCACTTACAGTGAGTCCATTATTCATTCATTCCAAACAGTCATTGATAGTGGTAAGCTTCTACTGTAGCCACAGCTGCCCTGGGGCAGACTGATAGAAATGTGGCTGCCAATCCATGCCAATGGCCTTTCTGACCACTACTGAACATTTATACACATTCATTCCCAGTGTCATGGTGGACACTGGAGGCAAGGTGGGTAAAGTGTCTTGCCCAGGGACACAACAGCAGGATGGCTGGGGAAAGTTGGATTCAAACCATCAACCCTCTGGTTATTGGACCACCCGCTCTACCTCCTGGGCCACTACCACCCACATTTCCCTCCTCAGTTCCATTATTGCTGAGCACCAAGCTGGACAGCAGGAAATTCCATTTCTTTATATGGTCTTTGGCATGACCCGGCCAGGACTCAAACACCGACCTCCCGGTTGTGGGGCGGATGCTCTACCTCTAAGCCACCACTCTGGATGTTGTTGGACATTGACAATGGAGCTGCCAGGCAGGAGGAGAAGAGGAAGACCACAGAGAAGATTCATGGATGCAGTGAAGGAGCACATGGAGAGGGTTGGTGTTACAGAGGAAGATGCAAGGGACAGGGTGAGATGGAGGAAGATGATCCGCTGTGGCGACCCTGAAAGGGAGCAGCCGAAAGGGGAAGAAGATCCTAATGAAAAACAGTATGAATATATAAAAGTCAGAAATACAATAATTCAACTAAATTAAATTCATGCAAATACTTTTTATCCCAAGTCATTTTTTGAGTGTATCTTCAATCTTTTATCTGTGAACTCTCATTATCCAACTCAGCGTTGTAGTACTGCTGTAGCTCCTGTTGCTCTTCTGCTCCATATTTAGTGGCTCACTGTGGCTTTGAGAAAAACTAAAAACTAGATAATCAATGATGGAGTAGCTCATTCCAGCCTAACCTTGTGCACAACCTGCATGAAGCTGAGGGTCATGAGGATCATGAGGTCATGGTGCATGAGTTTGCCAAACATTGGAGCAACTGCCTACGAGGAGTAACAATTTTTGTGAAAAAAAAAAAAAAAATCATAAATTCCCAGATCTCCTGATATGTGACCCTGACCTTGACATTGAACGCAACCTGGACGCAAACCCACCTGAGGGTCATTGTGAATTTGGTGAGCATTGAGGCAATTGCCTAAGAAGAGTAGCGATTTTTGTGAAATCACATAAGTGCAAAGATTTCCTGACCTTTTACCTTGATTACAGCCTGGATGCAGACACCCCTGAGCATCATCGCGAGTTTGGTGACTATCTGGGAATGCTGATGGACGCCGAGCCGTGGCATTAGCTCCTTTCGGCTTTGCCAGAATGGGCTAACAAAACTTATAAATTCATTTCAAAAAAGTCACACACTTAAGAGAAAAAAAGTCACAAATTCTCGAGAAAAAAAGTTGCCAAATTACAAAAACAAACACATTTGTGAGAAGATGTTGCACAATCACATTCAAGTCATAAACCTAAATAAAGAGTATAAAGGAAAAGCCTTTGCAAGAAAAAAGTGCCAAAATTCAAAGAAAATAAATGCTGTAAATTTATGAGAAAAAAAATCATCTTTTAATACACATCTGAGTTAAAAAATACAAAATTTCATGAGAAAAATAGCATCTTTATGAGAAAAATCATGAAAATTCATGATTTAAAAAGTGTAATTTGTGATAAAAAATTGCATATTCAACACTGAAAATATCATCTTACTGTCGTTGTTGCCAGGCCAGCTAATACTTTTAATTTGGATGTTTTGCATTCATTTTAATGCTCCAATATACGTACTTTTGTGAATATTTTAGTCAAAAATAGTTCAAAATGGCTCTTGCCCACTACACATAATAGTCTATGTATTTACCCTTTAGGAAGCCATAATTATTCTGTACTGCTCTTTCTTGTTTGGTTCCACAGTTTGGATGAGTCGGAGGAACAGCTAGAAAGCTTCCTCAAAGAGCTCCCTAAGAAGAGCCTGTTCCTGGCCTACGAGGACCCCTACAGGAGGTGCGTGACATCAGCCAGTTAGTTGTGTGTACGACCTGCTGTCATTAGCCGAATACCAGTGTGTGTGTGTGTGCGTGTGTGCCCACAGGGAGCTGGAGGCCATGTTTAATGTGCAGCAGCTGCCCACGGTGGTGGTGCTGCGTCCCGACTGCTCCATCCTCATCCCAAACGCGGTGGAGGAGATCATCCGCCTCGGCCCCGACTGCTACCGCAACTGGCAGGAGGCGGCAGAGATCATTGACAGGAACTTCATGATCAGTGAGGACTTCGCGGAGAAGTCCATGCGCAGCTTCAGCGACCCTGTGAGGAGACTCAAGTATAAGGTGGAAGACGAGAAGAAGGAAAAAAAGAAGAAGAAGAAGAAGAAAAAGCAGAGAGGCTGGGGTGGGGGAGGAGATGACGGCGTGGAGGTGGAGGGAGGCACTGATGACAAGGAAGGAGGAGGATCACCATGGTGATGGAGGTCTGGAAGAGTGGAACAAGAGTGTTGATTTCCCCACATGCTGTCGCTGCACTTTCACAGCTGGATTTGCAAAAGACATTTTGGCATATTTCTCCCTTTACAAGTAGAACTATGAAGCTAGCTCTCTTCTGTTTAAAGCAAGTGTTATGCAAAGGTTGTACTCGTAAAAACAAAAAGCATTCATTGATATAAAACCATCTCAAGTCATTTGAGTTTAGCCACAGATAAAACTCAGTTTAAAGGTCCCATATTGTGCATTTTTGAGAGCTTAATATCAAATTAGGACATCCTGAAGGACATATAGATGTATTTTAAAGACCAAAATCCATTTCTATGTTGTTTTACAGCTTATCTGAAAATCTGAAAGTCAGTTTCCAGCCTGATCTGACACTAAGCCTGAGTCCTTGATCACAAGTAAGATTCAAGATTCAGAGATTTTATTTGTCAGTACTACTATACGTACAGGACATACAGGAGAACTGAAATGGTGTTTCTTCTCTCTCTTCAGTGGTGTGCACAATACAAAAAAGAAAAAGGAATAAGGCTGGAAAAACAACAGCAGTCTATGTCTATGAAGCAGTCATGGTGTTTGTGGCGCTAACTCAGAACTGAAGGTGGTTCTTGTTGGTTTGTGACATCATAAAACCCAGGATTTGTAATCTGCTTGTTTCTTTAGGAGTTTAGCTAAATAAAAATAGTTTCTTAAGTGAACATTTTGATATTGTCATTATGTATACATGCAATGTATGGGCATGGTTTAGATTAAAACCTCCAAAAACACTGTTCTGCAGTTAATGGAGCCTTAAAACTCAATTGGGCCAAACTAGAGAAAATTTGTCATATTGACTGTAAAATCTATTTTTAAAAATCGATTTCCCCCTTTCCCCACCTGTAAATCATGAAACGTTACTCTAGTGGAGTCCTAGAATAAAAGCACTGTGCTGGAAATGAACATAATAGGTCAAGTTTAATGTCTTTTGAATGCTGCCAAGTACACAGTCCAGACAAGCACTGGTCTGAGCCAAGTCTCACCATTACCGCTTGTTTTATTACACATTGGAGATGATTCAAACCGTTTCTCTATTTTCAACAACATGGCCCCGTAATGCACTTTTTAAGATGATAATTTGTAGGTCCAATCAAAACATGGCACGCATAATCAGAAATCAATTAATTATTCAGCACCATTAAAATAATTTTGTTAGTGACTGTTTTGCTTTGAGTGTTTGTGAAGACCGGCTGCACTTTATAGACTACACAAGCAGCAATCAGAGCTATTCAAAGGCAGTCGAGTGAAATGATGGAGGAACTGGCTTTACTGCACGATCGGCGAGATCCTTTCATAATGAAGATGGTGTTTAGCCCTTACACACTTCCTAACGCATGTATGCTGCACTAATGGTGCTTTTATGTGATCAAGCAGGATCCTTGCTGGCAGCAGTTCATAGCTTCTGTGATATCTTCCTCCTTCCTCCTTCCTCCTTCCTCTATCCTCTAAGTGACCCATGCTTTAACTACATGCTGTCACTACTTCTAAGATGAAAATACAAGAAGCTTTTGGCAGTATGACAGTAATGACAGCTGCAGCACCGAGGTTAAGATGCATCTCAGAGACAGATGATGAAACCGGAGAATCATCAGGTGTCATCAGGTTTGATTGGTGTGGATTGATGTGCTTTGGAAGAGGCAGGGGCATGATTTATTGCAAAGCTCGTGGCCATATTGACAGATAGGTCACATTTTCTATCAGAGCTGCACAAAACATGGGCATACTGCAGATGCCTTTGGTGGATTTGTGTGGTTTGTGCTGCACAGGCTATGTACACAACAGTTCCCCATTTCTTCCTTTGTAAATACTCAGGTGTCTGCAACCTGTGGCTCCAGGGTGTTTACACAATGTGGGTACAAAATATGTCATTAAAGTGTAAGTACGAAGTAATTACACCATAATACAGTGAGTACACTGTAATTATGGGTAAATATGTCATATTTACATATTTACTTATACTGTAAAGTTGGGAAAGAAGACATCCAAACCCCAAACAGACATTGTAGTTATATCATAATTACACTGTAGCCTACTTACAATGCATTTATGTTGTACTTATACAGTAATTACAGAATAATCACGTCCTTACACCATAATTACATTGTATTTACACAGTGATTATATTCAATAACACAGTACTTGTGTTATAATTACATTGTACTTGGATTATACCATAATTACAGTTTAATTATGATTATGCAGCTGCTGGCTGCACAACAAATTACCCCTTGGGGAGAATAAAGATTTACCTTACCTTATGTTAATTACATAATATTTACTTCAATTTTTAGGTTTCACCTTAACATAATTTATGAGCGGTTTTATAAAATGCTACAAATTTATTTGTAAGAAAAATGTTTCCATCTTTGGTACAACCCTCCTCCTCCAAAACAAAAAACAAAAAAACCCAAACCAAAACAATTTTTAAAGACAAGTTGCAAATTTAAGAGAAAAAAATGTGAAAAATTGCTAAATTATTTGAAAAAAATATTACCTTGCAGCAGCGTTGGGAGTAATGCGTTACAAAGTAATGTTACAAAGTAATGCATTACTTTTGCAGTAACATGCTGTGTAATGAAATTACTGTTTAAAATTTCAGTAAAGTGTTACA
This sequence comes from Pholidichthys leucotaenia, assembly GCA_020510985.1. NCBI lineage: Eukaryota > Metazoa > Chordata > Actinopteri > Cichliformes > Pholidichthyidae > Pholidichthys > Pholidichthys leucotaenia. The sequence continues at coordinate 126,519,254 of CM035848.1, forward strand.
GTTACTGAAATTTGATCAGATGCGTTACTCGTGTTACTTGTTTTATTAATATGGATAGATATTTTTAGTGCAAATAAATACAAACTGACCCTACGTAGCTAACGCAGCCATCAGTCAATGTAACCTGTTGCAAAGAGTCTGTCCACTACTACAACCAGCAGCCACAAATGGACCTTGCTCCTGCTGGGAAAAAAATGAAGCTACTTTATTTTTGTGGAAATAGACAGATTATTTTTCCTTTGTCCCGGTTAAGGACAAAAGCATATTGTTGGGCTGCAAACTGAGGTGAAGTGTCGGTTGAGACCAACTGCAACCTTCAGAAGCGCCTGAGAACAGCAACAAGATTCAACAAAGCTAGTGCTATGCTATGCTAACAACAGTGGATCTACGTTATCTGAACAGCCACGGCTGGATTTCAAGCACAGGTATGCATGTGGACAGTTTGTGACCCAGCAAGAATTAAACCGACTGATTGCCAGATACGTCGTTACAGAATGAAGATGTGATAACAGTCACTTTCCATCAGACAGCTGAGACTGTGATCCACTGAAGTTAAAACACATTTACTCGCTACCTGGATAAAGATTATTCAAAAATGGATTTGATCTCAAAAAGGAATTTAAGGGACTGGATCATGTCTCTGTCACAGCAGAAATTTGGACTGTGGATAATGGACATTTTCTTTGGATCACTGTACATCGGATTAAATCCATAATATAAAGGTAAGATATGTTGACAGCTTTATGCAGTGTTGCCAACTCACTCTTCTGGAGTGATTTTCACTCTTTTTCCCTCTCTCTCACTCCACAAACCCTATTTCTCACTCAAAAATGAGGAAATTACTGACAATTTTGTGTTGATTTTCTTCAGATTTTTCCCCACAACAAGAGCTCTCACGGGAGAATAAAGCAGACTGAATGTGTTCTAAAAGCTCTGTCTGAAACAGTCTGTTTTCAGCCTGACATTAATAAGCCCGTAATGTAATCCATTAATTAAATTATCTTGTTATGTGTGCAACATGATTTATGTATGCATTTAAAAGTAATGTTACTTTTCCAAGTAACTAGTTACTTTAATCATGTATTGGTAAGTAACTCAGTTACTTTTGAAAAGAACAATTAACTGTAACTAGTTACTATTTTTTTAGTAACTTGCCCAGCACTGCCTTGCAGAAACAGTTTCAAATTTACAATAAAAAGTTGCAATTTTAAAAACATTTGCAAATTTGGAAAAATTTACAATCTATGAAAAAAAGTTACAAATATATCTATCAGAAAAAAGCAGCAAATTAAACAATACATTTTTTTTCGGAAAAAAAATAATTCACATTTACAATAGAAAAACAGCTAATTTATGTGGAGGGGAAAAGTTGCAGACTTGGGAGAAAATCATCCAATCTATACTGGAACTGTCCACACAGATTAAGAGGGGAAAAAACCCTGTAAGATTTACAGGGAGAACGCTAATGTTCCATATTGAAGCTGCATGTCTAGGAGGAGAACCTCATCTGTCACTGGGTTCGTTAATGCATTAGCCGCTCCATGCTCGGCTCTCTGGTCCACTTGGACTCAAGCTGGTGGAGCCGCACAAACATTCAGATCCGTGAATAAACAGACTTTGATTATTCCACATTTCTTCTGCTGCTGCCTACACAGCAGCTTTGAAACGTTGACAATATAGCCCCCCCCCCCCCCCGCCCCGTACACACGCACAGACAACTGCGAGCACAGAAAGGCGCAGACGCGCTGCGCGTTCCCGAGTGCAGAACGCGCAACAAGCGGAGCAGCGGATGGAGAGAGAGAGAAGAGAGAGGGACGGATGCAAGGCGAGGCCGGGAGCGGGAAACCGTATCACTCCCGGTCGTCCAGCTGTTGTCTTTGTGCGTTACTCCGTCCCCACCCCCGCATCATTGTACGGCGACATATTTTCGCCGTTAAAAGAACCTGACTCACCTCCGCATCCGTCCTGATGTGCCGCTGCGCCCCATCACGATTCTTCAAGGATGTGCAGAGCGGCTGCCGCCGCGTCGACGTTATTTTCCTCCTAAAGCCGAGGATGCATCTAACAGCAGCGGGAACCTATCAGTGATGTCAAGCGACGAGTGTGCTCGGTGAGCTGTAGAAATCGACGGAGGCACGCAGAGGTTTGTGCGTTATTGTGCACCTAATTACTGTTGGGGTTTTTTTTTTTTTTTTCCTCGTGCGTGATCGTGTGTTCTCCCCCCCCCCCCACCCCACCCCACCCCCCCGTTCATCGGAGTTTTTCCAAGGCCCTCAGCCCCGCATCGTCTCTGGGCATGAAACCCATGGGAATTATGATACCAGCGTGACGCACAGTCACACACGCACACACACGGCCCAGCGGGGAAAGACGCCGAGCCTCGACGAGACGGAGGGAGGGTGCGAGGTCCAGCAGAGCAAAGCCGTCCATAACACGCCGATCACGCGGCGAGGACGCCCAGCTGTTGTTTCACCCATCGCGCTAATGACTGCCGTGTGAGCCCAGCAGGCGTCGCCCACCACCATTTCCCCCATAGAACATCTTTTACTCTATTTTTTCTTTTTTTTTCATGCATCGGGCGCAGCGAAGCGGGATAAAGGGAGGAGAGTAGTGGGTGAGGGCGCGGGAGAGAGACGGGATGCGGGAGACGCAGTGAGCGAGGAGGAGGAAGAGGCGGCGGCGGCGGAGGAGGAGGAGGAGGACGAGGGGAAACCGGAGGACTGACGGTAAGACGTGGAGATGCACCCGCCCCATCTTCTTGCCCCCCCTCCCCTCTCTTTCCGTTCACATGCTCAAACGCAGATACAGCCATGTGAAAAAATTAGGACACCCTCTATAAGCCTGTGTGTGTGGGTTTTTTTAAACATATTTGGCCATAATAATAAAATACTGGGAGATTCATGCAATACAACTAAACAAAGATGAATGAAAGACTTTTTTCAGAATTTCTGTAAAATATAATTCTAAACAAATAATGAGGAATAAATTAGGACACCCCCCATCTTTTTAGGACACCCCCCACATTCATTTCCACTTAAAATGTCTAAAATAAATGTTTAAAAAATGCAAATAAAAACAAAAACAAGGTTAGACACAGATATGTGAACATTTCTTAATAAAGAACTGAATATTTAATGGGGTACCCTGATTTTTTTTTTTCACATGACTGTACATGATCAGCTGCCAGAATGACAGCAGACGTGTCCCGCTTCCGTGCTGCTGCTGGTGCCAGGGGCCATTTCATCTCTGAGGGACACGGATCTGATGTGCTGCTGTTCCTGCCTCTGGCTGCCATTACTAAAAACCTGCATGGGTTAGTTAGTAGAGCAGTGAAATATTCATCAGGCACGCCATGAGCCTCTCGTGGGCCTCAGAGGGAGCCTGGGGTGTCCCAGGCCGGCACACCAGTGGCTTTCTGGGGCTGTTTTCATTATTGCACCTTTGACGTGCTGCGCTCTCTTAAGTGCTGCAGTGAAAGAAGATGGAAACACACTCACACTCACACACACACACCCCTACATAAGGTTTCTCTTTTTTTTTTTTAAATGGTTTGGTATGCTGATTCACCGCAGATGGGCGATTAGGAGGAGAAAAGAACAGACTACAGAGGAAGAGGTAGCCGAGAGAGAGAGAGAGAGTCAGTCCACTATCAATATTTCAGAGAGGGAAATCGAGGACTGGGTCAGTAGAGGAGGCCAGGCAGGCAGAGAGGCGAGGGTGATGGTGGTGAGGAAGAGAGACGCAGAGGTGGAAGGCCAAGGGACAGACGGAGCTGTGAGAAGGCTCCTACCGCTCCTCCTGTCAGGAGAACTTCTGATATATTTGTAACCTTTAGTTAATGTGAAGCTGCTGCTTGTGCCGTGCTGCCATTTGTCTTGTAGCACACATCGAGGAATGAGAATGAGAATTGCCTGGGAGAAATGTGCGGTGAACACAGATGACTCATGCACCTTATTGGATGTGAGATGGCGAGAGAAAACAAAGGTAATAAAAAGGTTTGCTTCCATGTCGGGTCATTTACATCAGGCCGTAATTTGCCTAAACCCCTCACACACACACACACACACACACACACACACACACAAATTGGATGGATTTACTGTCATTTGACTTGTAAACCGCAATGTATTTGTCCTCTGTTCGGACTACCCCGAACAGGTTCCCATCATGTCTCTTTGAATCATTCGCATGCTCTGAGTCGGTCTCACCACCCTGTGCAGAGCCGTGGGCGGACAGATCAGTGTAATATCAATATCGGTGATACGAGGCTGGACATCAGCTGGGATTTCACTTGAAATACATGACAGGGAGAAAGGGCAAGTCCCTATATTTGAATTTTTGGCATTTAAAGATGATTGGAATTCCTTTTGAAACAGCAGTAGGTTCATTTTCTGTTAATCAGTAGAACATATGAAGCAGTTCATCAGCCAGTACCTGGACTGTCTTTGAAATTAAGGTAGTTTATCTCAGATTATTAAATGCCGCATAGATATTCACATATTTGATGCCATGAAATACAGCTAATTGATTGCTAAGATATGTGATTGTATTTAAATAATTTTGCCTAATAGGTGTGGGTGGTGTGATATTGTCTCTCAGATTATGTAAATCTTATCTGGATAAATGTGCTATTTACCAAAAGCCAATTTGTGAAGCTGTTCATGGATAAAATTGCCATGCAAAGTGTCTGCTTTTGTTTAGTCCAATGAATGAAATACTGGGCATTTTAATGACATACAGTGCTGTGAGAAAGTATTCATCCCCTTCCTGATTTCTTATATTTTTGCATATTTGTCACAAATGTTTCAGATCAAAGACATTTTAGTATTAGACAAAGGTAACCCAAGTAAATACAAAATGCAGTTTTTAAATTGTGATTTCATTTATTAAGGGAAAAAAAAACTATCCACACCTACCTGGCCCTATGTGAAAAAGTAATTGCCCCCTAAACCTAATAACTGGTTATGTCACCCTTGGCGGTAACAACTGCAATCAAGTGTTTGTGATAACTGGCAATCAGTCTTTCACATTGCTGTTGAGAAAGTTTGGTCCACTCTTCTTTGCAAAATTGTTTTAATTCAGCCACACTGGAGGCTTTGAGCTTGAGGTCACGAACTGATGGCTGGTGTTCTAACATTTTGGCATACCAATCAGAACAGCATACCCTGGGTTACTGCATATGCACACGCATGCGTACAACAGAAATACATGGTACTGAGCGAAAGTCCATCATTTCAGCATTCTGCCTGAGACCTCATACAGCTAACCGAAGGTAAGCAATTACATAATGTTATAACTGTATAGAGTTGCATATTGTTAATTCTGTTGTTGCACTGTTATATATAACTGTAGTTAGAGTGCATTTCATTTAAAATAAAAAATGTAAAAAGCGGTTGTACTGGAGAAAATAAGTGATATATAGAGCGTTAAAAAAACGCCGTTGTACTGGAGAAAATTAGTGGTATATAGATTGTTTTTGTGTAACTATAATTTTATTGAGGTCTAAGTTTTTTTATGTGAATGTGTGATTGATTCCCTTGTTTAGTTCTGCCACTCTATTAAACTATAGGCATGTCATTCTGTCAGTGTAAATTAACCAGAATATCATACCACTGTAGAATTCTCTGTAGAATTCAAAGTAGAATTCTTTTCTGTTAGCTTAAATTACCTACTGGAGCATCATAACATAAGTATGCTATTCTGACAAAGTAGGCTAAACCGATAGCTATATCTATCGATTTGCCATATGGGTATGCTGTTCTGACAAAGTATGCTAAAATCAGTCCCTCCAGCCCCTCCAGGATTGCAATGTTGTGATTGTACCAATTCCACAAATTCATTAGGTCCTGCATAATTTGAATTTTGTCCAATCACCGCAACTTTCCCACAGTTTTGGCCAGTTGTCGTCAACTTCTGTCAGTTTTGCTCATCAAATTTGTCCTTGAGTAGCGCACAAACGTGAACGTCATCAGTCTGACCAATCAAATGTAGTGCTGCACCACGCTCACTTCTGTGTTTACAGTGAGTATATACAGAACACATCAGCAAAAACAGTGTGTGATTTAAAAAAACCCCCACTCACCTGCGAGTTTTCCCACGTCGTTCCTTCCTCCGTCACCCCTGGCCTGCCAGTGAACATCACCTTGAGTCTCCGTAATGACCGTGTCTCAGGAGCACGCGTGAGGAGAGACGCCGTCAAACCACAAACAAAGAAGCAAATCTAATACTACAGCTAGTATTGTAACAGTTTATACATCTTTAGAGGTAAAAGTCACTACTACATCTTGTCAATGAGTTTTAAAGCTGTAAATCTCTGGTCTGGACATGGGCCAATGTGCGATTCAGCCAAATCCCCAAGGAGAACCCCGCAACTTACCGCAATAATGAAGAAATAATTCCGTAAAATCCTGGAGGGATTGTAAAATGTCAGAACACCGGACATTCTCCTTCAGGAATTTTTGGTAGAGAGCAGAATTCATGGTTCCATCAATTACAGAAAGTCATCCAGGTCCTGAAGCAGTAAAGCAGCCCCAGACCGTAACACTACCACCTTCATGTTTGGCTGTTGGTATGATGTTCTTTTTATGAAATTGTTCGTTTTACCTCAGATGTAACAGGATGTACGTCTTCCAAAAAGTTCAACTTTTGTCTCATCAGTCCACAGAATATTTTTCCAAAAGTCTTGGGGATCATCAAGATGTTGTTTTGGCAAATGTGAGACAAGACTGTTTTTGGGGTTTTTTTTGGTCAGCAGCAGTCCCCTTGGAACTCTCCCATGGATACCATTTTTGCCCAGTCTTTTCCTTATTATTGAATCATGGACCAGTGTACAAACTGAGGCAAGTGAGACCTGCAGTTCTTTAGATATTTTTCTGGGGTTGTGTTCCTCATTTGTTCTTGAATTTCTTTAGATCATGGCATGATGTGTTTTTTATGATCTTTTAGCCTACTTAACTCTGCTAGACAGGATCTATTTAACTGATTTCTTGATTGAACATGTCTGGCAGTAATCAGACCTGGGTGTGGCTCAAGAAATTCAACATTGTTAATCACAGTTAATTCATGATGTAATAAGGAGGGACAATTACTTTTTCACATAGGGTCAAGTAGGTTTGGATAGCTTGTTTCCCTTAAGAAATGAATCATTTAAAAACTGCATTTTGTGTTTACTTGGTATGTCTTCAATATTAAAATTGGTTTGATGATCTGAAACATTTAAGTGTAGCAAATATGCAAAAATATAAGAAATCAGGAAGGGGGCAACTACTTTTTCACATCACTGTACAAAATAATCATCGTTTTCCTTATTGTCCTGCCTAAACCTAAATTTCAGTCACCTTTTGTCCTTTTTTTGTCTTCATGACCTGATGTTGAAACACATTACATTGTAGTAACAGGTTTTGGAAGTACATCCACAGTGTCACATTTTTCAGTATTACTGTACTCACACACCAACCTTTATTTTTTTTTTGGTGGGGGGGCCTGTCACTTTCGCTCCCACAGACTGACATTCTTTGAGTCTTTGAAATTTATTTGAAGAAAACATCTTAATAGAGAACAAAATTCCTCAAAAGAACAATGTTTTTAAATCAGTATTTACGTGGATGAGAGAGAAATAAAATAAACAGGTGTCAGCTCACTTCTAGTCTAGACATACAAATTGCAGTCTGACCCAGCTGTTCTGGCTGTAATGCCTGTTTCACTTATTTATTTATTTTTTAGAAACTATTGGCCGTGTAACAGCAGCAGACGTCTTAGAGACCACTATGAACTGGCAAGAGATCAAACCTCTGCCAAGACTTTCCAGCTGTTTTTAACAGTCAGATGTCTCCTCGCAAAACACCATTTCTCAAAAAAATAAGCCTTGATATGGATATAAAATGGTGGGATTTTACATGACGAACACATGAACTTTGTCTTTTGAAAACATAACCCACAGGCAAAAATGTGGAGATTATGGATGCAAATTATCAACTAATTCTTGATTGTGAGTTGATTCACCTTATCGATTGATTAGTGATCAACTGATAAGCTTCTAAGAATTTGAATATATATATATACCAAAAGCCAGTTTAGAAAGCTTGGGATCAGTCCGCCAAGGTCTCCGTCTTTGACTGCCACCTAATCCACATAGCACCGGACCCCCATGATCCCTCCTGCAGGTGGTGAACCCACTGGAGGGCGGACCCATGTAACTCCTACGGGCTGAGCCCGGCCGGGTCCCATGGGTGGAAACCCGGCCACCAGACACTAGCCTTTGAGCCCCTCCCCCAGGCCTGGCTCCAGGGTGGGGCCCCGGTAACCCCATACCGGGCGGGGTACACTGAATCCTTGATCTAGAATTGATCATGAGAGTCTGTTGGATCGTTCTTAGTCTGGCCCTTCACCCAGGACCAGTTTGTCTTGGGAGACCCTATCAGAGGCAAATTGTCCCCGGACAACATAGCTCCTGGGATCACTGGGGCACGCAACCCCCCCCCACCACGATAAGGTGGCGATCCATGAGGAGGAGTTGCCAAGGTACTGGAGAGGAGAGTCCGGCCGTTGGTCGAACCTCGGATTCAGGAGGAGCAATGTGGTTTTCGTCCTGGCCGTGGCACATCGGACCAGCTCTTTACCCTCTCGAGAATTCTTGAGGGTTCGTGGGAGTTTGCCCAACCAGTTTACATGTGTTTTGTGGACTTGGAGAAGGCATTTGACCGCGTCCCTCGTGGATTTTTGTGGGGGGTGCTTCGGGAGTATGGGGTATCAGGCTTGTTGTTACGAGCTATTCGGTCTCTGTACGACCGTTGTGAGAGTTTGGTTCGTATTGCCAACACTCGGTCGGAGTCATTCCCAGTGAGAGTTGGACTCCGCCAGGGCTGCCCTTTGTCACCGATCCTGTTCATAATTTTTATGGACAGGATTTCTAGGCGCAGCCAGGGAATGGAGGGTGTCATGCTTGGTGACCACAGGATCTCATCTCTGTTGTTTGCAGATGATGTTGTCCTGTTGGCTTCATCCAGCAATGGCCTACAGCTCTTGCTGGGACGGTTTGCCACTGAGTGTGAAGCAGCTGGGATGAGAATCAGCACCTCGAAGTCCGAGTCCATGGTCCTCAGCCGGAAAAAGGTGGATTGTCCTCTCCGGGTTGGGGACAGGCTCCTGCCCCAAGTGGAGGAGTTTAAGTATCTTGGGGTCTTGTTCACGAGTGAGGGGAAAATGGAGTGAGAGATCGACAGACGGATTGGAGCAGCATCTGCAGTGATGCGGACGTTGTACCAGTCTGTTGTGGTGAAGAGGGAGCTTAGTTCTAAGGCAAAGCTGTCGATTTACCAGTCAATCTACGTTCCTACTCTCACCTATGGTCACGAGCTTTGGGTAATGACCGAAAGAACGAGATCGCGGATACAGGCGGCTGAAATGAGCTTTCTCCATAGGATTGCTGGACTCACCCTCAGAGATAGGGTGAGGAGCTCAGTCATCCGGGAGAGGCTCAGAGTAGAACCGCTGCTCCTCCACATTGAAAGGAGTCAGTTGAGGTGGTATGGGCATCTGATTAGGATGCCTCCTGGACGCCTCCCACTTGAGGTGTTTCAAGCACGTCCCACTGGGAGGAGACCCCGGGGCAGACCCAGGACTCGGTGGAGAGACTATGTCTCCCAGCTGGTCTGGCAACGCCTGATCCCCTCTGAAGAGCTGGAGCAGGTGGCTGGGGAGAGGGAAGTCTGGGCTTCTCTGCTTGAACTGCTGCCTCCGCGACCCGGACCTCCGGAAAAGCGGTAGAAGATGGATGGATGGATGGATATCTATATATATATATATATATATATATATATATATATATATATAGTACATATTTTAGGGGTCTAATGTACACAGAGGTCATGGTTTGGTACATTCCTCAGTTTTAGGGATCATGATTTGATACAGGTTTGGTACAGCAGAAGAAAGAAACAAATTGAAATGCCGGGTTTCTTTTTCATTTATTTTGAACAAAAAGTAACCACAGACTGGCTTATGTATGTATGGGATGAGACATTATAACTGGGTTAGAGAATTTTTAATAAATATCTGAAGCGTTGTTCTTCTACTCAAATGTGTTGGTGCATAGCCGCTGAAATGTAAATGACAATGGCCTCGGTAATGACTTGGGTCTAGTCTGCTTTCACATGTAGCCACTGGTTAAAAGCAGTGAGGATAAGTTTTTGCACTCGTGTAGTCTTTTCCCTTGTTCTGATGAGTGATGCATTCAGGTGATACGTCTGAGATATGTCAGCATGTTGGACATATTTCCAGTCATATACTGTGCAGCCATCTTGCAGTGCTGGCGTTCTCCACTGCCGCCCTCGTTCGAAGGGAGCCTGAAGCTTTCCCATGCTGCTGATTTGGGATGGGCGGGTAGATACAGTATTTGGGCTCATGTTGTCATCTGGGCTGGCCATTTTTGTTTTGGCTGTCCAGCGTACATTGGAAAAACAAAACGTTCCAGTCTGCACAGTCCATACCCTTTGGAGGTTCTGCTCTTTTTCTCCTGTTATGGTTTGAAACCAGAGATGAATGACTGCGTACGCCCCCACCTGGACTGGTGACGCCACAACATTTCATAAAATAATTTCCCATTGAAAAGGACATCGGATTTTTATTGACAACTAATTTTATTTCGTCAATTAAGTTCTTATTAACACTTTATCAAAAGTCAGTTAATTGTTAACATCCCTAGTGGAGATTTAACTTCTAGCCAACATCAGTTTTATTGTAATGAAAGAGTCACAGATTACTGAAGACCGTTTGACTTCACATGGCAATACCAAGGTCCCTTGATAAATGAGAATGTTTCAAATCAGCCATATTCTATCACGTTTATTGTACTGTATATGAGGCTCAATAACAGTGTACTATCAGGAAAAAAAAAGATACTGGACATCAACTAGGATTTCAGGATAAATTCTCACACATCAAGACTACAGGAGGATTAAACACTGATAAGGATAAATTCTCTCTTAAAAATTTGGCTTTTTAAAACAACTGAAATGGTACTCCTAAACATAATTAAATGTTGCACACATGGGCCTAATACATGTTTGTAAATGAGAAGGAGGCACCTGTAACTGCAAAGATGCAAGGAGTAGAGGTAGAGAAGGTAGACAAGTTTAAATATCTGCGGCCAACCATCCAAAGGAATGGAAAATTCCCAATGAGAAGGATATTGTGTATAAGTTTGGCCCTTGGGGCTGGCCATACCTGCCTTGTGGGATGACGTCAGGCGGGCTGTGGCCATGGTGTATATAGTTCTGTGTGTTCTTAATAAAGTGCAGTTCGTTGCTTGGCATAAGACGACCCCAGTCTCTGATTTCATACATAACATTTTGGCGACGAGGAGAAACTATGGAGGCGTATGGGCCACCTCCACCACCGTTTCTACAGTATCCAGGAGAGCCAGTGATCCTGTGGCCTAATTGGTTGGCCATGTTTGAGGAATACATCATGGCGTTGGGCCTGAGCAGACTCGACAGAATGCGGAGATGAGCACTTCTGGTCCACCATCTCGGCGTAGAAGGTCGTAAAATTTTCCACATGTTGGGGAAGACGGAGTCTTATGCGGATGCTGTCGGGCGGCTGGCTGAATACTTAGCCGAACACAACCAAGGAGCACAAAGCTGTGGGTGGAAAAGCTGTTGGTGCCAAAAGTAGCTAAGCTAGCTAGCTCAGAGAAGCTAACAGCTCAGCCAGTGGCAATGGCGAAGTTAGCCACGGAGCTAGGTGGGCACCAAACACTAGCTAAAAGCTATAAGCTAGTTTTTGCGGTGGAGCCGGAGCCACAGGAAAGGGATCCCGCGTTCACTGAGGACGGCAAGCCAGCTGACCAGCTCAGCATGATGAGTGACCGCAGCACTGGAGGTGAAAACAGCGCGGTGAGCGAAGATGGCACGGGGGGAGAGCAGTGACCAGACTCGGCTCAGTTTTCCCCGCAGTTAGGGTCGGAGCAGTGGGAAGGAGAGCACAAGCATACTGAGAACCCCGAAAAGCAGCAGCAGCGACAAACATCGGCTCGGTTTTTCCCGCAGCTAAAGTCGGAGCAGCGGGAAGGAGAGCATGAGCATGCTGAGAGCCCCGAAGAGCAGTAGTGGCAACCGGTAACAAACACAGTGCGCGACACGGAGCAGTGGAGCACCTCGGATGACAGAGAGGAGGTACCGGACTGCTCTTGTACACGAGACGAGCTGCAGTCCAAGACGAACACTGGGAGCGAGCAGTGTGAGGAGTTGCCAGGTGCCATGGAGGTCGAGCGGGACTGGTCTTGCTCGGGGTCGGCATGGGAGGATCTCGGTGCCGGAGCTGAGGACACCTTGGACAAGGGTGCTGGGCGTAACGGCGAGGCACCTGGGTCGATGAGTGACGCTGACGAGAGAGCTCCAGTTTTCCCCTGAGCTCAGCCACAGGGGGCCGGTGAATCTGCAGCTACAACAGCGACAACTGCAGCGGCTTTGAAAGCGGTTGGGGCCGGACCATCAGGCATGGGCCAAGCAGCAGCACTGCAGGCCGAGCAAAACTCCCCTGAGAGTTGCGGACCGGGTTTGTGAGGAGGGATAACCACGGCGAATACGGACTAAATGACAGCCTGAGGATCACCAGGGGTGGCTGTGCATCATGGCTAAATGAGGTACAGCCTATTTTCAACTGTCGGATGGTTCGTGGAGGCACGCCAACAAGCTGCGGTGTGTCCGGGATAAGGCTTTGGATGGCGGGTCCAGACGAGAGGGGTGCTCGATGGTGACGAGGAGAGACACTCTTGTCTGTGAGTTCGGTTGCGACCCCGGGGGCAGGCTGCTTCCGGGAGCGCGCCTGCCGGGGGGCTGCCCTGGACCCCCAAGCTGATTCTACCATTTTCTGCCTGAGAACAGTGGTGTAACTTGAAAATAGTTTTAATGTTCATATGTTTGTCTTGTGATATGGGATTGTTTTATGTATTTTATTTAGTTTAGGAAACACGGCAATATTTAGTTTATAAATGGACTTTCTTTTATTTAGTACTGGCGGCAGAATAATCCGCCTGGCCGTGTGGAGGTAGGACGGCAGTCCACCTGTCCTCCCTAGTTTTAGTTTGTTGTGTGAATGTGATAGGCCCTTTAGTGATTTCAGTTCAGTTTCTTAGTGCGTGATTCGGGTCCTTAATTGGGAAGGGTTTTAATTGTGTATGTGTTTTTGGACTTTTCTAAAGGGGGGTGGGGATATTGTGTATAAGTTTGGCCCTTGGGACTGGCTGTACCTGCCTTGTGGGATGGCGCCAGGCGGGCTGCAGCCGTGGTGTATATACTTCGTGTTCTCAATAAAGTGCAGTTCATTGCTTGGTATTATTAATTGCTGCAATTTTCCAGTTTGGGATCAATCTATCAAGTACATCTATCTATCTGTCTATCTATCTTTCTATCTGTTGGTATAAGACGACTCCAGTCTCTGATTTCATACATAACAAAGGAGGCAGCTGTAACTGTGAAGATGCAGGGAGTAAAGGTAGAGAAGTGTGGAATACTTGAAAGTTTAGAATAAGGCATATGTTAATAAACACACACACACACAAACACACACACATACTGTATATATATATATCAGTAAAACATTATATGAAAGACTTGGGTTAACATTAACAGAAGATGTTTTGCAATCTTTGCAATGTGTTTAACAGACTAAGAGTTGCCTAGATCAAGTTATAATGTCATTTTGATAGCACACAGATGAGAGTTTTCAAGGGTAGTTCAAAATGACCTGGACCTGTTATCTGAACTGCTAGGAAACTGTGTTTTGGAAGTTTGTTTTGGAGACAAATGAGAACATTTAACAAACAAGAACTGGTTAGAGCCAGTTTTTTTTTTTTTTTTTTTTTTTTTTTACCATTATTCTCTACAAGATAACACTGTCCAAAAATGATTCAGAAGTCAAAATATAGGGTGATCTTCACTGATGGGATGGGTAATAGCCTTGAATGTGGTTGAATGTTGTTTGAACAATATAAAAGGAGCATGTTTGTCCTGATACATTCTGCTCATACGTTGCTTTGCCTGTCCTGTCACCAGTGTTGGGCAAGTTACTAAAAAATAGTAACTAATTACAGTTACTAGTTACTTCTTTTCAAAAGTAACTGAGTTACTTAATTACTGCATAATTAAGGTAACTAGTTACTTGGAAAAGTAACTTTGACATTACTTTTAAATGCATACTTAAATCATCTTGCACACATAGCAAGATAATTTAATTAATGGATTACATTATGGGCTTATTAATGTCAGACTAAAAACACTGTTTCAGACAGAGCTTTTAGAACATGTTCAGTCTGTTTTATCCTGCCTTGAGAGCTCTTATTGTGGGAAAAAATCTGAAGAAAATTAATACAATGTTGTCAGTAATTTCCTCATTTTGGAGTGAGAGTTGGCAACACTGCATAAAGCTGTCCATGTTCTTCTTTCTTCTTTTAGATTTGATTGGCGGTTGGCAACCAGCTTACAGGTGCATTACTGCCACTGACTTGATTATCATCACTCTATATCTTTGTATAAGGAGTTCTTATAAGGAGTTCTGAACAACTCCTTACGTGTGAAAAATTAACCGTCCTTGGTAGGAACACAGAACTATATACAGAGTGCTGTAGCCTTCCTGACTCTAAAACTTGGACCTTTCTGCATGCCCGTAGAAAGCAGGTGCAAGCAAGCACGCCTGTCTATGTTTATGTTACCTTTATGATATGGATATAGTCTGATGTGCAGTGATCCAATGAAAATGTTTCTTATCCACTGTCCAAATGTCTGCTGTGACAGAGACGTGATCCAGTCCCTCAATTTCCTTTTGGAGATCAAAATCCATTTTTGAATAATCTTTATCCAGGTAGCAAGTAAATGTGTTTTAACTTCAGTGGATCACAGTCTCAGCTGTCTGGCGGAAAGTCGCTGTTTATATCACGTCTTCAGTCTGTAACAACGTATCTGGCAATCAGTTAGTTTAATTCTTGCTGGGTCACTGTCCAGATGCATACCTGTGCTTGAAATCCAGCTGTGGCTGTTGAGACAAGAGTATTTTCACTTTACATCCAGCCATAGCTGTTCAGATAGCGTAAATCCAGTAACAACGTGTTGTTTTTTTTTTTCCCACAATATCTTTATTGAACCTTTTTTTTTTTTTTAACAAACATGATACAAACAATCAAACACTAACACTAAAGTACTACAAAAAAAAAAAAAAAATGCACTAAAAACACCAACAACCACCAACAAAATCAAGTCTTCAACAATGCTCCTCTGTTTAGTCTAGACAATCCAATACATAAGTATACATATTATGTTCACCAGTTTGGAATTTACAAGGTCCACACACATCATTCACCTTCTTCTTCAAGAGTTATGTTTAAATTTTTTACATAATCAATAAAAGGTCTCCATATATTCTCAAACACAATTTCCTTTGATTTCAGTATATATGTTATTCTTTCTAATGGAAGGTTTGTTAACATCTGTCTTAACCACTGAGTCACATCTGGTCTATGAGTCTTTTTCCATAATAGTGCAATACATTTTTTGGCATTAAGCAAACTGAGGTCTATGAATGTTCTTTCACTTTTATTGAAATTATGCTTTTCTGGGTACAGACCCAACAAAACCAGTTTAGGATTCAATATGATTTGTTTTGAGATTATTTTTTCAATTGTTACCCTCACCTCTTCCCAAAACATTCTTATTAATCTACATTCCCATAAACAATGAAATAGGGTTCCTTTACTTTCCATGCATTTTGTGCATGTATCTGGTATATTTTTGTTGTAGCTATTTAACTCCTCCGGTGTAACATACATCCGCATTAACCATTTGAAATGTATCAATTTAAGGCGTGCATTTATTGATTTGGTTTGAGCTTCTGTACAAGCCAATTCCCATTGTTCCTCTGAAATTTCAATTTGCAGATCTTCTTTCCAGTAGTTTAATCTTTTCAGTGAATTTTCACTTGAAGATAGTGTCAATGAGTTATAAAACTCTGAAATAATACCCTTTCTTTTACTATCTTTCATCATCATTTTTTCCAAGGATGAATAAATAGGTCGAGTGAGAGCTTTATTTTGATTTGATCGAATAAAGTTTCTAAGTTGAAGATATTTAAAAAAATGTGTTCTATTGAGATTAAATTTGATCCTCAGCTCTTCAAAAGACATTATGTTGTCTGCACATGGCAAATATAAATCCTGAATCTTTTGTATCCCTTTTAAATTCCATACTTTAAATACAGCGTCCGCTCTCCCTGGTTTAAAATATTGATTACCCCATATTGGACTAAATTGTGACAATAACTGTGGTTCTTTTAAATAGTTTTTAGCTTCACACCATATTTTGATCATATGCTTTACAAATGGATTTTTAACTTGTTTTTGTAATTTTTTTGCCGAATCTGAGTATATGAATATGGGAAGAGGTAAAGGTAAATTGTATGATTCCATTTCAGTCCAGTGAGGGAGATCATTTGATGAAAAATAATATGTCATAGACCTCAGTTGTGCCGACCAATAATACAACATAAAATTTGGACATTTCAGACCTCCACGATCAAATGGTAAATATAATAAAGACAGACGTAATCTAGCCCTCCTGTTGTTCCATATAAATTCCACTAACTTTTTTTTTATTCTTGAGAATAGATCTAAAGGTGGTGATAAGGGAATGTATTGAAATAAATAAAGTATTTTAGGTAAAATATTACTTTTAAGTATATTGATTCTCCCGATCATCGACATTGGTAGTGACATCCATCTCTGAGTTAACTCACTGATATCTGACATTAAGGCTTCATAGTTGACACTGGCGACTGATTCTAGCTTAGGCATAATTTGGATTCCTAAATATTTAAACTGATTTACAACATTGAATTGATTTACCTCAGGGGCTGGGTAATTTCTCTGGGTCTCATTTAGCATTAATATTGAAGATTTAGTTTTATTTATTTTATATCCTGATATTTCCCCAAAATTCTTTATTAAATTCAACAAGGTTGGAATTGATTTTTTTAGATTCGACATAAACAAAATTATATCATCGGCGTACAGGGAGATTTTATGTTCTGTTGGTCCAACTTTAATTCCATATATTTGTGAATGTAAACGTATCGCTATCGCTAAAGGTTCAATTGCCATAGTAAACAGTAAAGGTGAGAGTGGACAGCCTTGTCGACATCCTCTATTGATTTTTATTGGTTTTGAAATATTGTTATTTGTTAGGATTTCTGCTGTAGCATTATTGTATATTATTTGAACCCATTTTATGAAATTATTTCCAAGTCCAAACCTTTGTAGGACTTCAAAAAGAAAGGGCCATTCAACTCTATCAAAGGCCTTTTCGGCGTCCAATGATAGGAGAGCTGTATCCGGTGCTTCTTTATTAAAATAGATAATATTAAATAGTCTTCTTACATTATGGAAGCCTTGTCTACCCTTTATAAAGCCATTCTGATCTCGATTAATAATATTTGGTAAAATTTCTTGTATTCGTCTTGCTAAAATTTTACAGATTATCTTAAGGTCGGCGTTTAATAGGCTTATTGGTCTCATATTTTCACATTTATTAGAGGGCTTACCTGGTTTTGGCAGCAGTATAATTAAGGCATTATTTATGTATGATGGTAAATTATTATTTTGAAATGCTTCTAAAACCATTTCCAAAAAAGGTTTTATTAATTTATTCTTAAATTTTTTATAAAGGTCAACTGGAAGACCATCTGGTCCTGCACTTTTTCCTGATTTCATATTATCAATGGCTAGCCCAACTTCTTCTTGACTAATTTTAGACTCCAATATCTCCCTGTTTTCATTTGGAATACACGGTATAGATAGTTCGTTCAAAAACCCATTTAGTTTTGTTAAATCAGGTTCATTTTTGGTATCATATAATTTTTCATAGTAATCTCTAAAGGCTCTATTAATTTCTAAAGGATCTATAACTACCTGTCCGTTACTTATAATACTGGTAATTGGTGTTTTAATTTCCAATTGTTTAATCTGCCATGCTAATAATTTTCCTGATTTTTCACCTTGTTCATAAAAAGATTGTTTCAATCTTAGAAGACTCGAGGCAGCTCTATTCGCTGATTTTTTGTCGTATTCAGCTCTCAAAATCAGTAATTCATTCTCCAACCTTGGGTCACTTCCTGCATACACTTTTTCCTGAAGATTTTTTATTTTATGTTCCAATTTAGCTCTCTCCTCTCGAGTCTTCTTAGATTTTGATCCTGTATAACTAATAATATGCCCCCTAATAAAAGCTTTGAAAGCCTCCCACTTTACACATGCTGATGTTTGTGTAGTATTGATGTCAAAGAACTCGTCTATCTGTTTTTCTATATACTTGACAAATTCCTCATCCTGAAGCCATTTATGCTGAAATTGCCATCTACCTGATTCCTTTGTCAATTTTTTATCTACATATATTAGACAACAGGGTGCATGATCAGAGATCACAATGTTATCATAAAAGCAGTTTTGAATCTTGGACCTTAATTCTGTGGAAATCAAAAAATAATCAATACGTGAGAATGTCTTGTAGGTACTGGAATAACAAGAATAGGCTTTAACTTGTGGTTTCATTTCTCTCCATATATCTAACAATCTCAATTCTTTCATAAAATGATTAATAGTCATCCTACATCCAATGTGCGTACAATCCAGTCCTGTTGATCTATCCACACCTGGATTCAATGTACAATTAAAATCCCCTGCTATTATATGTTGCCCTGTAAGTGATGATAATATGAGAAATAAATTAGCAAAGAACTTCTGATCATCTATATTGGGACCATATAAGTTCACAAGATTTATATTTTCTAATAGCAAAGAACCTTGAATGATTACATATCTTCCAAATTTGTCTCCAATTACATTTTTCACTTGAAAAGGAACTGATTTATGTATGAGAGTCATAACTCCCCTGGCTCGGGATGAAAATGAAGAGGTGAATACACTTCCCTGCCATCTACTCCTAATTCTTTTAACATCCTCCTCTATCAGATGAGTTTCTTGTAAAAACACAATTCTTGAACCCATGTCCTTTATTTTATTCATAACTTGTTTAAGTTTTTTTAAATTTTGTAGACCTCTGCAATTCCATGAAGTTAAATTAAGATTAACACTTTGGTCCATGATCAATAGAGAGTTTGGGATTACCTTGCAGTGTAAACATGCTCATACAGAGAAGCAAAAACATGAGTGGTTGAACATTCATCCTACAAACTACACACAAACAAATTTCCCCTTCCCACACTTGTGGCAAACCCCCCAAAATCAAAAGAAAAATTCTGTCTCCCGATATAGCCATCGACCGTTCCACACCCACGGGGAACAGCCTAAGCCACTCCTTCTTCATCCTCCCAATCACCCTAACTCTACTGCTTTTAATGACGTAACATTAACTCTCCTCTGTAGTTTTCCAACTTAACTCCAAAATTTTTAACAACTTTGTACATCATAGTTGTTTTTTTTTTTGTTTGTTTTGTTTTTGTTTTGTTTTTTTTAATATATAATACAATCTATATTTTGTAAACTTACTATTTACTTCAAGTCAGTCAGATGCCTGTGCAAATGCTTAATTATTCTACCTTATATTTTGTTCATGCTTAGCTCCCACCAGTCTCTTCTTCTTCTTTGATCTTCTTGATGAACTCCTGCGCCTCCTCTGGGGTCTTGAAGATGTGGGTTCTGCCCTCATACGTGGTCAGCAGTCTCGCAGGATAGATTACACCATGACGAATCCCAAGGTTGCGCAGCTCCTTACGTACGGGATCAAACTGCTTCCTCAATTGCTGGATTCCTGTGGCCAAATCTGGGTAGAACCGCACCTGCTGGTCCTGGTGTTTAATCTCTCCTTTTTTAGCTCGTGCAGCGTTGAAGATCTTCATCCTGTCTCTGTTGTTAAGAAACTTCATAATTAAGGTCCTCGGCGGTCCCTTATCTCTCCGTGGGCCAATACGATGTGCTTTTTCCAGAACCACTGCTGATTGCAACTCCTCGCTGCCCAGCACCTCCGGAATCCACTTTTCCAGAAAGGAACATACGTCCCGACCTTCTGATTCCTCTGGAAGACCCACCAGCCTCAAATTATTCTGTCTCGACCGAGATTCCAAATCCAAAATATTATCTTCCAGAGATTTATTTTTTTTTCCAAAGTGCGCACCTTTAATTGAAGACGGGTGACGTCATCTTCAGCACTAGCGAGACGGAGCTCCATCTGCGCCGTTCGTTCTACACAGTCACCCAATTCCTTTCTTATTCCTTCCAACGCTGTCATAATCCCATCAAATCTAGAGGAAAAGTCCGCTCTCATTGAACTCATGGCAGCCATCAGCGCATCTGCGCCATTCCCCGCAGAAATCGCAGCGTTGCCAGCCTCCTCCGCCATATATGGAGCCCTGTTTGCTGCGTCACAGACCTGAAAGTCCGTTAATTTGGACTGTTTCGGCGGCTCGCTTTTTCCTTTTCCTGGTTTTCCAGCCTTAGGCTTCGCCGACATATCCTCGCCCAAACGCTGGGATACGTTCTGTCCCAAATGAGAGAGTTATTTGCCGATTTTTTTTCTCCAGGAGCAGAGCAGAGCGAGACACGTCCGTCCTACGTGGCAGCCATAACCGGAAGTAAACAACGTGTTGTTAGTATAGCTAGCCATTACTTAGCACTAGCTTTGTCGGAGCTTTGTTGCTGTTTCAAGTGCTTCTGAAGATTGCAGTAGGTCTCACTTCACTTTCAGTCCATCAATATGCTTTTGTCCTTAACCGTGACAAAGGAAAAATAATCTGTCTATTTCCACAAAAACAAAGTAGCTTCTTTTCCTCCACTCAGCAGTGAAAACTCTTTGCAACAGGCCACATTGACTGATGGCTACATCTCAGCTACGGTAGGGTCAGTTTGTATATTCATTTATTTGTGCTAAAAATATTTATATTAATAAAACGAGAAATCAGTAATGCATCTGATCAAATTTCAGTAACTGCAATGCATTACTGAATTTTTAAACAGTAATTGTAGTGATTTGCGCTGCCTGCATGTTGCCTTAATTTCCTCCACAGCTGCGTGCACATCTGCTCTCCTCATTAGCCTGCCTATTTTAGCCGTGCTGCCCTCGGGTCTGCACGGAGACGTCAAGCTCCCTGGTCTGGCAAGACATCTTCACCTTCTCATCGCCTTCATGATCCAGAGTTCCATCTCCTCTGATCCTTCCAGCCTCGTCGTCCTCCTGGGAGTCCTGGCTCCCCAACGACAAGTAAGCCCTTATCATTCCCTCATCTCCACGCTTCGCTCTGCTCCCCTGTGCACAGGTGGAAATCCATTGGCGGCGGACCTCCTCCTCCTGGCGGCGGACTGAGCTCAACCTGCACCTCACCAGCTCACTGCACATCTCTTCACCCTCTCACCTCCTCAGCAGCCGGAGCCGAAGACACTGTCCCACTGGTCGGAGCCTCCAGGATCTCACCTGTGCTACACACCAACTCGTCAACAGTAAGACTGAACATTCTCTGAATCATTCCTCCCGATCCCAGTCACTAATCCGTCTCTGCTCTTGCCTGGGGTTGCCAGTCTGAACAGTGCTCTGCTTGCCCCGGCTGTTACATTCCTGCACTCACGCACACATCCACACTCACACTGCATAATAAAACGATAATTGAGTTTATTCTGGAGTCTGTGTCTGCCTTCTGGGTCATAAATCATGTCAGTACGTCGCCGTCAAAACGACCCAGCAGACGGTGCGTTAGTGCACAAGCTTAACATCATTGAGGCTCGAGTAGACCAATTATCTCATCAACAACAAGTCATGCTTACACAGCTTGTGCAGATTAACACACGCCTGGATCACCTTACAGCTCCTCAGTCCTTCCCACCTGCTCCTGGGAACACAGCCGGCCCAGCCAGTTTCATCCCTTCTCCTTCTCCATCGTCCCGACTGACTCCAGTCCCCATGCCCACACGCTTCAGCGGTAAGTTAGCAGAGGCTAGGGGTTTTCTGTTACAGTGTGGGATAGTTTTTCAGCTGGTAGCAGGGAATTTTCCCGCCAGTCACAGCCGTATAGGCTATGTAGTCAATCTTCTGGAGGGGCGGGCTTTAGCCTGGGCTTACACGGTTATGGCTGGGCCTGATTATGCTAATTTGATGTCTGATCAATTTGTGAATGAGTTCAATGAGGTATTCGATCATTCGTACCGAGATAGCGTGCTCACCACCCGGTTACTCAACCTAAAACAGGGGAATAAGTCGGTAGCCGATTACTCCGTGGACTTCCGGGTGGTGGCAGCGGAGGTGGGGTGGGAGGATGCCTCCCTTTGTAGCATTTTCGTCCGAAGTCTTAGCCCCAGCCTGAGGGACAAGCTAGCCCATCTTGACAAACCTAGCAAGCTGAATGAACTCATTTCCCTAGCCATTAGCATAGACAATTGGCTAAGGGAGCGGGCCGACGAGCGGAGACCTTCCGGTCGCTCAGGCTTACAGTTTCGCCACTCCCCGCAGCTCCCCCTGCTGACCCTTCCGCCATCTGATTCACTAGATTCCCCTGAGCTTACGGTCATGGGCCAGTCCAAGTCGCCGCCGGTTGAGAAACAGCGCCGCCGGGAGCTAGGTCTGTGTTTATATTGTGGCAGTGAGGAGCATGAACTGGCTACTTGCCCCATTCGACCAAAAGAGGGAGTCCATGTGTCACAGTAGGGGGACTCATGGGCTCACTCCAAAGAAATCCCCTCACTAAGTTCCTGCTGCCCCTTCGTTTTTCACATAACCATCAAGAAATCTCCACACATGCACTCATTGATTGATGGGCCGAGCAGAGTTTAATTTCTGAAGACCTGGCAACCCGACTGAGGCTCGCCTGCCACCAGTTAAGAATGCCATTAAAGCTAATCGCCCTGTCCAAGGCTCCACTGGCATTGGTGTCCAAACAGGCTGCCCAGGTATCTGTCCTAGTGTCTGGTAATCACCGAGAGCAGCTCAGATTGTTTGTGCTGCCAGTCTCTACCTCCCCGGTCATTTTGGGGTATCCCTGGCTCTGGTTGCACAACCACTCCATTGACTGGCGCTCTGGAAATATCATCTCGTGGAGCTCGTTCTACCTAAGTGCCTGTCTTCAGTCCGCTGCATGCCCGCCCTCCATGGCTCTCGGTTCCCCTGACACACCCCTGCCTCACCTGTCTCGGGTTCCCTCTGAATGCCACGATCTGGGGGCTGTCTTCAGCAAATCCCAAGCACTATCTCTCTCCCCCCACCGCCCATACGATTGTGCCATTAACCTCCTGCCCGGGGCTCCGTTGCCATCAAGTCGGCTTTACATCCTGTCGGTCCCGGAGCGGGAGGCTGTGGAAACTTACATCAAAGAGTCCCTGAGCTCCAGCATAATTTGCCCATCTTCCTCGGCAGTGGGGGCAGGGTTTTTCTTCGTGGGCAAGAAAGATGGTTCACTGAGGCCTTGCATCGATTTCTAGGAATTAAATAATATCACTATCAAGGACAAGTACATGCTTCCACTGATCAACACGGCTTTCGATTCCCTCCAGGGGGCCTCCTGATTCACAAAATTGGACCTCCACAACGCTTACCACCTGGTACAGATTCGAGAGGGAGATGAGTGGAAGACAGGATTCTGCACCCCTAGTGGCCACTTTGAATACCTCGTCATGCCGTTTGGGCTGACCAACACCCCCGCAGTGTTTCAGCGGCTGATTAACGATGTGTTGAGAGATTTTCTGGGCTCTTTCGTATTTGTATGCCTTGATGATATTCTCATTTTTTCTCAGTCCCTCGATGAACACCGAGTGCATGTCAGGCGAGTGCTGCATCAGCTGCTGGAGAACAAGCTGTTCGTTAAAGCAGAGAAGTGTGAGTGCCACACTTCATCCACTTCATTTTTGGGATTTGTCATCTCGCACAATGAGATCATCGCCGATCCGGCTAAGGTAAAAGTGGTGGTAGAGTGGCCGACCCCCTCATCCTGGAAACAGTTACAGCAGTTTCTGGGATTCGCCAACTTCTACCGCTGCTTCATAAAGAATTACAGTCTCACTGCCCTTCCTCTCACTCGCCTCACCTCCACCAAGGTGCCCTTCTGGTGGACGGAAGAGGCTGAGGCTGCATTTTTGGAATTAAAATCATTATTCTCATCTCCTTCGATTCTGGCGCAGGTGGACCCCGCTCTGTAGTGTTTGGTGGAGGTGGACGCTTCGGACTCTGGAGTCGGAGCAGTTTTGTCTCAACGCTCCCCTGTGGATGACAAGATTTGCCCTGTGCGTTCTTCTCCTGCCGTCTCTCCCCGGCTGAAAGGAACTATGACATCGGCGACAGGGAGCTCCTGGTGGTGAAACTGGCTTTGGAGGAGTGGTGCCATTGGCTGGAGGGGGCCTCCCAGCTGTTCATCGTATGGACTGACCATAAGAACTTGGAGTACCTCAGGATGGCCAAGCATTTGAATGTGCACCAGGCCCGCTGGTCCTTGTTCTTTGGCCGGTTTGATTTTACCATCACCTACCGCCCGGGGTCCAAGAACGCCAAGCCTGACACTCTATTGAGACAATTCACTTCGGATGCGGCGGAGGCGCCATCTCACCCCATTATTCCTCCTTTGTGCATTGTGGGCGCCCTCTCGTGGGGTATTAAGGAGAAGGTTTGTAGAGTGCAGGAGACCGAGGCTGACCCGGGCGGGGGGCCAGCGGGGAAGCTGTATGTGCCTTCTGCCGTCTCGGGTGAAGTCATAAATTGGGCTCACTCCTCCAAGCTCTTATGCCACCCGGGGATGGAACGCACCGTGACCTTATTGCAAAGGACCTTTTGGTGGCCATCGCTCCGGAGGGATGTCGGGGAGTACATCTGTGCCTGTCCCCAGTGTGCCACCAGTAAGAAGTCCTCCTCTCCTCCGGCTGGTCTGCTTCATCCGCTTCCCATCCCCGGCAGGCCCTGGTTCCATGTGGCACTGGACTTTATCACCGGCCTCCCATCCTCTGCTAACAACACCGTTATCCTCACCATAGTGGATAGATTCTCCAAGGCAGCCCATTTCATTCCCCTGCAGGGTCTTCCCACGGCCAAGGAGACTGCGGACCTGCTCGTCCTCCATGTGGTACGGCTCCACGGTATTCCCCTGGACATCGTGTCCGACCGTCGGCCCCAGTTTGTCTCGCAGGTATGGCGAGCCTTCTGCAACGCCATTGGGGCTACGGTGAGCCTGTCCTCGGGGTACCACCCCAGAGCAACGGCCAGTGCGAGTGTGCCAATCAGGAGCTGGAGGCAGCACTACGGTGCATCACCATCGCCAACCCAGCGTCCTGGAGCTCCTATCTGCCATGGGTCAAATACATGACCATGTATTTTTGACCATGCATGTCACCGTTCGAGGCTTCTTTGGGTTTCAAACCCCCGCTGTTTCCCGAAGAGGAGAGGGACATTGCGATGCCTTCCATGCGGGCCCATCTGAAACGCTGTCGCCGGCTGTGGAAGGCTACCCGGCCCGCGCTTCGATGCACAGCGGACCACAACTCTGTCATTGCCAACCGTCGCAGGACTTTGGCCCTACCCTATCGGGTTGGGCAACAGGTATGGCTTTCCACCAAAAATCAATCTCAAGGCTGAATCCAGGAAGCTCTCACAGCGTTTTATTGGCCCTTTTGCTATTACACACATTGTGAATCCTGTGGATGTGCGCCTGGCTCTCCACCCCCCTCCGCATTTGTCCCACCTTTCACATTTCCCAGGTGAAGTCGTTCTGCTCTAGCCCTCTGTGACCTCCTCCCAAGACGCCACCTCCACCGGTAGTGATCGATGGCGACCCTGCGTGGATGGTCAGCTCCATTCTGGACGTCCGGCGCCGGGGTCACGGCCTCCAGTACCTGGTGGACTGGGAGGGTTACGGCCCTGAATGGAGGTCCTGGATGCGTCCCTCCTTCATGTTGGATCCTCAGCTCATCAGGGACTTCCACCGGATGCACCCGGGTAGGTTGGATCGACCGCCAAGAGGTGTCCCGTGGGGGGGAGTACTGTAGTGATCTACGCTGCCTGCCTGTTGCCCTAATTTCCTCTACAGCTGCGCGCACACCTGCTCTCCTCATTAGCCTGCCTATTTTAGCCGTGCTGCCCTCGGGTCTGCAAGGACACGTCAAGAGCCCTGGTCTGGCAAGACCTCTTCGCCTTCTCGTCGCCTTCATGATCTGGAGCTCCATCTCCTCTGATCCTTCCAGCCTCGTCGTCATCCTGGGAGTCCTGGCTCCCCAACGACATGTAAGCCCTCATCTCCATGCTTCGCTCTGCTCCCCTGTGCACAGGTGGAAATCCATTGGCGGCGGACCTCCTCCTCCTGGCGGCGGACTGAGCTCAACTTGCACCTCACCGGCTCACTGCATATCTCTTCACCCCCTCACCTCCTCAACAGCCGGAGCCAAAGACACTGTCCCACTGGCCGGAGCCTCCAGGATCTCACCTGTGCTACACACCAACTCGTCAACAGTAAGACTGAACATTCTCTGAATCATTCCTCCCAATCCCAGTCACTAATCCATCTGTCTCTGCTCTTCCCTGGGGTTGCCAGTCTGAATGGTGCTCTGCTCGCCCCAGTTGTTACATTCCTGCACTCACGCACACATCCACACTCACACTGCATAATAAAACGATAATTGAGTTTATTCTGGAGTCTGTGTCTGCCTTCTGGGTCATAAATCATGTCAGTAATTTCGTTACACAGCACATTACTGCAAAAGTAGTAGCGTTACAGTAACGCGTTACTCCCAACACTGCCTGTCACAGATATCAACTGGCTATCTAAAAAGAACCTTGAGTAAAATTTTCAATAGTTGTCCATCTCTCCTCACTGTCTGGCTTGATTCCAGCTTTAAGCCCACATCACCGGTAGGTGAGTTTAAATACCTGGGGTCAGCCATCCAAAGCAATGGAAAATGCACAAGAGAGGTGAAGAAGAGAGTGCAGGCAGGGTGGAGTGGGTGAAGATGAGTGTCAGGGGTGATTCATGACAGAAGGATAGCAGCTAGAGTGAAAAGGAAGATTTACAAGACAGTACTGAGACCTGCTATGATGTATGGTTTGGAGATGGTGGCACTGACAAAAAGGCTGGAAGTGGAAGACTTGAGGATGCTAATATTCTCACTGAGAGTGACTGGGAAGGACAAAATTAGGAATGAGTATATCAGAGGGACAGCTCAGGTTGAGCAGTTTGGAGACAAAGTAAGAGAGGTAAGGCTGAGATGGTTCGGACATGTGCAGAGGAGAGACAGTGGATATGATCGACAAAGGATGCTGAAGATGGAGCTGCCAGGCAGGAGAAAAAGAGGAAGACCACAGTGAAGCTTCATGGATGTAGTGAAGGAGGACATGGAGAGGGTTGGTGTTAAAGAGGAAGATACAAGCGATAGGGTGAGATGGAAGCACATGATCTGCTGTGGTGACCCCTAAAGGGAGCAGCCGAAAGAATAAGAAGACTTGGGCCTAATACACAGTTGGAGATATGTGTCTTGCTGATATCACCATTGAAACACCATCACAACATAAGTGGTCATGACCAATTGCTGTGTCAGTGTAACTGAGAATGAATCCAGTAAATGGACAATGATGAATATACGTATTACTGAAACCAATGCCATTAACCGATTTTCTGGTGAAACTGAATCTTTATTAATTCCTCCATTTATTTCTGATCAGTTTTCTATGCTGAAAAAATAAGGTTATAACATTTTTTTCCATACAGATGTTTACTAAACCTGGAGATGGGGAAGAAGAACTAAGCTAACTAAGATTTCTAACTGCAGCTTGGATCTTGATATGCATAAACGGTCCCGAGCCAACTGTTCTGGCTGTGATGTCCCATTTCCTGAGAAAACATCGTCTGTGCAACAATAACCACTCCTCAAGTATCTTCACGTGACCCACTTTGCAATAAAACAATCATTCAGTGACATGAAAGCTCACAACTTGTTAGCATAAGAATTCTTCTGTTTCTCCATTAGGGAAACAAAAGCAGCAGGCCTCTCATTACGTATATGCCTTTTTAGGATGGCAGTGAAAGGATTATTTTACACAGTTTTCTGAGACTTCATTTTATCTTTCCTGCATTTATGAATTTATATTGGCAGGTTCTGTATTTTTTTCTTTTGTCACATGCATTATGGATAGAAAACACAAATAGATGAGGTATAACTAAAATGTGCATATAAATTTTGAAGAATTGTCTTCAGACAGATTTTTTAAAGACTTAAAATCTCTCCTTTAGGAAGGTAGTAGGCTGATTATCATAGACAATCAGAGATTGGATGGTGAACAATCTCAACCATTGAGCTTCATACTGTACGGTGATCAGGTGAAAACAAAAGAGTGATGAATGGGCACTTAAAATCCTGTAGATTCTCTGATACCGGGGAAGTGCTTATAGTGCACAAAGGCAGGCTTTTAGCTCGGAGAGCGTGTGCTGAGGGCAGGATTACAATCCTGATAAATATGTGAGGAATCTTATCAATGTTTAATCAGTCCTCTTGTAGTCTTTAGAAAAGACTCAATTCTCAATGTGAGTAAAAATCAAATGACTTCTACTGCAAAAACAGAAAATATGTGTATACATGGAAAATGCAGGATTGTTACAGATGTGGGGTGATTTCAGAGGAAAGAGTTTTCTATGGGTTTTGCAACATAACCTTCTTGTATGCTAATGTATATGACACAGTGTTTGCATTTGAATATTTATGAGGAAAATATGAAATAACATTTTAAAAAAATTTTCTCTGTGTGGTAGCACTAGTATATGCTGTATGATCCCAACAAGTAGGGGTGGGAATCACCAGAGGCACCATGATACAATAGTGTTGGAACAAGCAAGATTTTCCAGACAACTGGAGTAAAGGTGTAGTGCTTAAACTGGCACAACTGGAACAGTTGGAGAGGTATAACACTCCTATCCGTGCAAGGCAAAGTTTTCTGTAACATGCTCTTGAACTACTGTAGCTTCAGACAGCTGTTGACATGAAACTCCGTGAACAGCAAGCCCAATTCCGCTAAAGCTGCTGATATGCAGAACAAATCATCACATTCCGGAACGTTCTAGGGCAAAGCATCAAATACCAAAAGGACCTTTTAATCAGTTTCATTGACTTAAAAATGGCCTTCGACACCATCCACAGACAGTCACTCTGGAAAATACTACAACTTTATGGTTGACAAATTTATTAAGACCTTGAAAGTTCTTTTGTTTAAAACCAAGCTCTTTCGAGTCATTTTGATTCCATTAGAAAATAATGATTTAAAACACTTGAAAGTTTCAGCCTTTTCAACCTAGACACCTGCAGCTTGTTGAGACTGCCCCCTCCCCTCCCCTCCCCCCGAAAAGTGGCTGTTTTTCTAGTCTCACTCCCAGATTAATGCAAGCAAAAGCAAGCTGCTTGGCGTTTTTCTTTCATTTTTAGCACTTGAAATCATCCAGGTGGAAGAATAATAGGTGTTCAATTCAAAAGACTCCCTTCATACGTGTGCAGACATTCATCTGTGCAACAGATGGGGTTACACACACACACATGCACACACACAGTATAGTGTGAGGCTATACTGAATGCTAGGGCTGTCGCGGTAGAGGAATTTTCCCTGTGGTGACGGTGGACAGCTCAATACTGCGGTATTATTGCAAACGTTTTTAGGACCCTTTGGATTCCTAATTTAAACAGGGTTTATTATAGGTGGCAAATGAGGGAAGCTGTGAGAGTCTCGCTGCAGCTTGCTCTCGAATTAGGTGCGTGTGTTACAACTGTGTGGAACTCCGCTCTTTAGGCTGCGTGTCCACCAAATGGGTTTTGTCCACTGTAGGTGGCTATTTTCCAATCATTCTCTAAGTAGTCCAGCATTTATAGCGCTGAGCACCCTCAGCGTGGCCGTTTTTTGTTGCGGCGCTCAGAGCTGAAAACAGTTAACTTTTCAGAGACTACAGCTGAGCTCGTCAATGCCAGACCAAGCAGCCAATCAGAACTGCTGCGTGGGCGGGACATTGGATGCTGGTGCTTGTCTGTACTCAGACTCCTGCTTTCCGTGTCATCATATTTTACATCCAGAGCTGTTAGAAAACGTTTCCTGTCCATTGTTATTTAGAGATTGATATTAAAAAAATCAGTAGAAAGTCTGACAACAGTAAACGCGGAAGTGCTGAGATACAGGGCACAGACTTTTTTTCCCCCAGAGCGCTGTGCACAAACGCTGAAAAAAAAAATGCTCAGGGTGGTTGGGCGACAAAAAACTTGTTTGGTGGGCACGCAGCTTATATACAGGCATGAACTGCTGATTCTGTTAAAAAAAAGATAATTTTCATAAAGCAGTGGCGGTAACTAAGGGGTGTGTGGACTGGAGACTGCAGCAACATTCAGCTTATAAGCAGGACAGTCTCCGTACAGGACCCTGCGTGGTTCTTGTCTCCGTGATTTTTGCCGCTGTCCGAAAAATCTCGTTCAAACAAGCTGCTCTCGGAGCTCATACACAGAAGCATACACAGTCAGGATCATACACACTCCGCTCAGAAGGAAATAATACGCTTTGTGCCCTTTCAGTGCTCACTGTTAACAGCTGTATTTAACAAGGAGTCCAAACGCTTTCACCACAAACTGCCTGCAGGAGTCAGTCTGGAGAGAGTACCTCAGACGGCGGCAGCACCATGTGCTGTGGAAGCTTCTAGAGTACCGGGTGCAAACATGCTGTTGGTAATAAAAAATACACTTCATTTAACAGTTTATTTACTAATAAAGAGGGGCACATAAGTGAACAACGAGACACAGCCACACACACACAAAAAAGTGAACACCGCGGTTGGTCGTTTTCCTCCGCGGTAGGCGTGTCCATACCGCGGTATTACATAATTGCGGTTATTGCAACAGCCCTGACTGCTTTAAAATCAGCACAAGAGTGAGGCAGGGTTGCGTCTTGTCTCCGCAACAGTTTTTAACATCATCATTGACTATGTGACTCGAAAAGGTATGTCCAACCCAGAATTCGGAATCACGTGGAAATCTCAAGATCATCCCACTTACTACAACTCAACAGAAGATCAAGCTTGACTCACTGATCTTGATTTTGCCGTTGATATTGCATTGCTGGCAGAGGACGACAATACTGGCCAAGCAATGACTACTAATTTGGTAATGGCAGTGCTCAAGGTGGGCCTTCATGTTACCAGTGACAAGACAAAAATAATTAGATACAGCCAACAACCCCAATCCCAGCAAATTACCATACAGTTAGGCCCAGAAATATTTGGACAGTGACACAATCTTCATGATTTGGGTTCTGCATGCCACCACATTGGATTTGAAATGAAACAACTACAACAGAATTGAAGTGCAGACTTCAAGGTTTAATTCAAGGGGTTGAACAAAAATATATGATTAAACATGTAGGAATTGTAGCTATTTTTATACAAACGCTCCTCATTTCAGGGGCTCAAAAGTAATTGGACAAATAAACATAACCCTAAGTAAAATGTTACTTTTCAATATTTTGTTGAGAATCCTTTGCAGGCAATGACTGCCTGAAGTCTGGAACCCATGAACATCACCAAACGCTGGGTTTCCTCCTTTGTGATGCTTTGCCAGGCCTTTACTGCAGCTGTCTTCAGTTGTTGCTTGTTTGTGGGTCTTTCTGCCTTAAGTTTTGTCTTGAGCAAGTGAAATGCATGCTCGATTGGGTTGAGATCTGGTGATTGACAATATTCCACTTTGTTGCTTTAAAAAACTCCTGGGTTGCTTTTGCAGTATGTTTTGGATCATTGGTGAAGCGCCGTCCAATCAACTTTGCTGCATTTGGCTGAATCTGAGCAGAAAGTATATCCCTATACACTTCAGTATTCATCCGGCTGCTTCTGTCTTTTGTCACATCATCAATAAACACAAGTGACCCAGTGCCATTGGAAGCCATGCATGCCCATGCCATCACACTGCCTCCACCATGTTTTACAGAAGATGTAGTGCTTTGGATCATGAGCTGTTCCAGTTCTTCTCCAAACTTTCTTCTTCCTATCATTCTGGTACAGGTTGATCTTAGTCTCATCTGTCCAAAGAATGCTGTTCCAGAACTGGGCTGGCTTCTTCAGGTGTTTTTTGGCAAAGTCAATTCTGGCCTTTCTATTTTTGAGGCTGATTCATGGTTTGCACCTTGTGGTGAATCCTTTGTATTTACTCTCATGAAGTCTTCTCTTTATGGTAGACTTAGATACTGATACACCTACTTCCTGGAGAGTGTTCGTCACTTGAGTGGATGTTGTGAAGGGGTTGTTCTTCACCATGGAAAGGATTGTGTGATCATCCACCACTGTTGTCTTCCGTGGACGTCCAGGCCTTTTTGAGTTCCAAAGCTCACCAGTGCACTCTTTTTTTCTCAGAATGTACCAAACTGTTGATTTGGCCACTCCTAACATTTCTACTATCTCTCTGATGGATTTCTTCTTTTTTTTCAGCCTCAGGATGGTCTGTTTCACCTCCATTTAGAGCTCCTTTGACTGCATGTTGTGTGTTCACAGCAACAGCTTCCAAATGCAAACGCCACACCTGGAATCAACTCCAGACCTTTTAACTGCTTAATTGATGACAGGTTAACGAGGGAAGAGCCCATGCAGCCTTGTTATTTTTTTTTTTGCAGCCTTCTGAGTCAATTGTCCAATTACTTTTGGTCCCTTGAAAAAGAGGCGGCTACGTATTAAAGAGCTGTAATTCCTAAACCCTTGCTCCAATTTGGATGTGAATACTCTCAAATTACAGCTGAGAGTCTGCACTTTAAACCCATATTGATTATATAATTGTATCCTGAATATGTTTTCGTAAACAGCTAAAATAACAAAACTTGTGTCACTGTGCAAATATTTTTGGGCCTAACTGTAGGTGAATTAGTGATAGAATAGGTCAGCAAATTCATGTATAGGGAGTATTGTATTTATAGATAATGATGCTGAAGTGGGCGTTAACATTTGGCTAGACAAAGCTGCAGGAGTCTTTAGAAAACTGTTCAACATCTGGAAATCATGCTCAATGAAGGTAGAGAACAAGATCAAGCTGTACTCCATGATCATAGTGCCCACTGGTATTTATGTGAGTGAAACATGGAAAAATACAACCACAGTGGCACATAAGCCTGATGTGTTCCATCACAGATGTCATCAGAGAATCCTAGGGATAACATGGACTGACTGTGTCACCAACCTTGAGGTGCTTTAATGTGCACAACAAAAACCACTCCATGAGATTGTAGAGGAGAGGCAGCTGCAGTTTGTGGGACACATGCTACGTTTACCACCAACACGTCCTGCCCACCACGTGGTTCAGCAGACACCAGTAGGAGAAAGGGAAAGCAGGGTCGACCAAAGAAAACCTGGCATAAGACTTCGGTAGAAGATTTTTAGAAATGTCATTATGATCCCACTGAAGCTGAAGAACTGTAAAAAATGGCATAAGCTCATTACCCATTGTCCTGGAAAGGACGGGAGGAACTAAGTCTAAGACCACAATATGGTATTATCCTGATACGTGGGCCATGATGTGATATTATCACAATCTTGTAGTATGTTGAGTATTGCGATGTATATTGTTATTTCCAACCCCAGTCTCTGTTGTTGGGCAATTGCGTGGAGCAGTGGTTCGCATCATGGCTTCCCAGCGAGATGGTTGTAGCCAGTGGTGACCTTTCTGTGTGGAGTTTGCATGAGTGAACCTGTGTAGGTCTTTGCCGGGCACTCTGGTTTCCTCCCACAGTCCAAAGACATGCACGTTAGGTTAACTGATGCCAACTGGGGATAAATTGTGTTTAGGTATGATTGAGACAGTGAATGGTTGTCTTCCTCTCTCTGCTGGCCCTGTGATGGCCTTGTGATCTGCCCGGAGTGTGCCTATCACTCACCCAAAGATGCTGGGATAGGCTTCAGTCCCCCCATAACCTGAAAAGGATTAAGTAGTTAAGAAGAAGAAGAATGAATGAATCTCTGTTCTGTTCAACTCCCAGCAAGATCTCAGGAGTCACTCCTTTGCTGAGCTGACCTAACCAGACGGTGAGCATTTAGCACGATCTAGAGGACCGAAAAGTCAGGTTTTTTTATTGTACCAAAAAATTGTATTTGCAAGATACTGTATATTAGTATTTTTATTTAAGTATTGCAGTACTGATTTTTCCCAATTGATACAATATCGTTGCCTCAAAGTGTCTTGATACTACACTGTATTGGTTTTCTCACATCCCTACCAAGTCCTTCAAACAATATGTGAAAAATAATTTTAAGTTCTTTGCCTGACAAAATGCTCATGCGTACTGTATCTAAGATGGTGATGTCACTGCCTTTCCCAGCATTTCTTTGTTTCAGTAATGATTAAATCTGCATAAGCGGCCAGGCTGGGGATGAGGACAGTACTGCTTTAACTTTTGTCACTGCCGTCTGTGTTTACTTTCACATCCTCATTTAAGACTGACTTCCAGGTTGATGACTAATTTTATTTTGACTTTGCAAAATTTTAGAGTTAAACACTGAAAATATTGTGGTTAAGTATATGGTAATAGCTTAGATGAGAGCTAGGAAGAGGTGGAGGTCTTATTTAGGGCAGTGGTAGCCTAGTTGTTAGAGATGTGGACTGGTGACTGGAGGGTTGCCGGTTTGATCCCTGGACTGGCAGAAACAGATCTGGGTAGGACAGATAACATAGCAGTGTTTGTCCCACCCTCATTAACCCCACTGTGGTGCCCCTGAGCAAGGCCCTTAACCCCAGCTGCTCCAGTGGAAGTGCTCAGTGGCCACAGGTCAGTCTGTGGTTGTACTGGGCAGCTTTCAGATGTGAATGTGTGAGTGCAAACAGGACATCCTTGAAAATGAGAGTTTGCCTCTCAACGGACCTCCCCTGTATAAATAAACATTAAATATAGTGGATATAAAAAGTCTGCACACCCCTGTTCAGATGCCAGGTTTTTGTTCAAATGCCAGCACCTTTGGCTTTTATTACTGCACTCAGTCTTTTTGGGTAGGAGTCTATCAACATGGCACATCTTGATGTGGCAATATTTGCCCACTCTTCTTTGCAAAAACGCTCCAAATCTGTCAGATTGCGAGGTCATCTCCTGTACACAGCCCTCTTCCAATCACCCCACAGATGTTCGATTGGATTCGGGTCTGGACTCTGGCTGGGCCATTCCAAAACCTTAATCTTCTTCTGGTGAAGCCATTCTTTTGTTGATTTGGATGTGTGCTTTGGGTCATTGTCGTGCTGAAAAATTAAGTTCCTCTTCATCTTCAGCTTTTTAGCAGAAGCCTGAAGGTTTTGTGCCAACACTGACTGGTATTTGGAACTGTTCATAATTCCCTTCACCTTGACTAAGGCCCCAGTTCCAGCTGAAGAAAAACAGCCCCAAAGCATGATGCTGCCACCACCATACTTCACTGTAGGTATGGTGTTCTTTTGGTGATGAGCAGTGTTGTGTTTGTGCCGAATATACCTTTTGGCATTATGGCCAAAAAGATCAACCTTGGTTTCATCGGCCCATAACACATTTTCCCACGTGTTTGGGAGATCTCAAATATGTTTTTGCAAAATGTAGCCGGGCTTGGATGCTTTTCTTCGTAAGATAAGACTTCCGTCTTCCCACCCTAGATGGGAGATTGTTGTCACATGTACTAAACAGCCAGTACTTCTACTGGAAAGAAGATCTGCAAATTGAAATTTCGGAGGAACAATGGGAATTGGCTTGTACAGAAGCTCAAACCAAATCAATAAATGCACGCCTTAAATTGATACATTTCAAATGGTTAATGCGGATGTATGTTACACCGGAGGAGTTAAATAGATATAACAAAAATATACCAGATACATGCACAAAATGCATGGAAAGTAAAGGAACCCTATTTCATTGTTTATGGGAATGTAGATTAATAAGAATGTTTTGGGAAGAGGTGAGGGTAACAATTGAAAAAATAATCTCAAAACAAATCATACTGAATCCTAAACTGTTTTTGTTGGGTCTGTACCCAGAAAAGCATAATTTTAATAAAAGTGAAAGAACATTCATAGACCTCAGTTTGCTTAATGCCAAAAAATGTATTGCACTATTATGGAAAAAGACTCATAGACCAGATGTGACTCAGTGGTTAAGACAGATGTTAACAAACCTTCCATTAGAAAGAATAACATATATACTGAAATCAAAGGAAATTGTGTTTGAGAATATATGGAGACCTTTTATTGATTATGTAAAAAATTTAAACATAACTCTTGAAGAAGAAGGTGAATGATGTGTGTGGACCTTGTAAATTCCAAACTGGTGAACATAATATGTATACTTATGTATTGGATTGTCTAGACTAAACAGAGGAGCATTGTTGAAGACTTGATTTTGTTGGTGGTTGTTGGTGTTTTTAGTGCATTTTTTTTTTTTTTGTAGTACTTTAGCGTTAGTGTTTGATTGTTTGTATCATGTTTGTTAAAAAAAAAAAAAGGTTCAATAAAGATATTGTGGAAAAAAAAAAACAGCCAGTACTTGCCAGAAATTCCTGCAGCTCCTTCAATGCTGCTGTTGGCCTCTTGACAGCCTCCCTGACCAGTTTTCTTCATGTCTTGTCAGCAATTTTGGAGGGACGTCCAGCTCTTGGTAATGTCACTGTTGTGCCATATTTTCTCCACTTGATGATGACTGTCTTCACTGTGTTCCATGGTATATTTAATGCCTTGGGAATTCTTTTGTACCCTTCTCCTGACTCATACCTTTGAACAATGAGATCCCTCTGATGCTTTGGAAGCTCTCTGTGGACCATGGCTTGTGCTTTAAGTTGTGACTACAAACATGTCAGGAAAAACCTACTAGAACAGCTGAACTTTATTTGGGGCTAATCAGAGGCACTTTAAATGGTGGCAGGTGTGTGCTGACTCCCATTTAACATGAGTTTGAATGGGATTGGTTAATTCTGAACACAGCCACATCCCCAGTTATAACAGGGTGTGCATATTTATGAAACCAGGTTATTGTAAGTTTTTTATTTTTTATTTTTCCCCTCAAAAGAGTTCAATTTGTTTTTCAATTGGGCTGTACAGGTTATAGGTCACATTAATGTTGGAAAAAGTTCTGAAATAATTCATCTTAGTCTCATTTTTTACTTCACAAAAACCTGGCATTTGAACAGGGGTGTGTAGACTTTTTATATCCACTGTAAATAAAAATAAAATTTACAGAGATTACAACTGCAACTCTCAATCATATTTCTTCATGTAATTATCTCCATTATCAGTATCATATCCAATATCAAAACATACACATAGGATGTAACACCTGCTGGTAAAATGATTGTATACTGTACAGTGTTTTCTGTTGGAAGTCTCTATAATCCATAATTTTGTAAAGTTGGCTTTAATTGTCGTCTCTATTTTCTGGCTGCAACAAGAAAATGATTGACAGGCGGTGACACGGTCGTTCCTCAGAGTCAAGCATGAAACAGATAAACACACAGGGCTCTAAAACCCCTTAAGTGGCTTTGACTGCAGCATGTAGGCCTCAGCCCTCTGGGAGATGTGGAAGTCAATGGTCTGAAATGGGTTCACAGTCACAGAGAGGGGCTGTAATGTGTTTTAATGCTTAAACATTATATAATATCCACAGAGACCAGAAAATCTTTGCCACTTTTTTGGCTAATAAAGCCGCTGCTTTCACTGTGCTGTGTTGGGAGTCTGTCTGTGCGTCCCTCACCTCTTAATTGTTCTCTCACTCGCATCACACAGCAAAACACACACACACACACACACACACACACACACACACACACACACACACACACACACGCATTTATCCATTAAGAGCATAACACTACAAGGCTGTTTTGTCACTTTGTACTTCATAGTGATCTACCCTCAGGCACCGATCACTCTCTGACCAAAGAGGGGGAGGTTTTGCTCTCATTTCAGTCTTGCTCTCTGTTGATTTTTTTTTTTTTTTTTGGCCTCTGACAGTGTGACTCTTACTAACTGGTGCATTTCCGTAGAGGTTTTCCATCACCAGTCAGTCAGCTTTTATTTTTTGTTATTTTGTTGAATTGTCTTTATTCACACACAGTTTGTTGCGCAGACTCTTGCTTTTTAACCCCCTAAAGGTTCCAGCTTGTATTATCACAGACTCTTCCTGTGAGCCGAGACGCCATTCAAAAGCTACATAAATGTGCTTTAAATTAGAGCAGGAACTTAAAAAGTTTCTAAAGGAAAAAAAAACAACAACAACTGTGTCATGCTGAAATGTGGGAACACCCGTGAATGTTTTAAATGGATTAGCGCCTGCACGGGAGTAATGAAAACTTCTGTAGTGTGAACGTCATATAGCTTCCAGGTGAACATATTGTAAATACACTCTCTCAAAGGCACGTGAATGGTTGTGTGCACGTACAGTGTATACGTTAAGGCCTGTGTCTGTGTCATTTATTTTACTCCAGGCCTTCCACACACACGCCCTCACTCACTCACTCACTCACTCACTCACTCACTCAGACATTGCTGCTTCCTCCTCAGGCCGGCTACTCGCCCAGGGTGGGATTTTGGTTGCAGGCAGGGACCAGGATGGTGGTGCAAACAGGGTGTGTGGTTTTGTCAGGGGCCATCAGTGTCCTCACTCTGTTTACTCTGTGTGTGTGTGTGTGTGTGTGTGTGTGTGTGTGTGTGTGTGTGTGTGAGAGAGAGAGAGAGAGAGAGAGACAGACTTGACTTTGACTTTTAAAAAAAGGCTTTATTGTACATTTCCAAATTGCACAAAGACCAATATCAGTGTTCCAAGTGTGTCACATCTCAAAAGTGCAAACATAACTCATCCCCCTGACCCACTGAACACAAAACATTCCCTACAGCCCATCTATTGATGAACGCCTCCAGATTGTCTACCATTTGATAGTAAGAGAACTCTACCCGGAGTCTGACTGTCAACAAGACCTTGAAAGCGGACACAGGATCCACATTGCCAGCATTGCTTGCCCGATTTTTCCTCGTCAGCCAGATGGCAAGCTTAGCAGTCCCAGATAGGAAGTTCATCAAAGTGTGGGAAGCCTTCCTTGCCACTTTGTACTTCGGACCGTAAATGAACAGACCAAAAGAGAATCGTTCACCCAAAGCCCGAAACCACCCGCGCAAAATGTCAAAGAGTCCAGATAAACGCAAACAATGGACAAACAAATGGTCGAGGGTCTCAACTTGGGAACAAAACAAACATTCCCCCCCCACAGTCGGATCAAGGTGTGCCCTGTATTTATTTGTGGCTATTGCCCCATGCACAATCCTCCACTGGAGATCTGCTGTGCGTTTCTCAATCGGTTGCTTGTACAGGCACCGCCAGCTGCCTTTTGGGGAGACCCCTGGCCCCAAACAACCCGCCCACCTCGACTCCGTGACATCCTTCAGAGAGCGCAGATTCCGAACCTTCACACAGATGTGATACACCGCCCTCGTCCCGACAAACTGGAACTTGCCCAGGCGAGGAATCCTGAAGGTCAGTAGGTGATCCTCTCCTCCCTGCCACTCCCCCACATCCGGAGTTATGGAAATTGCTGGAAAGGTGGACGCAGTGTCGTCATTCCATTGATTGGAAAGAGTGCGGTTAGTCGCAAACGCCCGAAGCGGCTGCGGCAGGGCGGTGCACACGTCCTCCACCACCCTTTGCAGCAGTCTGACAGATGTAATTTTTGCACTCCGCCTCAGTGTCTCCATCGATGTGGTCGACATCCTCATAAGATGACTCAGCTTGGTACAGCGTGCCTCCCGCAAACAACTCCGCAGACTGGCAGACTGCAGCACCTCTGCTGCAATGAATTGATTGAAAAACAGTGGTTCTTCGAACAGCCACATGCCTGGCTCCTCGTCACGGAAGCGGCCCACGCTGAAGACTCGCCATGCATGCAAAACGGACGTGTAAAAAGCAGATAGTCCAGTAAGGTCCACCTCCCCAGGTGTCACGAGGAAGAGCTGCGTATCATAGCCCAAGCGACCAACTCTCCTCAGAAGCAGCTTAGCAGTGTCCATCCAGCAGGGTCCGCATCCGTAAAGGAGTCGTTGTGCAGTTCGAATCCTGAAGCTGGCGATCTTGGAATGTATGTCCACCAGGCCCTGTCCCCCTCGGCCAAAGGCAGGTAGAGAACTGGCGCGCGGACCCAGTGGCGACCAGACCAAAAGAAGTCCACGATTGTCTTCTGAATGTCCTCCACGAGGCTCCTTGGCGGTGTCAAAGCCACCAGCCTATGCCAGAGAGCCG
Source organism: Pholidichthys leucotaenia (assembly GCA_020510985.1). NCBI lineage: Eukaryota > Metazoa > Chordata > Actinopteri > Cichliformes > Pholidichthyidae > Pholidichthys > Pholidichthys leucotaenia. The sequence continues at coordinate 126,559,486 of CM035848.1, forward strand.
AGGCAACCAGATTATTCGCGACCAGAACCCTGCCCCTATATGACAGCTGTGGTAGCAACCATTTCCAGTTAGCAATGCGGGCACACACCTTGTCCTTAACACCCTCCCAGTTCTTTCGTTCAAAGGCCTCCGTACCCAGAAAAACCCCCAACACTTTGAGACCAGCCGTCCCCCACTGAAGGCCGCCGGGCAGGTGAGGGATGTCTTGACGTGGCCAGTGGCCCACCAATAGACCCTCACTCTTGGCCCAATTAACCCGTGCAGAAGATGCCCTTTCATAAACTGTCAAAGTGTCCACCAGACGCTGCACATCCCCGTTGGTGGTGATGAAAACCTCAACATCATCCGCATAAGCAGACAAGACAATCGGGCGGCCACAGCTTGATGGCCCAGGCAGAACCAGACCACCCAGCCGAGCGCGCAACCTGCACAGCAAAGGCTCAATAGCCAAGCTGTACAGCTGACCCAAGAGTGGACATCCCTGGCGTATTCCCCGGTGTACAGGGATTGGCCGACTCAGTCCCGCCCCCACCTTCACCAAACACTCAGCTCCAGTGTATAGCAGATTGACCCACCTCAAAAACATATTTCCAAAACCAAACCCCCTCAGGGTAGAAAACAAATAGGAATGGTCAACCCTGTCAAAGGTCTTTTCCTGGTCCAAAGACACAATTCCAAACTGTAAGTCATGACATTTACTGAGCTGGAGAACGTCACGTATGAGGAAAACATTGTCCATAATGTTCCGGTCAGGAATACAATATGTTTGATCCCTATCCACAATCAAACCCAAGACAGTGTTCAGTCTGTTTGCCAGTGCCCTGGAAAGCACCTTGTAGTCCGTGCAAAGAAGAGCCACAGGCCTCCAGTTTTTCAGCAGGGCCAAGTCTCCCTGCTTTGGCAACAGAGACAGCACTGCACGGCGACATGAGACAGGTAACGTTCCTTCCGTGTAACAGGCCATCAGAACTAGGGCTGGGAACGATCCCTAATTTCCAGAATCGATTCGATTCCGATTCTTGAGATTCTGAATCGATTCGATTCGATTCCGATTCAATCCCGATTCGATCTGGGGAATTACCATTTTTAATAGCCATTTTACTTCCCATGAAACAAAAATCTTCGAGACCTAATGCTGCAAATTGTACCAAGAATCTTCTAACTTTGTTAATACATAAATTATCACATATAGAACTGACCCAAAATCAGTTACAATAATGCACTTTTTATTATTTAACTTATCACTTCATAAAGTGCTCACAGGTGCTTTCTTTAGTGCAAAGGGTGTGTCGTGTCAAGTTCACCACCCAGAGTAAGTAAACAAATTCAATGCATGAACCATGCATTCATAATCTCATTGTATTTCAGTCCCTCCAGGATTTTGTCAGCTGTCTTTGTGATTGTTGTGGCCCAAAAAGCCTGGATTTGTGGGAGCTTTTCCAAAAAGTTATGGCACTTTTAGAGTTTTTTTGCACTCAAAGTTGTGTGAGGAAGTACAGATTTTAAAGCAGCTGCTTTTTCCATAGTTTACAGTGATGCTGTTCTATGTAACACCACAAGAAAAGTACAGGATTGCCAAAAATTTCTTGTTAAACAGTGATTTATTTAGAATTAAATGCTCAGAAAAATTGTAAAAAAAAAAAAAAAAAAAGACCAATATTGTGTTCTTGCTGAGAACTTTAAAAAAAGAAATAAAAGAATTTGTCATTCCAACAACTAAATTGCATTGAATGCATGTTAGTGTGGAGAAAGTGATGGCAGCACCTCCTTGAATCTTGAAGGTCTTCTTCTGTGCTGAAATCCACATGAAGCAGGGATGCTCCTCCACTGACGACCTCTGACCTTCAGAAGGTCTCATTGAGAATGAAGCTTCCAGTCTTCACACATCTGAAGGCAGATAAAAAGAATAGATTTCACAGTAAAATTAACATTCATATTTTTAGATCCCCACACCACAGTAGGGTTTAATAATTTAGGTTTTTTTTAAATATTTTAACTACAAATTAACCTTCAATGTTGGAAAAGGGTTTCAGTTCATTTCCTGAGAAGGTTTGTTCATTTCAATTTAGTTCTACTGAGTAACAATAGCTTGTTGTACTACAGCCTTTATTAATTTTATTGTGATTTATTCTCTTCACATCGCTTAAGTGGCAGAAGTCCATAATCTCATAAAATATACCTTAATTCTGCATTTATTCACAGCGCTTAACCAACAGTTCTCTCTGTGTCCATAGTTTGTAAAAGAAACCACCATCATGCCAGATAAATTATTAATTGACGACATAAACGTTAAAACAAACAAATATTATACTTACAGTCTCAGCAGCTCCAAGTCTCTGCTTCACGGGTTTCAGTCTCCGCATTTTCCCTTTATCAGTCGTCAACTTGATGTTCCAACACAGCGCTGCACGGAGTAAAAGTCCGTTTATCCCCGCTTTATGAAAAATATTCAGAAGCTGTTGAGGACAGTCTTTACGGTGACTTTTGCTGCTAAATTAAGAGACGCACGTTATTAACTCCGCGTCATGTAAACACAAAAGACGTGTGCACGCGCCGCAGGGAACACAGAAGTTTTATTTATGAAAAATATTCAGAAGCTGTTGAGGACAGTCTTTACGGTGACTTTTGTTGCTAAATTAAGAGACGCACGTTAATATCGCCGCTCGTGTAAACACGAAAAAGCACACGCGGCAGGAAACTCTTGCCGGATGAGAACCGTTTTAACACCACAGAAGAAGAACTAGCATATCCGTTAGCTTGCTAGCTCCGTTAGCGCGTCAGTTGTTTTTGGTTCTCGGCCGTTGTTCCTGGCTGACTGACCCGGTTTCGACCCGATTATACTCAGCAGACGTTCACAAACGTAAAAATATTATATTAAAACATATTAATATTAAAAGATCGATCCGTGGATTTTGTGGATCGATATCGGCTCAGTCAAACATGTATCGATACATATCGATATATTGATCTTTTGAACCCACCCCTAATCAGAACGTTGTAGAAGTCTGGTCCAACCACATTCCAAAAATGCTTAAAAAATTCCGACGAAAGGCCATCCAGTCCAGGCGCGCGCCCCAGCGCCAGCTGATTCACAGCCACAGTCAACTCATCCAATGTCAGGGCACAGTCCAGAGCGGCCCTGTCGTCCTGGCCGAGCACCGGAAGGGCCTCGAAGAGCTGATTTTGAGATTCTTTGCAACACGTCCCCGCAGCAAACAGGGCCCCATAGTAATCCACTGCATGGCGGCGCATCTCGGACGGGTCCGTAGTCAGGCGACCATCTGGGAGTGTCAAGCAAGCCATCTGCTTCTTTGTCGCAGTAGACTTTTCCAAATTGAAGAAGAAGGACGTTGGTGCATCCATGTCCTGCAGGCGAGTGAAGCGCGACCTCACTAGCGCCCCCTCCACCCTGCCCTGCAAGAATGTGTGCAGGGCCGATCTCTTCTCCTGCAGCAAAGGACCAGCGGTAGACTCCCGACTCGTAACCAAGCTGGCCTCCAGCCTCTTTACAGCGTCCTCCAGTTCACTGACCTTGGCGTTAATAATGGCAGTTGAGTACGCAGCGTACCGTTGACAAAAAAGGCGAATTTGCACTTTGCCAACGTCCCACCACTGGTCGAGGGAACCAAAACGAGCTTTCGTGGTCCTCCAGTGTTCCCAGAAGCACACAAAATACTGACAAAAGGCATTGTCCTGTAGGAGCTTGTTGTTGAAGTGCCAATATGACTTTGCCCGTTTCCCTGGTGAGTTCAGTAACACCGCAGTAGCCAGGTGATGATCCGTGAACCCGACGGGACTTATGTTACTGTGAAGGAGGCCGGGGCTACAGGTTCTAGAAACATATATCCTGTCTAATCTAGCAGCACTGACAACCCCGTCAGTGACCCTGACCCAGGTATAGCGTCTCGCATTGGCATTTTTCAACCTCCACGTGTCCACTAAGTCTAACTGCACAGTAAAATTTTCCAAGCATCTAGAAGACTGCAGATGAGGTTCTGCATTAGTGCGATCTACAGTGAAGTCCAAGGTACAGTTGAGAGAGAGACAGAGAGAGAGAGAGAGTTGAGTTTTAAAAAATCCCTTTATTGTACAATTCAAAAATGTAACAGAGAGAGAGAGCGAGAGAGAGAGAGAGAAAGATGGGGTTGCGAGTGTAAGAAAATGCTGCCATTAGTGGTTTTGGATGTGACTGGACATATTTTGCATTTGGATGCATGTGTGTGGGTGTGTGTGTATGTGTGTGAGAGAGTATGATAAAAAATGGAAACGCTCTCATTCTGTTGAGTCTTATTTTTAGTGTGTTTGCATCACAGAGGTCCTGAGGCCCTTTACTACAGTTTTGTTGCTTCAGTGGATTTAAAGAAGGCAGGGGTTTCGCTTGTACTCTTTTTTCAGTTTGTGTGTGTGTGTGTGTGTGTGTGTGTGGGGGGGAGAGAGAGAGAGAGAGAGAGAGAGAGAGACACTACGTGCCCAAGCCTTTTGAATGTGTGTTGGACATTTGTTGAGGACTGACCTAAATCTGTCTGCCATCATTACCTAACAAGAAGATGGAGAGGAAGGCAAGTCACAAATGGGCACACGAGCACACATATGCTTATACAGTATACACACGGACATACACACACATACATATGTATATGGAGACACACACAAAGAACCATAATTCTAGGCACAGAGTCCTCACTGTGGCAACAGACTGGGAGAGTAAATAGGAGAAATTAATGCTATGTTGTGCATGTTGTCACTAAGCCTCCTTCCTCCCCTTCTGTCCGGGGCCAGGAGTTCAGTCTATATTGAGGAGTCATATTACTGTCGAGTCTCTTGTAGCTCATCTGCCCGCATCCCGTATGCTCCCTCATAAAATTCCACCGCACACTGCCCCCCCCTCCCTGCTCACCTGTGCCTTCTAGTCAGCTGTTTACCTTATTACGCCTGCAGGGGAAGAGATCTTCTCTGCGACATCATTTATTCAGGATTACTGAAAAGTGGCCTAAGCTGAGCCCAGCATTCTGCCTGTTAGTGTGTGTGTGCACATGTCTGGGTGTGTGTGTAAGGATGGAAAGATTAAGACTCTTTTATGGGGTCAGTGGCCAGTATTGCTTCTGGCTAATTACAGACTTAAAACACGAACTGTCACACGTGCGTTTTCCCTTCCAAACATATACACACAGACGCCCAGCATATCTCCTCTCTTGCTTTCTCACTCTTTCTCCCTGAGACTGCACTGTGCTATCACCATGGTAACAGCAGATTGAGAGGCTTTTTGCTGCACCGATTGTTCAATTGTTATCTCTGTTTTGCTCCCTCTGTCTCTGTCTGTCTGTCTGTCTCTCCATTATTCTGTCCTCTTTCCCACCCAACTGTGTTTTCTCACGTGCACTCTTTCATTGTCAGTGTGGGTTACAGACCATCCAAAACACACATTCACACACAAATCTGCACGGAGAGGGGAGGAGAGGAGAGGGTGCTCTCAGTCTCACACCTTCACTGCTTCTTCCGCAGGCTCTTCTAACGCTGTGGGGGTGTGATGTCCTATCTCTTCCTGCCCAGCATGGCTGTGTCACTGTGGTTCATGGGCGTGCTCACTCTGGCTCACGTTGGGCCCTCTGGCCAAGGTAAGTTGAGGTAGCGTCACGTAGAGGTGTTGATTCTGACAGCATTCTGCAGCTTGGATCTCAGAAGCTCAACTGAGGGGCGATAGATTACAACAGTGTCACTGTGATTTGTGTTACACAAATAGTGCAGATTCACCATGAGCAATCATGCTAAGTGGAAACACAAGATTTGAGCAGATCTGAAGTTTGTAGCTTGCCTGAAGGGGCATTTGCTGGGCTGCCTGTAGCTTATAGTCAATAATCAGTCATTCAGCACCATGGACAGCGCCAGTGCACCAACAGCATACTAATCACGCCAAAGTGTTAGTTTAATGTAGTAGTAGTAGTAGTAGATTAGTTTATTTGACAGGGACAGTGCAATAAACATAGACAATTAATCAAAGACAATCAATCTGATGTGTTGCACATAGAGTGTATAGCTATTAGCTAATTTGCAACTCTTGTCCCTGGATGGGCTTTAGAGTGGGTTTAATCCTGATGCTGCAAACACCTTGTCATGCGTACATGATACTCAAGCTGGATTAAGATAATAGTAATGGGATTTTCTTCACTAACCCTGGTTTACACAGATTTATGAAGCAGTGAGGTGAGCGTCCCTGCTAAGTGTCTGGTTTAATGTATTCACAAGCGGGCCTCGGAGGAAACAAAATGAAATCCTGCACTTGTCCGACTCTGTTTTCTGCGCACCTGACAGTCGATGTAACGTCATGGGCATTATCCTCCCCTCTGGCTTAAAACTCAGGATGCTGTCATGTGCCCACGCATCACATCTCGTCACATGTAGCTGTCACAGTGGAGGTGCTATGCGATTTGTGTCAGCAGCCACACTCTGCTGCGTCTGAAAATCATTCACTGTTAGCTTTCACACCTATGTATTTGGTGTTTGTCATTTCAAATGATCAAATAGAATATCAAACACACAGCTAAGGCCGTGATTTAACTAATGTAGTGGTCTATGTGGCATTACTAATGGTATTTTAGTAAGCATCGGCATTCTTGTTCACAGTTGAGCTTGCTGTTATATGTACACTTAGGTCCATATATATTTGGACAGTGTAGCAACATGTAATTATAAGGTACAAAGATTATTTAATTTAGACTCAGAGGTGTATGTGGAAATGGAGGCTTACGCACACACCGAGAGAAAAACTCGTTTTGGGGCACCAGTCTACAAGCCTGGGCAATTTATTAATAACTAATCTTTATACCTTCAATCAATCAGTCTCAAATATTCGTGAATTCTACTGGGTGACTTTAGAAACAAATACAGGAAAAGAAATCAACAGAAACTTCCATATAGCGTTTACAGTTTTAATGATCAGATTCAGATTAAATGACATTACATTCAAAGGATTTGTTGGTAAAGTAAAATGACCAAGTATTAAGCATCACATTCAACATGTAACTGATTATTGAGCAACAGAGTGTAATCACATTTGTGGAACCAATGAAACCTTAGTATGAATTTGTAACTGTGATGAAAAATGGAGACTGAAATAACTGCAACCAAAAATATGAAGAAAATTGGACACAAATTTTATGAAGAAAATCATAAACTAATTGTGGAAAAGAAATTCTGAATTACTATAAGAAAGTAAAAATGGAATTTAATGAAAAAGGGAATATTATTTCTCTTCAATTTTATAGCTCTGATCAGAGTTATGAACTAGTTTTAAACCTGAGACAAATTATGGCATATTTAAGGCGATAGACATCACATTACTCTGCAGATGAAACAAAGGAATCTTGCTCACTTGACCTTTGTGTTGGCTTTCCAGCTGGATCCTTAGCTGAAGCTTTATTTGAAGATTATACCAGAGAATATCTGCCATCAGATATTTCTTCCCAGGGGCAAGCAGTCCGGAGCTGAGATCAGGCAGTGATGATGAGGCTGCTGGCTGCGTAATATGCCATGTGGAAAACCTGAGAATTTTTCAGCGGCTTCCTTGGGTCCGAATAAATTGGATATGGAGTTCAGAGTCTGATCAGTCACAGAATTGGAGAGACAAGATTAATAAAAAAAATTAAAGCCATGAAATCCAAGTTCTGCAGATGCTGTGGTGACTGGCAAGAACAGCTTCCAGTGTGAAAAACGATCGGTCCCCTTTAACATACGGTACGTTAAGAAAAATCAATAGGAAAAAGTTTAACAGAATAAAATAGACAAGCGTCTGTGACACAGAGTTTCACTCCATATAAAAGAAGTTTGAGCTCAAAAGAAGAAAAAGTATTTTCCCAGACGTTTAAAGGAAAGAGGATTTAAAAGCAGGACAAAGACAAAACTTTCACACAGAACTCCCTCTGCTTCTCTCTCTTTCTCCCTGGGCATTTCTCCCTTAAAAACTGAGTAAGTTTCCCAGTGAAAAACCTGACTGACATGAAAGGGAACCAATTGTCTCCCATAGTGGAAGGTTTGAATGAACCCTGGTCCATTAAGAAAACAGTCCCTTGTCTGTAACCGACCAATAGAATGAAAGGGGCCGTTGCCCAACAGAGACTGGCTGGTGATTGGCTGAGCCAGTCAGATGACTTGAGTAAGCTTTTCCAAAGACATATACACATTTTAACTGTGAAATTCATTATATACTTAATATGAAATCTAAGCTAACTTCAGTGATTCATGACCAACTTCAGTGAGTATGCACTTTTATAAACTTGTCCTTCTATAATTATTATGCAATAGAATAAGGTTCATTTAAGCATTATAAAGCATGCAACACATTTAAAATCAATGATTTATGAAACACTTCGAACCCATCATTGTCCAACACAGAGTTAGTCATCTCTTCAAATAGTGTCCTGAGTATTATCCTGAGGAATGAAAACTTGAAGAGAGAGAGTTAATGTTCAGTCAAAAAAACTAAGTCCAGCAGTTGACAGAAGTAATGTAAACATATTCCATAGTTGTCCACCAGGGGTAATGTTGAGCTGTGGATAATCCCTAGAGACTGGGGAATGCACTCAAGGAGTATCTGGAATGTCTCAGATGGTTGTTAACGCATAAAACTGTCTGATTGGGAGGAAGTTCCAGTTATTTATGACGGCAAACTAAATCCGTTCCTGGCACGAAATGGGATCCTTATCGTACCTTTTACCATGGAATGTGTTTTCAAACGGTGGTCCTTAGGTGAAGGAAACAATTCTTGACCAGACTTTTGGGTGAAACAGTTTCTTTAAGGTGAACAGTAATTTTATAGATTAGAGCCAAAGGGAGTTGATGCTACAACAGTGACACAAATTGTGTTATTTTAGCTGTTTACCAAAACATATTCAAGATACAGTTATATAATCCACATTATTTCATGGAGAAAAATGCATAAATTTGCCGCTTTGTTTGAAACCACCCAGTCACACTTCATTTTCTGTTGAGGTGCTATAAGTGTAGAAAATCTGTTTGGTGCTGGTAGCCATGCCAAACATTGTTTGATGGCTCACATATTTCTCTATTTGGTTGAGATATAATCACAAGGGCAGAAGCACAAAATAGTATAATAGCAATGACTCTTTTTGGCGATGTGACTGTATGTTTACTGTATGTGTCAGTGACATAGGGAGCAACTGGTATAGCCCAAAAGAGCTATACCAGTTCTCTGCCTGTTCTGCCAAAATGTAAAAATACTAATATTTCTAAGTGAAGGGTGATTTTAATATTTTAACTGTAAACATATGACCCAAGAAAGCATTTTTGTAGGTTAAAATGTCATGATCCTGAGCATGAATGGCTGCCGTGCTCAGCCTCAGTTCAAATTTAGTCTTTTTCTATGAGTTTGTTTCTTTGTTTACTATGGCCTGTTGTATTTGGTTCCTGTGTAGTTATGAGTTGTCTGTATTCTTAGTCTCGTCCTTATTGTCCTGTCTAGTTATTGTGTCATTTTGTATTTATAGTATTGTTTACATCTTGGGGTTGTGTTGTCTTATTCTTGTCTTATTATTTAGTTTCCAGTTTTGTGCTTTTATTTTGACAGTGCTGTGCAGCTACCGGCTGTCAAACTCTGCTTCCCGGGCTCCACACCTGTTACTGATTATGTGTACATCCCTGTTCATGTATCCACACCTGTCATCCATTAATCATTCTCTTGTTGCCATGTCCTATTGTTTACCTTCTCAGTAGTTCAGTCTCACTCTGAGAAATATTGGGTTTGCTGTAGAGGTGAACAGGAGCTCCGACCAGGTTCCTTTTTCCTTTACCGTTTCTCTCAGCCGTGAGCCTCGTTTCCTTTCGGGTGCAACTCCGGCAGAGTTAATCTCTTTTTTCCCGGTGTGTCCGAGCACCTCAGCCGGTGTTTCTCCCAGGCTGTTCCCCTCCCTTCTGGTCGTGAGCCCTGCTCTTCTCCTGTGCCTTCATCATCTCATTATATGTAAGTATAGTGTTTTTCTGTATGTTTGTGTTTTTGTTAATAAATAAAATAAACTTGCAGCGTGCGTTTGGTGTCCTTCATAGCCCTTAAAAAGGGCGGTTTATGACAGAAGGACACGGCCTGTGTGTGGACACCAGCCGCTGTGGGGGTTTGCATTTTTTCTTTTTCCCGTAATTATCTTTTCCCCCTTTTTGTCATCCCATGCCTGCTGAGATGTCAGCAGGCGGAAGACAGTATCCGCAGAGCTTGGAGTGGGAACTCTGCACTGCGCTCTGGTTGATGGACGGACATATCGCGGACGCTCGCCAATCTTCCACCCCTAAAGACACTTTGTGGTGCTTGGGTCATGCAGAGGCAGTTGTGCAGCGTCACCCTTGGCTCGTGCTGCATGCTGATGGAAGGGAGAGGATTTTCCTGATGGAGGATTTGCAGCGGGAGTATCGCGGGAAGAGCCCTGTCAGCAAATTGAGGTCTGCGCCGATAAGAGAGCGTTCCCGGACTTCAGTGCCACGACTCCTTGCCAGCCCCCAGCTCCAGTTCCCGCTCCATCAGCTTCACAGCAACTACGCAGGAGGAGGTCCAGCAAGCTATCTGCGCCGAGGTCTGTGTCGACAAATGAGCGGCCCCGGACTCCAGTGTCTTGGCTGCCTCCTTCTATTTGCCCAGTGACCTTCGTAGCTTCCGCCTTCCCAGCAGTCTCTTCCTCGCCACTCTGGAGAACCACAGCAGCAGCCTCCTCACCATTCCTGAACTGTTTTCCCTCGGCTGTCCCGTCAGTCACCTCCTTTCCGTCTACCGCTGCTGTCCCCTCCTCCTCCACGGCGTCACCTCCTACTGCTGAGTGGTGGGCCGTCAGCATGTCTGCAGGGCCATCTCCATTTTCTACAATGGTCCCCACGCCTGCTGCAGTCATAAAGAGTTAGCAGCAGCAGTTACCATCATGCCCTGGGAAATAAGGCAAGTACATTTTCATTCTCAAGCACCTTTTGATGAAATGCCTTGTCTTATTCCTGGTGATGAGGCTCAACAACAGCAGCCCAATTTAGCTGAGTCCTCACCACCTGCTGCTGTTATATTTCCCTCACCTGCTTCTCCCATGTCCCCCTGTGTGTATCCTGTGGGTCCGCCGGTCCTGGGAGAGAGCTGCTGGATGATGGAGGGGCCTGCAGCCTTGGAGGATTCTGTTCCAGTCTGCCAGCCATGTCTGGGACGGGAGAAGAGCACCCCCTGTGCCCTGAAGACTGAGCCGACAAGAGAGTGTCCCCTGACTTCAGCTGCACGGGTTTCTGCACCAGCGGTGAGGCAACTTTCAGCATCAGCTGCCACGCTGGGAGGCTCACCAGCATCGGTCGCCACGTCTGGAGGCTATTCAGCAGCAGATACCATTGTGCCCCGGGAGATAAGGCAAGTGTGTTTTCATTTTCCTGCACATAAAAATGGGATGTCTTGCCTTATTCCTTGTGGTGAGGCTTAGCATCTGCAGCCCACATTAGCTGAGTCTTCACTGCCTGCTGCTGTCACCGGTTCCTCACCTGCCTCTCTTGTGTCTCCTGAGTGTCCGCCAGTCCTGGAATGAGAGCTGCTGGATGGCGGAGGAGCCTGTGACCCTGGAAGGTCACATTCCAGCTTCGCAGCCACACCCTGGAAGGGAGGAGAATGCTACCCGCATCCTGAAACTTGAGCTGACAGGAGAGTATCCCCTAGTTTCAGCAGCATGGGAACCAGCATCTTCGGTGAGGCAACCTCCAGCTTTAACTGCCACGCCTTGAGTTCCACCTGCGTCGGTCGCCATGCCTGGAGTTCTTTGGGCTGCATCCACCATCACGCCTGCTGCTAGGGTCATCGCAGCAGAGTCGCCGGAGTCCTAGGTGGCAGTGGAGCTCAAGTCCAGGCAAGTACTCTGTTCTGTTTTAACACCTGCAGATCTGGAGAAATCTTGTCTGGCTCATGGTGAGGAGAACCGACTGCAGATGTCCTCTGCTCCTGCATTCTCCTCGCTGAGCTCCTTAACTGCCGGTAACTATGTCCCGGTGTTTTTCTCTTCCTCCCCATCTGAGGTGGCCAACCCGGGGTGGAAGCGCCAGACGAATGGAATCGAGACATCCCAGCCAGAGTCGCCAGAGTCCTGGATGGTGGTGGAGCTCAAGCTAAGGCAAGTTCTCTTCTTTGTCTTCACATTATCAGTTTTAGAGAAATCTTATTTAGCTCTTGGTGAGGAGAACCAGTCACAGCCACCAGCTGTTCCTGAATTCTCCTCGGTGGGCTCCACTGCTGCTGGTGGTAGTAACCTGGTGTATGTTTCTTCTCCTCCGCACGAATCCTCGTCAGGGTCTGCTGATGGTCTTCCTCCATCTCCACCTGAGGTCATCACGTGTTCTCTACCCTCGCCTGAGGTTGCCGTGGGTCCTCTACCTTTGCCTGAGGTCGCCGTGGGTCCTCTACCTTTGCCTGAGGTCGCCGTGGGTCCTCTACCTTTGCCTGAGGCTGCTGTGGGTCCCCTGCCTCCATCTAAAGTTGCTATGGGTTCCCTGCCTCCATCTGAGGTCTCTGTGGGTGCTCCGCCTCTGTCCGAGGCTGCCGTGGGTGCTTCGCCTCCGCCTTCACCTGAGGTCGTTGAGGGTTTGCTGTCTCCGCCTGAGGTCATTGAAGGTTCTCCGGCTGGCTGAGGACATTGTAAGTTCCCCGTCTTCACTGGAAGTCCCCGCTGAGCAGTCACTCTCCTCATTTGGTCCCTTCGCTGGGCAGCTATCCGGGTCAGTAGCCCTCTTCGCCGGGTTTCCCCGCTGGTCAGCTGACACTTCGTCTGGGCTCTTCGCTGATCAGCCATCCACCTCTGTTGGTGTCTATCCCTCAGTCCCTGTGATCTGGAAGGGGCACAAGTTCCAGCAGCCTCCCCCAGTAGGGGGTGTGTCATGCCCTGCGGCCTGTTGGCTCAGGGATGTGGGAAGACCACCCGATGAGCCTCATCGTCTGCTTGGGTGGATTTGGCACTCTGGAAGGCCATCCGATGGACTGCTCCTTCTGCTTGGGTGGTCCTGGAATGTGGGGAGGCCACCAGACTTCCTCCAGCACATGTTCCGGTGGTCTTGGGACTCTGGGAGACCACCCAACGGGCTACGCCATCTGCTAGAATGGTTCAGGAACCCCGGAGGGCCACCGAGCATGTTTCTCCGTGTAATCGGATGGTCTTGGGACTGTGGGAGGTCACCCGATTTGTTCCACCTGGTGATTGGGTGGCTTTGGGGCCCTTATAAACTATCTGAACTACCTTATTTTGCCACTTAATATCCAAGAGTTCTGGCCACTTTATCTGTTGTCATTGTTGTGGGTCATGAGTTTTTTTTTTCTTCCTTTGTTTTTTTTTTGGGTTGTTTCGGTCCCTCCATGCCAGGGTTCCCCCTCCTCCCACCCGGGGTGGGTTATTTTCCGTGTTGGTGGGGTCTCTTTTGTGGGTGGGTCCTCTTTTTGATGTTGCCCTGGGATGTCTGGACTCCACCCCTTGGGGGTGGGGCACTGTCATGATCCTGAGCACGGATGGCTGCCATGCTCAGCCTCAGTTCAAGTTTGGTGTTTTTCTGTGTCTTTGTTTCTTTGTTTATTATGGCCTATTGTATTTGGTTCCTGTGTAGTTATGAGTTGTCTGTATTCTTAGTCTCGTCCTTATTGTCCTGTCTAGTTATTGTGTCAATTTGTATTTATAGTATTATTTACATCTTGGGGTTGTGTTGTCTTATTCTTGTATTATTATTTAGTTTCCAGTTTTGTGCTTTTATTCTGACAGTGCTGTGCAGCTTCCGGGTGTCAAACTCTGCTTCACGGGCTGCACAGCTGTCACTGATTATGTGTACAACCCTGCTCATGTATCCACACCTGTCATCCATTAATCATTGTTCCACACACCTATTTAGGAACACGGCAACAATTCTGTTGTTGCCGTGTCCTACTGTTTACCTTCTCAGTAGTTCAGTCTCACTCTGAGGAATATTGGGTTGGCTGTAGAGGTGAACGGGAGCTCCGACCAGGTTCATTTGTCCTTTACCATTTTTCTCAGCCGTGAGCCCCGTTTCCTTTCGGGTGCAACTCTGGCTGAGTTAATCTTTTTTTTCCCGGTGTGTCCGAGCACCTCAGCCGGTGTTTCTCCCAGGCTGTTCACCTCCCTCCTGGTCGTGAGCCCTGCTGTCCTCCAGCACCTTCATCATCTCATTAAATGTAAGTGTAGTGTTTTTCTGTACGTTCGTGTTTTTGTTAATAAATGTGCAAAACTCACAGCGTGCGTTTGGTGTCCTTCATAGCCTTTAAAAAGGGCGGTTTATGCCATACAGTAAAACCCCTAAACATACCATGTTCTAGTAAAATTGACCTTTAAATGCTAATATTAGCATTTAAATACCACTCAGACTTCAGTGCAGCCTTATATAGCTTTAGTTCAGGCACATTTATATTTACATTTACTTTTGCATGTAATATTCATTATGTACTTATGAGAAATGACGAACTGGAGGGGTGATGTAGTGGTAGAGCGTTCACCCCACAGCCGGGAGGTTGTGGGTTCATGCCCCAGCCGGGTCATACCAAAGATCAGATAAAAATGGTGCTTTCTGCCTTCCAGCTTGGTGCTTAACATAACAGAATTGGGAAAGGAGAGTTACATACCGAACCACAGTGGGGAGCACAAACCAGTGTATTCCTAGTGTTGGTCCCAAGCCCGAGTAAATGGGGAGGGTTGTGTCAGGAAGAACATCTGGCGTAAAATCCTTGCCAAATCAATATGCAGATAATCATAAGTGAATTGAAGGATGATGATCCACTGTGGCGACCCCTAAAATAGGGAGCAGCTGAAAGGAGAAGAAGAAGACTTACAGACGTGGACAAATTTGTCGGTAACCTTCCGTTAAATAAAGAAAATCCCACAGTGGTCACTGAAATAACTTGAAACTGACAAAAGTGATAACAAATAAAAAAAATTCTGAAAATTACCTAATGAAAATCAGATATTGCTTTTGAATTTTGGTTCAACAGAATCATTTAAAAAAAAACAAACTGAGGAAACTGCCCTCGACAAAAAATAATAATACCCTTAAATTAACTGTCATGATGCTGAGCACGGTTGGGGAATGTGCTCACGCTTTCAGTTTGTTCCAGTTATTTTCTGTACCTTTTCCATCTCGGTTTTATTATTGAATTTGAATATGTTGTTATTTGTACTTTGTTATCTGAGGTTGCCCTTTGTCTCTGTTTGTGTTGAGTTATTCTGTCATCTTAGTGTAGTTATTATAGTCTTGGTTATTTATATCATGTGCCTATGGCCATCTTGTTGTGCATTCTAAATTATATCATCCTGTGGTTATATATGAGCCTTCTCCACCTTCATCTCTAGTTCTCTGTCTTGGTGATGTTTATATTAATTATTATTGTTTATCTTGTCCTCACCGTGGTGGGTTATCGTTCTTTGTTTTCTGTATCACCAATCATCATTCATTCTGTCCTGTGCTTTTACTTTGACAAGGTTCCTTGTTTACTTCCATTTGCTCCAAGCTAGTTTTGCGGTCTGTCACAACTGTCGTTATTTTTGACTAATTATCCTTGCTCTCGAACCTTGTCTTCCTCACCTGTTATTGGTCTTGTTAATTACTCCTTGCTCTATTTTAGGGATGCCGCCCCATAGTTCGGTGCAACATCCTTAATCATTGTATCCTGGCGTGTGTCCCATGCTTCATTTCTCTCTGTTATCCCGACGTGTGTTCCACGTCTTAGCCGTGAGCTATTCTGCCAATCCATCATCCTGCCTTGTAAGTTTTTGTGCCTTGTTATATTTTCATGTTTTGGATTAAACTATTGCAACTCACAGTCAGCGACTGGATCCTCATTCCACCCTGCCTGGGTGATTCATGACATTAACATCTTGTTGCACAACCTTTTGATGCAACCACTGCAGTCCAGTAGCTTTCAATGGGACTTCTACACCTGTCGACAGGTATTTTGGTCCACTCCTCATCAGCAAACTGACTTTTTAGTGGTGTTATCCTTCTCTCCTTTCTCTGCCTGAACACTTCCCTCACCTTGACTCCTCTCTTCTGTCTCATCTTGCCCTGTCTGAGCTCTGTCTAATTCAGGTTCTCTCTCTGTCTATGGTGGTATATAAACAGGTTAGAAAATATTGTGTGTCTTAAGTGTCATGTTTTGTCCTGCAGGATTTTTTTTGTCATGGTTTACATAAATTACAAAAATATGTGTATTTTTTGTATTTTTATTCTAGTGTTTCTTTTTTTCCATTGAGAGAGTAGGGAAGGGAATGAAACATTCATAATAGTAATGTACTATGCATACTTAAATTATATGATCAGGTGGGTATAGTGACCAGAAATTCTACTCATGTAAAAGCAGTGCTTTGAAATTAATAATTAAAAGTAGACAACCAAAAATTTCTAATTGAGTTAAGGGTACAAAGAGCACCCACTTAAAAACTTGAGTAATGACTTCAATCTTGAAGGTTTGAGGTTTTTCTCAAGAATTTATAACAATTTTATTATAGTTTTCTACTTTTCTCTTTGAGGTTTTTCTCAAAAATTTATAACAATTTTATTATAGTTTTCTACTTTTCTCTGTAACTCTATCTAAAGTTGAAACCATGTTCCTCAAATTTGTAATTTCCTCTTGTAAAATTGACTTTTCTTGTACATTTGAAACTTTATTATAAATTTGTGGATTATTTTATGACTAATTTTTGTCTGTTTTTTTTAAATAAAATTACTGTTTTTTTAGATAAATTTGAAGCAGACTGTTATTTTTTTTAAATTTTTACTTATAACAATTTACATTTTTGACCATAACTTTGCAGTCAGAACAGAACAATAATTTAACTGTGATTACAAAGAAAAAATATTAATAAAATTGTATTTAATGAAATAAATTAACTTAAATGACCAAGGATGCCGTTATTTCTGTTATAATATTTCTTTATATTTATAGTTTTGGTTTTTTTTTTAGAAATCTCCTCACGACCCAGACAGCAGGAAAAATCTTCCTTATTTTGAAATCAAATGTTGACACGTTTAGTTTGTCTGAGGGCTGTTGACAGATTAAAGTCATTGACTTCGTGAATTTCGGTCATCTTAACCTGCCAGGTACATAATAGGGAACTGTAGCGGACTCTAAAGACATAATTCACCACAATATGTGTTCATGTACAGAATGATCTGTTTAGACAGTTATAGTTGTGCGCTCAGGCTTTCTCATCAGGCACCTCTCTAGGCAGCCGCTGAAGGACCTCAGTTTAGAGCTAGCATTTTCAGCTGTTGCTTTTTGTCACTGCCGCTGGAGAATAAAAACGGCACGCCTGCTCATGCAAGAAAAGAGAGAAATTGCCAGTCTCTTCATTCCTGCAATTCCTACAGAACATAACTTAATACTGTAGTGGCTGGTGAAATATATCCTCAGCAATTCATCAGTCCCTCTTGCCTTTCCCTTCATATGAAGCCGGCTGCATATGAATTCAACCACATCTCTTAGCTAAGCGACGCTTCCATTATTGCCCCCGTTTCCAGCGGGTTAAAACCATGATAAACACCAGTGCTTACATACCTCTTCTGATTTTTTTCCGCATTTAAAGTACTTTAATAAATTCATGTTTCTGTCGGACAGTCACTCTTAGCAAGATGCTGTTTGCTGACTGTGTGAGCGGGGTGCTTCTAAACTCTGCGTGGATGATGGCCACACGCGCTTGCAGAAAGTCATTGCTTCATATATTTTTCTTAATAGATTCATATCGTCTTGGGGTGGCGGTAACATTTCTGGTGCAGTGGGCCACCACCGAGAAATGTTACCAGAGGAAACCCTGAAATGAGTTTGGACTTTCTCTCAAACTCAGTTTCATGGCTTTTCTCTATCAGTATTAGCCCGACGTGGGTGCTGCACTCCAGCATGGACCCGCCATGGGCACTACCCCTCAGCCCGGGGTCCACTGAGCGTGCAACGTTGGCCCAGCCGGGGCCCACCGAGGGTGCTGCAGTGCTCCAGCTCGGAGCCACTGAGGGTGCTGCTATGCTCCAGCCTGGAGCCATCGCGGGTGCAACCGTGCCCCAAATCAGGACCATCGAGGGTGCTGCCGGCCAGCCTGAGGACGCCGAGGCCTTTTCACTTCTGCCAGATGCTGTCGGGGTTCCTCTTCTTCCTCTGCCGGACATTGTTGTGGCCCCCCTTCCTCCACCACCAGACGCCGTTGGGGTCCCCCTCCTCCGGTCCAGCTTCCTGCATGAGCCTTCTGGTGGGGAAGCCACCTCCTGGTTTCCAGTCCTGGTGGTTCAAGAACGCTGCCCGGCCACCAGAAAGACTGAGCCGCTGGGTTGGTTGGCCCATATTCACTGGCAGGCCACCTGACTCCTTTCACCTGGCCATCCGGCTGGTGTTGGACTTCAGCAGGCCACCAGACTGGTTACACCATGCCGTCCACTGGGCCTGGGACTCTTGTTGGCGCCCCAAACTTTCGAGCTTCTTGACCCGGGGGGCCTGAACTCTGTGTTTTTTCTGGTGTGGACCCTGAGTGGGGTTTTTTGTTGTGTTCCCTCCTAACCTGTTTCCCCCCACCACCCGCCAGGGGTGAGTTATTGTTGTACCTCTAATGGGGGGGGGGTGCAGACTCTTTTTTGTTGTGTGGTCTCTTTGATGTAACTCTGGGGTGTCTGGAATCCACCCCTTGAGAGGGGGGCTCTGTCATGAACTGAGTTTGGACTTTCTTCCAAACTCAAGCCTGCTTCACGCTACATTTCCCCTCTAATCCGCTTTGGTCTGCGTATGCTTTAGATGAGCCCGGTATGCACGCGACGCTGTTCATGTTCACTTTTTTCATCTACCCAGGCCAAGTGGTTGACGCATGCGCACAACCATCATTTGTAGTTTCACTCCCGCCTGATAGGTAGTGCCAGTGCGCTGACCCACCAGGATTTTCACCAACAAAGAACGCGAGCGCAGCGCACCTCATCAACAACAATTTCTCTTCAAATATACGTAGACTCCATTTCTGCTGTTTGACTTCCAGGTTTTAAGATAAGATAAGATAAGATAAGCCTTTATTAGTCCCACAATGGGGAAATTCCAGGATTGCAACAGCACAGGGATAGCAACACTCAGAGCAACAATCAGAAGGCAAGAAAAAAACAAGAACAGCTAGTATACATATGTACATATTACTATAAATATATATATATATATATATATATATATATATACTGTATATACGTATATATATATATAGACACACAGTGCGGAGCATTGTGGTTGGTGAATGTGCAGCAGAAAGTCTAAGCTCTCTCTCCCTCCGCGGGTGCGGCGGGCCAGCTGGATGTCTTTGGGCATGATGGTGGTGACCTTCTTGGCGTGGATGGCGCACAGATTGGTGTCCACGAAGAGACCCACCAGGTAGGCCTCGCTGGCCTCCTGCAGAGCCATGACGGCGGAGCTCTGGAAGCGCAGGTCGGTCTTGAAGTCCTGAGCGATCTCCCTCACCTTTTCACTCCTTTTCCACGAAGATGCTGCTGCTGCTGTAAAGGGGAGTATGTATGTATGATTCATGTATGTTTTTATTCGCATTTTCCGCCTCCTCGTTGTCTTCTTCGTCTCTGTCTTGGTATGCTGTGTCGATATCGCCACCTCATGAATGGGATGTTCAGTCTTGCGCATGCGCTTTTCAATGCATTCAGGTTGTGGGCAGGCGGCGGGGTCACAAAATTTGGGCTGCATGCAGTCGTCTGTGGTTGAGCACTGCGGACATTAGTGGAGTGGAGACGATGACGTAAATGTCGTCACACGGGGTTTCCGATTATACGTACGCGGACAGCAGAGGTGTAGCATGAAGCAGGCTTCAGTTTCATGGCTTTTCTCTGTATTTATATTTATCTGTTGTATTTTTGGTGCCCTTTTTGAGTTGTTCCTTCCTTTTATTTGTCTGTTTATGTTTCAGGTTGTTTTGATTATCTCTTGCTTCATTTGTAGTTATTCTCTAGTCTGCGTTTGGTTTTGTTTATATTTATTCTGTGAGCTGGCAGTGGTCAGGTGCATTTCCGGGGTTGTGTGTGCTGCCTGTCAGCTGTCAGCCACTCCTCCTTCTCATTACATCTAAACTGATTCCAATAATTGATTATTATTCCTTTCTCCTGCTCAGGTGATCCCACACCTGTTATCACTTATTATGTTACTCAACTCACTACTTAAGCTCTGTTTGTTCACTGGCTGCTTGCCGTTACATTGTACTTGTCAGCCTGCATCTCACCAGAGCTCCATCCGCTCTGGTGAACTATTCTGTAAGTAATTCTTGTCTCGCTCGCCACTCAGTTTGTTGGAGCACTCAGTGTTTATTCTTTATTTTTCCGTAGTTGCTCGCCAGTAAGTTTGTTGGAGCATCTTGTGTTTATTCTTTTGTTAATTGAATGAACACCATCCAGCGTGTGGGTTTTGTCCTTCTGCCCCGAAGGTGCACTGAACTTGACAGTTTTGGGTCATTATCCTGTTGGAGGACCCTTGACCTCTGACTGAGATCAAGCTTTCTGACACTGGGCAGCACATTTTGCTCCAGAATGCCTTGATAATTTTGAAATTTCATTGTACCCTGCACAGATTCAAGACACTCTGTGCCAGAAGAACAAAGCAGCCCCAGAACCTAACTGAGCCTCCTCCATGTTTCACAGTAGTTAGTGTTCTTTTCTTTGTATACCTCCTCCTGTATGCTTTTTCCTTCTGTAAATATAGAGCTGGTGTGACTGGCCCAAAGCTCCAGTTTTGTTTCATCAGTCCAAAGGACAGCCTCCTAGAAACTTTGGGACTTGTCACCATGCATTTTGTTTGGCTTTTTAATGTTTTTCTGTCAATAGTGGAGCCCTCCTGTTCTTCTTCCATGGAGTCCATTATTGTTCAAAATGTGGCCCATGGTGCCATTAGAAAGCGCTGTACCTTGACCTTGGAGTTCACCTTAAATGACTTTGGATGGTTTCCTTGGTTCTTTTTCTACTATACGCACTACTCTTCTCATCAACCTGGGGTTGTATTTCCTCTTGTGTCCATGTCCTGGGAGGTTGGCTACAGTCTCATGAACCTTATACTTTTTAATATTATTGGCAACTGTAGTCACAGGAGCATGAAGCTGCTTTGAGATGGTCCTATAGCCTTTACCTTTAACATGTTTGTCTATAATTTTCTTTCAAATTTCCTGAGACTACTCTCTCCTTAGCCTTCTGCAGTCCATCTTCAGTATTGTACACACTATGATACCAAACAGCACTTTGACTACTTTTCACCCTTTAGTAGGCAGACTGACTAATTACAAGTTTGAAGACACCTGTGACGCTAATTACAGGACACACTTTAGTTTAACATGTCCCTATGGTCAAATTATTTTCAATCTTTTCTAGGGGTATCATCATTTTTGGCCAGGCCAGTTTCAATAGTTTGTTTTTTAAATGATTCTGTTGAACCAAAATTTAAAAGCAATGCGTGATTTTCATTAATTTTCAGAAAGTGTTTACTTATTATTACTTTTGTCAGTTTCAAGTTATTTCCACCAATCCCTTGAGTGAAAAGAGACAGACCTCCTTTGTCAGAGGGAATGGAACAGAGCATAACATTTTATCCATCACTTATTCTTGAAACTACAGTCCCCGTGTTTGGTGTTAGTGGGAAATAGAAAGTGATGCAGGGTGATATCACTGAAACACTAGAGGTGGCTGACATGGAAAGAATATCTATGACCACATTTGAAGAGAGGGAGGGAGAGTAGATCAGTGGATCAGTGGTTTTCACTAATTTGATAGATTAGTTTGCAAGGTGTACCCAGAGTTCTCCACAAAACCAGGCAAAGAAGAAACAAAGAAAAAAGTTCATACCATAGAAATTATGCCTGAGACAGATGACAGTGCTTCCTAAGAAGGTTTCTCTGGCTGTGTAATCTTTCTATAGTCAATAAAGAAATTAGAAGCAATCGGAGACTGCTAACCTGTTAGCAAAATATAATGTATTGTTCCATGTGCCACACTCTATACCTCCAGATAATTTAATCAAAATCCATTCTGTAATGTTTGCATTACACATTTTCTAAATAAATAACTCACTGCTACTTGACAGAAATTTGTTTTTTTTCCCTTGTGTGCAGGTATGTCCCGGACTGTTGGACTGCTGCGCAGGGAGCTGGCATGTGAGGGTTACCCAATAGAGCTGCGCTGCCCGGGAAGCGATGTAATCATGGTAGAAACCGCCAATTATGGACGCACCGATGACAAGATCTGTGATGCAGACCCTTTTCAGATGGAGAACACGCAGTGTTACCTCCCCGATGCGCTAAAGATTATGTCCCAGAGGTGCTTATGTGCAAAGTCTAATACCATTCTCAAGCAGTTTGAATACATGAAATCTTTTGAAAGTGATCAAATCACTTAATGAAAGCACTGACTGTTCAGTCTTCACTGGTGCACAATGTACATGTTAACTAGTAGGAAACATTAGACAAAGCCTGAACTTGTGCTGTGTCATGTGTACATGTGAGCATGGCAATCTGTAAAGCTGAATCTGAGTGGCTGGCTGCACCATTAGCTGTGTACTCAGCAGTGTTTTCCTAGAAGAAATGATCAATATTCAGGGAGAGGAGAGCAGACAGATAGCACATCGTTTGCTTCCCCTTTCCTGTCTGATAATCGCTCTCTTCTTTGTTCCTTTATTTTCCCACTCCACCATCCATCCATCCATCCATCCATCCATCCAGGTGTAACAACAGGACCCAGTGCGTCGTGGTCGCAGGGGTCGACGTCTTCCCAGACCCCTGTCCCGGAACGTACAAGTACTTGGAGATCCAGTATGAGTGTGTCCCTTACAGTGAGTATCCTTTTATATAAATGCACATATGAACACATATAAACACACATTGTACTGTACTGTATAAACTCAGCACACAAACATGATTACACTAAGATTCAAACTTTAAACTTGTGCATTTTTCAGTTTAAGGGTTTTCTTATCGTGACCTTTGTAGATGATAGATAGAAAAATAAACTGGGATGTTTTTATTATTTTTTTCCTCAGGGAGTGTGTCTGTGTGTTTGAACTACAAAAAAAAAAAAAAAAAAAGAAAAGTTCTATGAAGAAAGTAGCAAGAGGAAAACTGTAAGGCAAACTGTTGCTGTCTGTGTGTGTGTGTGTGTGTGTGTGTGTGTGTGCCTACGTGCGAGTGCGTGTGTGTGTGTGTGTGTGTGTGTGTGTGTGTGTGTGTGTGTGTGGTGGGGGGAGGGCCGTGAGATTGCGCTGTTGCGTGTGCATGTGAGTGTGTGTTTTTCTTTTCCAGATTCACACCACAGGAGTTGCTCTCTTTTCTCCACAGGAGCCTGATTGAGGGAAGGAGAGATTGGGGGGGGGGCAGGGGAGGAAAGGATGGGGGGGGGGGGGGGAGAGGGAGGAGGAGTAGGAGGAGAAGCGGGAGGAGAGGGAAGAGGAGTACGATGGGTCACTTTTGTGCTTCTTTCTTTCTTTTTTTACATGAAGAATAATGTATGTGGTGAGAATGAGCTCCAAAGTCTTTATCTGTGCAATTCTTCTTTCTTTCTTTCTTTCTTTCTTTCTTTCTTTCTTTCTTTCTTTCTTTCTTTCCCTCACTCCTCCTCCTCTCTTGCTTGCTTTCTTGCCTCTCTTCGCTCCCTTTCTTTCACCCTCTGACTTTTCTTTCTTTCTCTCCCTCTTTTTTTTCCTATGCTTGAGTAGAAGTGGACCAAAAAGGTAAAGACAATACATTGTAGCATCTTGATCTTTCCTTTACCCCGACCCCTCTCTCTTTTTTCTCTCCTTTTCTTTCTTCCTCTCTCCTGCCATCTCTCTGCTGTTTCTCTCTCTCTCTCTCTTCCTCCAACCCTAGGACGTTGTTTCGTAGTCATGCTGGATGTTGCCCCCCTCCTTTTCCATTTCCTACTCGGTTCTTTTTTACCCCCATTTTTTCCATCTCTTGTTGTATAGAAAGCCGCCCTTTTATCCAATCCAGGTTCTGCACATAGTCTTTTTTCTCTTTCTTGCTTTTCCTCCTCTTCTTATTCTCTGTGCACATGAACATAGACACAACTGCTCACACAAGCATAAACATGTTCTTTTTCTTTCTTTCTTTCTTTCTTTCTTTCTTTCTTTCCCCCTCATCCATTCATCCTCATCATGCTTATTTTCCCTTTTCTTCCCCTATAGGAAGAGCCCCTTATTTATCTTCATAGGAAAAATAAGATGAAATGTGTGTGATTGTAAATCCGTCCGGATGTGTGCTTACCAAGCACTGCTTACGTGTGTGGGCGTGTGTGTGCATGCCTATTTGCATGCCGGTGTGCGACTGTACAGTATACATATGTGTCCATGCAGTTATTGACATGTGAGTGGACCAATTGTTGTGCCCTGCGTAAAAAAACTAACCTGCCCTCTCATTCACTTCAAGGCAAAATTTAGCCCCGCCTTCTGCGTCCCCGACTCTACCTCACACTCTTTCTCACTCTTTTTTGCACTAACCCACCCACCCACCCACACACACACACACACACGAGCACACAGAAGACACATGAACACACTCACACCTTTCATTGCAGTGTCCCTGTTGTATTACTCACCACACACACACTAACTGTGTGTGACTTTTCAACACTTTTCTACGTCTCTTCTGTTGCTTGCCTTTCAAGATCAGCACAGGTGTTTTAAATCCTCTCTCTCTCCCTCTCTTTCTCTTCATTCTTTTTTTCTTAATCTCGCTGCATTGACTACATCTAATTCAATCCATTTTTCATTGCATCGATCCATTTCCTCCGTACACCTGCCTCCACTTTTTCTCCCTCTCTTACCACTTTTCTCACTTCCCCTCCTGCCCCCCTTTTTTTGCTTCCCTTCTCTTTTTTTTCCTCCTCACATCCTGCTTTCTATCCCTCTCGACTCCCATCTTTCAGTTTTCGTGTGTCCTGGCTCACTGCTCAGCATCCAGTCGGCCTCCTCGCTCCTGGAGGCAGAGCATCAGTCAGGGGCCTGGTGTAAGGACCCCCTACAAGCTGGTGACAGGCTCTACGTCATGCCGTGGACGCCTTACAGAACGGAGGTGCTGTATGAGTACGCCTCTTGGGATGACTACCAGCACAACAGAGTCACCACTACCTATAAGTGAGTGCTGTGTAGTGATGATATAGTTAACAATTTGGTTACTTCAAGGACTGGACTTGTTGCGTTTGAGAGTCTGTAGATTAATAGATTAATCAGTTCCTCAGAAAATCGATGCAGCTTTCTGTCATGAAAATAATTGCTGTATGCAGGCCTTGGGGAATAATTTCACATTTAGCCAGATCAATGGGAAACAGAGCGACATTTATTTTCTCGATGAGAGATTAAAGCCCCTGAAAACTTTCTGAAATGTTCTACTGAAAATCTATTGCTAAAAGAGAACAGCTTAAGATGCAATCCTTCATGTTTGCTTCACAGTAAACCCATTAAAAAAACTTTTTTTTTTATCATCCATTGACATAAAACCAGTCATTTGTTAGCACCCTTTATAATAAATTGTATAGTTAGTGGCCAAGTTTGCCTCTATCTAGCCTTAAATGGATGCACAGTCTTTGTATGCAGCTGCCCACAAGATAAATTTGTGAGTCCCAACTGTAAAAAAAAAAAAGAGTTTAGACTAATACAACCTAACACTGTATCCACAAAAAAGGAGATGTCAAAACATGAACTTTGGTGGATTATGTATGTGACTTCAGTTTTTAAAGCTGAACCCAGCATAGTAGAGTAAATATACTGTAAGTAGAGAAAAATATACTGTAGATACAATATTCTGGCACAAAAATCCCACAAAGTTTAATAAGCCGGGAATCCGAGGATCGAACCACCAAGGTCTCTGCCTTTGAATTCCACCCAATCCACATAGCACCGGACTCCCACGATCCCTCCAGCAGGTGGTGAGCTGACTGAAGGGTGGACCCATGTGGCTCATTTGGGCTGAGCCCGACCAGGTTCCACGGGCAGAAACCTGGCCATCGGGCGCTTGCCATCGAGCTCCTCCCCCAGGCCTAGCTCCAGGGCGGGGCCCCAGTAACTCCATTCTGTATGGGGTAGACTGAATCCTTGATTTTTTTAACTGTCCTGGGAATTCATTGGACTGCTCTTAGTCTGGCCCTTCACCCAGGACCTGTTTGTCTTGGGAGACCCTACCACGGGCAAATTGCCCCAAACAACATACAGTGGGGCAAAAAAGTATTTAGTCAGCCACCAATTGTGCAAGTTCTCCCACTTAAAAGATGAGAGAGGTCTCCAATTTTCATCATAGGTATACCTCAACTATGAGAGACAAAATGAGAAAAAAAAAATCCAGAAAATCACAATGAAGGATTTTTAATGAATTAATTGGTAAATTCCTCGGTAAAATAAGTATTTGGTCACCTACAAACAAGCAAGATTTCTGGCTCTCACAGACCTGTAACTTCTTCTTTAAGAGGCTCCTCTGTCCTCCACTCGTTACCTGTATTAATGGCACCTGTTTGAACTCGTTATCAGTATAAAAGACACCTGTCCACAACCTCAAACAGTCAGACTCCAAACTCCACTATGGCCAAGACCGAAGAGTTGTCAAATGACACCAGAAACAAAATTGTACACCTGCACCAGGCTGGGAAGACTGAATCTGCAATAAGTAAGCAGCTTGGTGTGAAGAAATCAACTGTGGGAGCAATTATTAGAAAATGGAAGACATACAAGACCACTGATAATCTCCCTCGATCTGGGGCTCCACACAAGATCTCACCCAGTAGGGTCAAAATGATCACGAGAACGGTGCGCAAAAATCCCAGAACCACACGGGGGGACCTAGTGAATGACCTGCAGAGAGCTGGGACCAAAGTAACAAAGGCTACCATCAGTAACACACTACGCCGCCAGGGATTCAAATCCTGCAGTGCCAGATGTGTCCCCCTGCTTAAGCCAGTACACGTCCAGGCCTGTCTGAAGTTTGCTAGAGAGCATTTGGATGATCCAGAAGAGGATTGGGAGAATGTCATATGGTCAGATGAAACCAAAATAGAACTTTTTAGTAAAAACTCAACTTGTCGTCTTTGGAGGAGAAAGAACACCATACCTACTGTGAAGCACGGGGGTGGAAACATCATGCTTTGGGGCTGTTTTTCTGCAAAGGGACCAGGACGACTGATCCGTGTAAAGGAAAGAATGAATGGGGCCATGTATCGTGAGATTTTGAGTGAAAACCTCCTTCCATCAGCAAGGGCATTGAAGATGAAACGTGGCTGGGTCTTTCAGCATGACAATGATCCCAAACACACCGCCCGGGCAATGAAGGAGTGGCTTCGTAAGAAGCATTTCAAGGTCCTGGAGTGGCCTAGCCAGTCTCCAGATCTCAACCCCATAGAAAATCTTTGGAGGGAGCTGAAAGTCCGTGTTGACCAGAGATAGCCCCAAAACATCACTGCTCTAGAGGAGATCTTCATGGAGGAATGGGCCAAAATACCAGCAACAGTGTGTGAAAACCTTGTGAAGACTTACAGAAAATGTTTGACCTCTGTCATTGCCAACAAAGGGTATATAACAAAGTATTGAGATGAACTTTTGTTATTGACCAAATACTTATTTTACCGAGGAATTTACCAATTAATTCATTAAAAATCCTTCATTGTGATTTTCTGGATTTTTTTTTTCTCATTTTGTCTCTCATAGTTGAGGTATACCTATGATGAAAATTGGAGACCTCTCTCATCTTTGAAGTGGGAGAACTTGCACAATTGGTGGCTGACTAAATGCTTTTTTGCCCCACTGTAGCTCCTGGGATCACAAGGGCTTGCCCCCCCCCCCACACACACACCATGAAAAGGTGGAAATCCATGAGGAAGAGGCGATCCATGAGGTTTGTATTGCCAACAATTAGTCAAACTTGTTCCTAGTGAGAGTTGGACTCCACCAGGGCTGCCCTTTGTCACCGATCCTGTTCATAATATTTATGGACAGAATTTCTAGGTGCAGCCTAGGAATGGCGGGGGTCATGTTCGGTAAAATGGTAAATGGCATTCACTTATATAGCGCTTTTATTCTCATCACTAGATGACCAAAGCGCTTTACAGATCCTGCTATCCACCCATTCACACACCAATGGCGACATAGCTGCCCAACATGGTGCTGTCCAGACCCATAAGGAGCAATTGGGGTAAAGTGTCTTGCCCAGGGACACAATGGCAGGATATGTGGGGAGAGTGGGATTCAAACCACCAACCATCCAGTTATTAGATGACCTGCTCTGCCTCCTGAGCCACTGCCGTCGGTGACCACAGGATCTCATTTCTGCTGTTTATAGATGATGTTGTCCTGTCAGCAATGACCTACAGGTCTTACTGCGGTGGATTGGTACTGAGTGTGAAGCGGCCAGGACGAGAATCAATACCTTCAAGTCACAGTCCATGGTCCTCAGCTGGAAAGGGGTGGATCGTCCTCTCTAGGTTGGGGACAAGGTCCTGCCCCAAGTGGAGTAGTTCAAGTATCTCGGGATCTTATTCACAAGTGAAGGGAGAATGGAGCGGGCGATAGATGAATCGGAGTAGTATCTGCACTGATGTGACTGTTGTGGTGAAGAGGGCCCTGAGCTCTAAAGCAAAGCTGCTTATTTAACTAGCAAATAACTACATTCCTACCCTCAGCTATGGTCATGAACTTTGGATGATGACCAAAAGAACGAGATCACGGATACGAGCGGCTGGAATGAGCTTTTTCCGTAGGATTGCTGGACTCACCCTTAGAGATAGGGTGAGGAGTTCAGTTATCCAGGAGAGGCTCAGAGTAGATCTGCTGCTAAGGAGTCATCTGAGGTGGTTTGGGCATCTGATCAGGATGCCTCCTGAACTCTTCCCACTTGAGGTGTTTCATTCATGTCCCACTGGGAGGAGACCCCGGGACAGACCCAGAAAACACTGGAGAGACTATGTCTCCTAGTTGGCCTGGGAACACCTTGGTGTCCCCTCTGAAGAGCTGAAGGAGGTGGCTGGGGAGAGGGAAGTCTGGGCTTCTTTACTTGGACTGCTGCGTTTGCAACCCCGAACCCCTGGAAAAGTGGTGGATGGATGGAAAAATGCCATAAACCGTTTTAAGGGTAGGTTGCTTTTGCACTGGCCCATAGAGTTGTTTGGCTTAGTGCAGGGGTTGCCAGTTTCTACTATGAAAAGTTCAGTTTTAAGCAAAAAATGAAGGTAAAACAGCTGAGTTATTAGAATGAACTGGTCTGTCCCCATTAGACAGTGACTTTATATACTGAGGCACAGTGCTGACAGCACTCTAGTTTTTACACTTAACACTTATACTTTTTTAAAAAGCAAAGTAGTGTTTGTATTTTCTTAGGAAACTAAAGTCATAAGAAATAAACAGACATTTTAGAGATGGTTAATGAAGGGCTTGTAGAAAATGTATTAACTTTTAATATGAGTACATAGTATGGATACCTGGGAGTAAAGACAGAAACAGACTCTCTAGAATTATAAATAGAGCCAACAAAATCAAAGGAAAAGGAGAGAGAAAACTTGAACATATAAAACTCAACTTAAAGACAAAGCCAGCCAAACTGCATCAGATCCTGCTCACCCTCTCCGTACAGAATTTGTTGTTGACCCTGGAAGGCGTTATAGTGCCGCTGCAGTAAAAATGAACGGCTACAGGAAGTCAATCATACAAAATGCAGTAACTCTGTTGAATGTCCAATTTTTATTTTATGCCCGTTGTTGTTGTTTGTTGTTTGTGTTGTGCTTAGTGTTACTTGTTATGTACAGTGATTTATTTTTTCTGATGTATGTGAAGCCAAAGATGTATTTGTTGATCGTAAAGATGAATGAATGAATGACTGAATGAGTGAATGAATGAATTAGTAACAGGCTGTTTTGTCCTAAAGAAGCAACTTTCTGCTGATAACTTGGAGCAGTTCTTGTAAACTTGTTGGTACTTTTTTCTTGCAAATCTATGGGTTATTTTAATTCATAAGTTTACAGCTGCTTTCACGAACAGAAATGTTGCATATTTCGTGGTAAATTAGCCTTTTTTATAATATATGTTCTACTTTTTTCTTGCACGTTTACAGTTTTTTACTCACAATTTTGAGACTTATTTTCTGAGAATTAATCAATCTCTTTTCCCTTATTAATTAATTTTTTTAATCAAATCCACAGGGAGCTACTTGTTGCAGGCAAAAAACAAACCAAAGCAGCAACACAAAACCAAAACAAAACATGTGGGTCTAGATCTCCACGTTGCAGATCCCAGGCTAGTTTTTTAAGGAGAAAAAAAAAAAATCCTTCCGCAAGTGCTCATAACAAGATTTATGCTTTTTTCCCCATGAGCACCACAAACCATTTGCTCTGCAGTTCTTTTAAGCTTAGTTAAAATTTTCAAGGGAATTTTTCAAAACTCCCAAACTTGTTACTCGAACCTCGGGATTAACGACTAAATGCATAAGAAATTCTCTTCATATAAAAGTATAATTTATCTGTTTTCAAATTCCTCCTTTCCAGGTTGCCTAGCCGTGTAGATGGAACAGGATTTGTGGTCTATGATGGCGCCGTATTTTACAACAAGGAGCGGACGCGCAATCTGGTGAAATATGACCTTCGGACACGCATAAAGAGCGGCGAGGCTGTAGTGGTCAATGCCAACTACCACGACACCTCGCCTTACCGCTGGGGAGGGAAGTCAGATATCGACCTGGCGGTGGATGAGAATGGTCTTTGGGTTATTTACTCTACAGAAGCCAATAATGGGCGCATCGTGGTCAGTCAGGTAGGAACAAAAACAGATCGCTGATGGAGTTAGGATCAAGAAAAAGAAGGAGGGTTTTGATTGATTTCCTCATGCATTCTGTCTTTTACAGGTGAATCCATATACGCTACGCTTTGAGGGCACGTGGGCCACGGGCTTTGACAAGCGGGGAGCGAGCAATGCCTTCATGGCCTGTGGCATCCTGTACGCCGTGCGCTCCGTCTTCCAGGATGACGAGGGGCAGGCAGACGGCCGAGCCAGCAGCAACATGGTGGTCTACGCCTACGACACCAGCCGTGGACAGGAGCTGCCCGTTCAGATTCCATTCCCCAACCCGTACCAGTACATCTCCTCCATAGATTACAACCCCAGAGACAACCACCTGTATGTGTGGAACAACTACTATGTGCTCAGATACCCTCTGCAGTTCACACCGCCGCCACCTACCAAAGGTCTGTTCAGCATGGCCGGCTGGGTAAAGCTCGGACCACATCAAAAGAGTCTTTAAATTTAGAAAAATGTGAGAGACATGACAATAAAAAAAAACATCAGAGTGTGCTGTGCAGCAATATGAGCAAGGCAGCATGCACACATTAGCAGATCCCATCCACAAACATCTAAAGTCTAAATAAGGGTTGCCGGTTTTTGCACAAAAATCAAGCAATTCTATCCCTGAAAACAAGCCCACATAATATGACTCACACGCACTTTTGGTCTCTCTCTTCTGCATCAATCCAGTCTTTCTTGCATATATGTTTAGGTCAGCTTTTGCCCATTTTGACCATTCAAGATGTTGGATATTCTCAGTTTGGGATCAGGGTGGCCCCAACATTCTTCCGAGCAGATTGAATCACTCATAATGCCCATCACACCACAGGAAAATGTGACGGGATAATCTGTAGGACCACCCAGATGATCAGGAGTTTCCCTACAATTGTCAGGAAATTGGCCAGATTATCTTTTGGTGTGTGGCCGACTTAATTGAGCGTCCAGTAAGTGACAGATATGTTTTATTCAACAGTGC
Source organism: Pholidichthys leucotaenia (assembly GCA_020510985.1). Lineage (NCBI taxonomy): Eukaryota > Metazoa > Chordata > Actinopteri > Cichliformes > Pholidichthyidae > Pholidichthys > Pholidichthys leucotaenia. Next base: position 126,591,255 of record CM035848.1, read on the forward strand.
TCGCCTCTCCACAGGTCCCCTCTCTTCTCTGATGACAACCGTCCGCTCCTACACGGCTACAGTGGCGCTGACCCCAGTGCGACCATCTGCCTCGCACCCAATCGGCGTCATCAACAGAGGCCCCTTTGACCAGAGACCGATCACAGCCATGGTCCCTCTGACCCCACGACCTCCTCTGCGTGTCCCGTTGGCGCCCGGAGGGCCCGGTCAGGTGGGGGGATGTGAGGGCCGGGTGGCACGAGGGGTGCAGTGGCCCCCCACCCTGAAGGGAGAGACGGTGGAGAGGCCGTGCCCTAAAGGCTCTTTGGGTAGGTGTGCAGATGTGAGTGTGTGCTTCGTGTGTGGCGTCTGCATGTGTGTGTGCGGGCGCGTATCTCGTTTCCCTTTGAAATGTAGTCGGGTGCCCCCTCTCTGAACCTGCCTTCAGATGACGCTGGGAAAGAAGGAGAGGTTACAGTGTTTGGAGTAGTGGGGTGCAGCGGCTCTTCCTCTCGCTGCGCAGCTGTCTTCCTCAGTCCAGCCTCCATCTGAGGAGAAGCTTTGGTAGAGATTATGCAGAGAAGCCCGTGGCGCGTTTAGCCTCTTCCTAATCATGTTGAATGGTTTGGACATGGCTGTGGCACTGAGGTGACGACCACACTGAGAATATTTATAACAGGAAACAGCTGTGGCTCTTGTTTTGTTCCCTTCTTACAGCTAATTTGCAGAAAAGTGGGTAACAGACATGGCAGTCCCTTTTTTTTTATTAAATGCCTTGAAAATATGTGAGCAACAAACAGATCAGTTGAGGCGTTACACTTAATTCACTGTGAATAATCAGCTGACTGCTGCTGCTCAAAGCTGTTCATCCTCTTTTAGCTCATACAGCAATTTTGTTTAACGTTTTTCATTGCTGGGTTTTCAGCAGCATCAGCTGTTTTTAGCAAACGATACTCTTATAGGGCCCACACCAAAATGCTATTGGGCAATGTTAGTGACAGATAAAGGCAATCAAATAAGCTATAGCTGGTGAGGCTAATAAAGAAATGTTGTTTCTGGTCTGCACAAATAAGGTGAAAGATGCAGGTAAAAATCTGAACAAGTGAAAACAGAAATGAATAATCACATTGATTTTGAAAACATGACATTATGTGCTGAAACCACATATTCGTTAGGTAAAGGGCCCCTTTACACAGATTGTTGGGTGACCATTGTGAGATCAGAAATTGGCCCGATTGCTCAACCATCTGCTGAAGCCTCGAAAAAGCTGTTTCTGTGTAAATGTTGGGAGATCCGTGTGTGTTTTAGACTGAGTCAAAACTTTGAGGAGACAGTGGAGCTCACTGGAAGATCATTGGAAGATTGTCGAGAGATCTGGCCAGTTTTTCATCGCTCAACGATCTCTCAATGATCTCCACCGCTGCGTAAAGGGGTATAAGTTCTCACAGAGGTCATAGATGTTATCGTCTTTTGTAGACAAAACCCAGCAAACTACTGCAAGCACCCGAGTCACCATAACTGCATTATAGGCTCACAACTACATGTACCAGTTTTGAGGACAAGCAGCCTTAAAAAGTACACGATTTTCTGAGCTGAAACTGGCTTGTTGTGTAACACAACTTTTGACAACTACATCTAGGAAATCAGTTTGAAGTCAACTTTTCAGCTGCTCTGTCTGTACTGAAAAACTTTCCTTTCTGTACTTTATGGAACACGCTCCTGTCTGCGACCAAACAGTTTACAAAGGATCAAGTGGATTAAGAATAGTCGATAGTTTCTTCCATGTTCTCAAATGATTGAGGAAGTTATCCAAGCGATATGCTAAGGCTAATGGGGGCAAACCAATGACGTGCGGTGAGGTTCACGGTGGGTGAGGCTATGATGCTTTCAGAGTCAGGTTTACAAATCAGATTTAATTTTAACAAAACAAGTGAAAGGTATTTTATTGAATTACTTCTTAATGGAACACAGAAAAGGCAGTAATAAAAGTTCATGTTTTCATTTTATAACTCTCCTTGAGAACAGACAACGTGCAAAGACCCCTGGTTATACAAATATAATGTATTAAGTCGTTTTACATACAAGTTTTTTGGGCACAAAATTCATTATACTTTGTTTTGGCCAAGGAATAATGGAAATTATAGTGGCTCAGAGAGCTGCATCTCTCAGTGTGCGTTGCAGCTCCACAATTTACACTCATAAAGAAATTATTATTAGTGTTTACAACTAAAATGCATGCATGGTCTTACCTTTACTTGTAAATTAAGTGAATTTGCCTGTCCTTCTGGACAAAAATCACTGTGACTTTGTTAAAAAAATATCCTTCCCTGTGCTTACAGTGCTCAAGCACGCCCCCTCTCGTTGGGCCAACAGTAACTGTGCAGCCTCTCAGTTTTTCTCAGCCTCACCTGCACCCCCTGACTGCATGTCACTGAGGCAAACAATATGTTGTTACTTTTGTAGGAATCTGACTAATATAGAGGATTAAAGGTATTGGATTGAACTTTTGGAAACTCTGGTTTTTGTGACACCTTGTGGCCACAAAGAGAAGTGTGGCCCATTCACTCCATTCATACTCATCACAGTCTCAGCTGATTTGTCAGCAAATCTGATCTATAGTCCTTCTCAGACAATAACTGTAGTGCAGTTCGCTTTCTGACCATGAAGTGGTTTCCAAAAGTTTTATATAAGACCTTTGTAACAGGTGTCTGTAATTTAGATATTTTTTTATATGGCTGTGAGATTAAAATGTGTTACGCTTCTTCTCGATGTCATATCCATAATAAGAAGAAAACAACAAAATGCATGAATGTAGTTTTCCTAAAATGGATCACTAATAATCCATTTTTCTAAAAATATTAATCCGAGTCAGTAAAAACAAGGTAGACGGGACTGTTTGGAAACTATTAGAAATAGTAAAATAGAAGAAGGAATAAATTACCAGAGTCTGCTATCATTCTACTAAAATATCGGAGAAAAAAAATAACTGCACATACGTAAACTTGCCTTTTAATGAGATTGCTTAATAAAAGTAAAATAAAAGTGATGGTGTACATTAATATTCATTGCAGCCATGTCCTTACTTGTCACTGCAGTAGTGGAAGACGGCAGTACCATGATGTCACTCATGTGTATACCAAGTCATGATGTGTTGCCTCAGGCTGATCACTTCCACCACTGCCATCGTGTAGTTTTTAAATCGAATGTCGCTAGCAAGGGAGGGAAACGTAAGAGAGCCTGTATATTTTCAGTCTTGTCAATGACAACATCGGAGCCAGTCAGAAATGCACTGCTTTACTGACCAAATTAGGAGTATTTAGTTTATTCAACGTGATGTAAAACAGCATCAAGATAGTACAGTGGTTAGCAGTGTTGCCTCACAGCTTGACAGTTCCAGATTTGAATCCCCAGGCTGGCAGGGGTGGCGACCTTTCTGTGTGGAGTTTGCATGTTCTCCCTGTGCTGTGTAGGTTTGCTAAGGATGCGCCCATTTCCTCCCACAAGCCAAAGACATGCATGTTAACTGGTGACTCTAAACTGACCCTAGGTATTCGTCTCTGGTAGGGCCCTTAGAAGTAGCCTTTAAATGTTAATTCTGTGTGATCTGTTTGTGCGAGGGGAGCTGAAAAGTTCATAGTGGTCCGATTGACCAAATGGGGTTTATTTTTCAACCGCAGGGATCCAAGTGCTGCAACACCGATGGAAGAATGTGTGGACCAAAGGGGAGACTATGTTGAAAAATGAACCACATTTGGTCAAATTTGACCACTATGAACTTTTCAGCCCCCCTTGTTTGTTACAGCATGTCAAAGTTTTTATCCTCTTTGACACAGTGGTGGAAGGGCAGACCTCAGAAAATAACGGGTGATCCTTAAATGATTAGGTAATGAACAGTTATTAGATACAGCAGATACCACAGCATTTCCTTGCATGCTGGATGCGTCATCCGTCAAAAATAGCTCTGTTGCATATTTTTATGCAAGGTGCCATATCGAGTGGAGAGTAGAACATTGACTAGAATGGGAAACATTTGCTGGGGAGACTGTATCACAGCCATAAATGGCCTCAACTGGAGTCAGTGGAAATCGGGGGTTATGCACTTAAGGCTTAAAATGAGCTCAACATCTGTTTCAGCTATCAGTGCTGCCCTCTCCTGGTCATTTAATAGAATGCAGGTTTAAGACACAGCACTTCTGTTATGTACAGGTAAAATGGTAAAATGGTAAATGGCATTCACTTATATAGCGCTTTTATTCTCATCTCTTGATGACCAAAGCGCTTTACAGATCCTGCTATCCACCCATTCACACACACATTCACACACTGATGGCGGCACAGTACAGCTCAATAAATTAGAATGTGATCGAAAAGTTGATTTATTTCAGAAATTCAGGTCAAAAAATTAAACTCATATATGATATAAACTTATTACACACAGAGTGATATAGTTCAAATGTTTATTTCTTTTAATTTTGATGGTTATGGCTTACAGCTAATGAAAACCCCTAATTCAGTTTCTCAAAAAAAAATTACAATATTATATAAAATTAATTTAAAAAAATGGATTGTTAATAGAAATGTTGGCCAACTGAAAAGTATGTGCATGTACACACTCAGTACTTGGTCAGGGCTCCTTTTTTTTATGAATTACTGCATCAGTGCTGCGTGGCATGGAGGCGATCAACCTGTGGTACTGCTGAGGTGTTATGAAGGCCCAGGTGGCTTTGATAGCGGCCTTCAGCTCGTCTGCATTGTTGGGTCTGGTGTCTCTCATCTTCCTCTTGACAATACTCCATAGATTCTGTATGGGGTTTAGGTCAGGAGAGTTTGCTGGCAAATCAAGCAGAGTGATACCATGGTCATTAAACCAGGTATTGGTAGTTTTTGCAGTGTGGGCAGATGCCAAGCCCTGCTGAAAAATGAAGTGCTCTAAAATTTCTTGGTCGATGGCTGCGCTGAATTTGGACTTGATTAAACAGAGTGGACCAACACCAGCAGATGACATGGCTTCTCAAACCATCCCTGACTGTGAACACTTCACACTGGACCTCAAGCAACTTGGATTCTATTCCTCTGCACTCTTCCTCCAGACTGTGAGACCTTGATTTCCAAATGAAATACAAAATTTACTCTCATCTCAAAAAGAGGACTTTGGACCACTGAGCAACAGTCCAGTCTGTTTTCTCCTTAGCTCGGATAAGACACTTCTGACGCTGTCCCTGGTTCAGGAGTGGCTTGACACAAGGAATGTGACAGTTGTAGCCCATGTCCTGATACGCCTGTGTGTGGTGGCTCCTGAAGCACTGACTCCAGCCGCAGTCCACTCCTTGTGAATCTCCCCAAATTCCTTAATGGGCTTTGCTTCACAATCCTCTCAAGACTGCAGTTATCTCTGTTGCTTGTGCAGCTTTTTCTGCCACACTTTTTCCTCCCACTCAACTTTCCATTAATATGCTTGGACACAGCACCTGCTGAACAGCCACCTCCTTTAGCAATGAACGTTTGTGGCTTACCCTCCTCGTGGAGGGTGCCACGGGGGTCTTCTGGACAACTGTCAAGGCAGCAGTCTTCCCCATGATTGTGTAGACTACTGAACCAGACTGAGAGACCATTTAAAGGTTCAGGAAACCTTTGCAGGTGTTTGGAGTTAATTAGCTGATTAGAATGCGACACCATGGGTCTACAATACTGAACTTTTTCCACAATATTCTAATTTTTTGAGAAACTGAATTTGGGATTTTCATGAGCTGTACACCATAATCATCAAAATTAAAAGAAATAAACACTTGAAATATATCACTGTGTGGAATTAATCTGTTAATTGAATTACTGAAATAAATCAACTGTTCGATGCTATTCTAATTAATTGAGATGCACCTGTATACAGTATGCTTCTCTGACCTTCTGTGCCACCCTTTCTGTCTCTGCAGGTATAGCCTCCTATCAATGCATGTCAGCTCCAGTGGGATGGAACTCCAGAGGGCCCGACCTTTCCAACTGCACCTCTCCCTGGGTCAGCCAGATTGCACAGAAGGTTGGTCATAGAAACAACCTCAGCCACACACACACACACACGCACGCTGTGCAGATGCCCTAAAGCCAGTCAGCAAGCAGCTCTCTCTTTAAATGTCAAAATATCTGACATTATAAACACCCCCGCCTCTCTCCAGATTAAGAGTGGAGAAAATGCGGCCAACATCGCCGGGGAGCTGGTCAACCTGACACGGGGGCGGATCTATGCCGGTGATGTCAGCATGTCCGTCAGGCTAATTGAGCAGTTGCTGGACATACTGGACTCTCAGCTGCAGGCCTTGAGACCGGCCAACAAAGAGCCAGCAGCTCGCAATTACAACAAGGTAAAAAGCTGCTGTTCTCAGCGTGGATGCACACTTGACCTTTAAGCAAATTTAAAAGCAGAAATGCCAGGGATGATGACTCTAATAGATGTTTGATGTTTTCTGATTTCCAGCTGCAGAAGAGAGAGCGCACATGTAAAGCCTATGTGCAGGTAATATATACAGACAGACAGAAATAAGGGTAGACAGACAGAATAACAAAATATGTCCTGGTTTCCCCTTTTCAGGCAGTCGTTCAGACAGTTGATAACCTGCTGGGTCCTGAAGCTCTTGTGTCCTGGGCAGACATGAGCAATACAGACCAGTCACGTTCTGCCTCACTGCTATTAGATGCAGTAGAGAAAGGAGCATTTCTACTGGCTAACAATCTTTATGAAGGCCGTTTCAGTGACAGAGCCTCAAATATTGGTACACATTCTCTCTCTTTAAGATTTTATGCCTCCGCATGTTTTCTTTAATTAATAATTCATCCTGATAGATTTCTTTCCCTCTTTTCCTGCTGATGCACAGACCTGGAGGTGTATGTGTTGAACACAGAGGCTGACATACAGGACTTGACGTTCCCTCACTCCTATGACAGCGACAGCATCCTGCAGATATCCGCACAGGCCCTGCAACAATATAGCAACAATGGTATGTGGCCAACGGAGGTGGCATTTAGTCACACTAGTGCAAGTCACAAAAAGCCTTTAACCTTCAACTGCTAAGTTTATATGCACTGTAAAGTCAAGTTAGTTAGCCTTACTTAGGAAAAAACTAAGCTAAGCTTGCCTTAAAAACAAAGTAAAGTGGCATTGAAATTGTATGTTGTACAAACAAGTGCATATTTACAAAGTAAATTTTTATAAGTTTTGTAAAGCCAACCAGTTTGCATTCTTTTTCTAAGTGAGGCTAGCTATTTTGACTTTTTCCGTATAGTGACAAAAAGTCAAGTCATACACATTACAGATAGGTTTTAAGAGCCTTGACTAACTTTTGATGTTGTCTGCAGCTTTCCAACAAGGAAGCTTAAAACTACACCTCATACAAAAGCCTAACCCTGCAAAACTTACCCCTGAAATATAGATGTAAGCAGCAATCATCGGGTTCCAAGCAGCTGTAGACTTCAAAGTCTTGTATTGTTTAGCAACAGCACTTAAAACCTAAAGTGTGCTACACATTAGTTTTTAAAGCAGCAGTGCTGTAGGTAACTTTCTTGTTCTTGGTGGGAACACTGAACAGACTGCAACTGTGGTGCCTATGGCCTCAGTCCCAACAGCCAACCACAGGGTGCTTTGTTGTTGGTGGGCAAAGTTGTGCCCTGGGATTCACCGCTGGCACGGAGGCCATAGCCGCTACGGTTGCTGTCCCCCGTGATCCCACCAAAAAAAGAACTCTTGTAGATGTTTTTGGATCATTTTTACAAATTTTCATTATCTACAACTGTAGATGAGCTCTGTTAATTTCAAGCGATTTGGATGAATGGCCTTGGAGAATTTCAATTTGACTTCACTTGCACATTTTTGAAAATATGGTGCCGAAAACTTCATTTTTAGAAAACAAAATGAAGATTTCAAAGACTAGAATAATGGAAGAATTTTGAGTCTAGGCCCATCTCTTCTTGAGATATTCGCAAAATCCTAAAGCTGCTTATTACAGCGCCACGTGTACTCACAGTGCCTTGATTTTTGACCTCCGAGTAGTGAAGAGAATCTCTGACCAGACTGTAAAATTGGATGTTTTTGCAGTTTTTGCTCCCCATGCACTTTTAGCAGAGGAAAATAATAATAAGAAGAATAAGAAGAATCAGAAAAATTACAAACGGTTTCCCACAGCATGACTGTTTGGAATCCTAACTGGGTTACATAATTAAATGTCATTTTAAAATAAAGTCTCCCGCCGCCCCAATTGGTTAAACACACAATAGCCAACAAACAACAGTGACCAGTGAGAGTCATCGCTTCGTGTGATGTACCCAACACACCATAAACAGCTGGCACATTGCCATTTGAAACAGGCAACAATGGTGGATGAAAACCACCAAAATGTGATGAACACCATAAACAACAAAACAGCAGAATTTTTTTTGCTGCCGCCACATATTTCTTACATAACTATTATGCATTTTATCTGCTCTGTTAGACACATTTTTCATGTTTTCACATTAATATCAAATCACAATTACCTTTAACTGTGAAAAATAATTGCAAAATGAAAAAAAAAAAAATTACCCATGTTTATTTTGGATTTAAAAACCCAGAATACTGTGACGGGCCTGTCAATGAAACCTCCCAGACTGGCCATCATTATGCATGGTCAATGAAATTCCATCAAAATGTCATAGTTGTTAATCCATTGAACCATTCCTCCAATTTTTGCTGCAGAAGCTTGACACAAGCAGTGAATGATGTGTAGAAGTAACACAGATTTTTTTTTCTCGTTTCCAAAACGCATGATTATTGCTAATATTTTGCTCCTCTGTCTTTGGATGTGTCCTCAGGTCAGGTGAAACTAGTCCTCACCCTCTTTAAAAACCTGGGCTCCTTTCTGACCACCCAGAACTCGACCCTGCGGCTGGGACTGGGGCTGGGTCAGGGGTCAGAGGTCAGGCGCAGGAGCCTGGTGGTCAACTCTCATGTCATCTCTGCTTCTGTGCACAGAGGGTCAAACAGAGTATACCTCGCTGAGCCAGTGAGATTTACTCTAAGGCACCTGCAGGTCTGTTTCTAAATCTGCTCGGCTCAAAATAAAAGTTTAGAGTAAACAATGTCCTCATACTGTGCCTCATTCTGAACTGGAATATCATTTAAAGATGCCCCCCCTCCTGTGTCTTTCGGTGTCTTTTTTTCTCCCTCTGCAGCTGGAGAACCACCTTGGACCCAATTGCTCTTTCTGGAACTCAACAGGGGCTTCTGGGAGTGGCAGGTGGTCCACGCAGGGCTGCCGCCTGATACAGACAAACAACACACACACTACTTGCGCTTGCAACCATCTGTCCAGCTACGCGGTCCTCATGCTGTACCAGCAACCAGCTGTAAGTAACACACAACACATAGTGATAATAAATATGAGCCTGTGGCCTTAAATCTGCATTTTTAGCAGTCCATCCATTCATCCTCTTCCGCTTAATCCTTTTCGGGTCGCGGGGGGGGCTGGAGCCTATCCCAGCATCTTTTTGGGTGAGAGGCAGGGTCCACCCTGGACAGATCACCAGTCCATCGCAGGGCCAACACAGAGAGACGGACAACCGTTCACTCTCACATTCATACCTAAGGACAATTTAGAATCCCCAGTTTGATGCCAATTAACCTAACTTGCATGTTTTTGGCATGTGGGAGGAAACCAGAGAAATCCCGGAGTGAACCCACGCAGACACGGGGAGAACATGCAAACTCCACCACACAGATCACTGTTGGTCGGGGGCTGGGATCGAACCCGGGATCCCCCGGCCAAGGGTGAGTTGCTGTGCTGCCGCAGTGCTAACCACTCCGCCACCGCGCTGTCATCAGATGTAATTTTGAGCCTACAGTATGTTTAATTTGCACGCAGTGGCACTGTATTTTAAAAAAGCCATTCACATTTTTCCTCCATTTGGAGCTTAACAGTTCTTTGTTATGTACTAGTAATACTTGATATACTTGAAACATTATAAAATCCATCCTCAAACAGTGAGGTTTCTTCTGATTTAGCTCCGACTTCATTAAAAATGTCTCTCTCTCTGTCTTCTCCAAAAAGCTGCTTAAAATTCTATCCCTGTGTGATAATTGTGGGTTTTAGCTGCGAGAGAGAAATAATTGCTGCAGAATGTTTTGGCCTGCCTGGAAAAAAATAAAATAAAAAAATTAGGTGTTCTGTCTGTAATGCTTTCCTAACACATTGCAATACACTGCACATATGTTTTGCTCATCAGGATTTTTACATTTCTCTCTCTTCTGCTTTCCTTTGCCAGTTCGGGGCTGGTGTAGAGGAGCTTCTGGTCTATGTGGTTTCCTGGGTTGGCATCTCTGTCGCACTGATGTGTTTGGCTACCTGCCTTACCACTCTCTGCTGCCAGGGGGCGCCCTGGCACACAGACCACAGCACCATCCATTGCAACCTGTGGGCCAACCTGCTCATCACTGAACTGCTGTTCCTTGGTGCCAACAAGACTCAATACACAGTCAGTATTTTGCACCATAATATTTTAGAATTTGAAAGAGTTCACTAGTATTTACAGGAATACTTTAATTAAAGGGGTCATTGATGGCACTTCCACATTTATGCAGCTCACACCTGTCTTAATGAAAGGTTTGTGACATATTTTGGCGACGTTTTCTTTAATCATTTAATTATCGCAGCATAATTGGTGAATGATCTTCTTCAGCCTTTCTCAAAGGCTTGATTTCAGTGCATGTAATAGAGCTGATCAGTTAACTGAGTTAAATTAAAAATTACAATTTGACTCTGCGGGTGATAAATCCTAAACAGCTGTAAATAATCACCAGGTAGGGCTGGGCGATAAAACAATAATGATAATTATCACAAAATAACTTTTCCTGTATACAGACATAAGACATGGTCGATAGAGCATTGGTAGAACTCATTCAATCCGTGTTTTGAAAGAGAACACGAACAGCCAATGATAATGAGAATACACCGCACCGAACCATTCATGTGGCTGGAAAACAGTTAGTCACGTTCGATTGATGCACACAGCGGCGTGCGTAGGAGTAGCAGCTGGAGCAGCAGCACAATTATCTTTTAAACTGACAAACATCATATATGTAACTCGTGGCAAAATTTGATCAGGATCAAAAGATAAAGTTGAAATGCACAGAGCTACCAGAGGACTGACCCCCCCCCCCCCCACTGTAGCTTTCACTACTCACAGTAGCTGTGTGGCCTAGGGTCAGAGAAATGGAGATGGGTGCCGCCCCATACACCACATGGTGTCCCACATGCTGTGGAAGGGAGTAACCTTAACTTACTTACCTTTCGACAGAGAGTTACAGCTGATGAGAGGTAGGTGACAGAAACATAAATTGCAAATTATCACAGTGAACTGGAAGCAGGACTAGAACACTCACACGTGATCTGCATTGTTGTTTATGCAAATCCGACGGCGAACGCTGGGACAGCACGTGACGTCATCCATTCAGTAACCAGCAGGCTGCAGACAGAACACCCAGATGCTCTTCTCCTCATCTCAGGCGATTTCAACCATGTTTCACTGTCTCCCATTCTACCCACGTTCACCCAGTATGTCACATGCCACACTAGAGACAATAAAACACTGGATTTATTCTACGCAAACACTAAGGAGGCGTACACCTCATCACAACTCCCCCCACTCGGGAGATCGGATCACAACTTGGTTCATCTCCGGCCGGTGTACAAACCCCTAGTGCACAGACAACCTCCGGCCATGCACACTGTGGAGTTATGGTCTGAGGAGACAATGGACACCCTAAAGGACTGTTTTGAAGCCACCGCCTGGAAGCAGCTCTGCGATCCACATGGTGAGGACATCGATGGCCTCATTCACACCTTCACGGGCTACCTCAGCTTCTGTGTGGACAAATCCGTTCCCACCAAGACCATACGGCGTCACTCAAACAACAAACCCTGGATCAACCCTGAGATAAAAACACTTCTGAGAGAGAAGAAGAGGATCTTCAGGTCAGGGAACAGGGAGATGCTGAAGTCCGTACAGAGGGAGCTGAGGAGAAAGATCAGAGAAGGCAAGGACAGCTTCAGGAAGAAGATGGAGGACAAGCTGCAACAGAGTGACATCAGCGGGGTCTGGAGAAACCTCAAAACCATCTCGGGGCTCCAGAATACCTCCCCCCAGGCCACAGGGGGCAGGGAGTGGGCGAACAACCTGAATCTGTTTTTCAATAGATTTGACCAACCGCCCTCCCCCCTGACTGCACAACAACCACTGCTGCCTCTAAGAAATCAAGTCCTGCTGCCCACTCCCCACTCCACCAACACCCCCCCACTCCCAACACACAGCCCCCCATCCTGACCCTGACCAGGACCCAGGTGAGGACGGAGCTGAGGAAGATCAAGGCGAGGAAGGCGCCGGGACCGGACGGCATCAGCGCAAAGCTCCTCAAGTCCTGTGCAGACCAGCTGTGTGGGATTGTGACGTATATCTTCAACATGAGCCTGAAGCTGGGGAGGGTACCACAGCTGTGGAAAACATCTTGTGTGGTACCTGTACCAAAAACTTCCCACCCCAAAGACCTGAACAGCTACAGACCGGTGGCCTTGACGTCCCACTTGATGAAGACCCTGGAGAGACTGCTCCTTGCTCACCTCCGCCCCCTGGTGGAACCAGCGATGGATCCACTCCAGTTCGCCTACCAGCATGGCATTGGGGTGGAGGATGCGGTGATCTTCCTCCTTCACCGTTCTCTGTCCCACCTGGAGAAGCCCGGGAATATGGTGAGGATCATGTTCTTTGACTTCTCCAGTGCTTTCAACACCATCCAACCGATGATCCTGAAGGACAAGCTGCTGCGCGCAGGGGTGGACCAGCACCTGTCATCATGGATCCTGTACTACCTCACGAACCGGCCTCAGTTTGTGAGAACCCGGGACTGTGTGTCCGACACGATCATCAGTAGCACGGGGGCCCCCCAGGGAACGGTGCTGGCTCCCTTCCTGTTCACTCTTTATACTGCGGACTTCTCACACAACACAACACACTGCCATCTACAGAAGTTCTCTGATGACTCTGCGATCGTTGGCCTCATCTCCAATGGAGATGAAGCTGAGTACAGAGGGCTTATCCAGGACTTCGTGGACTGGTGCCATCGGAACTGCCTCCAGATCAACGCGAGGAAAACTAAGGAGCTGGTGGTGGACTGCCGCAGGCATGGGCAGCCCCTCACAGTACCAGTAAATATACAGGGAACAGACATCGAGATGGTGACATCCTATAAGTACCTGGGTATTCATCTGAACAATAAACTAGACTGGTCACACAATACTGATGCACTCTACAAGAAGGGACAGCGCAGGCTGTTCCTGCTGAGGAGACTCAGGTCTTTTGGTGTACAAGGGGCGCTGCTGAAGTCATTCTATGACACGGTGGTGGCATCAGCCATCACTTTTGGAGTGGTCTGCTGGGGCAGTGGCATTACTGCAGCCGATAGGAAGAGACTGAACAAACTGATTAAGAAAGCTAGCTCTGTCCTGGGGCAGCGCCTTGATCCGATGGAGGAGATAGGAGAGAGAAGGACGGTGGCTAAACTGTCATCTCTGCTGGAGTCCGAGTTCCACCCTATGCAGGACATACTGAATGCACTGAGGAGCTCATTTAGCAGCAGACTACATCATCCCAGGTGCACAACCGAGAGGTTTCGGAGGTCCTTCCTACCAACGGCTGTCAGACTGTACAACCTAAGCAGGGCTGCTCGCAGAGATAGCAAAAAGACGTAACAAACTAATAGTTTTTTGAATGCAAAAGATGCAATAGACTTACACAATGGTCCCCTCCGGCATACAACTAGGAACTTACCGGTCACTATGGAGGGTGAGAATATGTATGGGCACATAATCATACCATGTAGGATAACTAAGTAGACGGTTATGCTGTTTCATTCCATCTAGCAACAATGCTCTGCACTGTGTGTGTTTATATATTTACATATTTATTCCATCTAGCTACAATGCTCAGCACTGGGTGTGTTTATATATTTATATATCTACATATTATTCCATCTAGCTACATTGCTCCGCACTGTGTGTGTTTATATACTTGCATATTTATTCCACCTAGCTGCAATGCTCCGTACTGTGGGTGTTTATATATTTACATATTTATTCCATCTAGCTACAATGCTCTGCACTGTGTGTTCATATATTCATATATTTATTCCATCCAGCTACAATGCTCTGCACTGTGTGTCTGTGTGTGTGTGTATATATATATATTTTATAGTAATACGTACATATGTATATTAGCTGCTCTTGCTTGCTTGTTTTTTTTTTTTTTTTTTTTTTTTTTTTTTTCTTGCCTTCTGATTGTTGCTCTGAGTGTTGCTATCCCTGTGCTGTTGCAATCCTGGAATTTCCCCGTTGTGGGACTAATAAAGGCTTATCTTATCTTATCTTATCTTAACAACAGGGCTACATGAGATGGAACAGAAATTACTTCAGAATAAGAGGAAACCTAAAATCTAAGAATGGACAGAGAATAATATCAGAAACACTATTAAATAAACTGAGGACCAGGAGAATACTCATGATAATACTAATAATCTATCTATAAATGCAGCATTTCTCTGTCTGTGTGTCTGTTCCACACATATCTCTTGAACCGTTCGTCAGACTGACCTAAGGTTTTATACGTATTTTGCTGAGGTTAGGTGGGTGTGTGTCCCCGAGTATGGAGTCGCTCAGTCAAAATATGTAATTTTTATCAATAAAAGTTTAGCCACCACCCTGTCACCGCTCTGTGTCTCTTCATGCCCTGGCTTCAAGAAGTGTGGGTGGGGTTTCGGATTGACTCCATGCTGATTATATAGTACGCGGCATCACGACCTATCAGTCGCCACAGTGTTCCCTGGACAAAACAAGGAAGTGAAAAATGACAGATTTGACTAGAAAAGCATAATACTGAAGATTTAATGCTTTAAAAAAATTATACCATAAAGTTGCCGTGACTGCGTAGGTCTAAAGGATAATTCTGTCATGAGCCGAGCCAGTTTGGCTTCCCCCGGCTCGGCCCTGATCTCTCTGTGGGTTTCAGTTTCATTGTTTATGTGCATTTTATGTATTCATTCCACCATCTTAGCCACTGCCTGACCGGCAGCTGTTAGTCAGCCTTTGACCTTTTTCCCACGCTGCTGACAGGCTGTTGGTTCAACCACGCCCCCTCGCTCTCCATATTTCCACCAGCTGTCCCAGCCCCGGTGATTCTCTGTCCTGCACAGGTGCTTCCAATTTGTGTGACCAGCAGCGTTTGGATTTAAGCAGCTATCCGTTAGGCAAACGCCATTGGGTCATTGAGTGAATCACCCCTGCTCACCACGGAGTGATCACCACGTCTGGAAGGACTTATTTGCGCTCGCTAGGAGAACTGGACTTTGTGGGTCTGCTCCAACTTGTGAGTAAATTGTTTGTGACTCTTTGTGGCTGCCGCTGCGCTGAACCAGAGGCGTTCCCTCTCGGCAGTACTATTGTTACACTTAGGCTGTTCCCACTTTACGTTCCCCGCAAGTTTGTCGAGCTACCCGCTGTCTTCCCCGTCCTTCCGAGCGCACCTATATTGTTTAGTATTATTTTCCTGTGGCCACAGTACACAGTGGTCTGCCCACTGGTCGTTTCGGCGTCAGCCATTTTGTGTACAGCTCAACCTTTTTGTAAGTCTTTATGTTTTGTACTGTTTCATGTCAATAAATGTGTGTTTGGTGAAACCCAGCATTTAAATCCTCATTCTTCCTTCTCTCCACCGTGCACAACGAAGGGCGCACGGGGGAGTTCATGACAAATTCGGCATATGTGGAGAACATGAGGTGCAGACTGGGCAGCGTGTCAGCGGAACCGGGTCTGACAAATCAACACAGAACATGCCGGGAGAAGCAGTGGCCAGACACAATCTGGCTCAAAGGCATGCTAACTGATGGCGAAAAAAAAAAAAAGTTATTTTCAATAAAGTGAAAAAAGATAATGCATGGAGTGTGCTTTTGTCCTGAGGCTGATTTATCATGGAAAACAGCGGAGCTTTGTGGTTCGAGTGATCATCTGATTGGATCCACCTCCAGCGTTCTAACATTTTGGCATATCTATCGGAACAGCACTGGACAGCTGATGGTACAGACTGTAAAGGTAAAAAAACATGGGTGAAAGGCCCTACAACCTTTGCTCCACAAATGTGGGACGTATCAACCATATGCTGGATACGTCGGAAAATTTGCAGCACAAGGCACATATTTTTTCCTGTTTATAAAATTTTTCACCGGGTCTGAGGTGTGTGCAAAAAGAAATTTGTGTTTTGGTTAACGTTTAGAGAGTCAAAAATGTGATCGTTTAGGCATAATAATAATAAATAATCTTCTTGCATCAATAAAAAACAAACCACTTACAATAGAGCTGCAGTGCTCACATTGTTAGTTTTTGTCAGTCATGCCCTCAAAGTTTAGATTATTATTTGGCCTCAGTATCACCCCATCGCAACAACATAAACACTGTCTCAATCTTAGCATTAAAGTTTTAAAAAACCTTTTAATAACAAAATATTGCTAAAATGTAAAATAATGCACTACAATTGGTCTCAAATATTTGTAAACGTGTCCTGTTATAGTACTGCAAGAGTTTATTGACAATACACAGAAGAAATTCAATATTACACTGAACCCCATCACTGAACAGTGATATAAATGACAATAATTATAATGATGATTGAACAACTCCCATTCCCCAAAGTGCAAGATCCACTATTATAAATATAAGTGATAAAAGATCACACAAATAAGTGATCTGACAAGCAAATAAACAAGGGATCTGAACCAGTCGCTAATATTGGATGTCCCATTCATTTTTGATATTTAGGTTGTCTGTAATTAATATTCACACAATCAAATAAATGTTAGTGCCATTTACTCCCTTTTATATTTGTCAAACATGTGATTGCCTACATATAGCCTACACCTCTTTGTATTCCACTTTCAAACACAGCCTACATTTGGGCCTGTAAAGCCTGATTGGGATACCTGTTTCAGACAGGAATACTTGCGTTCTACGGGCATGCAGTAGTTATAATAATAATAATAATAATAATAATAATAATAATAATAAAAAATGTCAAAAATACAACTTAAAGGGTTAGTTCCTTTATTTTCAGAGCTACAGCATTTTTTACCTCATGCATAAAGTGGCACTTTGACTTTCATCTGAATGTTTACTTCAATGCTCAGCTTCAAAGTTTTGCATAAACTTGCACTTAATACTTCAGAATGCATGTTTACATAGTTTTGACCAGTGAAATGCTGCCAGTGTTGCAAAGTTTAAGATTCAAGATTCAAAGGCTTTATTATCATGTGCACAGTTAAGAAACACTACATTTCCTGAGCAATGAAATTCTTACTTTGCTCGCCGAACAAATGCCAAGGTAATAGGTACAGAAACAACAAATCTAAGGTCATGACACAGTAACTTAACAGTAACTCAATCCTAATACTAAATACTAAATACTAATACTAGTTTAAAATAAAAAAGCAACAGTGTTGCTGAAGTGAGTCGAATTTGTAATATATTCTTTGACGTTTAGATTTATGGTTTTATGTGCAAAATGCAACCAGTCATTACCAAAGTATGTTCTGTATTTTTGTTGTTTTAAATAAGAGACGGTATCGGGTTTGGATTGGTATTGGCCGATATTCAAAGTCACAGTATTGGTATTGGTATCGGACTTGAAAAAGTGGTATCAGCTCATCCCTAATTTTTACATGTTTAACATTTTAAAAAACACAACAGGTGCTTAGGCCTCAGTTTTATAGCCTTTAAGTATTTTGTGTGAAGCTTTACACAATATTTGCAAGTGAACAATCCGATTTTTTTCTACTTTTTTCATTAAAAAAAATCAAATGTTTTGATTACCTTGGCTTTGGGCACACAAAGGTTGTTGATTTCACACACTGCACGTCTCAGACCCAGCCACTTACAAACTGGATGTAAGCTTCTAGACCTTTGTAGGATCTTAGTTGTTTAAGAGTGTAAGCAGCACTGGTACTGTACAGTAATAAATTAATGATATCTGGACAGGTGGTGCTAGCTGCTTCTCTGTGTCTTTTGGCCAGTTTTGCTTTGGAATGAGATAGGGAGCCTGCTTCTCAATTAAAACCAATTTGTCATCATACCACTGTCTGTTGTCATTTTCAAGAGTTTCATAATAAATTTTGGACGTTTTTGCATTTTTTTTGTTCCATTTTGCTCTGTGATTATCCCCCCGACATGGCCAGCGTTCTAATTCGACCCCGCCGGAAGTCACGTGATCGAAAAACTATGAATTGCTAAGCTTAGCTCCTAGCTCGTATCTAATCTGATCCAGCACCATGGAATATGCAACAATGCTGGTCTGAGCCAGCTAATGTAAATTTGTCTCAAAGAATGAATGAAATAATGCATCAGTGGTGGACAGTGATGTGTGGTTTCAGTGGTTGGTATGTCTTGTCCCTGGAGTACTACAGTAAGCGCAGAAACATTTGTGTGTGTGGCTAATTTCAGGAAGCCACCTTAGGTCCCAGTTATAGTAGATGATACTTCAAGAAAATAAGCAAAGATACCACTGTTAGCTCCTAAGCCAACACATTTAGCTCCCCACCCATCTACATGACAGACAGCTCGACTGGCCAATAACAGAGTAGCAGGCAGGTACCAGTTAATTTTAGTGACATTCCCTATTTCTAGACATACAGGAAAATACCCATAACAGTAAAAAACAGTTTCTTGGAGAAAAAAAAATGAGATAAAGGCTGTGTTTTATGTTTTTTTTTTTTTTTAAGAGAAGTGTGTTTTTATATTTTTTTCTGTAATCACATGACAGACTCATTCCAGAAGGAAAAAACCTTAAAAAAGTTCAGTCATTGGCTCCTTTAAGCTAAATAGTTTGAACCCTGGCATGAAGATAAAGGTCAGTTTCTGTTTTTCTGTTTTCAGGTTTTGTGCTCCATCACTGCTGGCCTGCTGCACTTTTCGCTGCTCTCTGTGTTTTGCTGGTTGTCTCTGGAGGGGGTGGAACTGTACCTGCTTCAACGGGAGGTGTTTGAGGGACGTAACTCCAGGAGGAAGTATTTCTACCTGTGCGGCTACTCCGTTCCTGGACTGGTGGTGGCCGTTTCTGCTGCCATCGATTTCAGAGGCTATGGCTCAAAAACTGCGTAAGCCGCCAATTAATTGTGCGCGTGTGTGTGTGTGTGTGTGTGTGTGCGCATATGTGTGTGTGTGAAGAAATTTTATAAGTGATCTCTTGTTCCTTGTGTTAATGTATAAGTTTGTGTTTGTCTGTAGATGTTGGCTACACACCGACAATTACTTCATCTGGAGTTTCCTTGGGCCTGTAGCTGTCATCATTACGGTGAGACATCATTCTGTTGTGCATTCACTAGCCTTTTACGATATTCCCTGTTTAGTCATGTGTTAACATTGGTTTAAAGATATCTAATTGGCTTGGTTTGATCCTCTTTTTGCCCTCAGTTAAACCTCATCGTTTTGGTGATGACCTTACACAAGATGCACAGCACTGCTGCTTTGAAGCCAGACTCCAGTCGCCATGACAACCTGAGGTTAGTAATACTGTCTCCGACTGCCTTTTCTTTTCTTTGGTGGGTAATTATGTGACATTGTGAAAAAAGAAATGGTAAACCATGAAAGGGCATGGATAGGGTAGAAATAAACCTTTTCGGTGATGTAGGTTATATGTGTAGATGGATACAGCATTTATTTTTTTAGAACAGTTATACAAGTTCAATATTTTTACTTAAGTCAAGCAGTTTTAAAGGAAAAATTAAAATGAACGGTAGCAGTTTTGGATAGCATTAGGATCCCTCATTTCTCAAAAGCAAAATTAAATGTGGTGGTGGCCTAGTTGACAGAGCATCTGCCCCACAACCAGGAGGTTCAAATCCTGGCCGGGTCATACCAAAGACTATATAAAAATAGTACTTCCCACCTTCGAGCTTGGTGCTCAGCATAATAGAATGGGGGAAGTTGTTTGTGGCGGTGCCTTGCATGACAGCGACCCCTCTGATTCTAGATGTGATTAACATTGTAGATAAGAGAAACATATTTTCTACCATACATGATTGGCTGTATGGACTGAATGACAACAAAGTTGGGTTCTTTCTTCTTCTAAACAGGCTCAAAACTCAGTTTTTAAAACAAAAGTCTTCTATGATTTTTCTGAGGCTCTTTTTTTGTAGGACTCATTTAATATATTTATACAACGGGGAAAATAAGTATTGAACATGTCAGCATTTTTCTCATTAAACATATTTCTGATAGAGCCATAGATCTGAGATTTTCACCAAATATCAGTAACAACCCAAGTAATCCATACATTCAAAAAATCAAGGCAATTGTGTTCACAAAACAAGTTCTATTTAATAAAGTGGAATGACACAGGAAGTAAGTATTGAGCATGCTTGGTGAAATTAATTTAATATTTAGTCGAAAAGACTTTGTTGGTAATAATAGCTTCCAGACCCCTCTTGTATGGAGAAACTAGGCGCAGGCATTGCTTAAGAGTGATTTTAGCCCATTCTTCCAAACAAACTGTCTTCAAATCTTGAAGGTTCCGTGGGTGTCTTCTATGAAGTGTGATCTGCAGTTTGTTCCATAGATTTTCAGTTGGATTCAGGTCAGGTGATTGACTGGGCCATTCCAGCAGCTTTATTTTCCTTCTCTGGAGCCAGCTGAGAGTTTTCTTGGCTGCGTGTGTGGGATCATTGTCTTGCTGAAATGTCCACCCTCGTTTCATCTTCAGCATCTTAGCAGATGGCAACAGGTTCTTATCAAGGATATCTCTGTATATTTGTCCATTCATCTTTCCTTCAATTATATGAAGTCTGCCTGTACCATGTGCTGAAAAACACTCCCACACCATGATGCTCCCACCTCCAAACTTCACTGTTGGTACAGTGTTTTTGGGCTGATGTGCAGTGCCATTTCTCCTTCAAACATGCTCTGTTTAACATCCAAAAAGTTCAATTTTGGTCTCATCTGATCAGACTATATTCTCGAAGTTGAAGGTCAAAGGGGTCAAAGTGCCCTTTGGGCGAAGACCGGATGGGGATTATGTTATAGGTCAGTCCGTCCGTCCACCTGTCCCACTTTTGTGAAATCAACTCCTCCTACAGTTTTGGTCCGTTTGTTTTGAAACTAGGCAACATGGTTTGATATACACTGAAGATGCGCATATTCAATTCAATTCAATTCAATTCAACTTTATTTATATAGCGCCATTTCACAACAACAGTCATCTCATAGCACTATCAACTGTAGGGAGGACCCCCACAGTTGCAGAAAGACCCCAGCAATCAAGCGATCCCCTGTGAGCAAGCACTTGGCGACGGTGGAGAGGAAAAACTCCCTTTTAACAGGAAGAAACCTCCAGCAGAACCAGGCTCAGGGAGGGGCAGTCATCTGCTGCGACTGGCTGGGGGGTGAGGGGATAGAGAAGAAGAAAAGAACAGACATGTAGAGAGCAAACAGCACGATGGGGACTCAATCTATGGGAGAGAACAAACAAATGTTAATGACCAGCAAAAAAAAAAATATTTCATAGAGAGTGAGGAAAGGAGTGAGGCCCAGTGCATTACTGGAGGTCCCCCGGCTGACTAAACCTATTAGCAGCATAACTAAGGGAGGGTTCAGAAAACACATGATCCCTCCCTAATTGTAGGCTATATCAAAAAGGTAGGTTTTAGCCCTATTCTTAAAAACAGAGATCGAGTCTGACTCCCGAATCCAGATTGGCAGCTGATTCCACAGGAGAGGAGCTTGATAACTAAAGGCTCTGCCTCCCATTGTACTTTTGGAGATTCTAGGTATTACAAGTAAACCTGCATTTTGGGAGCGTAGTGCTCTGTTAGGATGATACGGTAGTATCAGATCTTTTAAATAAAAAGGAGCCTGATTGTTTAGAGCTTTGTAAGTAAGAAGAAGGATTTTAAACTTAATTCTAAACTCTATGGGAAGCCAATGAAGGGAGGCCAGAACCGGAGAGATATGATCTCTCTTTCTAGTACCTGTTAAAACTCTTGCTGCAGCGTTTTGGATCAGCTGAAGACTTTTTAAAGATGTTTTAGGACAACCTGATAATAAAGAATTACAATAATCTAATCTCGAGCTAACAAAAGCGTGGATCAGCTTCTCAGCATCACTCTGAGACAAGATGCTCCTAATCTTGGCAATATTACGCAAATGATAGAAGGCAGTCTTAGAAACAAATTTAATATGTGAATTGAAGGACAAATCCTGATCAAAAATAACTCCAAGGTTCCTCACAGAGCTATTAAGAGAAAGAGTAACTGCATCCAAACTGAAAGTTTGATTTGGAAAGGAATTTCTAAGGTTTTTTGGACCAACAAGAATGACTTCAGTCTTATCTGAATTTAATAGCAGGAAATTACAAGTCATCCAAACTTTGATTTCCTTAAGACAGGCTTCTAACTTGGCTAATTGATTAGTATCATCTGGCTTCATTGACAGGTATAATTGTGTGTCATCTGCATAACAGTGAAAATGTATACAGTGCTTTCTAATAATGTTGCCTAACGGAAGCATATATAAACTAAAAAGAGTAGGGCCAAGCACAGATCCCTGTGGAACTCCATGACTAAGCTTTGAGCTGAGAGAAAACTCATCATTTACTTGAACAAACTGGAACCTATCAGATAAATAAGATCTAAACCACTGCAACGAAGTTCCATTAAGTCCAACATAGTGTTCTAATCTATCAAGTAGAATATTATGATCAATAGTATCAAAAGCTGCACTAAGATCTAAAAGGACAAGTACAGAAACTAGTCCATTATCAGATGCAATGAGGAGGTCGTTAGTGACCTTCGCTAAGGCTGTTTCAGTGCTATGATGGATTCTAAACCCAGATTGAAACTCCTCAAATAAACCATTTCCCTGCAGGTGGTCAAATAATTGCATAGCAACAACTCTTTCTAAGATTTTTGAAATGAAAGGGAGATTAGAGATTGGTCTATAGTTAGCTAAAGCTCCTGGATCTAGCGTTGGCTTTTTGAGTAAGGGTTTAATTACAGCCGTTTTAAAAGCCTGCGGTACATGGCCTAAAGTTAATGAAGAATTGATTATATGAAGAATAAAGCTACCAATAAGTGGGAAGACTTCTTTAAATAACCTGGTAGGAATAGGGTCTAAAAGACAAGTTGAAGGTTTGGATGAGGAAACTATTTTGTCTAACTCACAAAGGTCGATTGGAGTAAACTCATCAAGACAGACATCAATAGAAGGAGTTGTAGTAGTTACAGTATTTAAGTTAACTGTGGGAAGAATCTGATTGATTTTATCTCTGATGGATGAAATTTTATTATTGAAAAAGTTCATAAAGTCCTGACTAGTAAGCTCTAAGGGGATGCTAGGATTGACAGAGTCCTGACTCTTTGTCAACCTGGCTACAGTACTGAAAAGAAACCTGGGATTATTCTTGTTCTCTTCTATTAATGCAGAGTAATAACTCGTTCTAGCTTTTCTAAGAGATTTTTTATAAATTAAAAGATGATTTCTCCAAGCTAAATAGATTTCATCTAAATTAGTAGAGCGCCATTTTCTTTCTAATTGACGAGTCTTCTGTTTTAAGCTACGAGTTTCTGTGTTGAACCAAGGAGTTAAAAATCTCTGATTAGACTTTTTCTTTTTTAAGGGGGCCACCAAGTCTAGAGCCTGATGCAGAGAAGCTGAAACACTATCCACCATGTTATCAGTTACAGAAGGAGCAAGCTGTCTATAGCTTATTTCCGTTGTGTTGACACATGGCATAGAGGAAACAATCTGCATAAATTTGGAAACAGCATCATCTGAGAGGCATCTACTGTGATAATATTTTTCTTTAGGAGCCAAATAGTCAGAAATAGTAAAATCAAAGGTTAACAGACAATGGTCTGACAGTACAGGGTTATGAGGAAACACTACCAGATTTTCTATTTCTAATTATATTGCAGTTTGGTTCTGATTGGATAATTTTTGCGAGAATTTTAGCCTCTGACCTATGACCTCTTGTTTCACGTCACTTCATAGACAGTAACTGTCTTGTAAAATTAACTCCTACAGTTTTGCTCCAAATGTTTTTAACTTGGTACCATGGTTTGATATACTCTGATGATGCACGTATTGCAATTTCACTCTCATCGGTTGACCTTGAGGTCAAAGGTCAGAGGTCAGATTTTTCCCTAAATCTTCTAAACATATTAACTACTGAAAGAAATGATGTAGGCTTTTCAAATTGATACAGTAGTTGTATCTAATACACATCTTGGACAACTTACAACCTGACCTAGCTATGGGTTTGGGGTCAAGGGGTCAACGGTCAAAGTTAACATTCCAGTTGCACTCTGGTAAATGGTAAATGCTAAATTTACTATTACTATAAAACAAGTAAAGCTAGGGCCACCAAACCTGGTACACAGGTTCACCTTGGGATCCTGACCTCTGACTATGGGTTTGGGGTCAAAAGGTCAAAGGTCGAGGTTAACATTCCTTATGCCTTATTACTGTACAACAAGTAAAGCTAGGACCACCAAACTTGCTACACAAGTTCGCCCTGTGACCCTGAAGTGTGATTATGGTTTTGGGATTGCAAAGTCAAAGGTCAACATCAAAATGGCTGATAAACTGTATCTCAACAACAAAGAAAGCTATGGTCACCAAACTTGCTACACATGTTCACCTTGGAATCATGACCACTGACTATGGGTTTTGGGGTCAAAAGGTTAAAGGTCAAGGTTAACATTCCATTTGCACTATTACTATAAAACGAGTAAAGCTAGGGCCACTAAACCTGGTACACAAGTTCGCCTTGGGCTCCTGACCTCTGACTACAGGTTTGAGGTCAAAAGGTCAAAGATCAATGTTGGCACTCCCTATGTGGTATATTCTGTTCAAATAATGATAACCAAGAGAATACAACACTGTGCTCACTTACTATAGAATGTGTAAAGCTCTCTAGGGTTGCCAAACTTGCTACATGGGTTCAGCTTGGGATCCTGCCCTACAACTATGGGTTGTATGCTTTGTTGTATATTTGTGGATGATGGGTTTATATTTTTTTCTGCCACAGTAAATATATTGAAAAGTTGAAAACTGCTCTCTGTCAGTAAGTATTGGGATCTTCAAAGAAATTGGAGGCGGGGGATATTGCACTCGCCTCAGAGTGCACTTGTTATACTTTCATGTTCATTAACTTTGTTGTAGAAAATGGAGGCAGGGAAGAAAGGGCCATGACAAGGGAGTTCCAGCTTAACTGTGTACTGAACGATTCTTCAGTGCAAGTAACAACACTCACCAAATAAGTTGCATAAGGCTCAATTTATATACACAGGCCAGCTCACTCTTACTCTGTGTGCAAATATCTCTCTGCCTGAGGAACTATCACGTCACTTACAGTGGTGTGAAAAAGTGTTTGCCCCTTCCTGATTTCTCTTTTTTTTTTGTATGTTTGTCGTACTTAAATGTTTCAGATCATCAAACAAATTTAAATATTAGGCAAAGATAGCACAAGTAAACACAAAATGCAGTTTTTAAATGAAAGTGTTTATTATTGAAGGGGAAAAAAAAAAAATCCAAACCTACATGGCCCTGTGTGAAAAAGTGATTGCCCCCTAAACCTAATAACTTTTTGGGCCACTCTTAGCAGCAACAGCTGCAATCAAACGTTTGCAGTAACTGGCAATGAGTCTTTTACAGTGCTGTGGAGGAATTTTGGCCCACTCATCTTTGCAGAATGGTTGTAGTTCAGCCACATTGGAGGGTTTATGAGCATGAACAACCTTTTTAAGGTCATGCCACAGCATCTCAATCGGATTCAGGTCAGGACTTTGACTAGGCCACTCCAAAGTCTTCATTTTGTTTTTCTTAAGTCATTCAGAAGTGGACTTGCTGGTGTGTTTTGGATCATTGTCCTGCTGCAGAACCCAAGTGCACTTCAGCTTGAGGTCACAAACAGATGGTCAGACATTCTCCTTCAGTATTTTTTGGTAGACAGCAGAACTCTAGTTCTGAAGAAGTCTAAGTTTTTGTTCCTGTTGGATTTTGTGTTTTTGATTAAACCACTGCAACTCACAGTCAGCGTCTGGGTCTCCATTCTGCCCCACCTGGGCGTTCATGACACCTTCAGGATTTTTTGGTAGACAGCAGAACTCATGGTTCCATTTGCCGCAGCAAGTCTTCCAGGTCCCGAAGCAGCAAAACAGCCCCAGAAAATCACACTACCACCACCATATTTTACTGTTGGTATGATTTTCCTTTTCTGAAATGCTGTGCTACTTTTATGCCGGATGTAATGGAACACACACACCTTCCAAAAAGTTCACTTTTTGTCTCGTCAGTCCACAGAGTATTTTCCCAAAAGTCTTGGGGATCATCAAGATGCTTTCTGGCAAAACTGAGACGAGCCTTATGTCCTTTTTGCTCAGCAGTGGTTTTCATCTTGGAACTCTGCCATGCAGGCCATTTTTGCCCAGTCTCTTTCTTATGGTGGAGTCATGAGCACTGACCTTAACTGAGGCAAGTGAGGCCTGCAGTTGTTTGAATGTTGTTGTGGAGTCTTTTGTGACCTGTTGGGTGAGTCGTCGCTGTGCTCTTGGGGTAATTTTGGTCGGCCGGCCACTCCTGGGAAGGTTCACCACTGTTCCATGTTTTCGCCATTTGTGGATAATGGCTCTCATTGTGGTTCGCTGGAGTCCCAAAGCTTTAGAAATAGCTTTATAACCTTTTCCAGACTGATGTACTGTATCTCACTTTGTTTCTCATTTGTTCCTAAATTTCTTTGGATCGTAGTATGATGTCTAGCTTTTGAGGATCTTTTGGTCTACTTCACTTTGTCAGGCAGGTCCTATTTAAGTGATTTCTTGATTGAGAACAGGTGTGGCAGTAATCAGGCCTAGGTGTGGCTAGAAAAATTGGACTCAGCTTTCCAAAGATGTGATAAACCACAGTTAATTTATGTTTTAACGGGGAAATCACTTTTTCACACTGGGCCATGTAGGTTTGGATTTTTTCCCCCTTAGTAATAAATATCTTCATTTAAAAACTGCAGTTTGTGTTTACTTGTGTTATCTTTGTCTAATATTTAAATTTGTTTGATGATCTGAAACATTTGTGACAAACATACAAAAAAAAAGAAATCAGGAAGGGGGCAAACACTTTTCACACCACTGTACATGTAAACACAAATGCACTAGGAATGGCATTACTGCTTAACATATAGCATTTGTCCTATCTCCACATTACAGTAGTCTTAGCAAGATAAATGTTAGCAGGGGTTCAGCATTTTACAAAAACTGTTCTTCTGAATCAGTGATCCTTTTCTTTAACCTGGGTATTTATATTCTGTTTGTTCTTTTTGGCAATTCTTTTTCTTAAAATCTGATTTACTTTTATCTCCCTGACTGCTGCATGTGTTTTCCCTGTGACCCCCCATCAGTAACTAACAGTATGTGTAAGCTTAAATTGTGCCGCAAGGTCTTGTGTATTTCTTTCAGTTTTCTAATTTAAACTCTGTACAGTTTGTTGATTGAGGAAGTTATGGAGATTTGGGTGTACAAAGGTCGATTTGTACTGTTTTCATCCGAGAGTATCAATGCAAATTACAGATATGCACATATGTAATCTTGGATGGAAGCACATGATTGATCATCAAGCAATTAAACTCCTACATGGACATTAACAAGTTTGTGTTTAACAGGGGTGGATTAACTCCTGAAAAGCTTCAGACTGAATCAAATAAAGCTGATGACTGATGTGCACAAATGTTGACAGATGTGCACCAGGTTCCCACAGTTACCATCCCTGGCTTGGTTTTGGACAACTGATATTCTTCCCACATCTAGGGTTTGATTTATGTTTTCATTTAGGTGCTCAATCTTGTACTTTCCCATAGGGGTGTGCCATATCGTATCGTTCACAATCACAATATTTGTGTGACAACATCACACTGTTACGCTGCCAACGGAAGTTATGCTATATGCCCACCGGTTCCGTTGTTTTTCTGCTTCCCATTCATTGTGTATTGGAAATGCAACAGAAAGCATTTGGGTCCGAACCGGTGAAAATCGGACTGAAGTATGCCAAGTTGCTTGTGGGTTCCCCTACAGCTCATTTGCATAAACATTACAATCGGTCATGATTTTTTTCGTACGGTCATGCACCGGAGGCAGCGCTGTCATTCTGTACTTTTAAACCTGCAGTTTTTGATGTCAAATAACAACAGATTCATTAACTGAACCTACTATTTCTTGCATAAAGTGATGTTAGAAACACTTTTCGCTTGTTTGTTTTAAATATATGGAAACCAACAACACCATATTGTCTGGTGACGTCCAGGAGCTGAAGACCGCCCACGGACAGATCCGTCGACCAATCCAGTGAACCAGCCAGTTGGAAGAGAAGACGAGGAAGGATGGGGGGGGGGGGGGGAAGCAGATCTGTACGTTACCTGTTGTTGTGAAGACATGAAGGAGAAATTAATAACCACTGTTTCAGGCAACCCGATACTATATGACCAGTTGAGATGATGAGATTCAACTTTATTGTCATTGCACATGTATGAATACAAGGTAACGAAACGTGACTTGGCATTTGGGCACGCTCTGCAGAGCGCAACCAAGGCCGAGGCAGCCGCTAGGCACCAGTCATAGTGGTGATAAAGAAAGAAAAAGGGAAGGGATATGGAATGACACAGTAGGCGAGAGAAAAAAAAACATGTTTATCAAAATGGCGCTCAGTGAGTGAGCAAAATTTTGATTGCAGGAAAAAAAACCCTCAATGCACATTTAGCAGACAACAGAACCAAAAGTCAGAGAGGATCAGTGAATGAATGGATGTAATTCAGTATATGTGAATCAGTGTGTTCGTGTATGTTGAATGCAGGTGGGTGTTTATCAGTTACTGGAGGCAGCAAATCTCTCCCAGCCGAGATGTTATGTCTTAGTGTCTGAAACTCGGAAGCATGTCCTTGAGGCATGGCAGATGGAAATTTCCTGAGCCAGTCACTGTCCTTGAGAGTTCAGATTGCAGCACACCAGAATGTTTATGAAGAGAAGCACAGTCTTCTGTTTTGTCTTAATCCAGGAGGAAAATAGTCAACAGGGCACCGAATTCAAGGTCTGATAACACAGATCACTCAGAGCATAGAATTTACAGCTCTTGCAATCCTGTGTTCATAATTTCCATACATAGGCTTTAAATCCATTCTTGGAGGGCACCAAAACGACTCCAGATGTTTCCCTTCTAAACATGGGAAGCATGTCCGGCAGAGTCTGTCTCTCTACAGTGCATGCCAGATGGTAATTTCCATGTTAGTCTTGCCGTTAGTTAGTGCTGTCCCCCGTCTAGTCGAATTGTTGAAGAAGCAGCTACGCCGGGACCGCTTTGATTAGCTCTTCTAGTTAAATTTTCGATACACCAGGAAAACTCCAGAGCCAATCAGCAGAAAAATCCTGTGATCGTGCCAAACCAAATAGATGTTCCACATCATCAGTCGAATCATGCAGACACATGTGTTCCAATCCATGGGTCTCTCCATAGGGGCTCCCCCTGGCCCAAATTTATGTAAAAAGTTGTTAATTTTATTAAAGCCGCTCACCAAATCCATTTTTTTCATTTGGATCAAGATTCAGCCAGAAGAACAGCGACGCAGACAAGACAGTAAGCTGGGATTCTCAGTTAGGGAGGGTGGAGGAGGGTGAAAGAGGGAGCAGAAGAAAAAGCGACCGTTCTCTCAGAAGGGCAGGAAGAAAACCATCTATATGACCAGTTCTTGTTGTCATATAGAAACAACATACAAAGGAACGAGCCATGGAGAGCAGTGGACCATGAGCTCATCCAGCTGAAGCTCATGAACCAGGCAGTCAAATTCGCCATGCATTGTGTGGGTCTGTAGAATTGGGTGAACCCAAAACCGGCAGTGACGACAGCAAAGTAACTGCCTTTTGTAGCGCAAATATACCAGCACTGTTAGAAGTAGACTTATCAATCTGCTCATGGTTAATAATGACTATTCCAGTATTTCCTCCTGCATTGCTCTGACTCCAGTTATCCGAGAACTCTACCAGCCCCATGCCCCCACCCCCTGCCAGCACTTCACCGGTTCTGGTGACCGATTGTTTTCGGAAAAATCCGGACCAGTGGACATGTACCTTTATGCGTTAGCATAGAAGCGGCAAAACAAATGTGACGTGGGAAGCAGCAACTTTGAAGTTAGGCCATCTACATCCAGTTGAGTGGAAATATTTAAGTTTCACTTTCTGTTTCAGACTACTGTCATGTAAAAAAAAACCAAACACTGCAGCAGTGTGGATAATCTGCTTACATTTTTTCTGCATGTCAACAACACCAGTGGAGCAGTATTAACGTCGGACAATTTGCTGCTCAAAGTGGCTGTAGTTGTATTTTAGTTCAGTTTTGGCTGCTTCATTTTGATTTTATTCAACCACCCGAAGAGGGGAAAAAACCCCCCAAAACATCCATTCAGTGCAACAAGAGCCCAAAAGCCCCAGGACAGGTCCGTGCAAGAAGAGTAATGCAGGTAAAGTGATTCAGCATAAAACCTGACATCTGTGTGCAGTTAAGATGTAATGGTATTATTTTCTTGTAATATTTGATACAGAACTAAAACATATTTTAAACTAAATCTGAGCTGCTGTATATAAACTGGAGAAATAAGAGTTTTTGTTTTGTTTTCCTGAATATGTTGAAGGTAAATAATGCTGGCCTGTGAAACTGTCCTTTTGCATAAATTTAAAAGAAAAAAAAAAACAGTATTCTGCAAAATTGTGAAAAATATCGTTATCGTGAAAATTCACAGAAATGTCGTGATGTCATTTTTAGGCCATATTGTCCACTCCTACTTTCCCATCAACATTTCAATTATGTAAAACACAATGTTTTGTTAGATGATAGTATGTATTAGGTAGCTGCCCATGTAGATAATTACAAACATAATAATGGAAATGAACACATCTTTAGATGAATTATCAGAAATGCTCATTAAAAGTTCAAATATGTAGGACAGAAACCCAGTAATGGTCCCATACCCCAATCTGTTTTTATTTCCGTATTAGCCATTTTTTATTCAATTCAATTCAATTCAATTCAGTTCAATTCAGCTTTATTTATATAGCGGCATATCACAGCAGAAGTCATTTCATAGCACTATCAAAAATAGGGAAAACCCCACAATTGCAGAAAGACCCAGCAATCAGACGATCCCCTGTGAGCAAGCACTTAGCGACGGTGGAGAGGAAAAACTCCCATTTAACAGGAAGAAACCTCTAGCAGAACCGGGCTCAGGGAGGAGCAGTCATCTGCTGTGACTGGCTGGGGGTGAAGGGGCAGAGAAGAAGAAAAGAACAGACATAAAGAGAGCAAACATTAACGGTGAGAAGCCAAGTACATTATTGGAGGTCACCTGGCAGTCTGAATCTATTAACAGCAAAACAAAAGGGGGGTTAAGAGACACAAGATCCCTCCCTAATTGTAGGCTATATTGAAAAGGAAGGTTTTGACCCTATTCTTAAAAACAGAGATCGAGTCTGACTCCTGGACCCAGAGTGGTAACTGGTTCCACAGGAAAGGAGCTTGATAGCAGAAGGCTTTGCCTCCCATTGTACTTTTTGAGATTCTGGGTATTACAAGTAATCCAGCATTTTAGGAGCGTAGTGCTCTGTTAGAATGATAGGGTAATATCAGATCTTTTATATATAAGGGGGCCTGATTATTAAGAGCTTAAGTAAGTGAGAAGAAGGATTTTAAACTTAATTCTAAACTCTATGGG
Source organism: Pholidichthys leucotaenia (assembly GCA_020510985.1). Classification (NCBI taxonomy): domain Eukaryota; kingdom Metazoa; phylum Chordata; class Actinopteri; order Cichliformes; family Pholidichthyidae; genus Pholidichthys; species Pholidichthys leucotaenia. The sequence continues at coordinate 126,623,079 of CM035848.1, forward strand.
AAGCCAATGAAGGGAGGCCAGAACCGGAGAGATATGATCTTTATTTCTAGAACCCGTTAAAACTCTTGCAGCAGCATTTTGGATCAACTGAAGACTTTTTAAAGATATTTTAGGACAACCTGATAATAATGAATTACAATAATCTAATCTAGAACGAACAAAAGCGTGGGTCAGTTTCTCAGCATCATTCAGAGACAGGATACTCCTAATCTTGGCAATACTGCACAGATGATAGAAGGCAGTCTTAGAAACAAATTTAATATGTGAATTAAAGAACAGATCTTGATCAAAAATAACTCCAAGGTTCCTCACAGAACTATTCAGAGTGAGAGTAGGCAGCACCCAAATTAAAGTTTGATTTGGAAAGGTATTTCTAAGGTTTTTTGGACCAACAAGAATGACTTCAGTCTTATCTGGGTTTAATAGCAGGAAATTACAAGTCATCCAAGCTTTGATTTCCTTAAGACAGGCATCTAACTCGGCTAATTGATTACAGTCATCGGCTTCATTGACAGGTATAATTGTGTGTCATCTGCGTAACAATGGAAATGTATACAGTGCTTTCTAATGATATTGCCTAACGGAAGCATATATAAACTAAAAAGAGTAGGGCCTAACACAGATCCCTGTGGAACTCCGTGACAAGCTTAGAGTTGGAAGAAAACTCATCATTGATGTGAACAAACTGAAGTCTATTGGACAAATAAGATCTAAACCACTGCAGCAAAGTTCCATTTAGTCCAACATAGTGTTCTTATCTATCAAGTAGAATGTCATGATCGATAGTATCAAAGGCTGCACTAAGATTTAAAAGGACAAGTACAGAAACGAGTCCATTATCAGATGCGATAAGGAGGTCATTAGTGACCTTCACTAAGGCCGTTTCAGTGCTGTGATGAACTCTGAACCCAGATTGAAACTCTTCAAATAAACAATTTCCCTGCAAATGGTCAAACAATTGCGCAGCAACAACTCTTTCCAAGATTTTTGAAATGAAAGGCAGATTAGAGATTGGTCGATTAGCCAAAACTCCTGGATCGAGCATTGGCTTTTTGAGTAAGGGTTTAATTACAGCAATTTTAAAAGCCTGTGGTACATAACCGAAAGTTAAAGAAGAATTAATTATATGAAGAATACGGCTAACAATAATTGGGAAGACTATTTTAAATAACCTGGTAGGGATAGGGTCTAAAAAACAGGATGAAGGCTTGGATGAGGAGATAATTTTATCTAATTCTAAAAGGTCAATTGGAGTAAACTTATCTAAACAGATATCAATTGAAGGAGTTGTGGTAGTTGCTGTACTTAAGTTTATGGTGGGGAGAATCTGACTGATTTTATCTCTAATAGATAAAATTTTATGATTGAAAAAGTTCAAAAAGTCCTGACTAGAAAGCTCTGGGGGGATGCGAGGATTGACCGAGTCCTGACTCTTTGTCAGCCTGGCTATGGTGTTGAAAAGAAACCTGGGATTATTCTTATTCTCTTCTATTAATGCAAAGTAATAATTTGTTCTAGCTTTTGTAAGAGATTTTTCGTAAATTAAGAGATGATTTTTCCATGCTAAATAGAATTCATCTAAATTAGTAGAACGCCATTTTCTTTCTAATTGACGAGTCTTCTGTTTTAAGCTATGAGTTTCTGTGTTAAACCAAGGGGTTAGAAATCTCTGGTTAGACTTTTTCTTTTTTAAAGGGGGCACCAAATCTAGAGTCTGATGCAGAGAGGCTGTAACATTATCTACCATGCTATCAATTATGGAAGGAGCAGGCTCTCCATCTTTTATTTCCATTGTGTTGGCCCATGGTATAGAGGAGACAATCTGCAAAAATTTAGTAACAATGTCATCTGAAAGACATCTGCTGTAGTAATATTTTTCTTTAGGAGTCAAATAATCAGAAATAGTGAAATCAAAGGTTAACAGACAATGGTCTGATAGTACAGGATTATGAGGAGACACTACCAGATTTTCTATTTCTATACCATAAGTCAGAACAAAGTCCAATGTGTGGTGGAGAAAATGGGTAGAATTTTCTGCTTTCTGGGAAAACCCCATTGAGTCTAAAATTGAATTGAATGTCTTATTAAGACAGTCACTATCTACATCAACATGTATATTAAAATCCCCTATACTATAATTATTCTATCTGATTTCAGCACTAAATCAGCTAAAAATTCAGCAAATTTGGATAAAAACTCAGAGTAGGCCGAGGGAGGACGGTAAACTATGGCGAAGAAAATTGGGTTCAAGCCAAGATAGCCAACATGCCCCACACTGAGGACCAGGCCCTCAAAGAAATTAAAACATGTTTTTTGCTTTACATTAACTAGTAATTTAGAATGGAAAATTGCCACTACTCCACCTCCATGACCAGAACCTCTGGGGTTATGATAATTTAGATAACCAGAGGGAGTTGATTCCTTCAAACCAACATAATCATCTTGCCCTAGCCAAGTCTCTGTAAGGGATATTAAATCGATCTGATGATCCATTAATAGATCATGAACTAGTAGAGACTTGGGAGTTAGAGACCTAATATTTAACAAACCACATTTAATTTTTAAATTATGAGGAGGAACAGAGGCCAAATTATTAAATTTAGAGACTTGAGGTTTGATTTGGGTTTTACCAACATTTTGTTTAATCACTTTGGGATGTTTATGCATTGTATTTTTTTAACTTTAGGGGGAGTAGTCAAAGTTTCTGTAAGGGAGAAGACAGGGGCAAAGCTGAGGGGTGGTGGATGAGGAGGAGCTGCAGAAAGATGTGTATTTATCAAGTTGTGTTGTATTTGTCTTGGGTTATCATATTTTGGGTAACGGGAAACAGACACAATCTGTGTGGGGTTATAAATTGAAGACTGATCTAAACAGTGAGGATTATGTGGATTAATAGGATTAATATGAGAAGTGGGAACAAAAAAGGGCTGGTTGGCAGACCCAGGAACTTCGGAGTGAGTTAACACACCAAATTTCAGTCATTGTATTAAAAAATGCTGAATGGAATAGAACAGATTGTCCCTTAAAACACGTGCACCAAGTCTATTTGGATGGATGCCATCTGGCCTCATAAGTGATGGGCGATTCCAAAACAGGTTGAAATTGTCTATAAAACCAGTGTTAAAAGTAGGACATGTAGAACACAACCAGGTATTAAGACAGAGTTCTGCTAAAATAATTACGACCTCGTCTGAAAGGGGCCAAAGGCCCAGAGATAAACACATGTCTGCCACATTTCATAAGGGTGGACAGAAGGCTCCTGAAGTCACTCTTTAAGATCTGCGATGTTTCATCAGGGATGTTGTTGCATCCAACATGAACGATGACAGTTTTAGCGTGGGGGGATTAATTTAATAGGTCAGGGGTAAGAGCCTCAATATCAGACACTTTAGCCCCAGGAAAAAATTTAGTGATACAGTACCTGCTTCTGTCGTTCCTCATAATCGAATCACCAATTACCAGCGTCGTTTGGGGGGGATTTGTCAGTGGTTTCTGAAGTGGTGGATAATTTTGTCGATGTTGTTGTTGTGATGGTGGGGTGATGCGCTCTCTTCTTTTAGGAGCTGGTTTGTAATTTGGCGCACCTAAAGTAGTCTTAATCCGGGGTTTGCGGATTTGAGCCGCTGCTGAAGGAGGAGGAGGAGGGGCGGTCATGGGCGGATGGTCTGTGTCTAGGTGGGGAAAATCTTCCAGAGAAAGGATGTCGAATCTGTTTTCCATAAGCAAGGGAAGAGAAGAGGCGTGGCCCTGTCTGGTCAATCGTTGATGATTACTAGTTGGCCCAACCACTGTCCAGGGTGCGCATTGAGGATGAGAAAAACCACCTGGGGCTTTGGGTTTAGCTTCGAGTTGAAGCCAGTGATTATTGCTGTGGTTGTGGACATCTGAAGAGACCTGGGCAGGGGTGGAAGTGGATGGCAATGCGCTGAATTCACCCAGGTAAGTAGCCGTCTCTGCCAGCTGTGAGTCGGCTGCCGGGGCCGTTGTTTGCCCGAGAATTATGGTGTCAAGGTGGTCTTCAGCCTCCCGAATCTTATAGAGGTTGGAGAGTCTCACTTCCAACTCAGAAACCTTCCTAAGGAGGGACACACAGCTGACACACGTCGGGGATGGAGCCATAACGTTCCAGACGAGAGGTGGATAGCCAGCCAACCAAAAACAGCTAAAAAGAGGTTAGCTAAAAACAAGTTAGCCTAGCCCGGTAAACAGCCCAGCCGGGGGTCTGATCCACCCGTGTGTATGATTGGGCTTTCTGCTAGGCCAACACTAAGCTAACACCAAGCAAAAACTAATATCAGCAAAAAGAGATAAAAAATTAAAAACAAAATCAATAAAAACAAACAAAAGCGGACAAGATAACGCTTTGATGCGACGAGATGTTTACAGACGCTGGCACAGGTGTGGGCTAATACTAGGAATATTCCCTGCCAGATGAAGCCCAAACGGGTTGACGAGCCCTTTGGGCAAAGGTCGAAGGGGGATTATGTTATGGGTCAGTCCATCCATCCGTCTGTCTGTCCATCTGCCCGTCTGTCTCACTTTTGTGAAATCAACTCCTCCTACAGTATTGTTCCGGTTATTTTGAAACTTGGTACCATGGTTTGATATACTCTGATGATGCGCGTATTGCAATTTCACAAGACAGTTACTGTCTATGAAGTGAGGTGAAATAAGAGGTCATAGGTCAGGGGCTACAACTCCTGCAAAAATCATCCGATCAGAACCAAATTGCAATATGCTCATCATCAGTGCATACCAAACCATGGTACCAAGTTTCAAAACAATCTGAACAAAACTGTAGGAGGAGTTGATTTCACAAAAATGGAACAGACAGATGGATAGATGGACGGACGGACTGACCCATAACATCAGTCCCCTGCGTCCTTTGCCCAAAAGGCTCTTTGAACCCTTTGGGCTTCATCTGGTGGGGAATTAAAAACTACTGAAATAAATGATGTAGTCTTTTCAAATCCATACAGTAGCTGTATCTAATACACATCTTGGGCAATTTACACCCTGACCTAACTATGAATTTACGGTCAAGGGGTCAAAGGTCAAAGTTAACATTCCAGTTGCACTATGGTAAATGCTACATTTACTATCTATAAATGCAAGAAATCTGTGTGTTTGTGTGTCTGTCTGTCTGTTCTACGCATATCTCTTGAACCGTTTGTCAGACTCGCCTCAGATTTTAAATGTGGTTTCCTGAGGTTACGAGGGTGTGCATCCCCCAGTATGGAGTCGCTCAGTCAAAATATGTAATTTTTATCAATAAAAGTTTTAGAAACCGCTCTGTGTTTCTTCATGAGCTGTTAAGAAGTGTGGGCGGGGTTTCATATTGACTCTGTGCTGATTGGACAATGCACGGCGTCACGACCATGCTGACTAGATAACACACAGCATCACGACCTGTCAGTCATCACAGTGTTCCTGGGACAAAACAAGGAAATGAAAGTTAGAAAGATAGAAAAAGATAATATTGAATATTTAATGCTTAAAAAAATTATACTATAAAGTTGCCGTGATTGCGTAGGTCTAAAGGATAATTCACCATATGTGGAGAATGAGGTGCGCGAGCAGACTGGGCGGAGCATCAGTGGGGACCAGGTCTGACAAATCAACACAGAACATGCCGGGAGAAGCAGCGGCCAGACCTGCCTCAAAGGCACGCTAACTGATGGCGATAAAAAGTTATTTTCAATAAAGTGAAAAAAAGATCATGCATGGAGTGTGCTTTTGCCCTGAGGCTGATATATCATAGAAAACAGCTGAGCTCTGTGGTTCGAGCGATCAGCTGATTGGATCCATCCGTGTTCTGATAACATATCTATCAGAAAAGCTGACATATGTGCAGAACATACAGGAGAACTGAAATGGCGTTTCTCTTTTCAGTGGTGTGTGCAATATAAAAAAAAAGGAGTAAGGCTGGAAAAACAACAACAGCAGTCCATGTACAGTAATGCTACCCGTAGTGCAAATAGCGACAAAAGATAGACTTAAGGTTTAATGCTTAAAGAATTATACCATAAAGTTTTTTTTATTATTTTTTTTTTTTGATTTTGTATACTTTATTGATCCCCAGAGGGGAAATTGAGGGCATCCACCTGGATGGATGAAGCAGCCACGGTATGGTGCTATGCCTTTACCATTCACACACACATTCACACCTAGGGCCACTTTAGAGTCTCCAATTAATCTAACCTGCATGCTTTTGGCCTGTGGGAGGAAACCAGAGAAATCCCGGAGTAAACCCACGCAGACACGGGGAGAACATGCAAACTCCACACAGATCACTGTTGGTCAGGGGCTGGGATCGAACCAGGGATCCCATGGCCAAGGGTGAGTTGCTGTGCTGCCGCAGTGCTAACCACTGCGCCACCACACTGCCCGATGCTATGCTAAGTGGCTATGATTCCGTAGGTCTAATGGATAATTCAGCATGAAGAACACTAGGTGCGCCGGGGGGAGCAGCCGCTGAACTGGTGGATCGCAGTCCTTTGGAGACACACGAGTAAAGCAGCAGCCAATGGGTCTCAAATATTTGTAAACATGTCCTGTTATAGTACTGCACGAGTTTATTGACGATACACAGTAGAAATTCAATATTACAATGAACAGTGATGTAAACTAAAATAATTATGACTGAACAACCCCTATTCCCCAAAGTGCAAGATACACTATTATCTTGAATAAGTGAGAAAAGATCAGACAAATAAGTGATCTGACAAACAATGAATCTGAAACAGTTGCCAATATTGGATGTCCCATTCATTTTCAATATATAGGTATTCTGTAATTAATATTCACACGATCAAATAAATCTTAGTGCCATTTACTCCCTTTTGTATTTGTCAAAGTCTAATATGTGATTGTCTACATATAGCCTACACCTCTTTGTATTCCACTTTCAAACACAGCCTACATTTGGGCCTGTAAATCCTGATTGGGAAACCTGTTTCAGACAGGAATACTTGTGTTCTACAGGCAATGCACTAGTTACTATAAAACGAGTAAAGTTAGGGCCACCAAACCTGGTATACAGGTTCACTTTGGGATCCTGACCTCTGACTATTGGTATGGGGGTCAAAAGGTCAAAGGTTAGCATTAACATTCCCTATGTCTTATTACTGTTCAACCAATAAAGCTGGGGTCACCAAACTTAGAACACAGGTTCGCCCTGTTACCTTGAAGTGTGACTATGGTTTTGGGATTGCAAGATCAAAGGTCAACATCATAATGGCTTATAAACTATATCTCAACAACAAAGAAAGCTAGGGTCACCAAACCTGGTGCACAGGTTCATTCTGAGATCATGACCTCTGACTACAGGTTTGGGATCAAAAGGTCAGAGGTCAAGGTTGACATTCCCTATGCTTTCTTACTATACAACGTGTAAAGCTCTCTAGGGTCACCAAACTTGCTACACAGGTTCACCTCAGGATCCTGTCCTGCTACTATGGGTTGTATACTTTGTTATATATTTGTGGATGAGGGGTTTATGATAATTTGGTTCTTCCATAGTCATTATATTGAAAAGTTGAAAACTGCTCTCCGTCAGTAATTATTGATATCTTCAAAGAAAACAGAGGTGGGGGATTTTGCACTCACCTCAGAGTGCTTTTGTAATGTAGAGGCACTTATTTAATCAGCATAATAACATTCATTTTGTGTCATCTGTCTGTGGTGTCTGCAGGGCGTGGGCAGTGGGCTCCCTGACGCTGCTCTTCCTGCAGAGTGTAACATGGTCTTCTGGCCTGATGTTCCTTTCTGCTCCGTCTCTCCTCCTGGCCTACCTCTTCTCCTCCCTCAACACTGCCCAGGCTCTCCTCATCACCATACTGCACTGCACCCTTGCCCGGAAGGTCAGCTTCAGTCTTCATGAGTCATTACTGAACTGCATTTGCCAGGCTCTAACAGCTTGATGTTTAGCTAAGCCTATTTTTCCAATGATGTTGTGTTTAGGGTCAGAAAGATTATGGACGTTGCCTGCGTGTCTCGCAGTGCTGCGCAACTTCCTCGTCCAGCTCCCCAGACTCGGTAAAGGGTGCTGCCCTGCGGTCCAACAGCCGCTACACGAGCAGTCAGAGTCGCAGAGCCACTGCTAACAGACAGGTGTGCTGCACTGCTCCTTATACCTGTGACTATGACTGTGTCTAAATCAGTTTAAAACATTTATTTTATTTTTTTCTGTTCCAGAGTCGTATCAGAAGGATGTGGAATGACACAGTTCGCAGACAGACCGAATCATCTTTCATTGCTGCAGATGTGAACAACACTCCTACTCTGAACCGAGGTGAAGTTTAAGGTTTTTATTTAGAGGTACAGTGTGTAAAATATTGTGCTAATCTGAATTTTGAATGTAATGCAGCATAAAATCTTTGTTTTCGTTGTTATATCATCACTCAAGTAAACATTGTCATTTTCTGTATCTTAGGATCCTTTTTTAATACGGTTATCTATAAAGTTGTGACGTATTATGTGGTGTGATGATGATGTCCGTCGTCCGTCCATCCATATGAGTTTGTCTGGCTAACTCCTCCCACAGTGTTCAAGCTAGGACTTTTTCCATTTCACACAGTGTTCGGACATGGAGTGAAGATGTGCATGTTGTAGGGAGTTAAATGATTTTCTGATATTTTCTCAAAATTTGATCCACTTTGAATTGTAGGTTGTTTGCTTTGCTTGAACTCTTTGCAATTACATGGTTATTAGTTTTATTACTCTATACTATTACTCTATGGGGTGGTGGTGGCCTAATGGTTAGGAATGTGGACTGGTGACTAGAGGGTTGCCGGTTTAATCCCTGGACCAGCAGGGACAGATGACATAGCAGTGTTTGCCCCACCCTCATTAACCCCACTGTGGTGCCCTTGAGCAAGGCCCTTAGCCCGAGCTGCTCAGTGGCCACAGGTCAGTCTGTGGTTGTACTGGACTGTTTGCAGGTGTGTATGGGTCATGGGTGGCATTAGGCCTTTTTTAGGGGTGCTGTAGCACCCCTAAATTTAAATAGCACTGGAGCCCTGGCTGCAGCAGCTTGGCACACACACACACAGAGGTCCCTCCCTCCCTATCTCAACAGCAGGAAGTGAGGGGGCAGAAGGCTGGTACAGCTTTTCTACAGGTAACACACTCAATATGATGTATGACACCAGCCTTAGCTGGAATATTCTGCAACATTATGAATAGTTTTTCGGTCTGTCTGAATTTATTCGGTAAGAGTAGGATGCATACCAGCAAACATTTAGGTTTCAAGGTACGTGAAATTTTCACCTGGGGTGGGGCTTAAAAAATAGGCTATTAATAGGCTATAAACAGCCTGTAATATAACAGAAAATACTGCATCTTTGCTCATTTTATTTTTGATTTTTAATTTATCAGGAAAAGTCTCACAAATTTATGAGTGAAGTCTCCAATGTACAAGAAATAAGCCCTAAGTTAGCACTAAACACAAATTATGAGGAAAAGTTGATTTAAGTGGGGAAAAGAATTTTTCAAATTTACAAGGAAAAAATAGTAAATTTAAAATAAAACTGCCATAAATTCAGAAGAAAAACCTCAAACTGTCCAGACTAGTCACATCTCAGTAACTTCTAAATTATTTTGGGGTAACTACTCTTGTGTATATTTGAGTGATAATATACAGAGATAACCTGTGTTTACTTGTGTACAGTTTCAGGCTACTCTACCACCTAAATTAGAGACTTTTTTTTTTCTAACTGAAAATGTGGAAATTTTTTACGTGAATTTGGAGAGTTCTCATAAATTACCTACTTATTATGATTATTTTTTTTAATTCTTTTTTAATTATAGACTTTTTAAGAAACTTCATGAAATTTGAAACTTCGTGAAAAATTTTTGCTCATGGATTGACATTTTTTCCTTGAATTTGTGAGTTTTGTGTCATAAACTGGCATCTTTTTTCTTCCATCTTTGCATTTTTGCCTCAATAATTTTCTGTCATCTTTCCATTGATTTTTGTCCTTATTTTTTTAATTATTGCAAATGAGCTCCATTTCTGATTTTCTGACCTTTGTCTCAACAATTTATTAATTTTCTTTTTCTTAATGAATTTACTAAACCTTTTAAATAACTTCCTGTGTTTACATTCTCAACGACTGTAATTGTAGATACAGTATGTGAATTTTTTCCTCATAAATTTGCAACTTTTGCCATGAATTTGTAACTTTTATCTTTTAAATTCAAGGTTGTTTTTCTTGTAATTTTGCATTTTTTTTTCTCTCATGAATTTAGTATATATTTTAAATAAATGGGCATTCGTCCCTATAAATTTATGACGTTATGTTATTCCAGTGAATTTGAAGCTTTTATTGTGTATATGTTTGTGATGGTTTTTTTCCTTGTAATTGTGTAGCTGACTGGAGTGGTGGCCTAGTTGATAGAGCATCCGCCCCACAACTGGGAGCTCATGGGTTCGAATCCCAGCCGGGTCATACCAAAGACCATATAAAAATGGTACTTTCTGCCTTCTAGCTTAGTGCTCAGCATAATAGAATGGGGAAAGGAAAGTTAACGCACAGAGCTACCAGAGGACTGACCCCCCCACTGTAGCTTTCACTACTCACAGTAGTTGTGTGGCCTAGCATCAGTGAAACGGAGATAGGTACCGCCCCATACACCACATGATGTGGAAGGGATTAACTTACCATTCTAGTAAATCTGAAGCTTTTATTGTATATATGTTTGTGGTGTTTTTTTTTCCTTGTAATTGTGTAGCTTTTTCTCAAAGCTTTTCACCTTTGGAAAACTTTAAGACTTTATAATTATGACAAAATATTTATGCAAAATAGATAATAAAGTAACGTTCTTTCTTTCTTTCTTTCTTTCTTTCTTCAAAACCACATGAATTCACTTGCTAAGGGGAAAAGTGGGATAATTTTCCCCTCTGTTAGACCATGGTTGTGATGGTTGAATGTTGCTACTTAACAAATTGGACCAAATTTGTCCCAGTCCAGCCCTGGCTAAGACAACTAGCAGCCATTGTTCTTTTATGGTTGCATTGTCAGTGAACCACTGTGCGCTGTTTGAATTCGAGAGAAAGAAGCTGTTGTTGTTTTAGTATAAGCAAAATATTAAAGGGCCTATATCATGCAAAATTGACTTTTTTGAGCTTTTAAGCATATTATAATGTTAATTCCTCACCAAAAACACCCCCAAAGTGGTATTTTGCTCCATTCACGCATCTCTGAGTATTCCTCCTCAACCCTGCTCTCTGAGCTGCTGCTCCGCCCTGTCCCTGATAATGACTGGGTCCCCACGTTCATACGTATGAACGAGGGTGAGCCGCCCACTCCAGGAAGTGCCTGTGCTGCCAGCACCGCCCCCAGGCTAACACACACACCCACTTTCTCCGCGCAGCTAACGGAGCGGTGATCGGCAAAACTCTTTCACTTTAGCATTGACACTGTGAAGAAGTAGTTCCTCTCGCACCTAATCTGCTCAGTGACAACAACTGTTTGCTTTTTTACGTAAGGCAATGTCTTCTAAGTGGTGTAAATGTGTCTTTGGCTGTGAGAGATTTAGGAGTTTGTTCAGCCTTCCTAAAGAAGAGCCTACTCATCAGAAATGGTTGGAGTTTATTATCGTCATGAAATGGGCGGCAGCCACAAGCCTCAGAGATCGAGGCATCTTACTTCCGGGTTGGAAAAGTAGCTCGCGAAAATAACTCATATTTCATAAGAAAGTCATTCTCCAGTGTACCAAAGGTAATATACTATCACATACATGCATATAGTTTACTCTGAAAGGCTTAAAATAGCATGATATAGGCCCTTTAAATCCAATCTGTCACTGTTTTTATGTGTCATCACATACCATGTTCACTAACTAGAAGCCAGGGAGGAGATGTGTGCAAGATGATAACTCTAACAAAATAACGTGTGTGTGTGTTGGAGCTCACTGGGTGCTCAGCACCCCTAAAGCTCTGATTCTAAAACTGCCCCTGGTATGGGTAACTGTGTGAATGTGAACAGGGCGTCCTTGAAAAAGAGAGGTTGCCTCTCAATGGATCTCCCTTGTATAAATAAAGGTTAAATAAAATTTTAAAAATAAATATATAGAATACGGGGGAGGGGGTGCCGAAAAGTTCATAGGCTGATTAAGAAGGAGTTATGCTTGTAGGTACTGAGCCAGTAGTATTTGTGCTTCAGAGGCCAAAGAACAAGAGGGCAGAGCAGTCCTGAGAGTGAGAGAACTGTCAAGAGTGGGTATAGTGTATGGGTAAAATAAACCACATTTCGTCAAATCTAACCACTGCATCATGGTTAGCTTATGAACTTTTCACCCCCCCCCCGCCGCCATACGTATATTGAATCTTGGATTTGTAATCGCTTGAAGGTGTGGTAGTAGATTGGACAGGCGTACAATGGACAGGCGTATAATGTACCGTGTGCTGTGCTCTTGTTTAAATACATACAGGAAGAGGGTCCTTCTTCATGTCGACAGTCATCTTGGACCACCATAATGCCTTTTCAGATTTGTAAATTAGACTTTATTGAACAAACGGCTTCTGCAGGTTTTCCTATATGCTTTGGAAGAGAGTGATGACTGATAAAATATGAACTGGCTGCATTTACAAATCTGACTGAGATTGTGTTGAATATTACACACTGCACCTTTAAATCTCAGCTTTATCCCCTCTGTATGTGAAAGATGTCATACTTATTATTTTCTTGCTTTTTCCAACTTAGCTGCTTTGGGAAACCACTTCCTTACCAACCAGGTGTTACAGGCTCACGCCGGAGCGTCCCCTTATGACACAATGATGGCACAGGGATATAATCAGCCCTTCACTTCCACAGGTACATTACATTATGGTGTATGGCACTCAGTGCTCCTTGGAATATTTTTCCTTCCCCTCAGTTATTGTCCCAAACTGTCTGTTGTTTGTGTGCACACTGAACTCTGTGAAAGTCTTTGGCTGAAATGTCAGTTTAAAGATTCCATAACGTGCAAACTGGTGTTGTTTTGTGATTTTTAACCTTACAGAAGCATGCTGTTAAAATAGAAATCCACAATGCCTTTATTTAGTTGAGCTCTTGATGAAATGAGTGGATCACACTTTTTTATTTTCATGATATCAACAACCAACAAGCTATGCCTTGAGTTCTCTAAGTTAGCAAAACAGACGCCCCACTGCCTTCTTACTTGTGATGGGCCCATTCAAAAACCCTTTACCCAGTCAGATTAGGGGCTTATTAATATTAATGATTTTACAGAAGACCAGTTGTTTCACACTGAACATTAGAGAGAGTTTTTGATAAGCTGTAAAAAAAAAAAAAAATAGAGAAAATGATTTTGGTCTTTAGAACTACACATGTCCTCAAGGATGTCAAAACCTAAAATTAATCCCTGATAAATGCATAGCATGGGACTGTGAGGGTGCAACTGAATGTTTCTTTTTTGTGTCTGTGAGCCACAAGCAAAACAAGATGTTTATATTTGATTTTGGTGCTTTAATATGAGCTTTTAGATAAGGGGCAGCTGTGAAAAAAGTTTGCATTATATGTGACCTGACTTGGGCTAATAACCATCTTCAGACTACAAAAGACAGTGTCCAGTTAGTCAGCAAACACAAAGTAGTACCAAACAATAATAAATAAATGATGAGGCCTTTTAGCAAAAAATGACTTTTTTTTACATTTTCATCAACTACATATTACTCTCATGCACTTTATAGCCATCTTCAGTGATTATTGTACATGCATAATATTGTATTATATTCTGTTGGTTTAAATTTAGTCAGCCATTAAAAGACTTACACAGTACAATGTGCGTTTGCTGTCTGTGTACCATGCGGATCTTTAAGTGTCTTCTTTGGTTCTGATTTTTTGTTTTGTTTCAGCTTTTATTTTGTAATCGGTGTTTGTCTTTTTGATGTTTTTGACACTTTCCTCTCTCTGTCTTCCTGTCTTAACATGGACCAATAGGAACCTTCAGAAACAAGCAGAGTATGAGCTCTTCTCTCTTGTGCTCACCTAAATCATTGAGCGCCACTTTCTCGTCCGCTCTGGATCAATTCATAGACTATCTGTGCAAAATTTGCACCCAGTCATTAGGCATAGACCATAAATGCATAATGCATATCTCTCCATGTGACTGCATAACCAAACATTTCATCGAAAAAGCTTTTTGATACCAAAATTTACACCCTCAGCAGGCACAGAAGCACTAAATTCTGCTCATTCATTCATTTAGCCATTCATATATGTATATTTGCCACTTTTTTCCTGTTTCACTGCCTTTTTGTAATTGAATCTTTTTTCTTCTAACAGAGGGTGGTGTGTCACAAAGTCAGGAGCCCTGTGGGCTGGACAGTGTGTGTCTCAATGGAGGATACACCCCAAATACCTTCACCCTGCATGGTCTGGGGACGACACCTGGATCCCGAGCCGGGGTCGTGGGCAGCAGTGACCTTCTGAGGGATGCAGGTGTTGGTATAGGTGGCGAAGACATCTCCCCAGCTCTTCTTACGCCACACGGGGCCGCAGATCTGAGCAGTGGTACTGGGATGCGTCGTAATCTGTCCGACGCAGCAGCACTGGAGAAGATGATCATTTCAGAGCTAGTGCAGAGCAACCTGAGACCCTCGGTTCAAATGCCTGTGCCACCTGAACGCTACGGGAGCTTGGCGAGGCCACATCACAATGACAGGCCGGCTCTCACTCACACTGCCACTCTAACTCGACACACACAACCAAGCCAGGAGGGCTGGGCTTCCACCACACAGCCAAACACACGGCACAACGCACCAGAAGGCTGGGCGCATACAAGACACCACACACAGGACGCAGAGACACATTCCACAACACGTGGACAAGACCATGCCACAGTAACGCGCACACAAGATGGCTGGTCACATGCACATGCTTCTGGAGAGTCTGAATCTCGGGAGCTGCTTAAAGATGTGGAACGGTCGCAGCTACAAGGAACACTAGGCCGCCGAGGGCTCCAGGACAGACCACAAGCACGCCCCCCCGATGTTCAAGCACGGCCCTACTCCACACTCAGCCGCACGCCTGGTACTCTGTCCCGCCACCGCAGCACAGCTGAGCCAAGTGTTGGGCCCGAAAGAGACAGAGAGAGAGATAGGGATCGCTACCGGGATAGGCCCCTCCCACCTCCTCCTCCACCACCTCCGCAGGAGTCAGAGCCCCTGTACAAGGCGCTGGAGGAGCCACTGCTGATGAAACAGAGGGACACAAGCATCGAGACATGGAGAGGTGGCCAAGACAGAGAAAAGGATGAGACGTTTCTTTTAAAAAGAGATGTGGTGATGGACGAATGGAGGGGTGGAGCTGAGAGGGGCAGAGACGAGTCTTTCTCCTCTCAAAAGAGAGATGGGGATATGGATGATTGGAGGGGTGGTGTGGAGAGAGTCAGGGAGGAATCTCGCATACTGGAGAAGAAAGACGGAAGGATGGAGGTGTGGCGGGGAGCGGAGCCAGAGCAGGAGGAGACTTTTATTACCCAGAAGAAAGATTTTGTGATGGATGGGTGGAGAGGCGGGATAGAAAGGGAGAAAGACGAATCCTTGTTTTTAAAGGACAGGGATGGTTGGAGGGCAGGAATTGACCGAGAGAATGAGAGACAGAAGGATCGAGCCCTAGATGTGTGGAGAGGAGGCATAGATGTGGACCGGGAGGAGTCCTTCCTCTTTGAGAGCAAAGATGGAGGCTTAGACAGCAGGAAAAGAGGGAAAGATCGAGGGTCTCTTCGCTATCGTGCAGAACGGGAAGATTCAGATGGCTTCACTCTGCCTTTGACCCCTGACCTTGACCTCGACCCCGACTCCTCACCAATCTATGCCCGAGATTCAAACCCTTCCCCGCTCTACCCTGGAGATCGCGGTTCTCCACCACTTAGTATCTTCCCCCGAAGCTCTCCACCGACAAACATCTTCGCACCACGAGAGACTAACTCACCTCCCAACAACCTCTACTCCCGTCACTCCCCGCAGGTGTACAGCCGCAGCAGCTCCCCTCCACGCTTCTACACCCGCACCTCCCCACCGTCACTCTCGTACCACGACAGCAGCCCCGAAGGTCCAGAAGAGGTCAGTCCCACTGGTCAGCCACAGCGGACCGCTTTGGAGCTACCCTACAGCCTAGGGCGACCCCCACTAGGCCCGCGGCCTAATCACCTGCAGACCTTCTACCAGCCGCCGCCGCTGGCATCAAACGGAGAGGCGGAGCCCACCTCCGAGGGAGATGACGGACAGATGCAGCGGGTGACAAGCCTGTGACTAGGGCGGTGGTGATTGGGGAATAGAAACCGGGGAGGAGAAGGACGATGTTGATAATAACAACAAATACTGATGATCAAACTGAGTTAAGCAACGATGATTACGATGACAAAGAGAATAACGATGATGGATGATTAACTGAGATGAATGTGATGGCTCCTCCCGGCTTCTATCTCCTGATCACCACAAGACTTCCCCCTCTTTCCATGTTTTGTTACTTTTGTATGACTGTGATCCATTTATAACTCTTCCTTCTTCTCTTCCTGTCTTTCCTGAAACCCTGCTGTGTCTTTCCATCTCATCGGTGCTTATCCTTATCGGCCTGTCGTCTGAGTTTCTATTGCTTCATCGGCTGGGTGTCGCCCCTCCCTGTAGCAAGCAAACCACGTGTCAAAGAAGCACTTGTGTGTTGCCAAAAAATCCTTTCAAAGAACATGTGCATGACTTTATAGTGGCTTTATAAGGCTACATACTGTAGGAGGAAGTGCTGAAGTGTGTGTGAGCAAACATGAGAGAGTGTGTGTTTAGCTTTATGAGCGTGTGTGTGTGTGTGTGTGATGCGCAAGTGAAAGAGTGTGTATATACATCATTCTTGTATAATTATGTATCACAGTGAAACATTTTATCAATACCAACTGGAGGGTCTACACACATTGCCTCCATCTGATTTTGAACTTTGACCAATCCTAGTTCACATGAAGACCAAAAGCTTTGCTGCCACAGACTGTTGGTGATGAAACTATTGACTGCAGAGATCATTTAAAACCTCAGAACTTTTCTGCAACCCTCCCCTGAGATCCTTGTACATATCAACCTCAAGTGTTCTGATTGTCTTGTATTGCTATTGAAGTTCAAGTAAACATGTGAAATAAATGTTCCTGTCTTTCTGTCTGTGTGCCTGTAGAATATGATGGAAATGATAATAACATGGATATTTTGCTGGTTGAAAATTAAAGGAAAAAAAATTATCAGACTCACAAGGAAAGCAGCCAGCCAGACAAATTGGAAATGTACAGTTGTTTCCAGAGGAGTTATATTTGCCCCTCCATTCAGTCAAGAACACCTTCCTTCCAGTACTGTAAGAGCTAAAGAAAGACAAATTAAAATATATCCGCAAGCGGTGATCATTGGATTCCAAACCAGTGTGGACTTCAAGGTCTTGTATTGCTTAGCAACGGCATTGAAAACCTAAGGTCTGCTACACATTACCAGCACTATGTAACTTTCTTGTTCCTTGTAGGAACACTGAAAAGGCCACAACCACGACCCCAGTCTCAAAAGCCAACCACAGGGCTTTTTGTTGTTGATAGCTAAAGTCGTGTCCTGTGATTCGCTGCTGGGACCGAGGCCACAGACTGAGGCTACTACTTTTGCAGTAATGTGCTGTGTAACGAAATAACTGTTTAAAAATTCAGTAACGCATTACAGATTAGGGATGCATATAGGGACTATTGTACGGCTCGGGTAATCGCCCGCTCCAATCGAAGATTACTCAAGTAATTAGATACTTTTTTAAAAGAAACTTGCATTGACCAACATGTGCAGAACTTTTTTTCCTAAAGAGCAGTAGTAATTTTACCAAACACTCAGTAACACAGGTAAACATTTATTGCAATGCTTATTGCAATATTTATTGCATAGAACGTAACTTTAAACGTTACATTGCACCATAAGTGGCTATATGTTCTTTGGTCATATAAGCATAATTAGCGTAGTTGACTACATTCTATTCATCTTAGCTTAAAATCGCAATCACGTACCTTGTCTCGGGTGCACTAGCTGTGCATGATGCGGGATGTTTTCTGCCAAGACACTGTAACCTCAACGTTGTAGGACACTAGCTCGCCGCTCGGCTTTACCATATACACACTGCAGAATGTTTTCCTTCAATCTGAGCTTGAAATGATCTCAGACTTGAGATACTTTTGTCATTTTTTCTAACTTTTCCTCTTTGCTGGCCCCTCACTATGTCCCTCTGATATGGAGCCATTAAACAAAGTTGCATCTTATTTATGTAGAGTAACCAGAAGAAGGTGGTACCGGAAGAAGGTCATATAGACCGGAAGCTGCCCCGGCCTTGGATGCACTCTGCAGAGCGTGCCCAAATGCCAAGTCACGTTTCGTTACCTTGTATTCATACATGTGTAATGACAATAAAGTTGAATCTCATCTCATCTCTCATCTCAAGTGCTACATTAAACAACACATCGTAGCATAGATTTTGAATGGAGGAATTTTTGTAATTGAATTATTCAAGTAATCGTTGCAGCCCTAGTTACAATTACTGAAATGTAATCAGATGTGTTACTCGTTACTCGCTTTATTAGTATGGATAGATATTTTTAGTGCAAATAAATGAATGTACAAACTGACCCTACTGTAGCTGAGACGAGCCGTCAGTCGATGTGACCTGTTGCAAAGAGCCTGAGTCTTCACTACTGAGTGAAAGAAAAGATGAAGCTACTTAGTTTTTGTGGAAATAGACATTAGTTTTCCTTTGTTGCGGTTAAAGACAAAAGCATATTGGTGGGTTGCAAACTTAAGTGCCAGTTTAGACCTACTGCAATCTTCAGAAGCACCTGAAAACAGCAACAAAGCTCCAACAAAGCTAGTGCTAAGTAACAGCTAGCTATGCAAATAACTAATACCGTGTTAATGGATCTACTGTATTCTGAACTGCAACAGCTGGTTGTAAAGTCGAAATCCTCTTGTCTCAAAACCCATAGCTGGATTTCAAGCACAGGTATGCATCTAGACAGTTTGTGACCCAGTTAGAATTAAACTGACTGATTGCCAGATACGTTGATACAGACCGAAGACATGATATAAACAGTGACTTTTCATCAGACAGCTGAGAGTGTGAGCCACTGAAGTAAAACCTTGCTACCTGGATAAAGATTATTCAAAAATAGATTTTGATCTCCAAAAGGAATTTGAGTGATGGGATCATGTCTCTGTCACAGAAGACATTTGGACTGTGGATAAGGAACATTTTCTTTGGATCACTGCACATCGGATAAAGCCACATCATAAAGGTAAGATAAACATGGACAGCTTTATGCAGTGTTGCCAACTCTCACTCTTTTGGAGTGATTCTCACACTTTTTCCCTCTCTCTCACTCCACAAACCCTATTTCTCACTCCAAAATGTGGAAATTACTGGTAATATTGTGTTGATTTTCTTCAGATTTTTTCCCCCAATAAGAGCTCTCAAAGCAAGATAAAGCAGACTGAACATGTTCTAAAAGCTCTGTCTGAAACAGTCTGTTTTCAGACTGATATTAATAAGCCTGTAATGTAATCTATTAATTAAATTACCTTGCTATGTGTGCTAGATGATTTAAGTATGCGTGTGAAAGTTACTTTACCAAGCTCCAGCTTTAAAAACCACAGAAAACGGATGAGCTGCACTCTAAAATATAACCTTGCAAACTTTTGCTACATCAGAAGCTCACTAACTCTAAAACATCGGTGTCCAATCATGTGCCATGGAGGGCCAAGACTCTGCAGGTTTTCTCTTCTACCCAGTCTCTTCAGCAGGTATTTTCACTTATCAGCAATCAGTGGGAGGAAATTCAGTGGAATCTGCTGTTGAAGACACTGGTTGGGGGTAAAGCCTGCAGGGTCTTGGCCCTCCATGGCACATGATTGGACACCCCTGCTCTAAAAGGATCAAAAACCTTTCTGAATGCCATGATTTTGACACATTTCTCCTATTGCATCTCTTGCGGGTCACAGGTCAATAGTATGACTGAAACCCTTGGAATCGCTGTATAAACAATCCATCAAAATTCTGGATAAGAAAACACAACAGTATCACTATTGTGGTATACTTGCCAAACACAAGCTGTTAAGCTTTGAAAATGATAATGTATGCAAATATACGGTTGGTCTTTGAAATTATCCATGGTTCTGCACCCCCACCCCTTAAAACTTTTGTGTACCTAACTTCTGAACAAAATACCAGAATAACAAGGACTTCCTCTAGGTGACATTGTCGCATCCCCCTACGTAAAACTGCTTTTGGACAATCAGCCTTCTCATACAAAGCTATAACGGAATGGAACAAGCTACACACTGCTTTGAAGACCAGAACAAATTAGAGACTTTTCCACAGAGACTAAAAAAATGGATTTTACGTAATCAAGCCTGCCAGTATTGACTCTCCCCCTTAAATTGGATTTGAAATTGCATTCTTAAATGTGGTGATCCGAGCGCCGAACTCATCCACACTCGGGTTACTCAGTAGTTTCCCTTTTTTCTCCCATATTATTTCGGTTTGGTTATTATTGTTCTCCCAGGGTTTTTAGTGTGACAGCATCGCGGCCGAACTTCCGGCTGTCAAAGCCAGCTGATCTTGATTTCAGTAATTACGTTCCCCCTTTCCTGTTTGGTTTTTTACTTCTGTTATCAGTATTTAAGGAAGCAGCTGAGGCTCACTCCTCGCTGCGACCTACATCTGTGTAGTCTCAGATGTAGTCCCTATCCCTGGCTTCAGTCTTCCTTCTATCTTCCATTCATCCAAGAATAAGTGTTTATTCTTTAGTGTCTGGTTCCGCCCTCGCTACACTTTAGCTCTGATGTTTTTGTTCTTTATTTTGTGTGCTAGTTTAATGTACAGTATGTGTTTTGCCACACGTGGCTCTTTACTTTGTTCTTTTGTCCTTTCTTTAATAAAACAAGCAAACTCTCTGTTGGCATCTGGCACCTCATTAATGCCCTGAAAGGGACATACTTGACAGGTTGGAGCCAAGAGAGGTGCCAGCCACAGTGAGTTTGTTTTTTGGCTTGAGTTTTTCCCCTTTCCTTGTGCCAGTGTATTTGGGGAGATGGCGTCATCCAAGCGTGGGTTTTGCATTAAGTCGCTGAGGGAGGTTGATGACCTCCTGTCCAACGCCCATCTGTCCATCCCCTCTGACACCTCACACTTGTACCTGTACCTCGTGCAACAGGTGTTAAAGCGCTACCACCTGACCTCGTTTCCTGAGGGCAAGGAGAGAGTGTCGGTATTAGTGACGCTGCGTCAGAGGGACTGGGAACTGATGGAGAATGTGGCCAAGAAGCCTCCATTTCCTCTCCGGAACACAGCTGTCCCAACAAGGGGGAGGGCTCCTGAGTGGGCCGGTCCTCTGCTAGGTTTCCGTCTGGATCCGGTCCTCGGTCGTCAGAACTCCTTTTCCCAGCCAGCTGCTTCTCCCGCACCACGACGAAAGGTGAAGACAGCAGCCCCAGCCTCCGGGTCGTCTCGTTCTGCTGTTCCATCAGCTCCATGTCCCTGGACTTCCCCGGCTGCTCCTCCCTCCTCCTCGGCACACCTTTCAGCGGCGGTGAACCCAGCAAGTCCTCTTCTGGTTCCACCCATCACCAGTCCTTCGCGAGGTCCCCGTCCGGATCCTGTTCCGGGCCGCCATAGGAACCCTGCCTCCCAGCCAGCTGTTTTTCCCGCTCCACGACGGAAGGTCAAGACAGCAGCCTCAGCTCCGGGTCATCTTTCCCCGCTGTTCCATCAGCTCCTCGTCCCCGGACTGCCTCGGCTGCTCCTCCCTCCTCCTCGGCACTCCCCCCAGCTGCTGTGAGCCCAGTGAGTCCTGCCCTGGCTCCGCCCGTCACCGATCCTGTTGGGGCGGCTCCTCCTCGTGTTCCCGGGGGGCCCTCTGACACCATCCCTAGGGGAAAGGGAAGAACCAAGCCTGCTGCAGTAGGCACCGTTGTTCCCCGGAAGAGCAGGCAAGTGCTTTTTCATTCTAACTCTCTGTGTGATGAATTACCTTGTCTGATTCCTGGGGTTGGAGCTCAGTTTTCACAGTCCCCTGAGCTCCCACCACCTGCTGCAGCCATTAAGACTGAACCTGCTACCTCTGTGTTTCCTCCCCTTCTCTCCGAGCGTCCCCCGATGCCAGGAGTAGACCGTTGGACAGAGGAGGAGCCTGCGGGACTGGAGAGCCTGGTTCCAGTCCCGCAGCTGTGCCTTGGGCAGAGGAGGAGGGCTGACTGTCATTGGGAGCCTGCGCCGACGATTAAGCATCCCCAGGTCTCTGTGGAGCAGCAGTCAGCTCCAGCGTGCGATCGTTCCCCTGCCGCCACACAGAGTGGGCCATCGTGTGGGTTTCAGCGCCAGGGGGCTATCGGACTGTGAGGACCATCATGCTGGCTGCGGAGGCCACTGCAGTCGAGTGCGAACTGAGGATGGACCGCCTGACCGTCGAGCCCAGATCGTCGGAGTCCTGGACAGCGGTAGAGCTTGAGATCAGGCAAGTGCTCTATTTTGTCTTCCTATTTTCTGTCTTGGAGCATTCTTGCCTGTCTCTTGGGGAGAAGATTCAGGTGCAGCTGACCGCTGCATCCGAGCTCGTCTCGCCGGGCTCTGCTGCTGCCGATGATCCTGACCCCTGTTCTCCCTCTGTGTCCAAACCTTCTCTCAGGGTCACTGGAGACGAGTCAGCTCCGGTCGTGATCAGTGAGGCTCCGGGTTCGCTTTGGGAGGTGCTGCGCTAGCCCAATCCAGGTCCACCAAGGGTGCTGCGCTGCTGGCCCAATCCGGGTCTGCTGAGGGTGCTGCGCTGGCCCAATCTGGGTCCTCCGAGGGTGCTGCGCTGGCCAGGTTTGAGGTTGGTGAGGGAGCTGCAGATCCCCTACTGCCTGACACCGGTCTGGATCTCTGTTTTTCCCCCTTTCCCCCCTATTCTCTTCCACCGGACGCCGCTGGGGTCTCCTTTATTTGGATCAGCTTCCCCTCGCTGTGCCTCTTGGTAGGGAAGCCGCCTCCGAGCTCCCGCCTCCGGTCCTGGTGGTCTAAGGAAGCGGGTTGGCCGCCGGAAGGACTGTCCCTCTGGTTCTGCGTTCTGGATCGGCCGCCTGACGGACTGCTTCGCTAGTTGGGCAACCTGGGTCAGCTACCTGAGGTACTGTTTCCTTGGTTCTGGGACTTGGGCAGGCCACCCAAACTGTTTTTTTTTTTCCTTTTCTCCTGATGTGGAGTTGGGATGCCGGGAGGCCACCTGAACAGCCTTTTTTTTTTTCTTCTCTCTGCCTGCCGGTGTCCCTATACTTGTGTTTTTGTGGTGTTTTTTTCTCTCTCTGCTCCTCTTGTATATTGTGAAAGAGTTGTTTTTCCTGCCTTGTGTTCGAGTTGCTGTGTACGTTGATATTTTTGTGTTTGCCCTTCCGCTGCACTCGAGCATGTCTAAGTTGAAGATTACATGTATTTTTTTTTCACTTATCTTGCTTTTCTGTTTCATTATTCGTGTTGTTAGGTGAGTGTTAGCCGCACTATTCTGTGTTATTTGTCGCTGTGGGTTTTTTTTTCTGTATTTTGCTGGTCGACTTTTTGTGCTTGTTCCTTTCAGGTTTCTCTCCCTCCTAACCTGTTTCCCCCTCCGCCCACCCAAGGTCGGTCTGGTTAGCTTTCTAGTTGGGGGGGGGGGGGCTTTCTGGTTGTCACTATAGGTGCCTGGAATGCGCCCTTTGAATGGGGGGTGCTGTGGTGATCTGAGCGCCGAACTCATCCGTGCTCAGGTTACTCAGTATTTTCCCTTTTTTCTCCCATATTATTTCGGTTTGGTTATTATTGTTCTCCCAGGGCTTTTATTGTGACAGTGTCATGGCCGAACTTCCGGCTGTCAAAGCCGAGCTGGTGCTGTCACAGCTGATCTTGATTTCGGTAATTATGTTCCTGTTTGGTTCTTTTACTTCTGTTATCAGTATTTAAGGAAGCAGCTGAGGCTCACTCCTCGCTGCGACCTACATCTGTATACCAGGACTGGAGTCCCTATCCCCGGCTCCAGTCTTCCTTCTATCTTCCATTCATCCTCACTTCATCAGGCGTAAGTGTTTATTCTTTAGTGTCTGGTTCTGCCCTCGCTACACTTTAGCTCTAATGTTTGTGTTCTTTATTTTGTGTGCTAGTTTAATGTATGTGTTTTGCCCCACGTGGCTCTTTACTTTGTTCTTTTGTCGTTTCTTTAATAAAACAAGCAAACTCTCTGTTGGCATCTGGTGCCTCATTAATGCCCTGAAAGGGGCATACATGACATTAAATTGTTTTTATGTTTGCCGTCTCTCTTATCTTTTTACCTTTTAAACTTACTCCCTGCTTGTTTCAGGCTCAACAGTTTCTGAAACCCGACCTGAACTGCTTTCTATATATGCTGTTTTTCTTTTAATATCTTCCTGCCTGCCCCAGCGACTACAGATGGAAATTAGCGAGAATGCTATAATCTGGAACAGAGCATCTTTACTCTGTGTTTAATGTTTTTTTTCTGTACATTGTCCCTGACAAATAAACCAATAAACTAAAATAAATTAAACCAAACCAAGAAACTAATTACTTTAATCATGCAGTAATTGGTAAAGTAACTCAATTACTTTTGAAAAGAAGTAACTAGTAATTGTAATTACTATTTTTTAGTAAGTTGCCCAACACTGGTAATGACACCAAAAAAGAGCTGTTGAAGGCAATGTGGGTGCACTCAGGCTGCGGATGAAGTATGACATTCACACGGTCAATTCTTGGTGTACCATCAAAATAATGTTGCAAAGCTTATCTTCAGGTAGAAATCTAACATAGTACTACATTAAAATGTATATTATACAACAGTTAGCTGTGACCAAGCAATTTGACTGGACAATAGGGATTCCAGGAGTTACTATATTCCTCGACAATTGCACTCCATTATTTCATTTCACTGGATATGTATTACTCCACTTCAAAGGTGTTCATGTAATTGTTAATTACTAACAGTAATTTACTATCAAGTTTCTGACAATTGCAGTACTGTTTTGGATACCTTAATTTCCACCACAGTGAGGTGCTGTTTGACAAGAAATTATACATCCATGACCCAGAAGTCCCACCCTTTTGAAAAAAAATGTTGCCGTCTAGCTTTCCATCATTAAGCACTATGACTGCCTCATCGGTTCCAGGAACAAGCCTATTAAGTCATTTCATGTCTGTTTAAAAGAAGAGCACTCTGAGGAGAGTGCAATATGTCCTGCCTCCGTTTTCTTTGAAGATCCCAATACTTACTGACGGAGAGCAGTTTTCAGCTTTAAATATAATTACTGTGGCGGAACCAAATTATGAGAAGCCCATCATCCATGAATATACAACAAAGTATACAACCCATAGTTGTAGGGCAGGATCCCAAGGTGAACCTGTGTAACAGGTGACCCTAGAGAGCTTTGCACGTTCTATAGTAAGAGATCATAGGGAGTGCCAGCCTTGACTTTTTAACCCTAATCCCATAGTCAGAAGTCAGGATTCCAAGGTGAACCTGTGTACTAGGTTTGGTGGCCCTAACTTTATGCATTGTACAGTAATAAGGCATAAGAAATGTTAACCTTGACCTCATTCATTCATTCATCTTCTTCCACTTAATCTTTTTCGGGTCACCGGGGGGCTGGATCCTATCCCAGCATCTTTGGGCGAGAGGCAGGGTACACCCTGGACAGATAGCCAGTCCATCGCAGGGCCAACACAGAGAGACAGACAACCATTCACTCTCACAGTCATACCTAAGGACAATTTAGAATCCCCAGTCTGATGCCAATTAACCTAACTTGCATGTTTTTGGCATGTGGGAGGAAACCGGAGAAATCCCGGAGTAAACCCACGCAGACACGGGGAGAACATACAAAGTCCACACAGATCACTGTTGGTCGGGGGCTGGGATCAAACCCAGGATCCCCCAGCCAAGAGTGAGTTGCTGTGCTGCCGCAGTGCTAACCACTCCACCACCATGCCGCTGTTAACTTTGACCTTTGACCCCAAAACTATAGTCAGAGTTCAAGATCCCAAGGTGAGCCTGTGTACTAGGTTTGGTGGCCCTAACTTTATGCGTTGTACAGTAATAAGGCATACGAAATTTTAACCTTGACCTTTGACCTTTTGACCCCAAACCCATAATCAGAGTTCAGGATCCCAAGGTGAACCTGTATACTAGGTTTGGTGGCCCTAGCTTTACTCGTTTTATAGTAATAGTAAGTGTAGCATTTACCATAGTGCAACTGCAATGTTAACTTTGAACCTTTGACCCCAAACCCATCGTTAGGTGAGGGTGTAAGTCGTCCAAGATGTCTATTACATACAACTACTGTATCGATTTGAAAAGCCTACATCACTTCTTTCAGTAGTTACTATCTTTAGAAGATTTAGGGAAAAATGTGACCTGACCTTTAACCTCAAGGTCATCCAGTGAGCGTGAAATTGCAATAAGCGCATCATCAGAGTATATCAAACTATGGTACCAAGTTTCAAAACAATCGGAACAAAACTGTAGGAGGAGTTGATTTCACAAAAGTGGAACGGACGGACGGACCCATAACATAATCCCCCCTCGGTCTTCTCCCAAAGTGCTCTTTGACCCTTTTGGGCTTCGACCGGCAGGAGATAAAAATAGGCAGCGATAGAGTTTGATTTATTGTCTCAGTTAACAAACCACAATACCTTTGTGGTGATGGACTCATTGTTTCATCTGAAAATGCGAAGAAAAGCAAGCAAAGTGTGCTAAATCGCTAGCACGCTAACTACTAGGTACCGGCTAACTACTAGTGTTCTGGTGACTGGCGTTTTTATCTTGGGTCTTCTGCAGTACCGACTGAAAAGGTATAGTTTATAAACACTTATTGTTTTTGCACTTGGCAATAATTTGTTTACATGTGTGAAATGCAGTGTTGAAAGTAATGCATTACAAAGTAACGCATTACTGTAACGCCACTACTTTTGCAGTAACGTGCTCTGCAATGAAATTACTGTTTAAATATCCAGTAATGCGTTACAGTTACTGAAATTTGATCAGACGCGTTACTCACACTATGCATTTTATTAATATGGATAGATATTTTAGCACAAATAAACTGACACTACCATTGCTGACCCAGCCATCAGTCTCCTCCCCCGCGGGCTGGTTTCCTGTCCCGCGGTGGGAAGAAATGCCGTGGCGACTTCTCATACGGAGCCCTGATCACCTGTTGTCCCAGTGGTGAGTAGCCCCCCAAATGCTCCTACCTCTGTGGTTAAACATGAGTATTTTTTGAGCAAGAATCTGCATTTGTCCGCAGTTGTGTAAATGTGTAAGTTGAGTAAGAAAATGTGTGTAAATTTTCTTACACACAGACAAAAAGTGACTGGTTTGTTGCAGTAAAGAACAGCTTCTTGTTAGGAGTGAACTTTCATTTATCTGTGCTTTCTTTTTTATATTATCTCATTCAGTTACATGCTGTTGTGGTATGCAACTGTTTCATGGAAGTAAATCCTCTAAATATACGTTTTTAATGGGCTGGTCAAGGGGTGTCAAACATAGGGCTCGTGGGCCAAAAACGGCCTACCAGTGGGTCCAGAATTTTCTCTGTGAATTTACAGATTTATTTCTAGCAAATTTCTGACTTTCTACTGATTGCAATAGTTTGCGTAAATCTGAGACATTTTTTCTCTGCAAGATGAGACTTTTTTCTCATCAGTTTTCTTTTTCTTCCTTTTTCTGATGAGAACAAGTGGCCCTTGATCTTGCTGTACACAGTAACTAGTTACTTTAATAATGCAGTAACTCAAAAGTAACTCAGTTACTTTTGAAAAGAAGTAACTAGTAATTGTAAGTTAATATTTTTTAGTAACTTGCCCAACCCTGGTGAAATGACAACAGATGTCTTCATGCTGATTGAGATGTTTAGCAACAGTTACTGGCTACATTTAGAAGAGACTATTTTTTCCCCCCTGTCCAAAACAACTGGTTAAACAAACAAATCACATTTTGTGCAGTATTGCTGTCATGTAATAAATTGTGCTTACCTGAACTGTTGTATAAAAGCAGTATTACACTCAACGTTGTTATATTGTTCCAAGACAACAACAGTTCCAATTGTGTGTATGGTTTTGGACTTTCTAAAGGGGGGGGGGCAGAATGTTATATTGTGAAATGGCACATTATTGTGAAGTGCGGTGTAGTGACATGCACTTCCCATCACGTCACTGTACCGCCCTATATAAAGCAGAGGGCATCCATATTGTGGCCTGTTTGACCGGTGCCCTCTGCCAGGTACCTGCTGTGTAACCACTGTCCCTCACCATTCAATAAAGCTGTGTTCGTCCATCATCATCATCTTGCCTCATCCTTCACCCAAGGTATTTTACCATATATAACAGACGTCATTACGGTATCATGAATATACTAACTCCGGGTGTGATACTCTGATGCCCTCCGCATACCACACCCGGAGTTACTATATTCATGATACCATATTTCGTCTTGTGTAATATTGCTTAATTAGAGCCATGCTGTACTTCAGTTGTTGGCTAGAAGAACAAGACCTCACTGGCAAGATTCAAACCTGTGACTGCCTGCTTTCCAAGCACTCACCATAACCACAAAACCACACAACTGCTTTAGTTTTTGCGCTTTCTCAAATGATAAATGTTAAATTGAAAGGATTCCCAGCAGTAAAAACTTAATGTGCACTATATTTTGTTTTCAAATGCACAGATGTATGTTGCACTTTAGAGGAATGACACATTACCAGAATGATTTGAACCCAGGTCTCCTGACAGACAAGTATCTAAACCCCTACACCACACAACTGCTTTGGGTTTTACCCTCCCCCCCCAAAAAAAGTTCCACTGACAAGACAAAATGGCTGACAGATATTTCATAAACATGATTTTTTTTGAACATTAACAGAATTGCATGAAAATTGCTGGTTAGCTGAAGAATACTGCTATGATTTTGAGTCTGAAGTTTCATCATATTTGAATCAGTATAGCTGGAGGTAAACCCAAAACTACATGCCAAAGAGAAACTGTACAACTCCATTGGCCTAGAAAATCAAAACGGATTGACATTTTTGGTTAATTTTAACAACTGTTCATTATCAACGTCTGTAGATGATCTCTGCTTAAATTCAAGCAATTTGGATGAATAGGCTAGGAGGAGTTCATTTTGAGTTCACTTGCACATTTTTTAAAATACAGTGCAGAAAACTTAATTTACAGAGTTTACCACCATTGGCAAAATGTTGCAAAAATTTCAGTGAATAGAATGCTGAAAGAATTTTTAGTCTAGACCCAGCCGTTCTCAAGATATTTGCAAAAATGTGTTTATTATAGCGCCTCCTATGTACGCAGTGCCTTGATTTTGTTTTGTTTTGTCTTGTTTTGTTTTGTTTCTGATTAGTGGGGAGAGTTTCTGACCACACTGCAAAATTTCAAGTTTCCATGTATTACAGTTTTTGCTCCCCATGCACTTTTAGTAGAGGAAAATAAGAACAGGAAGCTGAAGAAGAATAACAGAACAACAACAAAAATCCCAATAGTCCTCACTGCATAGCAGCCTGAAATTCTAACTAGAACATATACACCTCCAGCAAGGCAGCTAATTTTCACCCTCATATTTTCATTTCTCTCAACAGCCTGTTAGCCGTAAGTAGACTTTCAAAACATCCAAAATATATTGATTCTTTTTTAGGATTCTTAGAAAATTCCTGGAGGTAGGCAGATTTACATCAGCCCCCAAATCTAATCAGTTAATTCTAGGTCCATTTCCAACCTTTTCTTAAAAATTTCCTGAAGGTTTATGTATAATTTAGATGAACACAGACAAAAACATACACAGTACCTCCTTGATGGAGGTAAATACAATATACCCTCCTCTTAATAATACAGAAGTAACTACAGTAATATGTCCAGTATAATAATATTGAAAATTGTCATGAACCGGGCTTGGGATCCTCCCAAGCTCGGCTTCATGGCTTTTTCCTGTTTCTAGTTATTTGTGTTTCGTGATACCTTTTGAGTTCCATAGTATGTTTCATTTCTGCCTTGTCATTGTCTAGCCTGTTGCCATGTTCTGTTGTATTTTTGGTGCTTATTATTTGTCTGTTTTTGCTCTTGGTCATTTGATTATCTTTTGAGTTATTTATAGTTATTCCTTAGTTTTGCTTTTGGTTTTGTGTTTATTTTGTGACTGGCAGCCACTCCCCCCTCTCCTGTCAGTGTCTGACAGGTGATTTCAATCTGTTATTGCTTCTCCTCTCTCCTCAGGTTCACACACACACACACACACACACACACACACACACACACGCACATTCACAACCACACTCACGCACACGCATACACATAACTACACACACACACACACTCACTCACACCTGTGTTCACTCAGCGCAGCACACACCCACACATTCCTACATGCATGCACATACTCACACCTGCAGTCACTCAGTTTATCATGTCTTGTATTATTTAAGCTCTGTCTGTGCACTTGTGAATTTGTCGGTTCATTGATTTGTCATCTCTCACCTGAGCAGAGTTTGGCTAGGGTGATTCCTGCTATGTAAGTACCTACACCTGCCTCTTTCTGGAGTGTGAGGTTATCTCTGTTTTTTCCCGGCACTACCTTGGTGCAACCATAGAGCCTTAGGTTGCTTGGCTCCAGTCTGCACTTTTGTGTCAGGAGTGTTTTGGGGTAATTTAACCCCCCCCCCCCCCCCCCCCCGCTCATCATTTACGCATGGGAGCATTTGGGTTCATTTTTGTATTATTGTCCATTGCCATTTCATTTGGGGACAATGACTCTGACTGTTTACCTTACTTGTTCACCTGTCTACTCTTTGGATTTATTGTTTGGGACACTTTATGTTAATATACACACAACATCCTTCTGCAAGTGGGGTTTTCGTCTCTTCTGCCTCTAAAGCGGCAGCAAATCATGACAGAAAATAAATATAAAACAATAAAGCTAGCATTAACCAAGCATTATGTAAAAGCTAGCAGTGTGCATTGTGACAATATCAGATTGTAAACGATTAGAATGTGACACAGAGATATCATTAGAGATCATTAAAATGCATATTCTATCTACTGCAGTTTTATGCTCATGTAAGGAAGCACACTATTTCCCATATGTTTATGTAAACCGATTTTTCTGAGGATTTGAGCTTAATAGGCTATGGGGCACATTTTGGCAGTCTAGTCTGAAGAATTTTGTGGGTGTGTCCAAGTTCATTTTGTTATCACAGCAAAATGGTCTCTGAGCCGAGCAAAAAGGGCAAAGAGGCTGGTCTAATTATTCAGAGGTGTGTTTTGGATAATCCAATCCAAAACACTCCTGCCCATCCCTTCAGTGCATAGAGGTGCATAATCTAAAATGAACTCTCATCATGATGGCTTATTTAAGACAGGTTTTGCATCAGCCAAAGCAATTCAGTTCATTCATTCATTCATTCATCTTCTTCCGCTTAATCCTTTTCGGGTCGCGGGGGGGCTGGAGCCTATCCCAGCATCTTTGGGCGAGAGGCATGGTACACCCTGGACAGATCGCCAGTCCATCGCAGGGCCAACACAGAGAGACAGACAACCATTCACTCTCACAGTCATACCTAAAGACAATTTAGAATCCCCAGTTTGATGCCAATTAACCTAACTTGCATGTTTTTGGCATGTGGGAGGAAACCGGATAATTCCCGGAGTAAACCCACGCAGACACGGGGAGAACATGAAAACTCCACACAGATCACTGTTGGTCGGGGGCTGGCCCCAGCAATCAGGCGATCCCCTGTGAGCAAGCACTTGGTGACGGTAGAGAGGAAAGGAGAGGAAAAACTCCCTTTTAGCAGGAAGAATCCTCCTGCTAAAAGGGACCTCCTGGAGATCCCCCAGCTGTCTAAACCTATTAGCAGCATAATAAAGGGAGACCTCAGGATCACCTGATCCCACCCTAGGCTATATAAAAAAGGAAGGTTTTAACCCTCTTCTTAAAAACAGAGATCGAGTCTGACTCCCGAATCCAGATTGACAGCTAGTTCCAAAGGAGAGGAGCCTGAGTTTATATAGAGAAACTCAGTTTATCAGTGAGAGGACAGTACCAAATGGAAAAGAAAAATAATGAAAATTCAATTAAAAAAAATCTGCAAATTTTATAGAAAATCTTTGTCCACCTTATTCCTGAGGGTGCTGCTGTAAAAACGATTATGGGTGCAACTGCGCCAGCACAGCAACTCACCCTTGGCCATGGGATCCCTGGTTCAATCCCAGCCCCTGACCAACAGTGATCTGTGTGGAGTTTGCATGTTCTCCCCGTATCTGCGTGGGTTTACTCCGGGATTTCTCCGATTTCCTCCCATAGGCCAAAAAACATGCAGGTTAGGTTAATTGGAGACTCTAAAGTGGCCCTAGGTGTGAATGTGTATGTGAATGGTTAAGGGATAGCGCCATACCGTGGCTGCTTCGTCCATCCAGGTGGATGCCCTCAATTTCCCCTCTGGGGATCAATAAAGTATACAAAATGCAAAAAAAAAATTTAAAAAAAATTCCGGTTTCGGCTGAAGTAGTGTTAAATTAGTCAGCAAGAGCAGAGTAGTGGGGCATTTAAAATAATGTTTTTTAAAGAGTTTTAAATTAATTTTAATGTACATCGACATACCTGTTTTGCAGTCAAGTGGCAGATAATTTCAGCACTTGTAGTTTTTGTATTTTTGAATGTTTTTGCGTAGTTCTGGTACTTATTATATATGGTAAAATACCTTGGGTGAAGGATGAGGCAAGATGACTGGACGAACACAGCTTTACTGATGTTGAAGAATAGCGGTAACACGGTGGGCACTGGTCAAAGAGGCTGCAATATGGGTGCCATCCGCCTTATATAGGGCGGTGCAGTGATGTGACGGGAAGTGCACGTCACTACACCGCACTTCACAATAATGTGCCAAAACACTATACAACACCCCCTCCCAAAAACCATACACACAATTGAAACCCCCTGTCATGGTCTGCTCTGTCATCATCCACAGCTGCATGCACACCTGATCCTCATTAGGCGTGGCCTATTTCTACTGCACTGCCCGGACCGGCAGTGCGAAGATGTCTCACTGCGCTCCAGACGAGCTTCATTGCCATTCTCTCTGCTATCCAAGCCACAGCCCGAGCCAGCTCTCACCTGCGCCGCAGAATTCAACCAGCCTTCCACGTAAGCTCCATTTTCTACTCACCTTTGTCCTCTAGTCTCCTGTGGACAGGCGGAGTCCGTGGTGGCAGAACCTAATTCCTCTTCCTCCTGGCGGTGGACTTCCAGCCCGTCCTCCTCACCACAACTTCCACTAACACTCACCTGCCGGAGCCATTCCACCATCTAAAGAGCACTGTCTCCCTGGCCACAGCCACCGCGCTGAACCGGAGCTTCTCACCATCTGTTCTCACAGTCAGCGACAAAGTAACTGTGTAACTCCAGTTGTGACGCCCAGTAATCTCATCTCTCTGTGTGTTGCCAGGCCGTATGGTGTCTCGCTCAGTTCCCGGCAGTTCCAGCCCACATTGCACCACATACTCACACATTGGTTGTTAATAAACTTAACTGTATCGGAGTCTATGTCTCGTCTCTGGGTCAACAAACCATGTCAGTACATCTCCGCCAGAACGACCCAGCAGACAGCGCTTTGGTGCGCCGTGTCAACCACATGGAGATCCGAATCGATCAGTTAGTTTATCAGCAGCAGTCCATCCTAACCCAACTAGCCCGTGTTACAGATCGTTTGGACCGACTAACGAATTCTCAGCCCTTTTCTCAGGCCTTACCTGTCTCCAGCAGCTCCTCGGCTCCCGCTAACATACCAGCTAACCAGCTCAGACAGGCCCCTCCAGCTCGGCTTACTCCTGTTCCAACTCCCAACCGTTTTAGCGGCAAGTTGGGTGAAGCCAGGGGGTTCGTGATGCAATGTGAGGTGGTTTTCCAGCGGGTACCTGACGACTTCCCTTCCGACCACAGTAAGATCGGTTACGTCATTAACCTGTTGGAGGGAAGGGCGCTAGCTTGGGCTTATGCGGTAATGGCCAGGGCTTATTATGCTAGTCTCACTTTCGGCCAATTCATTGGTGAATTTAATGAGGTATTTGATCACTCTGACCGGGATAATGTTCTTACCTCCCGTTTATTGAACCTAAGACAAGGGTCTAAGGCAGTGGCGGATTACGCTGTAGACTTCCGGGTGGCCGGTACTGAAGTGGGATGGGAGGATGCCTCCCTTTGTAGTATATTTATTAGGAGTCTCAGTTCTAGCCTTCGGGATGAGTTAGCCTCTTTGGAAAAGCCGACTAAGTTGTCTGAGCTCATTTCACTAGCCATTAGCCTGGATAATAGACTGAGGGAACGAGCGGCAGAACATAGGACCTATGGGCGGTCAGGGGAACCGTTTCGCCACTCCCCATATCCCTCGCTTTTGGCTTCACCATCTTCTGAACAATCAGAACCCATGATGGAAGGACACTGTAGGTTATCTGTGGCGGAAAAACAGCGCCGCCGTGGCTTGGGTTGTGTCTTTATTGCGGGAGCGAGGAGCATGAGGTCATGTCTTGTCAGCTTCGGCCAAAAGGGGGAGTCTGTGCGTCGCAGTAGGGGGTCTCATGGACTCATCCCAGCCTAATCCCCTATCTAGTTTACCTCTTCCCATTAGGTTCATACACAAGCACACAGAAATTCCTACACGGGCTTTAGTTGACTCCGGGGCTGAGCAAAGCTTTGTCTCTAGGGACCTGGCAACCCGATTGGGGCTTCAATGCATTCCCCTGAAGTCTCCACTTCGGCTGATCGCATTGTCTAACGCCCCCATGGCTTCGGTGTCCCATCAGACTGCTCCAGTGTCCATTATAGTGTCTGGCAATTATCGAGAAGAGCTATCGTTCTTTGTGTTGCCCATCTCGACGTCTCCGGTCATCCTGGGCTACCCGTGACAACGCCTCCTCAACCTGACGATTGATTGGAGCTTGGGAAGTATTAAATCTTGGAGCTCATTCTGTCTCAGCGCCTGTCTCCAGTCAGCTGCTTGCTCACCGTCAGTGACCCTAGGGGTTCCCACCGCTCCCCCTCCCCACCTGTCTAAAGTGCCTTCTGAGTATCATGACCTCGGCGCCGTGTTTAGCAAGTCCTAGGCCCTGTCCCCCCCCCCACCAGCTGTATGATTGTGCCATAAACCTCCGTTCGGGGGCTCCGCTCTTGTTCAGCCGGCTGTATAGTCTTTCCCCGCCAGAGTGGGCTGCGATGGACGCTTACATCAAGGAGTCCCTGAGTTCGGGCATAATTTGCCTGTCTTCTTTGGCGGTGAGGGCGGGGTTTTTCTTTGTGGGAAAGAAAGACGGTTCGCTGAGGCCGTGCATCGACTTCAGAGAGCTGAATAATATTACCATCAAGGATAAGTACACCCTTCCACTACTTAATTCTGCGTTTGACTTTCTCCAGGGGGCGTCTTGCTTTACCAAGCTGAATCTGCGCAACGCCTACCACCTAGTGCAGATCCGCAAGGGGGACAAGTGGAAGACAGGTTTCCGTACCCCTAGTGGTCACTTTAAATATCTTGTTATGCCGTTTGGCCTGACCAATGCACCTGCTGTTTTTCAGCAGCTCATCAATGACGTGCTGGGAGACTTTCTGAATGTGTTTGTGTTCGTATACCTGGATGACATTTTAATCTTCTCCTGTTCTTTAGAAGAGCACTGGGTACACGTTAGATGTGCTCTACAGCGGCTGTTGGAGAACCAGTTGCTCATCAAAGCTGAGAAATGTGAGTTCCATACATCCAAGATGGCCTTCCTGGGTTTTATTATCTCGCATAAGGAGATCCTTCCGGACCCGGGCAAGATTAAGGCGGTGATAGAGTGGCCAGTTCCGTCCTCCAGGAAACAGCTTCAGCAGTTCCTGAGGTTTGCCAACTTTTACTGTCGATTCATCAGGAATTACAGCAGCCAGGCCCTTCCTCGGACACGCCTTACTTCCACGAAGGTCCCCTTAATGTGGTCGGAGGAGGCGGCTACGGCCTTTGTGGACCTGAAGAAGCAATTCTCTGAGTCACCCATTCTGGTGCAGGTGGATCCGAACCTGCAGTGTCTCGTGGAGGTGGATGCCTTGGATTCTGGTGTGG
This sequence comes from Pholidichthys leucotaenia, assembly GCA_020510985.1. NCBI lineage: Eukaryota > Metazoa > Chordata > Actinopteri > Cichliformes > Pholidichthyidae > Pholidichthys > Pholidichthys leucotaenia. The sequence goes on from CM035848.1 coordinate 126,659,236, forward strand.
GGGCTGTCCTCTCTCAGCCTTCTCTGGTGAATGTTAAGGTCCGGCCATGTGCCTTCTTCTGCCGATGGCTGTCCCCGGCAGAGCGCAACTATAGCATCGGTGACAGGGAATTGCTGGCTGTGAAACTGGCTCTGGAGGAATGGCGCCATTGGCTGGAGGGGTCCTCGCAGCCATTCGTGGTTTGGACAGATCATCGGAACTTGGAGTACCTCAGGATGGCCAAACGGTTGAATGCCCGCCAGGCCCGCTGGTCCCTGTTTTTTGGTCGGTTTGATTTTACCATCATTTATCGCCTGGGGTCCAAGAATACCAAGCCAGACGCTCTCTCCAGGCAATTCGCCACGGACGCCTTGGAACCTGAAGACCATCCCACCCTCCCTGCCTCCTGTGTCGTGGCCGCCCTCTCATGGGGAATTAAGGAGAAGGTTCTGAAGGCCCAGGAGACGGAAATGGACCCGGGCAGGGGGCCAGCGGGGAGGTTGTTCCATCAGCCATCCGGGGTGCTGTCATTCAATGGGCCCACTCCTCTAAGTTTGCCTGTCACCCTGGAAGACGACGCACGGAGGAATTGTTGCAACACTCGTTTTGGTGGCCCTTTCTCCAAAAGGACGTCGGTGGAGTATATCTGGGCCTGTCCTCAGTGTGCCACTGGGAAGTCCCCATCATCCCCGCCGGCAGGGCTGCTCCACCCTCTTCTGGTTCCTGGCAGGCCCTGGTCCCATATGGCGTTGGATTTCGTCATCGGCCTCCCTCCTTCCAACAATCACACTGTGGTCCTCACCCTAGTGGACAGATTTTCCAAGGTGGCCCATTTTGTTTCCCTCCCAGGTCTGCTTATGGCTCGGGAGACGGCTGACCTATTGGTCCAACATGTGGTGAGACTTCATGGGATCCCCTTGGACATCGTCTCTGACCAGGGGCCAATTCATTTCCCAAGTGTGGAGGTCTTTTTGTAACACCCTTGGGGCCAAGGTGAGCCTGTCGTCCGGGTACCATCTGCAGTCCGATGGCCAGTGCAAACGAGCCAACCAGGAGCTGGAAGCGGCGCTGCGGTGTGTGGCTTCTTCCAATTCGACCGCATGGAGTTCCTTCCTACCATGGATCGAGAATGCCCACAACTCAAAGGTGTCTGCAGCCATAGGTATGTCTCCATTTCAAGCCTCTCTTGGGTATTCTCCCCCTTTGTTTCCTGAGGAGGAGGGCGATATCACCGTGCCATCAGTTGGGGCGCATCTGAGACGCTGCCAACGTCTGTGGAGGGCAACGCGGGCCGCGCTACATTGCACAGCTGAACGCAACACTGCAGTGGCCAACTGTCGTAGAACCCCAGCTCCATCGTACCAGGTGGGCCAACAGGTTTGGCTATCTACTAAAAATATTAATCTGAAGGCTGAGTGCAGGAAGATGCAGCAGCGCTTTATTGGGCCCTTCGCTGTCTCACGGATCATTAACCCTGTGTCTGTGCGGCTGGATCTCCCCCCCTCCCTCCGCTTATGTCCCACGTTCCATGTCTCGCAGATCAAACCTGTGTCTTCCAGTCCCCTGTGTCCTCCTCCCAGGTCTCCACCTCCTCTGAGGATGATTGATGGCAGCCTGGCTTGGGGGGTGACTGCGATCCTGGACGTCCGTTGCCGGGGCCGTGGCCTGCAATACCTGGTGGACTGGGAGGGCTATGGCCCAGAGGCCAGGTCCTGGGTGCGTCCCGCCTGCGTGCTCAATAAAGATCTCATCAGGGAGTTCCATCAGATGCATCCAAGTAGTCTGGAACGACCGCCAAGAGGCGCTCATTAGGGGGGGAGTACTGTCATGGTCTGCTCTGTCATCATCCGCAGCTGCAAGCATACCTGATCCTCATTAGGCGTGGCCTATTTCTACCGCACTGCCTGGACTGGTAGTGCGGAGATGTCTCACTGCGCTCCAGACGAGCTTCATCGCCATTTTCTCTGCTACCCAAGCCACGGCCTGACCCAGCTCTCACCTGCGCCGGAGAATTCAACCAGCCTTCCACGTAAGCTCCATTTTCTACTCACCTTTGTCCTCTAGTCCCCTGTGCACAAGCAGAGTCCGTGGCGGCAGAACCTAATTCCTCTTCCTCCTGGCGGCGGACTTCCAGCCCGTCCTCTTCACCACAACTTCCACTAACACTCACCTGCCGGAGCCATTCCACCATCTGAAGAGCACTGTCTCCCTGGCCACATCCACCGCGCTGAACCGGAGTTTCTCACCATCTGTTCTCACAGTAAGTGGCAAAGTAACTGTGTAACTCCAGCTGTGATGCCCAGTAAGCCCATCTCTCTGTGTATCTCCAGTGTTGCCAGGCCGTACGGTGTCTCGCTCAGTTCCCGGCAGTTCCAGCCCGCATTACACCACATACTCACACATTGGTTGTTAATAAACTTAATTGTATCAGTTCGGAGTCGGTGTCTCATCTCTGGGTCAACAAATCATGTCACCCTCCCAAATTTGGGATCCGAATCACGCACTAAGACAAAGAAAAATAATGTACTACAATGACCTAACACATTCACACAAAATAACCTAAAATAGGGCTGATGGGTGGGCTACTGTGCAGCCCACATGGCGGGGTGGATTATTCTGCCACCCATAACTAAAGAGAAAGTCCATACATAAACTAAAATTTTACGCCGTGTTCCTAAACTAAACAAAATACACAAAATAATCCCATATTACAACCTATATATATAGTATATATATATATATATATATATATATATATATATATATATATATATATATATATATATATATAGTATATATATATATATATCATAACACCAGAACTATAAACACACAATTATCTACAGCACTGTTCCTTGGGTAGGAGGAGTACAACCGGTATGGGGGGCCCAGGGCAGCCCCTCAGCAAACGTGCCCCTGGAAGCAGCAGACCCTTGGGACAATGTCTGATCTTCCGGACGATGGAGCCTCGCTTCTTCACCACTGACTCTGGCTCTCGTCCAGCCTTGCCATCTGGAACCTCTTCCTGGACATGCCGAAACTGATTGGCGTGCCTCGCCGAGCCATCGGACAACCTGAAGTATGCTGCGCCCAGCTTAGCCACTATGCACAGACACCCTTGATGTTTAACTGGCTGTCGTCTGGCCCATCTTTGCTGTGGACGTTCTTCAGTGGGGCCCGGCTCGGCCTGAAGTGGTGCTGCTGAGCATGCGGTTTCTCCATGCTCGTCGGTCTGGCCCCGACCTCTTCTATAACCTGAAGAGGATCTTCAGGTCGGGGAACAGGGAGATGCTGAAGTCCGTACAGAGGGAGCTGAGGAGAAAGATCAGAGAAGGCAAGGACAGCTTCAGGAAGAAGATGGAGGACAAGCTGCAACAGAGCGACATCAGCGGGGTCTGGAGAAACCTCAAAACCATCTCGGGGCTCCAGAATACCTCCCCCCAGGCCACGGGGGGCAGGGAGTGGGCGAACAACCTGAATCTGTTTTTCAATAGATTTGACCAACCGCCCTCCCCCCTGTCTGCACAACAACCACTGCTGCCTCTAAGAAATCAAGTCCTGCTACCCACTCCCCACTCCACCGACACCCCCCCCACTCCCAACACACAGCCCCCCATCCTGACCCTGACCAAGACCCAGGTGAGGACGGAGCTGAGGAAGATCAAGGCGAGGAAGGCGTCGGGACCGGACGGCATCAGCGCAAAGCTCCTCAAGTCCTGTGCAGACCAGCTGTGTGGGATTGTGACGTATATCTTCAACATGAGCCTGAAACTGGGGAGGGTACCACAGCTGTGGAAAACATCTTGTGTGGTACCTGTACCAAAAACTTCCCACCCCAAAGACCTGAACAGCTTCAGACCGGTGGCCTTGACGTCCCACTTGATGAAGACCCTGGAGAGACTGCTCCTTGCTCATCTCCGCCCCCTGGTGGAACCAGCGATGGATCCACTCCAGTTCGCCTACCAGCATGGCATTGGGGTGGAGGATGCGGTGATCTTCCTCCTTCACCGTTCTCTGTCCCACCTGGAGAAGCCCGGGAATATGGTGAGGATCATGTTCTTTGACTTCTCCAGTGCTTTCAACACCATCCAACCGATGATCCTGAAGGACAAGCTGCTGCGCGCAGGGGTGGACCAGCACCTGTCATCATGGATCCTGGACTACCTCACGAACCGGCCTCAGTTTGTGAGAACCCGGGACTGTGTTTCCGACACGATCATCAGTAGCACGGGGGCCCCCCAGGGAACGGTGCTGGCTCCCTTCTTGTTCACTCTTTATACTGCGGACTTCTCACACAACACAACACATTGCCATCTACAGAAGTTCTCTGATGACTCTGCGATCATTGGTCTCATCTCCAGCGGAGATGAAGCTGAGTACAGAGGGCTTATCCAGGACTTTGTGGACTGGTGCCATCGGAACTGCCTCCAGATCAACGCGAGGAAAACTAAGGAGCTGGTGGTGGACTGCCGCAGGCATGGGCAGCCCCTCACAGCACCAGTAAATATACAGGGAACAGACATCGAGATGGTGACATCCTACAAGTACCTGGGTATTCATCTGAACAATAAACTAGACTGGTCACACAATACTGACGCACTCTACAAGAAGGGACAGCGCAGGCTGTTCCTGCTGAGGAGACTCAGGTCTTTTGGTGTACAAGGGGCGCTGCTGAAGTCATTCTATGACACGGTGGTGGCATCAGCCATCACTTTTGGAGTGGTTTGCTGGGGCAGTGGCATTACTGCAGCCGATAGGAAGAGACTGAACAAACTGATTAAGAAAGCTAGCTCTGTCCTGGGGCAACGCCTTGATCCGATGGAGGAGATAGGAGAGAGAAGGACGGTGGCTAAACTGTCATCTCTGCTGGAGTCCGAGTTCCACCCTATGCAGGACATACTGGATGCACTGAGGAGCTCATTTAGCAGCAGACTACATCATCCCAGGTGCACAACCGAGAGGTTTCGTAGGTCCTTCCTACCAACGGCTGTCAGACTGTACAACCTAAGCAGGGCTGCTCGCAGAGATAGCAAAAAGACGTAACAAACTAATAGTTTTTTTTTTTTTTTTTGTTTTTTTTTGAATGCAAAAGATGCAATAGACTTACACAATGGTCCTCTCCGGCATACAACTAGGAACATACCGGTCGCTATGGAGGGTGAGAATATGTATGGGCACATAATCATACCATGTAGGATAACTAAATAGACGGTTATGCTGTTTCATCCCACCTAGCAACAATGCTCTGCACTGTGTGTGTTTATATATTTACATATTTATTCCATCTAGCTACAATGCTCTGCACTGGGTGTGTTTATATTTATATATCTATATATTTATTCCATCTAGCTACAATGCTCCGCACTGTGTTTTTATATATCTACATATTATTCCATCTAGCTACATTGCTCCGCACTGTGTGTGTTTATATACTTGCATATTTATTCCACCTAGCTGCAATGCTCCATACTGTGGGTGTTTATATATTTACATATTTATTCCATCTAGCTACAATGCTCTGCACTGTGTGTTCATATATTCATATATTTATTCCATCCAGCTACAATGCTCTGCACTGTGTGTCTGTGTGTGTGTGTGTGTATATATATATTTTATAGTAATATGTACATATGTATATTAGCTGCTCTTGCTTGCTTGTTTTTTCTTGCCTTCTGATTGTTGCTCTGAGTGTTGCTATCCCTGTGCTGTTGCAATCCTGGAATTTCCCCGTTGTGGGACTAATAAAGGCTTATCTTATCTTATCTTATCTTATAACCGTCATAGCATTCACCATCGTAGCTGCAGACCCTCCATCCCCCTGCGGCCAAGCTCCGGAGGCATCTGGGGCTAGCACATCAGTGTCACTCGCCGGCGCAGGCACCTTGCTGCCACGCTCGGTACCCCCCTCTACCATTTCCCGAGCGCCAGCACTGAGACCCTCCTGCGCTGAACCTGAGTGAAGCTGGTCCTGCTTGACCGCTGTGGTGTCTGTTAACTCTTCGTCCCACACAATGTCCTCATCGACCACCAGAACCGGAGGGTTCCACTGGCCACAACCCGACCATCCGTTCCCGACATCATCTTTTATGGCGAAACCCAGTTCGTAAAACAGATCACAGCCCGTGATGTTATTGTCTTGCGCTGTCACATGGAATGTGAAGTCAACCATCATTGCAGACTTGTACCGAAACGTTAACTCCAAAGTCCCAACCATGTACAGCCTGCCACCTCCATAATCATACATAGGCGCTGGGTTACCTCCTATCCTGTAGTGGGGAAAAAACTTCCTCACCATGGCCCAATTCAGCAAAGACCCCTCCCCTCCCATGTCGAGCAGCAGTGGCACCTCCACACCGTCCAATTCCACTGTGCAAAACGTGTACCTGTTGGTACTGGGGGACACCATATGGATGGTTGTCGGGGGCGGGCAGAGTGATTTCTTCCGTGGGCTCTCCGGTTCAGATACACAGCACACTCTAGCATAATGGTTCAAGCATCCACATCTGCTGCACCGCTTCCCCTAGCCAGGCAGTCCTCAGCCTTATTGCAGGGCGTCACGGACCCACAACCCTTGCACAGGGGGGCAGACTTTCGGCTGGCAGCTTTGGCTTCCATAGTATCGTCGTCCAAGCTATCCTCGCTATCTGAGTATGCAACATTTACCGCGGAAGGAGGCTCTGGCGGCTGCTGTGACTGGTGCCAGGTTAGCTCCAAAGCTAGCTTGTCTGCGGCCTCCAGCTGGAGAGCTAGTTCAATAGTTCTGGCTAATGTTAAGTCATTGGGTGCCGTGAGTAGCCTAGCCCACAATGCGGTCCTACACATGTGCTCCGCAAGCTGGTCATGTACCATTTCATCTTCCAATGGCCCAAAGTAACACTTGCTAGCTAGCTACTTCGAGTTTGTGACACACTGAATAGGCTCACCTACTCGCAGATGTTGCTGCTGGAAAAAAAATCGTCCAGATAGTCACGCTATCCGGGATGTGAAAATGGTTGGCTAGCAGCTCCACAACATCTTCAAAAGAGTCTGAAGCTCCGAGTGTGCGCAGGACTCGCTGGCCCTCAATACCCAGGTTATGAACAAGTAGCGCATGTGCTCTTAGCTTGTCGAGCTTACCCAGGTCCAGCACGGTGATGTATGTCTGGAAAGCCTCAAACCACATTGGCCAAGGCACCGGCGGTTCACCCGGGAGCTCGAGAAAGGGGCAAAGTGGTGCGATACACACCTTCATGAGTTAATCCTTGATCGCCAAATGTTATGTATGATAAAATACCCTGGGTGAAGGATGAGGCAAGATGACTGGATGAATACAGCTTTATTAATGTTGAAGAACAGCGGTAACACGGTAGGCACCTGGCAGAGGGCACCAGTCAAAGAGGCTGCAATAAGGGCGCCCTCTGTCTTATATAGGGCGGTGCAGTGATGTGACGGGAAGTGCACATCACTACACTGCACTTCACAATAATGTGCCAAAACACTATACAACAGTACTTGGTGCTGTTCATGGTGTGAGGCTCCTACACCTCAGCTAAATCTGTGCTGGCTTCAACAGCAATGCATAGATCATGCACTGAAAACTAAAAAGTACTGTTCATGTGATTGGTGGGACAGACACAGGACAGACACAACAGTACCAGGTATGTTTTCACTTGCGTGAATGTCACAGATCTGATGTTTACATATGTCACCAGATGCAAGGCTGCACAAAGTAAAATAATAAATAAAAAAATAAGAACAGTTTGCTTCCTAAGGCTTAACGATTAAAGAAAGATATCAAATTTTTTTTTGCATTCAGTGCACTTCATTGGAATGATATGTACTTAATTTTAAGGTGGATTCACACTACAATGTTTGAATTGACTTCTACTGGCATTCTAGCAAATGTCTGGTTCTGCTGGCAAAAGTTAATGATTGCTGGTGTTTGTTGGCAAACGCTGGAGAAAGTTGTGTTCTTTGAAAATTTTCAGCCTGCTGAAAATTTACTGATGTTTGGAAATACACGTTGGTGAAAGTTGTGCTCATTTTGTAAAAGTTCCTGAGCGCTGGGATAAGTTATGCAGAGTTTACCTAAGTCAGCCTAAGTTAAAGCTGGGTTCACTCTATAGCGGTTGGATCGACTTTTAGACATTTTGAAAAATCAGAGAAATAGTCAGCACAGTTCAGCTGACATCAACGTCAGGTGACACTCATATAAAGATCAGCGTTTGCGGAGGCTTCCTGCTATTCTGGACCTGCTTCTGGAGTGAACACATCTCCCTTGGGCATACGTTCCAGTATTTATTTTCGTTTGATATTCCTGTGTAGTTACTTCTGCATACCCTTTTCTCCTGTTCATTCATTCATTCATTCATTCATTCATTCATTCATTCATTCATCTAAAAAAAATTATAAAATAATGCTATAGACTCCAACACTGAGTCCGCAATTAAAATGTGAATGTGAATGGAATAAAAAAACTACTTAGTGAATCATCATATAAATAAAATGACGGGTCATTATATTTTGACTGTTACAACTTTCTCCATTAAAATAACATAAAATCCCATTAAATGTCATTTTCTTTTTGACACCACATCAGCGCTGTTTGATTCCCACAATGGAAGTGAACCAATAAATCCTGGAGAATGATTACGCAAAGAGCAGAAAATTAAGAACAGTAAATTCCTCAATGAGGAGATTTTTTTTTTCTTTTGAGCTGTCACATTTTTGGGAGATTATATGTATATATATATTTATATGTGTGTGTGTGTGTGTGTGTGTGTGTGTGTGTATATATATATATATATATATATATATATACGTATATATACTGTATATACTGTATATATATATATATATACACACACATATGTAGCAGGCAGGGAGTAGACAGACTGAAAATTTCACGAAATATACTGTATATATATATATATATATATATATTCCATGCATTCAAAATAAAAAAAAACATGTCATACACACCATGTTATCACCACACAAATACTGTACATTGTCCGCTTACATATATATTTTCTTTTTTTCAATTCCCCCTTCTCTCTTTCTCTTTCATTCCTGCAAGTCTGAACTGAGTTTTGATCTAATAACATCTGTTTTCACCAGCATTTCAGTCAGCGTTTGCCAATGGAGCTTAACTTATGCTGACTTAGGCAAACTCTGCATAGCTTAGCCCAGCACTCAGGAACTTTTACAAACTGAGCACAACTTTCACCAACATTTATATCAAAATGTCGCCAAATTTTCAGCATGCTGAAAATTCTTAACGAATACAACTTTCACCAGTGTTTGTCAGCAAAAACCAACTATCATTAACTTTTATCAGCTTTTGCCAGCAGAGCCAGATGTTTGCCAAAATGCTAGTAAAATTTGGTCCAAACGTTGTAGTGTGGATCCACCTAAAAAAGCAGTTCCAAGATGGCAGGAAGCCTTCATGAATGCTGATCTTTATATTAGTGTCACCTGACGCTGATGTCAGCTGAACTGCACTGAGTATTCCTTTGCTTAAGTTAACCCAAGTTTGCAAGTGCTACACATACGCTAGCCTAAGTTGGCAAAAGTTTGACAACGCTGAATGCAATGCTGGGAAATGCTAGCAAAAGTTTGTAAAAGTTCATAAAAAGTTGGTGTGTGCTCACGAACGTAATTTCACCAAGGTTTGGACTGATTTCTCTGATTTTTCAAAGCATCAGTAAAAGTTGGTCCAAACGTTATAGTGTGAACCCAGCTTTGACAGCTTCAGCATGCAATTTTTAAATGATCACAAAATATAGATCAATAAAATTTTTAACAATTGTCAGAAAAAGTCTGTACATGTTAAGTTAAATAACAAGCATTCATGGCATGACGGCAGCATGAGCATTTTAATGTCGGGGTAAAACAAACAGCTGCAGCTGTCTGTATTTACCCTGACATTAAAACACCCAAGCATGGTGTTATAGTTCTTTGTGGTTCTGACTAGATTCTACATTTGCTCTAAGGTAAATTTGATTATGTCCAACATATTTTAACAAAATGCAGCAGACTTTATTGTAGTGGAAACATTGATATAGCTCAGAGCTTTTATTTGTTTACAGTGTTAGCATTTTAGCGGCAGAGCTAATTAACGGAGCTACTGTCTGCCAGGCCACTTTTTATGGTCATCCCTTGATAGTCATGGGAAGTGGTATTTATATTACTCTTTTTGAGGTGCAAAAGGCCATGTTCCTGCATTGTTGATGCCAAAGTCATTGTTTTTTAACAAGGAAAAGTGTCACATTTCTGTGACAACTCCACTTTCTAAACTAGTACCGGAAGATGCGCCAATAATTCACACAAAGCATCATGGGGGCTAGGAATAAGGTGGATAGGAAAGGTAATATGGTTATCATAAAACATGGCTAATTTATAGGGAAAAGAAGCATAATAAATTTATCAGGAAAGCAATACATTTATCAGTAAAAAAGTTGAAAATGTATTTTAAAAAAAGTTAGCTTTCCAAGAAAAATGTTTACAACAAAAACATCACTAATTGGTGAGAAAACTTGACATTTATGAGAGAAAGGGTAAATATGCATACAGTAAAAGCTAAAAAGTTTCAGAAAACGTCTTTTTTTCTTGTAAATTTGTGACTTTACTGTTGTAAATTTTGGATGTTTTTTTCTCAGACGTGTGTGTGTGTGGGTGGGTAGGGGGTCACCATTTGGAAGCTCTGGTTTTTCTCCTGAAAATCTAATGTTTTTCTCATAAATTTGGGACTTGCTTATAGTAAATATGTGACTTTAAGTTATAAATTACCATATTTTATCATATTTTTGCACCTTTATTCTTGCAAGTTTGTGTTGAAACTACATTAATACCTTTTTATGTCATGAACTGAGCCGGTTTGTCCTTTGGGCTTGGTTCTGACCTTTCGGTGTCTCAGGTTCATCTGTGTATTTTGTGTATTGTGCTATACAGTTTGAGTTTCTTGTAGTTTCTATGTTTCCTAGTTTCTTTCCCATACCTCTAGCCACTGTTTTGTGGCCCGCAGCTTTGAGGCAGCCTTCTTTGGCCTACACTTGTGTGGGCGCAGTCTGACAGCCTGCCGGTCCGACCACGCCCCCTCTGTCTTGACAGCTAGTTCCACTCCCGGTAATTTCTTTTCCTTCTCCTCGTCCAGGTGCACCCAATCTCTCTACCATCAGTCTCTGTATTTAAGTTACTCATTTGCTGTCTTGTGTTGCTGAATTCTTGTACTTCTGTCACTGCCATGTCACGCCATGGTTATCACATTTCTTACTCTGCCATGTTACACCCTGGCCTGCTTGCAACATGTCACGTCGTGTTAACTGTGTGTCTTTGTTTGCATTTTTTGTATGTCAGCACTAGTTTTGGGACTGTGTGTCTTTTCTTTAATAAATTTGTCTGTGGTGTAACCCTTGCACATACTGTAAATCTGTCTCTCTCCTCCATGCGCAGTGTGAAAGAGCACGGGGAATCATGACAAATAATCCAGCCATTAAAGGATTTAGCGGGTTACACCCAGATATTACTTTTTTCTTTTTTGGAACTGTTTTTCCACCCACCTGTTTGGGAGACAAGCATGGCTCCAGCAGGTGAAGCAGTCGGGAGGAGAGGATGGAGTCGGGACGAACTAAGGTGTGTGGCTGTAAGTGAAGACATGACAGCCGCCGCCCAGAACTGCTCGTCCTGAGAGGACACATTGTCATGCTGGGGTGGAGTTGCCAACCAGCTGGAGCTCAGACCCAGCGTGCGCGCTCATACCCGGGTGATCGCCCTTTACCTTCCTTCGCTTTCTTCTCTGCCTTTGCCTTCCTCCTCGGCATCCCCGATGCGCCACATCCAAATCAACAGAAACAGTTTGGCAGCAGGGACTCCGACTGTGGAGGAGGAATGGGCGGCGGTTGACATCCAGGATTTCGTGGACGAGGCTCACAAGGCCCACGGACCGAGGGTGAAGTGGAGCTGTTTGGATGCAGTTGTTGGAATTCTGGAGGCGCATCCCGGGCTCTGGAATTATCCACAGTACAAGGAGCTGTTGTCTTCTGTTGGTGCGTTACAGCAGGCATTTCAGGACCTGAGGAGGGGGGAGCTCTTCGCGGAGCCCAAGCAGAGATGCTGTCCACAGCCTGTAGTCATCTCTCCTTCAGTTTCGCCATAAGCTCCAGCCGCCCGCACACAGTGTTGTCCTGCGTTGAAACATCGGGAGAGGCCCTCCTCGTCCTCGGCAGCCATCTTCCCTCCAGCTGCCGTGAGGTCTGCCAGGGCCACCCCAGGAACGCTCACGTCCGTCACCATGGAGACGGCTCCTCTGCAATCCTTTGATGGGGCCAAAATAGCCATTGACACGGAGGGAGATGACTGCTTGTCTCCTGCAGCTGCCAACATCAAGATCCAGGATGACAGGCAAGTGTTTTTTTTTCATTCTGTTACACCTTACAATGATAAACCTTGTCTGTCTCCGGGGACAGAGACCCAGTTTAAGCAGTCCGCTGGGCTCTCTCCTCCAGCTGCAGATGTTAACTCTTTTTCTGTCCTCTCCGTGTCTCCCCCACCTATCCTTGAGGGTCTGTCGGTCTATGATCAGAACCGTTGGACGATGGGGGAGCTGGTGGCCCCAAAGGATCCTGCGCCGAAGCCAGCATGGAGCTGTTCCCCAGCAACCACGCCAGAGGAGTCTCCAGCATTGCAGCCGCTGCCGGGGAACTACAGGACTGCTACCACCAACGTGTCAGCTGCGGAGGCTATTGCGGCGGAATGGGAGCCAGAGCTGGACCTCCTGGAGGCCGGGCCCGGGACATCATCACCAAGTTCGATGAAGTCCTGGACAGCAGTGGAGCTCGAGCTCAGGCAAGTGATCGCTCTTGTTTTCCCTCATATCTGTGTTAGAGAGATCATGTCAGGCTCTTGGTGAGGAGAGTCAGGTGCAGCCCTCAGCTGCATCTGAACTCACCTTGCCAGGCTCTGCAGCTGCTGGCGACCCTAACCACTTTTCTTCTCCTGAGCCTTCTCCTAGCATCACTGGAGGTGGTCCATCATGACCAGGGGTCCTCGTGGTTCCGGTCCAGTCAACTGACGATGTTGTGGGTCCGGCTCCCCCCGCCACAATCGTCAGGGCGCCTCTGATCAATCGCCTCCTCAGCCTGGTGCTCCTGCGGGTTGGCCCACCCACTACGGGTGCAGCGATAGCCCAGCCGGGGTCCTCCATGGGTGCAGCAATGGCCCAACCGGGGTCCTCCGCAGGTGCAGCGATGGCCCTGCCCGGGTCCACCGTGGGTGCTGCAGCTGAGTTCCAGCCTGGAGCCATCGCGGGTGCAACCATGTCTCAGACTGGGACCCCCGCAGGTGCTACAGTTCTCCTTTTAGGGGCCAGCAAAGGCACCATCTTTTCCTCTCCACTGCCAGATGCTGTCGTGGTCCCCTTGTCTTCCCTGCCAGATGTCGTTGAGGTTCTACTCTCCTCCTCGCCACCAGATGACGTCGGGGCACCCCCTCCTTGGTTCACCTTTCCGGTGGTGGGTCTCCCTGTAGGGGAGCCACCTCCCGGGCCAGCGTGCCCGTGCTGGTGGCTGAAAAACTCAGGCTGGCTGCCCAACAAACTGTGCATTTGGGCTGGATGGCCAGGCTTTCCTGGTAGGCCACCTGACTGGGTGTACCATTCCATCTGCTGTGCCTGGGAATCTGGGCGGCCTCCTGAGCCTCCACACTTTTGGATTTGGGGGGGTTAATTGTTGTTTCTCCACTGTGGGCCCTGAGTGGGGTTGTTTTTGTTCCCTCCTGACCTGTTTCCCCACCTCCTGCCCTGGGTTGATTATTGTTGTTGGTCCTGCTGGGGGGGGGGGGGGGGCAGGGTTTTTTCCTTTCTTTGTGATGTTACTTTGGGTGTCTGTAATCCACCCCTTGAGAGGGGGGCTCTGTCATGACCTGAGCCGGTTTGTCCTTTGGGCTCGGTTCTGACCTTTCGGTGTCTCAGGTTCATCTGTGTATTTTATGTATTGTGCTATTTTTTGAGTTTCTTGTAGTTTTTATGTTTCCTAGTTTCTTTCCCGTACCTGTAGCCACTGTTTTGTGGCCGGCAGCTGTGAGGCAGCCTTCTTTGGCCTACACTTGTGTGGGCGCAGTCTGACAGCCTGCCAGTCTGACCACGCCCCCTCTCTCTTGACAGTCAGCTGGTTCCACTCCCGGTAATTACTTTTCCTTCTCCTCGTCCAGGTGCACCCAATCTCTCTGCCATCAGTATCTGTATTTAAGCTACTCATCTGCTGTCTTGTGTTGCTGGATTATTGTACTTCTGTCACTGCCATGTCACACCATGGTTATCACATTTCTTACTCTGCCATGTTACACCCTGGCCTGCTCGCAACACGTCACATTGTGTTAACTGTAAGTGTGTCTTCTTTTGCATTTTTTGTATGTCAGCACTAACTTTGGGACTGTGTGTCTTTTCTTTAATAAATTTGTCTATGGTGTAACCCTTGCATGTAAATCTCGCTCTCTCCTCCGTGCGCTGTGTAAAAGCACATGGGGAATCATGACATTGTAGTTGTCAAAAAATGCCTTGAGGCCAGAGAGGATGCCAGAGAGGATGCCAATTGCAGGCGGTAAGTTTGCACATTTATTAACTGAAAGACAAACGAACAAAAATACTCAAACACGTACACTTACAGATAACGCCGGGAACACCCAGGGAAGATAATACAGATGTGTCAACAACATCTGGACTCGCAAGACCGCTGCAATGAAACAACTACAGTGGTCTGCTTAAATAGCACTTGTACAGATGACAGTCAGGTGTGGGTACATGAGTGAGAACATAATCAAAACAATAAATGACAGCTGTGCAGGCCGCGAAACAGTTTGACAGCCGGAAGTTGCACAGTACTGTCAAAATAAAAGTACAGACTAAATAATAATAAAGTATAATAATACAATAATACAAAATAAGATAACACAATCCCCAAAAGATAAACAATGCCATAACTAAACAAGGCTATAAAAACACAACTAAGAGTACAACAACTCATCAATAAACAGACACCAGAAACAAGAGATCATAATAAACAGAGAGACAAACAAACAGAAAAGGACTAAACTAAGACTGGAACTGAGCACGGCCCCAATCCGTGCTCAGGATCATGACAGTAGTTCTACCAAATGCTAACTTTATGACTGTTACCCACAACCCCCTTGTTAAGAAAGATCACCTACTGTGTGTTCTTTCACAAAGCAATAAATAAATAAATAAATGAAAGCACCAAGGTGCTGATACCTCAGTTCCTGAGCCTTGGTGGACGTATGCATTCTCGGATCATCACCAAAATATTATGGGTTCCTCTCTAGCCCAAGAACCACCTCTAGTAAAAATTTCATCCAAATCCATCCAGTAGTTTTGGAGTACACGCATGTGCAGTGAAAATAATCTGCAGTTCACATGCCTGTACTGTCGGTGGCAGCCAAGAGCCAATAAACTGACTTGAACAGCTGCAATCCAAACACAAAAGAAGAGCACTAAATGGTGGAAGCGATGGAGGTAGGTGAATACAAGACAAGATGAACAGAAGCTTTTGCTGTTGAGTTGCAGAGGAAGAAAACAGACGGGCAAAAAGATGGACATTTGTTCACCCAGTATTGGCAGATTGCTCAGTATTTTCCTGTGGCGGTAGTTTCCGGGCACATGCACAGTTCACTGCAACCATTTGCAGATGAGGAATGTTGTAGTTTTTAGTGAATTTTTAGTGAGTTTTACCTCGTCCTTCCTCTGCAAAACTAAACAGCAAAACCAATGTGAAAACAATCGATGTGATGAATGAAAGCACCAAGGTATCAGAGAGCCTTAACAAGGTATGCATTCTCAGATCATCACCAAAATGGTATGGATTCCTCTTTAGCCCAAGGACCACCTCTGGTAAAAATTTCATTCAAATCCATCCAGTAGTTTAGGAGTACATGCATGCGCAGTGAAAATAATCTCCAGTTCACATGCCTGTACTGTCGGTGACAGCCAAGAGCCACCAACTTGATTTGAACAGCCACAGTCCAAACACAAAGAAGAACATGGTGGCAG
This sequence comes from Pholidichthys leucotaenia, assembly GCA_020510985.1. Lineage (NCBI taxonomy): Eukaryota > Metazoa > Chordata > Actinopteri > Cichliformes > Pholidichthyidae > Pholidichthys > Pholidichthys leucotaenia. The sequence goes on from CM035848.1 coordinate 126,675,254, forward strand.
ACATTTTAAATGGCGGCAGCGATGGAGGTAAGTGAATACAATGACAATCAAGACAAACAGAAGCTTTTGCTGTTTAGTGGCACAGGAAGAAAACAGACGGGCAAAAAAACAGACATTTGTTCACCCAGTATTGGTGGATTGCTCAGTACTTTCCTCTGGTGAGAGTTTCTGGGTGCATGCGCCCATTCCATTGACGGTAAAGGTGAGCTATTTTTGTGTTTAGTTAAAAAACAAAGAGTTATTTCAAAATTCTGACAAATTAAAAGTCAAGAAAACATGGTGATACAATGATACAAGCCTTTAGTTGTACTTAATTTTGACTGGATGAACTGAAACAGAGAGGCGGACAGACGGACAGAAAAGCTGCAATCCAAACACAAAGAAGAGAACAGTGGCAGACATTTTAAATGGCGGAAGCGATGGAGGTACGTGAATACAATGACAATCAAGAGGAGCATGAGCTTTTGCTGTTTAGTGGCAGAGGAAGAAAACAGATGGGCAAAAAGACGGACATTTGTTCATCCACTGTTGGTGGATTGCTCAGCACTTTCCTCTGGTGGGAGTTTCCGAACGCATGTGAAGTACCGTTCCATTGACAGTAACATTGAGCTATTTTTGTGTTTATTTCAAAAACAAAGCATTATTTTGAAATTCTGGCAAATTAAAAGTCAAGAAAATATGGTGACACAATGATACAAGCCTTTAGTTCCACTTAATTTTGACTGGGCGAGCTGAAACAGGGAGGCGGACAGAGGGATTGATACACACTCGCAGCCACAGACGCACTCAGTGATTACTGTATGCCTCCATTTTCACAGAGGCATAATAAATGGTGTAGTTGCTGAATACGTTATTTTTTTTTCAGTAACTTCTATTATATAATAGTTAAGCTCCATGTGCTGTAACAAAAACATGCTGTGTTGTGTTGTAAAAAAGTCACACTGCCACCTCTAGTGGCCCAGCATAGTTATTACAATACCTTTTCCCTTGACTTCACTGACGTTAAAGGTGAGTTAAATTTGTGTTTATTTCGAAAACAAAGCCTTATTTCAGAATTCTGGCTAATTAAAAGTCGAGAAAATATGGGGATACAATGATACAAGCCTTTAGTTTAATTTTGACCGGGCGAGCTGAAACAGAGAGGCAGACAGACAGACAGACAGACAGACAGACACACGCACGCACGCACGCACACACACACACACACACACACACACACACATTAAGTGATTACCGTATGCCTCTCATTTCACCGAGGCATAATAAGCTGCAGGTTGCTGTGTGACTGGTCCTGCAGTTGAATCAAAGGGTGCAGGTGTGTGGACTAAATTATTTTGCACCTTTTTAAAGGGGCAATAGCGGCCTCAGTCAACATCCATCATTACTGTTAATGCAAGATTCAGTCTCTCAAACACTTCATTCAACCAGGGTGAATTTCACTATGGCATTAATTAATGAGAAATTAAAAGACTGCAACACACACACACACACTCACACACACACACACACACACACAGAGCGTTTTCATTCCAGGCTTTGTGAGGGCCCCTCCTGCAGTGGGCCCTGGGTAAAGAGTACCCCCCCCCCCCCAGTTTAATGTTTATTTGAAAGGGACATTACATAATAATGAACATTGAATATTGAACATTACAATGAACTCCTGAAGACCTTTTACGATTTGGTGGCCGCATCACCCATCACATTTGAAGTGGCCTGCTGGGGAAGCGGCATCACAGCAGCTGACAGGAAGAGACAGAACAGGCTGATCAAAAAAGCTAGTTCTGTTCTGGAGCGACGCCTCAACCCAATAGAGGAGATAGGAGAGAGGATGGTGGCTAACCTGTCATCTCTGGTGGAGTCCAAGTTCCACCCCATGCAGGACATGCTGAACACACTGAGGAGCTCATTTAGCGGTAGGCTGTGCCATCCTAAGTGCTCAAGGGTCAGTTCCTTAGGTCCTTCCTACCTACGGCTGTCAGACTTTATAATCTAACCGGTGCTGCTCGGAGAGGTCGTATTAAACTTCACAACTTTGCACAATAGAGATCGTCCCCTCCAATACACAACTAAGACAATTACAATTATTACTGATAGTGGGAACAACACTGTTGTTTCTGCCAGGTAATTTAACTAACTGTAATGCTGTTGATACCATCTAGCTGCAATGCTCCTGTACTGTGTATATAACTGTGTACGTATGTATATTTATTTACTGTTTTGGCTAACCAGTTCTTATCTTATTATCTAATTTACTATTTATTATCTTATTTATCTTATTATCTTATCTTATTTACTATTGCTCTGAATGCTGCTACTTTGCTACTGCAATCCTGGAATTTCCCCATTGTGGGACTAATAATGGCCTATCTTATCTTATTACTACAAATGTAAGTATGCCAGATTCAGCAATATTGCTAATTTGTATCTGTAGTTCCCCAGTGGGTCACAAAAACACACAAACAGTCATACAAGAGAAGAGCATTGGCAATGAAACTGTACAAAGTGGATATACTAAAGTGCAAGAGTTAAGGTGCTACAAAACAAAACATTCAAATGTCACAAGAATGAGGTGCTGTGTATGCGTACACACACACACATGCACCCAAGTGTAACGGATGCCAACTAGCACTGTTCGGCGTAGAACGTTAGTAAACCTCCCTCCCGAAAAGCCTCATACAGTATCGGTAGCGCTGAGCTATCGGTCGGACCTTTAGCTCAGCGCGATTGTGCTGTGTCTCCCATGCTCAAACTGTGTAGTTGACTGGTAGGTCGCGGGTTCGTGTCCCGAGTGGGCGAACTGTGCAGGATGATCTCAGTTACAATGGTGCCGTGACCCGGATGGGAGTGAGGTTTAAGGGGGAGAGTGTAACGGATGCCAACTAGCACTGTTCGGCGTAGAACGTTAGTAAACCTCCCTCCCGAAAAGCCTCATACAGTATCGGTAGCGCTGAGCTATCGGTCGGACCTTTAGCTCAGCGCGATCGTGCTGTGTCTCCCATGCTCGAACTGTGTAGTTGACTGGTAGGTCGCGGGTTCGTGTCCCGAGTGGGCGAACTGCGCAGGATGATCTCAGTTACACAAGCACCTCACAGCAACAACAAACAACAGCAACAAACAAGAGGCAGGGCATATGTGTGTGTTCACATACACAGCACCTCACTAATTTTGGCGTTTATTAAATCAAAAAAAGTGGATGTAGCATTGCTTCAGGAGACCCACCTCACTAAAACAGAATCTAAAAAACTCTGTCGGGACTGGGTGGCGCCATGGGTTTGCGTCTTGCGGTAATAGCCAGAGCAGGGGGGTGGCAATCCTTATTCATAAACATTTGCAGTTCAAGTGTCTAAAAGAGGTTAGTGATGATGATGGACGACTCCTTATAATTCTTATAGAAATTCAGGGCCATAGGATGATACTCGCTAATGTTTATGCACCAAATATAGTTGATTGTGCATTTTTTGCACAATTGGAACACGAATTAAGCGAAATGGGTAATTATCCCATTTTAGTAGGTGGGAATTTTAATCAGGTCATGGACAACATTTTAGATCGGAGCACCCCCTCACAGCGTTCATCTAAATCTGGCTCTACACTGAAAGACATGTGCAATGCAATTGGTTTGGTAGACGTGTGGCGGCTTTTTAATCCGTCCACAAGGGATTACACTTTTTATTCCACTGCTCATAATGTGTTTTCCAGGATTGATTACTTTTTAATGTCAAAATTCTCTGTTACTTCTGTAAATTCGAGCTTCATTGGTAGCATAATACTATCAGATCATGCCCCTGTTTTTTTTACATATGATCCCGCCTTGTCAGTTAAAAAAAAAAATTCTAGATGGAGGCTTAATTCAAGCTTTCTTCTTAATCCAGATTTTGTGTCCTCTTTGAAAGCAGAGATCTCCTTATATCTTGAGACAAATTGGGATTCTGCTCCCTCTGCCAGTGTTGCTTGGGAGGCCTTTAAGGCATTTATTAGGGGACATATTATTCAATATGCATCTTTTAAAAAGAAAACTAACATTGCTAAACAGATTGATTTGGAGAGGAGAATAGCTATATTAGAGACTTCATTCAAACAAGACACAAATTTAGTAAATTTGTCACCCCTTCTGAAGCTTAAGTATGAGCTGAATTCAATCCTAACACAAAAAGTTGAATTTTCCCTATTTCGCCTTAGGCATAAACAATTTGAGGAGGGGGACAAAGCTGGCAAAATGCTGGCTAGATATATTAAAATGAAAGAAGCTCAGTGTACTATATCTGCTATTAGGACACAGGATGGTACTCTGGTGTCAGACTTAAATGAAATTAATGGTGCTTTCAGAGAATTTTACACTTCGCTTTATTCTTCTGAAATGGAGGCTGGATCTCAAGAGATCTATGCATTTTTGTTATCCCTGTCTTTGCCCTCCCTAACGAAGGAACAAATAGACTTACTTGACGCCCCAATTACTAAAGAGGAAATTGTGAAAGTTATTAAGAGCTTCCCGACTGGAAAGGCACCGGGCCCTGACGGATTCACTGTAGAATTTTACAAGGCCTGTGTTGATGAACTTTCCCCTTTACTTTTAGAAATTTTTGCGGAATCTTTTGAACAAGGCTGTCTGCCCCCTTCTTTAACAGAGGCTTTCATTTTGCTTATTTTAAAAAGCAATAAAGATCCGTTAGAATGTAAGAATTATAGACCAATTAGTCTTATAAACTGTGACTGTAAAATTCTCTCCAAAATTTTGGCATTAAGATTAGATAAAGTAATGATATCTCTTATAAATCCTGATCAGGTGGGTTTTATTCTTTCCAGGGGTGCGGCAGACAATATTAGGCAATTTATTGATATCATATGGTCAGTTCAAAATGATCCCTCACTTGCACACCTCTCTCCAGTGGCAGCCCTCTCCCTGGATGCTGAAAAAGCATTTGACAGGGTTGAGTGGCAGTATCTCTTTGTGACTCTAGAGACTTTTGGTTTTGGTTCAAAGTTTCTTTCTTGGATTAAATTACTATATAATGAACCTAGAGCTTCAGTGATATCAAATCGAGTTACATCACAGTCTTTTAGACTTTATAGGGGTACGCGCCAGGGCTCCCCTTTAAGTCCCCTGCTTTTCGCTTTGGCATTAGAACCATTAGCTGTTGCTATCCGCAAAGACGGCAATTTTCCAGGTATTCAGGTCCATGGCAGTACCCATAAGATAATGTTGTATGCTGATGATGCATTGGTACTGATTACACAACCTCAAAAATCAATTCCAGCTCTCCTTAAAATTATTAACCAATTTTCACGTTTGTCTGGTTATAGAGTTAACTGGATAAAATCAGAAATTCTCCCTCTAACATCTTATTGCCCTAAAACACTGTTTACATTTGGTCAAAATATAGGCTTCTCTTGGCCAAAATTAGGAATTAAATATCTTGGCATCCTGTTTCCTCACACTTTATCGGATCTGATTCAGATTAATTTTGAGCCTTTGCTCGAAAAATTTAAAATAGACATAGAAAGGTGGTCACCTCTTTTTTTGTCTCTCTGGGGCAAGGTCAATGTTATTAAGATGATTTGTGCACCCCGATTTAATTACCTTCTGCAATCTCTTCCTCTTAGGATCCCAGTTGGTTATTTTCGATAATTTGATAGGTTGTGCAATAAGTTTTTATGGAATGGTAAGCACCCTAGATTAAAGTTGAAAAGATTACAGAAGTCTACAGATTCAGGAGGTTTGGGGGTCCCAAATTTAGTTTTATATCATTACGCTTTTAGTCTTAGACATTTGATTCATTGGGCTCTCCCCCCTGAGAGAGCTCCCCCTTGGTTTTATTTGGAGAGTTACCTGAGCAGCCCTCTTCCCCTAGTACATCTAATCACAATCAAACTTTCTTCTGAATTTCAGTCGCATCCTATTGTATCCTTTTTACAATACGTTTGGAAGAGAGTTGCTTCTATACTAGAGTTTAGCTCTCATCTTCATTCTATGGCTTCTATTTGGCTTAACCCAAGTCTCCATATTGGAAAATCCCCATTTATGTGGAAAATCTGGGTGAAAAAGGACATCTTGATGTTAAAAGATCTATATGAAGGGGGAGCTCTCAAATCATTTGATGTTCTACGGGCACAGTATGGACTACCACAGAATCAGTTTTGGAAATATTTACAACTTCGACATCTGCTGTGTCAAGTCTATGGATCTACAACTACCCCTCCTCCTGATGTAGATTGGCCCATCCAGGCTTTGAGTTCCTGTGGCAAAAGATCTAAGGCCTCAAATTTCTATTTAATGCTCCTTAAGAGCTCAAATAAAGATTCTTCATTCCTTAAACACGTATGGGAAAAAGATCTGAATTCACAATTTACTGATGTTGAATGGGCAAATATTTTAAAGAATGGGAAGAAAGTGTCTAGGGAATTGAAAACCAGACTTGTTCAATTTAAAATTTTGAATCGATTTTACTGGACACCTCGTAAAATGTTGAGAGCGAATCTCATTCACTCTTCAAGCTGCTGGAGATGTCTACAGGGGGAGGGGACATTAATCCATATGATCTGGAGTTGTCCGGTAATACAGGACTTTTGGTTGCAGATCCATAGACATATTATGACAATTGTTAAGCAAGAAGTGCCATTTACTCAGAGACTTTTTGTCCTTGGGGATCCATCAACGATTCAGGACCCAATCTCTGATGCCGAGTGGATTCAGACTGCTCTTATGGTGGGCCGAAAGTTGATCACTATTACTGGAAATCTTCCTCTGCCCCACCCGTAGCTCAATGGCTCAGGGAGTTGGGCAAGCTTGCTACACTAGAACGCCTTTCATATAAACTTCTGGACAGGATGGACAGCTTCTACAATAAGTGGGGATCCTATCTTACCTTTATAGGTGTAGTAGATTAAGCTAATCATCTTAAGAGTATTAGGGTGGAAATGGAATGTTTTATCCTCTCACTGGGTATATTTGTTTTGTTTTTTGTTTGTTTTTTGTTTGTTTGTTTGTTTGTTTTTGTTTTATTTTCTAAATTGAAAACCCAATAAAATTCAAATTACAAAAAAAGAAACTGTACAAAGTGGATATACTAAAGTGCAAGAGTTAAGGTGCTACAAAACAAAACATTCAAATGTCACAAGAATGAGGTGCTGTATATGCGTACACACACACATGCACCCAAGCACCTCACAGCAACAACAAACAACAGCAACAAACAAGAGGCAGGGCATATGTGTGTGTTCACATACACAGCACCTCACTCTTGTGACATTTGAATGTTTTGTCCGACGCCGCTTGCTCTGCCTCCCGCATTCTTAGAGATTCCAGGTATTAATATTCTAGGTATTCTAGGTAGTACAAGCATGTGTGCATGAGTGAAAATGCATGCGATAGTAAAGATGTTTGGCATTAAGCCAGGCATTAATCACAGCTGATGCCAAATTAGTTATTTTATGGAGGACGATGGAGAAGAGATGATGAACAATTGGGCTGAACAATCAAGCTGAATTTCATAGAATTAACGTATCATGGATGGATGCAACACGCAGACATGAATCTATTTGAAACTTCAGGAAAATAAGACGAGCCGCTGAATAATTTCATAAAACCACACACCATTTTTTCCCCCTCTGTGCGGTGAAAAACTCTGTCTGCTGTGTCTTCAAATAGTTTGCATTTAACTTTCAATTCAGCTTTATTTATACAGCACCACATCACAACAGAAGCTGTCTCGCGGCGCCACAAATGCAGAGCAAATCCCGCAGAGCAAACTGTCCTCAGATTAATACACTTAACAATAACAACAAAAAAACAACGGCTGAGTGTGTGTTTTTCATTAACTGGGACAGGACACACACATGTGAACAGACATGAGATAAGATGATATGTGGACAGAATATTATGTCACAGAAGAGAGGTTTGTAGTTTAAAATCTTCAGTCTGACAGCATCACACCACACCTCCTCTGTGCATCGCATCCACACTGGCCATGCAGCTGACTCTGACGGCCAGCTGAGCGCCTTTGCTCCTGAATATACAGTGTGTGGTTAAAAGAGAAACACACACTCCCTCTTCATTCATTCATTCATTCATTCATTCATTCATTCATTCATGCATTTATTCCCTTAATAGACAGACAGACAGACAGACAGATAGATAGATAGATAGATAGATAGATAGATGTACTTTATTGATCCCAAACTGGGAAATTACAAATAATTACAGATAAATACAATAATGCCTAATCTATAGGCTATATTCCTCCTGTATGTGATTGAAATGCAAATGTGGGTGAAATAAAAAAGTATTAAGTGTATAGTCATATTATAACAACAATTAAAGAGGATGCCTGAAGAGTTTACCAAAAATGAAAAGTGTTTATTTACCAAAAATGTGCAATAAAAAGCAACAAAAAGGTCCGGTGTGGCCAGGAGAGGAGAGCAGCCATGAACTACAGCAACCACTCCTCAATCAGCTGATCACCTGAAAGAACAGTGGCATACAGGTGCAAATCCCAACTCCAGAGGAAGCTGGCGACCATCACATAATTAAAATGAGGGGTGGTTATAGCTGTTAGAACTCTGTCCATTAAAAATAACAGTAAATCCCAGCACATGCTATGCTTCCTTATGTGTTCCTGTCAGCTGGAGCTGCGGGATTTCAAAACATGTTGCTGAAATAACATTAACAATGTACTTCTGATGACAGGTCTCCCTTTTCCTGATCAAAGGCACATTGTCATGAAATGCACTAAAATACCAATGCAGTGAGATTGTGCTTCTGTCGCACCTCTTTTAAACTTCCTCCCATTACAAAGCGGGTGCGCAGTCCACAGGTAATTAGGTGGCTTAACACAAAGCATGAAAAATGGACTATGCACGGGCAGAAACAAACAAAAGCACTGGCACAAGGTGCAAAGTGTGACTCAAAAGCCCAGTGTAGACTGCTGTAATAGGGCCCTATGTGATAATGCTAGCCGTTATGCATCAAGAGAGCATTATACCTGAGTGGTAATTTTTAAAACATTTTTTAGATTGTGAACACACTGATGAAAGTCTGTTCAAAATGGTATTTTCCCTAAATGGTTTGTTGTTCTTTATTCATTTAGTGATATATTTTGGAATGGGGAGATTAATTTGGTTGTGCTGTTTATTATCTTGCAAAATTATGTTAACCATCTGGAACTTAAAAAAGAATTATAAACTCATTATCTGGATCCTGTGATATCATCTTTTTTACCATAAGGGCCACTCCTTGCACAAGCTAACATTAGCAACCTTTTACAACAGTAACACATTTAAGCACAATTTCGTATTACCTTATAAAAAATAAACACAACTTACCTTCTGCCAAATTTCAGCTAGATGCTTAATTATTAACTGTAATATGGTTTATCTGAATTTTAATGTTTCATCTTTTGGAAAACTTTGTATTCTTTTTCAAAAATGTCAGAAAGTAGTTCCTTAGTCAGGGCAACTTTACTGGGCACAAAGTGCAGCAAAATAAAAATCAAGAGTTCAAAATTGTTTAATTAAATAAACGTTTAGAGAAAAATGTAGCCTTGTTAAATACTCACTTCAGCGGCTCTAAAACCACCTCAGAAACAAATATGTATTGCCCAAAACAGTATATTGTGGCGTTTTATCCACAAAAAATACTTTCATTGCCTTTGAATAGCTTGGAAAGAGTTTTTTTTTTTTTTTACATCTTCCACCTACTTAAGTATGTGTGGATCTATGAATATTTATATTAGCTCCACCCATACTCCTGCCCACCAGTAGCAGATGCTGCAAGGCCAGCACTCCCCTCTCCTCTGGCCCGAGAACACCGAAGACTGCTTTGCTAAACAATGGCTGTTCAAAACATCAGATTGATTCTGCCATATGTACATGCCGCCGACCCCCACCAAAGCAAGCTGGCTCTGGGAGCTGATGGGTGCCCGTCAGGCAATTCGCTGGGGGCCGGCAGTCTGATGCACCCGCTGGCTGCGGTGAAACTATGACTTCAGCGCAGCCTCGCCCCGGCCGTTGTGCCATGCAACCCCCACTCCCCCAGTTAATGTAAAAACCAATCAGGCCAAGCAGGAATGCTTACGTAGCTAAAATCGCTCTGTTCAAAGTTGCCTGTTTGGAGGGGCGGAGCTTAACTGGACGTTCATAGCAAAAAAACAGAGGAGACAGTAGAGTGAGTTCACTCTTGATATGTCTTGTAAGCCACAAAAACATGTTACAGACATGTTAACAACAGACTTTGGTATCTGACTAGTTTGTTTCCTATGTTGGGTGTTTGGCCATGTTTTACTCACAAAGAATCGCCCCCGACAGACTGCTATGATGATGATGATGATGATGATGATGATGATGATGATGGTAGTGATGCAGGATTTACACATACTAGTATTAACTTCTTATTGCAAAAGGTACATTGTTCCTGTGATATAGACATTTGCTCTGTTAATGGCCAGTTATGTATTTTTGAATTATCTGGCTATGGTCAAAAAGATCTCAATTTCACTCCTGTTATATAGTCCACAATCCTTTTCTACCAGATCTCACTGAAATTGCTCATTGCACTGGTCATTTATAGCTGTTTACATTTACACATTAACACACACCAATCCCTCAAGGGGTGAAATAGTGATGATAATCTTCCTTTGAATACAATGGTTCTGACTTAAAGAAAAATATCAACCAGACATACTGTATGTTGCACTATTAACTGTTGCTCAAATCAAGTTCAAATTTTGAGTTCAAATTAACCTGTTTTTCATTAAACTTTAAATTAACAAATAGATATTTATTTTAAAAATCTGATAATTGAGTACAACCAGATTTTCATTTTGATACACCTGCAGTGTGGCGAATTATTTCCCAACCATGCAGTTCTTTTCATTTCTGCACAGCATTTAAGCATTTTCAGATGATTGTTTTTGTTTTTATGACTCATAATTTTTATAGCTGGAAGTTATTTCAACCAAGCTTTGATAAATACACACTATTCCACCTAGCAGCATTAGACAATGGGTGGGAGAAATTATCGACTTTCTGTTAAACATTTAGCAGTTTTCCTGAGTGGTCACTGGAGACCAAACCTATGCTAAAATACTGATCATTAGCCTTACATTCAGTGGGGGTGGGGGGCAGAAATATTTTTCCATTTTAATGATGACATGTCTATTTCATGTTCAGGTGAGAAACACTATATATATATATATATATAGTATACCATATATGTACTATATATATGTGTATATACTATATATACTATGTATAGTTGCAATCCTGGAATTTCCCCATTGTGGGACTAATAAAGGCTTATCTTATATATAGTATGTACTATATATACATACTATATATGTATATATAGTATGTATATATACACACATATATATGTATATATACATACTATATACACTATATATGTATATAATTGACAGGTAATTAAAGAGCTGGCCGACACCGCCGAGAGGACCAGTCATAGGCCATTCCTCACATGAGGACGGATAATTTTTTCACATATAAGGAGTTGTTCAGCACTCCTTATAAGAACTCCTTATACAAAGATATAGAGTGATGATAATCAAGTCAGTGGCGGTAATGCACCTGTGAGTTGGTTGCCAACCGCCAATCAAATCTAGAAGAAGAAGAAGAAGAAAGGACAAGTCACTGGCTGTGGATGAAAAGGAGTGAGATCATTTGGGCTTCTAGGGCAAACAGCTAAACCACGGGACATACACCCAGGTCTGGTCAACCTGTGGTGGGTCTGCCTTGGCGGAGGGTGTCACATCAAAGGATTCTGGCATCAAAACAACTCATGGAATCGTCAACATCAAAGGATTCCAGCATCAGAGCTACCATTTTTTATCGTTAACATCAAAGGATCCCGGCATTTAATAGTCTGTCTATGACATCACATGGGATGTCTAGGACATCATATAGGGTCATGTGGGTCTATGATGTCTATGACATCATATGGGATGTCTAGGACATCATAGGACATCATATAGCCTATGGATCATTTCCTATGATCTATGGTCTATCAAAATCTCGCCGCGGAGAGGACCAGTTGGAAAGAAGAAGACTCCAAGATATATAGAGTATATAGATTGAAGTACGTGGCAGTATTGCACCTGTAAGCTGGTTGCCAACTGCCAATCAAATCTAAAAGAAGAAGAAGAAGAAGAGAGGACCAGTTGCTGGCTGGGAATGAAAAGGAGTGATACCAACTGGGCTTCTAAGGCAAACAGCTAAATTGCGGGACACATACCCAGGCTTGATCAACCTGTGGTGGGCCTGCCTCAGTGGAGGGTGTCTTGTGATAAATGGCCGAAACACCCTGTGATGCTGAGGTACACAACTGACAATGTGTCCCGGTGGTGAAGCCTTATAGTAGCCATCGAGGAGACGAAGAAGAATGATGTCTGAAGATAGAGTTGAGGTTCAATTGGACACAGCAATGATGATAGAAGGACTGCAGCTCCTGACCAGATAGAATGATGATATAGAGTGAAGTATGTGGCAGTAATGCACCTGTAAGCTTGTTGCCAACCGCCAATCAAATCTAAAAGAAGAAGAAGAAGGAGAAGAACTCCCCACAGACTCAGAAGTGGTGCAAACATCAGGGATTGTAACAGCTAGTCCTTTCATTGAACCTATACAGTATATACATTGGTGTGAAAAAGTGTTTTCCCCCTTCGTGATTTCTCATTTTTTTGTATGTTTTGTCATACGTAAATGTTTCAGATCATCAAACAAATTTAAATATGAGACAAAGATAACACAAGTAAACACAAAATGCAGTTTTTAAATGAAGGTGTTTATTACAGGGATGGCAATTTTCCGCTGATTCGCGGATTTCCGCCGATTTATTTTCAAATTGATCATTTCTGTGAATCGTCTAAATCCGTTGAGAAAAATTTTTTTTTGGGGGGGTAAGGTACCTTATTGTTACCGATTTTAGCGAAAATCAACACGATTACATAAGCGCTTGGCGCTTCCCCGGGTCAAGTCTCCCGCGATAACCCTGATGTTTTGTACTCAAGATACTGCTGTATTGTAAACGGCCCTACGATTGGATAGTTGCAAACGATTGGACCAATCAAATGGCTCGTTGTATGCGTTGTCAAAAATTCATGGCAGCGTGCTCGTCAGGGATGTGATTTTTCCGCTAATTCACAGAATTCCGCTTTTTTTTAATCTTCCAGGAAGATAAAGTACGTTAAGTACGTTAGTGGCTTGAAGGTGCACCCTTTCAGGCAGAACTGGAACTGGCGTATGGCCAGGTAGAGAGCCAGTAACTCTCTGTCGAACACGCTGTATTTAAACTCACTGTCGTACAAAGACCTGCTAAAAATGGTGAGTGGCTGCCAAGAACCGGCAACGCATTGCTTCACGATGGCCCCTATGGCATTGTCCGAGGCGTCGGTAGTGAGCGCTATCTGAGCCACCGGGTCTGGGTGCGCCAGTAGTGCAGCGTTTGCCAGAGCTGTTTTAACCTCAGAGAATGCCTGCTCCCGCTCAGGAGTCTAGTCGACTCTGTCCGCCGGTTTCCGTTTCTTGAGTGCGGTGTACAACAGCTGTATGAGCTGAGCTGCGCGGGGGAGGAAATGGTTATAAAAGTTAACCATCCCCAAAAACTCCTGCAGCGCCCTGACATTGATGTTGAGGAGAAAAAATAGCAAAACAATTTAGTTACATTACTTTTATGATTCCAAACAGTTTGAAATTGACAGTGCACAGTGGACATTGACTCATAACTTTTGAATATTTCTAAGACTTGGCTACATCAGTGACTGTGCAAAATGAACTGCTCAAGACTCAATGGAGATTGAAACTGGTGATCTGAAATGAATGCTGAAATTATAAAAAGTAATGGTATGAATGAATTTTATTTCTATTATGGAATAGATAAAATTAACTGATTTTGATTTGATCAAGTGTTAAAGCATGTCCCCCTCATGGATCGTCACCTTATCGTGGTGGGGGGGTTTGCGTGCCCCAGTGATCCCAGGAGCTATGTTGTCCGGGGCAATTTGCCTCTGATAGGGTCTCCCAAGACAAACTGGTCCTGGGTGAAGGGCCAGACGAAGAACGATCCAACAGACTCTCATGATAAATTGTATATCAAGGATTCAGTGTACCCCGCCCGGTATGGGGTTACCGGGGCCCCACCCTGGAGCCAGGCCTGGGGGAGGGGCTCGAAGGCTAGCGTCTGGTGGCCGGGTTTCCACCCATGGGACCCGGCCGGGCTCAGCCCGAAGGAGTTACATGGGTCCGCCCTCCAGTAGGTTCACCACCTGCAGGAGGGATCATGGAAGTCCGGTGCTATGTGGATTAGGTGGCAGTCAAAGGCGGAGACCTTGGCGGACTGATCCCAAGCTTTCTAAACTGGCTTTTGGTACGTGGAATGTCACCTCTCTGGTGGGGAAGGAGCCTGAGCTGGTGTACGAGATTGAGCGATACCGGCTAGATATAGTCGGCCTCACCTCAACACACAGCTCCGGTTCCGGAACCAGTCTCCTGGAGAGGGGCTGGAGCTTGGCCTTTTCTGGAGTTGCCCCGGGCGAGAGGCGACGAGCAGGGGTAGGTATTCTTGTATCGCCCCACCTTGCTGCCTCTATATTGGAGTTTTCCCCGGTGGACGAAAGGGTTGCTTCCCTGCGCCTTCGGGTTGGGAAACGGGTCCTGACCATCATTTGTGCCTATGCACCAAATGATGTTTCAGAGTACCCACCCTTTTTGGAGTCTGTGACTGGGGTGCTGGAGGGTGCTCCTCCTGGAGACTCCATTGTCCTACTGGGGGACTTCAATGCGCACGTGGGCAACGACAGTGAAACCTGGAGGGGGGTGATTGGGAGGAACGGCCTGCCCGATCTGAACCCGAGTGGTGTTCAGTTATTGGACTTCTGTGCTAACCACAGTCTGTCTATAACGAACACCATGTTCAAGCATAAGGGTGTCCATATGTGCACCTGGCACCAGGACACCCTAGGCCGCAGGTCGATGATCGATTTTGTTATCGTATCATCAGACCTGCGACCGTATGTCTTGGACACCCGAGTAAAGAGAGGTGCAGAGCTGTCAACTGATCACCACCTGGTGGTGAGTTGGATCCGATGGCAGGGGAGGAAGCCATTCAGACCTGGTAGACCCAAACGTATAGTGAGGGTGTGCTGGGAGCGTCTGGCTGAGGCCCCTGTCCGGGAGGTCTTCAACTCCCACCTCCGGAAGAACTTCAACCACATTCCGAGGGAGTCTGGAGACATGGAGTCTGAATGGGCCATGTTCTCCACCTCTGTTGTTGAAGCGGCAGCCCAGAGCTGCGGCCGCAAGGTGGTCGGTGCATCTCGTGGTGGCAACCCCCGAACCAAGTGGTGGACACCAGTGGTGAGGGGGGCCATTAAGCTGAAGAAGGAGTCCTATCAAGCTTGGTTGGCTTGTGGGACTCCCGAAGCAGCTGAGGTGTACCGGCAGGCCAAGCGGAGTGCAGCTCGGGTGGTTGCTGAAGCAAAAACCCGGGTATGGGAGGAGTTCGGTGAGGCCATGGAACAAGACTTTCGGTCGGCTTCAAAGAGATTCTGGCAAACTGTTCGGTGGCTCAGGAGGGGAAAGCAGCTCCCCGTCCACACTGTGTATGGTGCGGATGGGACACTGTTGACTTCAACTGGGGATATCGTCGGGCGGTGGAAGGAATACTTTGAGGATCTCCTCAATCCCACTGATACACCTTCCACAGAGGAAGCAGGGTTTGGGGACGAGGGGGATGACTCGCCTATCACAGGGGCTGAGGTCGCCAAGGTGGTTAAAAATCTCCTTGGTGGCCGGGCCCCGGGGGTGGACGAGATTCGCCCCGAGTACCTCAAGGCCCTGGATGTTGTTGGGTTGTCATGGTTGACACGCCTCTGCAACATTGCGTGGAGGTCGGGGGCAGTGCCTTTGGCATGGCAAACCGGGGTGGTGGTTCCTCTCTTCAAAAAAGGGGACCGGAGGGTGTGCTCCAACTTTAGAGGGATCACACTCCTCAGCCTCCCTGGGAAGGTCTATGCCAAGGTACTGGAGAGGAGAGTCCGGCCGTTGGTCGAACCACGGATTCAGGAGGAGCAATGTGGTTTTCGTCCTGGCCGTGGCACATCGGACCAGCTCTTTACCCTCTCGAGAATTCTTGAGGGTTCGTGGGAGTTTGCCCAACCAGTTTACATGTGTTTTGTGGACTTGGAGAAGGCATTTGACCGCGTCCCTCATGGATTTTTGTGGGGGGTGCTTCGGGAGTATGGGGTATCGGGCTTGTTGTTACGAGCTATTCGGTCTCTGTACGACCGTTGTGAGAGTTTAGTTCGCATTGCCAACACTCGGTCGGAGTCATTCCCAGTGAGAGTTGGACTCCGCCAGGGCTGCCCTTTGTCACCGGTCCTGTTCATAATTTTTATGGACAGGATTTCTAGGCGCAGCCAGGGAATGGAGGGTGTCATGCTTGGTGACCACAGGATCTCATCTCTGTTGTTTGCAGATGATGTTGTCCTGTTGGCTTCATCCAGCAATGACCTACAGCTCTTGCTGGGACGGTTTGCCGCTGAGTGTGAAGCGGCTGGGATGAGAATCAGCACCTCCAAGTCCGAGTCCATGGTCCTCAGCCGGAAAAAGGTGGATTGTCCTCTCCGGGTTGGGGACAGGCTCCTGCCCCAAGTGGAGGAGTTTAAGTATCTTGGGGTCTTGTTCACGAGTGAGGGGAAAATGGAGCAAGAGATCGACAGACGGATTGGAGCAGCATCTGCAGTGATGCGGACGTTGTACCGGTCTGTTGTGGTGAAGAGGGAGCTTAGTTCTAAGGCAAAGCTGTCGATTTACCAGTCAATCTACGTTCCTACTCTCACCTATGGTCACGAGCTTTGGGTAATGACCGAAAGAACGAGATCGCGGATACAAGCGGCTGAAATGAGCTTTCTCCGTAGGATTGCTGGACTCACCCTCAGAGATAGGGTGAGGAGCTCAGTCATCCGGGAGAGGCTCAGAGTAGAACCGCTGCTCCTCCACATTGAAAGGAGTCAGTTGAGGTGGTATGGGCATCTGATTAGGATGCCTCCTGGACGCCTCCCACTTGAGGTGTTTCAGGCACGTCCCACTGGGAGGAGACCCCGGGGCAGACCCAGGACTCGGTGGAGAGACTATGTCTCCCAGCTAGTCTGGGAACGCCTTGGTATCCCCTCTGAAGAGCTGGAGCAGGTGGCTGGGGAGAGGGAAGCCTGGGCTTCTCTGCTTGAACTGCTGCCTCCGCGACCCGGACCTCCGGAAAAGCGGTAGAAGATGGATGGATGGATGGATGGTTAAAGCATGTGATGAATAATGCTTGTTGGAATATTTTAGGAATGCTATCTTCTTGGAACATAAGTCAATATTATACAGTAATAAGTGGCATTCAGCTGTTTGTCATTTAAGCACAGTTCTGGTACTTAAAAATCATAAAAACCCAGGAGCTTCGGGGGGCTTTGCCCCCCTTGCCCCTCCACCGGGGCTCTGCCCCGGACCCCGCTGGGGACTGCGTCCCCCAGACCCCCTGCTAAATTTTCAGATAATTTCCCCAACCCCAAATCACATCCCTGGCTCGTGTTGGAATTCTGAGCTTTCGGTATCGTTTTCAGCGGAATGATGACATTTTTATTGAAGGATCAGGAGTCATCAGTGCTAGAAATAGACAAAAGTGTCAAAAATAAGTTCTGATGGAACTGGCTTGAGAGAAAAGTGATGGTAAAGGTGAAAATTGGCTCAAAGTTCGACGAGGTAAAAGGAGATGAAGTTCAAAGTTCAGAGACTGACACAGCTTGCTGCCAAAAGGAAGAAAGTTTCACATTAGAAGTGACTTGGTGACCAGTGTAAATAGTGTAATAAACTCTTATAGAACTGTTAAATATGTTGGACTAAAGACAGTGAGACAACATTGAAGAAAAAGAAAGTTACCTTTTCATTAAATTTAATGATTTATCTAAGTCTAGTATTTCATTTTTTTTTTTATCATTTTTTTCAGTCTAAATTACTTCTGTTTTACTGAAAACCTCTCAGCTTCAGGGGGGCTGCGCCCCCCGGCCCCCCCCATAAGTCAATCGACCAAATTAGATTTCAGCTGAAATCAGAATTTCCTGTTGCCATCCCTGTTATTATTAAGGGTAAAAAAAAAATCCAAACCTACATGGCCCTGTGTAAAAAAGTGACCCCCCCCCCGTTATAACATAGATTAACTGTGGTTTATCATATCTTTGGAAAGCTGAGTTCAATTTCTCTAGCCACACCCAGGCCTGATTACTGCCACACTTGTTCTCAATCAAGAAATCACTTAAATAGGACCTGCCTGACAAAGTGTAGACCAAAAGATCCTCAAAAGCTAGACATCATGCTGAGATCCAAAGAAGTTCAGGAACAAATGAGAAACAAAGTAATTGAGCTTTATCACTCTGGAAAAGGTTATAAAGCCATTTCTAAAGCTTTGGGACTCCAGCAAACCACAGTGAGAGCCATTATCCACAAATGGCGAAAACATGGAACAGTGGTGAACCTTCCCAGGAGTGGCCAGCCGACCAAAATTACCCCAAAAGCGCAGCAATGACTCATCCAACAGGTCACAAGAGACCTCACAACAACATCCAAAGAACTACATGCCTCACTTGTCTCAGTTAAGATCAGTGTTCATGACTCCACCATAAGAAAGAGACTGAGCAAAAATGGCCTGCATGGCAGAGTTCCAAGATGAAAACCACTGCTGAGCAAAAAGAACATAAAGGCTCTTCTCAGTTTTGCCAGAAAACATCTTGATGATCCCCAAGACTTTTGGGAAAATACTCTGTGGACTGACGAGACAAAAGTTGAACTTTTTGGAAGGTGTATGTCCCATTACATCCGGCGTAAAAGTAACAGCATTTCAGAAAAGGAGCATGAGAGCAAAATATAGAGTGATGTCTGAAGATAGAGTAGGTGGCATTAAAGCATCTGTAAGCTGGTTGCCAACCGCTAATCAAATCTAAAAGAAAAAGAAGAGAAGAAAAGAAGCATCACACCAACAATAAAATGTGGTGGTGGTAGTGTGATGGAATGGGGCTGTTTTGCTGCTTCAGGACCTGGAAGACTTGCTGTGGTAAATGGAACCATGAATTCTGCTGTCTACCAAAATATCCTGAAGGAGAATGTCCGGCCATCTGTTTGTGACCTCAAGCTGAAGCGCACTTGGGTTCTGCAGCAAGACAATGATTCAAAACACACCAGCAAATCCACCTCTGAATGGCTTAAGAAAAACTAAATGAAGACTTTGGAATGGCCTAGTCAAAGTCCTGACCTGAATCTGATTGAGATGCTGTGGGATGACCTTAAAAAGGCGGTTCATGCTCGAAAACCCTCCAATGTGGCTGAATTGCAACAATTCTGCAAAGATGAATGGGGCAAAATTCGTCCACAGTGCTGTAAGACTCATTGCCAATTATCACAAACGCTTGATTGCAGCTGTTGCTGTTAAGGCTGGCCCAAAAAGTTATTAGATTTAGGGGGCAATCACTTTTTTACACAGGGTCATGTGGGTTTGGATTTTTTTCCCCCTTCATAATAAACACCTTCATTTAAAAACTGCATTTTGTGTTTACTTTTGCTATCTTTCTTTTATATTTAAATTTGTTTGATGATCTGAAACATTTAAGTGTGACAAACATTGTAATGATGCCAAGTGTGGGTCTGTACCGTGCTCGGGTCTTTGTGGTTTTCCTCTTTTATGTATTTGTAATTAATCTTGATTTTTCGTTCATTATGTTTCATGCTTTTATTCTGACAGCTCAGCTGGTGACTTCTGGCTGTCAAGCCTTTTCATGGTTGTCACAGCTGTTTGTGTTTCAGTTAATTACTTTCACTCCACACTTGTTTGATGTTTGAGTTCTGTACTACTATTTAAGTTCGCTGGCGAGGTTTATTCCTCGCAGCGACCTCGTCTTGTTCTGACTGGAATCCCCATCCCTGATTTCAGTCTTTCTTCTGCTTAGGTCTTTATCCTCGCCTGTTTTATATAAGTTACTTATATAGTTACTTATAAGTTACTTTTGTGGTTTTTCTGTATTTGTATTTTTCTGTAGACGCACTTCGTGGTCCTTTGTTTTTCCTTTTGTAAGTTGCCTTCAGGGCTGTTATTGTGTTCGTTTCTTATTAAATGAGCAAACTCAGTGCAGGTGAATGGTGCCTTATTTCTGCCCTGAAAGGGCCCAATTATGACAGTAGATTGCTGCCAGTAGGTACCAGTGGCAGTGGGTTTGCCTTTTTTCTTTTTTGCTTTTCCCTTTTTGCACTCACCTTTTTCGTGGCTGGACTGAGTAGCTGTCAGCATGTTCCCAGTGTGCCGTAGGAGGAGGGCAGCCGGGGGTCCCAGCATGGATGAGCAGTGGGCAGCTGAGTTCATCCGGGGTCATGTTGCTGAAGCTCTTACCTCCCGTGGCCCGAAGAAGGTTCTGGAGAGTGTGGTAGCAGCAGTCGGGATTGTGGAGGCACATCCCAGTTCAGGTAATTATCCCGAGTTCGCTGAGCTGCTGGCCACCGTCTCCACTCTCCAATCAGCGATTTCTGGGGTTGGCAAGTGGATCGTTACTGGCCCAAAGATACCACCTCCCGGCGGAGAACTCAACTTCTCCCCGTGACATGGCTGTACCGAAGCGGATGGAGGAGAGTTACTGGGTCCAATCGCCACAACTTCTCCACCATTACCCAGCCACGGGCCGTCAGAAGAACTCCTCCATCTCTCAGCCAGCAGAACTATTATCGCCATTTCAGAGAGGAACAACAGCAGCTTCAGCCTTTAGTCTTTTTAGGTCTCCTCACCGGCTGTCTCGTCAGCTCCCTATCCCTGGGTCGTTACAGCTGATTCTCTCTTGGCTCCGCCTGTCATCGTGTCTGCAGGGGGCGTTCCTCCATGTTATCCAGAGGGGCCTATGATCACGGCAGTCATGGAAAAGGAAGAACCTGGGCTTGCTGCAGCAGGAACCATCATGCCCTAGGAAAACAGGCAAGTGTTTTTTTTCATTCTGTTTCACCATCTGATGAATTACCTTGCCTCATTCCCAGGAGTGAGGCTCAGTTTATGCAGTCCACTGGGTCCTCACCACCTGCTGCAGCCACCAAAACCTTACCTTACCTTACCTGCTTTCTCTGTATCTCCTCCAATATCCCCCGAGTGTTCGCTGGTTCTAGGATTAAGCCGCTGGACGGAGAAGGAGCCTGTGTCCCTGGAGAACCTGGTTCCAGCCCTGCAGCCATGGTACAGACAGAGGAGGAGAGCTGTGTGCAATCCAGAGCCTGAGCCGATGAAGAAGCATCCCCAGGATTCACCCATGCAGAGTTCAGCCCCAGCAGGAAGCAGATCTCCTGTCGCCATGCCAGGCGAGCCACCTGTGTGGGTAACATCGCCAGGGAGTCCAGGGACTGCAGAAACCATCATGCCTGCTATTGGGGCCTCCACAGCAGACCTCGAGCTGGACCTCCAGGGGGTGAGGCCCAAGACATCGTCATCTGGATCGACTCAGTCCTGGACGGCGGTGGAACTTGCAAGTACTCTCCTTTATTTTCATTGTTTCAGTATTGGAGAGATCTTGTCTGGCTCTGGGTGTGGAGAGCCGGGTGCTGCCGTCAGCAACACCTGAACTCGCCTCACTGGGTTCCACTGCTGCTGGTGACCCTGACCCTGTCTCGCTTCCTCTTTTATTCGAGTCTTCTCTCAGGGTCACCGAGAATCATCCAGCTACACCACAAGATCTCTGTGGGTTCCGGTCCGCCGCCTGAGGACTTCGTGGGTCCAGCTTCTCCAGCCGAGGTTGTCGTGGAGGCGCCGTCCCAGCCCGGGACCTCCGAGGATGCAGTTCCTCCTCAGTCTGGGTCTCTGTGGGTGCTGCGTCCCAACTTGAGTCCCATGTGGGGGCAGCGCTCCAGTGTGTGCCCGCTGTGGGTGTTATGCTCCAGCCCAGGGGCTATCATGGGTGCAGCTCCGCCTCAGTCCGGGGCCACCGAGGGTGCTGCAACGCCTCAGTCCAGGGCCACCGAGGGTGCCGCAATGCCGCAGTCTAGGGCCACCGAGGGTGCTGCAATGCCTCAGTCCGGGGCCACTGAGGGTGCTGCTATGCCTCAGTCCGGGGCCACCAAGGGTGCTGCTACGCCTCAGTTCGGGTCCACCGAGAGTGCTACTACGCCTCAGTCTGTGGCCACTGAGGGTGCTACTACACCTCAGTCTGGGGCCACTGAGGGTGCTACTACGCCTCAGTCCGGGGCCACCGGGGGTACTGCGTCAATGCCCAAGGCTGCTATGGGTCCTCTGTCTTCATCTGGTTCCATCGTGGTTCTTCCTCTGCCATCTTCCTCAGTGGGTGCCCATTGTCTGGGTCCGGGGGTTGGTGGTGAGCACTGGTTCCAGCCACCGTCTCCAGGAGGAGGTGTGTGGAGCTCTGTGACCCGCTGGCCCAGAGACACAGGGAGACCACCCGAGCCTTTTCGGTTGCTTGGGTGGCTTTGGTACCCTGGAAGACTATCCGAGGGACTCATTCATTCATTTTGGTGGTTTTGGTTTTCCACCCTCCCAGGGTCTGTTTTTTGATAGACATTCCTTTTTTTTGGGGGGGGGGGGGGTGTATTTCTTCCTTTCTTGTTACAGTGGGGTGTCTAGGGACCACCCCTTGAGGGAGGGGCACTGTAATGATGCCGAGCATGAGTCTGTACCGTGCTCAGGTCTTTGTGGTTTCCCTCTTTTATGTATTTGTAATTAGTCTTGATTTTTCGTTCATTATGTTTCATGCTTTTATTTTGACAGCTCAGCTGGTGACTTCCGGCTGTCAAACCTTTTCATGGTTGTCATAGATTTTTGTGTTTCAGTTAATTACTTTCACTCCACACCTGTTTGATGTTTGAGTTCTGTACTACTATTTAAGTTCGCTGGCGAGGTTTATTCCTCGCAGCGACCTTGTCTTGTTCTGACTGGAATCCCCATCCCTGATTTCAGTCATTCTTCTGCTTAGGTCTTTATCCTTACCTGTAATACATAAGTT
The DNA here is from genome assembly GCA_020510985.1 of Pholidichthys leucotaenia. Lineage (NCBI taxonomy): Eukaryota > Metazoa > Chordata > Actinopteri > Cichliformes > Pholidichthyidae > Pholidichthys > Pholidichthys leucotaenia. The sequence continues at coordinate 126,698,272 of CM035848.1, forward strand.
GTAGAGAGAGGAATGATCAGGCGAGGTGGTCTGGAGCAGAGCAGACTTTATTAATCTCTCTCTAACATCAACAAGAATGATCAATGAGCCTGAAACCAGGTCGCGGGCACCTCTCTTTTTAAACCATACAACTCGCCCGGCGACTTGGGGTGTTTGCATTAACATGCATGCATTTACCATGACAATTCCCTTTGTCACTGTTTGCATTAACACACATACATCTACAATGACAATTCCCTTTGTCACCCAGCCTGTCAGCGCATTATTATGCAGACCGGAGGAGAATACATATTCTCATGCATAAACCATAGACTGCCTTGCGTATCTGTTTCTCAGCTCTTACGCATCTCCTCCTGCTGTGCCATTCAGTCTGAGTAGAGAACGTACTGACTGGGTCCCCCACACCGCCCCCCCCCCCCCCCAGAAACCCAGACTGGGCCTTAACCCTCTTGTCCTGTGGGCTTCAGCCATTGTCCATAGTGGCTGTAACGGGGGGTCAGCGGCTCCAAGGTGCTGCTGTGCTGTTGGGGTGCTGTTGGGGAGTTCCTGGAGGCACATCCATCTGTGGGGGGACATTGGTGGGGGACATCTTCAGCGTGCCATTGTGACTGAGCTGACGAAGTCATTTACCTGGGGCATTGTCAGTGGGGGTCGTCCGCGCCGAGGAGCTCGGGCCAACACCACCTGTTCATCTGCTAAAACGAACGCGGGCTTAAGCCTGTCTATACAGATTGTTTCTCTGCGTCCCCCCAAGTCTAACACAAAATGTTTCTCCTCAGGTTCCAGCACTCTGAACGGGCTGTCGTAGGGCAGGCGCAACAGGGTCCGGTGGGCATCGTGCCTGACAAACACAAACAACGCGTCCTTTAAGGTTTTTGGCATGAAAGCGCGGGGAAAACAGTGGTGGGCCGGGCTGGGTACTGTCCCTACCTCTGCGCTATGTAGTAAAAGCGGGGATGGATCGGTGTTCGGCGTGGGGTTGTCCGGCAAACATTCTCTGGGGAGCTGCAGCGGCTGGGAAAAAAACAGCTCTGCTGGGGAGGCTGCCAAATCCTCCTTTGGTGCTGAACGCAACCCTAATAGAACCCACAGCAACCGGTCCACCCAATTTGCATCTGTAAGCGAAGCCCTGAGCACTGCTTTAAGTGACCTATGGAAACGCATGCATAACCCATTGGCCTGGGGGTTGTACGCGGTCGTGCGATGAATTGTGACACCCAGGGTCTGGGCCATCGTGGACCAGAGGTTGGAAACGAACTGCGGGCCCTGGTTGGACGTGATATCTGAAGGGGCGCCGAAACGAGCCACCCATGTCATCAAAAGAGTGCTTGCAACTTCTGTGGACGCAGTGGAAGCTAGCGGGACTGTCTGGAGCCACCATGTGGTGCAGTCCACCACTGTCAGGAGGTCCGTGAACCCCTGCGATGGCGGAAGGTCCCACAAGGTCCACATGAACGTGGTCGAACCTCTTAGCCGGGACATAGAACGGCTCAAGGGGGGCCTTTGTGTGCCTGTGCACCTTAGCTCATTGGCACGCTACGCAGGCTGCAGCCCACTCTTTCACTTGTTTGCGCAGGCTCGGCCAGACGAACTTTGCTTCCACCATTTTGACTGACGTGTGCACTCCTGGCTGTGCCAGGGAGTGAACTGACTCAAAAACGTGGCGGTGCCAAGTGCGTGGGACCACCAGGTGCGGGCGGCCTGTGAAGATGTCACAGACTGGGGGGGGGTCCCGTCTTGCTTTGCTCTGCTCTCCAGCCTTAACCCTGTTGGTCCAGACTGGGGCGCACAAACGTCCGCATCGCTGATCTGCTCGGCGGCCATGACCGTGTAATCTATCCCTACGTAGACTAGGGCCACTAATGCACGTGAGAGGCAGTCTGCCACCACGTTGTGTTTACTGGCCACATGCTGAATGTTGGTCGTAAACTCCGAGATCGTGGCCAGCTGTCTCTGCTGCTGGGCCGACCATGGTTCCGAAACCTTGGCCATAGCATACGTTAGCGGCTTGTGGTCCACAAAGGCAGTGAAGGTGGGCCCTTCCAGCCAGAACTGGAAGTGGTGTATGGCCAGGTGGATAGCCATTAACTCCCTGTCGAACGCGCTGTATTTATGCTCATTGTTGCGCAAAGACCTGCTAAAAAAGGCGAGCGGCTGCCAAGAACCGGTGACACACTGCTCCACGACAGCCTCTATGGCCACATCCGATGCGTTGGTAGTGAGCGCTATCCAAGCCGCCGGGTCCGGGTGCACCAGTAGTGTGGCGTTCGCTAGAGCTGTTTTGACCTTGGAAAACACCTACTCTTGCTCAGGAGTCCAGTCGACTCTATCCGCCGGTTTCCGTTTCTTAAGCGCGGTGTACAATGGCTGCATGAGCTTTGCTGCGGTTGTAGAAGTTAACCATCCCCAAAAACTCCTGCAGCGCCCTGACCGTCTGAGGCCGGGGAAAATCTGCCACTGCGCTCACTTTGTCCAGTAAGGGTATCGCGCCCTCCGGTGAGATGCGGTGGCCCAAAAAATCGATTCCCGTCACCCTGAACTGGCACTTCGCCGGGTTGATTATTAACCCGTGCTCCTCCAACCTCTGGAAAACTGTCCTGAGGTGGGTTACGTGTTTGTCCTTGGATGCGCTGGCCACCAGGATGTTGTCCAGGTAGACGAACACAAACGGCAGATCGCGCAGCACCGCATCCATCATGCATTGGAATGTCTGCACCACGCCTTTTAACCCGAAAGGCATGCGTAAGAACTCAAAAAGACCAAACGGGGTTATTACTGCCATTTTGGGTATGTCCTCCGCGCACATCGGGACCTGGTGGTAACCGCGGACCATGTCTATCTTTGAAAAAATGCATGCCCCGGTGAGGTGAACAGAAAAATCCTGAATATGGGGGACTGGGTAGCGATTATGTGCCGTGGCGTTGTTTAATCTGCGAAAATCTCTGCATGGTCGCCACGATCCCTCGGCTTTAGGCACCATATGTAGCGGGGATGCCCATGGGCTGTTTGAGCACCTGATGATGCCCAGCCTTTCCAAGTTGGCAAACTCCTTGTGCGCAATGGCCAGTTTAGCTGCATCCAGGCACCGAGGTCGTGTGAAAACTGGTGGCCCCGTGGTGGTAATTTTTCAATTCATTCAACTTTATTTATATAGTGCCATTTCACAACAACAGTCATCTCATAGCACTATCAACTGTAGGGGGAACCCCCACAGTTGCAGAAAGACCCCAGCAATCAAGCGATCCCCTGTGAGCAAGCACTTGGCGACGGTGGAGAGGAAAAACTCCCTTTTAACAGGAAGAAACCTCCAGCAGAACCAGGCTCACGGATGAGCAGTCATCTGCTGCGACTGGCTGGGGGGTGAGGGGATACAGAAGATGAAAAGAACAGACATGTAGAGAGCAAACAGCACAATGGGGACTCAATCTATGGAAGAGAACAAACAGATGTTAATGACCAGCAAAAAAAAAAAAAAATCATTGAGAGTGAAGAAAGGAGTGAGGTCCAGTGCATTACTGGAGGTCCCCCGGCTGACTAAACCCATTAGCAGCATAACTAAGGGAGGGTTCAGAAACACATGATCCCTCCCTAATTGTAGGCTATATCAAAAAGGTAGGTTTTAGCCCTATTCTTAAAAACAGAGATCGAGTCTGACTCCCGAATCCAGATTGGCAGCTCGTTCCACAGGAGAGGAGCTTGATAACTGAAGGTTACGGTAATGGATGGTTAGGTAATGGGTTAGGTAACGGTTAGGTAATGAAATGCTCCACTCCGTGTTTAGTGATGGCCGCCGAAAATGTCGGAACTGTGAGTGCTGGGAACTGGGTGAGTAGTGTGTGGAACTTACACCCTGGAGCTGTGACGTTGGCTAATGTTGTAGACCCGGCTCCTCTAGCTGTACAAGGCAGATAATCAAAAGACATTGCATTAATCAGGCATCTGTTAGCCACATCGACTAATAGTCCATGTGCACACAAAAAAATCAGCGCCCAAAATGGGGACGTTACATGCCGTTATGATGAATGTCCATTGGTATGTACGGCCGTGCAAGGATATAGTCAGTGTCCTCTCACCAGAAGTCTTAACGTTGAGCCGTTTGCGGCCGCCAGCTCGGGGCCGCAAGCCGGTCTGCGTAGGACGGCAGAATGAGGCTCTTTTGAGAGCCGGAGTCCACAAGGAACCGTCTCCCCGAGCGTGAGTCCGTCACATAGAGCAGCTTGTTTGTGTCACCGGTGGTCACAGCTGCTACCGACTGCCGGCCCTGGCATTTCCCGAGCGCTTGAATTGTCACAGTGGCACACATTAGCGTGCGTCTTCTCCAAAACGGGGGCAGTAGAATCCGATCTGCCTTTTGTGCTAGCGCCCGGTAGTTGCGCGTGGTCAGCAGTGGCGAATTGGCAAGGACCGCTCTGGCCGCTGTCAGGAGGTTCCGGAGGAAAAGGTGGGCAAAGAGGAAATGCCCGTCATCTGTGTCCATCAACACCAACATCTTCTCCATTAATTCGACCGCCGACCCGTCTCCCAACTCAGGGCGCATCAGGACCCTTTCTGCTCTCTCGCAGTCCGAGAGCATGTAGCGTTGGGTCAGCGCAGTTTTAAGAGCATCGTATATGCCATGGGCTAGGGACTGTTGGAGCAGGCTCGCCACCTGCTGTGTTGTGTGTGCGTCCAGTGCTGCAACCGCGTAGTAGTATTTGGTGTCATCCGCCGTCACTTCCCAGAGCGCAAACTGGGCCTCGGTGTGGAGGAACCAAGACTTCGGGTCATGTAGCCAAAAATCTGGGAGCTTGACCGAAACGGCGCACGCGGTGCTGGCACCTCCAGTCCGGGTCATTTCCGGGGTGTTCGCCTCGAGTTCCACTGTGCGTCAAGGGTCACCAGTGTAGAGAGAGGAATGATCAGGCGAGGCAGTCTGGAGCAGAGCAGACTTTATTAATCTCTCTCTAACATCAACAAGAATAAGAAGCCTGAAACCAGGTTGCGGGCACCTCTCTTTTTATACCATACAACTCGACCGGTGACCTGGGGTGTTTGCATTAACATGCATACATTTACCATGACAATTCTCTTTGTCACTGTTTTCATTAACACACATACATCTACAATGACAATTCCCTTTGTCACCCAGCCTGTCGGCGCGTTATTATGCAGACCAGAGGAGAATGCATATTGTCATGCGAAAACCATAGACTGCCTGGCATATTCATTTCTCAGCTGTTATGCATCTCCTCCTGCCGTGCCATTCAGTCTGAGTAGAGAACTCGCTACTCAGTAAGTGACCCAGTCACCCAGTAAGTGACCCAGTCCCTCAGTAAGGGACCCAGTCAGTAAGTGACCCAGTCACTTACTGACTGGGTCCCCCACAAAGTTACCTTTTGTGGTTTTTCTGTATTTGTATTTTTCTGTAGACGCACTTCGTGGTCCTTTGTTTTGCCTTTTGTAAATTGCCTTCAGGGCTGTTATTGTGTTTATTTCTTATTAAATGAGCAAACTCACTGCATGCGAATAGTGCCTTATTTCTGCCCTGAAAGGGCCCAATTATGACAAACATACAAAAAAAAAAAGAGAGAAATCAGGAAGAGGACAAACACTTTTTCACACCACTGTAAATGTGGATGGCGTGCTACTGCTAACATCCACTGTCAAAAGTGAAGCTCTACTTCCTGGATGTTGGGGCCCATCATCTTGGACTTTTGAAGCTGAGTCCACGCAATAGTGAGCATGAAGCAGAGGCCAGTGATAATATGCCACCTTCCGGAGTGGTAGCCTAGAGGTGGAGCATCCACCCCACAATCAAGAGGTCGGGGTTCAAGTCCCAGCGGGGTTATGCCAAAGACCATATGTTTTTGGCTGGCTGGCTGGCTATCCACCTCATCGCCTGGAACGCCATGGCTCCATCCCCGACGTGTATCTGCAGTGTATCCCTCCTCAGTAAAGTTTCTGAGCTGGAAGTAAGACTCTCCAGCCTCTACAAGATTCGGGAGGCTGAGGAACATCTCAATACCATTATACTCGGGTGAACAACGGCTCCGGCAACCAATTCGCAGATGGCAGAGATGGCTACCTACCTGGGGGAGTTTAGCGTGTCCCCATCTCCGTCCACTTCTACCCCTGCTCCGGTTCCGGCTTCTTCAGATGTCCAGGACCACAACAATTGACACTGGCTTTGTCTCGGGGCTAAACCCAAAGGTAGTACTTCTCACACTCAATGCGCGCCCTGGACCTTGGTTGGACCAGCTAGCAATCATCGTCGTTCTGCCAGACAGGGTCGCGCCTCTTCTGTTCCCCTGCTCCTGGAAAAAAAATTTGACATCCTTTCTCTGGAGGATTTTCCCCACCTGGACGCTGGCCGTCTGCCCGTGGCCGCCCCCCCCTCCTCCTTCCTCTCCCTCAGTGGCGGCTCAGGTCCACTCAGGTCCGCAAACCCTGGACTAAGACTACTCTAGGTGTGCCAAATTACACCCCAGCTCCAAATAGAAGAGAGTGCATCACCCGCCTTCACAACAACAACACCTTCGACAAAATTATTCTCCACGTCAGAATCCACCGACTAGACCCCCCCAGATGACACTGGTAATAGGTGACTCGTTTATGAGGAACGTCAGAAGCAGGTACTGTACCACTAGATTTTTTTCCTGGGGCTAGAGTCTCTGACATTGAAGCTCTTATTCCTGACCTGCTAAATGAATTCCCCCACGTTCAAACTGTCATAGTACATGTTGGATGCAATAACATCCCAGATGAAGCATCAGAGATTTTAAAGAGTGACTTCAGGAGCCTTCTGTCCACTCTTATGAACTGTGGCAGACGTGCGTTTATCTCTGGGCCTTTGGCACCTCTCAGACGAGGCTGCAATTATTTTAGCAGAACTCTTAGTCTTAATACTTGGTTGTGTTTTACTTGTCCTATTTTTAACATTGGTTTTGTAGACAATTTTAACTTGTTTTGGAACCACCCATCACTTATGAGGCCTGATGGCATCCACCCAAATGGACTTGGTGCACGTGTTTTAAGAGACAATCTGTTCTATTCCATTCAGTGTTTTTTGGTACAGTGACTGAAACTTGGTGTGTTTACTTACTCTGAAGCTCTTGGGTCTGTCAATCAACCCTTTTTTGGTTCTGTTTCCACTTCCCATATTAATCCCATTAATCCAAATAATCTTCACTGTTTGGATCAGCCTTCAGTTTATAACCCTACAGAGATTGTGTCTGTCTCCTGTTACCCAAAATATTATAACCCAAGACAAATACAACACAACCTGATAAATACATGTCTTTCTGCAGCTCCTCCTCATCCACCACCCCCCAACTTTGCCCCTGTCTTCTCCCTTAGAGAACCTTTCTCTGCTCCCCCCAAAGTTAAAAAAAAAAGTTAATAAAAATAGAATGCATAAACATCCCAAAGTGATTAAACAAAATGTTGGTAAAATTCAAATCAAACCTCAAGTCTTTAATTTAATAATTTGGCCCCTGTTCGTCCCCAAAATTTAAAAATTAAATGTGGTCTATTAAATATTAGGTCTCTAGCTCCCAAGTCTCTTTTAGTCCATGATCGATCATCAGATCGATTTAATATCCCTCACAGAGACTTGGCTTGGGCAAGATGATTATGTTGGTTTGAATGAATCAACTCCCTCTGGTTATTTAAACTGTCATAACTCCAGAGGTTCTGGTCGTGGAGGTGGAGTGGCGGCAATTTTTCATTCTAAATTACTAGTTAATGTAAAGCAAAAATCATGTTTTAATTCCTTTGAGGGCCTGGTCCTCATTGTGGGGCATGTTGGCTATCTTGGCTCGAATCCACTTCTCTTGGCCATAGTTTACCGTCCTCCCTCGGCCTACTCTGAGTTTCTATCCGAATTTGCTGAATTTTTAGCTGATTTAGTGCTGAAATCAGATTATTATTGTAGGGGACTTCAATATACATGTTGATGTAGAGATTGACTGTCTTAATAAGACATTCTGTAGCATACCCCCCCGAATTATATTTTGTCACAACCTTTTCTTCCCCGTCTTTTGCCGCCGTTAGTTTGCTCACGCTAACGGTTATAACCGGAAGTTCCTTCAAAATAAAAGCACCGAATATCAAACAGGAAGCTAACCGTAACTGATAGTACATAAAAGTAATAAGCTCCAAAATAAAATATAAGCAAATGAAGAAATGTACATAGGGTTATTTACACTCCCACCAAAATTATGAGTATTTGGGTTCCATAAGAACATCAACAAATAATTTTCTCAAGCAAAAGAACTCATATAAAGAGGTCGCCTTAAGAACTTTTTAACAACAAGACCAGTTTTTGTACTGGACGCTCTACAACTGATAGCTCACTAGAGCGTTGACCTTTGTTATTTAGTCTCTTTTCTCCAAGAGAAATCTTTACTCTTCGCACAAGTCCATCCTTTCCACTAACAGTCTCTAAAACTCTTGCAAGTCTCCATTCACCTCTGGGCGCTAGTTCATCCATGTCTAACACAACATCACCTACTTTTAGATTCCTTTTTGGTGAATGCCATTTTTGCCTTGAAATGATGTTGTGAACATATTCCCGTCTCCAGCGGCTCCAGAACTGCTCTGCAAGGAACTGCACACGGCGCCATCTCTTTTTGCCATATAGGTCCTCCTTTGGAAACGTGCCAGGTGGGGGCAACGGTGCGTTGGATTTCATGTGGAGCAGGTGATTGGGTGTAAGTGGTTCTAAGCTGTCAGGGTTGTTCAAGTTATCTATAGTTAGGGGTCTGCTGTTGACTATAGTCATGGCTTCATAGAATAGAGTCCTTAATGAAGCATCATTGAGTCTACCATGAGCAAGTGACAGAGTGGTATTCAGTACACTTCTGACAGTCTTTATCTGACGCTCCCACACTCCCTCTGCATGACTGGAGTGGGGTGCATTCATCACAAAGTCACATCGTCTTTCGGATAAGTAAGTACTTAGCTTCTGAGTGTCTAGTTCATTTAAGGCTGCTTTAAACTCATTTTGAGCGCCAACAAAGTTTGTTCCCTGGTCACATTGGATTCGTCTGACTGCACCTCTGATTGAAATGAAACACCTTAATGCGTTAATGAATGCATCAGTAGACAAGTCCCCTAATAGCTCGATGTGGATGGCACGAGAGCAAAAGCAAGTAAATAAGAGTCCATGCCGTTTGTGTTGTTTCCTTCCTTCTGTTGTCACAAACGGACCAAAACAGTCCATGCCACAGTGTGTGAAGGGAGGAGAGGGCTCTAAGCGCTGTGGAGGTAGGTCACTCATCCTCTGACCCTCTGGAGCTTTGCGGAGTCTGCGGCAGGTCACACACTGACCGATGTATGAAGCAACTGTTTTACTCATTCCTGGAATCCAGTAGCCACTAGATCTGATTTCGTTTATGGTAAATCCCTTTCCTTGGTGTTTTACCTTGTTATGACAGTGAGATATTATGAGCTTAGCTGCACAGTGATCCTTTGGGATCACGATTGGATGTTTGAAGGTGTCACTTGTTGGTGAATGTCGAAGTCTCCCTCCCACCTTGAGGAGACCATCTGTGTCCATGAAAATGTCCAGTTTAAACAGTTTGTTGTGACGTGGGAGCTGTTTTCCTTTGTTCAACAGTTTTATTTCCTGTTCGTATGCTTGATGCTGCACATCACAAATGATCACAAGTTCAGCATTTTCCTGTTCACTCACTGTAGCTGGTGCATTTAACTTGATATGTTTAGCCCTTCTTATAAGATGTGCTACAGCTTTGATTGCTCTGGACCATGATGAGAACTTACTTAGACGTTCAGCAAGACTCGCAGTGTTTGTGACTTTAGTTAACATTGTCTGTACTTTTCTGACTTCTGGATCTCCTATGGATAGATCCGGCTCAACAGTTTGTGGTGTGGGCAGTTCATTTTTCCACAAAAAGGTGGGGCCAGTGAACCAGCTAGACTTAATTAACTCATTGACAGTTAGACCCCTTGAAGCACTGTCGGCTGGGTTCACTTCTAATGGCACGTAAAACCATTGCTGAGGGCTTGTACTTTGTCTAATCTTTTGGACCCTGTTAGCTACAAAACTGTGGAAACGACGTGCATCATTATTTATGTAGCCCAGTACCACCTTTGAGTCAGTCCAGAAATATTCTTTCACATCATAACACAGTTCTTCCCGTAACATGTTACTGACTGAGACTGAAACTACAGCTGCTGTGAGTTCAAGTCTGGGGATCGTGGTGAGTTTAGTAGGAGAAACTCGCGCTTTTGCTATTACCAGAGAGCAGTGAATCTCATCTTTAGCGTTTTTAGCTATCAGATAGCTACATTGTCCATATCCACTTGAGCTCGCATCTGAAAAGTGGTGCAACTCTATTTCTTTAGGCTCACCAAAACTAGCAGGTAGATAACAATGAGGTATGTTTAATTTTTCTAGATTTACAAAGTCACTTTGCCAACTCTCCCACCTTGGATTGAGTGTGTTCAGTAGGGGGTCGTCCCATCCGATACCGTGTTGGCACATTTCTTGCAAGATTCTCTTTCCGTTCAGTACATATGGCGCTAAGAATCCAAGCGGGTCATATATTGACGCAACAGTGGATAGAATGCCTCTGCGTGTGGCTGGCTGTACTTTTAGTGTGTTGTCAGACTTGAAACAGTCCTTTTCAATGTTCCATTGGATGCCTAGTGCTCTTTCTTGTGGCATGTCTTTGAATGTTAAGTCCCTTGTGTTTGTGTTTACAGCACATTCAGATGGAGGGATACTTCGCAAAACAGTGAGATCATTAGAAATGAACTTGTGAAGACGGAGGTTACCTTTGCTGCAGATTTCTCTGGCCTCTTGTGCCAACTGTATTGCTCCTTCCACTGTGTTTGTGCTTGTAACTCCATCATCGACATAAAAGTCTTTCTCCATGAACTGTGAACCTGCTGGGTACAAGACACAGTGCTCTTTGGCCAAATATTTCAGTCCGTAATTTGCACAGCCTGGGGACGATGCCGCACCGAAAAGGTGTACCTTCATTCTGTACGTTTGAGGTTGTGTGCTTGTATCACCGTTTTTCCACCAGAGGAAACGCAGATAGTCCCTGTCCCCTTCATCGACATGAAACTGATGGAACATCTTTTCTATATCGCACGTTAAAGCAATAGAATGCTGCCTAAACCTCAAGAGAATGCCAGTCAAATTGTTTATTAAGTCAGGCCCTTGGAGGAGATGATCATTGAGACTTGTTCCGTTGTGTTTAGCTGAACAGTCGAATACGACACGCAGTTTTGTGGGCTTTTTGGGATGGTAAATCCCGTGGTGCGGGATGTACCATTGTTCACCCTGTATTCCTTCGCTATGTACTTCTTCGATGTCTCCTCTTTCAATTATGTCATTCATGTATGCAACATAGTCCCTTTTGTATTTCTCATCCTTATTGAACTTTCGTTTTAAGTGTTCGAGTCTAATTTCTGCAAGCCTTTTGTTGTCTGATAAGTGTGGCCTTTGTTTGAATGGAAGAGGCATCTCACAGTATCCTTGTGCGTTTTTCTTTATTCCTTCCTTGAGTTTGTCTAGAAAAATGAGATCCTCTTGTGAGACTATTTTGTCGCTTGCCTTTGCATCTTTAAAATCAGACTCAAGAACTTTGATAACATCCATAGGTGTTACAGGAGGTAATTCTTTTACCATGACTCTGTGGCACAGACTTGTTTCAGTTTCATTTGACTCTGATGTGGAGCCACCAACAATGCTCCACCCTAGCTCTGTCTGGATTGCAAATGGCTCATTGTCCTTTCCAAGCAGAACCTGTTTTGGAGCTAGAGCTCTGGAACAGTTAAACCCATTGAGTAGTCCAACATCACAGCTCAGAAGAGGAGGTATCTTATCAACAATCTCTGACAGATGGGGCCATTGCTTTGCAGTTTCGTTCGTGGGTATGTTGTCATAGTTAAATGGAATATAGTCCTTTGTGTAAGAGGGCGGAAGGTCAATACAAACATCTGAGTTGTAACCTCTCACACGTAACCCTGGTACTCTCTGACTTTTGACTGTCATGTGAACTCCCAGCATTGTGGTTAGTTTTAGATTAACTGGATGAGAGTCTGCTTGTAACTGGTTAGCTACCTCTTCACTAACAAATGTATTGTCACTTTGTGTGTCTAATAGAGCATACACTAACTGCTCTTTAGAAGGTCTCTGGGTAGTGGAAACCCACACAGGAACAATCATGGAGGTACTACCTGATTGACCCACCTTTGTGATGTTCAGAGCTGTGACTGCCATAGTATCATTTTCTGTGGTTGGTGTAATGTTTGTGGAGCTCTGAGGTCCTTCATTTGCCTTGTGATTCTCATTGTGCAAACAAGTGGGGTGTCGTCCTTTGCAAGTGTCACATGTGTGGCGATGACGACAGTCTTTGGCATTGTGGCCCACCTTTAAGCACCCGTAGCACAGTTTATTGTCCTTTACAAATGTCCGTTTGTCATCTAGTGACTTTTCTGAGAAGCTTGGGCACTTTGACAACTGATGCCTTTCATCTTTGCAGAACATGCAGGGTACCTTTAACTTTGTGTCATTTAACTTTGCTTTATCCGCATGTGCTGTAGCTTGTGTTGTAAAGACTTGGGTTGCAAATCTGTTTGGTTTAATCTCTTTTGCATGTCCTTTTTCCAGAGATGAGCTGCATGAATGGAGTGTATAGGAAGAAGTCACCGGATTACATGCAGTTTCCGCCTCGAGTGCTACAAACTCTGCAAAATCCTTGAAAGAGGGGAAATCTTTACCTTCCAGGAGAGCAACTGTGGCCTGACGATTCCAACGTGTTGCGAGCCATTCTGGAACCTTTTGCAATAACTTTTGGTTTTCCTCACAGTCACTCAGTATCTCTAAGCCCTTTACATGTGGTGTTGCTTGGAGACAGGTTGTGAGAAAATCAGAAAATGTCCGTAACCCTTCTGCATCCTTTGAGTGGATTTTAGGCCACTTCGACAGTTTGTCTCTGAATGCCTTTTGAACAACAAAAGGCTGACCATAACGTTGGTCAAGCCTTTTCCAGGCATCTTTGTATGCCTCTTCGTCGCTACGATAAAATGTGCCCTCAAGGCATTTAAGTGCTGGGCCAGTAATATACCTTTTTAACAAGTGCAGTTTATCAGCAGGAGATATACCTTTGCAGTCTACCAGTGAGCTGAAGGAAGCCTTCCATTCGATATAGGTGATGGGATCTCCGCTGAACACGATAAGCACTGGCACTGGGATTCTGTTTACAGCTATGCTGTCTTGGATAGCTTTAGCCAGCTGGGAAATGTCTGTGGGAGGCGATGGAGAAACAACTTGAGAGTGTGGTTGTTGCACAGAATAGTTGACAGGAAGGGATGCATATTGTTGCATGAGCGGGTGGTATGAACCTGTGGAGAGCAATGGGGCTGGTTGTGCAAAGCTTTGGTTGACAGGAGAAGTCCCATTGTTCTGTGACATACATTGACTGTCCGTATCAACTTTCAATTCCTTGTCATAAATCTCTAATTTTGCACGTGCAACTTGCCTTTCCTTTTCTGCTTGTAAGCGCTCTAGTTCAAACTTTTGTGCATCCAATTCTCTCCTGTATTTCTCTTCCATTTCTCTTAATTTTTCCCTTTGTTTGATTTCCTCTTGTGTGATTTTATACTGAGCTTCCTTAGCAGCTAATTCTGCAGCTGCATCAATTCTTTTGGCAGCGATGCTCGCTTCAGAGTGATAAATGGACTGTGATGAAGTGCCAAAAATGGACTTAGCATGGTCATAAGTTAAGAGTTGATGGAGGCGCTGCTTTTCTCTATCTGCATCATATTCATCTATGGCTGCCAAACGCTCTGAAATGATTTTCATAATGTCTTTTGTCACAGATTCACAGGAGTCCATTTTACGCCTTATGACATGGGATGGTGCATTATGCTCTCTTAGTTCACTGTATGCTTTTGTCATGTCATTTACTGTCCTTTCAATATCATCAGCCATTTCTGCTAACTGTGAATCTGACAGATCACTTTTAAGGTCTGCTCTGTAAATTCTGACCTGACCTTTCCAATGTTCATAGATAGTTAACAGCCTTTTCTCTCTTTTAGTCTGTTCATCCTTCTGATATAACAGCATTTTCTCTGTAGGCACACTAGGCCTTTCTGACCGCCTTGGTAACGTTTCATTAACTGTTTCCTCTTGTTGTTCCTTTTCATTTATCTGTTCTGATTTATTATCTTCCATTTTGAGAGTGATTGCTTGTCACCGTATCCTTAGACCGTTGCTGCAGCTCGCTGCTCCGCGTCGTTTCCGTGCCGTTCCTTGAAATCGCGGGCAGCTCGTTGTAGCACGTTGGGTGAAGCGTCTCCTCTTGGCCTCGACCAGGCGACAGGCCTTCACCTCTCCCGGAGGTAAGCTCTTACTGTAGCATACCCCCCCGAATGAAGGATGACACTTTACTGATGATTTTTTAGGTTTAATGGCAGTAAACCCTCAAATTCACCGTAAGAGCTGGGAACCACACAGAAAAACATTGTATAAGCTAAAGTCCACACTCTTACAACTGTTAGCTAAAAATAACCTTAACTCTTGACACTAAATACTACAAAATATACATACATGTTAACACAAAGATTCAAATTGTCATATTTACATATTGAACATACCTTGTGCCTCTATCAAGGGGGCTGCTAATAACAAATACGTTTTATATTTTGTCACAACCTTTTCTTCCCCGTCTTTTGCCGCCGTTAGTTTGCTCACGCTAACGGTTATAACCGGAAGTTCCTTCAAAATAAAAGCACCGAATATCAAACAGGAAGCTAACCGTAACTGATAGTACATAAAAGTAATAAGCTCCAAAATAAAATATAAGCAAATGAAGAAATGTACATAGGGTTATTTACACATTCAATTCAATATTGGACTCAATGGGGTTTTCCCAGAAAGTAGAAAATTCTACCCATTATCTCCGCCACACATTGGACCTTGTTTTGACTTATGGTATAGATATAGAAAATCTGGTAGTGTCTCCTCATAATCCGGTACTGTCAGACCATTGTCTGTTAACCTTTGATTTCACTATTTCTGATTATTTGATTCCTAAAGAAAAATACTACTACAGCAGATGTCTTTCAGATGACGTTGTTACCAAATTTTTGCAGATTGTCTCCTCTATACCATGGGTCAACACAACGGAAATAAAAGATGGAGAGCCTGCTCCTTTTGTAATTGATAGCATGGTAGATATTGTTACAGCCTCTCTGCATCAGACTCTAGATTTGGTAGCCCCTTTAAAAAAGAAAAAGTCTAACCAGAGATTTCTAACCCCTTGGTTTAACTCAGAAACTCGTAGCTTAAAACAGAAGCCTTGTCAATTGGAAAGGAAATGGCATTCTACTGGTTTAGATGAGTTCTATTTAGCGTGGAGAAATCATCTCTTAATTTATAAAAACTCTCTTAGAAAAGCTAGATCAAGTTATTATTCTGCATTAATAGAAGCGAATAAGAATAACCCCAGGTTTCTTTTCAACACTATAGCCAGGCTGACAAAGAGTCAGGACTCGGTCAATCCTTGCATCCCCCCAGAGCTTTCTAGTTAGGACTTTCTGAACTTTTTCAATCATAAAATTTTATCTATTAGAGATAAAATCAGTCAGATTCTTCCTACTGTAAACTCAAGTACATTAACTACTACAAGTCCCTCAACTGATATCTGTTTAGATACATTTACTCCAATCGACCTCTTAGAGTTGGATAAAATAATCTCCTCATCTAAGCCTTCATCTTGCCTTTTGGACCCTATTCCTACCAGGTTATTTAAAATTGTCTTCCCAATTACTGGTAGCCGTATTCTTCATATAATTAATTCTTCTTTAACTCTGGGTTCTGTACCACTGGCTTTTAAAATTGCTGTAATTAAACCCTTACTCAAAAAGCCGACGCTCGATCCAGGAGTTTTGGCTAACTATCGACCAATCTCTAATCTGCTTTTCATTTCAGAAATCTTGGAAAGGGTTGTTGCTGTGCAATTGTTTGACCACTTGCAGGGAGTTGGTTTGTTTGAGGAGTTTCAATCTGGGTCCAGAGTTCATCACAGCACTGAAACTGCCTTAGTGAAGGTCACTAATGACCTCCCTATCGCATCTGATAATGGACTTTTTTCTGTTTTTGTCCTTTTAGATCTTAGTGCAGCCTTTGACACTATTGATCATGCCATTCTACTTGATAGATTAGAACACTATGTTGGACTAAATGGAACTCCGCTGCAGTGGTTTAGATCTTATTTGTCCAATAGATTTCAGTTTGTTCACATCAATGATGAATTTTCTTCCAACTCTAAGCTCAGTCATGGAGTTCCACAGGGATCTGTGTTAAGTCCTACTCTTTTTAGTTTATATATGCTTTCGTTAGGCAATGTCATTAGAAAGCACTGTATACATTTTCACTGTTACGCAGACGACACACAACTATACCTGTCAATGAAGCCCGATGATTGTAATCAATTAGCCAAGTTAGATGCCTGTCTTAAGGATATCAAAGCCTGGATGACTTGTAATTTTCTGCTATTAAACTCAGGTAAGCCTGAAGTCATTCTTGTTGGCCCAAAACACCTTAGAAATTCCTTTCCAAATCATGCTCTTAATTTAGATGCCGCCACTCTCACTCTGAATAGTTCTGTGAGGAACCATGGAGTTATTTTTGATCAAGATCTGTCCTTTAATTCACATATTAAATTTGTTTTTAAGACTGCCTTCTATCACCTGTGCAATATTGCCAAGATTAGGAGCATCTTGTCTCTGAATGATGCTGAGAAACTGATCCACGCCTTTGTCAGTTCTCGATTAGATTATTGTAATTTGTTATTATCAAGTTGTCCTAAAATATCATTAAAAAATCTTCAGTTGATCCAAAATACTGCTGCAAGAGTTCTAACTGGTTCTAGAAAAAGAGATTATATCTCCCCAGTTCTGTCCTCCCTTCATTGGCTTCCCATTGTCATGGTCTGAGTGCTGACTCTGTCCACGCTCGGGTTGTCCAGTATTTCCCCGTTCTCTTCCCAGGCTTACCATATGGCCTCTGGGTTTTTATTGTGACAGCGTCTCGGCGATGATGATGACGTCCTTATCAGCTGATTAATCTGTTAGCCCTATTTAAGGGAGCAGCTCAGGCTACTCCGGGCTGCGACCTCGTCAAACATTCATCCATCATTCGTCAAACTCACGACTCGCCTTTCAGTAAGTGTGTTTCCTGAGATTCTGTATCCTGTGTCTTAGTCATAGTCTTAGTTGTGTTTTTGCCCCACGTGGCTCATTATTTTGTCATTTGTCTTTGGTTAATAAAACATGCAAACTCATCGGCTGGTTTTCGGCGTCTTATTGATGGCTCGTGAGGGCCATCGTTGACACCCATAGAGTTTAGAATTAAGTTTAAAATCCTTCTTCTCACTTTCAAAGCTCTTAATAATCAGGCCCCCTTATATATAAAAGATCTGATATTACCTTACCATCCTAATAGAGCACTACACTCTCAAAATGCTGGATTACTTGCAATGCCCAGAATCTCCAAAAGTACATTGGGAGGCAGAGCCTTCTGCTATCAAGCTCCTTCTTTGTCAGTTACCACTCTGGGTCCGGGAGTCAGACTCGGTCTCTGTTATTAAGAACAGGGTAAAATTCTTCCTTTTTAATATAGCCTATGATTAGGGAGAGATTTTGTGTCTCTTAACCCCACTTCTGTTTTATGTCTGTCCTCTTCATCCTCTCTATCCCCTCACCCCCAGCCAGTCGCAGCAGATGACTGCCCCTCCCTGAGCCTGGTTCTGCTTGAGGTTTCTTCCTGTTAAATGGGAGTTTTTCCTCTCCATCGTCGCCAAGTGCTTGCTCACAGGAGATTGTCTGATTGCTGGGTCTTTCTGAAATTGTGGGTTTTTTGTCTGCATTTTGTAGCACTATGAGATGACTTCTGTTGTGATGTGGCGCTATATAAATAAAGCTGAACTGAAAAATTGAATTAAAATTGAATTAAAAGTGGAACTTCCTGCCGTCCAGCTTGGTGCTAAGCAAAAATGGAACGGAGGAGGGAAATGTGGACAGCAGTGGCTCAGGAGGTGGAGCAGGTTGTTCAATAACCAGAGGGTTGGCGGTTCAAATTCCGCTTTCCCCAGCCATCCTACCGTTGTGTCTCTGGCAAGACACTTTACCCACCTTGCCTCCAGCGTCCATGACACTGGGTATAAATGTTCGGTAGTGGTTGGAGAGGCCATTGTCGTGGATTGGCAGCCACATTTCTGTCAGTCTGCCCCAGGGCAGCTGTGGCTACAGCTGTAGCTTACCACTACCATTGTCTCTCTGCGGCGTGAATGAATAATGGACTCATTGTAAAGTGCTTTGACTATCTTGAAAGGTGCTATATAAATGCAATCCATTATCATTATTATAGTCACCCATGTCTGGCTACGCAGCAGTAGTCAAACCCCTCAATTACAGCCAGTAGTATCTTCCAAATATGACCGCATCCCTGTTTAAAAGCATCAAATATCTAATTAAAATCAAACTAATTGTAAAAATGTAAACTTGAACATAAATCAGCATGATAAGAATAACCGACAAAGGCAGAAACCATCTTTTAGAAAAAAAATATTCAAAAAGTGTTTGCCAGCTGACATAATAATGAGAGGAAAGGAGGGCCTTCTCATTTTAGTGAAGCCAGCCCCCAGAGAGTGATCCAGATTGTGGGATTAGCTTATGGAGGGCTCACAGATCATTACTCATTCCAAAAAAGCAGAAAGGAGCTACAAGGGCTGCTCATTATAGAGTTTTCTTGATTCATTTCCCATGGACTGAGAAGAATGAAACTTGGCACAGTTATTAGTCTTTCTCTACATAGGTACCACCATGGGTCACACCCTTCTCCCATCATTTTATACAGCTGTGCAGACCTCACCTGTAGAAGTCTGCAGGTTGTGTCAGAAGCCAAGACTTGACCTCAGAAATCAGCATTTCATCATCTTGGAAGTGCTTGCCCTTCTAATACGATTTCATGATTGGAAGAGCTGGCAGTCCGATGGTGCGAGGTTGGGGGGGGTGAAGAAGGATTCCATTGCTGTATCCATAATAAAATAAAATCCATAATTAATCAATACGCCATACTGGTCCCAAAGGACCGTGAGCATGACTTTGCCCACCAAGGGCTGGACACATGCGTTCTTTGGAGGTGGTGAGTCATAATGCTTCTGTTGCTTCAACTGGGCTTTAGGACCCGTGGACCCATGGTTCGTCCTGTGTGTTTAATCTGTCGAAGAAGTCCCCCTGGTTTTCTTGACACATGGTCAAAAGAGTCTGGGAGCATGTGACTCGTTCCTGCTTCTGGAAAGGTATGAGCAGGAGTTCAGAGCTGTAAATTACCATATTAATAAAGACAATCACCAAATTCACACAATGATCCTTAGGCGAGTCTGCATCCAGGTTGTGTTCAAGGTCAAACTTATAATCAAAGGTCAGGAGAGTGGGGCATCTATGTGATTTTTATTTCAGAAAAAAATGCTACTCCTAGGCAATTGCCCCAATGTTCAGCAAACGTACACGCAATGATCCCCAGGTTGGTCTGCATCCAGGTTGGGTTGAAGGTCAAAGTCAAGGTCAAAAGTCAGGAGATCTGACAGCTTTAATAACATCACGAAAATTGCTACACCTCCAAGGCAATTGCTTCAGAACTTACCAATCTTACACACAATGATTTTCAGGTTGGTCTGCATCCAGGTTTTGCTCAAAGTCAAGTTCAAAGGTCAAAAGTTAGAACACCTGAGCACTGTTGTGGTGATTTCATCAGGCCAGAATGAGCTACTCCGTCAGTGATGGTCTGGTTATTTACAATCAATGATCAAAGTTTCCCCAAGTGAACAAATAATAATGATGCTTCAATATCAATATTTTGGGAAAAAAGTTATACAATATACAACTTAAAGAGACAAGGAAAAATGATTTTAATGATCTATGGATGATTATCTTTAACGGGTTAATAATCAGTCATAAATTCATCTTCACAGAATATATATTATGCTTTGAAATATTTGTAGTACTTTCAAATATACAACACAGTATTTAAATGGGTGGTTGAATACTATTAAATCTTCTGCTACATTAAAAAAAAATTCCGCTCTTCCTTTTAATGCTTTTCTTCAACACAGTCCGAAGAATTCCAAAACGAGAAACATTGTTTGTATAAAATATATTACATCCTATATATCACATTATTGCAGAGTGGTGATCAAAAAGTGCTTTTACAGTAACCACTGTAAAGAAAATATATTTACAAGTGATAGGTGTTCAGTTTCATCTTATAAAGTGGAACATCTGAAGCTAACATTTCTCACATGGACAAAAGTTTAGAGGGCTGGCTGCTCACACAATACATAATAAAAGCTTCTTCCTTCATTCTTTCTTTCATTTCGTTCAGCTATTTTATTCCCTTATGAAGCTCAGACAGTAGCTTAAGAGGTCAGCCCAGCTATGTGGT
The DNA here is from genome assembly GCA_020510985.1 of Pholidichthys leucotaenia. Lineage (NCBI taxonomy): Eukaryota > Metazoa > Chordata > Actinopteri > Cichliformes > Pholidichthyidae > Pholidichthys > Pholidichthys leucotaenia. The sequence goes on from CM035848.1 coordinate 126,718,736, forward strand.
TTGATTTCACAGGAAATGGCCTTGGATTCTTCAAATATCTCGTCCATGCCAATAGTCTTCAGACAGCAGGTAGATGCTGGGACATGCAGGGTATGTGGGTGTGATGATTAGCAGACAGTGTGGTGGGGAGAGAGGGGGGTGTCCAGGGTCTCAGTTGGAGACAGATCTGAACTGGAGCTTTTAAACATAGTGGAGATGTGAAAGGCCTGGGAGAAACACAAACACATACCAACACTGAGGGTTGAACAGACTTTGACATGTGGACATGCACTGATGCACAAAAACAAGAAGGCAAGGTTTACTGACCACCCAGTAAGCAGTGAGAGCTCCCTGTATGTAGCCTGTAAGCACGTCGGATGGGTGGTGCCTGTAGTCTGAGATGCGGGTCAGACCTGTGTAGACTGCCAACATAACCAGGAAGAACTGCAGCACTGGTCTCAGCAGCCGAGCCCCACGCCATGTCAACCGTGCCTGCAAATAAAACTACAAGACAAAAAAAAATGGTCATTGTTATTTAAAGGTAAACAAGACTATACTTTGATGAAAACAAATATTTAAACAAAATAATTAGTGGTGTTGGACGATTAAATTTTTTAATCACAATTAATCTTTTGGATTGTTGAGTTAATCACGATTAATAACACATTAATCGTGTGTTTTTCCATACAGATACAGTGTACCTTAAGTTGGTATTTTTTTTTTCTCCCCCTTGTCCTGTCAGGCAGCTAGGCAAGCAGAACAGGGATCTGTCACCCTTATTGTGCCAAAACAGATTTACTTTGCCAAGAGGAGCTTATACAGTACCTAACTGTGTATTGTATATTGTTGTAAACTCCTGTAATAACTTTTAATACTTTATTTTAATTATTTTACCCATGGAAGACCCGACAGGATGGGGAAGAGGGAAAGGAAGTGTGTGGAGGGGGAAAGAAAAGGGAGGGGAACAGACAAAAAAAAACAAACCAACAAACCAACAACTAAAACAAACAAAATAAACTTCTTCTTCCACCAAAGATGTCTCAACATGAGTCTGGTTTCCGCACCTGTTAAAGGAGAGACACTTGTGTGTGTACATCTGCGTGCATATATATGAGAGCGCGAGCAAAATAAGTGTGTGCGTGTGAATGGTTTGTCAGGAAATATACGAAGTGGGGGGCCAGTCGCAGCAGCTCTCCCCCCGGGAACCCCGAGAAGGAAAGGCAGTGCCACCAACCTCCACAGGGCACAAACGTCCGAGGTCAGCAAGCCCCAGGAAAGTCAGGCATCCACCCCCGGAGGGACGATCGATATGCACTAACTTACTATCACTCACCCGGACCAACCCATTCTCTCTCACTCCTGTACCCGTTCAAACTCACCCCTCGTTCACCCTTGCTTCATAAGGTGGCTGCAAAGCAGATGTAGCAAGCCTGAACGCGCACCAGTTCCCAGCAGTGACTGGGGAGACCACCGGTGCAGGCCACAGAAGCACCCCCCCACCCCCAGCGCCCACCTGAGCGACTGATCAGCAGACCACCACAGGTGCCCTGAGATGCCACCCGATATGCAAAGCGCCACACAAAACCGACCCACCATCACCAGCTCCATTCATCACCCCCTCACTCTCACTTACACTCATATTCAGTCCCTGTCTCACTCCCTTGGTTGTATCTATACATTCACTAGAACCCAGGGATTTTGACAACATGATGGGTCCCAGGCTCCCCACCAGGCCCCCACACCCCCAGCAGGAGGAGGGCAACAGGGGTGGGGGAAGACCCCCACCACCCCTCCCCTCCGCACAAAACATGGTGGGTGTATGTCGGTTATATGATGTAATTATGTGTAAATGTGTGGACTACCAAAGTGCAATTAAAATTGGGGGGATAGTGATTGAAGCACCGCTAGCCACTGCGATGGGCAGTGTCTAAAATGCAATTAAAATTGAGGTGAGTGCCGCCAGGGCCCGAGGGAGAACACGACCCCGTCGTGCAAGGACGCACCGGGGCCAACCCACACCGGGGCCAACCTGCACCACCGGCGCACCCGACCCCTGCCCAGGAGGGGGAACGCCACACCCCCAACACCAGGGGCCCAGGGCCAGACTCAGACCCCCCCGAGAGGCGAGGCCAACCGGCCGGGGGCCACAGCCCACTACCCCGGCCCACCCTGCAGCCTTCCCCGACCACCACCCCCCGCCCCAAGGCCAGACAAACAGCCACCCCAGAACAGGCTCCCCGGACACCCATGGTTGGGGCGCAATTACAAGTCGGTAATTTTTCAAGTTTGTCATACTGTTATGAATATGGGAGTGGACAAATATGCTTGCTGTCTTCACCTGCAGGTTTATTAAAGCTCTCAACATATCCAAAATGACAAAAACTATCCAGAATATTCTCCAGAAAATTCTCAAAAGTAGACTGCATGCACAAACAACGGAATGCCAGGGCTCATTAACGTCACTGCAGCACAACTTGGCATCCAACCAACCAGCAGGATCAATACGAAACCATGGACCTCATGTGTCACAACAGACATAATTTCCCTTTTAGCTGAAAAATTGCCAACATAAACAAACAACTATCTCGCCCATGATGACACCCTACCGTGCTGTAAAAACGGTGGGGGAGTGAATGGACATTACGAACACAGCTTGAGAATTTTTTTAGATTGGTACTCAGCAACAGTTGGACCCAAAGCTATGAGGATGAAAACAGGTGAATTTTTGTCCATGTCAGCTGCTGGAGGTCAGCTATAACCTAGCATGCAGCTACTAGCCAGCTTCCACAGAAGAAGAACAACCCAACATCCGGTTGAAGTTTTGAAGGAGACTGTAACAATTATCCAGGTGAGAGCTCTGATAGATAACATTGTAAACTTAAACATGACAACACTTTGGGGATTTCCATGGCTGTAATCTAGCTTGTTTGACTTTGCAATGTCTGCATGGTGTGCACAGTGTCTGTGGCCAGAGCGGCCTTGGTACGGAGAGCCACTAGGCCAAAAAGTACTCTTTGCACTTTTTCATGTTAACTGCCGTTAACCGCAATTACAAAATTTGTCGCCATTAACAGGGGTAAAGTGTTAATGGGCAATTAACGCGAAAATGCCAACACCACTAAAAATAATACATAAAAAACAGTGTTTAGAAAGGTTCCGAATTAAAGGCTTTGCATTCTCAAAAAAAAATAGAGATGAAAAAATATTTTTAAAATTTTTATGGGACTGAAATAATCATAATATTTACACCTGAGCAGTTGCATGACACAATGGTGGCTGGTAACATAGATATATGATACCCTAGATAGGACATGGCTAACATTTTCGTGGCAAACAGGTACCACGGTTGACAGCACCTGCAGCATTGCAAGAACAGGATACACAGTCTATTGTTCATTGTATTTATTGTAATCATATACACTCACCGGTCACTTTATTAGGTACACCATGCTAGTAACGGGTTGGACCCCCTTTTGCCTTCAGAACTGCCTCAATTCTTCGTGGCATAGATTCAACAAGGTGCTGGAAGCATTCCTCAGAGAGTTTGGTCCATATTGACATGATGGCATCACACAGTTGGCGCAGATTTGTCGGCTGCACATCCATGATGCGAATCTCCCGTTCCACCACATCCCAAAGATGCTCTATTGGATTGAGATCTGGTGACTGTGGAGGCCATTTGAGTACAGTGAACTCATTGTCATGTTCAAGAAACCAGTCTGAGATGATTCCAGCTTTATGACATGGCGCATTATCCTGCTGAAAGTAGCCATCAGAAGTTGGGTACATTGTGGTCATAAAGGGATGGACATGGTCAGCAACAATACTCAGGTAGGCTGTAGCGTTGCAACGATGCTCAATTGGTACCAAGGGGCCCAAAGAGTGCCAAGAAAATATTCCCCACATCATTACACCACCACCACCAGCCTGAACCATTGATACAAGGCAGGATGGATCCATGCTTTCATGTTGTTGACGCCAAATTCTGACCCTACCATCCGAATGTCGCAGCAGAAATCGAGACTCATCAGACCAGGCAACGTTTTTCCAATCTTCTATTGTCCAATTTCGATGAGCTTGTGCAAATTGTAGCCTCAGTTTCCTGTTCTTAGCTGAAAGGAGTGGCACCCGGCGTGGTCTTCTGCTGCTGTAGCCCATCTGCCTCAAAGTTCGACGTACTGTGCGTTCAGAGATGCTCTTCTGCCTACCTTGGTTGTAACGGGTGGTTATTTGAGTCACTGTTGCCTTTCTATCAGCTCGAACCAGTCTGGCCATTCTCCTCTGACCTCTGGCATCAACAAGGCATTTCCGCCCACAGAACTGCCGCTCACTGGATATTTTTTCTTTTTCGGACCATTCTCTGTAAACCCTAGAGATGGTTGTGCGTGAAAATCCCAGTAGATCAGCAGTTTCTGAAATACTCAGACCAGCCCTTCTGGCACCAACAACCATGCCACGTTCAAAGTCACTCAAATCACCTTTCTTCCCCATACTGATGCTCGGTTTGAACTGCAGGAGATTGTCTTGACCATGTCTACATGCCTAAATGCACTGAGTTGCCGCCATGTGATTGGCTGATTAGAAATTAAGTGTTAACGAGCAGTTGGACAGGTGTACCTAATAAAGTGGCCGGTGAGTGTAAGTAAGCAATAAACTGCTAACCATGCTCTATTTAATGTTTAAATATCTATGGCCAGTAAAGATATCATAGCCTGTCACACCCAATAGCATGACTGGGTTGTTGTCACGTGTCTCTACCAACCAGTTAATGCAAGAGTAAGTGCCATACCTAATGGCCATATCAGAATCTTGTCTCTAGCTTCTTTAAAGGTCCCATTTACTGCACTTATTCCACATGTTGACAGGTCCCACAGGTTTTAATGAAATGTCTGTGACATACTTTGGTCAAATTGCCTTTAATTATTTAAGTATTGCAGCATCATTGTGAAATCAATTGAAAAAGCAATTTATGCTGACGTTATTTTTTGGACTAAATCTGGTCTGTCTAAGCCTGAATTTAGCTTCAAAATAGTTGATGAAAATAGGGCTGTACCAAAAAAACCCCCCCAAAAAACAGTTGTCCTTTTAACAACCTGAAAAAGATGACTTTTCATCTTTCACTTCAACACCAAATCCAGACTTTGTTTAGATGCTTGGGGAAGTTGTCTTTTCACTATTTCTTCAATCATTTTTTTTTTTTCTGGCTGGGTAAGCATTTTGGAAGGTTAAAACCCATAAACATACCATGTTTCAGTGAACGAGACCTTTAATGGTCAAGATGCTTACAGTATGAATGTGCTCGGTTTTAAAAACAAATACAGTGATTTGTTTTTAAATCACTGCATGGCTACAGTACATATTGTTAATAAACAATATGTACTGTAGAAACACATGACTGATGAATGTATCATTACAACAGAAAGGAAGGTAGGCTAGCGCTTCTGAACTAGACTCAAACTGTTGCACTGCATTCTGGGATTTGGATTATTCATGGTGTTTGTGCTATATACCCACAAGTCATTTATTAATGGCATTAGATATTAATGTCATGGGCCTTGAGTTTGAAATGCTTGGTATAGACAAACCCCTGTCCAATCTTTCTGTATTATGATACATGAATATATGGCTCATTCAGGAAAAATATTATGAAAAACCTCATTGGTGTTGATAGTTTTAATATTGATCTTTTCATCTCTAAAAGCACCTTAATTAAATGAAAGCACCATAACTGCTGATGCCTTGATACTTGTGGCATTAAGGTGAGCAAATCATGGCTTATCTTGACAGCAAAGCTTTATCTTGAAATTCTGGCAAATTAAAAGTTGAGAAAACACGATGATACATTGATGCAAGCCTTTCGCTCCACTTGATTTTTACTGGGTGAGATGAAAATATGATAACAGACAGACAGATAAACACACACCCACACACATAAACACACTGCAGTATGCCTACGTTGCACACCTGTTAAAAGCCTCATTATGCCTTGATGTGCATGCGCATCAAGGCATAATGAAGATAAACTAAAATCTTGTTTATTGGGCTCCATCATCATTCTATAAATCGTCTTGGTTCCGTAACCCATTACATGAAATCATCTGTAAGAAATCTGTGTTATCCTTGATAATTCACATTGGACAAACAGGTGAACTCAGTTGTTACAGTTGTTTTTTTTTTTTTTTCATCTGCCAAATATAGACAAAATCAAGTCTTTCATGTCTGCCCATGACTTCAAAACAGTGACACATACCTTTTTTTTCTACTGCCTTGACTACTGTAAATCTGTAAATCTGACTCCAATGTAAATCTGTAAATCTGTAAATCTGACTCCAATCTACATTGGAGTCAGTAAGGCATTGCTAAACTGTCTCCAGCTGGTTCAAAACGCAGCTGCTCAGCTTTTAATAGGTACTCACATTACCCCCATTTCAACCTACCTGCACAGGCTCCCTGTCCGTTTTAGGATTTATTTTAAATTCTTATTATTTGTTTTTAAATCACTGCATGGCTTTGCACCATCTTATTTATCTAATCTTTTATGCCCCTGAGGTCATCTGATCATATGTTTTTTAGCAGAGCCTTTGTTTAGGTGGAGGTGGTCTAAGGTAGTGATGGCCAGATGAGGCTTTCTGGAAGGCTTGAAGCTTTTCATCAAATTACTTCATATGGACGAAGCCTCATGTGAAACTTCATTTGCTCTACTAGGCCATCTACTGGACAAAAAGTATACAACATGCAAATTTTTACAAGGGTATTATTGGTTTAATATGTAGTTTTTCCATTTCAATAAATGTACCATCTTTTAAGAAATATCACTAATCATGAGGGAAAAAAGAAATAATAAAACTGGGGTGACTACAGTGGGCAGCATGGTGGCAGAGTGGTTAGCACTGCGACAGCACAGCAACTCACCCTTGGCTGGGGGATCCTGGGTTCGATCCCAGCCCCTGACCAGCAGTGATCTGTGTGGAGTTTGCATGTTCTTCCCGTGTCTGCGTCGGTTTACTCTAGGATTTCTCCGGTTTCCTCCCACATGCCAAAAACATGCAAGTTAGGTTAATTGGCATCAAAACTGGGGATTCTAAATTGTCCTTAGGTATGACTGTGAGAGTGAATGGTTGTCTGTCTCTCTGTGTTAGCCCTGCGATGGACTGGCGATCTGTCCAGGGTGTACCCTGCCTCTTGTCCAAAGATGCTGAGATAGGCTCCAGCCCCCCGCGACCCGAAAAAGATTATGCAGAAGAAGATGGATAGATGGATGGATGGATGGATGAGTGACTACAGTGAATGTGCTTGTGTTACTTGGCGTGCTTGTGGTACTTATCCATTTTTATTAAGAAATAATAACTTTTCAACAGTCTTTGGACTAAGGTGATTTCTTTTTTTGAGATCATTTCACCAGCTTTGGAGAATACTCTCTCACAGAGCACAGAGGATGCAGATGTGCAAAGGAAGGCTACTGTAAATTTGTACAGTGTAGGGTAGACACATTTCTCTTTCCCAGTACATTCACTTCTGTTGTCCTTATTCTCATACAGGGCATGGTAGTGCCTCAGCATAATGATGTTATTGTTGTATCCAAGTTTTTTGAAACACAACAAAAACTTCACCTTGCAAATAAAAATAAATGACAAAAATGGCATGACCCAGCTGGGATTTGAACTCTGGCTTCCCCAGTTGTGGGGTGAATGCTCTACCACTAGGCCACCACTCCACATGCAAGAAGTATTCATTATTTGTGAAAAATGCACCAACTTAATAACCTTAAATACCTTATTGGGAGAAATGAGATCAAAATGTTCTCAAACGGGAGAAGTCCATGTTTTTAGTGCTGGCCCCATCGGAAAATGAAGATTGGCTGTGACAAATCCCATACACAATCAAAGATCTGACAACACAAAACGTGAGGGATGGGGATTTCCACTGTGTATCGCTGCTCACTTTATTTCATGTTGTGTGCAAAATCATTAACTGTTTCTTGACCCAGTCATGTGGTATGACCAGACAGTGAGGCTTCCGACATCATCACATAGGTCAGCAATACAAGCCTCAAAATGCGCAAAATATGATACACTGCGAATGTAGTGTATCATATTTGATACACTACATCCCCCCCCCGTCCCCCATGGAAAATCCAAAACACACTAATTAGACCCTCCAAAATTTATAACCCGACTCACACTAATAATAACAGAAAATATAGGCCTACACATTCACACAACATAACTAAACTAGAGGGGATCTGGCAGACTGCTGACCCATCTCTACACGGCTAGGCAGATTATTCTGCCGCCTCTAGTACCACAAAGTCCATAAAATAAAACAGCCGTGTTCCTAACCCTTTAAGGTTCTGCGCAACCGTTTGGTCGACCACACTTTGAGTCACAATATCTCATTGAATAATGCATTGAGCTTAACTCAACCTGAATGAGCCATCTCTGCCACTTGGTTTAGTTGCGCTATGCTAAAAAAATCCTCTAGATGGCACTGCGTGTTTGAGCAGTCCCTAACCCATGAGCAAATTCTACTCATTTGTTGAAGAAAATTAGCAATTTATTTGACTTGTTCTCAATGTTTTTTGTATGCATTTAAAGGTATATAATACTTTTACTATGAACAGACCTCTCAACCGTTTGGTAGAGGCCTATATCTAAAAAAACTGTGGGTTCTGATTTTGGAAAAACAGTTGATTGTTGTTATTGCTATCCTAAGTGAGTAAAAGATGCAAAGAAAAATGTTTTCCATTGCTTTTTTCTTGGTGCGGACCTTAAAGGGCTAATGACTAAAACAATCCCAGACCCAATATTGTCAGAACCAAATTCCATTACACATCACAACAATCACAGTCAATACGTACATTAATACTAACTAACTAACTAACTAACCTGCACTTATATAGCGCTTTTCTAGTCACAAAGACCACTCAAAGCGCTTTCATTAATGCTAACCCTCTATTCTAAGGGCCTATAGGAAACAGATATCTAGGGACAATTTAGAACAGCCAATTAACCTAACATGCATGTTTAGCCCGTTATACCAGCCCTCCCCCCAACACTTGAGCAATTCACACACTTACATACCATTAAATGCAATAAACAAACAGTGTTGTTTTTTTTTCACAAAACTGATCAAATAAGTACACATGAAACGTATTAACTACGTGACATTGGGTAATAAAACATATTAACATTTCAACTATCACATGTTAACACGTCACTCCTTTTGTCACCATACAGTCCCGATGGAAGACCACTTCCTGGATTTCCATCTGGCAGATCCCACCCAGAGCGCCTTCGCCTCTTCGTCTCTGGGGATGAGCCACGTCGGCGTTTCTTCTCATCGATGTGCCAGAGCTCATTGAGGTGTCTCCACGAGTCATCGGACAGCCTGAGATAGCCGTCCTCCCAAGCAGCCACCACCCGCAGCCACCCCTGGTCATCTCGCCGCTTCCTCTTTTCATGGACCCCCCTCAGCCGAGCCTCCCCTTGGGCCAGGGCTCGGCTTCATCATCGACCCGTAGAGGAGCTCGACTCGGCTCCAAATGTCCACTGTGTTTCACCCGGGCTCTCTTTCCTGGGTCGAACCGTTCCACCGACCCGGTCTGTAGCCCGCCTCGGCCTCCAGTGTTGCTGGGTGGCACGTCTTGCTACCGTGCTAGCCGGTCCTGCCCCGCTCTCTTTCATTTTAAACGCGGGCAAAGCCACTGCAGCTCCTTTCTTCACGGTATCATCAGGCCGAACTCTGAAAGTGGAGGGGGCTGTCGTTCTGGCTCCATCCGCCATCACGGGTGTTCCACTGTGCCGTCCAGTTCCCACATCCAGGGCAACTTGGACACTGGCACCGGAACCCTCCCGCGATGGCGCTTTACGGCACTGGTACTGGTCATCTCCCAGAATACTAGGCCAGTCACTGTCCCAAACCGCGCATCGTCGTCCACGTACAGAACCGGTTGCTCCCATAAGCCACAGCCCGACCATTCTTCTCCGACGCCGCTGGTGATCGTGAATCTCAGGCTGTAGAACATATCACATCCCATTATGTTCGACCCACTGACGGTCACCACGAACTGGAACGTTGGACATCATTGTTGACTTGTACCTCGCCGTCAACTCCAGCAAACCCACATTGGCTAACTTGTTTCCTCCATAGCCAAAGCATAATGTTGACAATCCTCTCACACAGTAATGCGGGAACAGACTCCTCACAGTGGGCCAGTTCAACATGGAAATCGCTGATCCCGTGTCCACTTACAACAGCACTTCTACACCGTCCAGCAAAACGCTGCAATAAATCCGCCCATCTGTGCTCGTGTGACAGAGATCATCCTGCGCAGTTTGCCCCACACGGGACACGAACCCGCGACCTCTCAGTCAACTACACAGTTCGAGCATGGGAGACACAGCACAATCGCGCTGAGCTAAAGGTCCGACCGATAGCTCAGCGCTACCGATACTGTATGAGGCTTTGGGAGGGAGGTTTACTAACGTTCTACGCCGAACAGTACTAGTTGGCATCCGTTACACTCTCCCCCTTAAACCTCACTCCCTTCCCGGGTTCACGGCACCATTGTGACAGAGATCATCCTGCGCAGTTCGCCCCACACGGGACACGAACCCGCGACCTCTCAGTCAACTACACAGTTCGAGCATGGGAGACACAGCACGATCGCGCTGAGCTAAAGGTCTGACCTCAGCGCTCAGCGCTACCGATACTGTATGAGGCTTTGGGAGGGAGGTTTACTAACGTTCTACGCCGAACAGTACTAGTTGGCATCCGTTACACTCGGTGAGACAGTATGAATAACTGTAGGAGTCGCTGCGGGGGAATCCGCCCTTCGTCTTCGGTCCCCTTGCTCAAAATTTTTGCAGGCCCTGGTGAAATGATGCAGAAGACCACACTTGCCACAGCGTTTGCCTTTCGCCGGACACTCTCTTGCCTTATACAGGTGCCTGGTGGACCCACAGCAATAACACTTTCGCGTACCCGGGGCGGACCTAATTTTTTATAGTGGCAGCATATTCCTCTTCATCCATGCTGTCTTCGCTATCCAGGTCCACAGCCAGCACCTTCAATCGTGGCTTGGTATGCCCCAACGTGGTTCTCTCACCGAGGTCCTTGGATAGTTTCTCTGCTGCTTCAAACTGTTGTGCAATCTCAACTGCCGTGGCCAACGTCATTTCACCAGACTATGTCAGGAGCCTTGACCGTGCCGCAGAACAAAGTGTGTGCTCTGCCAATTGATCACGGACCATTTCTTCCTCTAAGGCTCCAAACTGGCACTCCCCCGCCAGCTGATGCAGCACTGCAATGTATCGCTGCACCGCCTCTCCAGTCCGCTGGTGGCACTGCCGAAACTGAATCCTCCGGACTATGATGTTTTCCAGAGCACGAAAAAAGCGTGCCATTAGCCCGACCACGTCGTCAAAACTATTGCTCTCTCCCAATGTGCTGAGAATCCATTGTCCCTTCATGCCAAGATTATGGACTAAAATAGCTCTCGCATGCAGTTTCTCCAATTCTCTGAGGTTCAGGGCCACCAAGTAATTTTGAAAAGCTGCATACCATCTCGCCCAGGGGACAGGTGCCTTGCCTGGAACCTCCAAAAATGGCTGAATACCAGAAACAGCTCTCTCCATACCTTTATCCTCATGGTCAAATGTTATGTCCATAACTCATGGTATCAAGAATCACGCTACAGGTGCAATTGAACGTAACTTTATTATATGAACTCACTTAACACCGGTGCTCTGTACAAGCAGATGGTCAACGACAAAAGAGACAGAGTCCCTTCCGCCTTGGCCCTTTATACCCAGGGTGACGGCGGAACCGGAAAAGGTGGAACCGCCACCCATAGTACACCCAACAACAAATGTACCATATTTGATACACTACAGGTCCAGCGCTGGATGTCCCATCACTAGTCTAGGGGAGAATGTGCTTTTGTGGTAGATGCCTCTTAACTCTTAAATAACCAGCCACTTACAGAAAAAGATGCTCCATCCCTCGAGTCCTTCAAATGAAGACTCAAAACCTTCTTCTTTTTTCGTTAGGATTCCCAGGTCATTCTGAATCTTAGCCTCTGTCTGGTTGTTTCTTAAAGGTCCCATTCACTCAAACTGTCAGGGGTGGTTTGTTGGAAGCAGGACCCAAACACATCACAGTCTTTATTTTGAGCTGGTCAAACCCTGATCAACTCGAGGGTGCAAACAAAACAAAACAGGCAAGCACGAACAGGCAAACAAGACCAGAATAAACTAATGAGCAGGCTGAGCAGAAGCGTGGACTCACACCAAAATTGACAAGGGCACTGTGTCCAGGTGAGGGGTGGCATCCCTTGAATACAAACGGGCAAATGAACATCAATTACAAACAGGTATGCGCACTTAGCAAATGAACAGGGCAAAAGCAGGCTATGCAAAGACTGAAGACGCTGTCAAAATAAAGCCAAACCAAAAACCAAGACAGGAATAAAGGTATGAGATGTAATAATAATAATGACAACCAAGACTACAAAACATAGAAGCCATGATACTAATACTAACTAGAAAAGCACTCGGAGAGCGCAGACCTCCGCCAAGTGCCACAGTTCCTCCCATACAGTGTTTGTGTGTACGTTTTCAGATTCCTTGACCATGAAAGCATATGACTAGCAATTGGATTCACAATGATAGGATTAGTGGTTCAGTAGTTATTCACGAAAATCGCATTTACCGTAATGGCGGTTTTCTTCTGGACGGTGATCCGGATCACCACCAAAATCTAATCATCTGTAGGATACCCCATTTCTGACAATCTCTGAAAATTTCATGAAAATCCATCCATAACTTTTTGAGTTATCTTGCTAACAAACAAACAAACAAACAAACAAACAAACGGACAAACAGACAAACAGACAGACAGACAGACAGACAAACCAACGCTGATGAAAACATAACCTCCTTGGCGGAGGTAATAATCAACAACTAAGGACCGGACAGGGACAAAATCTATGGAACACAAGTAGAGACATGATAATGAAAATGATAATCCAAAGATACAAGACAGAAAACCATACAATAACAAACTCAAGGCGAGGACATGGGTTGGACCCATGTCCTAGTGACAAGGAAAAATAAACTAGAAACTAAAGTGAGGACATGGGACCAGCCCACGTTCTGACACAAACATGGTGTATTTATGGGTTTTAACCTTCTAAAATGCTTTTTTGGGGATCATATGAGGACAGTAAAAATATTGAAATCTCTTTTCACTTAGAAATAATTATATCTGAACATTTCGGCAGAATGGGCAGAAGCCAGATTTGCTCTTCTGGGATCTTTTTCCTTATATCACTAGCCATGTTTACATGGACACAAGTAACCGGATTAAAAGCCTGATCGGAATAAAATGCTTCATGTAAACACGCCAATCTGAATATTCTGACCCGATCACACTCATTCGGATCAAAATTTCCTTCTGATTGAGACGGGTGGATTATGCCAATTGTTAATCCGATTGGTGCCCATATAAACACTTATTCCGAAATTTGGGTAGAAAATATGTTTACTGCACCTGTCTGTACATCAGCCACACATTGACATGACATATTTCTGCCATTACAGCAGCCAGCGGAAGACACAGCGGGAGTAAAACAAAACTGGTCTGTATCGTCTTGCTGTCTCCCTCTGTTCGTCAAATGTAGAAGTATGTACTGCTGGGCTTGTAGCTTCATTACAGAGACCAGCAGAAGCAAAAGTACAGTCTGAATAACACAATACAGGTCCATTTCAAAAAGAGAAAGACACAAAGCGGGGATTGTTTTCATCGGAAGTTGCTTCTTCTTCTACTATTTCTGGAATGTTGGATAATTGTGCGTATGTCAAAATGATTTTGTCCTTTCAAACATGTGAGACATGAAAATGCACGTCCTAATCGGATCAGCTTTTTCAGGATCCATGTAAACATTAAAGTTCTGATCTGAATTGTAATCAGATTGAAGAAATTTTGCACATGTAACCATGGCTACTGATAAATGAGCAGTTCTTCACTTAAAATCAATCACCATGCTATTGGCTGTAAAGAGTCAGTCTCCACCCAGAGCATGAGCCCAGGACATTAGCTTAAGAGCTAACAGTGCTATTAGGGTATTAGCTTACCAAGCGTGATTTATATTGTTATTTTCTTAAAATTTCAGTCACCCCAAGAGACATCCCAGTTTCCACCTGGTTCACTCATCCACATTCAATAATATGTCTGGTGTCCTTCTAGTTTATTTTGAAAAATAGTTGCTGTGATAGTACATCAAACCGTTAGCATTAGTTTGGCTAGGCAGATGGACTCAGTCAATCTAACCACACTAGAGCTCGCCTCAACAGGGCGAGGCTAGTAGACAGATCTGGCTGTGGTGTAATCTAAGTATTACATATGTGGAGCCACTAGGGGGCGACACAGACCGGATGTTGTCAGGAGTACAGCATGATAGAGAATTATATGGCGGAGTTTGTGTGTTAATGTGTTGCAGCCAGTCAATAAAGGAGGCTCCGTGTTCACCCAAAGCAGCAGTCTTTATTTATAAAAGAACCCAACACAACATGGTGTCAGAAGTTGGTGCGCTTTGAGGTGAGAAAAGTCAGCTTTGCAACCGGCTAGCGGCTATGCCAGACGAAGTTCAAAGAGCTGCAGCTGCACCAATTGATCCAGTAATGGCGGCGGCTACTCCAGCGGCAACCTTCACCATTAAACCACCGGAGCCCTTCGACTTTGCGAGACCCCAAGAGTGGGAAAAGTGGATAAGACGTTTTGAGCGTTTTAGACTGGCAAGTAACCTGAATAACTCAGCTGAGGCGAACCAAGTAAATACGCTGGTTTATTGCATGGGAGATGAGGCTGACGACGTGCTAAGAGGGCTCGAGCTAACGAGTGTGCAGCGCCAGCAGTACGATGCTGTTAAAACAGCCTTTGATAGACATTTCGTTCCCAGAAAGAACGTGATTTATGAACGAGCAAAATTCAACAAGCGAGTGCAACAGCCGGCAGAACCAGTAGACTCGTTCATAACAGCACTCTACGCGCTGGCAGAAAACTGTGAGTACGGTGCACTTCATGATGACCTCTTGAGAGACAGGCTTGTAGTGGGTCTGAAAGATTCGTCGCTGTCAGAAAGAATGCAGCTTGACAAAAATCTTACCCTAGCTAAAGCTATAACAATGGCAAGACAATCTGAAGAAATAAAACGACAACAAACTGACCTAAGAGGTGAAACTAGCATTAACAGAACAGCCGTGGATGCGGTACACATCAGAAAAGCCAAGCCAAACAAGTTCATAATCAAGGAACAAAAACAGATTAAGTCCTCAAGGCCTCAGCAGACAAAACAAGACAGTAAAGTTTGTTCCAAGTGTGGCAAAGCACCAGCACATGCAGCAGTACAGTGCCCAGCTAAAAACGCGGAATGCCATAACTGTAAAAAACGTGGACACTATATTAGAGTCTGTAGGTCCAACCCAACTGTGAATGAGGTCACTGACAATGCAGATGGACTTTTTCTGGGTGAAGTGGATCTAGGGGAGGATCCATGGCTGGCAGACATAAACATGAGAGGAAATAAAGTGACTTTTAAGTTAGATTCCGGAGCGGACGTCACAGCGGTTTCTGACCAAACATTTGAAATCTTCAAGAAGAAAAATGAACAGTTGGAAAAGGCACAAAAACCACTCTACGGACCGGGTGGAACTGCACTAACTGTGTTGGGGTCTATGACAGAGACTATTACATACGGTGACAAGAGCGCTACTGAGAAAATCTATATTGTCAAAAATCTGCGCATGGCACTACTGAGTAGAACAGCTTCCGTGAGACTGAAACTAATTGCCAGAGTTGACACTATAGACCAAGAGACAGTGAGAAAAGCGTACCCCAAGTTATGCGATGGACTTGGGCTTGTCCAAAAGCCATACACAATTAAACTGAAACCTGATGCTAAGCCCTTTTCGCTCAAGGTGCCAAGGCGTGTGCCACTGCCGCTCATGGGTAAAGTGAAAGAAGAGCTCGAGAGGATGGAAAAGTTGGGAGTCATCAGTCGCGTGGAGCAGCCAACAGATTGGTGCTGTGGCATGGTTGTAGCTCCCAAAAAGGACAAAGAAAAGGTGCGTATCTGTGCGGACATGACACCTTTAAACGAGTCAGTGTGTCGTGAAAGATACATCCTCCCGTCTGTGGACCAAACGCTAGGCATGCTCACAGGTGCTCAGTACTTTTTAAAGCTCGATGCAAATATGGGATTTTGGCAAATACCACTGTCTAAAAAGTTGGTCTTTCTCACCACATTCATTACGCCATTTGGCAGATACCACTTTAACCGTTTGCCATTTGGTATTTCCAGTGCACCTGAACATTTCCAAAACATGATGGTGACAGAGGTTACAGCGGGTCTCGACGGAGTCGTCTGTCACATGGACGATATCCTGGTCTGGGGGTCCACCAAGGAGCAGCACGACGCAAGACTGCACGCTGTCTTGAAGCGCGCGGAGAAAGCCGGCATTACGTTGAATATGTCAAAATGTGAGTTTGGCAAAAGAGAGGTCAAATTTCTTGGGTTTATTGTTTCAGCAGAAGAAATGAGGCCAGATCCAGACAAAACCCAAGCTGTTCAGGACATGAAAGAGCCAAGCAACGTGAGTGAGCTCAGGAGCTTTCTTGGAATGGTGAACCAGCTGGGGAAGTTCATTCCGAACCTTTCTGAAAAGGACAAACCATTGAGAGACTTGCTTTCAACAAAGAACATGTGGTACTGGGGGCATGAACAACAAAATGCGTTTTGTAACCTCAAACAAGAACTGTCCTCTGCTCCTGTATTGCAGCTCTATGACCCAAATAAACCACAGAAAATATCTGCAGATGCCTCTTCATACGGATTGGGGGCAGTCATGCTACAGAAGGAGAGAGATGTGTGGTCACCAGTTGCTTACGCTTCCCGATCATTGACACCTACAGAGCAGCGCTACGCCCAGCTGGAAAAAGAAGCGCTGGCTCTCACGTGGGCCTGCGAAAGATTCAATGACTTTATCCTGGGTCTGCACTTTGAACTAGAAACTGATCATAAGCCACTAGTGAGCCTACTGGGAGGACAAGCTTTGGATGTGCTTCCACCGCGTATACAGAGATTTCGTATGCGCCTAATGAGGTACTCATACACTATAAAGCACATCCCTGGCAAAAGTCTCACCACTACCGACACGCTCTCACGCTTACCGCTCACAAACAGTGTTACTCACACAGACACAGATCTTATGGAGGACACTAATATTTATGTTGACTCTGTGCTAGAGGGACTCCCTACAAGCAGCAAATATCTTGCAGATCTCCAAGAGCAACTGCAGTCCGACAGCGTCTGTTCACAAGTCATGAAATACTGCACAGAAGGCTGGCCGGATCGTAAC
Source organism: Pholidichthys leucotaenia (assembly GCA_020510985.1). Classification (NCBI taxonomy): domain Eukaryota; kingdom Metazoa; phylum Chordata; class Actinopteri; order Cichliformes; family Pholidichthyidae; genus Pholidichthys; species Pholidichthys leucotaenia. Next base: position 126,736,132 of record CM035848.1, read on the forward strand.
CAGCTACAGGGAGCGGTGAAGCACTACTGGTCTGAGAGAGCCGTTTTGAGTGTGCATAACGGACTACTACTGAGAGGCACGAGGTTAGTTATCCCTGCTAACATGAGAAATGCAGTTTTGGACAAGATACATGAGGGCCACCAGGGGGTGGTTAAATGTAGAGAGCGCGCCCGTCAGGCTGTATGGTGGCCAGGTTTAAGCAACCAGATCAGCGAAGTTGTACTCAAATGCAGAAAGTGCATACAGGAAAGAGTTAATGTGAGAGAGCCTTTAATGCCCACAGATTTACCAGAAAGGCCATGGCAGAAGTTGGGAGCTGATTTGTTCACGCTACAAGACAAAAACTACCTGTTATTAGTGGACTACTTCTCTAGGTATATAGAGATTGCCCAGCTCAGCCCAACTCGCTCTGCCAATGTCATTGTGCATTTAAAATCAATGTTTGCACGTCACGGAATACCGGAGATACTGATCACGGAAAACGGCCCGCAGTTCGCAAGTCAGGAAATGGAAGACTTTGCAAAGGAGTACTGTTTTGAGCACGTGACCAGTAGTCCCAGGTACCCCCAAAGTAACGGTGAGGCAGAAAGAGCTGTCCAAACAGTCAAAAACCTTATCAAGAAAGCCAGTGATCCATACCGAGCACTGTTAGCCTACAGAACCACAGCGTTGGCAAATGGCTACAGCCCAGCACAGCTTCTCATGGGGCGTAGGCTTCGTACCACCCTGCCAATGCTTCCAGAGGCCTTGCAGCCATGCGTGCCGAATCTGCAACAAATTCGTCACGTGGAAAAGGAGAGACGGATGAGGCAAACAGAATGTTTCAACAAAAGACACAGAACGAGAGATTTGGATAAACTGTTACCCGGAAACTCTGTTTGGATTACAGATGCAAAAGCACAGGGCACAGTGACATCTGTCCACAAAACTCCACGGTCCTATGTCATCAGTGGACCACAAGGGACAATCAGGAGGAATCGCACTCATCTTGTGCCTATGTCGATACCAAAGACTGAGATGGAACCACAACGGACCCAGTCAAATGGAAAAGACACTCCTACGGAAACTGTTTCTGAGCCCAATGCACAGGAAACACCAGGTGTTGTTCGAACCACGTCTGGTAGAGAAGTGATTAAACCAAAGAGACTGGATCTGTAGAGTTGCATGTTAATATTTGTGAAAGCAGAGTTGAGTTCTAAAAATGCCTTCTTTAAATAGAAAATAAGAGGCCTTTGCATAATATGTTCTTACATGGCAACAGTGTTGGAAAAAAAAAAGAAATGTTACAGATTTGTAAAAGGGGGTGATGTGTTAAATTTATGCTGTCATAGTTAGTTGACAAAAGGGAACGGAAAAGATCTCATGTAAAAATGTATTGTGTTTTCAGCTAAAGGGGTCAACTTGGCTTCAGTAAGGGGGATGTGGTGTAATCTAAGTATTACATATGTGGAGCCACTAGGGGGCGACACAGACCGGATGTTGTCAGGAGTACAGCATAATAGAGAATTATATGGCGGAGTTCGTGTGTTAATGTGTTGCAGCCAGTCAATAAAGGAGGCTCCGTGTTCACCCAAAGCAGCAGTCTTTATTTATAAAAGAACCCAACACAACACTGGCATTAGCTTAACTGTTGATCCAGCTGGGTTTGATGGCTGTTGTCTATATATTACATCCACCCCCACTGGCTTCGTTCATCTACCAACACTTGACCATATTTGTCATTCTTAGATGTCATTTTAGTTTATTTTATGATTATTTACTATCTCTAACCACGACCAAAGAGAGCTAGCTGATGCTAGCAGTTTAGCTATTCACTCATTTGTGAATGTTTCTGTGGTTATTGTACTTCAAGGATGATCATATCTTATCAACCACTAAAACCACACACAACTGTCCACCAGTGATGCATTATTTCATTCATTCTTCAAGATGAATTTATATCAGTTTGTTCAGGGTTGCTATCAGAGCTAGGAAGATCAGCAATAGTGATGAAAGAAGGAGAGTGACATTAACTGGGCATTTAAAGAGACATGCACTGAAAGAGCCATTCTGAGTAAGGATGCAAAGGATGATTCACAATGATGCTGCAATAATTAAATAAAGGCACTTTGGCCAAAGTATTTCACAAACATTTCATTAATGACGCACTCTGGCAGCTCTCAAACCACCTCAAAAACAAATGTGTATTGCCCGAAATAGTATACACCGCATTCCAAATTATCAGGTGCAAATAGGATTTTAGTGTCATAAACATTCTGCAATCTGAACAAACCGTGATCCATCATGGACAATCCTGATCACCCCTCCACCACATTGGACAGACACTGTCACTGGGCAAACAGCAGAGCACTTTCTCCAGCAGAGTGCTACAGCAGACTGCTACAGCTTCAGCTACAGCTCAGGTACAGGAAATCTTTCCTTCCACATGTCATTTCACTGTACAGTAACTCACTCTGATGTTGAATTCTGGTCATTGATGATTTTGTTCACTGGTGTGAGGATTCCTACCTGCAGCTGAATACGACAAAAACTAAAGATATGATTATTGACTTTAGGAAAAAAAAAACTCCCAGGCACAAAGTCACTGTACTAAAAGGTCAGACCACTGAATGTGTGCAATCTTACAAATATCTTGGGACAATCATTGATAGTAATTTAAACTTTGAAGAGAACCGTGAAAGGATGTACAAAAAAGGTCAGCAACATTTGCACTGTTTAAGGAAACTCGCACACTTTCATATTGACTGAACCATAATGACAATGTTTTATCGGGCTTTTATTGAATCTGTTTTATCCTTTTCTTTAGTGTCATGGTTTGGTCAGATAAAACTGAAACAAAGGAAATCCTTGGATCAGGTAGTTAGATGGTCCAGTCGTTTGCTTGGTGAGTCACAGCTGAGCCTGACATCCCTGTACACCAGACAGGTACAGAGGACTGCTACCTCCATTTTAAACGATGACTCCTTTGCACTGCCACTTTCAGCTTCTTCCCTCCAGATGGAGGTTTGTTGTCCCAGAATGTAAAACCCAGCGCTACAAAAACAGCTTTGTTCCTGCTGCTGTCAAAGAGTTGAACAAGATGTAGCAATATATTGCACATAATTTAGTTATCTATTTATGAATTTTATTTTATATTTATTTATTCATGTAGGTTTTTAATTTGGGTTTTAAATCTTTTATTGGGTTTTAGACTTTTATTGAGTGTTTGATCTCTCTGATTTAGCTTTTAACTTTTTTACTATGACCCTTCTCTCTTATCTCTTTTTTTGTCTTATGTCCTGATTGGTGGAGCCTTGAGTACTTTAATCCTGTTTATAGTCAGCTTCATGTGTGCCTGTATTTGTGTTCATTCATTCATTCATTCATCTTCTTCTGCTTAATCCTTTTTGGGTCGCGGGGGGACTGGAGCCTATCCCAGTATCTTTGGGCGAGAGGCAGGGTAGGTTAATTGGCATCAAAACTGGGGATTCTAAATTGTCCTTAGGTATGACTGTGAGAGTGAATGGTTGTCTGTCTCTCTGTTTGTGTTCATGTTGAATGTAATTGTGTTTTGTAAATATGTGTCTAAAAGGATGTCACCTGACTGCAAAACAAATCTACCTACGGGTACAAATAAAGTAAGGAAGGGAAGAAGAAGGAAGTAACTATGCTGCCATACTGCACTTTGCAGTCTAATTGGTACCCTGTGCCTGATAGGCCTGCATTGTACAGTGAGTACAATTCATGTATCTATACGGGTCATCATCTGTTCATCTAGGATGTATATAAGCTATTTAGGCAGTTTTACTTTTCATGGGTACTTCCTTTGTCTATTATGCTGTGTGTGTTTCCAAGGGCATAACTTTGTTTCCACCACTGGGGTGGGGTGGGGTGGGGGTTGAGATCTCTGCCTGTATAGAGAGCCTAAGTCATGCCCCCTCTACTTCTGCATATTGGACCTGAAATGAATGGTAAGAGCAACACTATCGTTTGATCCCAGTCAAATTTTGAAACAAGTTATACATATGATGTTTGTCAATTTAAAAGCTAGCTTTCCATATAATTGAAGTTGTCGGCTGTCATATAATAAAGTAATATTTAGCTTTTGTTTAAACGACTAGCGGACAACAACTCCCATCATCCCACACCACTAAACACGGTTACATTTTAGTGATGTGAAAAGCACTGATTTCTCATAGCATTGACTCCTGCACTGACAGACAAGTCACTAGGATTAATCTTAGCCTGACTTCTAGTTAAATCACTATACAAGGATAATAGCAGAATGGATTTGCCTGACTGCTGCCCTCACCCTGTGTTTCTCTGTGAGGAAATCACATAACCACTTATCAGGACAAGTCTAAAATTCAAATTCATTAGTTTGTCCAACAGAACATTATTTTGATGATCTAGTAAGCAGTCTGCTCTCTAAGGTGCAAAGTTCATTTTTTGTTGTTACCTGGTCATTTGTGCCTCCTGTGCTGCCTCACTCTCCCTCTGGTCACCTGGGCCACCTCTCTCCTCCCTCTCTCCCTCTTTGTTATCCCTGCTGCTGTCACTTTCACATTCTTGCTCCTGACATAAAATAAGCTCAATTAATGTTCAAATGGTTTAAGAGAGGTACTTCACTGACAGTTTTGGAAGATGTAATTCATACAAGAATTTCCCATGCAAAAAACTTGGAAAGATGTCAAATCTTTTCCCCCCTTCTTCCCTCTAAATAGCATCTTAACAGTGCTATAAGCAGGTGCATTAGGTTGTCTAGTTTATTTTGATACCATGATCATCATTCTAGCCACAGAACTGAGGTTAAGGCAGCTGCTGAATGTGGATGAGTCTGACCACTGTGTAGCTATTTTTTACCAAGTAGATGAACTAAGGACACTATGTGTGATTTAGTCAGCTAGACTATGACAAAAGTAACAGTTATCCTGCCTGCAGAGGCATTATGAACATAGCACACCACACCTTAGGTGTGTTATGTTTGACTCATTAAATGATATAAATCTGAAATTTGTGACAAAATCATCCTGGTATTAAAAACTTACTCTGGATTCATTATCTAGACATTTAATTTTTTACAATGGCTTTCAGTTTTCAAATTTAGGATTCAGGTATTTGCTCCCCTCCCCTCGTAAAAGGTAAATATCAAATTTACCTTTACCAAATTTACAGAAAAAAATGTACAAATTTAGGAGAAAATAGTATAAATTCACAAAAAAAAGTAGCAACTTGATGAGAGCCAAAAAATTATTTAGAAAAATCTGAAATTTAAATTATTTTGCAAATATGTTAGGAAAAAGGCTTATTTTCCATGACAAATTTAAGAAAAATGCTACATTTTTGTGAGAAACTGAATTTAGGGGGAAAACAACATGGAGGAAATACTGCATTTTTATACAAAAAGTAGGCAAATTTACAAGAAAAAAATGTCTCTGATTTACAAGAAACGCTGTAAAACTATGACAAAAATGTTGCACACACGAAAAAGTGACTTTAGAAATGTCACAGTGCTACGTAAAACACTGATGAAGTTTACTAAGGGAGAAAAAAGATTGGAGAGAATATTTGGAGCCCCATAGATTGGTAGTGAGGACAGCTCTAACTTTAATGTTAATGTTATAACCAATCAGGCTAAGCAGAAATGCTTACATAGCTAAAAACATTCTGTCTAAACTCGCATTACTGCAAAAAGTGCAGCAGATGGGACCTTTATTTTGATTATGCCTTTGTGTGTTTGATTTAAAAAAAAAAAATTATAGCACTTTGGCCAACTCTGTTGTTTTAAATAAACCTGACTTGCGTTGATGCAGGTCTGAAAGCTATATTTACATGGAAGCATATATTTACATGTCCAAATTCATGCATTCAGACTTTCATACACATATTGGTATAAATGCAAGAGCTTACACACACACACACACACACACACACACACACACACACACACACACACACACACACACACACACACACACAAACAATAGAGCAAAGCAGTGAGATGGTGAGGCGAGGTCTCTCTCCTCCCACAGCAGAACAAAGCAGTCTCTGTCCCATATCTCCCTTCAGTCCCTCATCACTCATTCGCTCGCTTTTTGTTGCTAACTGAACTGGTGATGAGCCCTTGTTTCATTCATTCTCTCTCTGGATTTTACAGAGGGATGCTAATTGAAAATTGGAGACACAGCCATTTTTGCTTGCCAGAGTGAGTGTTCACATGTGTGAATAGATAGAGATACTCACTGCCAAATAGAGCATCGTGTACATCGCAAAAGAAGCATGGCCAGAGAAGAAGGACTTCCTGAAAAATTGGTGAAGTATTTAGAATAACAGACCAGAAATTGCATACTTCAACATAAATTCACAAAACACACACCTGGCTTCCTCCTCTAGCTGGTGGTCAGGCTGGCGGCAGGTCACCGTTGCTACGTAGGTTCCAGGTGTGCAGTTGAGTGATGCGTATGTAACACCGCACACAGACAGGAAGTGAGGCCGCAGCCGTCCCACGCTGAGCTTGGCCATGTTGGTCAATGACTGGCCGACACAACAGCCAAACAGGAAGCAGCCCAGCTCTTTGTACAGACAGGACACGTACAAGTTCCCGATAAATGCCTTGGAGCTGACACTTAGGAAACGCACGCGATAACACTCCCCGAGGGCGATCTGGAAGTGGACACAAAATCAGAATGGAAAAATTATATTCTCCATGGTAGGCTAAATGAGAACTGACTTACAGGGAGAATGAAGGTGGTGAGTACCCACAGCGAGGCCAGTGATAATGATGCCACCAGCAATAAGTACTTCATCAGGTATGGCTTCACTGTGTAGATAAGGGTAGGTGATGCTGGGGTCCCCACATATGAAACCCCTTTTGTAGGGACTCATGGCCTTTAGCTCGCAGGCAAAGAAAGGGATGGAAGCTGCATGGGAAGAGAAGCATGCACAGAGTTGGACTAAAAAAAAACAACATTTGACATAACAATCTCATGTATAGATATTCCTTTATAAGTGGATACATGGGACCAGAAACGAGGAGCTTGAAGATGACTGCGGCCACTGTGAAGCTTCAAGTTCACCATTTTCATTGTTTCAGTCATTTAGAAACTAGTCTCAATTTGAGGTAAGCTCTGTAGCTGGCTACCAATGACAGTGATGGAGCATCTATTCCAGGCAATTTTGGGGGGCTTCCAGTGTGGCCAGCAGATAATCAGGCAAATGCTTTTGTTTCCATCTGCTGGCAATTGTTTGCAAATGTATTTTTTGCTGTCCTCAAGAACTCTTGACTGACATGCCAACAAAGCCTGTTCAAACAATGAATTTGCTCAACAGTTCAGCCGTATTAACAGAAATCAGAAAGCTTGAAGGACCAAAATGTCTTTATAAAGATTTGACACCAAGAAACACATTTTCCAGTTTTTTCACAGATTAGGTCATGACAGAAATGCACAATAATTGAGTACATACTGTATGTAATACAATTAAATGCATATAGGAAAAATGTCAAACTGGGAATAGTTTCACAAGAAGATAATGGTGGGAACCTCAACTTTTTCCTGTGGTGTACAGCCTTCTGGAATGTAGGGGGTCACAACACTGCTCTGCTGGGACCAACACAAGTTTGAGAAGCAGCAAAAGGCTTCAATTTCCTTTGAGAAAACACTCTGAATCCACAGCGACTGGAAGAGTGTGGCAGCGCTGAGCTGAACAAAGACCTGGATTGAACTGCGCATGTGTGTGCATTTCTGTTGATGAAGAGAGAAAGAGGGAGCTGTTTGTGACTCCAGTTGAACTCTTCCCAACCAAACAAAGACTCAAAGCTGCTGCAGACCAGAGCCAGAGCCAGCCTCGCACTGTTTCAGCCTGTCTCCGCATGTCCTCAACTGTCTCTCTCTCTCGCTTTTTAAAATCTCTGTCCTGCATGCCTACAAGCACAGCAGGGTGAGTGAGAGACAAGCAGACAAAAAAATAATCAAAACTCTCACCTTTATGCTGATATCTATTAATACAGACTAGTTTTCATCCTTTTCCAATCAGTTAACATTGCATAACCACCTGTACTGTCACATGGAAGGAGGACCAACAAGCAGAGTCATGAACATGCACGTACATGCAGTCCGACTCATGAATTTGTAGATTTATTTATTGAATTCCCCCACTGGCACAACTCCACTCTGAGAACTGGAGGTTGTCATGGAAACTGTACAATTCCCTGGGCAATGCACAAACCAGCTGGCACAGAGAGCTCCGGAGCATGCATGAGCAGGGGGGGAAAAGAAAATTACAACTTTCTTCTTTCTTACCTCTTTTTACTTTTTTTCCCCTAGCTTCTCGTTACAAACCTGCTGCTAATTTGCTGCTCGTATAGTGAGGACTCGCACACCTGGTCGCTATGCATAAAAAGCAGAACAGTGTAGTGAAGTTAATTTCTTCAATTTATAGGAAGGAACAGCAACAGTGGGATGAATTTTAAAAAGAAATAAATATTGCATGAAACTATACAATATACAGTATATGTGTGTGGAAATAAGTTTGATTGTTTATTAATTCTGATTAGATTTAAGGTGGTTCCTCCATGCAGCTGAACATGAGATGCTGTGAATCTTCTGAATACAAAAAACATTCAACCGTCTCTAGGGTTTATAGAGAACATCCTGAACAAGAGAAAATACCCAGTGAGCAGCAGTTCTCTGGGTCCCAATGCCTTGGTGTTGCCGGAGGTCAGAGGAGAATGGCCAGACTGGTTCAAGCTGAAAGGCACCAGTAACTCAAATAACCACTAATTACAATCGAGGTAAACAGAAGAGCATCTCTGAAAGCACAACACACTGACCCTCAAAGTAGATGAGCTAAAGCAGCAGAAGACCTACACTCGTCCCACTCCTGTCAGTTAAGAACAGGAAACTGAGGCTACAAATCATTCAGGATCACCAAAATTCGACAACAGAAAAGTGAAGAAAAAAGCCCAGTCTGAGTCTCAATTTTTGCTGCAACATTTGCATGGTAGGATCAGAATTTGACATTTGCCGCATCATGGATGTTCAGCCACAAAAATATGCAGCAACTGCGTGATGCTAGCATATCAATATGGACCAGTATTCCTGAGGAATGTTTCCAGCACCTTGTAAATCGATGCCATGAAGAATTAAGGTGGTTATGAAGGCAAACCCAGCAATAGCAAGGTGTACCTACTAAAGTGTATGTAAAAACATATTTATGACAAACAATTTTATCATTCGTCCTTCTTGTGAATTTATAATCCCTTTTCTTTGAAAACTATGTTGAAATTAGTGTTTGAATGTTGTCTAATTTATTTTTGCTGTCTGTGCATCTGTATTATATGATCTGATTTTGGATTATCTGAGAAGTACAGTAGCTAGGTTGCATTTTATTCTCTTCAGGTGGAAATTTAGAGCCTGTTCATTATTAAAAAAAAAAAAAAAAACTTTTTTCTTTATAAGTTATTCACTAGTTTTTAAAGTTACTACACAAGTAACCTTAGTCAGGAGATCATTTCCTGTTCTTAAGGTGCGCTCAAACCAAACGCGAACAGGCAAATTTTTCGCATGGCACGATTACATTATAAATCAATGTAAACATGCCAACAGACATGAATAGTGAGATGCAGACAGGCCAAGCTGTCTTTAAAACTTCTGCAGCTCTGTTCAACTTGCTGTAGAAATTCCCCAAATAACGTCATGCTTAGGTTTACATTATCCGACCGGGGGCTCACCTGAAAATGTCGTCTCAAGCCTCTAAAACTTCACAGATGATGGGTGTTTACGTTGCTAGCTTGCTAGGACATCTGTGGCCGGAAACCGTGGGTAAATAACTCCAAAATCCTGAATCAGCTGAAGAGTTCCCGGTCCTCCTGTCTCCCAGTAAGTGAGCTTCATTTTCTAACTAGTTACCTCCGCCAAAGAGGGAGGTTATGTGATCATCGGCGTTGGTTTGTCTGTTTGTTTGTTGGTTGGTTGGTTTGTTTGTTTGTCTGTTTGTTTGTCTGTTACCAAGATAACTCAAAAAGTTATGGACGGATTTTCATGAAATTTTCACACATTGTCAGAAATGGGGTATCCTACAGATGATTAGATTTTGGTGGTGATCCGAATCACCGTCCACAAGAAAGCCGCCATTACGCAAAATGCCATTTTCGTCAATAACTACTGAACCACTAATCCTATCATTGTCAATCCAATTGTTAGTCATATGTTTTCATGGTCAAGGAATCTGAAAATGTACACACAAACACTGTATGGGAGGAACTGTGGCCGCCATTACGGAAAATGCCATTTTCCTGAATAACTACTGAACCACTAATCCTATCATTGTCAATCCAATTGCTAGTCATACGTTTACATGGTCAAGGAATCTGAAAACGTACACACAAACACTGTATGGAACCACTAATCCTATCATTGTCAATCCAATTGCTAGTCATATGTTTACATGGTCAAGGAATCTGAAAACGTACACACAAACACTGTATGGGAGGAACTGTGCCCGCCATTATGGAAAATGCCATTTTCCAGAATAACTACTGAACCACTAATCCTATCATTGTCAATCCAATTGCTAGTCATATGTTTTCATGCTCCAGGAATCTGAAAACGTACACACAAACACTGTATGGGAGGAACTGTGGCCGCAATTACGGAAAATACCATTTTCGTCAATAACTACTGAACCACTGCTTGTCATATGTTTTCATGATCAAGGAATCTGAAGACTGTATGGGGGGAACTGCGGCGCTTGGCGGAGGTCTGCGCTCTCCGAGTGCTTTTCTAGTTTACTCTGCAATGATGAAAATTTTCTCCGGTGACAGCAGAATCTCAAAGCTAGCTAGCTGCTAGAGGACACAAATGCGCGACCACGCAAATTTGTGCGTACTCGCATCTACCATTAACTTTGTATGAATATGCGCCGCCCATTCGCATTTGGTATGAACACATCTTTACTCAAGTAATTTTTGTGACTGCTCTTACTTATACAATTTTCCAACCTCTGGTCATTACAGTATGCATAAATGTAGTGTAAGACTCATTTATGCTTATACATTAAAGGAAAAAATATAAGAAATTGTGCCATTAAAGCAGCCACTGATTGCACTTTTTCAACATTTAAAAGCTCACATCTATCCATACATCTTCTTACCCAGGGGTCTGAGTCACAGGGGCAGCAGTCCAAGAAGAGGAGCCCAGACTGCCGCTCAGCATAGCACCCTGATCCTATTAACACTCCTGCAGGTGGTGAGCCCACTGGAGGGCAGACCCATGTGGCTCCTTCAGGACCCAAAACTGAGTGGGGTACACAGGATCCTTGTTGTTTGTGACATATTTTGGTAAAAATTTTCTTCAGTTATTTAATTATTGCAGCAAAATTGTTTATCATTTTTTGCAGCATTTCTGGCTAGCTCAGCTGGTTTTAGTGCATGCCCCTTTAAATATCTAAAGGTACATTCAGACCAAACGTGAACGGGCAGTGCAAATCCATACAAAGTAAATGGAAAGAGGCTAGCACATGCGAAACCGTGCATTCACGCGTTCACATCCCAGGGGTAGCGCCGTCATCTGAGTAAAAATGTCAACATTGGAGAGTAAGCTAGTTTGAAAATGAGACTGCCACTCACCTGGAGACAAAAGGACCGGGAGCTCTTCAGCTTAGGATGATCGGGAGCTCTTCAGCTGGGATGTCAGAGTCATTTACCCACAGATTCCTGCCACGGATGTGCTAACAAGGCTAGCAAGCTAGCAATGGAAACATCCATCTTGTGGAGTTTTAGAGACTGGGACAACTTTTTCAGGTGAGTCCCCTGTCGGATAATGTAAACCTTGTTATTTTGGGGATTTCCACAGCAGGTTGAACACAGCTGATGAAGTTATAAAGGCAACTTCACCTGTCTGCATCTCACTCAGACGGTGAAATCATGTTGTGTGTTTACATTGAGTTATAATGTATTTGTACTGCACAAAAAATTTGCCCCTTTCGCATTTGGTCTGAATGCACCTTTAGGCTCCATTTAACTCCACCGTCCCTCTTATGTCAGTACTGCTAATTTTAGCTGGCTTGATTCAAGCTCCTAGTTTGGAGCCAACTAACAAAAATTTATCTTAAAAAATGAGTGAAATGATGGATCACTGGTGGGCAGGGGTGTGTGGGCTCAGTGGTCGATAGGATATGACCAGTTCCTGGAGTACAATAAGCACAGAAACATTTGTGAATGAGCCAAGACTAATGGCTAAACTGCTAGCTTTAGCTGGCTTCCTTGGTGGTGCAAATCTGAAGAAAGGAGTGAAGCCCAGTACATTATTGGAGGTCCCCCGGCTGTCTAAACCTATTAGCAGCATAACTAAGGGAGGGTTCAGAGACACATGACCCCTCCTTTCCGGTTCCGGCTCTGCCGGACCGGCGGCGCCACACGAGTCGGCTGCCTGTTGCAACAGCCTTTTTTTTTTATCTTCCTTCTTCTTTCTACACCTTTCACTCTGTATATATATCATGGACTCACGGATCGCCCCGGGGGTCTCCCGGGTCGGCGGACGGAGCCACGGTTTGCAGCGGGAGACGTTACAGCGGGGAGGAGCTAGTGCTAGCTAGCACTTGGCCGCCGCCCAGTGCTAATGGGAAACTCGACATACCGGGAGCTGTAGCGAAAACGAAGCGGGTGCCGGGCTGGAGTTTAGGCGGCGTGAAAGAAATATAAGACAGAATAATAAAGAGCGATGGCAAGAACCAAGCAGACCGCCCGTAAAATCTACTGGAGGAAGAAGCCCCCCAGGAGACAGCTAGCCACCAGGGCTGCTCGGAGAGGCGCTCTGGCCACCGGCAGAGTGAAGAGGCCTCGCCGTCACAGGTCCGTGGCTCTGAGAGAGATCCGTCGCTACCAGAAATCCACGGAGCTGCTCATCCGTAAGCTGCCCGTCCAGCGCCTGGTGAGGGAGATCGCTCAGGACTTCAAGACCGTCCTGCGTTTCCTGAGTTTCGCCGTCATGGCTCTGCAGGAGACCAGCGAGACCCACCTGGTGGTCTCTTCTTCGCTAAGGGGGTCACCATCATGCCCAAAGACTTCCAGCTGGCCCGCTGCATCCGCGGAGAGAGAGCTTAGACTTTCTGCTGCACATCCACCAGCCATAATGCTCTGCACTGTGTGTCTATATATATACATTTATAGTAATATGGACATATGTTTGCTAGATGTTGTTTTTTTCTTGCCTTCTGATTGTTGCTCTGAGTGTTGCTGTCCCTGTGCTGTTGCAATCCTGGAATTTCCCCATTGTGGGACTAATAAAGGCTTATCTTATCTTATCTTATCTTATCTTAACCCTATTCTTAAAAACAGAGGTAGAGTCTGACTCCCGAATCCAGATTGGCAGCTGGTTCCACAGGAGAGGAGCTTGATAACTGAAGGCTCTGCCTCCCATTGTACTTTTGGAGATTCTAGGTACAGTGGTACCTCTACTTACGAACGTCTCTACATACGGAATTTTCAGGTTACGACATGCCTCAACGGGAAAATATTGCCTCTTGCTACGAAAGAAATTTCAGGATACGAAAGGCAAAAATACAGTACGCGCTGCTACTCGCAGCTCCCAGAGTCTACCGAACGTAAAAATACTTGTAGCTGCTCTGCCATTGGCTATCGCCTAGCATCTTCCTGGCATCCCATTGGCCACGAAGTGTTCGGACAGTTTTACGTGTGTGTATTAACTTTTATTCACTATGGACCCCAAGAAAGTGATGGAGAAAAGTGGAAAAGAAGAAAAGAAGAAGAAGAGAGTTTTTTTGTCCATACAAACAAAGCAAGAGATAATAGAAAAGTATGAAAAAGGGATGCGTTTGGTTGATCTCGCCAAAGAATATGGCCGTAATACATCTACGATTGGCACGGTATTAAAACAAAAGGAACGACGTATCGACGTGACGACGATAGCAGTTAAAAGGTAAATGAACATAATTTTTATTCTTTACTTTATTCTTTGTTTTTTACATTATGTACAACTCTCATTTTATGTTTATTGTGCAGTAATCTAATTGTAACATGTATTTGTTACATGTTTTGATGCATTTTTATGATTTATAAAAAATTTATGTCCGAATTTTGGGGGGCTTGGAACGGATTAGGGCATTTACATGGAAAACACGTCTCTACTTACGGAATTTTCAGGTTACGAAACTACTTCCAGAACCAATTAATTTCGTAAGTAGAGGTACCACTGTATTACAAGTAATCCTGCATTTTGGGAGCGTAGTGCTCTGTTAGGATAATACGGTAGTATCAGATCTTTTAAATAAAAAGGGGCCTGATTGTTTAGAGCTTTGTAAGTAAGAAGAAGGATTTTAAACGTAATTCTAAACTCTATGGGAAGCCAATGAAGGGAGGCCAGAACCGGAAAGATATGATTGCTCTTTCTAGTACCTGTTAAAACTCTTGCTGCAGCATTTTGGATCAACTGAAGACTTTTTAAAGATGATTTAGGACAACCTGATAATAAAGAGTTACAATAATCTAACCTAGAGCTAACAAAAGCGTGGATCAGTTTCTCAGCATCACTCTAAGACAAGATGCTCCTAATCTTGGCAATATTATGCAAATGATAGAAGGCAGTCTTAGAAACGAATTTAATATGTGAACTGAAAGACAGCTCTTGATCAAAAATAACTCCAAGGTTCCTCACAGAGCTATTAAGAGAAAGAGTAACCGCATCCAAACTAAAAGTTGGATTTGGAAAGGTATTTCTAAGGTTTTTTGGACCAACAAGAATGACTTGAGTCTTATCTGAATTTAATAGCAGGAAATTGCAAGTCATCCAAGCTTTGATTTCCTTAAGACAGGCTTCTAACTTGGCTAAATGATTACGATCATCTGGCTTCATTGACAGGTATAATTGTGTGTCATCTGCATAACAATGAAAATGTATACAGTGCTTTCTAATAATGTTGCCTAAGGGAAGCATATATAAACTAAAAACAGTAGGGTCTAGCACAGATCCCTGTGGAACTCCATGACTGAGCTTTGAGTTAAAAGAAAACTCATTATTGACATGAACAAACTGGAGCCTATCAGATAAATAAGATCTAAACCACTGCAACGAAGTTCCATTAAGTCCAACATAATGTTCTAATCTATCAAGTAGAATATTATGATCGATAGTATCAAAAGCTGCACTAAGGCCTAAAAGGACAAGAACCGAAACAAGTCCATTATCAGATGCAATAAGGAGGTCATTAGTGACCTTCACTAAGGCTGTTTCAGTACTATGATGGATTCTAAACCCAGATTGAAACTCTTCAAGTAAACCATTTCCCTGCAGGTGGTCAAATAATTGCATAGCAACAACTCTTTCCAAGATTTTTGAAATGAAAGGGAGATTAGAGATTGGTCTATAGTTAGCTAAAACTCCTGGATCCAGCATTGGCTTTTTGAGTAAGGGTTTAATTACAGCTGTTTTGAAAGCCTGCGGTACATGGCCTAAAGTTAATGAAGAACTGATTATTTGAAGAATAAAGCTACCAATAAGTGAGAAGACTTCTTTAAACAACCTGGTAGGAATAGGGTCTAAAAGACAAGTTGAAGGCTTGGATGAGGAAATTATTTTGTCTAACTCTAAAAGGTCAATTGGAGTAAACTCATCCAAACAAACTGAAGGAGTTGTAGTAGTTACTGTATTTAAGTTAACGGTGGAAAGAATCTGATTGATTTTATCTCTGATAGATGAAATTTTATTATTGAAAAAGTTCATAAAGTCCTGACTAGTAAGCTCTAAGGGAATGCTAGGATTGACAGAGTCCTGACTCTTTGTCAGCCTGGCTACAGTGCTGAAAAGAAATCTAGGATTATTCTTGTTGTCTTCTATTAATGCAGAATAATAACTCGTTCTAGCTTTTCTAAGAGATTTTTTATGAATTAAAATTAAAAGATGATTTCTCTAAGCTTAAAAGATTTCATCTAAATTAGTGGAGCGCCATTTTCTTTCTAATTGACGAGTCTTCTGTTTTAAGCTACGAGTTTTTGTGTTGAACCAAGGGGTTAGAATTCTCTGATTAGACTTTTTCTTTTTTTAAGGGGCAACCAAGTCTCGAGTCTGATGCAGAGAAGCTGTAACAGTATCTACCATGCTATCAATTACAGAAGCGGCAAGCTGTCTATAGCTTATTTCCGTTGTGTTGGCACATGGCATAGAGGAAACAATCTGCATAAATTTGGTAACAACAACATCTGAGAGGCATCTACTGTAGTAATATTTTTCTTTAGGAGCCAAATAGTCAGAAATAGTAAAATCAAAGGTTAACAGACAATGGTCTGACAGTACAGGGTTATGAGGAGACACTACCAGATTTTCTGTTTCTATGTCATATGTCAGAACAAGGTCCAACATATGGTGGAGATAATGGGTAGAATTTCCTACTTTCTGAGAAAACCCCATCGAGTCTAATATTGAATTAAATTCCATATTAAGGCAATCACTATCTACATCTACATGTATATTAAAGTACCCTACTATAATTATTCTATCTGATTTCAGCACTAAATCAGCTAAGAATCTGGCAAACTCGGATAAAAACTCTGAGTAGGTTGATGGAGGATGATAAACTATGGCAAATAAAATTGGGTTTAGCCTAAAATTGCTAAAATTCCCAATACTGAGGACCAGGCCCTCAAAGGAAGGATAACGTGTTATTTGCTTTACATTAACTAGTAATTTGGAATGGTAAATTGTTGCTACTCTTCTTCCACGACCAGAACTTCTGGGATTTTGACAGTTTAAATCGCCAGAGGGAGTTGATTCATTCAAACCAACATAATCCTCTTGCCCTAGCCAAGTCTCTGTAAGGGATATTAAATCAATCTGATGATCAATTAACAGATCACGGACTAGCAGAGACGGGAGTTAGAGACCTAATATTTAACAAACCGCATTTAATTTTTAAATTATGAGGAGGAACAGAGGCCAAACCATTCAATTTAGAGGCTTCATGTTTAATTTGAGTTTTACCAGCTTTTTGTTTAATCACTTTGGGATGCTTATACATTATATTTTTATTTACTTTGGAGGGAGCAGACAATGATTCTCTGATGGGGAAGACAGGGGCTAAGTTGAGGGGTGGCGGATGAAGAGGAGCTGCAGAGAGGCGTGTAAGACTGCGACTCTGTTTCCTGGTCCCAACTCTGAGTAGTCAAGGTTTTGGAAATTTGGATAAAAATGATGCCAGATTGTTAGATAAATGAGATGCACCATCCAAAGTGGGATGGACGCCGTCTTGTCTACAGATTTTCCCCAAAATGAGCTCCAATTATCTATGTAGCCCACGTTGTTTGCAGGACACCACACAGACAGTCAGCAGTTGAAGGATGACAAGCGGCTAAACATGTCATCACTGGTCAGATTGGGGAGGGGCCCAGAGAATACTACAGAGGCAGACATTGTTTTGGCAAAGTCACACACCGATTCCACATTAATTTTTGTGACTTCCGACTGCTGGAGTTGGATGTGATTAATGCCAGTGTGGATAACAATTGTGGAGTATTTACAGTTACAGTACTTTTAGCCAGCATTTTTAAATTTGACTCAATGCCACCTGCTCTGACCCCAGGAATGCATTTGACTATGGCCGCTGGAGTCTCTAAGTTCACATTTCTGACTACAGAGTCGCCAATGATCAGAGTTTTTTCCTCAGCGGGTGTGTCGCTGAGCGGGGAAAAACGATTAGAAACATGAACAGGTTGGTGGCTAACTGGGGCTTTGCAACTAGGCTTTCTTCTCACCGTCACCCACCCATTCTCCTCGCTGCTGAGGAGGACCAGAGAACCGCTAGCAGGCCGTCCTATGCTAGGGAGCTCCACTGCTGCTAGGGGACGTCTGTCAAGATTAACTGGCGCAGACGGTGTTTCAATGCAGCGGAGTCGGGATTCCAAATCAGACAACCTCGCCTCGAGTGCCTCAAAAAGACAACATTTATTACATTTACTGTTATCACTAAATGAGGCAGAGGTGTAGCTTAACATTTGACAGAGAGAGCACACCAGAGGAGAAGAGGAAGGAGAGCTAGTAGCCGTAGCTAGTGGCTAACCCGAAGCTAACAAAAACACAGATGAAAGGTGAACAGAAGGCTAAAGAGGGTGATCAGGTGACACTGAGTGCGCACACAGGTGCAAGAGGCTAGATAAACAGAAGTGAGAGCTAACAGTAGAAGGAAAAAAGTGATTAAAATACAATTAAAGGCAAAATCCTCAGGAGAATGAGGAGAGCTAACCAAAGAGCAAACCACAGACAGCCAGCAACACAGGAAGTGATGATACGTTACCACAGGAAGTTGGTTAAATCAGTTGAAAAAACACAGACAACTTACAAAAAAATTATTTTGGTAATCCTGTGTAATAGAGCAGTGGGCAGGCATCAAGGCTAGTGACGTTTATCTTTTAGGCTGCATTCAGACCAGGATAATACGGGGGTCTTGGTTCGACTGGGTGGGGAATGCCAAGAATTCTCACACCTTTGTTTTGGTTTGGTTTGCATTCACACTGCAGCAGACCAAACTGCCTGGACAATGTCACGCAGTTACAACAACTGCTCGTTTAGGGCGCTGTAGCCGAAACCACCACTGACCAGGAAGAAAAGATCTCAGCGAAGAAGAAAAATCAGGCTCACCGATTGGCCAAGACGAAAAACGGAAATCCGTTCCCTTCCGCCGAGTTGTTTGTCCACCACAAACGAGACATTTTTTAACTTTTCTCCTCAGCTTTCTCCGGTAAAAGGATTTCTCAGATTTGTGCGGTTGTCTTTATTGTTATTTTCTACCCAAAATCCATTACGGTAAACACCACTTCCTCTTCTCAGACTAAGTGTTGCTATACTCCATTTGGATTCACACTGCAAGCGGAGTGCACCAGGCATCGTTTGCAAGAGAACTGAGACCCCCGTTTTCAGGGGGACCAGACTTCGTTTGTTTGGTGCACACCAGAGTTCCAGCGCATGTTCAGACTGCACCAAATTAACCAAATTATCCACGGAAGCCACTGTTTGGACCTTTAGTCCGGATCAAACAATGGCCGTCTGAATGCGTCCTTAGTGACCTCAGGTTCAGGTTCAGGTTACTTTATTTGTACCCGTAGGTAGATTTGTTTTGCAGTCTGGTGACATCCATATTTACAAGCCACAAATTACATTCAACATAGACACAAACACAGGCACAGACCTTTCCTGTTTCTTGACGTACAGGAAAATACCTGGAAGAGTTAAAGTGACACTCCAGTCAAAATCAAGTCTTTTTTCTTGTTAAAATGTCTGCAACATGTCTTTTATACAGAGTATTAGGGCCATATTGAAAATAAAAAAAGTTTGCATTTTGAGAATAAAGCTGAAATTTTGAGAAAAAAGTCAAAATAGTATCTCCACAAAAAAGTCAAAAGAGGACTTTGAGAAAAAAGGTTGAAAATTTGAGAAAAAAGTCAAAATTTCAAGAAAAAAAAGTCAAACAAGAATTTTGAGAAAAAGTCAAAAATTTGAGAAAAAGGTCAAAATTCTGAGAAAGAAATCACAAGAGTATTTTGAAGAAAAAGCTGAAATTTTGAGAAAAGTCAAAATAGTACAGTGAGAAAAAAAAATTGTGTGCGGACTGTGGACTGTGCACATGTTGATGAAATCCTTGCATCTGCCCATTCCCATTTATTTCATTTTGCACAAATGCAGCTAAGTCTTTCAAGTTTGTGTGCTTTTTTCTTCTGAACAGGCGCAATTTTTTGGCATAACCTCTTCAAAGTCCCAGTACTTATTACCACACCATGTTTATGTGGTAAAAGAGAAATGATTCCCTTGTTACTAAAGCCAATTCTGAAGTACAAATTCACTAACGAGTCCCGAGGGTCCACAGCACTGTACAAATGACAGGCGTTTGACTAGGACAAGTACAAGTACAGTTTCATCACACTTTTTTCTCGAAATTTTGACTTTTTTTCTCATAATATACGTTTGACTTTTTTTCTCAGATTTTCAAATTTTTTCTTGAATTTTTCACTTCTTTCTCAAAATTGACTTTTTTCTCCAAAAGCTATTTTGACTTTTTTCTCACAACGCTTTTTAAAAAAATTTTCAGTGTGGCCCTAATACTCCTTTGTACTTTTATGACTTACAAGACATATCAACAAGAGCTAAATAACCAGTAGATAGATAGATAGATAGATAGATAGATATATAGATAGATAGTTTATTTCGAACACAAGAATATAACAAATACAAGCAAATGGCAAATGCAATAAAGTAACATTATACACTGTTCGAAAGGGAGAAGGAAGAAGTGAACACTTATTAATTCCATCTCCTCTTTTCCATAGATACACCCATGTGAATTTTATACAAATTACCACCTTTAAGACCCCAAGTAAACAATTTACTGTATTTTTTACAAATCAACATTAACACCCATCCATTCTAACATACAATGATGTCCATACAACAAAACCAGCCTCAAACAACACAGATATACACAGTGCTGTCCTACCCACCATTCCATAGTGTCCCATAATATCCCAGAGTGAACATAATGAATCGTACATATAACTACTACCCTTCTAACATATACCCTTTCAGCAAATGATGCTTATACCTCTTTTTGAATTGATTTCTGTTTGTACATAGTTTCAGTTCCGGCTCTAGACTGTTCCACAAATCCACCCCACAGACAGATATGCACATACTTTTCTTGGTAGTACGTATCTTGGGTTTTGTAAAGTTTAAGTCTCCCCTCAAATTATGATCATTGTCTCTTTTTTTAAAATATTTTTTGTATATTAGTTGGTAGTTGATTATTAATTGCCCTGTACATTACTTGTGCTGTCTTAAATTTAACTAAATCGATGAACTTTATGACATGTGACTTTAAGAACAACGAATTGGTATGGTCTCTATATCCTGCATTGTTTATTATCCTTATAGCTCTTTTTTGTAATGTGCATATTGACTGTAGGTTGGTTTTGTAGGTGTTTCCCCAGACTTCTACACAGTAGTTAAGATAAGGTAAAAACAGTGAATTGTACAATAAGACCAATGATTTATAGTCCAAGAAGTGTCTTGTCTTCCCCAGTATGCCTATACATTTTGCTAATTTGGCCCGGATGTGACTGATGTGAGGTTTCCAGCAGATTTTATTGTCAAGCGTCACCCCCAGGAACTTATTTTCCTGTACTGTTTCTATTCTGGTATCATCTATCTATCTGGTATCATCTATCATGATTTATTTTATAATTTCCAAACAACATAATCTTTGTTTTTTTTAGATTTAGAGATAATTTATTTTTGTTGAACCACTGCGTTAATTTTTTCATTTCAGTTGTGACCACCTCTAAAACCTGCTGCAAATTCTCACCAGTGCAGAGGATATTTGTGTCATCCGCAAACAAAATAAATTTCAGAATTTTTGATACTTGGCATATGTCATTTATATATAAAATAAAGAGTTTGGGTCCCAAAACTGACCCCTGGGGCACACCACAAGTGATGTCCATGTAGGGTGATTTGTGCTCTCCAATTTGTACAAATTGTTGTCTGTTACTTAAATAACTTTCCACCCAACTCAGTCCAACCCCTCTTATCCCATACCTTTCCAGTTTCCTTAGTAGTATTCTGTGGTCAATGGTGTCAAAAGCTTTCTTTAAATCTATGAATACTCCTACAGCAACATTTTTTTTATCTATACAACTAGTAATTTCTTCTATAAGTTCGATCAGTGCCAAAGATGTAGATTTATCTGCTCTAAAACCATACTGGCTATCTGTAAGGAGGTTGTGTTTTTCAGTGAAATCATCCAGTCTCTTAGTGAAGATTTTTTCAAGTATTTTGGAGAATTGTGAGAGTAAAGAGACTGGCCTGTAATTTGTGAAGCGATGACTGTCTCCTGTTTTGTATAGAGGTATTACTTTTGCTATTTTCATTTTGTCTGGAAATGTACCAGTTTGAAATGACAGGTTACAGATGTGGGTGAGTGGCTTAACAATTCCCTCAATTACTTTTTTCACTATTGTCATGTCAATTTCATTCCAGTCCGTTGATTTTTTGTTCTTAAATTTACTCACAGTCTCGATAATTTCCTTTTCAGTAACTGCACCCAAAAAGATTGTGTTTGGATTTCTATCTTCTATTTCATTCACAGAACCACTGTAGTTTGTTTCTGGTGTCACTATTGATTTTGCTAATTCAGGACCAACGTTTACAAAAAATTTATTGAAACCACTGACCACATCTTCCATATTATTTATCAAATTGCCATTTTCGATAAAATATTCTGGATAATTTGCATTCTTAGGACGATTACTAATAATCCCATTGAGTACTTGCCATATTCCTTTTATGTTATTTTTGTTATCCTCTAGTATTCTGTTGTAATATTCTTTCTTACAGGTCCTCATTATAGTAGTAAGCTTATTTTTGTATCTTTTATATTTGATCTCAGCTTCCACCGTTCTGCATTTAATGAATTGTTTATATAATGTATTCTTCTTTTTACATGCATTTATTAACCCCTTGGTGACCCAAGGAATATTTTTTTTTTTTGTTGTCTGTCACTGTATTGTTTTATAGGACAGTATTTATTGTACAATGATTGAAATATTTGTAAAAATTTATCATATGCTCTATTTATATCATTTTCATCATAAACTACCTTCCAATCTTGTATTAATAATTCCTTTGTCAGTAAATGCATTGATTCTTTTATATTTAATATTTTTGGTATACTTTTTCTTCCTATAATCACATTGATAGACAACAAAAATCGGCAGGTGGTCACTGATATCATTCAATAAAAGCCCACTCCTGATATTATTTTCCATAATGTTTGTGAATATGTTATCTATTAGTGTGGCACTGCGTGACGTGATTCTGCTAGGTCCGGTAATTGTTGGATGTAAACCCATACTGTACATTGTGTTGATAAATTCTTCTGTCAAACTATGTTGTTTTGAGTTCATCAGATCTATATTGAAATCCCCACAGATGAACATAACTTTATGAGTTAGTTTTGCATACATTTTTTCCATCCAGTCCTTAAATAAGTCAATGTTTGATCCAGGTGTTCTATATACACAGCTCACTACTACATTCTTCACATTGTCCAGACAGATTTCTATTGTAATACATTCAAATAAATCATCCACAGTTACTGACAGATTTTCAACAACCTTGTATTTCAAGCTCTTGTCAACAAAAATTGCTGTAGACCAGTAAGTCTGTATTTTATCGCAGGAGCTATTCAGGGCCTAATTAGAAGACTCATAGGTGTTTGAAGGAGGATGAACAGGCAAAAGATTTTCACAAGCAATTGTAAGACAATGAAAGTTTTTTTTGTGGGGAAAATGGCATAAGATACTATTTTAGACAATGTAGATTTGTTTTTTAATTAGGGCCCGAGCCACTGACGTCAGTGGGCAAGAGCCCTATTGTATCCACTGCGTTTATTATTCTTTTTCGGCCTAAACTATCGCATTTTTGACCCTCTAAACGTTAACCAAAACGTGATTTTCTTTCGCACACACCTCAGACAAAATTCGATAAACTGGAAAAAATATGTGCCCCTCCACCCCCAATTTTTGTGGACGAGGCCAAGCGTCCAAGGTCTATGTAGACTAGTGTAGACTAGCAACCCTAAAGTTTGCTGTACACACACAAAATTCAGGTGAGGTGTGCGTCACCTCAAGACATGCAAAAAACATAACTGTGGCCCTTACCTACGGCCAACAGGAAGTCCGCCATATTGTCTCAAAGCCACCCTGCTGTGTCTCGAATTAATGAGGAGTTGAGGTGATGTTTTATAGTTTTATTATAACATTAGCCAAGAACAACAGGAGTCAATATCACCAGTCTGAGAGCCACAGCGAAGAGACAATATGTCTCCCTCTCCAGGTTTATATATCCTAGGTGACGTCACCCCCCAGAGGCAGGGCAACACCCCTCTCTACCCTAGGGCACCGCCATAATAATGTATATATATAATATACTACCTAACATCCCCCCCCCCTTGAAAAAATCACAAGCGCACCAAATGGCCCCCCTTTAAAATTTACACCTGACTCACACTCTAATATAAGCCTATCCATTCATACCACACAGGCCCAGCGGAGCACTCCGCTATGTAAACCACAGTCACTGAAAACAAAAAGGGCCACACACTAAAATAAATTAATCCTGAAATAAATATGTACATTGCTATCGCAAATGCAAACAGTGGTGGGACCCATCTCTACAGACTGGCACTTTGATATTCTGACATAGTTACAAAGGCTCCATAGCGCAAAACAATTATACACAACACACAACGAAGGGTATTGACATTCACCCCTTTTCCTTTTTCATACTCTTAATCAATTCCACACTCAGGTGTTACTGCACCTCATCACTCACATTTCATTTCTAAACAAGCACACAACTATATAACATTTCCAGCTTACCACGGTGGTCACTTTTAATACTTATTTTACATTTTCTTTTGTTTTATCTTTCTTTCTTTTTTTTTGACTATTAATCTTAACAAATACACTGCAAATACACCACAATTGGACACACCGTAAGCCTAAACATAAACCTCTAACCCGGGTCTCCCTTAGGCCCCCCTCTGGAGTGTCTGTCCCACAACCCACTCCCAGAGCATCTTCACTTCTTTGTAACCGGAGACGGGCTGCACTGGCAGTCCTTTCTTCCCGATCGCTGCAGCTCATTTAGGTGCCGTCTCAACCCATCAGTAAGTTTCAGTAACCGTCGTTCTCAGTCCGAACCACCCGCAGATCACCCTGTCCATATTGCTGCTCCTGTGACCTGCAAACCCGTCCTAGCCGAGGCTCAACCCTAGGGCGTATGACATCACCCGCACCCAGGGGAGCACTCATTGGCTTCCTCCTTCGTCTTCGGCGTCATGAACCAGTACCTCTATGGCTCCTCAGCGTCCCGCTAAGCTTGCTCGAGCCTTGTCCCTTGTATTCTTTCTGGGCATGGCCAGGGTTTGTGCCATCCAGTCTCGCCCCGATCACTTTCATTTGTTGCGTTGGAGCGGCACTGGCAGCGCCCCGCTCGACAGTGGCACTCGGCCAGCCACTGGAGCTTCGCTGTGCCTGCTCTCTGGAACCATCCGCCCCTGCAGGTGCTAATCCATGCCGTTCAAGTCCTGCATTTAAAGGACTGCAAACACTGGCACGGAGTGCCTCCTGTGGTGGCGTGCATTGGTGCTGTCGGCGGCCCTCCTCACTCGGACTGGGCCAGCCGGAGTCCCACTTTTCCTCGCCGTTTCCCTCATAAAATGGCCGGTCCCACCGTCCACCACCTGACCACTCCTCCACTTCTCTCCAGGCGATGGAAAGCCCGAGCCCGTAAAACAAGTCACAGCCCATTAAATTGTTACCACTCTGTACCTCACCGATAGCCACACCGAGCCCACAATGTCCAGCAGGTTATCACCATATCCATAACAGGCAATGTCTGTTTAACTCATGGTGTAATAGGGGAAAAACTTCTTTACCATTGCCAGATTCAGGATGGAGGTCGCTGATCCTGTGCCCATCATCAACGGCACCGATACCCCGTCCAACAAAATGTTACACAGGATACGTCCGTCTGTGTTGGGCGAGGCGGTGTGCACCACTGTGAGCGTCTTCTTTACTGGAGCTCCCGTACCAGGCCTCCTGTCCTCCTTCTCAAAATTAAGGCAAACCCTGGCGAAGTGATGGGACAGTCCGCACCGTCCACAACGCTTGCCCCTCACTGCACACTCCCTCGACCTGTAGCAATGCCTGCTGGATCCGCAGCCGTAACATCTCGGTGTCCCTGGGGCGGACCTAATCTTCACGACGGCTGCGTATTCATCCTCGCTGCCATTGTCCGGATCCAAGGCCAGTGCCTTCCACTGCTTCTCGTTCCTGGGTAGGGCCTCTGCATCACTGAGATCCTTTGCTAACTTCTCCGCTACCTCGTGTTGCTATGCTAGCTCCATGGCCACTAACTGTGTTAGCTCACCAGTGTGAGTTAGCAGGCGGACCCTCGCGGAGGAGTAGGCCACGTGTTCTGCTAACCGGTCGTGGACCATCTCCTCCTCCAGTGCTCCAAACCTGCACTCATCCGCCAGCTGCCGAAGGTCCACCACGAACTGCTGAACCGACTCTCCGGGTCACTGGTGCTGCTGTCTGAACTGGATTTGCCGCATAATGATGTTCTCAGTGGCGCGAAAGTAGTCCGCCATGAGCCTCACGACATCTCCAAATGTGTCACCTCCTCCCAAAGTGCTCAGGATCCTCTGGCCTTCCGTATTGAGGTTGTGGACCAGAATAGCCCTTGCACGCAATTTATCAAGGTCGCCGAGGTCCAACGCTGCAAGATAATTTTCGAAGGCCACGTACCACCTGGCCCATGGGACCAACGGCTCACCCGGAGCCTCCAGAAATGGACAAAATGCAGTAGCAGCCCTCTCCATCTCCGTGTATCCTCATCGCCAAATGTTGTGTCTCGAATTAATGAGGAGTTGAGGTGACATTTTATAGTTTTATTATATCATGAGCCAAGAACAACAGGAGTCACTATCGCCAGTCTGAGAGACACAGCGAAGAGACAATATGTCTCCCTCTCCAGGTTTATATATCCTAGGTGACGTCACCCCCCAGATGCGGGGCAACACCTCTCTCTACCCTAGGAAACCGCCATAATAATATATATATGTAATACACTATCTAACACACCCCACCTCCAATTTGGCCAAAAACCACCCCTCATATTCGAATGAAGTCCTCCTAGGGGCCTACTCCGATTGAGCTCATTTTCACATAGTGGCATATATAGGCATGAGCCATAAAAGCTTCCTCATTTCACTGTAAAAACTTCAAAGGTGTGGCCAGGGTGCAATGGCAAAGTTTGACTCCGCTCCTTACAACATCAAACAGCTGTAACTCGAGCAAAGCGTGTCCGATGTCCACCAAAGTTTCCATGATGGACAATACTCCTGCCCTGAACACGTCTATATAAAACTACCTGACAAGAGATACAGTATAGTGCCACCTAGTGGTTAAAGGAAGAATTACTGAAAACTGTTTTATTTATTACTCACGCGTCGCTTGCCAGAATGACGTGCAATTTTCTGAGGTTTATCAGACCACCTGGCTGATCATAACTGCACATCACATTTAGCATTGTGTCACTGCTGTTGCCATGGACACGCCCTCCTTGCCATTCAATCCGTGATCTTGTTGGGAGGGTTGGGAACAACCTGGAGTTATGAAATCTGGAACATAGGTTGAGGTGACTGTCATATGTAGTCCTATATTGGTGACACATAACTGTCACATAACTGACAGGGAAGTGTTGCCATGGTGACATGGCGAAGGTTGACTCCTCATCATGGAACATCGGAAAGTTGTAACTTGGACAAACTTGGTCTGATTTTCACCAAATTTTCTACTAGGTGTATTAGTCCCACCCTGACCGCTCCTATATAAAAACAATTAACAAAAGTTATAGCGCCACTTTGTGGTTAGAACAACAGACACTTGGAACTTGGACAGACTTTGTATGATTTTCACCAAATTTTCTACGATCGATATTAGTCCCTCCCTGAACGCGTCTATATAAAAATAATTAACAAAAGTTTTAGCACCACATAGTGATTAAAGGAAGAATTGCTGAAAACTGTTCTTTATTTTTCTCTCACCAGGTGAAAAAAAATGACATGAAGGAATGACTAGGGCTTATTGACAGTACTATTGTATCCGCTGCGTTTATGATGATAAATGATTGACAAAACTTATACTTATATATTGCTTATGGGAAGTACTGCACCAAACGGTTTACTTTATTATTCACGCAGCGCTTGCCGTGACGATGGGAAATTTTCCGAGCCGGCTGGGTCCGATGGGTGGCGGGGTCTGCGAGCGTGCGGGGTGGGGGTGGGGGGGCAAGGGCTGGCTTACTTGCTTACTTACTTGCTGCTTGGAGCTTTAATTGGATTTACATCCACTCCAGTACATCTTTAAAATGTTTTCTTGGAGAGAAGAACAAGATAAAGGCTGTGTTTTTAACAGAAGTGAGTGCTTTGACAGTTTTTTGATAATCACATGATCAATACATTTCAAGAGGTTAAAACAAAAACACATTTTTTTCTGTCAATGACCCCTATAAGTCTACGGCTCTCTTCTAAGTTACATTCACTCAAGTACATGTGAATACATTTTTCAAAATGAATTAAAGTGACTTTTTTTTCCACAAAATTCTACCTTTTTGAGGAGTAAGATACTGTTTAAAACTTAAGTGTATTTTGAAGAAAAACTTGTACTTTTACTCATGTACAATTTTTTGTAATGAGTAACTTTAGATATCATTAATTTGAAAACTGGCTGTAAATGTGCTTCTTAACAAACAGAAATGCCTGCATCAGTAGTCATGTGCATCTGTAGTCATATTATTGAATTTTATTTTATTAAATATCATTTTATTCACCATTTTTATTTATTTGAAATCAAAGTTGTTCTATTCCAGCTTTGCAAATTTCTCAGTAAAAGTTTCAAATATGTGAAGAGTCACAATTTCAGCACAAACTGTTTCAAATTTGTTAGATTTTTTAATTACTAATAGACGTATATTTAGGAGTAAACAATCTGCCAATTCATAAAAAAAATAATCGATTTACAAGAAAAATGTCTAATATCTACTAGAAAACCTCACAAATGTATGATTATAGTCCACAAAAATAGTTTGAAATGTATCAGGAACAAACTTACAAATTTATGTGAGGGGAAAAAATGAAAATTTAAGTGAAACACTTTTGAAGATTAAAAAGGGTAGCAAATTTACTGGATTTACTGATTTCAAAGGATAACACGACTTTTATTTGAGTGTCCTACAATTTCTTGCTGTTTTATCCACGTCTGGTGAGCACTGATTTTGAAACACACGTGCTGCACTATATTTTGTGCTTTTCTGTTTGTTTTCGTCAGGTAAGCCATAAAAACATCATTTGTATATATTTACCAAGGACAAGGCAGAGGATATCTAAGCCGACCAGAAATTTTCTTTTGGATAAAGCCGGTCCCGTTATCTCTAGGAGTTTCTTCCCGGATCCGTTCTCCATCCTCCTCCCGGCGGCGGCCAGCCTGCACTTGTCCGTCAGTTTGAGCTGGAGCTCCGCGCTGCAGACGGCCCCACCGGCGCTCTGTTGCCCGAACGCATCCAACATGACGGCCCGCTGCTGATTGAAAAATTCCCTGGCGTCAGAAACCTGGGAGACCAGCTGAACTCCTCCTGTAGCAGAGAAGGGAGAGAGAGTGGTGGTAATTAAAGCCAACGGCCGCGGCGGGGGCGTAGCCGGGGGGGGGGGTGGCTGAGGCGGCTACAGCCCCCATTCCCCCCCTAAAAAAAGAAAAAGGGGCGAGAAAAAAAGAAGAGAAAAATGTAAATAAAGAGCAGGTTTTGAGTAGTTTGCATTGAAAATGTGAAGAAATCTGTAGTTGACAGGGGGCTGAAGCTAAAGCTTTGCCCCGGGTGAACGCCCCGGACATTCAGAATGGTGGTGGTGGTGGTTGGAGTTCAGCCCTCCCCTCACAAATTCCTGGCTACGCTACTGTGCAGTGACAGGGAGTTTTCTTTTTGTTTTCGTCATCATCAGTGGGGCTGCAGGGCTCGTCCTAACTTGTTTGCATGTCACCATAAAGATATGCAGGATTTACGAAATCGACTCTCCATGATGACATCTCACACCAGTTATCTTCCCTTCTCCCAGAGCGCTCTCGGGCACTTTGGAAAATGTTACATTGAAAAATTTCCCAGAAGCTTTAAGTCAGAGGAAGGGCACCAGACATGTGTCAGTGACTGTATTCATTTTACGGATGCAATGTTGAAATGATTTCTACATCACTTTTACCTTTCACCTCCATTTTTCTTAGATATGTATAATACTAGGCCGTTGACATTTTGAAGATAAAATGAACAACCAAGTTGAAGTCTTTACTCAGACATGGGTTGCTGCATTGTTTAGCATTTACCAACTACATTGTTTTTCAGTAGACTAGATAATATAAAATTAGGGTATAAATTTCACACCCTATTGCGCATTCAAGCAATAGGGTAAGGAGCTTGACAGAGAGCCAACCCTTCGGGAACTTAGTAAGGTGCTGGACTGTCTTGCCCCAGGCAAAGCCCCTGGAAAAGATGGTATCCCTGCCAAGGCCTTGAAGTTCTGCAATGGGACCCTCATCTCCAGCTGTATGCAATCTTTTGCCTCTCCTGGAGAGAATGAGAAGTGAGACAAGATATGAGGGATGCAAACGTTACACTGTACACAAATAAAGGTGACAGAAGTGACTGCAACAGTTCCCATGACATTTCTCTCCTGAGCATCATTGGGAAGCTCTTTGCTTGAGTCATACTGAAAGACTCCTTATACTTGCAGAGAGAGTTTACCCAGAATCACAGTGTGGGTTTCAAACCAATACGTAGATCCACCACTGACATTATATTTGTTATGTCTGGAAACCGGGATAACCAACGGAGAGTTGAGCTGGTTCAGAACACAAACTCTATTATAACAAAAAGCTATTAACATACTGTGCAGTTGGTTTTAACTGTTATCGCTATTGCTGAGCGTCATGTGAGAGAGAGCCCTAAGATGGCTGACCCTCTCTTAAAACTGTCCGTTGTGATGATGTCACCCCATGGCTGCGTCACCACACTGGCGCCAGTTAACCCCTGCAGTGCCACACTACATTGTCCCCCCTTGGAAAAAAAAACAGAACTGCATGCAGGTCAAAATTTGTCCTCCCCAGTTTGGTACACAATGAACAGAACTAGCTAGGGCTAGTGGGTAGACCACCGCATAGCTCAGCACGGCTGAATGGATTATTCTGCTACTATCTGTAGGCAGCTAAACAGTCTTTCTTCCTTCTACTTTTCTATGAGGAAGGCAGTCCATCTGGATGGGCCTTGTAGTGAGCCCGTGGTGGATGCGCCCCTGGCAATGTGGGGCCCCCCGGACCAGGAATATCTCTCACAAAACTCCATTCCGGGTCCCACACCATGCGAGCTGACTCCCGCAAAGCCTTGTCATCCGTAGCTGCCACTCAGTCTCAATGGAAATAGTTGGTGTGCCACACAGAACCGTCTGTCAGCTGGAAGGTCGCTGGCCCCGGCTGCGCGGTGATCGTCATTGGTGCCTGTGGTGCTGGGGGTGGTGTTGTAGCTGACTGTGGGTCCGGTCACTCAGTTTCGCGGACCTGAACCCAGTCCAACACCACAGTTGGCATTCTGTCCAGCTGCACATGTCACTGCAGTCGCGCTGATGCAGTTTCTACATCTGTCGTGGGGTGTCAGTCAGGGTGTGGTGGTTCTGCTGTTACCTGATGGGTCAAGGACTCTTCATCCTGCGCCACTGCAGCGGATCCTGGAGGCCAACGTTGGTCGTGGATTCGGAAGACCTCCGGTGACTTTACTGTGTCTTGTATGATTGTAGACTCTTCGTCCAGTGGCTCAGCTGTGGCTCCTGTAGACTGGCGCTGTGTGTTGATTCGGAAGCAGTCCGGTCCCTTCTCTCCCTCACCTGGGAAGTCTGGTCATGGAGGTGCGTCACTATCATTGTTGTTAGGATCTACGCCTGGTTGCTACAACTCGGCAGCTGCTCCTGTGGGCTTATGCTGGGTGTGGATCTGAGGTCAATCCGGTCGCTGCCCCCTTTCTGGGCAGTGTTTCTCCTGTGCACACGGGACGGCTGTACTCTCGTCATCATCATCCTGTTGTGTCTCGTCCCACTCATCGTCATCGTCATCGAGGTATGTTGTGTCCCAACCATCATCATCGGTCAAATGGAGTCCGTTACTGTTGCGGATGGAGAAATCCAGTTGGTAAAACAGGTCACTTCCTAGTATGTTGTCTCCATGCGTGGTCACTTGAAAACAAAGTCAGTAACGACTCTTGACGCATAGTGGACCGTTAGTGTGATGGTCCCTACGTTGCTGACTTGGTAGCCACCATAATCACACAGCGGCACTGGGTTCTTGCCAATCGTGTGGTTGAGGGAAAACTTCTTCACCGTGTCCCAATTCAACACTGACCTCACTGCAGCGGTGTCGAGCAGGAGCGGCAAGTTAACGTCATCCAACTCCACCATGCAGAATGCATACGACGTACTTCCAGATCTCATCGTGTGGATAGTCATCGCAGGTGGGTGACTTTGTTTGGCTAGCGGGCTTGGCGGTGGTGTTGACCAGCAAACTTTAGCAAAGTGGTTGAATTTTCCATGCTTCTTGCATTGTTGCTCCCTTGCTTGGCAAAAGCGTGCTCTCTCTTGGTATGTCGGGAAACCACAGCCACCACACGTGGAGTGTTTTGTAGCGGTCCTTCGGTCCACGGTGTTTACTTCAATCTCTTCTGCCATGCCACCGGGTTCCTCTATGCTCACTGCGTGTGCAAGTGGTGTGTGGCTTGGCTGCCACTGCTATTGCTACACCCCTAGCTCCAATGCTAACCTGTCAGTGGACACTAGCTGAAATGCTAGCTCAATGGTACTAGCTAGTGTCATGTCGTTTGGCGCCGTTAGCATCTTTGTCCCCAGCCGCAGGTTGCTAGTGTGCTCAGCCAACTGTTCCCGCACCATTTCGTCTTCCAACAAACCAAACCTGCAGCTAGCTAGGTGGCAAAGATCCACGACAAATTGTTGTGTTGTCTCTCCAACTTTCTGTTGCTGTTGGTGGCACCTAATACGCCGTGCCAACATGTTGGCTGGTGTGGCGAAGTAGCTAGCTAGCACCTCAACTGAATCACTGAATGAGTCTGTTGATCCTAGTGTGTAGAAAATACAATATCATTCTATGCCTGG
This sequence comes from Pholidichthys leucotaenia, assembly GCA_020510985.1. Taxonomy (NCBI): domain Eukaryota; kingdom Metazoa; phylum Chordata; class Actinopteri; order Cichliformes; family Pholidichthyidae; genus Pholidichthys; species Pholidichthys leucotaenia. The sequence goes on from CM035848.1 coordinate 126,768,931, forward strand.
GTTGTGAATTAACAGAGCTTGCTTCCATACCTTGTCCAATTTGCCCAGGTCCAACGCCGATACATACGTCTTCAAAGCATCAAGCCAGCACAGCCAGGGTAAGGGTAGCTCACCGGCGTACTCCAGAAATGGTTGTAGTGGCCTCAGGCATGCTTCCATGGTTTTACTCTCATCACCAAATGTTATGTCTGTAAACCAGAATGACCAACTGAGAGTTGAGCTGGTTCAGAACATGAACTTTATTATAACAAAAAGCTATTAACATACAGTGCAGCTGGTTGTAACTGTGTTATCGCTATTGCTGAGCGTCATGTGAGAGAGAACCCTAAGATGGCTGACCCTCTCCTTTAACTGTCCGGCATGATAACATCACCCCCATGGCTGCATCACCACGCCGGCGCCAGTTAGCCCCTGTAGTGCCACACTACAATATTGTCCCTTAGACTACAGAAGAAATGCTGGGAACAAAGGCAGCCACCGTTCATAGCTTTCGTAGATCTCACAAAGACCTTCAACCTTGTCAGCAGAGATGGCCTGTTCAAAATCCTCCCCAAAGACTGGGTGCCCACTTGGGCTTCTCAGCATCATTAGATCATTCCATGAAGACATGAAGAGTTCTGTGGTCCTCGATGGCTCAACATCAGATGCCTTTGACATCCAAAGTGGAGTGAAACAATTCTGTGTCCTGGCAGCTACCCTGTTTGGGATCTTCTTTGCTGTTCAATTGTGGCATGCCTGCTACAGAAAGCACTTACCTCCAGGCTAGGTCTGATAGAAAGCTCTTTAAACTCTCCAGACAAAGAGTAAAGTTAAATGTGCAGCTAAACTGCTTGTATGACCTCTTCTTTGCAGATGATGCAGCAGTCACCTCCCACTCAGGTGAAGATCTCCAGCACCTTATGATGTTTCCTCAAGTTATCTGGACTTAGAACTCACCATCAGCCTAAAGAAAACACAGGTCATGGGGTAAGACATGGACTCCTCACCCATTATCAGCATCTTTTAACATGAATTTGATGTTGTCCATAACTTTGTGTACCTGGATTCCACAATCTCTCTCTCTCTCTCTCTGTCTCGGGAGGAGGATGGCGACTTTGGAAATGCCACCTCCATCTATCCGCCAGGGGGTGCGGATTGTTCCCCCGGATGACACTGTTACTGTGAAGGGGGTCCTTATGGCTGTGGGTGCCCAGGTGGGCCCTGATGCGATTCGCTATGCGTCCAAGATGAATAGAGCTGTAGTTGTTTTTCTGGCTACTGAGGAGAATGTCCACGCTCTGGTTGCGAGCGGTATTGTAATCGGGGACATGTCTGTACAGGTGTCCCCCTTATCAGTTCCATCAACGCTTATCACCGTCTCGGGTGTTCCACCTTTCATTACTAACGAGCAGTTGGCGGCGGAGCTCCGCAGATTTGGGAAGTTTGCGGGCCCGTTTAGACACGTGAGTTTGGGACTCAGGGAAGCCGAGTTTAAACATGTGAAATCTCTCAGGCGACAGGTGTTCATGTTTCTAGACTCGCCCACACAAACTCTGGAAGTGTCCTTCCGGGTCAAACACGGGGACGGCTACTATATGGTGTATGCGAGCTTGGGACAGATGAAGTGTTTTGAATGTGGCGACGTGGGCCATAAAGGTTTCGCCTGCCCGCACAGGCGCCCGGCGGGGGGCTCTGGTGGAGCCGCGGCTGAGGCTGCTGGTGCGGCTTCCACTCGCGACGCTGCTGCGGACGGCGTTGCGGGGGCTTCCACCGCTCCGGAGCCCGGCGGGGCCACACAGCCTGCCAGCGAGGCCTCCGCACCCGGCGCTACTGCGGACGATGTTGCGGGGCCTTCTGCCACTCCTGCTCCGGAGCCTGCCACTGTGTCTGTGGACAGTCGGCCTGTGGCGCCTGCAGCGCGGCCTGCAGCTGGGGGCGTGACTGGTGATGGCACCCAGGCAGTCAATGACGTTGACTCAGCATCGCGCTGTGTGACATCAGCGGCTGTGCTTCCGCAGCCTGCTGCCACTTCAGAGCAGCAGGCGGAACAACGCCGGTTGCCTGATATAGGCACCGCCCCGGAACACGTGGCTGATGAAGGATCAGCTGCACCAGCTGACGTGCCAGCTGGATTTCACAGTCAGCAAAGTTGTGCTGACGAGGGAATGGAGTGTGAATCTGACGCTGTGTCTGCTAAAAATGAGTCTATTGGGGCAACTGGCAATGCCAATGCGGATTTGTATTCACTAGAAGAAATAAATGCTTTCCTGGATGGAACCTATAATAATAGGGCCGTTAACGTCGCTGATTACTTCAGTGACACTGACAAATTCATTCGGTCTGTTAATGTACTGAAGAAGCAGGTTGGTGTTGACCTCCTGGATGAAAGAAAACGCTTCCGCCTGAAGAAGCACCTCACAGCCCTGCGTAAATCAGCAGGGGGAAAAAAGGTCAAGCGCGCAAAGATGGAATGATTTCCATGGCAACAGCACGGTGCTCCTCACATCGATCGCCTAATGCAGAACATAAAATTAGGGTCCTTAAACATCAATGGTGGGAGGGGTAATCATAAGAGGGGATTCATTAGTGACCTGTTCAGACGGAAAGGTCTCAACATTTTGTTTTTGCAGGAAACTCATACCACTTCGGCAGATGAAGTCGACTGGGGCTTGTGGTGGAAAGGCCCTTTTTCACTCAGTCACAACACCAATCTAAGCGCAGGAGTGGCCATTTTGTTTGGGGAATCAGCAAATGCACAAGTTTTATCGGTGGTGGAGATAGTGAGGGGTAGGCTGCTTCTTGTTAGGGCCCAAATAGGGGATTCCGTGTTTTGCCTGGTTAATGTTTATGCGCCAAACCACGGCGCTGAAAGGGTTGCCTTTTTCAATAAACTGACTACTAAATTGCAGTGCTATCACCAAGAACAACTTGTTGTTGCTGGTGATTTCAACTGTACCTTGGACTTCACTGTAGATCGCACTAATGCAGAACCTCATCTGCAGTCTTCTAGAATCTTGGAAAATTTCACTGTGCAGTTCGACTTAGTGGACACGTGGAGGTCTAAAAATGCAGATGCGAGACAGTATACCTGGGTCAGGGTCACTGACGGTGTTGTCAGTGCTGCTAGATTAGACAGGATACCTAAGACAGAACCTAAGCAGGGCTGCTCGCAGAGATAGCAAAAAGACGTAACAAACTAATAGTTTTTTGAATGCAAAAGATGCAATAGACTTACACAATGGTCCCCTCCGGCATACAACTAGGAACATACCGGTCGCTATGGAGGGTGAGAATATGTATGGGCACATAATCATACCATGTAGGATAACTAAGTAGACGGTTATGCTGTTTCATCCCATCTAGCTACAATGCTCCGCACTGTGTTTTTATATATCTACATATTATTCCATCTAGCTACATTGCTCCGCACTGTGTGTGTTTATATACTTGCATATTTATTCCACCTAGCTGCAATGCTCCGTACTGTGGGTGTTTATATATTTACATATTTATTCCATCTAGCTACAATGCTCTGCACTGTGTGTTCATATACTCATATATTTATTCCATCCAGCTACAATGCTCTGCACTGTGTGTCTGTGTGTGTGTGTATATATTTATTTTATAGTAATATGTACATATGTATATTAGCTGCTCTTGCTTGCTTGTTTTTTTCTTGCCTTCTGATTGTTGCTCTGAGTGTTGCTATCCCTGTGCTGTTGCAATCCTGGAATTTCCCCGTTGCGGGACTAATAAAGGCTTATCTTATCTTATCTTATCTTATATATGTTTCTAGAACCTTTAGCCCCGGACTCCTTCACAGTAACATAAGTCCCGTCGGTTTCACGGATCATCACCTGGCTACTGCGGTGTTACTGAACTCACCAGGGAAACGGGCAAAATCTTATTGGCAATTCAATAACAAGCTCCTACAGGACAACGCCTTTTGTCAGTATTTTGTGTGCTTCTGGGAACACTGGAGGACCACAAAGGCTCGTTTTAGTTCCCTCGAACAGTGGTGGGACGTTGGCAAAGTGCAAATTCGCCTTTTTTGTCAATGGTACGCTGCGAACTCAACTGCCATCATCAAGGCCAAGGTCAGTGAACTTGAGGACGCTGTCAAGAGGCTGGAGGCCAGCTTGGTTACGGGTCGGGATTCTACCACTGGTCCTTTGCTGCAGGAGAAGAGATCGGCCCTGCGCACATTCATGCAGGAAAGAGTGGAGGGGGCGCTAGTGAGGTCACGCTTCACTCGCCTGCAGGACATGGATGCACCAACGTCCTTCTTCTTCAATTTGGAGAAGTCTACTGTGAAAAAGAAGCTGATGGCTTGCTTGACACTCCCAGATGGTCAGCTAACTACGAACCCATCCGAGATGCGGCGCCATGCAGTGGATTACTACGGGGCCCTGTTTGCTGCGGGAACGTGTTGCAAAGAATCTCAAAATCAGCTCTTCGAAGCCCTTCCGGTGCTCGGCCCGGAGGACAGGGCCGCTTTGGACTGTGCCCTGACTTTGGATGAGTTGACTGTGGCTGTAAATCAGATGGCTCTGGGACGCGCGCCTGGACTTGATGGCCTTTCTTCAGAATTTTTTAAGCATTTTTGGAATATTATTGGATCAGACGTTCTGACTGCATGTTACAGGAAGGGAACATTACCTGTCTCCTGCCGCCGTGCAGTGCTGTCTCTGTTGCCAAAGCAGGGGGACTTGGCCCTGCTGAAAAACTGGAGGCCCGTGGCTCTTCTTTGCACGGACTACAAGGTGCTTTCTAAAGCCCTGGCAAACAGACTGAACACTGTCTTGGGTTTGATCGTAGATAAAGACCAAACATATTGTATCCCTGACCGAAACATTATGGACAATGTTTTCCTCATACGTGACGTTCTCCAGCTCAGTAAATGTCATGACTTACAGTTTGGAATTGTGTCTTTGGACCAGGAAAAGACCTTTGATAGGGTTGACCATTCCTATTTGTTTTCCACCCTGAGGGGGTTTGGTTTTGGCAATATGTTTTTGAGGTGGGTCAATCTTGTCTTGACAGCTTGTCAAGGACAAGCTGCTGCGCGCAGGGGTGGACCAGCACCTGTCATCATGGATCCTGGACTACCTCACGAACCGGCCTCAGTTTGTGAGAACCCGGGACTGTGTTTCCGACATGGTCATCAGTAGCACGGGGGCCCCCCAGGGAATGGTGCTGGCTCCCTTCCTGTTCACTCTTTATACTGCGGACTTCTCACACAACACAACACATTGCCATCTACAGAAGTTCTCTGATGACTCTGCGGTTGTTGGTCTCATCTCCAACGGAGATGAAGCTGAGTACAGAGGGCTTATCCAGGACTTTGTGGACTGGTGCCATCGGAACTGCCTCCAGATCAACGCGAGGAAAACTAAGGAGCTGGTGGTGGACTGCCGCAGGCATGGGCAGCCCCTCACAGCACCAGTAAATATACAGGGAACAGACATCGAGATGGTGACATCCTATAAGTACCTGGGTATTCATCTGAACAATAAACTAGACTGGTCACACAATACTGACGCACTCTACAAGAAGGGACAGCGCAGGCTGTTCCTGCTGAGGAGACTCAGGTCTTTTGGTGTACAAGGGGCGCTGCTGAAGTCATTCTATGACACGGTGGTGGCATCAGCCATCACTTTTGGAGTGGTCTGCTGGGGCAGTGGCATTACTGCAGCCGATAGGAAGAGACTGAACAAACTGATTAAGAAAGCTAGCTCTGTCCTGGGGCAGCGCCTTGATCCGATGGAGGAGATAGGAGAGAGAAGGACGGTGGCTAAACTGTCATCTCTGCTGGAGTCCGAGTTCCACCCTATGCAGGACATACTGGATGCACTGAGGAGCTCATTTAGCAGCAGACTACATCATCCCAGGTGCACAACCGAGAGGTTTCGTAGGTCCTTCCTACCAACGGCTGTCAGACTGTACAACCTAAGCAGGGCTGCTCGCAGAGATAGCAAAAAGACGTAACAAACTAATAGTTTTTTTGAATGCAAAAGATGCAATAGACTTACATAATGGTCCTCTCCGGCATACAACTAGGAACATACCGGTCGCTATGGAGGGTGAGAATATGTATGGGCACATAATCATACCATGTAGGATAACTAAATAGACGGTTATGCTGTTTCATCCCACCTAGCAACAATGCTCTGCACTGTGTGTGTTTATATATTTACATATTTATTCCATCTAGCTACAATGCTCAGCACTGGGTGTGTTTATATTTATATATCTATATATTTATTCCATCTAGCTACAATGCTCCGCACTGTGTTTTTATATATCTACATATTATTCCATCTAGCTACATTGCTCCGCACTGTGTGTGTTTATATACTTGCGTATTTATTCCACCTAGCTGCAATGCTCCGTACTGTGGGTGTTTATATATTTACATATTTATTCCATCTAGCTACAATGCTCTGCACTGTGTGTTCATATATTCATATATTTATTCCATCCAGCTACAATGCTCTGCACTGTGTGTCTGTGTGTGTGTGTGTATATATATATTTTATAGTAATATGTACATATGTATATTAGCTGCTCTTGCTTGCTTGTTTTTTTTTCTTGCCTTCTGATTGTTGCTCTGAGTGTTGCTATCCCTGTGCTGTTGCAATCCTGGAATTTCCCCGTTGTGGGACTAATAAAGGCTTATCTTATCTTATCTGCTATATACTGGAGCTGAGTGTTTGGTAAAGATGGGGGCAGGCCTGAGTCGGCCAATCCCTGTACACCGGGGAATACGCCAGGGGTGTCCACTCTCGGGTCAGCTGTACAGCTTGGCTATTGAGCCTTTGCTGTGCAGGTTGTGCACTCAGCTGGGTGGTCTGGTTCTGCCGGGGCCATCAATCTGTTGCCGCCCGATCGTCTTGTCTGCTTATGTGGATGACGTCAACGCTTTCATCACCTCCCACGGGGATGTGCAGCGTCTGGTGGACACTTTGTCAGTTTATGAAAGGGCATCTTCTGCACGGGTGAATTGGGCCAAGAGTGAGGGTCTATTGGTGGGCCACTGGTCGCGTCAAGGCGTCCCTCACCTACCCGGCGGTCTTCAGTGGGGGACGGCCGGTCTCAAAGTGTTGGGGTTTTTTCTGGGTTCAGAGGCTTTTGAACGAAAGGACTGGGAGGGTGTTAAGGACAAGGTGTGTGCTCGCTTTTCTAAATTGAAATGGTTGCTACCACAGCTGTCATATAGGGGCAGGGTTCTGGTCGCAAATAATCTGGTCACCTCGGCTCTTTGGCATAGGCTGGTGGCTTTGACACCGCCCAGGAGCCTCGTGGAGGAGATTCAGAAGATCATCGTGGACTTCTTTTGGTCTGGTCGCCACTGGGTCCGTGTGCCTGTTCTCTACCTGCCTGTGGCCGAGGGGGGACAGGGCCTGGTGGACATACATTCCAAGATCGCCAGCTTCAGGCTTCGAACTGCACAACGCCTCCTTTACGGATGCGGACCCTGCTGGATGGACACTGCTAAACTGCTCCTGAGGAGAGTTGGTCGCTTGGGCTATGATAAGCAGCTCTTCCTCGTGACATCTGGGGAGGTGGACCTTACTGGACTATCTGCTTTTTACACGTCCGTCTTACATGCATGGCGAGTCTTCACCGTGGCCCGCTTCCATGACGAGACACTGGGCCTGTGGCTGTTCGAGGAACCACTGTTTTTCAATCGATTCATCAACGCTGAGGTGCTGCAGTCTGTCAGTCTGTGGACTTGTTTGCGGGAGGCACGCTGTACCAAGCTTGGTCATCTGATGAAGATGTCGACCACATCGATGGATACGCTGAGGCGAAGTGCCAACATTACATCTGTCAGACTGCTGCAAAGGGTGGTGGGGGACGTGTGCGCCGCCCTGCCACAACCGCTTCGAGCGTTTGCGACAAACTGCACTCTTTCCAATCAATGGGATGACGACACTGTGTCCACCTTTCCTGCAATCTCCATAACTCCAGCTGTGGGGGAGTGGCAGGGAGGAGAGGATCACCTGCTAACCTTCAGAATTCCTCGCCTGGGCAAGTTCCAGTTTGTCGGGACAAGGGCGGTGTATCACATCTGTGTGAAGGTTCTGAATCTGTGCTCTCTGATGGATGTCACAGAGTCGAGGTGGGCGGGTTTTTTGGGGCCAGAGGTCTCCCCGAAAGGCAGCTGGCGGTGCATGTACAAGCTACCTATTGAGAAACGGACAGCAGATCTGCAGTGGAGGATTGTGCACGGGGCAATAGCTACGAATAAATACATAGCATGCCTTGATCCGACTGTGGGGGGGGGAATGTTTGCTTTGTTCCCAAGTTGAGACCCTGGAGCATTTGTTTGTCCAATGTTTTCGTTTATCTGGACTTTTTGATATTTTGCGCGAGTGGTTTCAGGCTTTGGGTGAACGTTTCTCTTTTGGTCTGTTCATTTACGGTCCGAAGTACAAAGTGGCAAGGAAGGCTGCCCACACTTTGATGAACTTCCTATCTGGTACTGCTAAACTTGCCATCTGGCTGACGAGGAAAAATCGGGCTAGCAACGCTGGCAATGTGGATCCTGTGTCTGCTTTCAGGGTCTTGTTGAAAGTCAGACTCCAGGTGGAGTTCTCTTACTATCAAATGGTGGACAATTTGGAGGCATTCATCAATAGATGGACTGTAGGGAATGTTTTGTGTTCTGTGGGTCAGGGGGATGAGTTATGTTTGCACTTTTGACATGTGACACACTTGGGCCAGTGATATTGGTCTTTTTGCATTTTTGGAATGTACAATAAAGCCTTTTTTAAAAGTCAAGTCTCTCTCTCTCTCTCTCTCTCTCCGCTGGTCCTTTGCTGCAGGAGAAGAGATCGGCCCTGCGCACATTCTTGCAGGGCAGAGTGGAGGGGGCGCTAGTGAGGTCGCGCTTCACTCGCCTGCAGGACATGGATGCACCAACGTCCTTCTTCTTCAATTTGGAAAAGTCTAGTGCGACAAAGAAGCTGATGGCTTGCTTGACACTCCCAGATGGTCACCTGACTACGGACCCGTCCGAGATGCGCCGCCATGCAGTGGATTACTACGGGGCCCTGTTTGCTGTGGGAACGTGTTGCAAAGAATCTCAAAATCAGCTCTTCGAGGCCCTTCCGGTGCTCGGCCAGGACGACAGGGCCGCTCTGGACTGTGCCCTGACATTGGATGAGTTGACTGTGGCTGTGAATCAGCTGGCGCTGGGACGCGCGCCTGGACTGGATGGCCTTTCTTCAGAATTTTTTAAGCATTTTTGGAATGTTGTTGGACCAGACTTCTATAACGTTCTGACGGCCTGTTACAGGGAAGGAACGTTACCTGTCTCATGTCGCCGTGCAGTGCTGTCTCTGTTGCCAAAGCAGGGGGACTTGGCCCTGCTGAAAAACTGGAGGCCTGTGGCTCTTCTTTGCACGGACTACAAGGTGCTTTCCAGGGCCCTGGCAAACAGACTGAATACTGTCTTGGGTTTGATTGTGGATAGGGATCAAACATATTGTATTCCTGACCGGAACATTATGGACAATGTTTTCCTCATACGTGACGTTCTCCAGCTCAGTAAATGTCATGACTTACAGTTTGGAATTGTGTCTTTGGACCAGGAAAAGACCTTTGATAGGGTTGACCATTCCTATTTGTTTTCTACCCTGAGGGGGTTTGGTTTTGGCAATATGTTTTTGAGGTGGGTCAATCTGCTATACACTGGAGCTGAGTGTTTGGTGAAGGTGGGGGCGGGACTGAGTCGGCCAATCCCTGTACACCGGGGAATACGCCAGGGGTGTCAACTCTCGGGTCAGCTGTACAGCTTGGCTATTGAGCCTTTGCTGTGCAGGTTGCGCGCTCGGCTGGGTGGTCTGGTTCTGCCGGGGCCATCAAGCTGTGGCCGCCCGATTGTCTTGTCTGCTTATGCGGATGACGTCGACGTTTTCGTCACCTCCAACGGGGATGTGCAGCGTCTGGTGGACACTTTGACAGTTTATGAAAGGGCATCTTCTGCACGGGTTAATTGGGCCAAGAGTGAGGGTCTATTGGTGGGCCACTGGTCGCGTCAAGCCGTCCCTCGCCTGCCCGGCGGCCTTCAATGGGGGACGGCCGGTCTCAAAGTGTTGGGGGTTTTTCTGGGTACGGAGGCTTTTGAACGAAAGAACTGGGAGGGTGTTAAGGACAAGATGTGTGCTCGCATTTCTAAATGGTAATGGTTGCTACCACAGCTGTCATATAGGGGCAGGGTTCTGGTCGTGAATAATCTGGTTGCCTCGGCTCTCTGGCATAGGCTGGTGGCTTTGACACCGCCAAGGAGCCTCGTGGAGGAGATTCAGAAGACAATCGTGGACTTCTTTTGGTCTGGTCGCCACTGGGTCCGCGCGCCAGTTCTCTACCTGCCTGTGGCCGAGGGGGGACAGGGCCTGGTGGACATACATTCCAAGATCGCCAGCTTCAGGCTTCGAACTGCACAATGACTCCTTTACGGATGCGGACCCTGCTGGATGGACACTGCTAAGCTGCTTTTGAGGAGAGTTGGTCGCTTGGGCTATGATAAGCAGCTCTTCCTCGTGACATCTGGGGAGGTGGACCTTACTGGACTATCTGCTTTTTACACGTCCGTTTTGCATGCATGGCGAGTCTTCAACGTGGCCCGCTTCCGTGACGAGGCGCCGGGCATGTGGCGGTTCGAAGAACCACTGTTTTTCAATCGATTCATTGCAGCAGAGGTGCTGCAGTCTGCCAGTCTGTGGTGTTGTTTGCGGGAGGCACGCTGTACCAAGCTGGGTCATCTTATGAGGATGTCGACCACATCGATGGATACACTGAGGCGGAGTGCAAAAATTACATCTGTCAGACTGCTGCAAAGGGTGGTGGAGGACGTGTGCGCCGCCCTGCCGCAGCCGCTTCGAGCATTTGCGACGAACCGCACTCTTTCCAATCAATGGGATGACGACACTGCGTCCACCTTTCCTGCAATTTCCATAACTCCGGATGTGGGGGAGTGGCAGGGAGGAGAGGATCACCTACTGACCTTCAGGATTCCTCGCCTGGGCAAGTTCCAGTTTGTCGGGACAAGGGCGGTGTATCACATCTGTGTGAAGGTTCTGAATCTGCGCTCTCTGAAGGATGTCACGGAGTCGAGGTGGGCGGGTTGTTTGGGGCCAGGGGTCTCCCCAAAAGGCAGCTGGCGGTGCATGTACAAGCAACCTATTGAGAAACGCACAGCAGATCTCCAGTGGAGGATTGTGCACGGGGCAATAGCCACAAATAAATACAGGGCACACCTTGATCCGACTGTGGGGGGGGGGGATGTTTGTTTTGTTCCCAAGTTGAGACCCTCGACCATTTGTTTGTCCACTGTTTTTGTTTATCTGGACTTTTTGACATTTTGCGCGAGTGGTTTCGGGCTTTGGGTGAACGATTCTCTTTTGGTCTGTTCATTTACGGTCCGAAGTGCAAAGTGGCAAGGAAGGCTGCCCACACTTTGATGAATTTCCTATCTGGGACTGCTAAGCTTGCCATCTGGCTGACGAGGAAAAATCGGGCAAGCAATGCTGGCAATGTGGATCCTGTGTTCGCTTTCAAGGGCTTGTTGACAGTCAGACTCCGGGTAGAGTTCTCTTACTATCAAATGGTAGACAATCTGGAGGCATTCATCAATAGATGGGCTGTAGGGAATGTTTTGTGGGTCAGGGGGATGAGTTATGTTTGCACTTTTGAGATGTGACACACTTGGACAACTGATATTGGTCTTTCTGCAATTTTGAAATGTGCAATAAAGCCTTTTTGAAAAAGTCTCTCTCTCTCTCTCTCTCTCTCTCTCTCTCTGCTGCCCAAGAAGACCGAGAAGAAGTAAAGCCGCTCTCTCTCTCTCTCTCTCTCTCTCTCTCTCTCTCTCTCTCCTTTCCGCTTCCGGTGGGTGCGAGTGAGAACGTGAGTGAGGAGGTGTTGGGTGTGTGAGTGAGGAGTTTTGGATTATACTTTTTCACAACGTTTGGACTTTTCCTTTATCCTTTGTTATTGGCTGCATATTCAGGTAAGTTTATTTCAGTCTTTTGAGTGCGTTTGTGTTTTTGTTTGTTTTTTTGGCGTTTTGCTGGAGGATGGCGTCCTTTGAGACGCCACCTCCGTCTATCCGGCAGGGAGTGAGGATAGTCCCGCCGGATAGCAGCGTTGCTGTGGAGGAGGTTCTTCTTGCTGTGGGTGAGAAGGTGGGACATGATATGATCTGCTTTGCCTCAAGAATGAATAAAGCTGTCGTTGTGTTTTTGACTGGTGAGGAATATGTCCATAGTCTGATTGGGAGCGGTGTTGTAATTGGGGACACGTATGTACAGGTGTCCCCGTTATCTGTTCCATCAACGCGCATCACCGTTTCAGGTGTTCCTCCCTTCATCACTAATGAGCAGTTGGAGACGGAGCTTCGCAGATTTGGGAAGTTTGCGGGCCCGTTTAGAACTGTGAGTTTGGGATGTAAGGATAGTAAATTAAAACATGTCAAATCACTTAGGCGCCAGGTATTCATGTTTTTGGACTCGCCCACTCAAACGTTAGAAGTGTCCTTCCGGGTTAAACATGGGGACGGCTCCTACATGGTGTATGCGAGCTCAGGGCAAATGAAGTGCTTTGAATGTGGAGACGTGGGCCATAAACGGTTCGCTTGTCCGCATAAGCAACGGGCGGGAGGCTCTGATGAAGCCGCAGCTGAAACCAGCGGCGCAGCCTCCGCTCATGCCGCTACTTCAAATGACGTTGCGGGGCCTTCCGCCGGTCCTGCTCCGGAGCCTGCTGCTGTGTGTGTGGACAGCCCAGCTGTGGCGCCCGCAGCCCAGCTTACGGTTGGGAGCGTGGCTGGTGATGACGCCCAAACAGTCACTGATGGTGCATCAGAATCTAGCTGTGAGAAAAGGCCTGTAAAATCAGCAGCTGTGGTTCCGGTGGATGCTAACGTTTCTGAACAGCTGACGGAACAACACCAGTCAGCTGCTGTAAGTGGCGTTCAGGAAACTGTAGATCACGATCAATCAGCTGGGACAGCTGTATCAAACAGTAAATTAAGTTGTGATGAGGAAATGGATTCTGATTCTGATACTGTGTCTATTGGAGAAACTTGCAGTAAAAGCAAAAGCTTGTACTCATTGGATGAAATAAATGTTTTCCTGGACGAAACCTACAAACGAGCAGTTAAAGTCACTGATTACTTCAGTGACGCCAATAAATTTATTAGATCTGTTAAAGTGCTGGAAAGGCGGGTTGGCCTTGACCTCCTGGATGAGAGAAAACGTTTTCGCCTTAAAAAACACCTAACGGCCCTGCGCTAAATCAGCAGGAGGAAAAAAGGTCACATGCACCCGACAGATGAAATAACGTACATGGGTATGCACAGCACGGTGTTCCTATATATCTACTGCTCTTTGCTGTCTCTCCCTGTCTTCTATCTTCTCTATCTCCCTATGCAAAACATAAAATTAGGAACCTTAAATATCAATGGTGGGAGGGGCAATCATAAGAGGGGATTAGTTGGTGAATTGTTTAGACAAAAGAATCTTAACATTTTGTTTTTCCAAGAAACTCATACCACTTCAGCAGATGAAGTGGACTGGGGCTTGTGGTGGAAGGGCCCTTTTTCACTCAGTCATGGTACAAATTTTAGTGCAGGAGTAGCCATTTTGTTTGGGGAATCTGTGAATGCAACAGTTCTTTCTGTAGTGGAGGTAGTGAAGGGCAGGCTGCTCTTTGTTAGGGCAGAAATAGAGAATTCGGTGTTTTGTCTGATCAACATCTATGCTCCAAATCAGGGTTCTGAAAGAACTGCCTTTTTCAATAAACTGAAAAATGAATTGCAGAATTATCACCAAGATCAACTTATTGCTGCTGGTGATTTCAACTGCACCTTAGATTTTACTGTGGATCGAACTAATGCAGAACCTCATCTTCAGTCATCACGAGTTTTAAAAAATATCACTGTACAGTTTGACCTTTTGGATACATGGAGAATTAAACATGCAAACACTAGACAATATACCTGGGTCAGAGTCGTAGACAATACGGTCAGTGCTGCCAGATTAGATAGGATATATGTTTCTCAAAGTTTTGGCCCAGGAATTCTTCATAGCAACATAAGTCCTGTCGGTTTTACAGATCATCATCTAGCTTCTGTGATGTTAATCATTTCACCAGGGGAAAGAACTAGATCCTATTGGCATTTCAACAATAAGCTCCTTCAAGACAACGCTTTTTGTCATTATTTTGTGTGTTTCTGGGAACACTGGAGGGCTACAAAGCCTCGTTTTAGTTCCTTAGGACAGTGGTGGGAGGTTGGCAAGGTGCAAATTCGCATTTTTTGTCAGCAGTATACTGCAAACTCGACTGCTGTCATCAGAACCAAAGTTTGTGAACTTGAGGACACTGTTAAGAGGCTGGAGGAGAGTTTGATTAGGGATCGGGATTCTACCTCGGGTCCCTTGCTGCAGGCGAAGAGATCGGCCCTGAGCTCTTTGCTGCGGGAAAGAGTGAAGGGAGCACTTGTTAGGTCCCGGTTTACTCAGCTGAAGGACATGGACGCCCCAACGTCCTTTTTTTTTCAATCTGGAGAAGTCTGCCGCAAAAAAGAAATTGATGACTTGTTTAAAACTCCCACATGGTCAAATAACTACAGATCCATCTGAGATGAGGAGCCATGCAGTGGATTTTTATGGGGCCCTGTTTGGTGCAGAACCATGCTGTATAGACTCTCGAAATCAACTCTTTGGGGGCCTTCCCAAGCTCAGCCCAGGGGAAAGGGCTGCTCTGGACTGCGAACTGACCTTGGATGAGTTAACTGTAGCAGTCAATCAAATGGCTCTGGGACGTGCACCTGGACTTGACGGTCTCTCTTCTGACTTTTTTAAGCACTTTTGGGATATTATAGGATCAGATTTTTATGACGTTCTAATTGACTGTTATAGAACTGGATCTTTGCCTGTTTCCTGTCGGCGTGCAGTACTATCCCTGCTGCCTAAGAAAGGGGACTTGGCCTTGCTTAAAAACTGGAGGCCCGTTGCTCTTCTTTGCACAGACTATAAGGTGCTTTCTAAAGCCCTATCAAATAGACTAAAAAATGTTTTGGATGTCATCATAGATAGAGATCAAACGTATTGTATTCCTGATCGAACCATTATGGACAATATTTTTCTCATACGTGATGTTCTTAATCTTAGTAAATGTTATGATTTAAAGTTTGGTATTGTGTCTTTGGACCAGGAAAAAGCTTTTGATAGGGTTGACCACTCCTATTTGTTTTCCACACTGAAGGGGTTTGGTTTTGGCAATATTTTTTTGACATGGGTTAATATGTTATATACTGGAGCTGAGTGTTTGGTAAAGTTGGGGGCAGGGCTGAGTCGGCCAATCCCTGTACATCGGGGAATAAGGCAGGGTTGTCCGATCTCGGGTCAACTGTACAGCTTGGCTATTGAGCCTTTGCTGTGCAGGTTGCGCACTCAGCTGGGTGGTTTGACCCTGCCGGGGCCCTCCAGTAGTTGTCGTCCACTCGTCTTGTCTGCTTATGCAGACGACGTTAACATTTTCATCACATCCCACAGGGATGTACAGTGTTTGGTGGACACTCTGTGTATTTATGAAAAAGCATCTTCTGCACGGGTAAACTGGGGCAAAAGTGAGGGTTTATTGGTGGGGCAGTGGACACATCAAGACATTCCTCATCTACCTGGAGGTCTTCTGTGGGGGAAAGCCGGTCTTAAAGTGTTGGGGGTGTTTTGGGGTTCTGAGGACTTTGAAAGCAAGAACTGGGAGGGATGTAAGGAGAAGGTGTGTGCCCGTTTTTCTAAATGGAATTGGTTGCTACCACAGCTGTCTTATGGGGGAAGAGTTCTGGTCGCCAATAATCTGGTCGCTTCGGCTCTTTGGCATAGACTTATCGCTTTGACACCGCCCAGGAGCCTGGTGGAGGAGGTCCAGAAGATGATCGTGGGTTTCTTTTGGTCTGGTCGACACTGGGTGCGTGCGGCTGCTCTCTACCTGCCTGTTGCCGAGGGAGGACAGGGCCTGGTTGACATACAGTCCAAGATCACCTGTTTTAGGCTTCAGACTGCGCAACGGTTCCTCTATGGATGTGGCCCCTGCTGGATGGACACTGCAAAACTGCTCCTGAGGAGAGTTGGCCGCTTGGGCTGCGACAAGCAGCTTTTCCTCGTGAAATCCGGGGAGGTGGACTTTACTGGACTTACTGCCTTTTATGCCTCTGTTTTGCATGCATGGCAAGTCTTCGCTGTAGCTCGTATTCCTGAGGAGACACCAGGTATGTGGCTGTTTGAGGAACCGTTGTTTTTCAATGGATTCATGGACACTCAGTTGCTGCAGTCTGTCAGTCTGCGAACCTGTTTAAGAGAGGCGGGCTGCACCAAGCTTGGCCATCTGATGAAGATGTCAACCACGTCCATAGAAACGCTGAGGCGGAAAGCCAATATTACATCCGTCAGACTGGTGCATAGGGTGGTGACGGAAGTGTGTGCTGCCCTGCCACGACCACTGAGAGCCTTTGTGGAAAACCGCACTCTTTCTGATCAATGGGATGAGGACACTGTGTTCAGCTTTCCTGCCCTTTCCGTAAGTCCAGCAGTGGGAGAGTGGCAGGAGGAAGAAGACCACCTGCTGTCTTTCGGAACTCCCCGTCTGGGCAAGTTCCAGGCTGTAGGGAAGAAGGCGGCGTATCACATTTGTGTGAAAGTTCTAAATCTGCGCTCTCTGACGGGGGTAAAAGAGTCGAAGTGGGCGGGGTTTTTGGGGCCGGGATTCTCCCCAAAGGGCAGCTGGCGCTCCATGTACAAGCCCCCTATAGAGAAACGGACAGCAGATCTCCAGTGGAGGATTGTGCATGGGGCAATAGCTACAAACAAATACAGAGCACACCTGGATCCTAGTGTTGGGGAGGGTTGTTTGTTTTGTTCACAAGTCGAGACCCTGGAGCACTTGTTTGTTGGATGTTTTCGTTTGTCTGGGCTTTTTGATCTTTTGAAAGTTTGGTTTCTTGATTTTGGTGAATGTTTTTCTTTTGGTTTGTTTATTTATGGTCCGAAGTACAAAGTGGCAAAGAAGTCTGTGCATATTTTGATAAACTTCTTGTCTGGTACCGCTAAACTTGCCATTTGGCTGACGAGGAAAAACCGGACTATTAACACTGGCAATGTGGACCCCGTGTCTGTTTTTAAGGCCCTGTTAAAAGTCAGACTCCGGGTGGAGTTTTCTTATTATAAAATGGTGGACAATTTGGAGGAGTTCTCCAATAAATGGACTGTTGGGAGTGTTTTGTGTTCTGTGAGGGAGGGGGATGAGTTATGTTTGAATTTTTGAAATGTGGAACACTTGGGTGGAATGATGGTATGATGGTGATTTTATATTTTTGAATTGTACAATAAAGGGACTTTTTAAACGTCAAACCTCTCTCTCTCTCTCTCTCTCTCTCTCTCTCTCTCTCTCTCTCTCTCTCTCTCGTGCGCATGCGTGGGCGTTTGTGGGAGCAGGGGTGTGGAGTGGTGTCGAGTGAGTACTTTAAACTTTGTATTTTCTAACTTTTTCTCTATCTTGTGTGTTTGAGGTGTGTGTGTTTAATATAGTGGGTTGAGTGTGTGTGTGCTGGGGTGTGAGTGTTGGAGTGAGTGTGTTGGGGAACGGTAGCTTCTGCTGCCGGTTTTTCCCGGCCGGCATCATGCCGGTGATTGATGGTGGTGTGGAGTTTGAGCGCTTAACCCGGCGTCATGGTGTGAGAATCCTCCCGACAGTTCCCTGTTCTGTGGAGGAGGCCAGCCTCGCTGTAGGACAGGTGGTTGGGCATGGCAGCATAAAATCAGCATCGAGGATGAACAGCGCAATTGTGATCTTTCTGGATTCGACTGAAAAAGCTGATCAGGTGGTGGCACAGGGAGTGGTCATAGGTGACACTTTTACTCCCGTTTTACCGCTGGCGAACCCGTCTAGGAGGATCACCATCTCAAACGCTCCTCCTTTCGTTAAAAATGATCAGCTGATTAGAGAGTTGTCCCGTTTTGGCCAGGTTGTGTCCCCTATCAGAATGGTCTCTCTGGGTAGTAAATCACCCCTGCTGAAGCATGTTGTATGTCATAGGAGGCAGTGTTTCATGGTGTTGAAAGACAGCTCTGCTGAACTGAACGCGTCTTTTAATTTCAGGATTGACGGCTTTAGCTACTTGGTGTTTGCAACATCTGAAACCATGAAGTGTTTTGCGTGTGGCGCAGAAGGCCATCTTATTAGGTCATGTCCTGAAAAGGCGAACACAAAGAGCACTGGCGGTAAGAAAGGTGACGCCGCTGTTTCTGGTGGTCCGGAGGGTAGCGCTACATGTGGTGCGGCGGATGCCGCTGCGGCGCCCGCTTCTGCTGGGGCGGTCGCGGCCGCGTCCGCTTCTACTTCTGCGGGGGCATCCGCGTCCGCGTCCGCTTGTGCTGGGGCGGCCGCGGCCGCCTCTGCTGGGGTGGCCGCGGCGGGCGCGGTAGTTGCCCCCCCAAACAGTGATGGTGGGGAATTTCTGTCTGGCGGCAACTCTGATCATTGTGACGAGCCTGTCGCCCGGGGTAAACAGGTGGAGGGTGTAAGTAAAAGTGCAGTTAAACGAAGGAACGTGAATGAACAGACTTTGCAGGCGGGGGAGGAGCGGTTTGAGGCTGTAGCGGACACACAGAGCAAACACTGCATGACAAACGTTGCGTTTCATGAAGAAATGCAGGAATGTAGTTTTGTTGAAGAGGATCCTTTTAAAGCTGCACAAAAAAGGAAAAGTGCTGAAAACTTGCAGAGCTCTGCTAAATCTAGTAGGGTTGGGAATTTAGATTTACTGAATGAGAGCGCTTCTGACGAAAGTGGAGATGAGTCTGAACTGATGCAGACGCAGACGCAGGAGGAGCAAAGCTCCTATTGTTTTATTAAAATTAGGCAATTTCTCCAGGTGACTAAGGGGAGCAGAGCTGTGAAAGTGGAAAATTACTTTCCAGATCTGGAGTTATTCGTGGCATCAGCTCGCAAATTTATGAAACTGAATGATGGGAATGAGACTTTCACTGATCAGGAAATTTATCGTTTAAAGAAACTGGTTGCTAAACTGAAATTGCAAATTACTAACAGTCATGTTGACTCTTAGTTTGTTTCTTCCCTTTTATGCTATGTGTGTGTTTTTTTACTGTACCCTATTTTTATCCTTTTTAATGCCCCACCTTAGAATTGGCACTCTCAATATTAATGGGGCCAGGGATGATGTAAAAAGGGCCTCTTTATACAAGCTTTTTAATTTAAAGAAACTTGACGTGCTGATGGTCCAGGAGACTCACAGCACTGTGGACATTGAGAGCCATTGGAGAAAAGAGTGGGATGGCTGCATTTTTTTTAGCCACAAATCCAGTAGCAGTGGGGGGGTGGCTGTACTTTTCTCTAGGGGTTGTGTGCCTGTCTCTTATGAGGTAGAAGAGGTGGTGAGAGGTCATTTCCTCTTATTAAAGGTACAGTTTGAAAACGTGAACTTCGTTTTTATAAACGTGTATGTGCCAACACAGAGAGCAGAGAGGATCAGGGTCTTTGACGTGCTTTCGGATACGGTTAAGTCCTGTGATCCAAATAGTTTTTTATTTCTGGGGGGTGATTTTAACTGTACATTAAACCACAGACTAGACAGGAACCATCAGGAGCCTCACCCTGCTTCTGCCAATAGGCTGAGAGAACTGGTGAAAACACATGAAATGGCCGATGTGTGGAGATCACATCATGGGGACCAGAAGCAGTACACCTGGAGCCATGTCAAAGATAACCTTTTATCTATGGCTAGGTTAGACCGTTTTTATGGTTTTAAACATCAAATGAGTGTTTTTAAAAATAGTTGTATCTGTCCTGTTGGTTTCACTGATCACTGCCTGCTGTTTTGTTCTGTGTTTATTGAAAATGTAAAGTGTAAGAGTGCTTTTTGGCATTTTAACAATACACTTTTAAATGATGTGTTTTTTAAAGAGGTTTTTCATGATGTTTGGAAGTCACACAGGGAACAAAAACCCTCTTTTAGTTCTCTCCAATTGTGGTGGGATTTTGGTAAGGCCCAGATAAAACAACTCTGCCAACAGTACACTCAAAATGTCACTCGTAGCTTGACCCAATCCTTGAAAGTTCTGGAGACTGAGGTGGTAGAACTAGAGGAGTTGCTCAGTTCTACAGGAAAACAGGAGCACTTAGAGGCTCTCAAGTCAAAAAGGTCAGCCTTGGCTAGCTTGCTAGGGGTCACCGCACAGGGTGCTCTGGTCCGCTCACGCTACATGGATGTAGCTCTGATGGACTCGCCCTCCCAGTACTTTTTTGGACTGGAGGGGAAAAATGGACAGAGAAAGCTCATTCACTCCTTGTTGGGCGATGACGGGAGAACAATCTCCACAGCAGCAGAGATCAGGAAACACGCTGCTAGCTTTTACAGTGAATTGTTTAGAGCAGAGTGGAGGGAGGACACGTCACTGGGCCAGGTTTTCCTTGATGGTCTTCCAGTGCTCTCAGAGGACCTTGTTGCCGGCTTGGATGCTCCACTGTCTCTGTCTGAGCTGCATACGGCGCTAATGAGCCTCCAGAATGGAAAATCACCAGGCATAGATGGTCTCTCTGTGGACTTTTTTAAGGAATTCTGGCCCCTGCTTGGTCCAGACCTGCTGGAGGTTCTCCAAGATAGCTTGGAAAGGGGGACCCTACCCACGACCTGCAGGAGGGCCATCATCACACTGTTGCCGAAAAAGGGGGACCTCCAGAGCCTAAAGAACTGGAGGCCAGTCTCTCTGCTCTGCACAGACTACAAGATTCTCTCAAAAGCTCTGGCCCGAAGACTGAGAAAGGTGATGAGCGAGCTCATTCATGTAGACCAGACTTACTGTGTGCCTGGCAGGCTGATTAGTGACAACGTCACTTTAATTCGGGATATTTTGGAGGTCTCTGGTTCATTGGCGGTAGAAACTGGTTTGATTTCAATTGACCAGGAAAAGGCGTTTGATCGGGTTGAACACCAATATTTATGGACAGTTTTAACAGCTTTTGGGTTCAGCCCAGGCTTCATAGCCAGGATACGGGTCTTGTACAGTGACATTGAGAGTGTGCTGAAGATAAATGGGGGCCTGTCTGCCCCTTTAAAAGTCCAGAGGGGAGTTCGGCAGGGCTGCCCTCTCTCAGGGATGCTGTACTCCCTCGCCATAGAGCCTTTGCTTCACTGCCTGAGAAGGGATCTATCAGGAGTTACTTTTCCTGGCTGTGACACCACGTTCAAGCTGTCGGCCTATGCAGATGATGTAGTCATTCTGCTAAACAAGCAGAGTGACATTGACGTTCTGGTAAGGAGTGTCAATCTTTTTGGCCAACTTTCCTCTGCAAAGATAAACTGGGGAAAAAGCGAGGCTCTGATGGTGGGGGAGAAACTAGAAAATCAGCTTACGCTGCCGGGTGGGTTGATTTGGAAAAAAGGAGGTTTTAAGTATCTTGGTGTCTTTATTGGAAATCAGCAGTTTGAGCAAAAAAATTGGGATGGGGTCATAGAGAAGATTAACGGGAGACTAAACAAGTGGAAGTGGCTAAGGCCAAGAATATCTTTTAGAGGAAGAGTGCTCATTTTAAATAATCTTGTTTCCTCATCCCTGTGGCACCGCCTCATGTGCATGGACCCCCCTGCTGGTTTGTTGTCCAAAATTCAGTCTGTTTTGGTGGACTTTTTTGGGGGGGGTGGACTCCACTGGGTTCCTCAAGCCCTGTTATTTCTTCCCAAAGAGGAGGGGGGGCAAGGAGTGATTCATTTAGCTAGTAGAGGTGCTGCTTTTAGACTGACTTTCATACAGAGACTGCTGACGGGCCCCCAGGACCTGGTATGGAGGCCTTTGGCCTGTGTTATTTTACAGAGAGTCCTTGGGCTTGGGCTAGACCTCCCTGTGTTTTTAATGGATTTTAAGAACTCTAATGCACTGTCTTTACCCAGTTTTTACCGCAGTCTCTTTTCAGTGTGGACTCTTTTTAAAAAACAAAGAGGGCCATGCGATTCCCTCTACTGGTTGTTGAGGGAGCCGCTGGTTTTTGGTGGTCGCCTTGGTGTCCTGCCGGGAGTTGGAAGGACCTTCCTTGATAGGCTGTGTTCCAGGAACATTCTCACTCTGAAGCAAGTGGTGGAACTGGCTGGTCCTGGCCTAAACAACGCCTCAGCTTTAGCAGCTCATCTTGGTGTCAGGTCGAATCGTTTCATCGATGGTCTTCTTGCACACTGGAAACAGGAGCTTCATGGACTTGAGCACTCCCTACTCTTGGACTTTAGCAATGGCACGCTGCAGCCAGAAAGCACTGACCCCTTTCCCTCTCTCACGCTCTATATGGACTTTGACGTCGCTCCTTGCTCCTTACTGGCATTCTGTGCTCCCACTGGTGTGGACTTTAGAGGAGCCAGTGGTAAGGCACTCTACAGACTGGTGGTGATGGCACTCAACAAGGACCGATTGAACACCTGTGTGGACACTCCTTGGAGAGCCTATTTTAAACTAGGAAAAGGGCATCGGCCTGCCTGGAGGGCTCTTTACAAAGCCCCTCTCCCTAAGAGGCATGGAGACTTACAGTGGAGGGTCCTGCATGGTATTATAGCTGTCAATGCTTTTGTTTCTGTGATTAACTGCAGTGTCAGTGATCAGTGTGTTTTTTGTTCCTCTAGGGAGACTGTTTTTCATTGTTTTATTGAATGTCAGCGCCTGAGTGGCCTCTTTGAACTTCTCACAAAACTTTTTCATATTTTTAAGGAAGTTTTCTCTAAGCAGGTTTTCATTTGTGGTTTTATGTACAATCGTCGTTTTAAGCAGAAGTGTCAACTACTGAACTTTGTTTTAGGGCAGGCAAAGTTGGCTATCTATGTAAGCCGGAGAAGAAAACTTGAAAATGTTGAGAGTGATGTTGATGTCAAAATTTTATTTGTGAGGCTACTTAAAGCCAGAATCAGGCTGGACTTTCAGTTTTTTATGGGGAATGGGGATGTGGAAGGTTTCAGGACCCTCTGGTCCCTGGAGAATGTCCTCTGTTCAGTTCATGATGGACAGCTTTTTTTGGGGCGTTTTTTGGGGGATTAATTTTCTGTGTAACATAGCATGATATAGAAATTGTATTGACTGATGGACAAGTGTGTTTATTAAAGATCTTTTAAAAATCAAATCTCTCTCTCTCATATTCAGTTTTTGGTTTTTTTGCTGGAGGATGGCGACCTTTGAAATGCCATCTCCATCTATCCGGGAGGGAGTGAGGATCGTTCCCCTGGATAGCAGCGTTACTGTGGAGGAGGTCCTTCTTGCTGTGGGTGAGAAGGTGCGACATGATGCGATCTGCTTTGCGTCCCGAATGAATAAAGCTGTAGTTGTGTTTCTGGATGGGGAGGAGTGTGTCCAAAGTCTGGTTGGAAGCGGTGTTGTTATCGGCGATACATATGTACAGCGCGTATCACCGTCTCAGGTGTTCCTCCTTTCATCACTGACAAGCAGTTGGAGATGGAGCTCCGCAGATTTGGGAAGTTTGCGGGCCCGTTTAGAACTGTGAGTTTGGGATGCAAGGATACCAAATTGAAACATGTAAAATCACTCAGGCGACAGGTGTTCATGTTTTTGGACTCGCCCACTCAAACACTAGAAGTGTCCTTCCGGGTCAAACATGGGGACGGCTCCTACATGGTGTATGTGAGCTCAGGTCAGATGAAGTGTTTTGAATGTGGAGACGTGGGCCATAAATGCTTCGCTTGTCTGCACAAGCAGTGGACGGGAGGCTCCGATGAAGCCGTAGCTGACGCCGGCGGTGCGGCCTCCACTCACGCCGCTACTACAGGCGATGTTGCGGGGCCTTCTGCCGGTCCTGCTCCGGAACCTGCTGCTGTGTCTGTGGACAGCCCAGCTGTGGTGCCCGCAGCCCAGCTTACGGTTGCGAGCGTGGCTGGTGATGACGCCCAAACAGTCACTGATGGTGCGTCACAATCTAGCTGTGAGAAAACGCTTGTGACATCAGCGGCTGTGGTTCCGGTGGCTGCTTCCGTTTCAGAGCAGCCAACGGAACAACGCCAGTCAGCTGTTGTAGGTGGCGTTCAGGAAAATGTAGCTCATGGTGAATTAGCTGGGCCAGCTGAATCAATCAGTCAGCCACGTTGTGCTGATGAGGGAATGGATTCTGATTCTGACACTGTGTCTAACACTGTAGAAACTGTAGAAACTGTAGAAACACGAGTTTGTATTCACTGGAAGAAATAAATGTTTTTCTGGATGAAACCTATAACAGAGCCATTAAAGTCACTGATAACTTCAGTGACACTGATAAATTTATTAGGTCTGTTAATGTGCTAAAAAGGCAGGTTGGTCTTGACCTCCTGGATGAAAGAAAACGTTTTCGCCTTAAAAAGCACCTGACAGCCCTGTGTAAATCAGCAGGAGGACAAAAGGTCAAGCGCACCCGACAGATGAAATAACTTACATGGGCACAGCACGGTGTTCCTTATATCTATCTCTCTATGCAAACCATAAAATTAGGATCCTTAAACATCAATGGTGGGAGGGCCAATCATAAGAGGGGATTAATTAGTGACCTGTTTAGACAAAAAAATCTTAACATTTTGTTTTTGCAAGAAACTCATACCACTTCAGCAGATAAGTGGACTGGGGCTTGTGGTGGAAGGTCCTTTTTCACTCAGTCATGGTACAAATTTTAGTGCTGGAGTAGCCATTTTGTTTGGGGAATGTGCAAATGCAGCAGTTTTATCTGTGGTGGAGGTAGTGAAGGGCAGGCTGCTCCTTGTTAGGGCCGAAATAGGGAATTCCGTGTTTTGTTTGATCAACGTTTATGCTCCAAATCACAGTTCTGAAAGAGTTGCCTTTTTCAATACACTGACAAAAGCATTGCAGAGCTATCACCAAGATCAACTTATTGTTGCTGGTGATTTCAATTGTACCTTGGATTTCACTCTGGATCACACTAATGCAGAACCTCATCTGCAGTCTTCTCAAGTTTTAAAAAATATCACTGTACAGTTCGACCTCTTGGATACATGGAGAGTTAAACATGCAAACACTAGACAGTATACCTGGGTCAGAGTCACAGATGATATGGTCAGTGCTGTTAGATTAGACTGAATATATGTTTCTCAAACTTTTGCCCCGGGAATCCTCCACAGTAACATAAGTCCCGTCGGTTTTACAGATCATCATCTGGCCTCTGTGGTGTTAATTAGCTCACCAGGGGAAAGAACTAAATCTTATTGGCACTTCAATAACAAGCTCCTTCAGGACACCACTTTTTGTCAATATTTTGTGTGCTTCTGGGAATACTGGAGGACTACAAAGCCTCGATTTAGTTCCCTGGAACAGTGGTGGGAGGTTGGCAAGGCGCAAATTCGCATTTTTTGTCAACAGTATACTGCGAACTCGACTGCCATCACCAAAACCAGAGTCGGTGAACTTGAGGACACTGTCAAGAGGCTGGAGGAGAGTTTGGTTCGGGATCAGGATTCCACCGCAGGTCCTTTGTTGCAGGAGAAGAGATCAGCCCTGAGCTCTTTCCTGCAGGAAAGAGTGAAGGGGGCACTTGCTAGGTCACGGTTTACTCACCTGCAGGACATGGATGCCCCAGCATCTTTTTTCTTCAATCTGGAGAAGTCTGCTGCAAAAAAGAAGTTGATGACTTGCTTAAAACTCCCACATGGTCAAATGACTACAAATCCATCTGAGATGAGGTGCCATGCAGTGGATTTTTACGGGGCCCTGTCTGGTACAGAACCATGTTGCATAGAATCTCAAAACCAACTCTTTGAAAGTCTTCCCATGCTCAGCCCAGAGGACAGGGCTGCTCTGGACTGTGAATTGACTTTGGATGAGTTAACTGTAGCAGTTAATCAAATGGCTCTGGGACGTGCACCTGGACTTGACGGTCTTTCTTCTGACTTTTTTAAGCATTTTTGGGATATTATTGGATCAGACTTTTATGACGTTCTAATTGCCTGTTACAGAACTGGAACTTTACCTGTCTCCTGCCGGCGTGCAGTACTATCTCTGCTGCCTAAGGAAGGGTACTTGGCCTTGCTTCATAACTGGAGGCCTGTGGCTCTTCTTTGCATGGACTACAAGGTGCTTTCTAAAGCCCTGTCAAATAGACTGAAAAATGTATTGGATTTAATCATAGATAGAGATCAAACATATTGTATTCCTGACCGAACCATTATGGACAATATTTTTCTCGTACGTGACGTTCTTCATCTCAGTAAATGTTTTGATTTAGAGTTCGGTATTATGTCTTTGGACCAAGAAAAGGCTTTTGATAGGGTTGACCATTCTTATTTGTTTTCCACACTGAAGGGGTTTGGTTTTGGCAATATGTTTTTGAGGTGGGTCAATCTGTTATATACTGGAGCTGAGTGTTTGGTAAAGATGGGGGCAGGGCTGAGTCGACCAATCCCTGTACATTGGGAAATAAGGCACGGTTGTCCAATCTCAGGTCAGCTGTATAACTTGGCTATTGAGCCTTTGCTGTGCAGGTTGCGCACTCAGCTGGGTGGTTTGATTCTGCCGGGGCCCTCCAGTAGTTGTTGTCCAATCATCTTGTCTGCTTATGCGGATGACGTCACCATTTTCATCACATCCCACAGGGATGTTCAGCGTCTGATGGACACTTTATCTATTTATGAAAAACCATCTTCTGCATGGGTAAACTGGGCCAAGAGTGAGGGTTTATTGATGTCACATCAGGACATTCCTCAGCTACCTGGAGGTCTTCTGTGGGGGAAAGCCGGTCTCAAAGTGTTGGGGGTATTTTTGGGTTCTGAAGACTTTGAACGCAAGAACTGGGAGGGAATTAAGGAGAAGGTGTGTGCTCGCTTTTCTAAATGGAAATGGTTGCTACCACAGCTGTCATATAGGGGAAGGGTTCTGGTGGCCAGTAATCTGGTCGCTTCGGCTCTTTGGCATAGGCTTATTGCTTTGACACCGCCCAGGAGCCTGGTTGAGGAGGTTCAGAAGATCATTGTGGATTTCTTTTGGTCTGGTCGACATTGGGTTCGTGCGGCTGTTATCTACCTGCCTGTTGCCGAGGGAGGACAGGGCCTGGTGGACATACAGTCCAAGATCGCCTCTTTTAGGCTTCAGACTGCGCAATGGCTCCTTTATGGATGTGGCCCCTGCTGGATGGACACTGCAAAACTGCTCCTGAGGAGAGCTGGCCGCTTGGGCTATGATAAGCAGCTTTTCCTCGTGAAGTCCGGGGAGGTGGACCTTACTGCACTTTCTGCTTTTTATACATCTGTCTTGCATGCATGGCAAGTCTTCACCGTGGCCTGCATTCCTGAGGAGACACCAGGCATGTGGCTGTTCGAGGAACCACTGTTTTTCAATCAATTCATGGACACTCAAGTGCTGCAATCTGTTAGTCTGCGAACTTGTTTAAGAGAGGCAGGCTGTACCAAGCTTGGTCATCTTATGAAGATGTCAACCACGTCGATAGAAACGCTGGGGCAGAGTGCCAACATTACATCTGTCAGACTGGTGCATAGGGTGGTGAAGGAAGTGTGTGCTGCCCTGCCATGCCCGCTTAGAGCTTTTGCGGAAAACCATACTGTTTCCACTCAATGGGATGAGGACACTGTGTCCAACTTTCCTGCCCTTTCCGTGAGTTCAGCTGTGGGAGAGTGGCAGGAGGGACAGGATCACCTGCTGTTCTTCAGAACTCCTCGTCTGGGCAAGTTCCAGTTTGTAGGGAAGAAGACGGTGTATCACATCTGTGTGAAAGTTCTGAATCTGCGCTCTCTGACGGAGGTGAAAGAGTCGAAGTGGGTGGGGTTTTTGGGGCCGGTATTCTCCCCGAAAGGCAACTGGCGGTCCATGTACAAGCTCCCTATTGAGAAACGGACGGCAGATCTCCAGTGGAGGATTGTACATGGGGCAATAGCTACGAATAAATACAGAGCACACCTGGATCCTAATGTGGGGGAGGAATGTTAGTTTTGTTCCCAAGTTGAGACCTTGGAGCATTTGTTTGTTCAATGTTTTCATTTGTCTGGCCTTTTTGATCTTCTGAAAGTGTGGTTTCATAATTTGGGTGAATGTTTCTCTTTTAGTTTGTTTATTTACGGTCCAAAGTATAAAGTGGCAAAGAAGTCTGTGCACACTTTGATGAACTTCCTATCTGGTACTGCTAAACTTGCCATCTGGCTGACAAGAAAAAATCGGACTACTAACACTGGAAATGTGGATCCTGTGCTTGTTTTCAAGGCCTTGTTAAAAGTCAGACTCCAGGTGGAGTACTCTTACTATAAAATGGTGGACAGTTTGGAGGTATTCACCAATAGATGGACTGTAGGGAATATTTTGTGTTCTGTGGGAGAGGGGGATGAGTTATGTTTGCACTTTTGAAATGTGAGACACGTGGTGGGATGACCGTATTGGTGATCTTACATTTTTGAATTGTACAGTAAAGGGATTTTTTAAAACTCAAACTCAAGCTCTCTCTCTCTCTCTCTCTGTCTCTCTCTCTCTCTCTCAACTTCAACTTAAAGCTCAACAAGCGCATCAGAAAGGCAGCTATCACCATATCTAGGTAGAGCACTATGAACCAACATTAAACTGACAGAACACACCAAGATCCAGGTCTACAGTGTTATGAGCTGGACATTTTCCACACCTGTTATTTTTGACATGTTTGCACAACTCTGTTATCATTACTTTGTTGGGTTATCCTCAATTTCTTGGTTCACTTATTGTTTTCTAGTCTCTCCCGTCATCCTTCCGTTCCTCCAGACACTCACGTGCGTTCTCATTTGACCCTAATTAGTTACCCAGCTGTCCTGTGTTAGTTAATTTCTGTGTCCCTATATATACCCACTGTTTTCATTTCTCCACATGGCATCATTACAGGATTATCTCTCCAGTTCGTTCATCACGTTTGTGGATTACTTGACACCCTGTTGTTGTGAGTTCTCAGCCTTTTGGGCTCTTTTCATTTTCACAGCCCGAGTGCTGCATTTATTTTTTGTACTTAATAACTCATTCTTGGACCAGAAGTCTTACTTGCCTGAAGGAGTCATCCCTTCCTGTTTATCGGAAGTTGTTTTCTGACAGAATAATGCCACCACAAGACTCTGCAGGTACGGACTTCAGCATGTACGGCCTGGACGAGGAGGAGTGTTGGGCTGCCGGATTAGTGGAGGACTTTATCTCAGATGCTCGCACTTCCCACACTCCCGAGGCAGTCCTGAGATTTCTGAATTGTGCAGCGGGGGTAATAGAGGCATACCCCAGCCTACAGAGCTATCCGGGACTCACGGGTCTCCTCATCTCCGTTCCCAACCTCCAGCAGATGCTCCGCGGGCTGGTGAGAAGCTCTCCCCCATCTGTACTTGTGCCGATGAAGAAGCATCCCCTGGTGCAGATGCCTTCAGCTTCTCGCCGTTCACCAGCTCCAGGATCCTCTCCATACTGCCCTCCAGCTCTGGTACCTCCACTCCGCCTTCCTCCAGCTCCAGCCTCCGCTCCTCACTGTTCCCCAACGCCAGCTCCTTGCTG
This sequence comes from Pholidichthys leucotaenia, assembly GCA_020510985.1. NCBI lineage: Eukaryota > Metazoa > Chordata > Actinopteri > Cichliformes > Pholidichthyidae > Pholidichthys > Pholidichthys leucotaenia. The sequence goes on from CM035848.1 coordinate 126,798,462, forward strand.
CCTCCCAACTGCTTCTCACCAGATGAACTCCGCTGCCACATGGAGCATTTTACTTGGCAACATCAATGGCAGCAGAGTGGGAATTCAGCTCCACTCCTCCAGCAGCAGCTCCTTCACCGCTCCAGAGAATCACAGCAGCAGCCTCCTCTTCATTCCAGAGTTTTTCTTCATCGGCTGTCTCAGTACCTCCTTCTTCCTCCCCCTCTGATGCTGCTGCTCTCCTCTCCTCCATGGCTTCGGCGCCCACTGAGCTTCCTACTGCCTCATCTCCTGTTTCGCCCATCATCACGCCTGCAGTGCCAGCTCCCACATCTGCTGCGCGGGTGCCCATGCCCACTGCCACATCAGCTCCAGTACCTGCTCCGTGGCACCTAACGGCTCCAGTACCGGCTCCTCATCGCTTCTCAGCTTCAATACCTGCTCCACGATGCCTTCCAGCTCCAGTACCAGCTCCACCAGCCATCTCTCCAGCAGTACATCCTGAGGTCGTCACCACGGCAGCAGGAGCCCAGGAGTTAACCCTTTAATTGTCCGGCTGTCATAAAACACGTGTGTCACCTACTGCCTAAGTCGCACGTCCGCTCCTATCACATGATGTGTCCAAACCCAGTTGTACCAAGCATTTCCCATCAATTCAATTCAATTCAATTCAACTTTATTTATATAGCGCCATTTCACAACAACAGTCATCTCATAGCACTATCAACTGTAGGGAAGACCCCCACAGTTGCAGAAAGACCCCAGCAATCAGGCGATCCCCTGTGAGCAAGCACTTGGCGACGGTGGAGAGGAAAAACTCCCTTTTAACAGGAAGAAACCTCCAGCAGAACCAGGCTCAGGGAGGGGCAGTCATCTGCTGCGACTGGCTGGGGGGTGAGGGGACAGAGAAGAAGAAAAGAACAGACATGTAGAGAGCAAACAGCACGATGGGGACTCAATCTATGGGAGAGAACAAACAAATGTTAATGACCAGCAAAAAAAAAAATATTTCATAGAGAGTGAGGAAAGGAGTGAGGCCCAGTGCATTACTGGAGGTCCCCCGGCTGACTAAACCTATTAGCAGCATAACTAAGGGAGGGTTCAGAAACACATGATCCCTCCCTAATTGTAGGCTATATCAAAAAGGTAGGTTTTAGCCCTATTCTTAAAAACAGAGATCGAGTCTGACTCCCGAATCCAGATTGGCAGCTGATTCCACAGGAGAGGAGCTTGATAACTGAAGGCTCTGCCTCCCATTGTACTTTTGGAGATTCTAGGTATTACAAGTAAACCTGCATTTTGGGAGCGTAGTGCTCTGTTAGGATGATACGGTAGTATCAGATCTTTTAAATAAAAAGAAGCCTGATTGTTTAGAGCTTTGTAAGTAAGAAGAAGGATTTTAAACTTAATTCTAAACTCTATGGGAAGCCAATGAAGGGAGGCCAGAACCGGAGAGATATGATCTCTCTTTCTAGTACCTGTTAAAACTCTTGCTGCAGCATTTTGGATCAGCTGAAGACTTTTTAAAGATGTTTTAGGACAGCCTGATAATAAAGAATTACAATAATCTAATCTCGAGCTAACAAAAGCGTGGATCAGCTTCTCAGCATCACTCTGAGACAAGATGCTCCTAATCTTGGCAATATTACGCAAATGATAGAAGGCAGTCTTAGAAACAAATTTAATATGTGAATTGAAGGACAAATCCTGATCAAAAATAACTCCAAGGTTCCTCACAGAGCTATTAAGAGAAAGAGTAACTGCATCCAAACTGAAAGTTTGATTTGGAAAGGAATTTCTAAGGTTTTTTGGACCAACAAGAATGACTTCAGTCTTATCTGAATTTAATAGCAGGAAATTACAAGTCATCCAAGCTTTGATTTCCTTAAGACAGGCTTCTAACTTGGCTAATTGATTAGTATCATCTGGCTTCATTGACAGGTATAATTGTGTGTCATCTGCATAACAGTGAAAATGTATACAGTGCTTTCTAATAATGTTGCCTAACGGAAGCATATATAAACTAAAAAGAGTAGGGCCAAGCACAGATCCCTGTGGAACTCCATGACTAAGCTTTGAGCTGAGAGAAAACTCATCATTTACATGAACAAACTGGAACCTATCAGATAAATAAGATCTAAACCACTGCAACGAAGTTCCATTAAGTCCAACATAGTGTTCTAATCTATCAAGTAGAATATTATGATCAATAGTATCAAAAGCTGCACTAAGATCTAAAAGGACAAGTACAGAAACTAGTCCATTATCAGATGCAATGAGGAGGTCGTTAGTGACCTTCGCTAAGGCTGTTTCAGTACTATGATGGATTCTAAACCCAGATTGAAACTCCTCAAGTAAACCATTTCCCTGCAGGTGGTCAAATAATTGCGTAGCAACAACTCTTTCTAAGATTTTTGAAATGAAAGGGAGATTAGAGATTGGTCTATAGTTAGCTAAAGCTCCTGGATCTAGCGTTGGCTTTTTGAGTAAGGGTTTAATTACAGCCGTTTTAAAAGCCTGCGGTACATGGCCTAAAGTTAATGAAGAATTGATTATATGAAGAATAAAGCTACCAATAAGTGGGAAGACTTCTTTAAATAACCTGGTAGGAATAGGGTCTAAAAGACAAGTTGAAGGTTTGGATGAGGAAACTATTTTGTCTAACTCACAAAGGTCGATTGGAGTAAACTCATCAAGACAGACATCAATAGAAGGAGTTGTAGTAGTTACAGTATTTAAGTTAACTGTGGGAAGAATCTGATTGATTTTATCTCTGATGGATGAAATTTTATTATTGAAAAAGTTCATAAAGTTCTGACTAGTAAGCTCTAAGGGGATGCTAGGATTGACAGAGTCCTGACTCTTTGTCAACCTGGCTACAGTACTGAAAAGAAACCTGGGATTATTCTTGTTCTCTTCTATTAATGCAGAGTAATAACTCGTTCTAGCTTTTCTAAGAGATTTTTTATAAATTAAAAGATGATTTCTCCAAGCTAAATAGATTTCATCTAAATTAGTAGAGCGCCATTTTCTTTCTAATTGACGAGTCTTCTGTTTTAAGCTACGAGTTTCTGTGTTGAACCAAGGAGTTAAAAATCTCTGATTAGACTTTTTCTTTTTTAAGGAAAAAGTCACATCACAAGACATCACAAGATGTCAGACACGTATAGCTTACTGCTCTTCACTGGAAGACTGGAGGACTTCACCCTAACGAACCGCCTCAAACATCATTTCTGGGAACACAAAGAAGAAAATGTAAACAAAGGCTCCATCCCAACATATATTTCCACATGGAGAAAGCATTTGCTCCAAATTTTGCCAACTATGATTCTAAAAAGAGATTATTTAGCTTCTGAAGGGAAATATTTACCTTTTGTAACAGCAGAAGATGGTCTGGAGCATGTACACTTTCGTCTGCCATCGATGGAGTTGCAAGTGACGACAGAGAACAATAGCGCTGGTTTGGCGGTATTATGTAATCAAAATTGAGGTGGAATTGATTGATTGATTGATTTTATTTATTTGAACATCCAGACAAAAAAGAAAAAAAAATTAAAACAAAAATCAAAACCAAAAAAATAAATTGTTCAAAAGGAGTGGGAAGAAGCCAACGCTTCTATAGTACCACCCCTTCTCCATACCCAATAAATTATAATATCATTCTAGTCATTATTCATCCCACAATTACATTCATTATACAATACCATAATATATAATACACCTTATAATTAAATTATGCAATAGAAATGATACAACAATGATAGTTTATATTGACAATGATACCAACATCTAATAATAATTGTAAAAATAATAAAGAAATACTTCTGGTATGTTTAATATAATTATAGACAATATTATCATCATCATAATCACTTTGGAGAGTGTGAAATGAAGAGGCTGAATTTATTTCTCAATTCAGGTTTATTGATGATCTCACATCTCCAACCATCTCTCAAACAGGAAAAGAGAGCGAACTGTTCCAAACCCCCACTTTTATACCTGGGACATCAAAGAACAGAATCACATTGTCATCAAACCCCCCATCGACAATAGCTCCCCCCCGATACCTTCCTCCTCCACCTGACCCCAGGAGGTCAGGAAGTCCTTTCAGAGTCATCACCAAAGGCACCTCCACCTCGTACTGTTATCCCCAGGAGGTCCAGACTTATTGTCCCTTCTAAGACGGGAGGTTACAAAATACATATGCAGTCTTAAGCATCTCAATCACTGTGCTATACATATGCAGTCCAAAATATGTGTGCCACATAACCCCCCCCCCCCCAAACGTCGAAGAATGGAACAATACAACATAGTCCACACAACATGATAAAACCACAACATCAGTCCATATGCTGTCTGGACTTCAAACGTCTTCCAAACTTGCTGTAAGCGGGCTTCGCAGCTCCTGCGGAGCCATCTTGCAGTGAATCTGCTAACTGAGGATTCAATTCAATTCAATTCAATTCAACTTTATTTATATAGCGCCATTTCACAACAACAGTCATCTCATAGCACTATCAACTGTAGGGAGGACCCCCACAGTTGCAGAAAGACCCCAGCAATCAGGCGATCCCCTGTGAGCAAGCACTTGGCGACGGTGGAGAGGAAAAACTCCCTTTTAACAGGAAGAAACCTCCAGCAGAACCAGGCTCAGGGAGGGGCAGTCATCTGCTGCGACTGGCTGGGGGGTGAGGGGATAGAGAAGAAGAAAAGAACAGACATGTAGAGAGCAAACAGCACGATGGGGACTCAATCTATGGGAGAGAACAAACAAATGTTAATGACCAGCAAAAAAAAAATATTTCATAGAGAGTGAGGAAAGGAGTGAGGCCCAGTGCATTACTGGAGGTCCCCCGGCTGACTAAACCTATTAGCAGCATAACTAAGGGAGGGTTCAGAAAACACATGATCCCTCCCTAATTGTAGGCTATATCAAAAAGGTAGGTTTTAGCCCTATTCTTAAAAACAGAGATCGAGTCTGACTCCCGAATCCAGATTGGCAGCTGATTCCACAGGAGAGGAGCTTGATAACTGAAGGCTCTGCCTCCCATTGTACTTTTGGAGATTCTAGGTATTACAAGTAAACCTGCATTTTGGGAGCGTAGTGCTCTGTTAGGATGATACGGTAGTATCAGATCTTTTAAATAAAAAGGAGCCTGATTGTTTAGAGCTTTGTAAGTAAGAAGAAGGATTTTAAACTTAATTCTAAACTCTATGGGAAGCCAATGAAGGGAGGCCAGAACCGGAGAGATATGATCTCTCTTTCTAGTACCTGTTAAAACTCTTGCTGCAGCATTTTGGATCAGCTGAAGACTTTTTAAAGATGTTTTAGGACAACCTGATAATAAAGAATTACAATAATCTAATCTCGAGCTAACAAAAGCGTGGATCAGCTTCTCAGCATCACTCTGAGACAAGATGCTCCTAATCTTGGCAATATTACGCAAATGATAGAAGGCAGTCTTAGAAACAAATTTAATATGTGAATTGAAGGACAAATCCTGATCAAAAATAACTCCAAGGTTCCTCACAGAGCTATTAAGAGAAAGAGTAACTGCATCCAAACTGAAAGTTTGATTTGGAAAGGAATTTCTAAGGTTTTTTGGACCAACAAGAATGACTTCAGTCTTATCTGAATTTAATAGCAGGAAATTACAAGTCATCCAAACTTTGATTTCCTTAAGACAGGCTTCTAACTTGGCTAATTGATTAGTATCATCTGGCTTCATTGACAGGTATAATTGTGTGTCATCTGCATAACAGTGAAAATGTATACAGTGCTTTCTAATAATGTTGCCTAACGGAAGCATATATAAACTAAAAAGAGTAGGGCCAAGCACAGATCCCTGTGGAACTCCATGACTAAGCTTTGAGCTGAGAGAAAACTCATCATTTACATGAACAAACTGGAACCTATCAGATAAATAAGATCTAAACCACTGCAACGAAGTTCCATTAAGTCCAACATAGTGTTCTAATCTATCAAGTAGAATATTATGATCAATAGTATCAAAAGCTGCACTAAGATCTAAAAGGACAAGTACAGAAACTAGTCCATTATCAGATGCAATGAGGAGGTCGTTAGTGACCTTCGCTAAGGCTGTTTCAGTGCTATGATGGATTCTAAACCCAGATTGAAACTCCTCAAATAAACCATTTCCCTGCAGGTGGTCAAATAATTGCATAGCAACAACTCTTTCTAAGATTTTTGAAATGAAAGGGAGATTAGAGATTGGTCTATAGTTAGCTAAAGCTCCTGGATCTAGCGTTGGCTTTTTGAGTAAGGGTTTAATTACAGCCGTTTTAAAAGCCTGCGGTACATGGCCTAAAGTTAATGAAGAATTGATTATATGAAGAATAAAGCTACCAATAAGTGGGAAGACTTCTTTAAATAACCTGGTAGGAATAGGGTCTAAAAGACAAGTTGAAGGTTTGGATGAGGAAACTATTTTGTCTAACTCACAAAGGTCGATTGGAGTAAACTCATCAAGACAGACATCAATAGAAGGAGTTGTAGTAGTTACAGTATTTAAGTTAACTGTGGGAAGAATCTGATTGATTTTATCTCTGATGGATGAAATTTTATTATTGAAAAAGTTCATAAAGTCCTGACTAGTAAGCTCTAAGGGGATGCTAGGATTGACAGAGTCCTGACTCTTTGTCAACCTGGCTACAGTACTGAAAAGAAACCTGGGATTATTCTTGTTCTCTTCTATTAATGCAGAGTAATAACTCGTTCTAGCTTTTCTAAGAGATTTTTTATAAATTAAAAGATGATTTCTCCAAGCTAAATAGATTTCATCTAAATTAGTAGAGCGCCATTTTCTTTCTAATTGACGAGTCTTCTGTTTTAAGCTACGAGTTTCTGTGTTGAACCAAGGAGTTAAAAATCTCTGATTAGACTTTTTCTTTTTTAAGGGGGCCACCAAGTCTAGAGCCTGATGCAGAGAAGCTGAAACACTATCCACCATGTTATCAATTACAGAAGGAGCAAGCTGTCTATAGCTTATTTCCGTTGTGTTGACACATGGCATAGAGGAAACAATCTGCATAAATTTGGAAACGGCATCATCTGAGAGGCATCTACTGTGATAATATTTTTCTTTAGGATGAGAACTGTTAGTTGATCCCTGCGGGGGCTCTGGGGCATGCTCTCTGGGGGGTCTGCCATGTCGAGGAGCCCTCGCCACTCGTACAGACTCGTCGGCCAACACAAAAGCAGGTTTTAGTCTGTCTATACTAATTGTTTCCCTCCTGTCCCCCAAATCTAGCACAAAATGCTTATCACCTGTTTCCAGCACTCTATATGGGCCATCATAAGGTGGACGCAGGGCTGAGCGCTGAGCCTCGTGCCTGACAAAAACAAACTCGGCATTTTTTAAAGATTTGGGTACAAAAACACGCGGGAAAGTGTGATGAACGGGGCCCGGAAGCGTGTCCGCTCCCGTGCCGATCAGTGACCACAGAGCCGGGGGACGCCCTGGCGCCGGATTATCTGGCAGAAACTCCCCTGGCAGCTGGAGAGGCTGCGCGAAAACCAACTCCTCTGGGGAGGCTTTTAAGTCCTCTTTAGGTGCAGAACGCAACCCTAATAAAACCCATGGTAGCCTGTTTACCCAATTTGCATCCGTAAGCGACGCTCTGAGGGCTGCTTTCAATGATCTGTGAAAATGCTCGCATAAACCGTTAGCCTGGGGGTGGTAAGCGGTAGTGCAGTGAATTGTCACACCTAAGCTGTGGGCCATCGTTGACCAAAGCTCAGACACAAATTGAGGTCCCCTGTCGGATGTAATATCCGACGGAACCCTGAAACGCGCTATCCAAGCCGTCAAAAATGCGCGGGCCACCTCTGCAGCCGTGGTTGATGCCAGTGGGACCACCTCCGGCCAACGCGTGGTTCGGTCCACCATTGTCAAAAGATGTGTGTACCCCTGCGATGACGGTAGGGGGCCTACGAGGTCGACATGCACATGATCAAACCTCTTGGCCGGGATGTGAAACGGCTCTAAGGGGGCTTTTGTGTGTCTGTGTATTTTGGCCCGCTGGCAAGCCATACAGGCTCTTGCCCACTCTTTAACGTGCTTGCGCAGGCTCGGCCAAACAAACTTTTCTGCTACCATTTTCACAGACGCGCGCACCCCTGGGTGTGCCAGGGAGTGAATCGAATCAAAAACGCGGCGGCGCCAAGCGGCCGGCACTACCAGACGCAGTCGTCCAGTAGAGACATCGCAGATTAGGGGGGGCATACCATTTTGCAGTCTCCTGCTCTCCAGCCTTAACCCTGTTGGTCCAGACTGGAGCGTGCACACGTCCGCATCGCTACCCTGATCCGCTGCCATGGCTGCATAATCTATCCCCACATGAAGTGGGGCCACGTGCGCTTCCGCGCCGTTATTTTGCTCTGCGGCTGCGGTAGTATAATCTACCTCTGCTCGGACTGGTGCGGTTACCGCGCGAGAGAGGCAGTCTGCCACTACATTGGGTTTACCCGCTACGTGTTGAATATCAGTAGTAAATTCCGAAATTGCGGCCAGCTGCCTCTGCTGCCGGCCCGACCAAGGTTCTGAAATTTTGGCCATCGCAAAAGTGAGCGGTTTGTGGTCGACAAACGCGGTGAAACGCCGACCTTCCAGCCAGAACTGGAAGTGGCGAATGGCTAAGTGGAGCGCTAACAGCTCCCTGTCAAACGCGCTGTACTTTCACTCGGCCTCGCGCAAGGATCTACTGAAAAAGGCCAGCGGCTGCCAAACCCCGGCAACGTGCTGCTCCACTACCGCCCCTATGGCCAAATCTGACGCGTCCGTGGTGAGCGCTATGCGGGCCATTGGGTCTGGATGAGCTAACAACGCAGCATCTGCAAGGGCTTTTTTTTGCCTCCGCGAATGCGCGCTCCCGCTCCGGGGACCATTCGATTGCATTGGAGGGTTTTTGCTTTTTAAGCGCGGCATATAACGGTTGCATGAGCTGCGCTGCATGGGGGAGGAAACGGTTATAAAAATTCACTATTCCTAAAAACTCCTGTAGTGCTTTGACCGTTTGTGGCCGGGGAAAATCAGCCACTGCGCGCACTTTGTCCGGTAGCGGGACTGCCCCTTCTGGGGAGACGCGGTGCCCCCAAAAATCGATCTGCACCACCCCGAACTGGCATTTAGCTGGACTGATTATTAGCCCGTGCTCTCCCAACCTCCGAAAAACTGCTGTGAGGTGTTTTTCGTGTTCCTCTTCAGATGCGCTGGCTACCAAAATGTTGTCCAGGTAGACGAACACGAAAGGGAGATCACGTAACACGGCGTCCATCATGCGCTGGAAGGTTTGCGCGGCGCCTTTAAGCCCAAATGGCATGCGTAAAAACTCAAAAAGTCCAAACGGGGTTATCACCGCTGTTTTGGGAATGTCCTCAGCACGCACTGGGACTTGATGATAGCCGCGGACCAGGTCTACTTTAGAAAAAATGCGCGCCCCCGCCAGATGTACCGAAAAATCCTGAATATGTGGGATTGGGTAGCGGTCATGCGCTGTGGCGTTGTTTAACCTGCGGAAATCACCGCAAGGTCTCCACGAGCCGTCAGCTTTAGGGACCATGTGCAGTGGGGAAGCCCATGGGCTGTTCGAACGATGGATGATGCCCAACCTTTCCAGGTTGGCGAACTCCTCGCGCACTATGGACAGCTTAGCTGCATCCAAGCGGCGAGCCTTCGCAAAGACGGGGGGGGGGGGGCAGTGGTAGTGATAAAGTGCTCCACCCCGTGTTTCGCTGTGAGTGCTGGAAACTGAGTGAGGAGTGTGTGAAACTTACCGCCTGCTGTGGCAACGTTGGTCTGTGCTGGTGGCGGGGACACTCGAGCTGCACAAGGAATGGAGTAAAAGGAGAGTGCATTAACCAAGCGTCTATTGGAAAGATCAACTAACAACCCATGTGAGCACAGAAAATCAGCACGTAACATGTTGAAACTCACCGCCGCTATAATAAAAGTCCATTCATAAGTGCGGCCATGCAAGGACAGAAGCAGAGTCCTTTCACCGAAGGTCTTAATGCTCGAGCCGTTTGCCGCTGTCGCTCCGTCACCACGGGGGCCTGCCAGCCGGTCAGCGTAGGTTGGGGTGATGAAACTCACTTGGGCGCCCGTGTCCACTAGGAAGTGTCGCCCAGAGCGCGCATCCGTCAGGTAGAGCAGCTTGTTGCACTCGCTGAGGGCCGCTGCTGCTAACGACTCCCGGTCCTGGCGTTTCCCGAGCTCTTGAACTGGCATGGTGGTACACACTTGTGCGCCCTCTCTGCGAAATGACGATGGTAAAAGCAGAAGTCGTCTCCTCCGCTGTGTCGGGACTTTGCTGCCGTCATTGTTGGTGGGATCGCCTCCGTCGCCTCTGGCCCACCGCTGCTCCCGGTCACCGCGCCGAGATCTGCCGCTGCTGCGGTGGCTGCGTGCTCCTCGCTGGAGTTGAGGATCCGCTGCGCCTCCTGGGCCAGCGCGCGGAAGTCCCGCTGGGTCACGAAATGAGTGCCTGCCAGGGTTGCCCTCGTCTGCGATGGCAGGGTTCTCAGGAAGATATGCGTGAAGAGGAAATCATCGTTGTCTGTGCCTCTCAGCTGCAGCATGTCTTCCATCAGGTCGACAGGCTTGCGTCCTCCCAAGTCGTGCAGAGCTAGGAGCCTCCTAGCTCTCTCCTCGGCTGAGGGTGTGAAACGCTGGATGAGGGCAGCTTTCAACCCGCCGTATTTGTCGCCAGCGGGCAGTTGCTGCACCAGGCTCCGCATGTATCGAGCTGTGCGGTTGTCGAGTTTGGCGATGACGTGGTAGAATTTTGTGTCATCTGCTGTTATTCCCCCGAGTGCGAACTGGGCTTCAGCCAGGAGGAACCACGAGTCTGGGTTGTCCTGCCAGAATTCTGGTAGCTTGACTGAGACCGCGCTTGCTCGAGTGGTCCCTGACGAGCCCGGTTCGGGAGAACTGTCTCTGCTCATTGTACGTCTTAAGGTCACCAATGTGGAGAGTGTGAAATGAAGAGGCTGAATTTATTTCTCAATTCAGGTTTATTGATGATCTCACATCTCCAACCATCTCTCAAACAGGAAAAGAGAGCGAACTATTCCAAACCCCCACTCTTGTACCTGGGACATCAAAGAACAGAATCACATTGTCATCAAACCCCCCATCGACAATAACTCTCCCCCGATACCTTCCTCCTCCACCTGACCCCAGGAGGTCAGGAAGTCCTTTCAGAGTCATCACCAAAGGCACCTCCACCTCCTACTGTTATCCCCAGGAGGTCCAGACTTATTGTCCCTTCTAAGACGTGAGGTTACAAAATACATATGCAGTCTTAAGCATCTCAATCACTGTGCTATACATATGCAGTCCAAAATATGTGTGCCACATCACCATATATACCACCATGTACCCCCAGATGGCTTACAATACCTAGGCCCAATAAGTAACCATAATAATAGATAGATAGATGGATAGATAGATTTGTTTATTTGACAGGGACAGTGCAATAAACATAGACAATTAATCAATGACAATCAATCTGATGTGTTGCACAGAGTGTATAGCTATTAGCTAATTTGCAACTCTTGTCCCTGGATGGGCTTTAGAAAGGACAAACAAGTAAAAAAAAAAAAAAAAAAAAAAAAGGAATACATAATATGTAGCCATATGGTAGTTACAGGATATATATTCACAATAACAACCTTTCTTCATTGAAGACACATTGTAATGTTACTGTCCTTTATTTTTATATTGCTCAAAAATCACTTCTTTATATGTTGATTTAAATATATGGATGTTTGGATGCTGCCTGTGTTTCTCCCCCAATCCATTCCACAATTTTACCCCACACACAGACACACAAAAACCCTTCCTAATATAAGATAAGATAAGCCTTTATTAGTCCCACAATGGGGAAATTCCAGGATTGCAACAGCACAGGGATAGCAACACTCTAAGATTATCTTAAGAAGATAAGAAAGTAAGAGCAGTGAATATACATATGTACACATAAATATATACGTAAATATATATACACAGTACGGAGCATTGTAGCTAGATGGACTAAACAGCATAACCGTCTGTTTAGTTACCCTACATGGTATGATCACCTAGTAGATCTTACTAGGTGCATTTTAAATTTTGTGTTCCCCTGTAAATTACATTTCCCTTCTCTCTCACTGAAAAGATTTTGTATATTGTGTGGCAAAAAGTTTTTGCTGACTTTAAACATTAACTGTGCTGTATAATAATCAACCAGATCCCGTAATTTCAATAACTTTGAATGTAAAAACAATAAATTAGTATGTTCAAGATACCCGACTTTGTGTATAACACAGACTGCCCTTTTTTGTAATATTAGCAATGAATTAAGTGTACTTTTATAATTGTTACCCCAGACCTCTACACAATAGGTCAAGTATGGAAGTACTAATGAGCAATACAAGATATGAAGTGATTTGTAATCTAGGACTTGCTTAATTTTATTTATAATTGCAATATTTTTTGCGACTTTGTTTTGTATGTATCTGATGTGTGGTTTCCAACTAATTTTATCATCTAGTATTACACCCAAAAATTTGATCTCCTTAACATTTTCAATAATTGCATTATCTATATGAATATGTACTACATCTTTTTTATTTTTACAATTACCAAATATCATTACCTTAGTTTTATCTATATTTAGTGATAATTTATTACAATCCATTCATTGTTTCTCCCATCTTCACAAACTGTTGTCTCTCAGATAAATAACTTGTAACCCAATTCAGTGCCACTCCCCTAATACCATACATTTGTAGTTTATCAAGAAGCATTGAATGATTTATTTATCAAATGCTTTTCTAAAATCTATAAATACACTGATTGCATATTTTCCTTGATTTAATGCATTTATTATTTCATTTATTATTTATGTTGCTTCCATTATTGCCAGCGATGTTGTACTCTGCTCCAAATCCATATTGATTCTGATTAAGCACATCGTGTTTATTTAAAAAGTTTTCTACTCTGTTGTTGAAAAGTTTTCCAGAATCTTTGAAAATTGTGGGAGGAGCGATACTGGTCTGTAGTTTGTGTAGTGGTGTTTATTTCCTTGCTTGAATAATGGTATTACTTTTGCTATTTTCATTTTATGTGGGAATGAGCCAGTTTGAAATGATAGATTACAAATATACTGTATGTAAATGGTTTTAATATGCCATCAACAGTTCCTTTTACTAGTGCCATATCAATACCATCACAATCAGTAGATAATTTATTTTTACACTTTTCAACAACAGATTTTACCTCTAGTTCATCCACCGCTGAGAGAAAGTTTGACCAAGGGTTATTTCCAATCAATGTCTCACTCACGGTGTCTCTTCCTTGGTTTGGAATTTTTGCTGCCAACTCTGGTCCAAACATTTACAAAAAAAATATTCATTTTATTTACTACCATGTTTTTATCATAAATATCACCACAATTATCAGTAAAATATTCTGGATATATTGTTTTCTTAGTTCCATTTTTCCCTAATTTATTTAATATATCTCAAATGACTGGCAGAAGATAAAATAAGGACCTGGGATGACGAAAATGAACGAATGAAGACACATGGTGCGCGGTAGGTCTGATGTATTTATTTGTTTGTGTACATTCTACTGATTTTCTGGTTCATATACTTTGAAGATAAGATAACAAAAAAACAAAAACAAAAATGAAGACAAAAAAAACCCCAAAAAACAAAACCATCCTTTGTGTAAATATGTGCAAAGTCCACTTTTGACTGAAAGTTATGTAATTCGATACGGCTGCCATCACATTATGCAAATTAGATGCATAAATTTACTCCTATCTCAAACTTAGCTGCACGGTGGCGCAGTGGTTTAGCACTGTGGCAGCACAGTTTTACCCTCGGCCGGGGGATCGCGGGGATCATGAGATCATGGGTTCGATCCCAGCCCCCGACCAACAGTGAGCTGTGTGGAGTTTGCATGTTCTCCCCGTGTTGCGCGGGTTTACTCCGGGATTTCTCCGGTTTCCTCCCGCACACCAAAAACATGTAGGTTTAGGGCGCTCGCGCACGCAGCGACCAGCAGCCGGTGGCTTGTCACCAGACTGCAAACCAAGTCTACCTACGGGTACAAATAAGTAACAAAAAAAAAAAAAACAAAAAAAAAAAAACTTTGAATCATATTCTACATCTTTCTAATTGACAGTAAGCCATTATCTCTTATCACTTTCAAGTTACACCCTTTGGAATTTGTCTTATCTAAACTGAATATTTTCTTGAAAAAAAAAAAAACTTGACCACCAGAGGATGGTGAGCTGACAGGAGTGCTGCTGCACCATAGACAGAAAATGGGTAAAGGCAAGTACCTCTTCATTTATGTTCTACCATTATTTTTGAAAAGACTTACACCTAGAGGGGGGACCCAAGCACACTCCCCACCAGTCTCTGCTGCTTATGATTGTGGTGTCACCTAACTGACCTCCTGTTTCCCTCCATCGTCCGAGGTGGCTGTGTCAAGGATGGATCTGCAGGAGGGCCACGCTCCATCATCACCGTCATCAGAGCAGTCCACTCCACCCTTCATCCAGGAGGTTGAGCCGTTCACTCCACCTGTTGTCCAAAAGGTCAGGAGACCTCCACCCTTTGTCCAAGAGGTCGCGCAGTCTGCTCCACCTGTCGCAGTTCCAGAGGTCGAGCAGTCCACTCCACCCATCGTCCTAGAAGTCGAGCAGTTTGCTGTAACTTCGCCGCCTGTGGTCGCCACTCTTCAGCTGCTGTTGGCCCCTGCGCCGAAGGCCCCTCAGGTACTATCTCCAGAGCAAGGAGCTCCCATATTGTTATCTTCAGAGCAAAAGGCTCCTATGTTGTTATGTTCAGAGCAAAAGACTCCTATGTTGTCATTTTTCAGAGCAAAAGGCTCCTATGTTGTTGTGTTCAGAGCAAAGGGCTCCTATGTTGTGCTCAGAGCAAAAGGCCCCCCATGTTATTTTCAGAGCAAACAGCTCCTATATGGTTATTTTCAGAGCAAACAGCTCCTACGTGGTTATTTTCAGAGCAAACAGTTCCTTTGTGGTCTCCAGGTCCAAAGGCTCCTGTGTGGTCTCCACAGCAAAGAGCCCCAATGTCATCTTCTGAGTTTAAAACTCCCATGTTATTTTCTTTTGAGCAAGAGGTACCTATGTTATCTCCTGAGTTTAAAACTTTTATGTTATCCCTAGTGCAAGGAAATCTCATGTCATTTTCTCCTGAGATTCAAGTTCCTGTATTGTCATTACCTCCTGAGTTTAGAGTGCCCATTTGGTCACCTCTTGACTTTACAGTTCCTATGTTATCACCTTCTGAGTTTATAGTTCCTTTGTTGCTATCTGTGGAGTGTAAACGTTCCATGTTTCCATTATCTCGAGAGTTCACAGTGTCCATGTTTTCACCTCCTGAGGTTACAGGTTCCATGTTATGTCCTGAGGTTAAAAGTTCCTTGTTGACACCTCCTGAGTTTACGGATTCCATGTTGTAATCCTCTGAGTGTAAAGGTTCTATATCATCATCTCCTGAATGCAAGATTTCCATGTTGCCTTCCCCTGAGTTTAAGGGTTCTTTGTTGTCTGCTCCGGAGGTTGAAGTTTCAGAGGGTAAAGTTTTCATGTCAATATCTCCTGAGTTTAAAGCCTCTGTGTTTTTCTCTGTGCAAAAGTTGCCATCGCTGCTGCTCTCCATCCAGCCCTCACCCACCTGGACTCAAAGAACTCCTACGTGTGAATGCTGTTCTTGGACTTCAGTTCAGCATTCAACACAATCATCCCCCAGCACCTAATACAAAAACTCAGACACCTGGGACTCAAAACCTCTCTCTGTAACTGGGTGCTGGACTTTCTCACAGGAAGGTCACAGATTGTTTGGATTGGGAGCAACACCTCCATCACACTGAGCACAGGGGCCCCACAAGGGTGCGTGCTCAGCCCGCTGCTCTTCACCCTGCTGACTCATGACTGTGTACCAGCCTACAGCGCCAACCACATCATCATATTTGCGGACAACATGATGGTGGTGTGCCTCATCACCAACAGCGAGGTAGCCAACTACAGAAACAAGGCGAGCCAACTCTTCCTGAACGTGGGAAAAAACAAGGAGATTGTGGTCGACTTCAGGAGGGGACACACACAGCAACCCCCTCTGATCATCGATGGAGCAGCTGTGGAGAGAGTGAGCAGCACCAAGTTCCTGGGGGTGCACATCTCCTGATCCAACAACACCACATCACTGGCCAAGAAGGCTCAAACTTGCCTCCATTTCCTCCACAAACTAAGAACAGCACAAGTCCCACCCCCCCATCATGTGCTCATTCTACCGAGGCACCGTTGAGAGCATCCTCACCAGCTGCATCAGGGTGTGGTATGGAAGCTGCACCGCCTCCTGCCGAAAGACACTACAATGCACAGTGAAAGCAGCCAACAAGATCATCTGTGCCCCTCTACCCCCCCCCCCCGGACATCTCCCTCACCCACAGAGCCATCAACAATACAAACGACACCTCCCATCCCTCACACTCCCTCTTCAGCCCCCTGCCCTCGGGGAAAAGGTATCGGAGCCTCTGGGCCCGCTCCACAAGACTGCTAAACAGCTTTGTTCATCAAGCCATCAGGACCCTGAACTCTATCCACTTCCTTCCCCCAAACCGTAACGCACTCACCCGCACAATAACTACCTCAGCTGTTGGCACAGAAAGACTGGCACACTAACAGCAATACATCTGCTGCTGTACACCCTTGCACTCTTCCACTCTTGCACTTTACTGCAACCATTTGCACAAATGCCATATCTGCTGTTGTCTGTTATTGCAATATTGATCATGTGCAGTCCAATCTGTCACTGTCTGCACCTACACTACTGCATCAAACTTGCAACTACAAATATTACTGCTCTACTTTTCTGTATATAGGATTGCTGGGTTTCATTGTTATCTTTATTTGCACTATGGGATGTCTGGGTCTATCTTTTGTCGGCACTTGCACTATGGGTAGCATTACTGTACATAGACTGCTGTTGTTGTTTTTAAAGCTTTATTCCTTTTTCTTTTTTTATATTGTGCACACCACTGAAGAGAGAGAGAAACGGCATTTCAATTCTCCTGTATACGTGGACAAAATTGTTGGTACCCCTCTGTTAATGAAAGAAAAACCCACAATGGCCACAGAAATAACTTGATTCTGACAAAAGTGGTAATAAATAAAAATTCTATGAAAATTAAACAATGAAAATCAGACAGTGCTTTTGAATTGTGGTTCAACAGAATTATTTTAAAAAACAAACTCATGAAACAGGCCTGGACAAAAATGATGGTACCCCTAGAAAAGATTGAACATAATGTGACCATAGGGACGTGTTCAACCAAGATATGTCCTCTAATTAACATCACAGGTGCCTACAAACTTGTAATCAGTCAGTTGGCCTATTTAAAGGGTGACAAGTAGTCACTGTGCTGTTTGGTGACATGGTGTGTACCACATTAAACATGGACCAGAGGAAGCAAAGGAGAGAGTTGTCTCAGGAGATTAGAAAGAAAATTATAGACAAGCATGTTAAAGGTAAAGGCTATAAGACCATCTCCAAGCAGCTTGATGTTCCTGTGACTACAGTTGCACATATTATTCAGAAATTTAAGATCCATGGGACTGTAGCCAACCTCCCTGGACGTGGCCGCAGGAGGAAACTTGATGAAAAATGGAAGAGACGGATAATACGAATGGTAACAAAAGAGCCCAGAACAACCTCTAAACACATTCAAGGTGAACTCCAAGGTCAAAGTACATCAGTGTCAGATCGCACCATCTGTCGTTGTTTGAGCCAAAGTGGACTTCATGGGAGACGACCTAGGAGGACACCACTGTTGAAAACAAATCATAAAAAAGCCAGACTGAAATTTGCCAAACTGCATGTTGACAAGCCACAAAGCTTCTGGGAGAATGTCCTATGGACAGACAAGACAAAACTGAAACTTTTTGGCAAGGCATATCAGCTCTATGTTCACAGACACAAAAATGAAGCATAACAAGAAAAGAACACTGTCCGTACTGTGAAACATGGAGGAGGTTCTATTATGGTCTGGGGCTGCTTTGCTGCATCTGGCACAGGGTGTCTTGAATCTGTACAGGGTACATTGAAATCTCAAGACTATCAAGGTATTCTAGAGAGAAATGTGCTGCCCAGTGTCAGACAGCTTGGTCTCAGTCGCAGGTCATGGGTCTTGTAACAGGATAATGACCCAAAACACACAGCTAAAAGCACCCGAGAATGGCTAAGGGTGAAACATTGGACTATTCTAAAGTGGCCTTCTATGAGCCCTGATCTAAATCGTATTGAACATCTGTGGAAGGAGCTGAAACATGCCATCTGGAGAAGGCACCCTTCAAACCTGAGACAACTAGAGCAGTTTGCTCATGAGGAGTGGGCCAAAATACCTGCTGAGAGGTGCAGAAGTCTCATTGACAGTTACAGAAATTGTTTGATTGCAGTGATTGCCTCAAAAGGTTGTACAACAAAATATTAAGTTAAGGGGACCATCATTTTTGTCCAGGCTCATTTCATGAGTTTGTTTTTTAAAATAATTCAGTTGAACCACAATTCAAAAGCATTGTCTGATTTTCATTGGTTAATTTTCATAGACTTTTTATTTATTACCACTTTTGTCAGATTCAAGTTATTTCTGTGACCATTGTGGGTTTTTCTTTCATTAACAGAGGGATACCAACAATTTTGTCCACGTGTGTAGTAGTATTGACAAATAAAGTCTTTGAATTTTGAATCTTGAATCTTGAAAGGGCTCCTAAGCTTTACGCCCCTATGGTTCCGTGTTCTTCCGTCAGGTGGTTTATGGATTGTGGCAGGCCACCCAATGTGCCAAGTTCATCTGTCAGGTGGCCCATGGACTTGGGTAGTCCTACTGACCCACCTCGCTCACCGGTCTGGTGGCCTTTGGATTCTGGTGGGCCACCTGATGCACCATGTTTCTCCGTCTGGTGGCCCATGGACCTTGGTAGGCCACCAGATGCGTCATATTCCTCCTGTTGGTGATCTTGGGTCTTTGGCCGACCACCTGATGAACATTTTTCTGTTGTTTGTGTCCTTGTTTTGCCCTGTCATGTCTTTGTCCCCCTCCTCCCACCTGATTGGGGTGTTCTTTGTTTTGTTTTTGACCGTCTGGAATCCGCCCTTGGGGAGGGGGACACTGTTATGAGTTGGACATTGTCCATGCCTTCTGTTATTTTTTAAATGCTTGCACAACTCTGTTATTGTTTGTTTTTTGGGTTATCCTCAATTTATTGGTTCAGTTATTGTTTTCTAGTCTCTCCCATCATCCTTCCATTACTCCAGCCCAGGGGTCGGCAACCCACGGCTCCGGAGCCGCATGCAGCTCTTTCATCCCTCTGCTGCGGCTCCCTGTGGCTTTGGAATATAAACAATGAGTATTTAATTAAAATGTATTTTATTTTAGTGTGTTAGTTTTTAAAATGTAATTCTAAATTTGAAGATTATGGTGATCTTGTAAAATCTAAATAAAACGTGTTAGTTTTTTGTTGCTCTTAATATGCGTCACAACCACCAATGTGCGAGACCTGCCAGCACGCGATTTCTTGAACTTTTCGACCCCAAGTAGGCCAACTATGGAGAATTCTAAGAAAAGAAAAGTGTTTGAAGAAAACAAAACATTTAATGGTACGTGGGCAGATTCATTTGCTTTCACTGCTGACAAGACCGGTTTACCAGTATGCTTCATATGTAATGAGAAACTAGCAAACAACAAAAAGTCAAATGTCGCAAGACATTTCCAGAATAAACACACAGCCTTTGGTCAAAAATATCCAGATGGAGATGAGAGAAAAAAAAGCCGTTTTGGAACTGATGCCGAAGGTTGATCTGAGCAAAAATCATTTCAAGAAGTGGGTGAAGTCTGCAAATTCAACTACATATGCTAGTTTTGTGGCTGCTCAGGAAATAGTCAGGCATGGGAAGCCATTCACAGATGGAGAATATATAAAAGAATCTTTCATTAAGATTTCAGAACATCTATTCACGGACTTTAAAAACAAGGGTGAAATTGTGCAGAAAATCAGGGATATGCCCCTCTCTGCAAAGACTGTCAAAGACAGAACCATAAAAAGGGCAGAAGGCATCACCAGACAGCAAATTAAAGACATCAATTCAGCTGTGGCCTACTCAATTACCTGTGATGAGTCTAAAGACAAAGGTGATATTGAACAAATAGCGCTGTTCTGCCGATATGTAAACTCTGCAGGGCCTCAGGAAGAAATGATTGAGTTGATACCACTAAAAGGCCAAACACGGGGAGAGGACATCTGTGAGGCTGTCTTGAATTGTTTAAGAGCCAAAGGAATAAACATCACCCACCTAGTGTCAGTGGCTACTGATGGGGCACCAAGTATGACAGGAGTGCAGAAGGGCTTTGTGGCTTTACTGCAGAAGTCGCTGGACAGAAAGTTGCTGACTTTTCACTGCATCCTGCACCAAGAGGCACTGGGTGCTCAAACATTTCCTCCGGAATGCACAGAAGTAATGAATGTTGTCATTCAGATTGTCAATAAAATAATGGCAAAAGGTTTTAATGATCTCACAACATGATCTCTGTTTTTAAGAATAGGGTAAAAACCTTCCTATTCAATATAGCCTACGATTAGGGAGGGATCTTGTGTCTCTTAACCCCCCCTTTTGTTTTGCTGTTAATAGATTTAGACTGCCGGGTGACCTCCAATAATGTACTTGGCTTCTCTCCGTTAATGTCTGCTCTCTTTATGTCTGTTCTTCTCATCTTCTCTATCCCCTCACCCCCCCCCCCCCAGTCAGTTGCAGCAGATGACTGCCCCTCCCTGAGCCTGGTTCTGCTAGAGGTTTCTTCCTGTTAAATGGGAGTTTTTCCTCTCCACCATCGCTAAGTGCTTGCTCACAGGCGATCGTCTGATTGCTGGGGTCTTTCTGGAATTGTGGGGTTTTCCCGACATTTGAAAGCGCTATGAAATGACTGTTGTGATATGGCGCTATATAAATAAAGTTGAATTGAATTGAACTGAATCACCGTCAGTTCCGTTTGTTACTGGACGAGCTGGAAAGCACATATTCTGATCTCCTGCTGCACAACAAAGTCCGGTGGCTGTCCAGAGGGGAGGTGCTAAAAGGCTTTGTCGCATGTCTGGAAGAAGTGAAAACCTTCCTGGGAAGCAAAGGGCTCACCTTTCCTGAGCTTGAACAACCAGAGTGGCTGGAAAAGCTACACTTCATGGTAGACATAACAGCGCACCTGAACACGCTGAATAC
The DNA here is from genome assembly GCA_020510985.1 of Pholidichthys leucotaenia. Taxonomy (NCBI): domain Eukaryota; kingdom Metazoa; phylum Chordata; class Actinopteri; order Cichliformes; family Pholidichthyidae; genus Pholidichthys; species Pholidichthys leucotaenia. The sequence continues at coordinate 126,819,754 of CM035848.1, forward strand.
AGCTCTTTAGGGGAAAAGACGCACAGCCCTGCACATGTTGGAGGAGGTTTTGGCATTCTAGTGCAAGTTGACAGTGCTTGCCAGAAATTTACAGAAAGGTACACCGTCTCACTTCCCCAATTTGAGAGAGTTCAAACAAGCTCACAACATGATAAATTCAGAGTATTTACATTCTACAATCATCGCAATGCAAACATCGTTTGGGAAACGATTCTGTGAGTTCAGAAAGGAAAAAAAACACATTATCCTTCCCTGTCACTCCCCTAAGCATCGATCCATCCCTACAGAATACGACTGCATTGGCAGGTGTGAGTCAACCTGATCTTGAGATGGAACTGGCCAACATAGCCAACAAAGACATATGGGTGTCCAAGTTTAAACGCTTGACAGCAGACCTTGAAGATGTTGCCTGTCAGAAGGCCATTCTTGCTCAAAATCACAAATGGAGTGATATTGAAGACCTCCACAAACCGGACAAACTTATATTCAAAACATGGAATGCTATCCCCAACATTTATGTGAACATGAAAAAGTATGCGCTTGGAGTCCTGTTGATCTTTGGATCCACATATGTATGTGAGCAGGTGTTCTCCAACATGAACTTTATTAAAAACAAACATCACACACGCCTCACAGATGACAGATTCTTCTTCTTCTTCTTCTTCTTCTCTCGGTTACTGGCGGATAGCAAACAACTGAAAGGTGCATACCGCCACCTACTGTACAAGAGTGTGTAACATTATGTCATCTGAGCGCGACCCCTAAATTGTATGACTTAATCCTGTGTTATTTAAATAAGAGAAAAGAGCCCTCCTTGTGATTCTTATTGCCTCTCCATCTTCATCTGTTCCCAGAATCCCAGTTAAATCCTATTCCCTACCGGCTTCTCGAACTTTATTTTCTATAATCTGTCTTTCATTTCCATATTTGTGACAGTGTAATAAAATGTGCTCGACATTTTCTTTTACTCCACATTCTCTACATTTGTCACTTTCACTTTTTCCCATGGTGAATAAAGTGCCATTTAAACGTGTGTGATCCAGTCTGAGTTTTGCCATAATGATGTCTTCCCTTCTTTTGGTTGTTATGAACAGTCCTTTTATTATTCAGGTTGACAGCTGACTGCACGTGCCAGTAAAAGGATGACGGCACACAGAAGAGGACAGCATTTTTGGTTTGCTGCCGGTGGATAATTTAAGTTTGGCGTTTTTTTCATAAATACAAGAGGGACTCAAATAGACATTAAGTATTTTACTTGAAAGTAATCATCAACCCAATGTCTTTTTTTTTCCAGAGTTCAAAATGTTTCTGATGCATGCAGAAATGTAATTTCGTTTTCTCTGCAGGAGTTCATTGATTTCTTGAATGCAACACATTATAGTTTGTTTATACATAGCATAAAGGCAAAAAAAAAAAAAAGTTATATATAGTGTTATTTCATTTTAAATGTCAAAAGGGTTTTGTGGCTCCCAGTGTTTTCTTTTCTGTGAGAAAGCGGTCCTAATGGCTCTTTGAGTGGTAAAGGTTGCCGACCCCTGCTCCAGTCACTCATGTGTGTTTTCATTTGACCCTAATTAGTTACCCAGCTGTTCTATGTTAGTTAATTTCTGTGTCCCTATATATACCTGCTGTTTTCATTTCTCGCAGTGGCATCATTACAGGATTATCCCTCGGGTTCGTTCATCATGTTTGTGGATTATTTGGCACCCTATTGTTGTGAGTTCTCAGGCTTTTGGGCATTTTTCATTTTCACAGCCCCTGTGCTGCATTTATTTTTTGTACTTAATGAATCATTCTTGCACCAGAAGTCTTACCCGCCTGAAGGAGTCATCCCTTCCTGTTTATCGGAGGTTGTTTTCTAACATACAGAGCATGTGTTGTGAGCACTCTGCTGTATGGGACCTGAAGGCCTTGCATATTGACCTCACTACATGGGAACCCATAGCCTCAGAGCGATCAATTTGGAGGCAGATTGTGCAAAAAGATCTCTTTAGGTTTGAGGAGACACTCACTCAGTAGAGGGAGGCAAAGAGACAGAGCAGGAAGGACCAAGCGAAAGCAGACAGACCAACATTGAAATTCAACTACACTCAGTGTGGGAGGGACTATCATTCCCGCATTGGCCTGGCCAGCCACACCCAACACTGCACCAAAATTCCACCCACTCTGCAACTCCATAGTCTCTCAAGACTGACAGATACCCACCACCACCATTGCACGCTATTGTGATAACAACTGTTGATAATAATTTAAATACAAATTGAACCTTTATGACCTACAGAAGCTGGGAGTATGAATACGTAAATAATAAATACTGTAAATATAAATACATAAATTCATGCCCTTTCAGGGATAACAGTGTGTCTGGAAACCTGGAATGAACAACGGAGAGTGATGCAGATTCAGAACACAAACTTTATTACAACATTTTATAGTTACACCATTGGCTTACTGTTGGTGCTGTGCGCTGTATAGCCTGTAGCTGAGAGAGGCCTAAGATGGCCGACTCTCCCTTTATAACGGTCCAGCGTGATGACATCACCGCACAGCTGCGTCATCACGCCAGTGCCAGTTAACCCACTGTAGTTTCACATACTACCCACCCCCCGGAAAAAACAGAGAACAACACATAATCAAATTACCCTTCCTAATTTGGTACGCATAAACATAGAACTAGCTTGGGCTAGAGGGTTGACCACCACGTAGCCCAGCACAGCTGAGAGGGTTATTCTGCCACAATCCGTAGGCAGCCGCGTTCCTAGCTAAACAGTCCTCTTTCTTCCTTCTTTTCTTCCATGGGGAAGGCAGTCCTATTGGAGGGGCCTTGTAGCAACCCCATGGTGGATGCACCCCCTGGGGATGCGGGGGCTCATGGACCAGGATTGTCTCTCACAAAACCCCAGTTCAGATCCCACACTGTGCGTGTCACCGCCCACGAAGTTCTGTTGTATGAAGTTGCTGTTCGAACCCGACGGAGACGGTTGGCATGCCACACTGAACAATCTGCCAGTTTGAAGGTCACTGCGCCCAGTTGCGCAATGATCCTGATGGGTGTCGGTGGTGGTGGGGGCTGTGTTGAGGCTGATTGTGGGTCCGGCCATTCGGTTCTGCGGACCCGAGCCCAGTCCATCACTGCAAGCGCCATTTTGTTCGGCTGTACATGGCATTGAGGCTGTGCTGGTGTAGTTCTTATGTCTGTTGTGCAGCGTCCAACAGGCTGTGGTGGTTCTGCTGCTTCCTGTTGGGCCACGGACTCTTCATCCTGCATCTCAGCGGCGGTTCCTGGAGACTCGTGTCGGTCGTGGATTTGGAAGACGTCTGGTGGCTCTGTTGTGTTTTGTTTGGTTGCAGACTCTTCATCCAGCAGCTCAGCGGCGGCTCCAGCAGGCTGGTGCTGTGCGTGGATTCAGAAGTAGTCCGGCCCCTTCTCCCCCTCACCTGGGGAGTTCGATCGTAGTGATGTGTCGCTATCCTTGTTGTTAGAATCTGTGCCAGGTTGTTGTGTCCCGGGGTTCCCAATAAATGTGGGCTCCCTCTCCTGCAACTCCGCAGCGGCTCCTGGGGACTCATGCTGGGTGAGGATCTGAGGTGAGTCTGGTTGCTGTCCCTTCTCCGGGCAATGCTTCTTCTGTGGGCATGGGACGGTTGCACCCTTATCGTCGTTGTTGTCTGGGTGCATTGTGTCCCACATATGGCCATCGGTCAAACAGAGTCTGTTACTGTCGCAGATGGAGAAGCTCATTTGATAAAACAAGTCACCTCCTAATATGTTGTCTCCATGCACGACCACTTGAAAAACAAATTCTGTAATGAATCTTGATGCGTAGCAGACCGTTAGTGTGATGGTTCCTACAATGCTAACTCGGTAGCCACCATACCCATACAGCACCGCTGGTTTTTTCTGATCGGGTGGTTGGGGAAAAATTTCTTCACTGAGGCCCAGTGTAACATCGATCTCACTGTAGCGGTGTTGAGCAGGAGCGGCAAGTTGACATCGTCCAGCCCCACTATGCAGAATGAGCACGCCGTGCCTCTAGACCTCACCGTGTGAATGGTCGTTGCGGGCGAGTGACTTGAGTTGGTCAGCGGATTTGGCAGTGGTGCTGACCGGCAGACTTTGGCGAAGTGGTTGAATTTTCCACATTTGTTACATCATTGTCCTCTTGCTGAGCAGAAACATGCTCTCTCTTGGTGCGTTGGGCAACCACATTTGCCGCATCAGAAGCGCCCCGTGGCGTTCTTCTGATTCGCGGTGTTTACCTTGGCCTCTTCTGCCTCGTCACTGGGTTCTTCTGTGCTTACCATGTATGCAAGCAGTGTGTAGCTCAGCTGTCATTGTTGTTGCTGCACACCTAGCTCTGATGCTAACCTGTCGACAGACTCCAGCTGAAAAGCTAGCTCGATGGTGTTAGCTAGCGTCATGTCGTTTGGCGCCATTAGCAACTTCGCCTGCAGCCGCGGGTTGCTAGTGTGCTCGGCCAACTGATCCCGCACCATTTCGTCCTCCAACAAACCAAACCTGCACATGCTAGCTAAGTGGCCAAGGTCTGCAACAAATTGTTATGCTGTCTCTCCAGCCTTCTGTCGCCGTTGGCGGAACCTAATATGCCACACCAATCTGGTGTGACGAAGTAGCTAACTAGCAGCTCGACTGAACCAGCGAACAAGTCCATTGGTCCTAGTGTACAGAAAATACGTTGGCCTTCTATGCCCAGATAGTGAATTAACAGAGCTCGCTTCCGTACCTTGTCTAGCTCAACCAGGCTGAAAGCTGATATGTAGGTGGTGAAAGCATAGAACCAGCATGGCCACGGTACAGGGAGTACACCAGGGTTTTCCAGAAATGGCTGTGGTGGCCTCACGCACGCTTCCATGGTTTAACTCTCACCGCCAAATTTTGTGTCTGGAAACCCGGAATGACCAACGGAGAGTGATACAGATTCAGAACACAAACGTTATTACAACAAATTATTATAGTTACACCACTGGTTTACTGTTGGGCTGTGCGCTGTATAGCCTGGAGCCGAGAGATGCTTAAGATGGCCGACTCTCCCTTTATAACGGTCTGGCATGATGACGTCACTGCATGGCTGCGTCATCAAGTAAAATGAAAATAGCTAAAGTTATACTTCTATACAAAACTGGAAACAAACATCACTTCACAAATTACAGGCCTGTTTCTCTTCTGCCCCAATTCTCAAAAATACTAGAAAAACTCTTTAATGACAGATTAGACAAGTTCGTAGCTAAACACAAATTACTAAGAGACAGTCAATATGGATTTAGAACCAATCTCTCTACATCATCAGCTTTAATGGATGTTATAGAAGAAATCACTAATTCAATGGACAGAAAGAAATTTGCGGTGGGAGTATTTATTGATTTAACAAAAGCATTCAACACATTAAATCATGAAATATTACATAATAAACTGGAACGGTATGGACTCTGGGGTAGTATTGAATCGGGTCAGAAACTTTAAAAAACAGGCAACAATTCATAAACATGGGACAATATACTGTATATCTGAGTGTTTGGACATTGTTTGTGGTGTCCCCTAGGGGTCAGTATTGGGACCTAAACTTTTCATTTTCTATATCAGTGATATTTGTAATGTTTCTGAACTGTTGAAAATTGTGATGTTTGCAGATGACCCTACTGTTCTGGGCACTGGTGAGGATCTTCAGCAACCTTTGAACATAATCACTACCGATTTCAGTAAAATAAAAGCAATCGTTTAATAAAAATAAATTGTCATTAAATTTGAGCAAAAAAAAGTTCATATTATTTGGAAATGGTGTGGCAAATATTCAAGCAAAGATACAAATAGATAATATCAATACTGAAAGAGTTCAAGACAATAAATTTCTAGGTGTGATTATGGATGAAAAAATTTGTTGGAAAATTAAATGCGTACAAGCTAAACTGTCTAGAAGTATTTTGGTCATGAGCAGAACAAAGCACATACTGGATCAGAAATCACTCCATACATTGTATTGTTCACTGGTTTTACCATATTTAAATTATTGTTCAGAAGTTTGGGGAAATACATATAAAAGCTCATTACAGCCACTTGTTATTTTACAAAAAAGAGCAATAAGAATCATCCATTGTGCTGGTCTCCGTGATTATACAAATGGTTTACTTTTACAGTCAAAGTCTGAAATTCTTTGATCTGGTGGAATATAAAACTGCAATAATAATGTACAAAGTAAGAAACAATTTACAGCCAGTTAACATCTAAAACATGTTTGTTGAAAGACAAAAGGGATATCATTTAAGGGGGGAGTTTCTTTTAAAGACAGTGGGTGTACGAACAACTAGGAGAAACATTTCAATTCAATTCAATTCAACTTTATTTATATAGTGCCATTTCACAACAACGGTCATCTCATAGCACTTTCAACTGTAAGGGAAACCCCCACAATTGCAGAAAATGTCACGATCTGAGCATGGGGGGAGGATTCCGCCATGCTCTTTCTCTTTGCCTTTTTTCTGTAGTTGTATGGTGTTGTATTTTTGAGTTTTTATTCCTGTTATTTTATCTTTGGTTGATTTTCACATATTCTGTATTGTTTCTTGATATGATTTTTTTTCCTGTTTACGTTCATTATAGTTGTATTATTTACATATTTGGATTTATTTGTCTTTATTTGCCATCAAATTATATTTGTATCTTCTTGTGTTTTTTCTCTCCTTCTCCGGGGCTGCAGCTGTCACTGGCACTTCTGGGTTTTCTGCTCCATTGTTGGGCAGTGCTTCTGTCAGCTGTCAGTCCCATCTTCTTCCCTCTTATTGTTCCCAGCTGACCCGAGTCGGTAATCATTGTTTCCTCCTGCCCGCTCCTGGTATTCATATCTGCTATCATTTGTGTTCATTTGTTTCTTGCCCTATTTAAGGATTGTGATTTCTCTCCTTGATTGCTGGAGTCTTAATTATCGTCTGCGTCTGAACCCTGTCCCCGTTCTAACGTTATTATCCTTGTGAATCCTGTCTTCAGTGTCGTTGTCTTTGGTTGTAAATTTTTGCTTTGTGCACTGCTTTAATTTTTGTGTTTGTGCACAGTTTGAACTTTGTTTTCATTAATAAATATTACAACTAGCAGTTCAGCATCTGGGCCTCTCTCCTCTTTGCCCCGAGGGGCATTTCATGACAGAAGACTCCAGCCAGCTAGAGACCCAGCTGCTGCTAGTTTGTGCGTTTTTGTTTTTCACTCACCTGTTTTGTCTGGAGCGTTGATCATGTCCCCAGCATGCCGGCCTCCAGCAAACAAAGGGAGATCGGCAGCGGGATCTCCAAGCACAGAGGAGCAGTGGGCCACCAAATTTGTCCAGAGCTTTGTGGATGAAGCTCTCGCCTCCCACATTCCTAAGAAGATCTGGGAGAGTGTGAATTCGGCGACTGTTATTGTCGAGGAGCGACGGAGTCCTGGATGGCGGTGGAGCTTGAGCTCAGGCAAGTGCTCTCCTTTGTTTTCATTGTTTCTATGTTGGAGAGATCTTGTCTGGCTCTTGGTGGGGAGAGCCAAGTGCAGTCGTCAGTTGCACCTGAGCTCACCTCGCTGGGCTCCACTGCCGCAGGTGACCCTGACCCTATCTCTCTACCTCTCCTATCCGAGCCTTTCCCCAGGATCACCGAGGTTCATCCAACTGCACCAGAGGTCTCTGTGGGTCCAGCTTCACCACCCGAGATCTCTATGGGTCCAGCTCCCCATGCTGAGGTCGTCATGGGTGCTCCATTCCAGCCAGTTACCTCCTTTGGTGCTGCTCCCCCTCCAGCTGAGGTCTTTGCAGGTGCTTCGTTCCAGCCCGGTACCTCCGTGGGTGCTGCTCCCCCTCCAGCTGAGGTCTTCGCGGGTGCTTTGTCCCAGCCCGGTACCTCCGTAGGTGCTGCTCCCCCTCCAGCTGAGGTCACAGTGGGTGCTCTGTCCCTGCCTGGGACCTCCGTGGGTGCTGCCTCCCCTCTAGATGAGGTGTTCACGGGTGCTCTGTTCGAGCCTGAGGCCTCCGAAGGTGCTGCTTCTCCATCAGCTGAGGTCATCGCTGGTGCTCCATCCCGGCCTGAGACCTCCGTGGGTGCAGCTCCTCCTCAGACCAGGTCCCAGTGTGGGTGCTGTGTCCCATTCGGGGATCATCATGGGTGCTGCGCTCCAGCCTGAATCCAACATGGGTGCTGCGCTCCAGTGTGGGCCCGCCATGGGCATTACGCTCCAGCCCGGGGGCAACCGTGGGTGCAGCTTTGGCCCAGTCTGGGCCCACGGCGGGTGCAGCTCTAGCCCAGTCCGGAATCATTGCGGGTGCAGTGTTGCTCCAGCCCGGAGCCACCACGGGTGCTGCCTTGCTCCAGGCCAGAGCCACCGCAGGTGCGGCCTTGCACCAGGCCGGAGCCACCGCGGGTGTGGCTTTGCTCCAAGCTGGATCCACTGAGGGTGCTGCAGGCCAGTCCGAGGGCGTCGGGGTTCTCTCTCCTCTGCCTGAGACCGTCATGGTCCCTTCTCCTCTGCCCGAGGCCATCGGGGGTTCCCCTATTCCTCCATCTTCCTCACGGCTGGTTGCCCCTGTTGGGCAGCCACCCCCTGGACCACCTTTTCTGGTTAGGTGGTTAAAGAACTCTGGCCGACCACCCGACTCTTACCATCACGCCATCTGCCAGGTCTGGGACTTTAGCCGTCTACCTGAACTGTCTAGTTCTTTGGTCCAGGTGGCCTAGTGCCTGGTCCTGCGTGGGTGTATGTCCTGAGTGGGTTTTTTTTTCCCTCTTAGTCTGGGTTTTGCTGGGGTGTGAGCTCTGTGAGTTTTTCTTATTTTCTCTGGTTTGTTTTGGTCCCTCTGTGCCTGGGTCCCCCTCCTTCCGCCCAGGGTGGGGTTGTTTTTTTGTTTTTGGTGGGGTGGGTTCTTTGTGTGGGTGAGTCTCTTTTCTTTTGTTGTTGCCTGGGGTGTCTGGTATCCACCCCTTGAGGGGGACTCTGTCACGATCTGAGCATGGGGGGGGGGAGTCCACTGTGTCTTTCTCTTTGCCTTTTTTCTGTATTTGTATGGTGTTGTATTTTTAAGTTCTTTTTCCTGTTATTTTATCTTTGGTTGATTTTCACATATTCTGTGTTGTTTCTTAGTATGATTTATTTTCCTGTTTATGTTCATTATAGTTGTGTTATTTACATATTTGGATTTACTTGTCTTTATTTGACATCATATTATATTCGTATCTTCTTGTGTTTTTTTCTCTCCTTCTTCAGGGCTGCAGCTGTCAGTGGCACTTCTGGGTTTTCTGCTCCGTTGTTGGGCGGTGCTTCTCTCAGCTGTCAGTTCTGTCTTCTTCCATCTTATTGTTCCCAGCTGACCCGAGTCGGTAATCATTGCTTCCTCTTGCCCCCTCCTGATATCCACACCTGCCATCATTTGGGTTCATTTGTTTCTTGCCCTATTTAAGGACTGCACTTTCTCTCCTTGATTGCTGGAGTCTTAATTATCGTCTGCGTCTGAACCTTGTCCCCGTTCTGACGTTATTATCCTTGTGAATCCTGTCTTCAGTGTCGTCGTCTTTGGTTATAAGTTTTTGCTTTGTGCACTGTTTTAATTTTTGTGTTTGTGCACAGTTTGGACTTTGTGTTTGTTAATAAATATCACAACTAGCAGTTCAGCATCTGGGTCTCTCTCTTCTTTGCCCCGAGGGGCATTTCATGACAGAAGACCCCAGCAATCATGTGATCCTGTGAGCAAGGACTTGTCGACAGTAGAGAGGGAAAACTCCCTTTTAGCAAGAAGAAACTCCAGCAGAACCAGGCTGAGTGAGGGGGAGTCATCTGTTGTGACTGGCTGGGGGGTGAGGGGATAGAGAAGAAGTAGAAAAGAACAGACATGTAGAGAGCAAACAGCACGACGGGGGCTCAACCTATGGGAGAGAACAAACAGATGTTAATGACCAGCAAAAATATTTCATTGAGAGTGAAGAAAGGAGTGAAGCCCAATGCATTGTTGGAGGTCCCCCAGCTGTCTAAACCTATTAGCAGCATAACTAAAGGAGAGTTCAGGGGCACCTGATCCCACCCTAACTATAGTCTATATCAAAAAGGAAGGTTTTAACACCTATTCTTAAAAAGAGAGCGATCAAGTCTGACTCCCGAATCCAGATTGGCAGCTGGTTCCAAAGGAGAGGAGCTTGATAACTGAAGGCTCTGCCTCCCATTGTACTTTTGGAGATTCTCGGTATTACAAGTAATCCTGCATTTTGGGAGCACAGTGCTCTGTTAGGATGATAGGGTAGTATCAGATCTTTTAAATAAAAAGGGGCCTGATTATTTAGAGCTTTGTAAATGAGAAGTAGGATTTTAAACTTAATTCTAAATTCTATGGGAAGCCAATGAAGGGAGGCCAGAACCGGAGAGATATGATCTCTCTTTCTAGTACCTGTTAAAACTCTTGCTGCAGCATTTTGGATCAACTGAAGACTTTTTAAAGATGTTTTAGGCCAGCCTGACAATAACGAGTTACAATAATCTAATCTAGAGCTAAGAAAAGTGTGGATTAGTTTCTCAGCATCACTCTGAGACTAGATGCTCCTCATCTTGGCAATACTAAGAAAATGATAAACGGCAGTCTTAGGAACAAGTTTAGTATGTAAATTAAAGAAAAAATAACTCCAAGGTTCCTCACAGAACTATTAAGAGAAAGCGTAACCACATTCAAACTAAGAGCTTGATTTGGAAAGGTATTTCTAAGGTTTTTTTGGACCAACTAGAATGACTTCAGTCTTATCTGAATTTAGTAGCAAGAAATTACAAATCATCCAAGCTTTGATTTCCTTAAGACAAGCCTCTAATTTGACTAATTGATTACTGTCATCTGGCTTCATTGCCAGATGACTTTTGTGTTTTGATCTGTGGGGTTAAATTATGGAATGGATTAAATATGGCATTAAAACAATGTCCAAACATTTTGAGTTTTTTTTTTAAAAAAAGTACAAAAATGAGAAATTAGATAAATACAGCGAGGAAGATGGTTCTGTTAATCACTGGGGTTGGTTGGGTGAAAGTCTACAAGAGTCACTGGTGGACTGTATGATCAGTAGGAAGTTGTTTACTCGTGTTTTCATTTTTGAATTTCTATTATTTAGAAATACATGTAGAGATTTGTTTTTTCACATCCTTGCTCATTAAGTTTTCATTTGTTGTTATGACAATGTATACATCTATGTATATGTATTTATGTATGTATGTATGTGATATGAGCAAGCAGGTATATAGGTATATTAATTAGTTAATGATGGGACAGGACAAGATAAGCATTTGGCTTCAATCCTGTTCCTTTTCGGACTGCATTCAAATTTTTTGGGTTTTATTCTTGTTTTTATGTTGTCTTGTTTGAAATAAATAGTATCAATCAATCAATCAACCAATCAATCAATCAATCAATCGGTATACCATGATAAGTTGTTTGCATGCAATATACACTGCCTGGCCAAAAAAAATCATCAACATCTGGAACAAAAAGGCTTCGGTTTGCTAGGGAGCATGAAGATTGGACTCTGGAGCAATGGAAGAAGGTCATGTGGTCTGATGAGTCCAGAGTGATGGGCACATCTGACATAATGCACGGCCCAGGAGACACACACGCAGGCTCAGGGTAGATTTAACAGCTTTATTAGCAACAAGGAAGTGTATGGCTGCGTGTCTGTGGAATAAGAATGTATTGGTGGTGGCGTCTGCATCAGGCACGGGGGCAGGAGGCCGTACAGCCGGACAGCCTTGGTTGTGACAGGTGGCTGGCGTCGACAAGGGCGGAGCCCGGGAGACAGCGACCTGCAGTACCTGTGGCAGCAGCGTAGAGCCAACGGCGAGGTGATGAAGTCCGCCGCCGGGGATGTCCACCTGTGCACAGGGGAAAGCTAGAGGAGAGAGGTAAGGGGAGCTTACCCAGGATATCTTCACTAGTCAGTTTGAGATCCGTAGTAGCAAAGGGGCCGAAGTAGAGAGACGGCTTCAGGCCGAAGCCCAGGGCAGGGTGGATTAAATACCTCGCTGCTGACGAGGAGCAGGTGTGCGCGCGGCTGGCGCCGCTGATGAGCGGCAAGTCATAACAGTACTCCCCCCTCTAGCAGCGCCTCCTGGCGATGGTTTTTCCGGGTGCGCTCGATGAAACTCAGAAATGAGTGACCGGTCCAACACCAGCGAGGAAGGCACCCACTGTCTCCACTCGGGTCCATAGCCCTCCCAATCCACCAGGTACTGCAATCCGCGACCCCGGCGTCGGGCGTCCAAGATGTCAGCGACGGTCCAGGCCGGATGGCCACCAATCATCCGGGGAGCGGGGTGCGCCGCAGGTGGAGGGCAGAGGGGGTCAGAGACCACCGGTTTGATTTTGGAGAAGTGGAAGGTGGGATGGATGCGGAGGGAGGAGGGAATAGCCACACGCACAGCCACCAGGTTGATGATTCTGGTTATGGGATAAGGGCCGATGAACCGTTGGGCCAGCTTTCTCCTCTCACCCTTTAGGTTAACGTCCTGTGTGGATACCCAAACTTGCTGTCCCACCTGGTAGGCAGGTGCAGGTCTCCTATGTCGGTCCGCCGTAGACTTATTGCGCTCCGCCGTGCGTAAAAGCGCATTACACGCCGTGAACCAAAGGGAACGGCACCGCCTCAGATGTGCCTGGACAGAGGGAACAGCCAACTCACCCTCCTGCGCGGGGAACAGGGGTGGATCATAGCCCAAGGATGCTTTAAAGGGCGACATCCCGATGGCCGTAGAGCGAGAGGTGTTGTGGGCGTACTCCACCCAGGCGAGGTGGGAACTCCAGGACGTGGGTTTGGAGGACGTAACGCAGCGGAGCGTAGCCTCCAGCTCCTGGTTAGTCCGCTCACACTGCCCGTTAGACTGGGGGTGATGGCCGGAGGACAGGCTTACCTTGGCTCCCAGGGCGTTGCAAAATGACCTCCAGACGTCCGAAGAAAACTGGGGGCCGCGGTTGGAGACCACGTCGACCGGGATTCCATGCAGTCTGACCACGTGCTGGATGAGGGGGTCCGTCGTCTCCAAGGCTGAGGGAAGTCCACGTAGGGGCACGAAGTGGGCGGCCTTGGAAAAACGGTCTACAATGGTCAGAACTGTGTCAAAGTTGTTGGAGACAGGGAGCCCGGTGACGAAGTCCAGAGCGATGTGCGACCAGGGCCTGCCAGGGACGGGCAGGGGCTGGAGCAGACCCGCAGGGGGAGCGTTACCTGACTTATTGGCAGCACAGACGGGGCAGGCCCGGGCGTAACGGGCGGCATCCTTCCGCAGGCCTGGCCACCAAAAGGATCGCTGGAGAAGGTCAATCATCCGCGAAGCTCCAGGATGGCAAGTGAGCTTGGAGGTATGGAGCCAGTGTATAACGTCCCCCCGGACGGCAGATGGCACGAAGAGCCTCCCCTCCGGCCGCCGCCAGGGTCCGGTTCCGACTCCTGCGCCCTCCAGATCTTGTCTTCTATGTCCCATGTAACAGCCCCCACGACGCACGACCTGGGCAGGATGGTATGAGCAACGTCTTCTGCGGCCTCCGGGGCAAATTGCCTGGAGAGGGCGTCGGGCAGGCCGTTCTTGGAGCCAGGCCTATATGTGATGCTGAACTTAAACCTTGCAAAGAACAGGGACCAACGCACCTGGCGGGCGTTCAGACGCTTGGCAGATCTCAGGTACTCCAGGTTCTTGTGGTCAGTGAGGACCACAAAAGGCAAGGCTGCCCCCTCCAGCCAGTGACGCCATTCTTGAAGGGCAAGCTTGATGGCAAGAAGCTCTCTGTCCCCCACGTCGTAATTTCGTTCCGCCGGGGACAGGCGCCGAGAGAAGAAGGCGCAGGGTCGCTTGACTCCATTGGCTGGGGACCGCTGGGACAACACCGCCCCCACCCCCGTGTCTTAAGCGTCCACCTCCACAATGCACTGCAGCGTGGGATCGACCTGGCTGAGGACCCGGGAGGAGGAGAACTCCGTCTTCAGCGCCTGGAAGGCCGAAGCGGCCTCTTCAGTCCACCGGAACGGGGTCCTAGGAGAGGTGAGGCGGGTCAGGGGCCCGATGATGGCTCCAAAGTTCGGGACAAAGCGGCGGTAGAAATTGGCGAACCCGATGAATTGCTGAACTTGCTTTTGAGAAGTTGGTGTGGGCCAATCCACCACTGCTTTGATCTTCTCTGGGTCCGGAAGCACCTGGTCATGGGAGATGACGAACCCCAGGAAGGAAGTTGTTTTGGCGTAGAATTCACATTTTTCCGCCTTGACGTACAGACGGTTCTCCAGCAGTCTCTGCAGGACCCGCCTCACGTGGACCCGGTGTTCATCCCTGGACCTGGAGAAGATGAGAATGTGTGACTAGAAAAGCGCTATATAAGTGCAGGTTAGTTAGTTAGTTAGTTAGTCGTCCAGGTAGACGAATACGAACAGGCCGATGAAGTCCCGGAGGACGTAATTGATGAGCGCTGAAAGACAGCTGGAGCGTTGGTCGACCCAAACGGCATCACGAGATATTCAAAATGCCCGTTTGAGGTTCGGAAGGCGGTCTTCCACTCATCTCCCTCCCGGATCCGGACGAGGTGGTAAGCGCTGCGGAGATCCAGCTTAGTAAACCAGGTCGCCCCCTGGAGGGAGTGGAAGGCAGTGTCCATAAGGGGCAGGGTGTACCGGTCCTTCTCCGTGATATCGTTGAGAGCTCGATAGTCGATACAAGGACGAAGAGATCCGTCCTTCTTTCCAACAAAGAAGAACCCTGCACCTACTGGAGAGGAGGACGGTCGGATGATCCCAGCACTGAGCGACTCCTTCAGGTAGCTGTTCATTGCCTCCTTCTCCGGCGCTGACAGACTGTAGAGGCGTCCTGAGGGTAAGGGCGCCCCCTGGCAGATATTAATGGCGCAGTCGTAGGGCCGGTGAGGAGGCAGAGACATCGCCTTGGACTTACTGAAAACGGCACCCAGGTCGTGGAACTCTGAGGGCACTAGGGTGAGATCCGGGGGTGCGGTGTCCTGAGCTGTGGGAGGCGAGGACGGGGCGCAGGCCGTGGATTGGAGGCAGGTACCCATGCAGAAAGTGCTCCACGCTGAAACCTTCCCAGTCTTCCAGTCCAAGGCGGGGTTGTGGAGGTGGAGCCAGGGATAACCGAGGATGACAGGTGTTACTGAGGTGGGCAGGACGTAAAAGGAGATATCCTCCCGATGGTTTCCAGAGATGATCACCGGGACAGGGGATGTTTGGTGAGTTACCTTTCCCAGGGAAACTCGGGAGAGATTAACCAGGGCGAGAGGAGTATTGAGGGGGTGACAGTGGATGCCCAGTCGGGTTGCCAGGCTTTGTGAAATAAAGCTACCCTCCGCGCCTGAATCCACCAGTGCATGTGTGAGGTGCCCAGTGAGGTTGTGACAGAAGCGGATGGGCAGCGTCAAATGTGTGAGGGGACTTAACCGATTAGCGTCCGCGAGACCCCCTACAGTGACTCGCGGACCACCTCGTTTGGCTTCTCCGGACAATGCTCCACCGTGTGCTGGCTACCTCCGCAATACATGCAGAGGCCCAGGTCACGACGGCGCTGTTTCTCCGCCAGGGGGAGCTTTGTCCGGCCCGTCACCATTGGTTCCGACTCCTCGGAAACCTCCGGCGGCGGCAACACCAGGGGGCGAGCTTGGGGCAGACGTGCAGAGGTGCCCCGCGAGCGAGAAGACTGCTTCCGCTCGAAGGCGCGCTCGCGCAGCCTGTTATCCAAACTGATGGTGAGAGAAATCAGCTCCGCCAGCGTCTCCGGGGTATCCCGTCCAGCCAACTCATCCCTCAGACCGGAATTTAGACTGCGGAGGAAGATGCCGCAGAGCGCGCGCTCTTCCCAGCCAACTTCCTCCGCGGTAACTCGGAAGTCGATCGCGTAGTCGGCCGCCGATCGGCTCCCCTGTTGGAGTCCGAGAAGGCGGTCGACCTGGACACTGTCCAAACGCGAATGATCGAACACTTCCAGAAATTGTCGCACGAACTGGCCATAGGTGAGGGTGGCGTAGCTGGGCTTCACCATAATGGCGTAAGCCCAGGTAAGCGCACGACCCTCAAGGAGATTACCTATATAGCCAATCCTGCTATGGTCTGAGGGAAAATCTCCAGGAATGAGAAGAAACACGGACTCACACTGCATAATAAAACCCCGAGCTCCACCCAGCTTACCGCTGAAGCGAGCAGGAGTGGGGATTGGTGTGAGCCGTGTTGGCGCACCCGGAGCAGGCTGGACGGCCACCGGAGCCGCAGGAGCCACGCCACCCGGACGAGCCGAGGGGAACGGCTGCTGGGGGTCCAAGCGGTCTAATCGGTTAGTGATGATAATTAATTGATTCAATATCACCTGTTGCTGATGAGCTATTAAATCCACCCGAGCCTCGAGGGTGGAAAGACGGCGTGCGAGCCCGCTGTCTGCCGAGCCGCTCTGCTGAAGCCGTACTGACATAATGCACGGCCCAGGAGACACACACGCAGGCTCAGGGTAGATTTAACAGCTTTATTAGCAACAAGGAAGTGTATGGCTGCGTGTCTGTGGAATAAGAATGTATTGGTGGTGGCATCTGCGTCAGGCACGGGGGCAGGAGGCCGTACAGCCGGACAGCCTTGGTTGTGACAGGTGGCTGGCGTCGACAAGGGCGGAGCCCGGGAGACAGCGACCTGCAGTACCTGTGGCAGCAGCGTAGAGCCAACGGCGAGGTGATGAAGTCCGCCGCCGGGGATGTCCACCTGTGCACAGGGGAAAGCTAGAGGAGAGAGGTAAGGGGAGCTTACTCAGGATATCTTCACTAGTCGGTTTGAGATCCGTAGTAGCAAAGGGGCCGAAGTAGAGAGACGGCTTCAGGCCGAAGCCCAGGGCAGGGTGGATTAAATACCTCGCCGCTGACGAGGAGCAGGTGTGCGCGCGGCTGGCGCCGCTGATGAGCGGCGAGTCATAACAACATCAGGCTAAGAAGAGAAGCGGATGAAGTGATGCACCCATCATGCTTAGTGCCTATGTCATGAACTGAGCATGGAGGGGGTCCGCCATGCTTAGCCTTCCTGTTCCAGTGTCATAGTTGTATTTTTGATCCCGTGCTCTCTCTATCAGGGCTACAGCTGTCAGTGTGCAATTCCAGGATTTGCTCTGCTTGGGGCGGTGCACCTGTCAGCTGTCAGCCCTGATTCCTCTCCACTCATGTGACTCACAGCTGATTTTGACTGTAATCATTCTCACTGCCTTATTTAAGCCTTGTTTCTCAGTTTGGTAATCGCTGGGTTATTTTCTTCCATTCCTCATTCCTGTCACACTGTTCCCGTCGGCTCTTCTAAAACGTAAGTCCAGCCGCCGCTGGTTTCATAGTTTTTTGTTTCCTTGTATGTCCAGTCTTTGCTGTGAGTTTGTAGCCTCAGTCCTCAGTTCTGTATTTTGTGTTTGGTGTGAATTATTAAACTTGCAAAACCCCACTACCTGCGTTTAGCGTCCTCGATTCGCCGCACTTAGCAGTTTATGACACCCTACTGTACAAGCCTGTGGAGGCGGTGCTGTGATCTGGGGTTGCTGCAGTTGGTCAGGTCTAGGTTCAGCAACGTTATGGGCCCAAAGAATGAGGTCCGCTGACTATCTGAATATACACTGCCTGGCCAAAAAAAAGTCCCACACTCTAATATTTCAGTTGACCATCTTTAGCTTTGATTACAGCACGCATTTGCTGTGGCATCATTTCGATAAGCACCTGCAATGTCACAACATTTACAGTGGATATAAAAAGTCTACACACTCCTGTTCAAAAGGCAGGTTTTTGTGATATAAAAAAAATGAGACCAAGATAAATCACTCCAAAACATTTTCCACCATTAATGTGACCTATAACCTGTACAACCCAATTGAAAAACAAACTGAAATCTTTTAAGGGCAAAAATAAAAAAAACTTACAATAACCTGGTTGCATAAATACACACACCCTTAAACTAATACTTAGTTGCAGCACCTTTGGCTTTTATTGAAGCACTCAGTCTTTTTGGCATGAATCTATCAGCGTGGCACATCTTGATGTGGCAATATTTGCCCACTCTTCTTTGCAGAAACGCTCCAAATCTGTCAGATTGCGAGGGCATCTCCTGTGCACAGCTCTCTTCAGATCACCCCACAGATGTTTGATCAGATTCAGGTCTGGACTCTGGCTGGGCCATTCCAAAACCTTAATCTTTTTTTGTATACTTTATTAATCCCAGAGAGAAAGTCAGGGCATCCACCTGGATGGATGAGGCAGCCACGGTGTGATGCCAATCCCCTCACTATTCACACACACATTCACACTGAGGGCCACTTTAGAGTCTCCAATTAATCTATCTTGCATGTTGTTGGCCTGTGGGAGGAAACCAGAGTACCCGGGGTAAACCCACGCAGACACAGGGAGAACATGCAAACTCCACACATGAGGGTCACTGATGGTCAGGGGTGAGATCGAACCCACGACCTTCTTACTGCGCTGCCAAAGTAAGAGTGAATGGCTTCTTCTGGTGAAGCCATTCTTTTGTTGATTTGGATGTGTGCTTTGGGTCATTGTCGTGCTGAAAGATGAAGTTCCTCTTCATCTTCATCTTTCTAGCAGTAGCCTGAAAGTTTTGTGCCAACACTGACTGGTATTTGGAACTGTTCATAATTCCCTCCACCTTGACTACAGTCCCAGTTCCAGCTGAAGAAAAGCAACCCCAAAGCATGATGCTGCCACCACCATGCTTCACTGTAGGTATGTTTTTTTTTTTTTTTTTGGTGTGAGCAGTGTTGTGTTTGCGCCAAATATATCTTTTGGAATTATGGCCAAAAAGTTCAACCTTGGTTTCATCGGGCCACAACACATTTTCCCACATGTGGGAGATTTCAAATGTGTTTTTGCAAAATGTATGTTTTAAGATAAGGCTTCCGTCTTGCCACTCTACCCCATAGCCCAGACATATGAAGAAGACGGGAGATTGTTGTTACATGTACTAAATAGCCAGTACTTGCCAGAAATTCCTGTAGCTCCTTCAGTGTTGTTGTTGGCCTCTTGGTAGCCTCCTTGACCAGTTTTCTTCTCATCTTTTCATCAATTTTGGAGGGACGTCCCGTTCTTGGCATTGTCACTGTTGTGCCATATTTTCTCCACTTGATGATGACTGTCTTCACTGTGTTCCATGGTATATTTAATACCTTGGGAATTCTTTTGTATCCTTCTCCTGACTGATACCTTTTAACAATGAGATCCCGCTGATGCTTTGGATGGTCTCTGCGGACCATGGCTTGTGCTGTAAGATGTGATTACAAAAATGTCAGGAAAAGCCTACTAGAACAGCTGAACTTTAGTTGGGGTTAATCAGAAGCACTTTAAATGGTGGCAGATGTGTACTGACTCCCATTTAACATGAGTTTGAATGTGATTAGTTAATTCTGAACACAGCAACATCCCTATTTATAACAGGGTGTGCATATTTATGCAACAAGATTATTTTAAGTTTTTTATTTTTCATTTTTCCTCTTAAAAAATTTCAGTTTGTTTTTCAATTGGGTTGTACAGGTTATAGGTCACATTAATGGTGGAAAAAGTTTTGAAATGATTTATCTTGGTCTCATTTTTTACTTCACAAAAACCTTGCATTTGAACAGGGGTGTGCAAACTTTTTTCCCACGGTATTTCCGTTCAGAGTTGCAATAATTTTTTGCCAAGGTCTTTGTCATGATCGGGTGAGCGCGCACCCCCTCCCCTCCTGTTTCTGTTCTTCCCGGCTCCTGAGCTTATCAGCGCACCTGTGTGATTGGACACACCTGCTGCTTCCTGGTTTACCAGCATATAAAAGAGCCAGTGTGTGAATGCTTCTCCACTGGACCATTGGGTATTGCTGCCACAGACAACTCCAGTAATTGTGGTTTGGCTGGCTAGTTTTGATTCCCGTTGTCTTATCCTTTGTGTCTTCTTCTCCTCAGGGTTGCTGCCACGTCAGCAGTGTGTCTCCGGAGCTGCGAGCGCTCACCTGAATTATTCTCCTTCAAGACAATGGACTCATCTACCCAGGTCGCCCATCCTTTCCTCATTCTATCCTACCAATTTGTGTCCCATGCAGGAGTTCCCTGCCAGGCTCTCAGCTCTAACCGTAAGCCCTTCTCCTCTCTCACCTTCTCCCTCTGTAGTTATCCTTGTATTAATTATTTCTCTGCTTCTCTCTTTCAGGCTACGTGGGCTCCAGTGTGCTCCTGCTTTATATGTATTTAAGTTGGTGTGTGTTTTGTGCTATTCTGTAGCTGTGTGTTGGTTTATGTTTATTAAGTTTGCGTTGAGTGTTTTTGTGTTTTCATTAAAGTTGTGTAAAATTTTTCCACTTGAGTCTGAGTGTTCATTCAGTGTGGCTGCCCGGCATCTGAGCCTACCAAGTATTAAATCATGACAGAACGGTCCAGCCAGGACCGAGGCTCAGTGGGTGCTTCACCGAGTGAGCATTCAGTGCTCTCTTGTTTGGATGCCATGGAGCGCCAGGTCATTTTTTTGTCTGAACAACTTCAGACTATTACGCAACAATTGGCAACTGTCACTGAGCATTTATGCCGACTTCCTGGTGCAGCAGCTCCCCCTGCACCTGCTGCTCCGGCAGCTCCTCCCATCTGCAGAACTATTTCCATTCCCTCGCCTGCCCCCTATGCGGGGGAGGTGGGAGGATGCAAACGATTTCTGCTCCACTGCCAGCTTTATTTTCAGCAGGTGGAGGGGGAGTATAGGGATGATTTGGCAAAAATTCAATTTATGACCCTGTAACAAGGTCAGGAGTTCCTGGCAGCGGAAGGCGAATTACAGATCAGCGTGGAGGAATCAGATCAGACCTCAGTGAAACAGTCATTGTCACCCCTGACAGACTGCTATGATGATGGAGATGACTCTGAGACCGGGTGCCTAAGTGGGCTCAGTCCTTCTTAAGCAGTCCAGAGGGGCCCCTGTACACTTACGATTGGTTTGTGCAGGAATTCACCCGGGCGTTCAATCATACAGAGAGTGAGGGGAATATTACTAGCCAGTTACTGGGACTCCAGCAGGGAGGTTGGTCAGTAGACGACTTCTCAGTCGAGTTCTAGGTCGCCGCGGTAGACTCCGGGTGGAATGATGTTGCACTACGTAGCGTCTTCCTCTGGAATCTTAATGCAAATCTCCGTGACAAACTGGCTATCCACATTAACCCCTCCTCTTTGGATGAATTAATTGTGCAGGCAGTGGCTCTTGATAACCGGTATCGGGAGCGCTGCGAGAGCTGCTGTTTCTTTGTCCCCTTCACGTCCGGTTCCCCCGTCCTCTCGTGCTACCCGCTCGGCATCTCCACTGGAGCCAATGGTCCTCACATCACCATCGATTTTGTTACGGGCCTCCCTCCCTCAAAAGGTAATTTTGTCATTTTTACTATCATTGATTGTTTTTCCAAGGCCATTCATTTGGTTCCCCTTCCCAAATTACCGTGTGCTTTTGAGACTGCCAACCTTCTCACCCTACACGTCATCCACCTGCATGGGATCTCCATGGACATTGTATCAGATCGAGGACTACAATTTACATCATAGGTTTGGAAGGCATTCTGCCACTCCCTGGGTACCACTGCCAGCCTTACGTCGGGATATCATATGCAAAGCAATGGTTAGGTTGAGCGCCCCAACCAGTCTCTGGAGGCCACCCTGAGGTGTGTAGTTTCCCACAATCCTACCACCTGGAGCTCCCACCTGACCTAGGTGGAATATGCACATAACACCGCCGTCTTCTCTGCTACTGGCCTGACGCCCTTCGAGGCTTCCATGGGATATACACAGCCTTTGTTACCCATGGCAGAGAGGGGGATCGCCATTCTATCCGTGGAGGCCCATGAGTGTTGCTGTCACTGCCTGTGGTCCACTCAAGCTCCTCTCCTCCGGTCGTCCGAGTGGAATCAACTCTATGTGAACCGCTGACGTGCGCCAGCACCCAAGTACATCATGGGACAGAAGATCTGGCTGTCCGCCAAACAGGTGTTTTTAAAGACGGAGTCCCGGAAGTTGTCTCCACACTATCTGAGTCCGTTTCCCATCTCCTGCATTGTGAAC
This sequence comes from Pholidichthys leucotaenia, assembly GCA_020510985.1. NCBI lineage: Eukaryota > Metazoa > Chordata > Actinopteri > Cichliformes > Pholidichthyidae > Pholidichthys > Pholidichthys leucotaenia. Next base: position 126,841,823 of record CM035848.1, read on the forward strand.
AATGTCACTGTTCGGATCGACCTGCTGCCTACTCTATGCATCAACCCGACCTTCCATGTCTCCCGGATCAAGCCCCTCTCCGCCAGCCCTCTCTGCCCTCCACTAGACCCCCCTGAGCCCCCATGGATCATCGACGGTCATACCATCTACATCGTCCAGAAGATCTTGGACGTCCATCGTCGGGGCTGAGGCCTGCAGTACTTGTTCCATTGGAAGGGGTACAGTCCGGGGAAGAGGTCATGGATCCCAGGGGCCTACTTTCATGACAAGGGCATGGTTCGGGCTTTCCATTGGGTGCATCCTCAAAAACCCGGTGGAACGCCAGGAGGCGCACCTTGGGGGGGCACTGTCATGATCGGGTGAGCGCGCAGCCCTGCCTCTTCTGTTTCTGTTCTTCCCGGCTCCGCAGCTCATCAGCGCACCTGCATGACTGGACACCTGCCACTTCCTGGTTTACCAGCATATAAAAGATCCAGTGTGTGAATGCTTTTCCACTAGACCATTGGGTATTGCTACCACAGACAACTCCAGTAATTGTTGTTGGGATAGTTTTGATTCCTGTTGTCTTATCCTTTGTGTCTTCTTCTCCTCAGGGTTGCTGCCACATCAGCGGTGTGTCTCCAGGACTGCAAGCGCTCACCTGAATTATTCTCCTTCAAGACAATGGACTCATCCACCCAGGTCACCCATCCTTTCCTCATTCTATCCTACCAATTTGTGTCCCATGCAGGAGTTCCCTGCCAGGCCCTCAGCTCTAACCGTAAGCCCTTTTCCTCTCTCACCTTCTCCCTCTGTAGTTATCCTTTTTTTTTTTTTTTTTTTTTTTTTTTTTTTTGTTACTTATTTGTACCCGTAGGTAGACTTGGTTTGCAGTCTGGTGACAAGCCACTGGCTGCTGGTCGCTGCGTGCGCGAGCGCCCTAAACCTACATGTTTTTGGTATGCGGGAGGAAACCGGAGAAATCCCTGTATTAATTATTTCTCTGCTTCTCTCTTTCAGGCTACGTGGGCTCCAGTGTGCTCCTGCTTTATATGTATTTAAGTTGGTGTGTGTTTTGTGCTATTCTGTAGCTGTGTGTTGGTTTATGTTTATTAAGTTTGCGTTGAGTGTTTTTGTGTTTTCATTAAAGTTGTGTAAAATTTTTCCACTTGAATCTGAGTGTTCATTCAATGTGGTTGCCCGGCATTTGAGTCTACCAAGTATTAAACCATGACAGAACGGTCCAGCCAGGACCGAGGCTCAGCGGGCGCTTCACCGAGTGAGCATTCAGTGCTCTCTTGTTTGGATGCCATGGAGCGCCAGGTCATTTTTTTTGTCTGAACAACTTCAGACTATTACGCAACAATTGGCAACTGTCACTGAGCATTTATGCCGACTTCCTGGTGCGGCAGCTCCCCCTGCACCTGCTGCTCCGGCAGCTCCTCCCATCTGCAGAACTATTTCCATTCCCTCGCCTGCCCCCTATGCGGGGGAGGTGGGAGGATGCAAAGGATTTCTGCTCCACTGCCGGCTTTATTTTCAGCAGGTGGAGGGGGAGTATAGGGATGATTTGGCAAAAATTCAATTTATGACCCTGGAACAAGGTCAGGAGTTCCTGGCAGCGGAAGGCGAATTACAGATCAGCGTGGAGGAATCAGATCAGACCTCATTGAAACAGTCATTGTCACCCCTGACAGACTGCTATGATGATGGAGATGACTCTGAGACCGGGTGCCTAAGTGGGCTCAGTCCTTCTTAAGCAGTCCGGAGGGGCCCCTGTACACTTACGATTGGTTTGTGCAGGAATTCACCCGGGCGTTCGATCATACGGAGAGTGAGGGGAACATTACTAGCCAATTACTGGGACTCCAGCAGGGAGGTTGGTCAGTAGCCGACTTCTCAGTCGAGTTGTAGGTCGCCGCGGTAGACTCCGGGTGGAATGATGTTGCACTATGTAGCGTCTTCCTCTGGAATCTTAATGCAAATCTCTGTGACAAACTGGCTATCCACATTAACCCCTCCTCTTTGGATGAATTAATTAATTAAATTAAATTAATTAAAGAAGAATACATTATATAAACAATTCATTAAGTGCAGAACGGTAGAGGCTGAGATCAAATATAAAAGATATAAAAATAAGCTTACTAATATAATGAGGACTTGTAAGAAAGAATACTACAATAGAATATTAGAGGAAAATTAAAATAACTTAAGAGGAATATGGCAAGTACTCTATGGGATTATTAGTAACCGATCAAAGAATGCTAATTATCCAGAATATTTTATTGAAAATGACAATCTGATAAATAATATGGAGGATGTGGTTAGTGGTGTCAATAATTTTTTTGTAAACATTGGTCCTGAATTAGCAAAATCAATAATGACACCAGAAACAAACAACAGTGGTTCTGTAAATGAAATAGAAGATAGAAATCCAAGCACAATCTTTTTGGGTGCAGTTACTGAAAAGGAAATTATCGAGACTGTGAGTAAATTTAAGAACAAAAAAATCAACTGACTGGAATGAAATTGACGTGACAATAGTGAAAAAAGTAATTGAAGGAATTGTTAAACCACTCACCCACATCTGTAACCTGTCATTTCAAACTGGTAAATTTCCAAACAAAATGAAAATAGCAAAAGTAATACCACTATACAAAACAGGAGACAGTCATTATTTCACAAATTACAGGCCGGCCTCTTTACTCTCACAATTCTCCAAAATACTTGAAAAAATCTTCACTAAGAGACTGGATGATTTCATTGAAAAACACAACCTCCTTACAGACAGCCAGTATGGTTTTAGAGCAGATAAATCTACATCTTTGGCACTGATCGAACTTAGAGAAGAAATTACTAGTTGTATAGATAAAAAAAAGTTTGCTGTAGGAGTATTTGTAGATTTAAATAAAGCTTTTGACACCATTGACCACAGAATTTTACTGAGGAAATTGGAAATGTATGGGATAAGAGGGGTCAGACTGACTTGGGTGGAAAGTTATTTAAGTAACAGACAACAATTTGTACAAATCGGCGAGCACAAATCACCCTTCATGAACATCTCTTGTGGTGTGCCCCAGGGGTCAGTTTTGGGACCCAAACTCTTTATCTTATATATAAATGACATATGCCAAGTATCAAAAATTCTGAAATTTATTTTGTTTGCGGATGACACAAATATCCTTTGCACTGGTGAGAATTTGCAGCAGGTTTTAGAGGTGGTCAAAACTGAAATGAAAAGGTTAACACAGTGGTTCAACAAAAATAAATTATCTCTAAATCTGAAAAAACAAAGATTATGTTGCTTGGAAATTATAAAATAAATCATGAAATAATGGTAATGATAGATGATACCAGAATAGAAACAGTACAGGAAAATAAGTTTCTGGGGGTGACGCTAGACAACAAAATCTGCTGGAAACCTCACATCAGTCACATCCGGGCCGAGTTGGCAAAATGTATAGGGATACTGGGGAAGACAAGACACATCTTGGACTATAAATCATTGTTCTTACTGTACAATTCACTGTTTCCACCATATCTTAACTACTGTGTAGAGGTCTGGGGAAACACCTACAGGACCAACCTACAGCCCATATGCACATTACAAAAAAAAGCTATAAGGATAATAAATAATGTTGGATATAGAGACCATACCAACTCGTTGTTTTTAAAGTCACATGTCATAAAGTTCATGGATTTAGTTAAATTTAAGACAGCACAAGTAATGTACAGGGCAATTAATAATCAACTCTCAATTAATATACAAAAAATATTCAAAAAAAAGAGACGATTATAATTTGAGAGGAGACTTAAACTTTACAAATCCTAAGGTACGAATAACTAAGAAAAGTATGTGCATACCTGTCTGTGGGGTGGATTTGTGGAACAGTCTGGAGCTGGAACTGAAACTATGTACAAATAGAAATCAATTCAAAAATAGGTATAAACATTATTTGCTGAAAGAATATATGTTAGAAGGGTAGTATTTATATGTACGATTCACCATGCTCACTCTGGGACACTATGGAATGGTAGGTGGGACAGTACTGTGTATATCTGTGTTGTTTGGGGCTGGGTTTTGATGTATGGACTGTATGTATGTTGGGATGGATGGGTATCAATGTTGATATGTACAAAATATAGTTAATTGTCTGCTTGGGGTCTTAAATGAGGTAATTTGTATATATTTCACATGAGTTGTGTTTAGGGAAAAGGAGTTGGAGTAAATAAGTGTTCACTTCTTCCTTCTCCCTTTCGAGCATTGTATACTGTCACTTTTATTGCACTTGTCATTTGTTTTGTTTTTTTACTTTTTTGTTCGAAATAAAGTATCTATCTATCTATCTATGAATCCTGGCATTGTCATCTTGGAATATGCCTGTACAATCATCATCATCATCATCATCATCATCTTAGCAGTCTGTCTGGGGCGACAATGACTGTTTCATTTAGGTCTGATCAGATTCCTCCCCACAGCTCTGTCCTTCGCCCTCCGCAGTCATGAACTCCTGACCTTGTTAACCTGGGTGACGTCTGAGCCGGTTTGAGTTGCTTTCTGACTGACCATTTCATGGAACTGCTTGCAAAGTATTTGAGTACTGCTAGCTTTTGCTGTATTAGCGGCACATTCTTGGCAGATAGAGGTATTACCAGTGGCAAGGACAGACCAAGACAAACTGTCTCCAGTATCTGTTGCAGTGACTGACCAGATGATAGGCTTGTTTATCTCTGCTCTTTGTGTAGTGCATGTCACGATGCACTGAATGGCAAAAGTCCACCACAGACCTTGTGACAGATGTTCTTATCTGCCAGGATGTCCAGTCTCACCCCGTGTAACTGGGAGTCATCCACCACAGACTTGTGACAGATATTGTTTTTAGTTCTGCCAGGATGCCCAGCTTCACCCTCCACACCCTCGGAAGGGCGGGGTTGCCGGTTGAGTCACCAACGGCCCCACCCATGAGGCAGGTAGTACCAGTTTTCATAGTTATCCGGTAGCAAGCAAGCCAATTCCTGACCTGACATGTGGCCACAGAAGCAGCCCACCACCTGTGGCCATGACCTATCACACTATCCCCCCAATTTCAACTGCACTTTGGTAGTTCACACACCTGCACCCAATAACACCACACAAATAACACTCACTCATCATGATTCACGCATGGGGAATTGGGCGGTGGGGGTCTTCCTTCACCCCTGTCGCCCTCCTTCTGCTGGGGGCCTGGGGCCTGCCTGGTGACTTGGTTTCTGTCATGCTGTTGTCATCCCAAGGCTCTACCGTAAGTGAATAGGTGCGAACAAGGGAGTGAGAGAGAGAGTGAGTAAGCAAGTGAGTGAGTCAGAGAGCGAATGAAAGTGTACTGTATATATGAGTGAGCATGAGTGTAAGGAAGTGTGTGAGTGTGAGCGACTGTGAGGGCAAGTGGGAATGGGAGCAAGACTGAACAAGTATGGGAGTGGGTGAGAGTGAATGAATCTGAGTGTGGGAGTGCAAGTGTAAGATTGTGTGAAGGAGGGGGTGAGTGAGAGTGGGAGTGAAAGTGAGTGAGCGAGTGTGAGTATGAGTGACTGCATGTGAGCGCATGAGGGTGTGAGTGCGTGAGAGTGAGTGTATGTGCTGGTGGAGGGTGCTGGACTGAGGGGATGGCACCTCCTGACTGCGTGGGCTCCCTTGGACTGGGGGGGCTGGCCCCCCATGGGGCTCCCCATGCCTTTCTGCCACCTTCCCAGGGCGTGGGGGCCTGGAGGCTCTTGGGGCGTGGGTCGGGGGTGCTGGGGTGGGGTCCATGCCCACGCTCCCGGCATGGGTCGGTTTCCAGCCTGGGGGAAGGGGGAGGTTTGGCCTTCTGGTGCATGGGGCCTGGTGGCTGGTGTTGGCCCCACTGGCGAGGTGGGGGCAGGCTGGTCTGGCCGCTGTGGCCCGGCTTCCCTGGACCATCTCTCCTGGGGCGGTTGCATGGCTGTCCTGGGGCTTGCTGGCTTACGGGCATTTGTGCTCTGTGGGGGTTGGTGGCACTGTCTTGCTTGCTCTGCGTTTCTGGGGGGAGGGGGTGGTTGCTGTGACCTGCCGCCCTCTTTGTACGTTTCCTGGCAAACCACTCACACACACACACTCACTTTGCGTGCACTCTCATACACGTGCATGCACACACATGCACACAATGTTCTTTTACAAGTGCAGATACCAGACTTATGATGAGACTTTTTCAGAAGAAGAAACACTTTGTCTTCTGTTTGTTTCAGTTGTGTCAGTTTGTTTGTTTTTTTTCTGTTTGTTCCTCTCTCTTTTCTCTCCCCCCCCACCCCTCCCTTCTCCATCCCCCCTGTCGGGCCTTTCATGGGTAAAACAATTTAAATAAAGTATTAAGTTATTACAAGAGGAGTCTATTATTTATTTAGCGAATGCAAAGTCCTTAAGCCAAGCAGTTGCCTCATGGTTTGCTGTATGGAGGGTGTGTAATCCTCCTTCCAGTCTTTGGAGCGGGCAAGCCTCTATGATGTGTTCCATTGTTTGCTCCTCTCCACATGCGCACAGTGGGCTAGGGCTACTGCCCCATCTGTGAAGGCTGGCCAAGCAGGGGCCATGTCCAGTCCTGAAGCGATTGAGTGTAGACCACTGTCTCCTTGGGAGGTTGGTGCCCGGGACCTGTTGGTTGGGGTTTATCACCAGCTGTTTGTTTGGGACCTCCTTGGTCTCCCATTCCTCTTGCCAAGCTGTCTGGATGGTAAAGTCAGCTGGGGGAGGGTTTTTCCAAATCGGCCGTCTGGATGAAAGTCGGGCAGTGGGTGGGGTGTAGATATCTGCATGGATTGGTAAGTGAGGAGAATCTTTAACTTTTTGGAGCATCCTTTGAGTTAATGCTGCTCGCCGGATGTGTGGAGGGGCTATGTTTGACAGTACAGAGAGCCAGGGGAGTGGTGTTGAGCGGATTGTTCCAGTTATAGTTCTCATGGTTGAGTTGAGCTGGGTGTCTACATGGTGTGTGTAAGATGACCTGGACCAGACAGGGGCACAATATTCTGCTACAGAGTATGAAAGGGCCAGTGCTGAGGTGCGCAGGGTGGAGACTGCCGCCCCCCATTTTGCACCAGCGAGCTTGCAGAGCAGGTTGTTTCGTACCTTCACCTTAGCAGCCGTCCCCTTTAGATGTTCCTTGAAGGATAAGGTCCTATCAAGGGTCACTCCAAGATAAGTTGGATTTGGGGCATGCTTAAGCTTGAGTCCACTCAGGTGGATGTTTAGTTCTCTGGCAGCTTTTGCATTGTGGAGATGGAATACACTGGAGACGGTTTTTGCTGGGCTTGGTTTTAGGCACCAGATTTTGCAGAACTGGTCCAGTTTGGCAAGATCTTCCGTGAGCACCCGTTCCAGTGGTTCAAAGTCTGGTGCTTGGAATGCCAAACAGATGTCGTCTGCATAGATGAATTTGTGGGATTTTGTAGTAGGCAGGTCGTTTATGTAGAGGTTGAACAGAGTTGGAGCTAGAACTGAGCCTTGTGGGAGTCCGTTTTTCTGCATTCTCCATGCACTTGTGTTCTGACTGAGGTGGACTCTGAACCTTCGGTTGGTCAGCAGGGTTTTTATAATTGCTGTTGCCCAAGCAGGGATCGCCTTTATAAGTTTCAGGAGGAGGCCTTTGTGCCAGACCGTATCATAGGCGGCTGTAAGATCGAGAAACACAGCCCCTGTCTTCAGTCTGCTCTCGAAGCCATTTTCGATGAAGGTGGTTAGGGCCAGTACTTGTTCTCCTGCACTGCGGTCCTTGCGGAAACCTGCTTGATCCACACTTAGAATATCCTCTATTTCTGGGGAAATGCGTTGCAGTATTAGGCGCTCCATGATTTTGTAAGGAACGCTGAGTAGGGAGATTGGGCGGTAGCTTGCTGGTAGTTTGTGGTCTTTGCCAGGTTTTGGGATGGCAATGACCTTTGCTGTCCGCCATTTCTTTGGGATCGAGTTTGTTTGTGTGATCCTTGTGTAGAATTGTGTCAACCAGGTTAGGGCTCGGGGGCCAAGATTTTTCATGAATTCTGGGAATATGTTATCGTATCCTGCTGCCTTTCCACATTTCAGGCCCTGTAGGACTTTCTCCAGTTCAGCAGCCTTGAAGGGTTCAGGGTTCGTTTCCTCTACAGGCATTTTTTGGTGTTTTTTTAGCTCAGTTGTAACTGCTCTTCTGGTGTCTTTGTCTTGGGGTGCTTTGGCGATAGTCAGTAGGTGGGATGCAACTTGGTTGGGTGTGATGGATGCTCGGCTTTGGCTAGGGGGCTTCTGTGCAGCTCCTAGGTGACGGCTGAGGCTCCAACATTTCCTGCTAGAGTGGGTAAAGCTCCGGTCAGCAACTGTCTCCTCCCATTTCTTTCGCCGGGCTGTATTTAGCGATTCAATGAGATGGTCTGCTATCTCTGGGTCCCCTGATGTTTGATAGGATTGAAGGAGGGCAGCACTTTCTCCGTCCAAACATGGGACATAGAGGGGTCGGTAGCCTCGTGGGATTGCAGTATGGGCAGCCTTGAAGATTGCGCTGCAGAAGCGGTTGTATGCTTCATCTACAGTGATGGTGTGGAGTGGGATGGTAACAACGCTCCGGTCCAGAGTTTCACTGAATTTCTTCCAGTTGGCTTTGCGGAAGTTCCAGCGCATCTTCCTTGGGCTGTATATGACTGAAAGTTGTAGGCCAATGTGTACAAGCAGGGGCCGGTGTTGGCTGTGTGGAAAATCATCAAGAATGAGGATCTGTGTAGGATATGGCTCCCCATTCAAAGAGCTGGCCCAACACAGGTCAGGAGAATAGTCCTTCTTCCACCTAGCAGAGTGGAAGGTTCCTCTTTGTTTGGGGTCGTATATCAAAGCGAGGTCATTTCTGGATGCCCAGTCTGAAAGTGCCTCCCCATCACTGTCCACTGCTGGGTACCCCCAGTCAGGGTGATGGCTGTTAAAGTCCCCCACATAGATGGCAGGGTGGGGTAGGGTGGGTAAGACCTGCAGATCCCAGTTGGCATTAGGGGCTTGTACACATTGACAATATGGAAGCCACCAATGATTATGGTGTCTGAGAAATGTGTTGTTATCAGGTGATTTGCTTCAACTATGTCAGAACGCACATAGGTGGCACGTCCATGTTTAGCATGTAGAACATAGCACAGGAGGTCAAAGCCTTTGATGGTGAAGCGGCCAGCTTCCTCTGTGCCAATATGAGTCTCTTGGAGGCAGATTACATCAATCGAATGTTGGAAGGCGAGGACTTCGATAAGGCTTCGCTTGGCTGCAGATAGGCCTTCAACGTTTAGTTGTAATATGCGAAGGGCAGATCCTACCACAAAGTGCTCTTGGGGCTGTTTGCTTTTGGCTTTAGGAGTGTGACTAGGATTCTTCTTTGACTTGGCACAGAGGCGTCGTCTCTTCGAATTTAGTCTGCTGGTAGGATCATTAGCTTCCCCAGGCGAGCCCGGGTACTGACGGAGGGCGCGACGAGAACGCTGATCCATTGCCCCCAGAGGAGTCTATGAATAATATACAGTACATAGATACAGTATGTGCTCCTTAGTAAACGTGTTTGGCACAATAAGGGAAGCAGATTTCTGTTCTGCTTACCTAGCTGCTTGACAGGACAAGGGGGAAAAAGTTGTAAATTTATCAGAAACTATAAATTTATTTTAAAAATTCACATTTGTCAGTAAACAAAAGCACTCTGAGGCAGTGCTATATCCCCCACCTCCATTTTCTTTGAAGATCCCAATACTTAATGACCAGAGAGCAGTTTTCAGCTTTTCAATATAATTACTGTGGCAGAACCAAATTATGATAAGCCCATCATCTACAAATACTAGTACATACCCGTGCAAACCCGACCATGCTCGTAGAAACCAAGTTTAAGCAAGTATTCCTGTATGCCCGTTGCTGAAGGGTCTCCTCCTGTCTCAGACGGCTGTGTTGTTTACAGTCATTCCTGTGGCGTACTGCTGGAACCTGAGGTGTTTCATGTTCACGGCATCTTTTCTGACCTGCAGCAGTTCTCCTCATTCTATTGCTCTCCATCTGGTGGGTCTTCTTCTTCGTTCAGACCACTGGTTGAGGGACAGGTGTGTCGTAATTCCAGTTCATGGGCAGGATCATGAAAATAGATCTGAGCAAAAAGTGGCTTTCAACCCTGTTCAGGAAGGCCCGTGCATGCCCATAGAAACCAAGAAACCGGAGCACCCGGAGAAAATCAGCTCTTTGCTTGGCATTTTACACATTTGTAGTGTAGACTGGCATTCCTCAAGGTTACACATTTTTACTGTGTCAGCACCTCTTTAAAAATGACATTGCTGAGAAAGCGACGCTTTTGCTTCGTTTCTTCATCTTGAGCAACAATACGAAGACTGCTTGATCTGGCAACTCTGCTCGCGGCAATGTAGAATTGGCCATGGCTGCAGTCAGGGAAGAAAAAATCCATTGATGGAATAACCTGCTCATTCAGTATGTTCAGATCATCAGCTGACCTCATTCTTTGGGCACATAACATTGCTGAACCTAGACCTGACCAATGGGAAGCTCTTACCTAATATTTGCTTAGTTAAATCCAGGAGGTGACTTTTTTTTTTTTTGCCAGGCAGTGCACAGCAAAAACTGGAGAGTTAAAATTTGGAGGTCAAATATGTCAGAGTTGAAACTGACTTTCAAAGTGTACTTTTCACTCTCTCCTGATTTAAATGATGTCCAATGTTGAGGTTATTTGTTGTGATGGCCAGAAGAGGCTTTCTGGAGGACTTGAGGCCTTTCATCAAAATGGTTCACATAGACAAGGTTTCATGTGGGACTTCATTTTCTCTACCAGGCCATCTAGTGGACAAAACGTATACAACGTGCTGATTTTTACAAGGGTATTGGTTGAATGTGCATCTTTTAAGAAATATCAATGATCATAAGGCAAAAAATAATAAAACTGAGGTGACTACAGTGAATGTGCTTGCGCTACTTATCCATTTTTTTTTAAAGAAATAATAACTTTCCAGCAGTCATACTGTGGTGACCCAGCACACTGCAGATTGACACGATTTCACACTCAGCAGGGCTTGAGGAAACGTATCACAATTTACATATGGACAGAGAGCCCCTGGGGGCAATCAGAACAATGGACTGTTGTGTATACATCCCCTGGATGAGGGAGAGGACATCCGGGCGCCAGTTGGTCATGCTAATGATATGTATTGACTGATATGCTGATGTGCCATGCATTCTCTCTGTCTGTATCACTGTATAAAAGAGCTTGTGTGACATGCCTCAGCAGCACAGTAGCACACTGAGCTACAAAGTGTGTCTCATTATGTTGGAGGAAATAAAACTTTGCACCCTTCCAGCTCGTCGCATCTCGCCTAATCTTTCACCTCCACAATGGTGACCCTAGACGTATCATAGTGACGCCGGCATCCTCTTCATCCACACTGGAGTGCACTCTCCGGAGCAGGCAGCGCTGGGACCGACATGCACCATGAATGGCGACACGAGCGAACCGAAGGAAGCAGCCTGAACGGGGAAAATCATTGGCGCCGTCTGCATTGATTTCCACCAAGCTCCTTGACACTGACTCACTCTGGACAGCGGACCTCCTGCGCACAGAAGCCCCGCATGCACACCGTAGGATTATGAGGACAGCGCAACTTCCAGCTATGTGGTCACTGCGCCAAGCGCGCGCCATGCACAGGGACAAACCAGCTCCATAGACTGATACATCGTCCTCCGCCGCTGCACATGCCTGAGAAACACGGCCGACCGCCATACTCGGAACCTTCAGGGCTGCTCACGCACCTGAAGCAGACACGCAGTCCGCACACAGGACTTTGTATGGGTTTCTCGGCCACGGCGCACAAGGGGAATTTAGCTGATTGCTGTCCCTGATGGCTTTAGGGCTGCTTCCGCACCTAAAAGCCAAACCGCCAAGTCCCTCACACAGCTGCAGTGGTTTCACAGCCGCTACGCATCCTCGGGGAACTTGGCAGTTCGCCTTCCCCACATCCTCGCTGGACTGAGCCTCAAGAGGAGTCAGAGACTTAATTTTTTCACAGCCGCTGCGGATCACTGCCAGGCTGACTGGGAAAGTTCCTCACCATCGCGGATCCACACGCAATTTTTGCATGGCCCAGACACCTTTGACGTCCTGGGCCAGCACTCACTTACTCCCACCCCCTCCTCCTCCACAGCGCTTTTCCCGCACCTCACTCCCTAAAGCCGGCAGATCGCCGGTTGGTTCCATTACGCACAACGCGCACCGGCCCCATGTGCCCACGATCCACGGCTGTTCAACGTGCTGGGACCTGGAGCGGAGCACACTGTCTTTTCTACCCCTCCCCCGTCCCCCCCACGGACTGACATGCCCTCCGACACTCCTCTACAGCAGGACAGTTCTACCGGAGCTGGAGCCCAAACGACTGGGGGGGGGGGCGGTCACAGCCCCTTCTAAGCATTCTGGGGGGAACCGTTTGGTGACCCAGCACACTGCAGATTGGCACACTCAGCAGGGCTTGAGGAAACGGAGGACAATTTATATACGGACAGAGGGCCCTTGGGGGCAATCAGAACAATGGACTGTTGTGTATACATCCCCTGGATGAGGGAGAGGACATCCGGGCACCAGTTGGTCACACTAATGATATGTATTGACTGATATGCTAATGTGCCATGCATTCTCTCTGTCTGTATCACTGTATAAAAGAGCTTGTGTGACATGCCTCAGCAGCACAGTAGCGCACTGAGCTACAAAGTGTGTCTCATTATGTTGGAGGAAATAAAACTTTGCACCCTTCCAGCTCGTCGCATCTTGCCTGATCTTTTACCTCCACAATACTGTCTTTCTCAGTACATTCATCTCTGTCCTTATTATCATGCAGGGCATAATAGTGCCTCAGCATAATGATGCATAATAATGATCCAAGCTCTTTGAAACACAACAGAAACTTCACCTTGCAAATAAAAATAAAATGACAAGAAAGACACAGCTGGGATTCAAACCTAGGCCTCCCGCTTGTTGTGTAAATGCTTTATCACTAAGCAATCACCTCAGCTGCATTAAAAATCCACTATTTGTGGAAAATACAATAATGGGAGAAATGTGCTCAAAATGTTCCCAAACGGGAGAAGTCCGCCTTTTTTGCTGCTGCCTCCATGTGAAAATTGGCAGTGACAAATCCCTTACACAGTCAAACATGACAACACAAAACGTGAGGGATGGGAATTTCCATTGGGTATCGCTGCTCACTTTATTTCATGTTGTGTGCAAAATCATGAACGGCTTCCTGACCCAGTCATGTGGTCTGACTTCAACACATACGTCACGATGCATGCCTGGAAACCCGCCTCACCAAATATTTCCTAGATAAGCTTGGAGCACCCTTCGGAGCTCCAAACCTACCTTCCCATCACTAGCTATTTGACAGAGTTCAATTTGAGCGAGCTGATTTTAAACAAAGCTCCGCCCAGGTGTGGCACACTTGACTGTTAGACGAGCAGAGAGTGAGACAAGTTGGCTGCATGTTCATCATTAAGATGCTTAAGGTAAGTACATTTTAGGTAAACTCACTGAATCTTTGAGAAATTAATGCTTTAAACTATAGCATGTAGCTACAATAAAACCTGCATGGACAATATGCATGCTTGTTGGCAGGACTGCATAGTGTTGCATCCTGTTGTCAGCACAGCTAGCTTACCAACATTAGTTAGTGGCATGATAGCACGCAAATTATTAATTGTCTAAGTTTTTCAGCAAACGCCTAATATTTCAAGCGAAGTAAGAATATGCTGTGTATATCTTTAAAGGTGGCTTCAGACCAAACGCGAATGGGTGGCGCGAATGTATACAAAGTCAATGGAAAAAGGTGAGCACTGTCGTGCCGAGTTCTGCTCTCTTGCCGAGAACTGCATCCCATCGTCACAGACACATGGAAATGGGCGGGACTGGCGAGCGACTGTGTGCAACAACACGCATCGAAGGGAGTGACGCTGTAATACCACCAACTCTAAAATATAACCCGACAGCCAGGCTTGTAAATGGGCTTTAAATTATGTTTATTTTCCAGACATTTTAGTGTTTCAAAGGGGGTTAGAAATCACAGTGAGCCAAGTCTACATAATAACAGAATAAAATGACTACTGTGATTTTTTTTTCCAGATTCTTTGAGACTCTTGGATTCTTAAGTACATCCACATGCTTCAGGTTTGAGGGTCAGTTTATTACCTCCGCCAAGGAGGTAATGTTTTTACTGGGGTTTGTCTGTCTGTCTGCCTGTTACCAACATAACTCAAAAAGTTATGAACGGATTTTGATGAAATTTTCAGGAAAGGTGTGTAATGGCACGGGGAACAGATGATTAGATTTTGGTGATGATCTGAGAGTGCATACCTCCACCAAGGGCTTTGTTTGTATTTGTACAGCAGGATTACACAAAAACTACTGGATGGATTTGGATGAAATTTTCACCGGAGGTGGTTCTTGGGCTACAGAGGAACCCATTACATTTTGGTGATGATCTGAGAATGCATAACTCAGCCAAGGCTCTTATCTTCTCACAGTGTGTTAGCAACAATACTCCAAAACTGATGGACAGACTTTGATGCCATTTTCACCACAGGTGGCTATAGGCCTACACACAAACCCATTACATTTTGGAAGTGATCCATGAGAAACGGAAGGAGCCTTGGTGGAGGTATGTCGCAATGAGTGCTTTTCTAGTTATGAACGTGTCAAGCTGGTGCAAACTTGTTTTTGAGCATAACTTATTTACATATTATTATTACATATGCATTATTTTTTGATCATTTATTTTCAGTTAATGTAATGATATTCTAGTTACAATTTTGATGATGACGGAAATTGTTTTTCATGTATTGTTCATTGCTGAGTCAGCTTTCCAATAAAATGTGTTAATTCCAGCTGGTGTCTGAGTGTGGATTTATTCAACTAGATGAACTTCTTTGTAAGGGGGTTTCGTCTTGGTGTGTGTGTGTGTGTGTGTGTGTGTTGGATGAGACTTTAAATTTATTATCATATTTTTCTCATTATCAGCCACTTAGGTGTGTAAAAATTCTGGCATATTTATTACCTGTCAGTTTAATTTTCATGTAAGATGCCCAATAGCTTCACTTTTAATCATGAACCTACAAGATCCAGTATGCATGCATGCATTTATTTATGTATTAATTGAACTGATGACATTTTTGACATTTTGCAGATGTAGCAGAACGGAGACTGTGTGCAGCTGTACACAGACAGAACTTTTATAAAGACTTAACACACAAACATGAGACAACTGATATTTAATAAGCACTATAAAGTAAAAAGGTTGGAATTATAATCAAAACTTACAATAGCTCAACTACAGTGTGATCTGACAAAATAAATCAGCCTTCAGATCACTGCTAAAAAAAAATCTGAGACAGTATTCAGTATAGTACTTTTAGACATGTACTTTTAGAGGAAGTAAAGTCAAACATGCCAAGGAATGAACCCCCCCCCCCACACACACACACACACACACTGACCTGAATTTTCCCTGGTGTAAAATTCTGTTGCAATCAGAATGAAATTATGATGAAGGTAATAAATGTAGTAAATTTCTTCAATCATACTCTGTGCATTTCCTGACAACTACTCCTGCTGGAAAATGCCTCCATCCTAAAAGTCTCCTTCTGTTGGTCCAGTCAATAAACATTTTTTGCAGGAGAGTCGGGGCAGGACTGTGGAGACGACCCACCTTTGGGACAGATGCATTTTCCTGCTTCCCCCCCCCCCCCCAAGAAATTGCATATATTTTTGTCTCCACAGTGTAAAGACTGAAATGCATTTAATTTCTCCATTTATTAGTATCATTCCTCTAACTGTAAGAAGTATTTTATGCTCGGACAAGATTTGCATTGTAGCTAGCTTATTTCTGTGTTGGACTGATAGTGCTACATGTGTTATCTTCACAGCGTGCTGCTAAAATGGAACAAACTGTTAAAACCCTTTCACTTCTGGTCTTCCTTAAGTTTTGGGTGTCAGTATTCCAAAGTGCAGGTGTAGCTTTAAATGGGCTTGTGTGTTTTATGTCCTCTTTCTCCCTTCATATCCAACACTACCCTTTGTCAATGTCATGTGTCTTTGTTATGCACTTTCCTTCAGAATTTCAGATATTAATACAAAAATAAATCCATATCAATTCTTCTGTCACACCCACAATTCTTTCTACATTAATTCAAGTGGTTAGGCCACACTAAACATGTAATATTATTGCTATAAAGTTTCCTAGGGGCCCAAAACCAAGACCATGCCTGCCTATATTTGCCATAAAATGTGATTAAAATCACTTCCATATTACTAAAGACCAATGCCTTCAGAGGTTTTGTTTAAAGCTTCTTTATTGTAGCCTGCTGACAACCATTTGCTTTGCAATTGACTTGACCTCCTAATATTATTGTAATGCCTAAAGACAGCAGTCATGCACTTCTTATTCCATTTAGCCATATTTATTTTTGCAGAAATAAAATACAAAAAGTAAAAAATAGTCACTGTCCATAATTAATTTATCAAAAAAGTTTAATTTATAATAAATATATAATTTATTACAAATATAATATGCCTTTCTATATGTTTAATGACTTTCTTCTGTTGACAAAATAGGATAATTTAAGTATAGCCTATTTATAAACTGACTTTCCTTTTATTGAAATGCTACATCATTTGACAGGATTAATTTGCAGTTGCCAGAAATGGTACCCACTGCTATCTTCACAGTGGAAAGACTGAAATGCTTGAAATTTGCTCCAGTTAACAGTATTCTTGCCCTGAGTCTCCTGCAAAAAAATATTTTATATTTGGACCAGCAGAAGGTGACCTTTGGGATGGAGGCATTTTCTGGCAGGAGTAGTTGCCAGGAAATGCACAGAGTATGATTGAAGAAATTTACTACATTTATTTCCCTCATGGATTGTCACCTTATTGTGGTGGGGGGTTTTCATGCCCAAGTGATCCCAGGAGCTATGTTGTCTGTGGCAATTTGCCTCTGGTAGGGTCACCCAAGACAAACTGATCCTGGGTGAAGGGCCAGACTAAGAACGATCCAACAGACTCTCATGATAAATATTAGAACAAGGATTCAGTGTACCCTACCTGGTATGGGGTTTCCAGGGCCCCACCCTGGAGTTGGAGGTACTGATTCTCAACCCAGTCGCTTCACACTCAGCAGCAAACCGTCCCAGTAAGAACTGTAGGTCATTGCTGGATGAAGCCAGCAGGACAACATCATCTGCAAACAACAGAGATGAGATCCTGTGGTCACCAAGCATGACACCCTCCCTGGCTGCACCTAGAAAGCCTGTCCATAAAAATTATAAACAGGATCACTGACAAAGGGCAGGCCTGGCAGAGTCCAACTGTCACTGGTAATGAGTCAGATCGAGTGTTGGTAATACGAACCAAACTCTCACAACAGTCGTACAGAGACCGAATAGCTCGTAACAACAAGCCTAATACCCCATACTCCCGAAGCACCCCCCACAAAAAACCATGAGGGACGCAGTCAAATGCCTTCTTCAAGTCCACAAAACACATGTAAACTGGTTGGGCAAACTCCCATGAACCCTCGAGGATTCTCAAGAGGGTAAAGAGCTTGTTCGATGTGACACGGCCAGGACGAAAACCACATTGCTCCTCCTGAATCCGAGGTTTGACCAACGACTGGACTCTCCTCTCCAGTACCTTGGCATAGACCTTCCCAGGGAGGCTGAGGAGTGTGATCCCTCTAAAGTTGGAGCACACCCTCCAGTCCCTCGTTTGAAGAGAAGAACCACCACCCTGGTTTGCCATGCCAAAGGCACTGCCCCCAACCTCCATGCAATGTTGCAGAGGCGTGTCAACCATGACAGCCCTACAACATCCAGGGCCTTGAGGTACTCAGGGCAAATCTCGTCTATCCCCGGGACCCGGCCACCAAAGAGATTTTTAACCACCTTGGCGACCTCAGCCCCTATAATAGGCGAGTTGTCCCCCTCGTCCACAAGCCCTGCTTCCTCTATGGAAGGCGCATCAGTGTGATTGAGGAGATCCTCGAAGTATTCCTTCCACCGCCCGACGATATCCCCAGTCGAAGTCAACAGTGCCGCATCCGCACCATACACAGTGTGGACAGGGAACTGCTTCCTCCTCCAGACAGTTTGCCAGAATCTCTTCGAGGCTGACTGAAAGTCTTGTTCCATGGCCTCACTGAACTCCTCCCATACCCGAGTTTGTGCTTCAGCAACCACCTGGGTTGATTCACCTGCCGGTATGCCTCATCTGCTTCGGGAGTCCCACAAACCAACCAAGCATGATAGGACTCCCTCTTCAGCTTAATGGCCCCCCTCACCACAGGTGTCCACCACTTGGTTCAGGGGTTGCCACAACAATATGCCCCGACAACCTTGCAACCACAGCTCGAGGCCACTGCTTCAACAATGGAGGTGGAGAACATGGCACATTCAGACTCCATGTCTCCAGACTCCCTCGGAATGTGGTTGAAGTTTTTCCGGAGGTGGGAGTTGAAGACCTCCCAGATAGGGGCCTCAGCCAGACATTCCCAGCACACCCTCACTATATGTTTGGGTCTACCAGGTCTGAATGGCATCCTCCCCTGCCATCGGAGCCAACTCACCACCAGGTGGTGATCAGTTGACAGCTCTGCACCTCTCTTTACCCGAGTGTCCAAGACATGCGGTCGCCGGTCTGATGACACGAAAACAAAATCGATCATCGACCTGCGACCTAGGGTTTCTTGGTACCAGGTGCACATATGGACACCCTTATGCTTGATCATGGTGTTCGTTATGGACAAATTGTGGTTAGCACAGAAGTCCAATAACTGAACACCACTCGGGTTCAGATCAGGCAGGCCGTTCCTCCCAATCACCCCCCTCCAGGTTTCACTGTCGTTGCCCACGTGCGCATTGAAGTCCCCCAGTAGGGCAATGGAGTGTCCAAGAGGAGCACTCTCCAGCACCCCAGTCAGAGACTCCAAAATGGGTGGGTACTCTGAACCATCATTTGGTGCATAGGCACAAATGATGGTCAGGACCCATTTCCCAACCCGCAGGGACGCAGGCGCAGGGAAACAACCCTTTCATCCACCGTGAAAAATGCCAATATAGAGGCAGCAAGGTGGGGGGATACAAGAATACCCACCCCTGCTCATCGCTTCTCGCTCGGGGCAACTCCAGAGTAGGCCAAGCTCCAGCTCCTCTCCAGGAGACTTGTTCTGGAACCGGAGCTGTGTGTTGAGGTGAGGCTGACTATATCTAACCGGCATCGCTCAACCTCATGCACCAGCTTAGGCTCCTTCCCCACCAAGTAGGTGACATTCCACTTCCCAAAAGCCAGTTTAGGAAGCCTGGGATCAGACCGCCAAGGTCTCCGCCTTTAACCGCCACCTGATCCACATAGCACCGGACCCCCATAATCCCTACTGCAGGTGGTGAGCCCACTGGAGGGCAGACCCATGTAACTCCTTTGGACTGAGCCCGACCAGGTCCCATGGGTGGAAACCTGGCCACCAGACACTAGCCATCGAGCCACTCCCCCAGGCCTGGTTCCAGGGTGGGGCCCCGGTAACCCCATACTGGGTGGGGTACACTGAATCCTTGTTCTAATATTTATCATGAGAGTCTGTTGGATCGTTCTTAGTCTGGCCCTTCACCCAGGATCAGTTTGTCTTGGGTGACCCTACCAGAGGCAAATTGCCACAGACAACATAACTCCTGGGATCACTTGGGCATGAAAAAAAACCCTCCACAATAAGGTGACAATCCATGAGGGAAATAAATGTAGTAAATTTCTTCAATCATACTCTGTGCATTTCCTGGCAACTACTCCTGCCAGAAAATGCCTCCATCCCAAAGGTCACCTTCTGCTGGTCCAAATATAAAATATTTTTTGCAGGAGACTCAGGGCAAGAATACTGTTAACTGGAGCAAATTTCAAGCATTTCAGTCTTTCCACTGTGAAGATAGCAGTGGGTACCATTTCTGGCAACTGCAAATTAATCCTGTCAAATGATGTAGCATTTCAATAAAAGGAAAGTCAGTTTATAAATGGGCTATACTTAAATTATCCTATTTTGTCATCAGAAGAAAGTCATTAAACATCATCATCATCATCATAGCAGTCTGTCGTGGGTGACGATGACTGTTTCATTTAGGTCTGATCCGATTCCTCCACACAGCTCTGTCCTTAGCCTTCCACTGCCAGGAACTTCTGTCTATACCCAACTTCTTCAAGTTTCTTTTTACAGTGTATTTAAATCTGAGCCTTTGTCTACCCTGATTGTGTTTACCCTCGCATAACTGTGAGTAGAGTAACTGCCGAAGGAGACGCTCGTGGTCCATCCTCTCAACATGTCCGGTAGCAAGCAAGCCAATGCCTGACCTGACCAAAAGAAGAAAGTCACTGAACATATAGAAAGGCATATTGTATTTATAATAAATTATATATTTATTATAAATTAATCTTTTTTTGATAAATTATGTACACTGACTATTTTTTACTTTTTGTATTTTATTTCTGCAAAAATAAATATGGCTAAATGGAATAAGAAGTGCATGACTGCTGTCTTTAGGCATTATAATAATAATAGGAGGTCAAGTCAATTGCAAAGCAAATGGTTGTCAGCAGGCTACAATGAAGAACCTTTAAACAAAACCTCTTAAGGCTTTGGTCTTTAGTAATATGGAAGTGATTTTTAATCACATTTTATGGCAAATATGGGCAGGCAAGGTCTTGGTTTTGGGCCCCTAGGAAACTTTATAGCAATAATATTACATGTTTAGTGTGGCCTAACCACTTGGATTAATGTAGAAAGAATTGTGGGTGTGACAGAAGAATTGATATGGATTTATTTTTGTATTAATATCTGAAATTCTGAAGGAAAGTGCATAACAAAGACACATGACATTGACAAAGGGTAGTGTTGGATATACGTAAAGGGAGAAAGAGGACATAAAACACACAAGCCTATTTAAAGCTACACCTGCACTTTAGAATACTGACACCCAAAAATGATGGAAAACCAGAAGTGAAAGGGTTTTAACAGTTTGTTCCATTTTAGCAGCACGCTGTGAAGATAACACATGTAGCACTATCAGTCCAACACAGAAATAAGCTAGCTACAATGCAAATCTTGTCCGAGCATAAAATATTTCTTACAGTTAGAGGAATGATACTAATAAATGGAGAAATTAAATGCATTTCAGTCTTTACTCTGTGGAGACGAAAATATATGTAATTTCTGGGGGGAAAAAATGCAGGAAAATGCATCTGTCCCAAAGGTGGGTCGTCTCCACAGTCCTGCCCCGACTCTCCTGCAAAAAATGTTTATTGACTGGACCAACAGAAGGAGACTTTTAGGATGGAGGCATTTTCCAGCAGGAGTAGTTGTCAGGAAATGCACAGAGTATGATTGAAGAAATTTACTACATTTATTAGCTTCATCATAATTTCATTCTGATTGCAACAGAATTTTACACCAGGGCAAATTCAGGTAAGTGTCTGTGTGTTGGGGGGGGGGGGGTTCTTTCCTTGGCATGTTTGACTTTACTTCCTCTAAAAGTACATGTCTAAAAGTACTATACTGAATACTGTCTCAGATTTTTTTTTTAGCAGTGATCTGAAGGCTGACTAATTTTGTCAGATCATACTGTAGTTGAGCTATTGTAAGTTCTGATTATAATTCCAACCTTTTTACTTTATAGTGCTTATTAAATATCAGTTGTCTCATGTTTGTGTGTTAAGTCTTTATAAAAGTTCTATCTGTGTACAGCTGCACACAGTCTCCGTTCTGCTACATCTGCAAAATGTCAAAAATGTCATCAGTTCAATTAATACATAAATAAATGCATGCATGCATACTGGATCTTGTAGGTTCATGATTAAAAGTGAAGATATTGGGCATCTTACATGAAAATTAAACTGACAGGTAATAATAATATGGCTGATAATGAGAAAAATATGATAATAAATTTAAAGTCTCATCCAACACACACACACACACACACACACATACACACATGAATCCCCCTTACAAAGAAGTTCATCTAGCTGAATAAATCCACACTCAGACACCAGCTGGAATTAACACATTTTATTGGAAAGCTGACTCAGCAGTGAACAATACATGAAAAACAATTTCCGTCATCAAAATTGTAGCTAGAACATCATTATATTAACTGAAAATAAATGATCAAAAATAATGCATATGTAATAATTCTTTAATTCATTCATTCATCTTCATCCGCTTAATCCTTTTCGGGTCGCGGGGTTCTGGAGCCTTTCCCAGCATCTTTGGGCGAGAGGCAGGGTACATCCTGGACAGATCGCCAGTCCATCGCAGGGCCAACACAGAGAGACAGACAACCATTCACTCTCACAGTCATACATAAGGACAATTTAGAATCCCCAGTTTGATGCCAATTAACCTAACTTGCATGTTTTTGGCATGTGGGATATGTAAATAAATTTTGCTCAAAAACAAGTTTGCACCAGTTTGATACATTCATAAACTGACCCTCAAACCTGAAACATGTAGATGAACTAAAAAATCCAAGAGTCTCAAAGAATCTGGGAAAAAAAAAATCACAGTAGTCATTTTATTCTGTTATCATGTAGACTTGGATCACTGTGATTTCTAACCCCCTTTGAAACACTAAAATGTCTGGCGAATAAACATAATTTAAAGACAATTTACCAGCCTGGCTGTCGGGTTATATTTTACAGTTGGTGGTATTACAGCGTCACTCCCTTAGATGCGCGTTGTCGCACACGGTCGCGCGCCAGTCCCGCCCATTTCCGCGCCAGTCCCGCCCATTTCCACGTGTCTGCGGCGATGGGACGCAATTCTCGGCAAGAGAGCAGAACTCGGTATGACCGCTCACGTGAAAAAAAGAACTAGAAGGGAGGAGGTCATCATGACAAGACTCCGAGTGAATCACACAAACTTGAATAGTACATTATTTGTTATGGGAAAAAGGAATGATGATAACTGTGCACACTGTGGCTGCAAAGAAAATGCCAGTCATATGCTTTTTAACTGCTCATTGTATTCAGCTGAACCAGAAGCACTACAGGAGAGGATACACGAGACAGGACGGGACTGGAATTTAGTGGGGGTTCAGGGATCAGACGGAGAGGGAGTAAGAGCAACCAGGAAGGCTCTGTTTAGATTTATAAATGATACGGGGCTTATAAGAAGAATATAGCTTTCATAGGAACTAGGATAACGTGACATGATGCTGCACACCCTTGTACAGTAGGTGGCGGTATGCACCTATAAGCTTTTTGCAATCCGCCAGTGAACCAAGAGATGAAGAAGAGCACACGTGAAATCGCTCGTTAAGTATTGGAGCGTAAACTAGTTTGAAAACGAGACTGCCAAATTTGTGTTTGTGAAGGCATCTTTACTGTGTAAATTTTTAAAGGCTGAGACTCGTGTCTGGTGTTTAGCGTTAATTTGTATATGGGTGCTGTTATGGCTGTAAAATGATCAAGCAGGAGGCGAGTCTTCATGCAGCTAACACTCTCAACTTTATTACAACAACCTGGGTTTATATACAGATGGGCTGTACAAGCCTCACGCCACCCTGGGGGGCGAGCACTACCACACACACTCATATCACACACTCCACATTTAGAGAAATGCAAAACCACTTACACAGTTGAAAACCACCCAAATTTAGAAACCCAAATCATGCACTAAGAACAGCGAGAATAATATATTATATTAGAACAAACCTATCACATTCACACAAAACAACTCAAACCTGGACCACATCCCTTTAGAATGTACAAAATAATCCCATAATACTCATACATTCACTCACATGCATACCAGCATCCACTATATACAAAATACAAATTTACATATTTACACAAGAAAAGTTTTAAGTAACACCAATGTCTCTTGGCAGCCACCACTTTTCACATTGCCGCAGAGGCCCAGGACAGCCCCATGGCATCAGTAAGCCTGGACGTTGCCTCCCCCCAGGATCGAAACACCCCTCCCTTGGCAAATATGTCTCTACTGTGACGTATGCGGGGTTCCACAAAGAAGAGGAGCAGATAGTAGTGACGAACAGGCTTTATTCACACACACCCAACCCCGACACCCACAACTGAGCACAGACAGGAGGGGAGGTCATTCTCCCAGATCTCCGTTTCAATCATGGTTACACACACATGATACATCTTGCCCTAATCCTGCCTATAAACACTGCTGGGTCATTATAACTGCGTTATAATGACACAGCAGTATAATAGCTCAGTAATAACACATTTAATACACACACACAGTAACGTTTACAACTGGCAAAGCATGCTGGGAAATCTCTGCCCCCCTTAACACGGCCCCGACTTTACACTACTCACCATCACCTTTTTTCCCTCTCTGGGCCGGGCCTCGCTGCCGACCCGCAGGGGGACCCGACCCGCTGTCCTGTGCTCACCATGTTGTCTTCGGACCTCCTTCCTGTGTCAGGCCGTCCCGCCAACCCGGTCCGAATTCTCACCCTGACGATGGCGTTTGGCACTCTGCAGAACCGCGCCAATTTGTCCTGCTCTGCTCTCTTGTCCTCCAGCCTCAGCAGCCTTCCTCACGGGGACCCCGCGGTGCCGTCCGGTTCCCACACCAAGGACAACGCTGCCACCGGCACCGGGGTCAACCCTCGCTGGGTTATCGTCGCTCCAGTCACTACCACCTCCCAGCTCACCAGACCAGTTTGTGTCCCAAACTGCGCCATCATCCATATCCGGCTGTAGCTGCTGTCCCTCAGCACTCTCGGTGACACTCCCGTTGGCTCCATCTCCCAACCCTGGCACGTCGTCACTGCTCTCGGCCCCCTCGCTCCAGGTGTCCCGCTGTGTCGCCTCTGCGTCTTGCTGCTGCTCACCTCCGGGGCTCTCGGTGACACTCCCGTCGGCTCCATCTCCTGACCCCGGCATGTCGTTACTGCTCTCGGCCCCCTCGTTCCAGGTGTCCCGCTGCGTCACCTCTGCGTCCTGCTGCTGCTGACCTCCGGGGTATGCACCATCACCTTCGCCGGGCTCGTTCACCGTCCCGGGCTCCTCACCGCTGCATCCAGCGCTCACGGTGTTGGTGCTTCGCTGTGCTGTCACCGTGTCCTGCGGCTGCTGCTCCTCCCCGGGGCCGTCAGCCTGCCTGGTCTCGCTCACCCGCTGTTCAGCCTCCCACTGCTTGGCTGCTAGCAGCGGGGCTAACTCCCGTTGCGCCACCTCTCCGCCGTTCTTGCACACCGCGCCGTCCGACCCGTCAACGCCATGGTCCTGGGTCAAGCTGGGCTCCATGGCTATTTCGCTGTGTTCAGCGACCAGGAACTCTTCAACCCGTGGTCCCGGTTCTGCCTCGAGGTCCAGTTTGGCACCCTTAGCCGCATTTTGGCGCGAAACTAACCTGTCAGCTAGCCTGTCTATAGACATTGACTGAGCCATTAGCTTTCTAACTAGCTCTGTCGTCCCTAGCACCACCAGCTCCTTTGCCTGCAGCTCTCTGGCCCTCGTCGGCTCCGCAAAGTATGCTGCCATGTGCCCGACAGCCTCCTCGTAGCCCTCACTTGTGCCCAGCGAGTTGAAGATCCTTCGGCCCTCTGTGCCGAGGTTGCGGGTCAGGAGGGCCCGCCACTTTCTCCCTTCAAGCCAAGGGAGACCCAGTGAGTTGATATACTCCTCAAACTCACGTCTCCACTGCGGCCACTAAATCACCCGGGTTTTCCAGAAACGGCAATAGTCGCTGATTTAGCCAGCACGCTCCCATTCTTCTCCTCGTCGCCAAATGTTATGTCTGGAAAATGATCAAGCAGGAGGCGAGTCTTCATGCAGCAAACACTCTCAACTTTATTACAAAACCGGGGTTTATATACAAATGGGCTGTGCCAACCTCACGCCACCCTAGGGAGCAGGCACTACCACACACACTCATATCACACACACCACAGGTGCATTATCAAAACGATCTGAATGCAGGGTCCTGGCATTGTGTCAAACCCTTCATGTGTGCTCTGACTTGCTTGGGTGCTCAGCGCCAATGCCACTTGCACATATGCGCGGTATAATTTTTCACATACATCGGATATGTCAATATTGCAGACAAATTTTTGCAGACAGGAGGTATTGTTTTAATCATAATTTTTGGTATTATGACACTGTTGTTTGTTTTGCTTGGTTCTTTCTTCCTTGTTAATGTAATTTTATATCGTTGTTTTGTATGTCTTAGAAAAAATGCTGGTTCCTGTGAAGTTTAAGCAGCAGCACAAGTATACAAAGTTGGATGAGGTTGACGGACAGTTCAGTTTTGTGCAACTTCATGAACAAGGTGTGTAAGTGAATTTGCTTTTAGATTAGGGTTGAGTTTAAAACTACATTCTTACCAATTAAAACTTTGTTGTGTAAGCTCTGTAATGTTGTGTTGATTAAATATTATGCACATTCTTTATAAATCAGAGGTAATTGGTAAACTGTAATTTGTGCCTCCTTAAGAAAAGTGATCAAAATCTCAAACAGGCCATTAATAATGCCATTCATTTTCAAAACTGGGGATTCTAAATTGTCCTTAGGTATGACTGAGAGTGAATGGTTGTCTGTCTCTCTGTGTTGGCCCTGTGATGGACTGGCGATCTGTCCAGGGTGGACCCTGCCTCTCACCCAAAGATGCTGGAATAGGCTCCAGCCCCCCCGCGACCCGAAAAGGATTAAGTGGAAGAAGATGGATGGATGGATGGATGGATGGATGGATGGATGGATGGATTTCAGATGAAATGGGTTTTGTGACTTTTTCTTATCTTTTCCAGTGATTGAGAAATTTTGCTTACCCCCTGATGCAAAAGTTATATACAAGGATGCAACGGGGACAGAAGCTGATGCAGAAATCTTCACTGACCTTATAAGACAACATGATGTGGTGCTGACAGCCTTCACTGATGATGGTGAGACTGGTATGGAAAAATGCATGGCACACTGCAAAATAAAGCTAACACACTTTTCATCTTTTAGAGTTGTCTGACTGGTCTTCTGCTTCTGAAGCATCTGACACAAGCTCAAGTGCAAGCACATCAACTATAGTTGCTGATGATGTCCCAAGCAAGAGACAATGAATTGAGGAAGAATACAGATCGAGGATAGAGGCAGTGGCTGCTGAACAGGTTGTAAAATCTTGGGTTTCTTTACACTTCTCTAGATATGTTAACTGTCTAGAAAGGGTGCTTATCATGTTTTTTTTTTCTTTATTAGTTGATTGAAACTGTGCTAAGAAGCAAATCTGGGGGTGAAACCGTGCTGTAGGAGTACCAAACAACAGGGGCCCTAACAGATGCCAGACGAAGACAGATGGTCATCATATTAGTGGCTCACATGATTGACAGTCATGGGTATGTGTGCTTCATCCTTTTTTCATTCATTAATCTTCTTCCGCTTAATCCTTTTCGGGTCGCAGGGGGGCTGGAGCCTATCCCAGCATCTTTGGGCGAGAGGCAGGAAACACCCTGGACAGATCGCCAGTCCATCGCAGGGCCAACACAGAGAGACAGACAACCATTCAGTCTCTCAGTCACACCTAAGGACAATTTAGAATCCCCAGTTTGATACCAATTAACCTAACTGGCATGTTTTTGGCATGTGGGAGGAAACCGGAGAAATCCCGGAGTAAACCCACACAGACACGGGGAGAACACGCAAACTCCACACAGATCACTGTTGGTCGGGGGCTGGGATCGAACCCAGGATCCCCCGGCTAAGGGTGAGTTGCTGTGCTGCTGCAGTGCTAACCACTCCGCCACCGCGCCGCCCATATTTTGTCAAATAGTGATTGCCCAACACCTGATTGTAATTCATATACTTTGTCATTATTGAACAAAATGCCATTGCATTGGCTTCAGTAGCAGACTTGTGACAAAATGCAGACAGACTTAAGTAATATGCAAATAAAAGTGACATAAATAATACTAACAATAAAACAACAAAGTGGTGCTTACTAGGGTTGGGAACGATCCCTAATTTCCAGAATCGATCGATTCAATTCTGATCCCGATTCGATCTGGGAATTTACCATTTTAATAGCCATTTTACTTGCCAGGAAAAAAAAATCTTCGAGACCTAATGCTGCAAATTGTACCAAGAATACTCTAACTTTAATACATAAATTATCACATAAAGTGACTGGCCCAAAACCAGTTACAACTAGAAAAGCACTCGGAGAGCGCAGACCTCCGCGAAGCGCCACAATTCCCCCCATACAGTGTTTGTGTGTACGTTTTCAGATTCCTTGAGCATGTAAACATATGACTAGCAATTGGATTCACAATGATTATTTGTTTATTTGACAGGGACAGTGCAATAAACACACAATTACTAACTAACTACTAACTAACCTGCACTTATATAGCGCTTTTCTAGTCACAAAGACCACTCAAAGCGCTTTCATTAATACTAACCCTCTATTCTAAGGGCCTATAGGAAACAGATATCTAGGGACAATTTAGAACAGCCAATTAACCTAACATGCATGTTTTTGGCATGTGGGAGGAAACCGGAGAAATCCCGGAGTAAACCCACGCAACACGGGGAGAACATGCAAACTCCACACAGATCACTGTTGGTCGGGGGCTGGGATCGAACCCACGATCCCACAATCCCCCGGCCAAGGGTAAACTGTGCTGCCGCAGTGCTAACCACTGCGCCACCGTGCAGCCGACAATCAATCTGATAGTGATAGGATTAGTGGTTCAGTAGTAAAAGCATTGCCTCCTTGGCGGAGGTAATAAACTGAAGTGTTGCTGTTGTGTCCATCTCCTCCACTGACGGATGCAAATTGGGTAGACAGGTTGCCGTGGGTTTTATATTATATTATTTTGGGGTTTCGCTCCGCGGCAAACGAGAATTTAGAAGCTTCGCCGGCAGAGAGCTCGTTATTGCGCAGCGCGTATGGCTGGCCGGGGAATTTCTGCCAAATGCGCAGCGCCTATGGCTGGCTGGGGAATTTCTGCCAAAGAATCCGTCGGCGGACAGCTGCCCGTGTGAGGTTTTGCAGTTGCGCGCAAACACAAGCACGCTGGCGGGCCCAGGCCAGCAGTGTTTTCCGCGTGCTTTTGTGCCTAAAACGTTGAAGAACGCAGAGTTTGTGTTGCAGACACGACGACCAGCGCCCTCCATTGCGCCTGCGCACATGTTGAAAATGGCCCTATGTCACAGTGTTGAAAAATGGTTTAAAAAAATTCCTGTATCCAGACGGTGAACCGGATCACCCCCAAAATTTAATCAGTTCTTCCTTGTACCATTTCCAACAACGCCTGAAAGTTTCATGGAAATCCGTCCAAGACTTTTTGAGTTATCTTGCTAACCAACAGACAAACAGACAGACAGACAGACAGACAAACAGACAAACACACAAACCCCGGCAAAAACATAACCTCCTCCTGGCCTTTTCGGCCTGGCGGAGGTAATAATGCACTTTTTATTATTTAACTTAGGATTTCACAAAGTGC
Organism: Pholidichthys leucotaenia; assembly: GCA_020510985.1. Taxonomy (NCBI): domain Eukaryota; kingdom Metazoa; phylum Chordata; class Actinopteri; order Cichliformes; family Pholidichthyidae; genus Pholidichthys; species Pholidichthys leucotaenia. The sequence goes on from CM035848.1 coordinate 126,871,326, forward strand.
TCACAAGTGCCTTCTTCAGTGCAAAGGGTGTGTAGTGTCAAGTTAACAACCCAGGGTAAGTAAACAAATTCAATGCATGAAGCATGTAGACATAGTCTCACTGTAGTTCAGTCCCTCCAGGATTTCGGCTGTTTTTGTGATTGTTGCGGCCCAAAAAGCCTGAATTTGTGTCAGCTTTTCCAAAAAATTGTGACATTTTTCGAGGTTTTTTCCACTGAAAGTTGTGTGAGGAAGTATGGATTTTAAAGTAGCTGCTTTTTCCATTGTTTACAGTGATGCTATTCTACAGTGCATCTGGAAAGTATTCACAGCGCTTCACTTTTTCCACATTTTATGTTACAACTTTATTCCAAAATGGATGAAATTCATTTTTTTCCTCAAAATTCCACACACAACACCCCATAATGACAACATGAAAAGAGGTTTTGAGATTTTTGCAAACGTATTAAAAAAAAAAAAAAAGAAATCACATAAGTATTCACAGCCTTTGCTCAATACTTTGTTGATGCACCTTTGGCAGCAATTACAGCCTCAAGTTTTTTTTGAATATGATGCCACAAGCTTGACACGCCTATCTTTGGGCAGTTTGGCCCAAGCTCCATCAGGTTGGATGGGAAGAGTTGATGCACACCCATTTTCAGATCTCTCCAGAGATGTTCAATTGGATTCAAGTCTGGGCTCTGGCTGGGCCACTCAAGGACATTCACAGAGTTGTCCTGAAGCCACTCTTTTGATATCCTGGCTGTGTTTTTAGGGCCGTTGTCCTGCTGAAAGATGAACCGTCACCCCAGTCTGAGGTCAAGTGTCAAGGGGTGGTCCTCGCGGGCCACTAATGAGACGCTATAGGCAGCCGTTGAGTTTGCATATTTATTAAAGAAAGGCACACTATACAAAATAAAGAGCCATGTGGGGCAAAACACAAATAACAACTACAGCAAAGGCACAGTAATAATAACCTCAGGATAACGGGAGTAAACTTACTGAGAATAAGGAGAACACGAGCGTGACTGGAGCCAGGGAATAGGGACTCCAGCCGAACGTTGGGAAGACTGTGGGGAGCCTTGAATAACGAAACTGAATTGCATTTAATTCAAGTTTATTTCAAGCAACCATTCCCACAGTCTGCTCTCATTCTTGAGCAGCGAACAAAGAGGTGGAAACACACCAAAGTCCTCGCCTTTAAACATTCTCACATAAAGAAATCTCCCTCGCAGGGGAGGTCACACATCTCCATCATAATCCCTTTATTCACATTCATAATCCCTTTATTTACATTACTCCCCCCTCTCTCCTCTCGAGCCTCCGAGGTCAGGGAGTCTACTGTCCACACCTATTGTCTTCTCTTGCTGTCCACCGCAGGTGTCCTAGACTGCGTCTCGTGTCCTAGACTCTGCATCTCCTTCATCGTGAGGTTAAATCACATATGTGCTGTCAGCATATCTCTCATATGTCCAACATGTACATGCACAACTACACAGCCATATAACCCCCCCCCCAAACGATGAAGAACGGACTATTCCCTAAAATTCAATAACATGTTACTGACTACTGTATAATCAACATCAACATTCAGTCTGTGCGCCGCCTGGGCTTCAACCGTCTGCCGAATCTGCTGTGAGTTGGCCCCGCCTTGCCTGCGGCGCCTTTCTGCTCCGGCTCTGTTGACTGAGGGAGAGAGTGATTATTTGCGCCCTGCGGGGGTCTGCCTTGTCGAAGCGCCCTTGCGACCGGTACAGACCCGTCCTTCATGACAAAAGCAGGTTTTAGTCTGTCAATACTGACTGTCTCTTTTCTGTCTCCAAAATCTAGCACAAATTGCTTATCACCTGCCTCCAGCACTCGAAATGGCCCTTTGTAAGGTGGTTTGAGTGTTGCTTTTAGGGCTTTGCGCCTGACAAAAACGAACTCAGCATTTTTCAAAGCTTTGGGGACGAAAACTCGTGGAAAAGCGTGATGAACCGGACCCGGAAGCGTGTCTGCTCTCGTGCCAACTAACGGTCCCAGAGCAGGGAGAGGTGGGGGCTCCGGGTGCTCTGGTAAAAACTCGCCTGGCAGCCTAAGAGGTTGTGCGAACACCAGCTCCGCTAGGGAGGCGTCTAAGTCTTCTTTGGGCGCAGAACGCAACCCTAATAAAACCCATGGTAGTTTATTTACCCAATCTGCATCCGTGAGCGACGCTCTGAGTGCTGCCTTCAAAGACCTATGAAAACGCTCGCATAAACCATTAGCCAGAGGGTGGTAAGCCGTAGTGCGGTGAATTTTGGCTCCCAAGCCGTTGGCCATCGCTGACCACAGCTCAGAGACGAATTGAGGTCCTCTATCGGACGTAATGTCCGACGGAACCCCGAAGCGCGCCACCCAAGCCGTTAAAAAAACGTGAGCCACCTCCGCGGCCGTGGTCGTCGCCAGCGGGACCACTTCCGGCCAACGTGTGGTTCGGTCCACCATTGTCAAAAGATGCGTGATGCCGGTAGGGGGCCCACGAGGTCGACGTGCACGTGGTCGAACCTTCTGGCTGGAATGCGAAACGGTTCTAACGGGGCTCTTGTGTGCTTGTGAATTTTGGCCCGTTGACAGGACATGCAGGTTTTTGCCCATTCCTTCACGTGCTTGCGCAGGCACGGCCAAACAAACTTTTCCGCTACCATTTTCACCGACGTGCGCACCCCCGGGTGCGCCAGTGAGTGGACTGAGTCAAAAACACAGCGGCGCCACGCGGCCGGAACCACCGGACGCGGGCGCCCCGTCGACACATCGCAGATCAGGGGGGGCATACCGGTTTGTAAACACTTGCTCTCCAGCCTTAACCCTGTTGGTCCAGACTGGAGCGTGCGCACGTCTGCGTCCGCCCCCTGGTCCGCTGCCATGGCTGCGTAATCTATACCCATGTGCACCGGGGCTGTGTGCGCCACCGCGCCGCTCTCCTGCGGCGCGGTCATGGTGGCCCGTTCTGCCTCTGCGCGTGGTGGAGTCGTGACCGCGTGTGAGAGACAATCTGCTACTACATTGAATTTGCCCGCAACGTGCCTAATGTCAGTGGTAAATTCCAAGATCGCGGCCAGCTGCCTCTGCTGCCTGCCTGACCACGGGTCTGAAATTTTGGCCATGGCGTATGTGAGCGGCTTGTGGTCCACATAAGCGGTGAAGCACCGTCCTTCCAGCCAGAACTGGAAATGACGAATAGCCAAATGCAGCGCCAACAGTTCTCTGTCTAACGTGCTGTATTTTCGCTCAGCCACGCTTAAGGATTTGCTAAAGAAAGCCAACGGCTGCCAAACTCCGGCGACCTGTTGCTCAATAACGGCCCCTATGGCTAAATCTGAAGCGTCTGTCGTCAGCGTGATACGTGCTGCTGGATCTGGGTGGGCCAGGAGCGCAGCGTCAGCCAAGGCTTTTTTTACCTCTGTGAACGCGCGCTCCCGCTCTGGGGACCCTTTGACCGCCTGGGTTGGTTTTTGCTTTTTGAGCGCGGCATATAACGGTTGCATGATTTGAGCTGCGTGGGGCAGGAATCGGTTATAAAAATTCACCATCCCCAAGAATTCCTGCAGTGATTTGACCGTTTGTGGCCGGGGAAAATCCGCTACCACGCATACTTTATCTGGTAACGGAACCACTCCCCTGGGGAGACGCGGTGACCCAAAAAATCGATCTGCTCGACGCCGAACTGGCACTTGGTTGGGTTAATTGTTAAGCCGTGCTCTCTCAGCCTCCTAAAAACTGCTGTGAGGTGCTTTTCGTATTCGTCCTCTGAAGTACTCGCGACCAAAATGTCGTCGAGATACACAAACACGAAAGGGAGATCACGTAACATGGCATCCATCATCCGCTGAAACGTTTGCGCCGCCCCTTTTAGACCAAACGGCATGCGTAAAAATTCGAAAAGTCCGAACAGGGTTATTACCGCTGTTTTAGGAATGTCCCCTGGTTGGACTGGGACTTGGTGATAGCCGCAAACCAGATCAATCTTTGAAAAAATACGCGCTCCCGCCAGGTGCACCGAAAAGTCCTGAATGTGCGGGATGGGATAACGATCATGCGCCGTAGCATTGTTTAGTCTGCAGTAATCGCCACACGGTCTCCAGGAGCCATCGGCTTTCGGTACCATGTGCAGCGGCGAAGCCCACGGGCTTTTTGACCTACGAACGATGCCCAGCCTCTCTAGGCTGGCGAACTCCTCGCGCGCTATAGCGAGCTTAACTGCATCCAAGCGCCGAGCCTTTGCAAACACGGGAGGGCCAGATGTAGGGATAAAATGCTCCACCCCGTGTTTCGCGACCGTCGCTGAAAAAGTGGGCACAGTGAGCGCTGGAAATTGGGTGAGGAGTGTGTGAAACTTACCACCTGCTGTAGCGACGTGGGTCTGTACTGGTGGCGGGGACACTCGAGCTGAACAGGGGAGAGAGTAAAAAGAGAGTGCATTTACCAGCCGTCTATTAGCAAGATCAACTAACAGATTGTGTGAGCACAAAAAATCCGCGCCCAACATGTTGAAACTCACCGCCGCTATTACAAAAGTCCATTCATATGTGCGGCCATGTAAGCATAAAGGCAAGGTCCTTTTCCCGTAGGTGTTGATGCTCGAGCCATTTGCCGCCGTAGCTCCGCTACCGCAGGGTCCAGCCACCTGGTCCGCGTATGTTGGGGTGATGAAGCTCACTTGGGCTCCGGTGTCTATGAGGAACTCTCGTCCGGAGCTCGTATCTGTGATGTAGAGCAGCTTGTTGCCTTCTCCGAGAGTCGAAGCTGCTAGCGACCCCCGGTCTTGCCGTTTCCCGAACTCTTGAAGTTGCAGGGCGGCACGCACCTGCGTGCCCTATCAGCGAACCTCCGATGGTAAAAGCAGAGATCCTCTCCTCCGCTGTGTCGGGGCCGCGCCTCTGCCACCGGAACATTGGCTCCACCTCGTCGCGGCTGTGCTGCCGCCGTCGTCGGCCAGCCTGGGTCTGCCGCCTCTGGCTCCCCGCTGTCTTGGGTCGCCGCTGCGGTTGCCTGCCCACCGCAGGCGTCCAGAATCCCGTCTGCTTCCTGGGCCAGCTCCCGGAACTCCTCCGGGGTGTGACACTTCTTGCCGGCCAGCGTGCTTCTCGCATGCGTCGGGAGGTTGGAGAGGAAGATGAACTGGAAGAGGAAATCATCGTTGTCCGACCCTCTCAGCTGTATCATATCCTCCATCAGGGCGCTCGGTCTGTGTCCTCCTTGGTCTAGCAAAGACAGGATCCTCCTCGCCCTCGCTTCGGCCGAGGGGGTGAAAAACTTAACGAGGGTGGATTTTAGCTTGTCGTGCCTGCCGGTAGCGGGTGGCTGCTCCACCAAGCTCTGCACGCATCGAGATGTGTGGTTATCCAGTTTAGCGATGACATGGTGGAACTTAGTGTCATCCACCGTTACTCCTGCGAGTGCGAACTGCGACTCCGCTTGCAGGAACCACGACCATGGGTTATCCTGCCAGAAATCAGGCAGCTTGACGGCCACTGCGCTCGCCGGAACCGAACTCTGTGAGTCCGGGACCCTGAGACCTTCTCTGGTCATTCTCAATGTCGTCGGTCACCAATTGTGGGGAGCCTTGAATAACGAAACTGAATTGCATTTAATTCAAGTTTATTTCAAGCAACCATTCCCACAGTCTGCTCTCATTCTTGAGCAGCGAACAAAGAGGCAGAAACACACCAAAGTCCTCGCCTTTAAACATTCTCACATAAAGAAATCTCCCTCGCAGGGGAGGTCACACATCTCCATCATAATCCCTTTATTCACATTCATAATCCCTTTATTTACATTACTCCCCCCTCTCTCCTCTCGAGCCTCCGAGGTCAGGGAGTCTACTGTCCACACCTATTGTCTTCTCTCGCTGTCCACCGCAGGTGTCCTAGACTGCGTCTCGTGTCCTAGACTCTGCGTCTCCTTCATCGTGAGGTTAAATCACATATGTGCTGTCAGCATATCTCTCATATGTCCAACATGTACATGCACAACTACACAGCCATAGAGACCAGCTTTATGCGTGTGTGAGGTCGCAGCCCCGAATAACCTCGGCTGCTTCCTTAAATAGGGCTTAGAAGATTAATAGATGATTAGGGCGTCATCAGAGGAATGATAATCAGCTGTCACCACGCAACTCGGCTTTGACAGCTGGAAGTCCCGCAGAGATGCTGTCAGAATAAGAGCCCGGGAGGGCCATAAGGAAAGCTAACACAGAACGGGAGGAAAATACTGCATGACCCGAGCACGGACAATATCAGCGCTCAGACCATGACAGTACCCCCCCCCCCCACCAAACGGCATACTCTGGGCACAGCGTAACACTCAAGCCTCCCCCCCAAGCCTCCCCCCCACCCAGAAGGCTACGAAGGCCCACCCAGGGTGGGTGGAGGGGGGGGGGCTAGGAGGGCGAGAACCAGAAAAAAAAAGAAAAAATATCAAGGGCGAATACAGAAAAAATAAGAACATGGTGCAACAAACAGAGCATGGTAAAAAAAATAAATCACAAATATACTCCATGATACTCAGGTGAAAATACAGAGAAAACAATTGGAGCAATAACACTGCAAAACTAAGCATATAGACCATGATTTACAGGCAACAGCAACAACAGAGCCTCTCTCAACCAAAAGGAGGAAGAAAAAAAAAACATCTCTCAAAAAACAGAAAAACAGGCACAAACACAACGTACCCCAATAATACCAGGAAAAAGGGGAAAAGAAAAAACACGCCAAAGAGTGGCGATATATACACAGTTCCAAGTAGTCCAAACGACAAAACACAAGAGCATCCCTAAAATTACAGAGAAGAGGAAAAACAAAAACACAGGGATGACGGCAGGCAGAGCACAATGAAACAACAAAAAAACCCCAATTAGTTCAGGAGGTCTACCTGCAGCCAGCGTCCAGATCGCTGGCAGGGGAAAAAGGATGAGTTCGGGCGGTCTACCCCAGTCCCAGGCCTGGAGAAACAGTACCTCTGGTGGCCGGACCAGGTCGCTGAACAAAGAGTCCAGTTTGTCGGGTGGCCGACCCAGAACGCCAAACCGGCGAAGCATTTTCCCAGGTGGCCGACCCACGTCATCAAGCCACCAGGACCGCAGGGGAGAACTGTGAGGCGGCCTCCCTATCGCGAGGAATAGCGAGGGAGAAACGAGCCGATTATGGCGAATCCCCGCGGCACCTGATGGAGGGAAAAAGTAAATGGGAAAAGATGAGGGACCAGTCCGGCGTCGATCGGCGAAGGATCTGCAGCTCCTTCTCCGAACTCCACATGGACTGGCGCTGTGCTCTTGCCGGATCCCGGGCGGAACCGTGCTGCACCCATGACGGACCCCGACTGGGCCAGAACAGCATCCATGACGGACCCCAATTAGGTCCGTGTTGCACCCGTGTCAGACCCCAATTGGATCAAAGTAGCACCCACGACGGACCCTGACTGGGCCGTAACACTACCCACGACGGACCCTGCCTGGGCCCGCGCAGCACCAGGGATGACCTTCAGACCCGAACCCAGAACCTCCAAGGTAACGACCGGAGCAGGCTCGTCACCGGTGACCCTGGGAGAAGGCTCAGAGGAGAAAAGAGAATGGGGATCAGAATCACCGGCAGCGGCAGAGCCCAGCGAGACAAGCTTGGATGCAGCAGACAGCTGTGCCCGGCTGCGCCCGGCTCATCTCCCTGAGAGACAGGCAAAAATGCTCCAGAATAGAAGAAAGGAAGACAAAATAGAGCACTTGTCTGATCTCGGGCTCTACCGCAGCCCAGGACTTCGAGGATCCGGGTTCAACGCGCTGAAAGTCCAGTTCTGGTTCCCACTTGACTGCGGTGGGCTCCGCAGCCGGCATGATGGTGTCCACAGTCTGGGGATTCCCTGATGCTGACATCCATGCCAAAGACCCGCATGGTGTGGTGGCAGGGGATCCGTGACCTGCCGGGTCGGACTGTTCCTCCGTGGAGACCTGGGGACGCTTGCTCGTCGGCGCAGGCTCCAATTGGCAGTCCACCCTCCTCCTCTGCCCGTGTCGTGGCTGAGCACCGGATCCCCTCAAGGCTGCGTACTCAGTCCACTGTTGTTTACACTTCTAACACATGACTGTGTATCCAGACACGAGGGGAACCAGATTATTAAGTTTGCAGATGACACCACAGTGGTGGGACTTATTCAGCGGGATGAGGAATCATTGTACAGGGAAGAAGTTAGAGACCTGGAGGGCTGGTGCAGGGAGAACAATCTGGAGCTCATCGTGGACAAAACGAAGGAGATGATTATCGACTTCTGGCGGTCACGGCCTGAACACGTCCCTCTCAGCATCGGCGGCCGTTTGGTGGAGAGAGTGGAGAACATCAAGTTCCTCAGAGTGCAGATCTTGCAGGACCTGACCTGGAACAAGAATTCCTTGGGGATCAGGAAGCGGGCCCAGCAGAGACTGCACTTCTTGAGGAAACTCAAACAGGCCTCTCTCCCCATCTGCACCCTCAGGACCTTCTACAGAGGTGTGGTGGAGAGTGTTCTGACGTACTGCATTGCAACATTGTACTCCAGCTGCAGCATGTCAGACAAAAAAGCCCTGCAGAGGATAGTTAAGGGAGCTGAGAGGGTAAATGGAGTTTCCCTCCCCTCTGTCCAAGAACTTTTTCAGAACCGTTGTAGGAGCAGGGCACTGAACATTGTCAAGGACCACTCTCACCCTCTGCATAAACACTTTGAATTGGTGCCATCTGGCAAGCGATTCCGGAGCATCAGAGGCAGAACCACCAGACTGATTAACAGCTTCCTTCCACAAGCTGTTAGGATGCTGAACAGTTGATCCGGAATCTTTCATACATACTACTGCACCTATGGACATTATGTATATTATTTGTATATTATAGTTGTGGTTAGTTTTCAAGTATGTCTCAGGGATGTGTGAATGGCTGTGTTGGGGTGGGGGTGAGGGTGGGGGTGAGTGTGTCTTAAATTATGTTCTTTTTACTTATATGGATGTCGAGAGAAACGCAATTTCATCTTGCCTGCACTACAGTTGTATGCACAGCAACATGACAATAAAGGTTGATTTGATTTGATAATGTTCATTCTTATTTTCAGACACATTTAAGATAAGATAAGATAAGATAAGCCTTTATTAGTCCCACAACGGGGAAATTCCAGGATTGCAACAGCACAGGGATAGCAACACTCAGAGCAACAATCAGAAGGCAAGAAAAAAAACAAGCAAGCAAGAGCAGCTAATATACATATGTACGTATTACTATAAAATATATATATATACACACACACACAGACACACAGTGCAGAGCATTGTAGCTGGATGGAATAAATATATGAATATATGAACACACAGTGCAGAGCATTGTAGCTAGATGGAATAAATATGTAAATATATAAACACCCACAGTACGGAGCATTGCAGCTAGGTGGAATAAATATGCAAGTATATAAACACACACAGTGCGGAGCAATGTAGCTAGATGGAATAATATGTAGATATATAAATATATAAACACACCCAGTGCTGAGCATTGTAGCTAGATGGAATAAATATGTAAATATATAAACACACACAGTGCAGAGCATTGTTGCTAGATGGAATGAAACAGCATAACCGTCTACTTAGTTATCCTACATGGTATGATTATGTGCCCATACATATTCTCACCCTCCATAGCGACCGGTATGTTCCTAGTTGTATGCCGGAGGGGACCATTGTGTAAGTCTATTGCATCTTTTGCATTCAAAAAACTATTAGTTTGTTACGTCTTTTTGCTATCTCTGCGAGCAGCCCTGCTTAGGTTGTACAGTCTGACAGCCGTTGGTAGGAAGGACCTACGAAACCTCTCGGTTGTGCACCTGGGATGATGTAGTCTGCTGCTAAATGAGCTCCTCAGTGCATTCAGTATGTCCTGCATAGGGTGGAACTCGGACTCCAGCAGAGATGACAGTTTAGCCACCGTCCTTCTCTCTCCTATCTCCTCCATCGGATCAAGGCGCTGCCCCAGGACAGAGCTAGCTTTCTTAATCAGTTTGTTCAGTCTCTTCCTATCGGCTGCAGTAATGCCACTGCCCCAGCAGACCACTCCAAAAGTGATGGCTGATGCCACCACCGTGTCATAGAATGACTTCAGCAGCGCCCCTTGTACACCAAAAGACCTGAGTCTCCTCAGCAGGAACAGCCTGCGCTGTCCCTTCTTGTAGAGTGCATCAGTATTGTGTGACCAGTCAAGTTTATTGTTCAGATGAATACCCAGGTACTTATAGGATGTCACCATCTCGATGTCTGTTCCCTGTATATTTACTGGTACTGTGAGGGGCTGCCCATGCCTGCGGCAGTCCACCACCAGCTCCTTAGTTTTCCTCGCGTTGAGGAGCTTATAGATTACTTTAAATGCACATGATGGCAACTTTAAATTCTCTATAATGTTTATGTTGAGTATGACAGCGCAAGTATTATCTTATATTAGAACACTTTATGATGCTGCAAGTAGCACTGGATACATTTCTTGGCGTCTGAAATCTGTCCAAACGAAGATTCGTCGAGGATCTCCACTGCATTCAAGTAGTCCCATAGATGTTTCTCCAAGAGGCCCAAATTCCCAACGCTCTATTCAGGCTGAGAATCAGCTTGATGGGGATGCTTGCCAAGAGGCCATGTCTTTGCTCAACCATACCACAGATAGGTCTGTGATTTTCCAGAAGATGAGACAGACCTTTCAGCATCGACAGAAGCTTATTAATGACCCCGGCAAAAGTGCTGACATCTTCTCCACCTTCCCAAGATTCCTGGACACTAAAGGACTGGTGAATTTTAAATGAATTGTTTTGAGTAGTTTGAAATTTTAAAACATGTCCTGTTAGTTTCTCATCTTTCTTAAAGGTGGACCAAGACTTTGCATGCCTATTTGATGATGAGATGTCCTCCAGGCTGCTTCAGAAATGGGATGTGTTCTTCAAGCCAAATGTCGTAAAAGAAGCTAAATGTCGACTTCCGGTCTGGACACCATGGTGATAGCAGCTTAACGTTGAAGCTCCCAGACCCGATCCAGGAAAATACCTTGAAAATCAGATTTAATGGCGTTTTGGAAGAGTGAAAATCAAAAGACAAAGTTATCATGCCTAAAGGAAAACAGAAGAAATCGACATTTACCAGGCCGGGACACACATCGGCCCGAAGAATCCGATCCGGAGGACTTCCATTCAGAAGACGAGGAGCTGAATGAAGGGAGCAAAAAGGTTAGCTTAAAAATGGTACTTAAAGAATTAAGACAATTTCGCCGAGAGTGTTGGGCCGAATTTCGTGAAATCAAAGAAGAAATAAAAAGGACAAACAGCAGAGTGGACCAGGCCGAGGACCAAATCTTGGAAGCAGAGGAAAGAATAAAAGGGCTGGAAGATACCGTGCTGGATCTACACAAAAGACAGTCCAGACTGGAGGCTAAGCTAACCGACCAAGAAGGAAGACTACGAAGAGACAACATAAGAATTCATGGTCTGAAAGAAGGAGTCGAGGATGGTTTCACCACAATGGCGGCATGCGTGGAATCCTTACTGAGAGAGAAGTTGGATATTCCCCAAACCACCGACTTGAAGATAGAAAGGGTGCACCGTACATTAGCCCCTAGGCCGGTGGCGGAAGTGCCTCCATGATCGGTGGTGGTGAAGTTTTCCAACTCCAAAAAAAGAAGAGGTTGTAAGACTGGCCTGGCAGAAAAAAGGATTTATGCACCAAGAGAGAAAAGTTTTCATGGAACACGATTACGCCCCGGAGGTCCTTAAAAAGCGTCTGGAATACAACGACACTAAAAAGGTATTACGAGAGAAAAAACTGCGCTTCCAGACACCATTTCCGGAGAAGCTGAGGGTTTTTTACGGCGATGAGACGTGTCTCTATAACTCGACGGAAGAAGCAACCACGGATATGGCAAGAAGAGGGCTCCCGGTAACTGTGTATAAACCTGCAGCAGACCCGATCAAAAGAATCAAGGCTCAAACGTGGTCCACACAGAGACCCTCAAAATCCACGGGCCAGCAGTGGGAAACCCAGCGCCAGAGCTACAAGGAAAAACTGGCCGTTTACAGGAGGGAATAACGATATTTTTAGTCAATCTGCACATCCAACCCCCCCTCCTACAAGGTAACAAACATTAAAGGAGATGCAGAATCTGCAAGTGGTAAATCATTTCATGGAACAGTCATAATATTAGAAACAAATAAATCTTAAAAAAAAAAACTTGTTAAAATAGAAATGTGACAATGAACCACATGATCTCTCCACACTAACAAATACTGTATTAACGTGAATGTTTGCTGTGATGGTGGTGGGAGGGTGCACACAATTTCATAGGGTATTGGCATAAAAAAAAAAATCATTACAAGTTCAGATTGGGATCTGAAACTCACGTTAAAAACATGGGACAACTTACAGGGGTAAGAGAGAGCCCTCAGCACGTAACGGAATCTGAGGATTTTCCCTCAGAGCCAACACACCATCATGGCTCTTCTAAGGTCACTAAAAAGACCTCAGCTCAGGAAGAACTTTTGTCAGTTTTTTTGTTTTAAAGTTTTATATACTATGTTCTTAATGTTTTTTATGTTCTTAATGTTCTTTCAGTTTCTGAGTAGCATAAAAGAGAACCACCACACTGTTATACTAAATAAGACAACACAATGGAGAAACAGGGTGTAACCAAAATAATCTCATATAACGTAAAAGGGATCCTGAATCCAGTTAAAAGATCCAAGATTCTAGGCAAAATGAAAAAAGACAAAGTGTGGTACACATATTTGAGATGCTTAGGCTGCATGTGTATATTACTGTTACCTCATGTCTTAGAAGGAACAATAAGTCTGGACCTCCTGGGGATAGCAGGAGGGTGTGAAATCTGTCTTTAGAAATGGTTCTGAGAAGACTTCCTGACCAACAGGGTTTTAGGTGGAGAAGAGAAGACCTGGGGGGTGATGTATTGTCTCTGGGGATTGAATGACAATGTGACTCTGTACTTTGATGTCCCGGGTATTAAAAGGAGAGATGTGGGAAGTTCTTTCTCTTTTCTGTTTGAGAGGATGTTGGAGACATGTGATTGTTAATAAACCTGAATTGAGAAATAAATTCAGCCTCTTCATTTCACGCTCTCCACACAAAGCAGGAATAATATTTTTTACAAGAAACCCACCTAACAGACGTGGAGCACACTAAACTCATCGCCACAGGCGGTGCTGTTCCAGCAGAGTAGACGTTTAAGATTCTCTTCCATGGTCATCACAGACCGACGGAGGCCGACGATGCGATGAGTTAGGTACTGTACAAAGCTCCTTTTGGCAAAGTAAATCTGTTTTGGCACAGTAAGGATAACAGAGCTCTGTTCTGCTTACCTAGCTGCCTGACAGGACGGGGAGGGGGGATGTAACATATTTACCATCGACGAGTAAACGCGTTCAGCAGATGCTCAGTGGGTTGAGATCCGAGTTGAAAACGGAGCAAAATCTGCCCAGATATACGTATACTGCACAAACCGCCCTTGGAAATGACCTTCATTAATAACGATATTTTTAGTCAATCTGTGCATCCAACCCTCCCCCTACAAGGTAACAAACATTAAAGGAGATGCAGAATCAGCAAGTGGTAAAACATTTCATGAAACAGTCATAATATTAGAAACAAGTAAGTCTTAAAAAAAAAAAAAAAAAAAAAAAACTTGTTGAAATAGAAATGTGACAATGAACCACATGAACTCTCCACACTAACAAATACTGTATTAACGTGATTGTTTGCTGTGATGGTGGTGGGAGGTTGCGCACAATTTCATAGGGTATAGGCATAAAAAAAAAAATCATTACAAGTTCGGATTGGGATCTGAAATTCATGTTAAAAACATGGGACAACTTATAGGGGTAAGAGAGGGCCCTCAACACGTAACAGAGTTTGAGGAATTTCCCTCAGAGCCAACACACCAGCAAGGCTCTTCTAAGGTCACTAAAAAGACCTCAGCTCAGGAAGATCTTTTGACAGTTTTTTGTTTTAAAGTTTTATATACTATGTTCTTAATGTTTTTTATGTTCTTAATGTTCTTTCAGTTTCTGAGTAGCATAAAAGAGGGCCACTACACTGTTATACTAAATAAGACAATACAATGGAGAAACAGGGTGTAACCAAAATAATCTCATATAATGTAAAAGGGATCCTGAATCCAGTTAAAAGATCCAAGATTCTTGGCAAAATGAAAAAAGACAAAGCAGGAATAATATTTTTACAGGAAACCCACCTAATAGAATTGGAGCACACTAAACTTAATAGACAAGGGTTTAAACTGATCTCTTTATCCTCATATAAGTGAGGGAGGAGGAGGGGGTAGCGACATTGATCTCAACCAAAATTATGTTTGAAAAAAATTCAGAACACAAAGATAAAGAAGGGAGATACAGTTTGGTACTTGGGCAGCTAGAGGGAGAAGATATCACCGTGCTGAATGTATATGCACCTCCAGGGGCTAACTGGAAATTTTGTAAAAATGTATTTGACCTAATGATAACTAAAGCCCAAGGTTTAGTGATATGTGGTGGAGACTTCAATCTAAGACTGAATCCATACTGGGATGCATTAGGTAATTCTCCACATCAAAATAACACTCAAAGTAGGAAAACTCGGATGCTACTAAAAGAAATGGGAATCTGTGATGTGTGGAGGGAATTCAACCCCAGTGTAAAAGATTATACATTTTACTCAGCACCACATTCATCATACTCAAGGATCGACTATTTTTTTTATGTTTAATAGAGACATTGGAAGAGTAAAAACATGTAAAATAGGACTGATGGATCTCTCTGACCACAGTCCGATCTATATGGACTTAAGTATCCAAAAATACACAAATAATACATTTTCTTGGAGGTTAAATTCAAATGTCCTGAAAGGACCACTGAAAGACAAATTGGAATCAGATATTCTCAGATATTTGGAAGAAAATGATAATGGAGAAGTATCCCCTTTAATACTGTGGGACGCATGCAAAGCTGTAATAAGGGGAAAGATTATTGCAAAACTGGCAATCCAAAAGAAACTGAGACAAGAAAAACTAACCACATTAGAGTCAGAACTTAAGAACCTAGAAAAAGAGCACAAAGACAACACTCATTCTAATGACTCACTCAAAATTAAGGAAATTAAAAAACAAATAAATGAGATCTACGCAATAGAAATCCAGAAGAAACTTACATTTCTGAAACAAAAATACTATGAAGCAGGCAGCAAATCGGCAAAATTACTAGCCTATAAATTGAGGAAACAACAAATGGAGAGAGCAATCTACAAAATCAGAGACCCAGTAGCAAAGGAAATAAAATTTAGAGTTCAGGATATTCTTAAAAGCTTCGAGAACTACTACAAGAACTTGTACTCCCTCAAAAAACACAAAAACGCATCCAAAGCATTCCTAAACACATTAAACCTTCCCCAACTTACTGAGTCACAAAATAAAACACTACTGTCAGAAATACAACCTAAAGAATTAGAAAAAGCAATTATGAAACTTAAAGCTAACAAATCCCCAGGAGCAGATGGCTATACAGCAGAATGGTACAAAACCTTTAAACAGCAACTATCTCCTCTCCTCCTGAAAACATTTAACTATGTCCTCCACACAGGGGAAATCCCCCCTCCTGGAGAGAAGGGGTCATTGCAGTCATACCTAAACCTGAAAAGGATAAACTAGACTGCTCCAACTACAGACCAATCAGTGTGTTAAATCAGGACTATAAGCTTTTTACCACTATCCTTGCAAAAAGGTTAGAAAATATACTGACTGACTTAATTCATTTAGACCAAACAGGTTTTATAAGACAAAGACAGACACAAGACAACATTAGATGCACTTTACACATAATTCATCATATAAAAAAATATAACTTAAATGCAGCCATATTGGGATTAGATGCTAAAAATAACTAAATAGATAACTAGATAACTAGATAACTAAAAAATGGATGTTGAAGGACTGTCCTACACCTGAAGATTGGATTAACGTGATCCAAGACATTTACTCGATGGAAAAGTTGACATTCGCACTGAGACAAGACATGGATGGGTTCTTGAACTTTTGGTAACCCTGGATCGCATATGTGTCTTCCATTAGATCTAATCTTTGACAAATACCATTTCAATAATGGCACCGCTCTTTGTTCCAATGCTACTCAGATGCTCTTTTATTTTTATTTATTTATTTTTATTTATTTATTTTTATTTATTTATTTTTTGCTCTTTTGTTTTGTTTTTGTTTTGTTTTGTTTTGTTTTGTTTTTGTTCTTTCTTTAATTTCTCTTTTTCTTTCACTTAAAAAAGGGGTGTTGTAATAATTATTCTTCCAATGTTGTCAAAAAAACAAAAAAAGGGAACGTGATGAATATGTAAACAATGCAATGCTGTAATGACGTGTATACCCTTTACAAAAACTTAAAGAAAAAAAAAAGAAAAAAAAAGAAGCTAAATGTCTTACTTCAGCACTAGAGGTGTGTTACTTGTTGCAGTCAGCAGAAAGCCCCCCAGGAAGGGATCCCCAGGAAACAAATGAGTTTTGTTTTCTTCTTTTTTCATGCATTTGGTATACTTATGTGACAGTTGCTCCTATCCATCCATTCGTTTGTTTTAATTTGTTTTTAAAGATTATCTGCTTTTTGGAATAAGTGCAAACAGGAGAGTGGAAAGGGTTAAAAATCTGATGAGGTCTTTCTGTGTTTATTCAAACTGCAAACTGTGAAACCTGGGTTAATTTTTGTTACGTCTTGTCCTCAGCCTATGATGAAGAAATGGCCTCTCTGTTGCTGTTGACTCAACTCCATCCATCAACATCAGGCGGACCCAAGTTTCGAAAAACCTGCATGTGTGATGCAATGGAAAGACTTGTAGTCTTTCATAAGGTAACTACATTTTTAAGGTGGTTGTAATAATTTTCATTTCACCTTAACTACATGTGAAAATGTGAGTTGTTTAAAGAGAATAACATGGAAAGTAAACGGTGAAGATAATCATTCTTATTTTGCACTAGCCAGTGAGAAATTACATTTTTCCTTTCATTCTCATGCATAAACTTTGTTTTTCTTATCTTAATTCCAGTCATTCTGCAGTTTGGAGGAGCATCTCCATAGTCATCTGGGTGGGCACCCATACCTTCTTGCTGTGGGGCAACAGAAGAGCAACATTGACAGCTTCTACATCAGCACTGATAAGCATCTCATCCCATGCCAGTCAAAACGCTCCCTTGGGGCATTTGATGAACTTTTCAAAGATAATTTTTTGTTTAATTTGTGTTTATGAGGCTGCATTAGTGGATTTCTACACATTCTTGCAGACAATAGTTTATGACATTGATGTGGAGAAAATGAAGGAGTCACCCAGAGTGAGAGACTTGCGTGCCAGACTGCTTAACCAGTCCATGCCACTCTCATTCTGTGAGGAAGAGGTTAAAATTATGTTGACCTGTTTCATCTGTAAAAAAAAAAAAACAACAAAAAAAAACTGTTTGCCAGCAGTCTAAAGTTTATTTCACATTTAAGAGTTGAACATAGTTATTATCCTGGACCCACATTTATAAGCTGTTTTGTTCTCAGCGAGGCTGTACGCAGTTTTTAACTTATGCAGGCTTCCGGAAGCACCTTAATAGTGTGCATAGCAGTGATCAGCAAATTGCTCAAACGTCTACTGTTCAGTGTTCCACTAGTGAGGCAGTTGCAAGTTCATCACAAGCACATCAAATCAAATCAAATCAAATCAAACTTTACTGTCATATTGCTGTACATACAACTGTAGTGCAGGCAAGATGAAATTGCGTTTCTCTCGGCATCCATATAAATAGAAGCAGCATGATTTAAGACACACTCACACATAGCTTCATCCCCCCCCACTCCCACCCCCCATCCATTCACACATCCCTGAGACATACTTGGGAAAAAAAAACAAAAAACTAACTAACTATAATATACAAATAATATACAAAATGTCCGTAGGTGCAGTAGTGTGTATGAGAGATTCTGGGTCAACTGTTCAGCATCCTGACAGCTTGTGGAAGGAAGCTGTTGATCAGTCTGGTGGTTCTGCCTCTGATGCTCCGGAATCATTTACCAGATGTAAGAAGTTCAAAGTGTTTATGCAGAGGGTGAGAACAGTCCTTGACAATGTTCAGTGCCCTGGTCCTACAACAGTTCTGAAAAAGTTCTTGGACAGAGGGGAGGGAGACTCCAATTACCCTCTCAGCTCCCTTGACTATCCTCTGGTCCTCACATGCATGTGAGGACCAATTTAATCCTCTAAATGAATGTAGTTCTTCCAGTGTTTCAGTACAATGTAAATACAGATCCAATCAAAGAAATGTGTGCATCCATTGTAGCCAAATTACAGGGAAGTGGGATTAGCAACAGTTTAGTACCTTCAATTGTAGGAGACTTGGCGGAACTAACTAGTGAGCTTGATTCCCAAGCAAAGCGTGCTACTATTTCTGCTTTACCACAAAGTGACCCCAACATTTCTGTCATAAATAAATGTTTTGAAAAATTTGAAAACCCTTTTACAAATCTGAACACAGAATGGAAGCAAAATAAATATTTTAACTTAAAATGGGGAGTTGTTGAACCAGTAGAAATATCCCTGGGAATGACATATGACAGTAGGAGAACTAAAATCTCTGGAATGCATGAACAAGTACCTGTGAAGGATACTTTTGTGTATGTGCCAGTTTTAGAGACTTTGAAATTCATGTGTAGAAATTCTAAAATTTGTGATTTATTAAAGACAGAATGTAGATCAGATTCTGACACATACAATGATATTTTTTTTTTGATGGAAGTTACTTTAAGAACCATCCTTTGTTTTCAGCAGAAAGATATGCATTACAAATTCAAATTTATTATGATGATTTCAAAACAGTCAACCCATTAGACTCCAAATGTGGAATTGACAAAATTGGATGTCTGTATTTTATTATACAAAACTTGCCCCCAAAATTTAATTCAGTATTAATGAATGTATATTTGGTAGCACTTTTTCACACACAGGATATGCAGAAGTATGGTTTTGATGCTACTCTGGAACCACTAATAAATGATATAAAAGCTCTTGAAACACAAGGACTTAGCCTTCCGTTTTCTACTGAATCAGTCTATGGTACAGTCTCACAGATAACCGTTGATAATCTGGGATGCACACAATTCTGGGTTTTAATGAGTCATTTAGCAGTCGTTATTTCTGCCGACTACGTTTAATTGATAAGAATAATTCTCAAACAGTGTTCAGTGAGGATGATCCTAAGGTGATTCCTCGTGAAGATCTTTTTGAAATGCATTGCCAGTCCCTCCAGGAAAATCCACAACTGAAGTCAGTGTACGGTTTGAAAAAAAAATTCAGCACTAAATTCACTGAAGTATTTTCATGTTTGTAATAACTACTCATTTGATATCATGCATGACCTTCTTGAGGGTGTAGCTCAGTATGAGATGGAATTGTTGTTTGGCTGTCTTACACAACACTTTATCTCAGAACAAGAGTTGCTTTCCAGGATTTATGGTTTTGATTATGGGTTTTTAGAATGAAAAAAATTGTCCAACAAAGATTATTTTGGAGGGTGCTGGGAATGGCATTGGCTTGAATTCTATTCAAACACTGTGTCTTATCAAAAATATCCCACTATTGTTTGGTGACATTATTCCTCCAGGTAACCAAAACTGGAACTTGTTAATCATGTTACTTCAAATAATGAACATAATTTTCTCACCTTCTCTCACTCGAGGTGTGACAGTTTATTTAAAGCATTTGATTGTTGACCACCACACATTATTGAAGCACTTATATCCACATAGAGACTTAATACCTAAGCATCATTTTATGATCCATTATCCATCTTCTATAAGGAAAATTGGCCCCTTGTTATATATGTGGTCAATGAGGTTTGAAGCCAAACACAAGTTGTTTAAAGATTCTTTCAAAAAATTTCAAAAACATAACCAAATCACTTGCTAAAAAGCACCAGATGGCTATTGCTTATCGCTGGGATACACTCTCATTCAATCATCATGAATATGGGCCAATTAGGTCCTTTGTATTCAGATTTGAGAATGTGGTCAACAATGACTTGTTTGAAATGATCTCGTCAAAAGAAGTTTTCTCATCTAGTTGGATTAAGGTTAATGGTATAGAATACAGGGCTGGACTTGTTTGCAGTACAGTGATAGAAGACATGCCAGTTTTTTGTCAAATATGTGACATACTTTTGGTGGAAAACAATGTTTATTTGTTGGCAAACAAGTTATTTACAAAAAATTTTGATGAGCATTACCATGCATTCAGAATTGTTGTCACGTCTGCTGTATAACCATGCAGCAAACTGAAGAAATTATACGAGCCTACTTGCAAGTGTAGCGTGTGGTTTATTAAACAGGGTGATGAGGTACAAATGTCCATGAAAAATAGTCAGACAGAGAATTGGTAAACCAGTGTCCATGAAAACAGTCCGAGCAGGTAAACAACAGATAAACAGGGGAATTAACTCCACAGGCAGTACAGGGTTACGTCACGCCTCAGGGTGAGATCCGCCACTGAGGGAAGAGAAAACGCAACCCCAAAATAAGGACAACTTACTCCCAAGTGTCGGAGCGCAGCAGAGCTCTGGAAACAACACTTTAAAAAGTCCAAGGAACACCCCGATGAGAGAATGAGCCTGAACATCAAATGTTACAAATCACCAACTTGGACTGGGGAAAACTCTGGGACCCAGTGGACTGATGCCGCCACACTGAGCAATCACACTGCCACCCATTAAATACTCTCATAGACTACTGGGTGGCAAGTGGATGCAGGTGTGGTGGAAGCTGATGAATAATGAGAGAGTGCACGTGTAAATAGGAATGGCATTGTGTGTGCATGCATGAGTGAGAAGAAATGAATGTTTGTGAGTGTGTGTGTGCATGAGTGAACCCTAAGGGATGATACACCGCCATCATCCAATCTGTCCTCTGCTTTTCCATCACTGTCTGGTTTGGATCTGCCACTAAACAGGACA
Organism: Pholidichthys leucotaenia; assembly: GCA_020510985.1. Classification (NCBI taxonomy): domain Eukaryota; kingdom Metazoa; phylum Chordata; class Actinopteri; order Cichliformes; family Pholidichthyidae; genus Pholidichthys; species Pholidichthys leucotaenia. The sequence goes on from CM035848.1 coordinate 126,892,343, forward strand.
AGACCAGACTGCAGCGGATCATTAAGTCTGCGGAGAGGATCATTGGTACCGACCTACCCTCCATTGAGAACTTATATCGGTCCATAACCAGGAAACGGGCGGGAAACATCTGTGCTGACCCATCACACCCCGGCCACAAACTGTTTGAACTTCTATCTTCTGGTCGTCGTTACAGATCACTGAAGGTCAAAACCACCCGTCACAGGAACAGTTTCTTTCCTCAAGCCATCACTCTGATGAACTCCTAACATTCACCTAGTCCTACCTGTTTGCTGTACTCATGACTTTTCATCCATTATTACATTGCACATAACTCTCACACTGCTTTTTACTTCATTCACATTATATCACTGAATCTGAGTCCACATTGAAATACTGAGTGATTGTATATTTTTTCATATATTTCTGCAAAGTGTGGTTAGTCTGAGTAAATAACTGCATATATTCCTGTATATATTTGCATCCTTTTATAGAAACGTGGACAGACTGTAATTTACTGTACATACTCTGTTGTCATTGAATCCTTATTTAAATCCTCCACCTGAACAACGAGAGCAAGTTTTTAGCCAAAGTCAAATTCCTTGTATGTGTTGTGCATACTTGGCCAATAAAGCTGATTCTGATTCTGATTCTGATTCTGATGATGGCAGACAGCTGGTGAGTGTCTGAGAGAGAGAAGGGGTGCGGCTGTAGACTGGCAAGGCGCCCCGGCACGGGGCTCTAACAACCTGCCAGCTGAACACAATAAACAATAGTACAGGGAACTACAGCCACGAGTCATGGGCGGGGCCGAACAACAGCCCCGCTCATGACAATTGTAAACACTGAAACAAAATGTATTTTAATAATGTCTGAATTGAAGTTTCAGAAACCATTCGACATTCAAAGTTCATACAGTGTTTCTGATGAAGGATTGTATATTATACCAGCATTCACAATGTTTTAATTTGTGAAAAAAAAATGAGTCATGCAAATTGTTTTTGTTGGAATTTATTTTTACAATAACACAACATAACAAAAATAAATTTTTTGTAAGCTGTCTGTGTTTTTTCAACTGGTTTAAGACAATTTTGCATCGCTGAATCCGAAAATGACTTCTGTTTCTCTCGATCAGGTCAGGTTTTTATGCTAAGTTGTAAGCAGTTGTACTGTTGTACTGTAAATTGAATAGCAGACATTTATAAAGGTAAGTACATGTAAATTGAATGTTACATCATTGTTCAAAATTCAGATAATGTCAAGAAATAAAAATTTTTGCATCATATAAAACGAAAATACCCGTACATGCAAACAAAAACGTAAGAAAATATGTGGCCATAGTTCAAAAAGTTGACCTGATTGAGCAAAACCAATGTGATTTTTGGATTCAGCACATCAAAATTGTCCTAAATCAGCAAAAAAAAAAGTTAGACGATAAATTTGGTGTTGACCAGTGTAATCAATAATTATTTAATCTAGAATTAATTTTAACCCTTTGTTGGTGTGAATATCTTACACTTAATTTAGTCAAATTAACACTAGCCAGAATGTAAAAAGTGACTCTCACCAGTGTTACGGATTAACTTTAACCCTTTCTAAGTGTGAATATCTAACACTTAATTTAGTCAAACTAACACTTACTGATATGTAAAAATGACTCTCAGCAGGGTTACTTGTCACCTCGCTTAAGAGTTTCTTTAACTCTCCTTAGCCAGTCAAAAAAGTAACCCTGGCACAGTGTTACATTTTTTAACCCTTTTAAAAGGGTCACTTTAACTCTGGTGAGTGTGGAGCTGTATAGCATCTGGAAAAGTGTCAAAAATGACACTGACAGAGTCAATTTAACACTGGACTTTTTGTTGTGTGTATGTTCAGAATTGGTCTGTACTGTACACTATAAAGTTTTTTTTTTTTAACAGAAATGCTAAACAAGAGTTAAAGAGCAAAAAGCCTCAACTTTTTTCTCAAAACACTATTTAAACTTTTTTTATGTGGCCCTACTACTTCATATTTACCAGCCACACTGTAATCTGTCAAGATCCCTGAAGATGTGGGCACGTCTGAATTATTCGCCACTTCAGCTGCGGTTTGATCATCTGCTGTGTGCAACTCACCCTGCGTCTGCTCCTCCTGGCGTCCAGCCTGCTCCCTGTGATTTTCTCCGAGGATTTCTCTGCTCTCCTGGATTGGACCCCTACCTGTGTGGAAACAAACCTCACGTGAGCAACCAAACTTGCATTTAACAATATTCCACTACTAACCAACCTCTCGGGAAGGCCCAGATCCAGGCCCCCCGCATCTTTCTGACTCGAGCCGCCCCTGCTTGCCTCAACCTCTCACCTGTGAGTATTCCCCACTCTCCACCAGTTCTTCTTCACACTGACTCTGGAAGGAAATTCTTCCTGTCTGCATATTGGTCACAACTCCCAAGTTCTCCCTCCAAATAAGCCCTTCCTCTAGTACCTTTACTTTCACATTGCCAAGAACTCCACCCCCCCACCCTTGCATGAGTGTTCTCGCTCATCTCTCAAATTACCTGTCAATAAACAATCTATTCATTGACCAGCATCTATGTGTGTCTCGCTGTTGTGTCTGCAAATTGGATCTGTTATCTTGGGAATTTTGTCAGTAATCAGAAAAAAAATTAACCAATAATCAAGGGATTTACTAGAACTCAGAACTCAGAACTCAGAAAAGATTTATTGCCAAGTACATTAACAGATACTGATAACAGATCACTGATAACAGATCACTGATAACATACGAGGGATTTGACTTGACACAGAAAATGAACCTGCATTTCCGGTGACACGGCTGCATCTGAAACGCGCCTGCCAACAGGAGGGTACAGGTAGCATGAGAAATAATAAATCAAATCAAATCAAATCAAACTTTATTGTCATATTGCTGTACATACAACTGTAGTGCAGGCAAGATGAAATTGCGTTTCTCTCGGCATCCATATAAGAAACAGCATGATTAAGACACACTCCCACATAGCTCCCACCCCCCCATCCAGTCACACATCCCTGAGACATACTTGGGGAAAAAGAATAACTAACTATAATATACAAAATGTCCATAGGTGCAGTAGTGTGTATGTGAGATTCCGGGTCAGCTGTTCAGCATCCTGACAGTTTGTGGGAGGAAGCTGTTGATCAGTCTGGTGGTTCTGCCTCTGATGCTCCGGAATCGTTTACCAGATGGAAGACGTTCAAAGTGTTTATGCAGAGGGTGAGAACGGTCCTTGACAATGTTCAGTGCCCTGCTCCTACAACGGTTCTGAAAAAGTTCTTGGACAGAGGGGAGGGAGACTCCAATTACCCTCTCCGCCCCCTTGACTATCCTCTGGCTGGCTTATTTGTCTGACATACTGCAGCTGGAGTACCATGTAGCAATGCAGTACGTCAGAACACTCTCCACCACATCTCTGTAGAAAGTCCTGAGGATGCAGATGGGAAGAGAGGCCTGTTTGAGTTTCCTCAAGAAGTGTAGTCTCTGCTGAGCTCGCTTCCTGATCTCCAAGGAATTCTTGCTCCAGGTCAGGTCCTGCGAGATCTGCACTCCGAGGAACTTGATGTTCTCTACTCTCTCCACTAAACGGCTGCCGATGCTGAGGGGGACGTGCTCAGGCTGTGACCGCCGGAAGTCGATAATCATCTCCTTTGTTTTGTCCACGTTGAGCACCAGATTGTTCTCCCTGCACCAGCCCTCCAGGTCTCTCACTTCTTCCCTGTACATTGATTCCTCATCCCTCTGAATAAGTCCCACCACCGTGGTGTCATCTGCAAACTTAATAATCTGGTTCCCCTCGTGTTTGGATACACAGTCATGTGTTAGAAGTGTAAACAACAGTGGACTGAGTACACAGCCTTGAGGGGTTCCGGTACTCAGCGTGACAGAGTTGGAGATGTTGTTTCCAACCCGGACAGACTGAGGTCTCTCAGTCAGGAAATCCAGGATCCAGAGACATGTGGCGGTGTTCAGACCGAGAAGGAGTAATTTCTCTATCAGTCTCTGGGGAATAATGGTGTTGAATGCTGAACTGAAATCAATGTACAGGAATCTGGCGTAGGTGTCTTTCTGGTCCAGGTGGGTGATGACAGAGTGTAGGGTGGTGACTATAGCATCCTCCGTGGAGCAGTTTGAACGATATGCAAACTGGAGCGGGTCGTGTGATGCAGGGAGGCAGGCTGTGATGTGTGGTTTGACAAGCCGTTCAAAACACTTCATCACAATTGGTGTAAGTGCAACAGGACGATAGTCATTCAAACATGACACCACTGGTTTCTTTGCCACCGGTACAATGATAGAGGTCTTGAAGCATCTGGGAACGATGGCCTGACTCAGGGAGATGTTATAAATGTCAGTCAGGACATCCGCCAACTCGCTCGCACAGTCTCGGAGCACACGTCCCGGAATGTTGTCTGGACCTGCAGCTTTGCGTGGGTTGATTCTGGATAGGGTCCTCCGTGTGTCCGCTGTGTTAATGGTAAAAGCTGGTCCGACAGATGGTGGGAGTGGGCCGGCCCTCCCTCTGATTGTCGAGTTTGATGCTTCAAAACGTGCAAAGAAGTCGTTAAGCCTGTCTGGAAGCGAAGCGTCGTCATCATCGATCCCCTGCCTAGACTTAAAGCCCGTCAGTGTCCGAACTCCCTGCCACATCTGCTTGGTGTTCCTAGTGTCACAGAGGTGTCCCTGGATTTTCTCCGCATAGGCACGCTTTGCCACCTTAATTCCCTTTGAAAGCGCAGACCTGGCTGAGCGGAGGGCAATCCTGTCCTTCGCTCTGAACGCTGCATCTCTGGCTTTAAGCAGCGAGCGCACCTCTGCAGTCATCCAGGGCTTATGATTACCCCGCATAGTGATGGTCTTCACTGTAGTGACATCCTCTGTGCACTTCGCGATGTAGCTGGTGACCGAATCAGCATACTCCTCCACATCTGTCCTGTCTTCCTGGGAGGCTGCTATTTTGAAGATCCTCCAGTCTGTGTGATGAAAACAGTCTTGCAGTTATTTATTTTATTTATTTAGCGAATGCAAAGTCCTTAAGCCAAGCAGTTGCCTCCTGGTTTGCTGTATGGAGGGTGTGTAATCCTCCTTCCAGTCTTTGGAGCGGGCAAGCCTCTATGATGTGTTCCATTGTTTGCTCCTCTCCACATGCGCACAGTGGGCTAGGGCTACTGCCCCATCTGTGAAGGCTGGCCAAGCAGGGGCCATGTCCAGTCCTGAAGCGATTGAGTGTAGACCACTGTCTCCTTGGGAGGTTGGTGCCCGGGACCTGTTGGTTGGGGTTTATCACCAGCTGTTTGTTTGGGACCTCCTTGGTCTCCCATTCCTCTTGCCAAGCTGTCTGGATGGTAAAGTCAGCTGGGGGAGGGTTTTTCCAAATCGGCCGTCTGGATGAAAGTCGGGCAGTGGGTGGGGTGTAGATATCTGCATGGATTGGTAAGTGAGGAAAATCTTTAACTTTTTGGAGCATCCTTTGAGTTAATGCTGCTCGCCGGATGTGTGGAGGGGCTATGTTTGACAGTACAGACAGCCAGGGAAGTGGTGTTGAGCGGATTGTTCCAGTTATAGTTCTCATGGTTGAGTTGAGCTGGGTGTCTACATGGTGTGTGTAAGATGACCTGGACCAGACAGGGGCACAATATTCTGCTACAGAGTATGAAAGGGCCAGTGCTGAGGTGCGCAGGGTGGAGACTGCCGCCCCCCATTTTGCACCAGCGAGCTTGCAGAGCAGGTTGTTTCGTACTTTCACCTTAGCAGCCGTCCCCTTTAGATGTTCCTTGAAGGATAAGGTCCTATCAAGGGTCACTCCAAGATAAGTTGGATTTGGGGCATGCTTAAGCTTGAGTCCGCTCAGGTGGATGTTTAGTTCTCTGGCAGCTTTTGCATTGTGGAGATGAAATACACTGGAGACGGTTTTTGCTGGGCTTGGTTTTAGGCGCCAGATTTTGCAGAACTGGTCCAGTTTAGCAAGATCTTCCGTGAGCACCCGTTCCAGTGGTTCAAAGTCTGGTGCTTGGAATGCCAAACAGATGTCGTCTGCATAGATGAATTTGCGGGATTTTGTAGTAGGCAGGTCGTTTATGTAGAGGTTGAACAGAGTTGGAGCTAGAACTGAGCCTTGTGGGAGTCCGTTTTTCTGCATTCTCCATGCACTTGTGTTCTGACTGAGGTGGACTCTGAACCTTCGGTTGGTCAGCAGGGTTTTTATAATTGCTGTTGCCCAAGCAGGGATCGCCTTTTTAAGTTTCAGGAGGAGGCCTTTGTGCCAGACCGTATCATAGGCGGCTGTAAGATCGAGAAACACAGCCCCTGTCTTCAGTCTGCTCTCGAAGCCATTTTCAATGAAGGTGGTTAGGGCCAGTACTTGTTCTCCTGTCTTGCAGGACTGTCTCCTGCAGTCTTGCAGTGCAGAGGTTGCACTCTCTGGCAAAATCCTGATTTGTTTCACTGCTGGCCTGCTGCGCTTCAATAAAGGTTTGTAGGCAGGAACCAGCATCACGGACATGTGATCAGAACGGCCGAGATGGGGGCGGGGTAACGCTTTATATGCATCTGTGTTTGTGTACACTAAGTCCAACATATTCTCTCCTCTGGTCTTAAAGTCTACACATTGTTTAAACTTGGGGAGCACAGTCTTTAAGCTGGTGTGGTTAAAATCCCCCGCAACCACCACAAAACTGTCCGGGTGTGACGTTTGGATTTTACTGATTGCATTGTGCAGTTCCCCGAGTGCCTTCTTAGCATTAGCTTTAGCGTTAGCGCTCGGCGCTATGTAAACACCAACTACAAACACGTTGCTGAATTCCCTCGGCAGATAAAAAGGCCGACAATTAACAATAAGGAACTCCGCCAACGGAGAGCAGTGTTTAGACACTAACGTGGCATTAACGCACCAGTTCTTGTTAACATAGATGCATAGCCCACCCCCCCGGCTCTTACCGGAGCTTGCCGTTTCCCTGTCGGCCCGGAACATCGCCATATCTTCCAGCTGAATGGCCTCGTCAGGAATGTTGTCGTGGAGCCATGTCTCGGTGAAAACAAACACACAGCAGTCCCTCCATTCTCTCCGGGTTTCTTTCAGCAAACGCAGCTTGTCTACCTTGTTTTTGAGGGCGCGGACGTTTGATAGAAGAAGCGACGGTACCGTTGGTCTGGAGGGGTTAGCCTTTAGCCTAGCATGGATCCCGGCCCTTTTTCCTCGCTTTTGCTTGCGCTCGCTCCGCTTCCGCTTCCTCCTCTCCCGGGTAGCTTCCAGCGGGGACTCCGCCAAAATTCCATGCTGGCGTAGAATGTCCAAAGCACAACCGATCACCGCGATTCTTGCAGCGTGCAGTACCTTGATGTTTAATAAGGTCCCACGGTTGTAAGTTTTACAGAATGTACGTCTGGGATGATTAAAACTCTCACACTCGCTGATACCAAGACCGGCCGCTGCGTCTAGGCGCGCCGCCATCTTTTTTTTTTTTTTTTTAATACAATAGGAAGGAGCAAAAAAAATCATTGATTTCAGAATAGTGGTCATGTATGATCAATATTATGATTACAAAGAAAAAAAAAGCCCTCAATGCACAATCAGCAGACCAAAAAAAGTTCACAGGACACAAAGAGAGCAGTGAGTGAATCATCTTTATCATCAGTTTGTGGATCAGTATGAGTGTAATGTTGAAAGCAGGTGTTGTATCAGTTAAGAACAACAAGGACTCTTTGGCAGGAGATGTTTTGTCTGGCTACTGGCAATTGTCCTTGGCAATTGTCCATGCAGCTGCCTGTCCGAAGGCCATGAGCTCAGTGTTTTGAAAAACAAAGACTGCAGATGATCAGGAGGATTTTTGTAAGGGAGAGATTAAGTCGAATAGTACTGATCACAGAGAAGGAACTTTATATTCTCTTACAGATTCAGTACTTAATCCTTCATTGCTGGGCGTTGAGTCCATCGTGGATAGACCTAAGCGTAATCATGATGTAATCCACCTTCCGAGACAGTTCTCCATTTGTCGCTATCAGGGTCTTCTCCATTTTTTCAATTTGATGGATGCACCTCGCCTGGCCAGCATTTTGATAGGTTGTATCCATCTTCAACAATTTGCGGTACACCAGGACAATCCCAGATCCAATCAGAACGATCCCAATCACCATTACTACGAAGACGTACAAATCTTCTACATCTTCGATAAAAAAATTAGTCAGGCACAAGAGTTTCCAATTACTTGTCTCCCGTAAATAGCCCGCAGCAGCCGTTCCTGCGGGGCAGACAACCTCCCCCGGGGCACTTTTCCTCGTTGAAAAGATAGTGTCAATTGCGTTCAAAGCCCAGCTTATTAATTCCATAATTTCTTTCTTTTTTTTATTTCTTTCTTTTTTTTTCAGACTAGGCCCTATGTATTGCAGTGGTGGACCCTCAGGGCCAGCAAAGCCTTCTCTGCTGGCCGAAACACTATCGGAATTACATTTACAACCCACATTCTTATATTTGTTCCATGAGGATGTATTAAATTATTCCCAATAGTCTGTTCTCTTCATTTTGCAGCTTTTCTCTTGGTTGCACTCCTTCCAGTAGTGTAATGCATATTAGAGTTTTTTTTTTGTCCAATCATATTTCAGCCATCTGTGTTGCCAGGGTCAATCAAATCTGCCTTGGGCCTTCAGGAATTAACATTGCGGCTCTGTAGGTTAAATTAACTGTTAAACTTATTCTGTTGCTTTAACCAATCAAATGTCTTCTGTACATCCAGGGTTACGCATAGAAGGCATCAGAGAACATCAGCATTTTCACATCTTTTGACTGGGTGGTTAGACTCCTCCAATCACAATGCAGATGATCCTAGCTAGCAAAATGCCAGTGCAAGGACTTGCTTAAGCAGCTACAATATACTGTATTGTGGGGGACCCACTCAGTAGTTTTCCCTCAGACTGAAGGACATGGCAGATCAAAGGTGCTGGGGGACAACGGGAATTGTCATGGGGGATTGATATGTTAATACAGCACCTCAGGTAGCGGAGGAGTGTTGTGATATAAAAGAGAGTGCCTGCAACCTGAGTGTTTAGGTCTTTTGATTCTGGTGGATGTGAGAGGGAGAAGAATAAAGTTTCCTCTGCTCTGAACGCTCAGCCTGGTTATTCCTCTCTCCACACTAGTGACCCTTGACGCACAATGGAACGCGAGGCGAACACCCTGGAGACAACCCGGACGGGAAGTGCCAGCAACTCGTGCGCCATTTCGGTCAAACTCCAAGGCTTTTGGCTACACGACCCGAAGTCTTGGTTCCTCCACACCGAGGCCCAGTTCGCGCTCCAGGGAATAACGGCAGATGACACCAGATACTACTATGTGGTTGCAGCACTGGGCGCATGCACACCCCAGCAGGTGGCGAGCCTGCTCCAACAGCCACCAGCCCGCGACAAATACGGTGCTCTCAAAACCGCGCTGACCCGGCGCTACACACTCTTGGACTGTGAGAGAGCGGAGAGGCTCCTGATGCACTCCGACTTGGGAGACGGGTCGGCGGTCGAATTGATGGAGAAGATGTTGGCGTTGATGGGCACAGATGACGGGCATTTCCTCTTTGCCCACCTTTTCCTCCGGAACCTCCCGACAGCGGCCAGGGCAGTCCTTGCCAATTCCCCGCTGCTGGCCGTGCACAACTACTGGGCTCTAGCCCAAGAGGCAGATCGGGTCATCCTCACCACCAGAGCCCTCACAGTGAATGCAGCGGCATCGGAACCCAGCGAGACGGCCAGTGGAAGGGAGGAGCCAGCAATGGTGGCTGCAGCGGAGGCCAAGAAGCACAGGAGAGACACGCTCTGTTTCCACCACCGCCGTTTTGGAGAGAACGCACGCCGATGCATGCCACCGTGCCAATTCAAGCGTTTGGGAAACACCAGGGCCAGTAGTCGGTAGCAGCTGCGACCGCCGGTGAAGCAAGCAAGCTGCTCTATGTGACAGACTCACGCTCGGGGAGATGGTTCCTCGTGGACTCCGGCTCCCAAAAGAGCCTCATCCTGTCGTCCTACGCCGACCGGCCGGCGTGAACTAGTGGCCCCGAACTGATGGCTGCAAACAGCTCAGACATTAAGACTTTTGGTGAGAGGACACTGACTGTATCCTTGCACGGCCATACATACCAATGGATATTCGTCATAGCGGCATGCACCGTCCCCATTTTAGGCGCTGATTTTTTGTGTGCACAAGGACTACTAGTCGATGTTGTTAACAGATGCCTGATTAACGCAATGTCTTTTGATTCTCTCCCCTGTACAGCTCGAGGAGCCGGGCCCACAACACTAACCGACGTCACAGCGCCAGGGGGTAAGTTCCACACACTGCTCACCCAGTTCCCAGCACTCACGGTCCTGACCTTTTCGGCGACCGTCACTAAACATGGGGTGGAGCACTTCAATACCACCACGGGGCCGCCCGTTTTCGCACGACCTCACCATCTGGACGCAACTAAACTGGCCATAGCGTGTGAGGAGTTTGCCAACTTTGAAAAGTTGGGCATCATCAGACGCTCAAACAGCCCATGGACATCCCCGCTACATATGGTTCCTAAGGCCGAGGGATCGTGGTGACGTTGTGGAGATTTCCGCGGATTAAATAATGCCACAGTGCACGACTGCTACCCCATCCTGCATATTCAGGATTTTTCCATTCACCTTACCGGGGCATGCATTTTTTTCCTAGATAGACCTGGTCCACGGTTACCACCAGGTCCCGGTGCGTGCTGAGGACATACCTAAAATGGCAGCAATAACCCCGTTTGGTCTTTTTGAGTTTTTACGCATACCTTTCAGGTTAAAAGGCACGGCGCAGACATTCCAACGCATGATGGATGCAGTGTTGCACGATCTGCCGTTTGTGTTTGTCTACCTGGATGACATCCTGGTTGCCAGCGCGTCAGAGGACGAACACGTAGCCCACCTCAGGACAGTTTTCCAGAGGTTGGAGGAGCACGGATTAATAATCAGCCCGGCAAAGTGCCAATTTGGGGTGATGGGAATCGATTTTTTGGGCCACCACATCTCACCGGAGGGCGCGATACCCTTACCGGACAAAGTGCGTGTGGTGGCAGATTTTCCCCAGCCTCAGACGGTCAGGGCGCTGCAGGAGTTTTTGGGGATGGTTAACTTTTATAACCATTTCCTCCCCTGCGCAGCTCAGCTCATGCAGCCATTGTGCACCGTGCTTAAGAAACGGAAACTGGCAGACAGAGTCAACTGGACTCCTGAGCGAGAGCAGGCGTTTTCCGAGGTTAAAACAGCCCTGGCGAACACCTAACTGCTGGCGCACCCGGACCCGGTGGCTTGGATAGCGCTCACTACCGACGCCTCGGACGTGGCCATAGGGGCCTTCGTGGAGCAGCACATCACCGGTTCTTGGCAGCCGCTCGCCTTTTTTAGCAGGTCTTTGCGCGACAGTGAGCGTAAATACAGCACGTTCGACAGAGAGTTACTGGCTCTCCACCTGGCCATATGCCCCTTCCAGTTCTGGCTGGAAGGGTGCACCTTCACTGCGTTCGTGGACCACAAGCTGCTAACGTTCGCAATGGCCCAGGTTTCGGAACCATGATGGGGCCAGCAGGAGAGACAGCTGGCCGCGATCTCGAAGTTCACAACCGACATTCAGCATGTGGCCGGTAAACTCAATGTGGTGGTGGACTGCCTCTCGCGTGCATTAGTGGCCCCAGTCTACATGGGGATAGATTACAAGGCTATGGCCGCTGAGCAGATCGGCGATACGGACGTTTGCGCGCTCCAGTCTGGACCAACAGGGTTAAGGCTGGAGAGCAGAGTACTGCAGGACGGGGGGCCCCCTAATCTTTGACTTCTCCACGGGCTGCCCGCACCTGGTGGTCCCACGTGCTTGGCGTTTTTGAGTCGGTTCACTCCTTGGCGCACCCAGGAGTGCGCGCATCAGTCAAAATGGTGGGAGCGAAGTTCGTCTGGCCTAGCCTGCGCAAACAGGTGAAACAGTGGGTGGCAGCTTGCGTAGCGTCCCAACAAGCCAAAGTGCACAGGCACACAAAGGCCCCCTTGGAGCAGTTCCATACCCCGGCTAAGCGGTTCGACCACGTTCACGTGGACCTCGTGGGCCCCCTCCCGCCCCTCCGTGGGTTCATGCACCTCCTGACAGTGGTGGACCGCACCACGCGCTGGCCCGAAGCAGTCTTGCTAGCTTCCATCGCGTCCACAGATGCAGCACGCGCTTTTTTGACATGGGTGGCACGTTTCGACGCCCCTTCGGACATCACGTCCGATTGGGGCCCGCAGTTTGTTTCCGACCTCTGGTCCACGATGGTCCAGAGCCTGGGTGTCACAATTCATTGCACGACCGTGTACAACCCACAGGCCAATGGGCTATGCGAGTGTTTCCTTAGGTCACTGAAAGCAGCGCTCAGGGCTTCGCTTACGGATGCAAATTGGGTGGACCGGTTGCCATGGGTTCTATTAGGGTTGCGTTCTGCACCGAAGGAGGATTTGGCAGCCTCCCCAGCAGAGATGGTTTTTTTTCCCAGCTGCTGCGGCTCCCCAGCAAATTTTTTGCAGGATAACCCCGCGCCGAACACCGATCCGTCCACGCATTCACGGCATAGCGCAGAGGCAGGGATGCTACCTGGCCCAGCCCATCACTGTTTTCCCCGCGCTTTTGTGCCAAAGACCTTGAAGGACGCGTCGTTCATATTTGTCAGGCACGATGTCCACCAGACCCCATTGCGCCCGCCCTACGATGGCCTGTTCAGAGTGCTGGAACCCGGGGACAAACATTTTGTTTTAGACTTGGGGGGTCGCTGGGAGACAAACTGTATAGACAGGCTTAAGCCCGCCTTTGTTTTAGCTGACGAACAGGTGGTGTTGGCCCGAGCTCCTCGGCGCGGAAGACCCCCACTGAGAACTCCCCAGGTAAATGACTTGTCAGATCAGTCACACGACCATGTTGAAGGTGTCTCCCCCCCATTGTCCCCCCACAGACGGACACACCCCCAGGAACCCCCCACCGGCACAGCAGCGCCTCGGAGCCGAAGACCCCCCGTTACAGCTGCTATGGACGGAGGCTGAAGCCCAAAGGACATGAGGGTTAAGGCTCAGTCTGAGAGTATGGGGAGGCGGTGTGGGGGACCCACTCAGTAGTTTTTCCTCAGACTGAAGGACATGGCAGTTCAAAGGTGCTGGGGGACAAGGGGAATTGTCATGGGGGATTGATATGTTAATACAGCACCTCAGGTAATGGAGGAGTGTTGTGATATAAAAGAGAGTGCCTGCAACCTGAATGTTTAAGTCTTTTGATTCTGGTGGATGTGAGAGGGAGAAGAATAAAGTTTTCTCTGCTCTGAACGCTCGGCCTGGTTATTCCTCTCTCCTCAGTATCTGTTTAAATATAATAGCTGTTTTCCGACTCACAATGGCTGACAGAGGAGAGGAAAATGATTTGGTCTCTGATATTTTAAAAAATCAATTTTCCAGACAGACTTTTCAAGAAAAGCTGGTCATTGTGAAGAGACGTCGGCCAACCCCGAAGCTAGCAGGCCCATCTCAGCCGGGGAAAGGATTTGTCCCTCACTTCCATATTAGCAACGAGTAGTATCCTTGGATTACAGGCTCCAAGGAGTGCTGCAAATTATCTTGCTAGGAATGATTGTTGTTTGCAGCTGATCAAGTCGATACTTGGAGCCAGTCAGGGTTTGCAAACTTGAGCTGTCTACTGTCACACCATGATGATTTAGGCAGTGTTCGCCTAATGTATAAAAATTGGTCTAAAATGCTAGGATACGCCGAAATTTTCACTTTTGGCCATATGCATCCTGTATCCATAACGACTTGGACATATACATTACATATTAGTAACTTATATAGAATATTTCCATAACTTATAAGTAGCTTAAACAAACTAATGCTTACCGTGTTGCCGACATTCACAACTTATGCGCAACAATAGTCTTACTTCTGCATAGCTTATAACTTCTTCATAGCGCAGTCATGCCAAACTGCCTCCCGATCCATAAATCCTAGGTGTGTGAAAGATTGTCTCTGTTCAACCGAGATGATTCTTCCCTCCAAACACCACGGTGGGGGGTGTGACTGACCTGGCAGAGTTGTCAAAGCTGTCAGGTCAGTCACACCTAAAACAGCTGATGTGACACGCCAGGAATATCAGATAACAGTTGTCACAACCTGGCTCAAAGGCATGCGAACTGATGGTGATAAAAAAGTTTATTTTCAATAAAGTGAAACAAAAACACAAGATAATGCATGGTGTGTGCTTTTGCTGGGAGGCGCAGCCAACAGCAAAGTGTGATTTATCATGGAAAACAGCTGAGCTCTGCTCTTCAGGCGATCAGCTGATTGGATCCACCTCCTCTGGTGTTCTGACATTTTGGCATATCTATCAGAACAACACAGGACAGATGATGATACAGACTGCAGTCAGAGGTAAAAAAAAAAAAAACATGGGGGAAGAGCTAAACAGTGATTTGGATCTTAAATCCTGTAGCTTGAAAGTGCTCAGATACATCCCCAAAAGGTCCCGTTATAGGAACAAGTACAGTATGTGTGTGTTTGTGTTTAATATGCTGAAAATTAATTTTCAGAGGAGCTCGGCGAACTACGCTGTTTACCAGTGTGCTTCAGGGTTCTTCAGCGTGCTCTTAACTTAAATAAAACTTCGCCATAACTGAATCGACGCACGCCAAAATATTCTCCAAATTTTTCATACATTTTGCAAGCGCTGCCTAAATCGTCTAGGTGTGACAGGGCCTTAGCCAAGGCAGCAGTGAGGCACCAAAGCATAGCTGCCAGCTGCACACTTACAAGCAACAGTACTTTTAAACCTTTGGGGAAACAACAGTGGATTTGTGTGACGACGGAGTGTCGCCACTGTATGGTCTGTGTATTGAATATTATGTGTGTAAATGATTTATATTTGCAAATGTCAATTTGTGTTTGATGGTGAAAATGCACATATAATTGTACAATGTGTTCTGACTGAAGTGAATCCTTTTGTGAGATAATTATTAATTATATTAATTGGGTGAGGAAATTAATTGATCTTAAAAAACCACGTACCTTTGCCAGCATGCTTCCTGGAGGTATACGGACAAAAGACTCCTCAGGGGTTTGAGGGCCTTTTAAAGGATACCAGCAGGAAGAAATCATATGATGGTTGAGTAGAGGGGAGTTTAATATGTAAATAGGGGTTTAAGGTATTTATTGTATTATTTATGGTGTATTTATTAGTCTTATTTATTCTGTAAATATTGTGGGGAATTATTTATGTATTTATGACTTTTTAGATATTATTGTTTATGTGGAAAGTATGTAAATGTTTGTTGTCTTACCTGGGATTATGGTATGCACCAATTAGGCGAATTATCTCACTGAGTATATAACAGGTGTTTGTCATTTGGTTTGTGGGGGTGTTGGATGTGCATGGGAATTATTGCCTGTGAAGATTACTGGAATAAAGATAAAACTGCTGATTGCAACTATTTGGAAGCCTCTGCTCTTTCTCTGGTGCCTCCGTCCGCTCGGGTATATGTGACAATTGGTGTCAGGAGTGGTCCGTTTCTCGACATTGGGCGTCAGGAATGGTTCGTACCCGCTAATTGGTGACAGAGAAGTGGCCCAGTTTCACGCCTGTGGTGAGGAGGAAAGCACAGCCGGATGAGTGGTGTCAGGAATTTTCCACTCTCACCGTGGCTACGAACAAAGACAGCGGAAGGTATGACAACGATGTCAAATTAAACGGGTGATGTGACGTTTGGTCAAAAGAGGTGTTGTCAAAAGGAGTGATAACACGGGACAAGAGGAGCGATGGCAAAAAGGAATATGAAGAAACAACAGGAGCAATCAGATGATTTGGACACTAGTATGGCAATTAAGGAGCAGGAGACCAGTGGACTAGACGAGCTGGGAGAACTGACAAGCTTGGTGAAGTCCCTGGTACGTTCACTGACAGTCAGAGACTGTCAGATGGAGGAAGAAGCCGCTCTGCGAGAACAAAGATGGCAGACTGTGCAACATCAATTTAGCCAGATGCAGTCGCAAATAACAGAGCTGAGAGAGGAGTGTGGGAGCCGGGCTGAAAGCAGCGGTAGTGACAGCGCTTAGGGGGAAGACCCCAGGGTGGCGACCAGTCAGGTCGGCCCTCAAGAGGAGTTGCTACCGCTGCAGGTGCAGCTGAGGACAGCGCAGATACACCGTGAGCCCAGGCTGAATCCACTCTCTCTTGGTGACAACATTGAGCACTATCTGATGACATTCGAGAGGATTGCTTCGGTCTGCTGCTGGCGTAAGGAGGAGTGGGCTATCCAGTTGGTTCCTCTGCTCACTGGTAAAGCACGTAGTGCATATGTGCTCATGGACATAGTTGACACAGACAATTATGATAAAGTGAAGGAAGCAATTTTAAATAACTATGAAATAACACCCGACACCTATAGGAGAAGGTTTCGTGCCCTGGACGTTCAATAGGACGAAACCCCCCGTGAACTGTATGTTTGTTTAAAAGACCTGTTTAATAAATGGATTAAACCAGAGACCTCAATGGTGAAAGACATCGCAGAGCTGTTGATTTTGGAGCAGTTTCTGTGGATGGTGGACCCAGAACTGGGAGTCTGGATACGAGAGCAGGACCCGAAGACTGCGGAGGACGTGGCTTGTCTGGTGGAAGTCTTCCTGTCAGCCAGGTCTGGGAGCAGGAGACCTACTCTCAGCCATGACTGCTCTTTCACCTCACAGAGTAAGTTTGATGGGGGTGAAAGGGGTGGTCAAGCGCAGAAAAGACTGTATTCCAGCTCCAGTCAGGTCACTGTTAGCAAACATACTGTAATGGGAGTAGAAAGTCACGTTTTGTTCCAAGTCACGATATATGCTGTTACCAGTGTAACAAAATTGGCCACACACAGTATTCATGTCCTGCCACAAGAAATAGCAAACCGTCACTATTATGTTCAGTTCCTAGACCCACTTTTTCAGCCCCAGTGCACAGTGGAGTGTATAAAACAAAGGTGTTGCTTAATGGTCAGTGTGAAGAGGCCCTGTTAGACTCAGGTTGTTTTCAAATGGTTGGGCTGCCCAGTTTGGTCCCTAGGGAGTTGTGGAGTGAGTCTGAAATAAATATCAGTTGTGCCCATGGGGATAAAAAGCTGTACTCGACCGCTGAGGTTTATTTAACAGTGGGAGGTCAGACTTATCTCCTTCCTGTAGCTCTGGTTCCTGATTTGCCATACTCAGTTATTCTTGGCAATGATGTTCCAACATTGTTGGACATCATACAACAGGTTAGGGAGGA
This sequence comes from Pholidichthys leucotaenia, assembly GCA_020510985.1. Classification (NCBI taxonomy): domain Eukaryota; kingdom Metazoa; phylum Chordata; class Actinopteri; order Cichliformes; family Pholidichthyidae; genus Pholidichthys; species Pholidichthys leucotaenia. The sequence goes on from CM035848.1 coordinate 126,909,618, forward strand.
ACACCATACGGAGGAGAGACAGGCAAGTGGCGCTGTTGAACAGAGAGTAAAGGCACCTGTGGTGAAAAGTTGTAATATGATTGTTCTGTTAACTATTTAATGTTAAAGTGGAATATTATTTATATTCTTAATTAATTTTGATTAACCCGTTGTAATGTTGTGTTGGATTCACCTTGAAATCGGCATGATTCATAGCCGAAGGTGACGTCACCTTCGGCTCCGACTAACTGTAAACAGGAAGTCAGTCGGAGTATTGAGGAAAAGTCCGTTGTGTGTGTTTTACCGCCTCAGTCAACTCCAGCAGCAGTCACATACATCCTCTGCCTTTGGTAGCATCGTGGGTATGTATTTACTGTTGTTGTTTGTGTGCATTCCTAGACGGTTTATTAAGGTTACGTTGGGTTTAATAACTTTAGACGCTAAAGTGGTTTTCCCGCGATTTACGCTAGCAACGGCCGTTGTATTGGTCGGAGGACGTTGATAGGTAATTTGGAGGGAAACAATTTATTATGGCGGTGGGAGTTGTTGTAAATATAGTTTTATATCGTATTTAAGTTAAAAGTAAGCAATTTATGTATTTTCATTGTAATGTCTGTATGAAGGTCAAGGAGTGATTGTGCCTTGTATTATGTGTTACAGTTTCACACTTTCCTTGTGTCATTAAACCTGTGGACTGAGAGCTGTGTCTTCAGAGTCTTGATGTGAGGAAGGAGTTTAGCTGACTGTCCAATCAGCAGAGGCAGTACAATGATGACAACCAGGGCGCAGAGGGCTGCCAATGTTCTTCAGGAGCTGCCTTTTTATGATTCTGGGCTAGAGGCAGGTCCAGTTAAGCAACCGAAATCCAAGACTCAGAGGAGAAAGGACAAGGTTTTAGCTACAGTAAAGAACTTGGGGGAGGAAACATCACAGCTAAGCCAGTCAGTAGATTTTGTCATTCCTTCCGACGTAACTGCGCTGCAGAAAGCTGACCCATCGCTAAGACTTTGGTTTGAGAAAGTCTCTGAGATTGACGGTGTGAAACAGGGCAGAGTGGACTGTTTGGTTGAGGCCGGATATGTCATTAGAGATGGCATTTTGTACCAACAGCAGGGTGAAGTTAGAGCCATAGCTTTGCCACAAGGCCTCATACAGAAAGTGGTGGAACTGGGACATGTTATCCCTTGGGCAGGTCATCTAGCATTCCAGAAAACATTGCAGAGAATTGCTAGAAGATTTGTGTGGCCAGGAATGTACACCCAGGTGAAGAAGTTTTGTGCAACATGTGAGACATGTCAACTGACATCATCTAGGGGAGTAGCCCGGGCTCATTTTCATCCTTTACCGGTCATTAGAACACCATTTGATAGGATAGGGATGGATATAGTTGGCCCCCTAGAAAGAAGCTCCTCGGGTAATAAATACGTCCTGGTGATTTGTGATTATGCTTCTCGGTACCCAGAAGCCTTCCCACTGAAATCTATTAAGGTTAGGCAGGTGGCTAACTGCCTCATTCAGTTATTTTCGAGGGTAGGCATTCCCAAAGAGATCCTGACAGACTGTGGGACAAATTTCCTGTCAAAACTTTTGCAGCATGTGTATAAACTGTTGGGTATTAAGGGGATTAAGACCACCCCCTATCGCCCTCAGACTGATGGACTGGTGGAACAGTTTAACCAGACCTTAAAGAACATGCTGCAGAAATTTGTTTCTAGTACGGGCTCGGATTGGGACCAATGGATACCGTACTTGCTATTTGCTTATCGGGAGGTTTCCCCTCGGCTTCAACAGGGTTCTCACCTTTTGAACTACTCTATGGTCGTCAGGTGAGGGGCCCACTGGATTTATTAAAGGAGCACTGGGAGAGGCCTCTGAGTGATCATGATAATGTGGTCTCTTATGTCATTAAAATGAGACAAAAACTGGATCAGATGACTGCTTTGGCTCAGGAACACATGAGGATGGTGCAAAATAAACAAAAGACATGGTATGACAAGAAGGCCAGGAAGAGGGTTTTTCACCCAGGTCAGCAGGTGTTGTTACTGCTGCCCTCTTGTGACAGTAAGCTGTTGGCTCCATGGCAGGGGCCGTATGAAATTTCTAGAAAGTTAAGCTCAGTGACATACGAACTATATATGCCTGACAGAAAGACAAAATATCAGTGCTTTAACATTAACTTGTTAAAGGAGTTTCAGCAGCCTGTGCATCAGCAGCAGCAGCCTGGTCATCAGCAGACGCATCATCAGCTCCTCATCTGTGCAACAGAAGTGGATGAGGAGAGAACAATCTTTTCCCACAGATGTGACAGAGTTGTGTTCTTTTCATGTGTCTCGTTTACAGGAGGATCAGCGGAGACAATTAGAGGCGCTAGTGGATCCAAATTTGTTTCAGGAGAGACCTGGTTTCACCACATTAGTACACCATAAGGTACATTATGAAAGAGGCGGTTCCCCGTAGAAAGTCCTATAGGATTCCTGAACGGTTGGTCCCAAAACTGAGGCAGGAGATTGACCTGATGTTGCAGCTGGGAGTGATCGAGGAGTCAGCTAGCAAATGGTGTAGCCCTATTGTGTTGGTCCCCAATTACTGGAGAAGCACCCGGATGCATTCATGGCCATCACAGGTGATTTTAACCACGTCTCAGTGGGAAAAACACTACCAAACTTTCACCAGTTTGTTGACTGTCCCACCAGAGAGAACAAAACACTGGATTTACTGTATGCCAATGTCAGTGATGCATATAGTGCCACAGCTCTACCCCCCGTTGGCAAATCAGATCACTGCATGGTTATGTTAACACCCAAGTATGTCCCCCTTGTGCAAAGGCAGCCTGCTTATACACGGACTGTGAGGAGGTGGACACAGGAGGCTGCTGATGCACTACAGGACTGCTTCGAGACGACAGACTGGAGCGTATTGTGTGAACCACATGGGGTGGACATAGACAATATGACTGACTACATCACAGAATACATTAGATTCTGTGAAGACATGACCATGCCAGCTCAGACTATACACTGCTTCTCCAACAACAGACCATGGGTCACCAGTGACCTAAAAGCACTTCTGAACAAAGAGAAGAGAGCGTTTAGGGCTGGAGACAAGGAGAAGCTGAGGGGAGTGCAGCATGAGCTGAGAGAGATGGTGAGGAGATGCAAGGACAATTATAGGAAAAAGTTCAAAGAGAAACTCAGGCAAAACAACACTAAAGATGTGTGGGAGGGAATGAAACAAATAACTGGGTGCAAGGGGAGAGTCGGGCAGCCATCCGGGAGCCAGGAGAGAGCTGAGGAACTGAATCTGTTTTTTAATAGGTCCAACTCACAGTCTGTCACTTGAGCAACACAACCAGACCCCCACACACCCCTCCCCACACACCCTTCTGTGCAGAACCTCTCTCCATCTCCCCCCTCCTCCTCCTCAGGTGGCACCAGGACCCTCCCTCCCTTCACGGTGACTAAAGATCAGTTGGAGAAACAGCTGGAGAGACTCCGTGAGCGGAAGGCTTCGGGCCCTGATGGCATCTCCGCAAGGACCCTGAGGACCTGTGCCAACCAACTAGCTCCGGTACTGAAACACCTGTACAACCTGAGCCTGAGTCTGGAGAGAGTACTGGTGCTGTGGAAGACGTCCTGCCTGGTTCCTGTCCCCAAGAAGTCATCTCCATCGGATTTGAATGACTACCGACCAGTTGCCCTCACATCTCATGTGATGAAGGTCCTGGAGAGACTGGTCTTAGCCCACCTGAGGCCGCAGGTGAAGACGTAGCTGGACCCTCTGCAGTTTGCATATTAGCCCCATTTAGGAGTTGAAGACGCTGTCATCTACCTGCTGCAACGAGCTCATCTGCACCTGGATGGTGGAGGAGATACTGTAAGAATCACTTTTTTTGATTTCTCCAGTGCCTTTAACACCATCCAGCCACTGCTGCTGGGTGAGAGGCTGCGGGTGATGGGGGTTGACAGCTCTGTGATCTCCTGGATTACTGACTACCTGACAGGCAGACCACAGTTTGTCCGGCTGGGCAGTGTCTTGTCTGGAGTGGTGGCTAGTGATACGGGAGCTCCACAGGGGACTGTGCTCTCTCCTTTTCTTTTTACCTTATACACCACTGACTTTCAGTACAACACTGAGTCATGCCACCTGCAGAAATTCTCTGATGACTCAGCTGTTGTGGGGTGTATAAGAGGAGGAGAGGAGGGGGAGTACAGGGCACTGGTAGACAGATTTGTGGAGTGGACGGAGCAGAATCACCTGAGGTTGAATGTCAGCAAGACTAGAGAGATGGTGATTGACTTCAGGAAGAGGAAGGCGCCTTCTCAGCCACTGTAGATTAGGGGGGAGGATGTGGGAGTGGTTGAGGACTACAAATATCAGGGTGTCAGGATCAGCAGCGGGTTGGACTGGAGATCCACACTGATGCTGCGCACAAGAAGGGGATGAGCAGACTCTACTTCCTGAGAAAGCTGAGATCCTCCAACGTGTGCAGCAGGATGCTGGAGCTTTTCTACCAGACTGCTGTCGCCAGCGCCATCTTCTTTGCTGCTGTCTGTTGGGGTAGCAGTATTAGGGCCAGAGATACCAACAGACTTGACAAGATTAGCAAGAGGGCTGGCTCTGTAATTGGTCTCAGACCGGAGACCTTTGAGACAGTGGTGGAGAGGAGAACACTAAATAAACTGCGATCCATCATGGACAATCGTGATCACCCCCTCCACCACACACTAGATAGACAGCGAAACACTTTCTCCAGTAGATTACTACAGCTTCATTGTTGAACGCCAGGTACAGGAAATCTTTCCTGCCACATGCAATTTCACTGTACAATAACTCACTATGATGTTGTATTCTGGTCATAGCTATGCTGCCACACTGTACCTTACAAACTAACTGGTACCTCACATTTTCACTCTGCTCCTGATAGTCCTTCTTGTGCAATGGGATGACTCGTGTTTATACGGGTCATCATATATTAAGCTATGATGTATATAGGTTTTATAGTCGTGTTAGTTTTACTTCCATGGGTAATCCCTTTGTCTGTCATGTGTGTGTTTCTGTTGTTTGGTTGTCTACTGTCATGCTGCTGTTACACTGTAATTTCCCAGTTTGGGATCAATAAAGTACATCTATCTATGTATAAAAAGGATGGTTCCTTGAGGTTCTGCATTGACTTTAGATACTTGAATGCAGTCTCTAAGTTCGAGTCATGCCCTGAATTGATGAGTTGCTAGAGAAAGTGGGCAGGGCTAGGTTTATTTCCACGTTAGACCTAAGCAAGGGGTATTGGCAAGTGGCCTTGGCACCTGAGGCAAAGGAATTGACAGCCTTTAAAACACCTTATGGCTCTTCCCAGCTTAAGGTCATGCCATTTGGCCTCCAGGGGGCACCGGCAACATTCCAGCGACTCATGGACCAGGTATTAGGAGGAGTATCAGATTTTGCGGCTGTCTATCTAGATGATGTAGTCATTTATAGTCAGACCTGGAAGGATCACGTATTACATCTTCGGCAGGTCCTGCATTTAATTAACCTAAGCAGGGCTGCTCGCAGAGATAGCAAAAAAAACGTGACGACCTAATAGTATTGAATGCAAAAGACGCAACAGACTTACACAAATGGTCCCCTCCAGTATACAACTAGGACAATATCAGTCGCTACGGAGGGTGACAATATGTATGGGTACATATTCATACTATGTAGGATAACTAAGTAGATGGTGATGCTGTTTATTCCATCTTGCTACAATGCTCCGCACTTTGTATATATATTTATATATTTATGTGTACGTATGTATATCCACTGCTCTTATTTATATTTTTCGTATCTTCTTAATTATTGCTCTGAGTGTTGCTATCTCTGTGCTGTTGCAATCCTGGAATTTCCCCATTGTGGGACTAATAAAGGCTTATCTTATCTTATCTTATCTTAATTAAGGAGGCAGGTCTGACTATTAATCCACTCAAGTGCGCATTTGGGCAGCAGCAGGTGGAATACCTGGGTCATGTGGTTGGTCAGGGGGTTATTAGACCACGAGTAGGCAAAGTGGACGCTATTCAGGCTTATCCTGTCCCTACCACCAAAAAGAAGGTACAATCGTTTTTATGTCTGGTAGGGTGGTATAGCAAATTTGTTCCCCACTTTGCTAAAAGAGCAGCAATCCTGACTGATCTCACGAAGGCGTCAGCACCAAATAGGGTAAAATGGACAGAGGAGTGTGAGAGGGCTTTTGAGGATTTGAAGGGTGCGATTTCTGTGGATAAGGTTCTCTACAGTCCAGATTTCTCCCGTCCATTTATCTTGCAGACAGATGCTTCAGGAGTTGGCATCAGAGCAGTACTTCTCCAGGAGGTGAAGGGAGAGAGACACCCAGTACTGTTTTTGAGCCGTCAGTTGTTGGACCAAGAGACCAGATACTCTACGGTGGAAAAGGAATGCTTGGCCATGAAATGGGCTATTGGGGTCTCAGAGATATTATCTACTTGGACGTCAGTTCACATTAGAGATGGATCATCGGGCCTTACAATGGCTTAATAGAATGAAAGACACTAATAATTGTCTGAGAGGGTGGTATCTGTCCTTACAGCCCTATAACTTTACAGTTCAGTATGTGGCAGGGAAGACCAACCTTGTGGCAGACAGCCTCTTCAGAGTACATGACTCATAGAGTACTGTACTCTCGGGAGACGGGGGGAGGAATGTGACGACGGAGTGTCGCCACTGTATGGTCTGTGTATTGAATATTAAGTGTGTGAAGGATTTATATTTGCAAATGTCAATTTGTATTTGATGGTGAAAATGCACATATAATTGTACAATGCGTTCTGACTGAAGTGAATCCTTTTGAGATAATTATTAATTATGTTAATTGGGTGAGGCAATTAATTGATCTTAAAAACCTCGTACCTTTGCCAGCATGCTTCCTGGAGGTATACGGACAAGAGACTCCTCAGGGGTTTGAGGGCCTTTTAAAGGATACCAGCAGGAAGAAATCATATGATGGTTGAGTAGAGGGGAGTTTAATATGTAAATAGGGGTTTAAGGTATTTACTGTATTATTTATGGTGTATTTATTAGTCTTATTTATTCTGTAAATATTGTAGGGAATTATTTATATATTTATGACTTTTTAGATATTATTGGGTATGTGGAAAGTATGTAAATGTTAGTTGTCTTACCTGGGATTATGGTATGTGCCAATTAGGCGAATTATCTCACTGAATATGTAATAGGTGTTTGTCATTTGGTTTGTGTGGGGTGTCGGATGTGCATGGGAATTATTGCCTGTGAAGATTATTGGAATAAAGGAAAAACTGCTGATTGCAACTGTCTGGAAGCCTCCGCTCTTTCTCTGGTGCCTCCGTCCACTCGGGATTTGTGACAATCTGCAGTTCATCGAACAAGTGCGCAGGGAAATGGAGCTCTACAACAAAAAGGTAAAGATTTTTAAAACTATGATTTTATAGTTAAAGTTATCTTTAACATGCTTTGTGTGGATGGCCCTATAGACTATTTTTATGTTGGTTGGTATGAATGGCACTTAAATTGGGTAGATCACCACTGAAGGCCTAGTTGTAAAATACACGGTCAACCAGAAACAACTGATGTAAGTTTAAAAAAACATTTTGGTCACTAAATAGAACAGTTAGAATGTGGACTGGGCCCCATGTCCTCACTCTGATTTATAATTTATATTTCTTGTCTCCAGAACAAGGGCTCCAGGCCACATCCTCGCTTTGAGTTTTGTATTTGGGGTTTTTATGTATTTATTATTATTCATTATCATTGCCATGGTCTTCGTTTTGTGTTAGTTTATCCTTGATGTAGATCTCGTCTTTATTTTTACTATTATTATCATAATCATGTTTATGTTGTCTATCATTGTCATGGCCCCATGGTAATGTCTCGTGTTCATGTTCACACTTGTATCTCAGTTCCTCATGTTTCTGTATCTATAGCCCTTCCCTACCATCTCTGTTTGCCCCTGATTGTACCCACCTGCCCCTTGTCACCTTGATTACCCCTATGTCGATATGTCTGTGCCAGTCTTTGTCAGGGGTGGTGTCTGTGATGTTGTAAATAATGCCATTGTTGTGAAGTGCGGTGTAGTGGCAACCACTTCCGGTTCCACCACTGCACCGCCCTATAAATACCAGGGGGCATCCATTTTACGGCCTCTTTGCCGATGCCCTTGCCTGGTGGCTGTTGTGTGTCCAATATATTAATAAAGTGGAGTTTGCCCATTCCCCGGTCTCATGATTCCTCAAGGTATTTATTCAGGCATAACATTTTGGCGATGAGGACAAACTATGGAAGTGTGTATTACACCACTTCGCCCCTTCCTGGAGCTCCCCGGCGAGCTGCCTGTGCCCTGGCTAAGATGGTTTGTGGCTTTCCAAAATTGCATTGTCGCGCTCGACCTGGTTGAGCTCAATAAGCTAAGAACACGTGCACTCCTAGGCCATGAGCAGCTGCCACTTTTCGTTCAGTTTCGTGGCACCCAACGGGGAACTAAAATTTTAGTGTTTCTAAATTAAGATTACATTATTGTAAGACAAAATATCGATGTTCCCACTTCCAAAGGTGTGGATAGCTGTATGAAAAAAGCGATTGAAGTCAGTCGGTAATAATTGTCTGGCTACCTTAAACATGGCCCAGTCCGGGACGTTTTAACCAATCAGCGTCGTCCCTTTGGTCATGTGACAACAAAATGGCAGTGCCCACAGGGGTAGTGTGCGCTGAAAGCCTCTCCTGTGTTATTCACATTTACGATAAGTTTTCGGGCAGTATCACTCGTTTTACTGAAGCATCGTGGGCAAAAGTACGTGAGTGTGCCCAAAAATGGCTTGTACTTGACGGACCCCAACAAAAAGTAGCAGAACAACGTTGCGACTTGTTCAAGAAAGGTGAGTGGCAGCCATTGTTTATGGTTGTACTACGTGTGCCCTGGAGTCGTTTGACTCCGATCATTTGTAATTCTAAATATGAACTAAAATGGAACCCTAGATGTCTAAAACCTTTGTCAACCGCTCACAGGGTGACCTAGTCCTGGTCTAAGACTCCGAGTAGGCCGATCTAGGGGTGTGGAGGCTAATAACCAAGGGACTCTGGGTGCCAGGTAACATAGTCCTAGTATAGATCTAGATGATGCAGATCGACTCACTCTGATGATGCATCTATCCCCAGAACCCACCCTGGGCCTGAATTATAGTCAAAATATACCACTACCACAAAGTAGCTCAAATAGGAAAAGGGTAGCAATCCCAATGAGCTTAACTCTGAGTCTGAGGGTTGGATGTACTTCTCAGCCCAAGCCCAAGGGGTGCAGTGTACTAGTAGGTGAGGGAGGATCAAGTTTGGGCATACATTTATATAGTTTGCACATAGTCACACCCATACTATCAAGCCTTAGGCGGATGGAAAATGGCCTGTTAAGGAAAGCCCATATGTTTGTGATGTGTCACCCAAGAAAGGTTAAACTCATGGCAGCAGCAGTCGCCCGTATACTTTATGCTCTCAATAAATATGGGCACATGGTCTGTGCTTGCCATTTTGCAAGTTTACATTGAGCAGTGACTAGGTTGCACAAGGTCTCTATTATAAGCTCACTGTTAATGTGAAAATTATCTGCAATCTATATATGTTTTATATCTATATGGGTACAAGGTAGGCCTAATGTTATAATACCCTATGGTCCATATAATATGTTTTCAGATCTAAACAACCTTGATCCAACATTTGGCTACCATCGTGTGTGCTATAGCCGTTTTATGGACAAAACAAGAGTGGAACGTGCTGAAGCTCGTAAAAAACGACTGGCCGAAGCCCACATTCCTGAGCCTCAGGAGCAAAGCGGACCAGAACTTAGTCCCCCAACACCATCTCCTAAAAAGCGACTGCAATCTCACCATGCTGCAGCAACCATCAGCCAAGCATCTGCAAGGTCAACCAATGTGTTGCCAAACATCTGCATCATCTGCAAGAAGGAAACGCTCAGAGAAGGGCCACGGACAAATCGTGTCACTGTAAAACTGATGCAAGCTGAGACATGTGATGCTGGTAAGAAAATTGGTAGATCTTACAATTTGGAGTGGTGAAAGTTTAAAGAAAAATAATGTCTATTTAATCTTAACACATATTATATTACTGGTATGTTATTTCTCATATCTTTGATACTGAAATACTTGTGAGTCATTAGTGATGGAATAGAACAGGGAGGTTGACTGAGTTTTACTATTAATTTAATGTCTTTTGATTTATTTGCACACGGGTCTTTTAAGACAAGCAGCTACTGAGAAAGCAGATGAAACCATTCTCAGACACATAAGAGACCGTGATTGTGCTGCCAATGAGGTCAAATGCCATGGCAGCTGCTATCGTCAGTATGCAAGATTTCTGCGGAGTCAGTCTGAATCTTCCAGGTTGTAATTTATTCCGTTTTATTTTCAAATATATGAATTCAGAGATCCTTTGGGGCTATATGACAGCTATACATGTTGGATTTATGTAAATTAGCAGAGTTCTTTGACACTCAATCACATAACTGACCAGGAATCGATTTCTCGGGTCAACGTTATTTGGAAAAGATGTATCAAACGTGATTCTAGGTAGAGTGGTTAAGAAGTTAGGCTATCCATGCCTATGACGGCCATCTTGGATTTATTTAAATGAGTGGAGTTCTTTGACCCTCAATCACACAAGTGACCTCAGAAATCGATTCCTGGGCATGACATTATCCGAAAATGATGTCTCAAACGTGATTCTAGGTGGACTGATTAAAAAAGTTCATCCATCCATGACGGCCATTTTTGATTTATGCAAATAAGCGGAGTTCTTTGACCCTCAATCACATATTTGACCTCGGAAATCGATTCCTCGGGTCAACATTATGCAGAAAAGACGTCTCAAACGTGATTCTAGGTAGAATGGTTAAGAAGTTGGACTATCCATGCCTGTGGCGGCCATCTTGGATTTATGCAAATGAGTGGAGTTCTTTGAGCCTCAATCACAAAAGTGACCTCAGAAATCGATTCCTGGGCATAACATTATCGGAAAATGATGTCTCAAACGTGATTCTAGTTGTACTGATAAAAAAGTTAGGCCATTCATGGCAGCCATCTTGGATTTATGAAAATTAGTGGAGCCCTCAATCACATATCTGACCTCAGAAATCGATTCCTCGGGTCAACATTATCCGAAAAAGACGTCTCAAACGTGATTATAGGTAGAGTGGCTCAAAATATAGTCCATCCACACCCATGGTGGCCATCTTGGATTTATGCAAATTTGCGGGGTTCTTTGACCCTCAGTCACACTAATGACCTCGGAAATCGGTTCCTCGGGTTAACATTAGCTGAAAAGGAGGTCTCCAACATGATTTTAGGTAGAATGGCTAAAAAGTTAGTCCATCCATGGCAGCCATCTTGGATTTATGCAAATTAGCGTGGTTCTTTGACCCTCAATCACACAGTCAACCTCAGAAAGCGATTCCTCGGCTCAACATTATCTGAAAAAGAGGCCTCAAACGTGTTTCTAGGTAGACTGGTTGAAATGTTAGGCCATTCATTCCCTTGGTTAGTTGTGGCAGCCATCTTGGATTTATGCAAATTTGACACAGCTATCCACACCTTTGACAGTGGGAACATCAATTTTCGGATTCAGCAGGTTTTTTTTTACATAGAAATCATCAAAGATCCCGTAGTTCCCAGTTGGGTGCCACGAAAATCATTTTCTAGCCACATTTTGAGGGAGCTGCTCACGGCCTATCCTGGTACATAATTTGGGAACTGAGGGTTAGCGTATCCTGCGCACACTCGGGGCTTTGGACTCGTTTGAAGACATGGTCGAGTTGCTAACAAGCCATTTTCATACACCAGATAGCGTGACTGTTCGGAGGATTCGGTTCCAGCAACAACATTAATGTCTGCCAGTTTGTCGCCGACTTGAGCCTGCTAGCTAGCGAGTGTCATTTTGGGCCATTGGTGGAAGAAATGCTACATGACCAGCTGGTGGAGTACACGTACAGTGCCGTTTTATGAGCTAGCCTACTCAAGGCGCTGAGTGACTTAGTCAGCTCGCCAAATTGAGACCGCAGGCAAGCTAGCTTTGGAGCTAAAGTGGCACCAGTCACAATGGCATGCTGGAGCCTACCACTGCAACATTAGTAGTGGACCATAATAACGGGGATAGCTTGGACAACGACAACGCGGAAACCAACGCTACCAGCCGAAGGTCTGCCCCAGGAAAACCCCTGTGCATGGGTTGTGGGTCCGTGAAGCACCAATACAAGGCTAGGGAATGTCTGGCTAGAAGGAAGCATTGTGGCAAGTGTCGACGCTTGAACCATTAAGCTACAGTGTGCCGTGTATCTGAGCCAGAGACCCCATGGAAGAAATCACACCGCCTGCCCCCGACAACTATCCACACAGTGTCCTCGAGTACCAACGGGTACGCGTTCTGCACAGTGACACTGGATGCTGTGGAGGTGCCACTGCTGCTTGTTCGGGTCTTTGCTGAATTGGGCCACAGCAAAGTTTTTTTTCCTCACTACAGGATAAAAGCTAACCCAGTGCCGCTTTATGGTTATGGAGGTCGCAGGCTGTGCAAGGTTGGAATGTTGGCACTAATGGTTTGGTACAAGTCTGCGATGATGGCTGACTTCACGTTTCACGTGTCAGCCCGAGGCGACAACATCATGGGTTATGATTTGTTCTACGGACTGGGGTTTGCCATCAAAGACGACACTGAGGAAGAATAGTCTGATTGTGGCCAGTGGAACCCTCCGATTCCAGTGGTAGAGGATGACGTGTGGGATGAAGGACTAACGGAGACCACGGCAGTCTAGCAGGACCAGCCTCACCCAAGTTCAGTGCAGGAGGGTCTCAGTGCCGGCGCTCAGGAAATGGCAGAAGGGGGTACCGAGAGTGGCGGCTAGGCACCTGCGTTCGTGAGTGATGCCAATGTGCTAGCCCCCGATTCCTCCGGAGCTTTGCCGCAGAGGGATGGAGGATCGGCAGCTATGATGGCGACCGCTACAATGGTTTTAGAAGAGGACAAGGCCAGACTGACAGACACGGAGAGACCGTGTGCCAAGCAGCATCATATCAGGCCGAGCAGAACCCCCGCTTAGGGGCATGGACTTGGTCCGGGTTTGAGAAGTGGAACATCCACGGCAAATATGGACCAGACGACAGCCAGCGGAGCATCTACGCATAGTGGCTAAGCTGGGTGCAGCTTACTTCCAGCTGTCTGATGGCTTGGCAAGGCATGCCAACGAGCTGCACCTGGCCTCATCATTCCTCAAGGTATTTATTCAGACATAACAGTGTCATTAATGTTTCAAACCTCCACTGCCTTGCGGCACACCCGGTCACAGGAAAGGCATCGGGAGTCAACCCTGAGGAAAAATCCGGAGTCGGAGCCCCTAAGGCAGTTCTCTGTTGTGCTCAACATCGTTCTGGCAGCTCCTGCAATAGCGCTGGTGCCAAACTGTAGCAGCCCTGCTGTTCCTTTGGATTCATCAGTGACGTGGAGAGGGGGGACATGCTGCATGGGCAACATCTTGTCCTCCATATCTTCCTGCCCAGGCTTGAATCCTACCAACGCCCAACGCTGGAAGGTAGAACACCGGATCACTGGAGAGGACACCCCAGCTTCGCCTTTGGCGTAGACAAAACACGGGGAATGACAGTTACCGGTTATAAGCCACCGCTCAAATGGCGTAGAGTGAGGCGCCAGGGGTTGTTCCCGACGGTGGGAGGGATCATCGGCTCTCACTGGACAGCTACTGCCCACCTCAAGCTGGGCAGCCCCCAGCCAATAAGGTGTTGTCCCGCCACAGCTTGCTTTCCTCATTGGGTGCATTGGGATGAGAAGTCCAAACAGCAGGCTGAGAACCTTCACACCAGGCAAGACAAAAAAACAAAAGAGACCAACTCTAAAACTGGGAACTTGGAACGTCCACACTATGATGACAGGACTTGCTGCTAACCTCAAGGACATCAACGACACCAGGAAGACTGCCATCATCAATAATGAGCTGAAGAGACTGTGAGTGGATATCGCCACTCTCCAGGAAACACGGTTGGCTGACGCAGACACACTGAAAGAGAAGGACTACACGTTCTACTGGCAGGGAAAGGGCAGTGACGAACACAGGGACCACAGAGTGGGCTTCGCAGTGAAGAACACCTTGCTGAAGATGGTGGAACTAGGCAGCAATGGCTCTGCATGACTCCTCACCCTCCGCCTCAGCACCACTCAAGGCCCAGTCACCCTCGTCAGTGTGTATGCCCAAACACTGACAGCCACACCAGAGGCAAAAGACGAGTTCTACGAGAATCTTGCAACAACTGTCAGGACCATCCCCAACTCTGAACAACTCATTCTCCTTGAAGACTTCAATGCCAGAGTGGGTGCTGACCATGACTCCTGGCCCTCCTGTCTTGGACCACTTGGCGTGGGCAGAATGAATGACAACGGACAGCGGCTGCTCGAGTTCTGCACATATCATGATCTGTGCATCACAAACTCATTCTTCAAGACCAAGCCCCAACACAAGGTTTCCTGGCGACATCCGCGCTCAAAGCACTGGCACCAGCTGGACTTGATCCTGACCAGGCGCACCTCCCTGAAGAACGTGCTAATCACCCGTTCGTTCCAGAGTGCAGATTGCAACACAGACCATTCATTGGTGTGTTGCAAGGTCAAGCTGCAGCTGAAGAAATTCCATCGTGCTAGACAGCCTGGAAAGGCACGGATTGACACCAGCAAGATGGCCCAACCAGAACTTGTTGAGCAGTTTGCCTCCACCTTTGAGAAGGAACTTGGTGTACCACAAGAAGGAGAATCTGCAAAGCAGAAGTGGGAAGAGCTGCGAAACACCATCCACCACACAGCCTTGGCTACCTTTGGGAGGAAGACCTCAAAGTCACAGGACTGGTTTGATGCCAAGTTGACCAAGATGACCCCCGTCATTGAAGCCAAGCACTCAACACCTGCTGAATACAAGAAGTACCCAAACGAGAAGAATCTCCAGATTCTCAGGGCTGCGAGAAGCAAAGTTCAGCAGACTGCTCGGTGCTGTGCCAACGAGTACTGGACTCAGCTCAGCCAAGACATTCAAACCGCTGCCATAACAGGGAACATCTGTGGTATGTATGATGGCATCAAGAAAGCACTTGGTCCGGCTCAGAGCAAGACGGCCCCCCTCAAATCCTCCACTGGGGAGATGATCACAGAAAAGAACAAGCAGATGGAGAGATGGGTGGAACACTACTCCGACCTCTACTCCAGACAGAACACCGTGACACCGTCAGCCCTTGATGCCATCGACTGCCTGCTATCCATGGACGAACTTGACGCCGAGCCAACCATCGACGAACTCAGCAAGGCCATTGATAGCTCGGCCGCTGGCAAGGCACCCGGCAACGATGGCATACCCCCCGACCTGATCAAGCACTGCAAGACCGCCCTACTGCTGCCATTGCATGACGTCCTCTGCCAGTGCTGGAAGGAAGGTGCCATACCACAGGACATGAGGGACGCCAAGATCATCACCCTCTACAAAAACAAAGGGGAGAGAAGCGATTGCAACAACTACAGGGGCATCTCCCTCCTCAGCGTTGTTGGCAAAGTCTACGCACGAGTTGTTCTCGTTCGTCTACAGAAGCTTGCCGAAGGTGTCTACCCCGAGTGTCAGTGTGGCTTCTGCTCTGAGCGATCAATGGTAGACATGATATTCTCCATCCGCCGACTCCAGGAGAAATGCAGAGAACAGAACATGCCCCTGTACGTCGCCTTCATCGACCTCACCAAAGCATTCGATCTGGTCAGCAGAGAGGGCCTTTTCAAGATCCTGCCAACGATAGGATGCCCACCAAAGTTGCAAAGCCTCATCAAATCGTTTCACACCAACATGCAGGGGATAGTGCAGCATGATGGCAACGTCTCAGAGCCATTCAACATACGCAGCGGAGTGAAACAGGGCTGTGTACTTGCGCCAACCCTCTTTGGAATTTTCTTTGCTATGCTCCTGAGGCATGCCTTCAGTACAGCAACAGAGGGAATCTACCTGCACACAAGATCTGACGGCAGGCTTTTCAACCTCGCCCGCCTTAAAGCCAGAACCAAAGTACGCGAGGCTCCAATCAGAGACATGCTGTTTACAGACGACGCCGCAGTCGCAACCTACACACAGCAGGAGCTTCAGACCCTGATGGACCGCTTCTCCCAGGCACGCAAGGACTTCGGGCTTACCATCAACCTGAAGAAGACTAACGTCTTGGCGCAAGGCACGGAAGCACCACCAACCATCACCATCGACGACTACGAGCTGGAGGTCATGAATCAGTTCACGTACCTGGGGTCCACGATCAGCAACAACCTCTCCCTTGATACAGAGATCGACAAGAGGATTGGAAAATCAGCCTTCACACTCGCTCGCCTCACCACACGAGTGTGGGAGAATCCCAAACTCTCTGTCAAGACGAAGGTGGCAGTGTACAACGCCTGCGTCATCAGCACACTGCTCTATGGGAGTGAGACGTGGACAACATACGCCTGGCAGGAAAAGAGACTGAACTCCTTCCACTTGCGCTGCATTCACCACATCTTGGACATATCCTGGCAGGACAAAGTGCCCAAAATGGAAGTTATGTCCTGCGCCGGCCTTCCCTCCATGTTCATTCTACTCAGGCAGCACAGGCTCCGCTGACTAGGCCACGTTCACCGTATGGAGGATGGCAGAATCCCCAAAGACGTCCTCTACGGAGAACTGGCGACTGGCAGGAGAGACGTTTTCCACCCACAGCTGCGCTTTAGAGACGTCTGCAAGAGAGACATGAAGGCCCTGGAGATCAACACAGTGCGCTGGGAGGACCTTGCAACGGACCGCTCCAACTGGAGAGGCACCCTGACCAGACAGCTCAAGGCGGGTGAAGAGAGACTGACTGCTGCAGCAGATGAAAAAAGGTCCCGCAGGAAGAACTGCCACAGACCCAGCAACACGGAGACCACCCACAAGTGCGACCTGTGTGACAGGGACTGCCATTTGTGTATCGGCCTGTTCAGCCACAGGCGGTGCTGTTCCAGCAGAGTAGACATTTAGGATTCTCTTCCATGGTCATCATAGACCGACGGAGGCCGACGAGAATGTTTCTGTCAGTCCTATCCAGCGTGTTCTAGTCAGGTTATTGTTTGTTACAGTTCTGTGTCTATCCCGTGAGTTTGGGTTCATATAAGTTTGATGAGCTCAGCTCATGTGCTGCTGTTTGTGTTCTGAGTTTTGTTAATAAATTATCATATTCTGCACCATACTCTACCTGCGCCTGACTCCTGTACCTGCAGACCTTGACAAAAATTATATTAACCTTTGAGATCTTAATTATATATGTGACCCGCCACAAGTGGACCAGCAAGTCGGCCTGACGTGAGTCCTAAAAAATAGAAATAACTTTTTTTTGAAAAATTTGTGATTTTCATTTTTTTTTTTTTTTTTTTTTGCAAAATATGCCAATTGAAATCATGAAGAAGCTACTCCATGCTTAAAATAGCAGTGTGGGAGATTTAAAAAAAACAAAAACAACAACTTTGTATTTGAAATAGAGTAGTTTCAGAGGGAAATATCAGCGAGACCGCTTCCTAGTTTTGGGGGCATGGATATTTTTTTTTTTTTTTTGTTACTTATTTGTACCCCTAGGTAGATTTGGTTTGCAGTCTGGTGACAAGCCACCGGCTGCTACGTGCGCGAGCGCCCTAAACCTACATGTTTTTGGTATGCGGGAGGAAACCGGAGAAATCCCGGAGTAAACCCACGCAACACGGGGAGAACATGCAAACTCCACACAGCTCACTGTTGGTCGGGGGCTGGGATCGAACCCACGATCTTATGATCCCCGCGATCCCCCAGCCGAGGGTAAAACTGTGCTGCCACAGTGCTAAACCACTGCGCCACCGTGCAGCCCATATCACAGCTGATATCACAGCTGATTTACATATCCGATTTGTTTGGCTATTCACACATCTTTGCTATTCATTTCAGCCAATCAGCAGCATGTTCAGGTAGAAGCACAGGGCTACTTAAGCAGAGTTCCTTTTGATAAGCACTGGAAGGGGGTTGGATTCATGCTAAGTCATGCAAATGACCAGCTTTTGATACCACCTCCTTCCTGGCTCCCCTGGAAGGTGACAATCCTTGGAAACTTTGACCCTGATTTTCTCAGAGAAGTAGTTTGAGAGCTGCTGACATTCTAATGGGCCACATCTTCTTCAAATCATTTCAGATTTCCATGTGTTAGACATCATTGGAAAGCATATGGCCCTTTTCCACTAGCCCCTGCTTGCCTCAACTCTACTCGGTTTGTAGGGTTTTCTGTTAGTACCTAGTATCTGGTAACTAGGTACTATTTTGGTACCTACTCCAGTGAGGTTCCAACCGTGCTGAGTCAAGCTGAAAATGTGACATTGTGGTGGCACTGTGTGGGGGACTCTCCACCCAGAGTCGGGAGCCAGGGGGAAGAGGGAACAATAGACTGAAGGAGAAAGTGGTACCCGGGGGTCTTGGACGGAACAGAAAGGACTATTCACCCCCTGGGGAGTTCAGGAGACGCCAGAGCTGGTGGAGGAAGAGGGGGTGTGAGTAGCGGGTCTGGCATTATATGATGTTAATATGCCACACATGTCTTTGTTCCATGGAATGTACTGTTGTTTGGCTCCCTGGGTCTCATAGCAAGGAATTAAAGGTTATAAAAAGGAGGTGCCGAGAGACCCAGTCAGAGTTGTACTGTACTTGATATTGGAGGAGGAATAAAGTTCGTGTGTCGTCTAGCTCGCTGCCTCGTCTGCTTCCTTCTCCCACAACGTCAACAGATTGCAGGCCATTGATTGACCAGGGTGTAACATCAGTGGATGAGAGGAGTGTCTTCACAAGATTCAAAACTGCCATTTGTAAATTCGTCCGTAAGTTTTTATTATTTCTGTGACAATCAAAGAGGTAAATGGCTACACATAAATCAACAACGTGGTCCAACGACAAGGTGTGGACTCTTCTGTGCTTGGTGGCTGACAAGAGAATCCAGAGGGAGCTATGGGACTGAAAAGTTTATAGCCTGAAAAGTTCATGTAGTGATCAAATTTGACCAAATGTGATTATTTGTCAACAGTTTCCTGGTTAATGCACACACTTCTTCCATCGGTGTTGCAGCACTTGGATCCCTGTGCTTGAAAAATAAACTACATTTGGTCAAATTTGACAACTATGAACTTTTCAGCCCCGTCGCCGGTGGAGGGACCCAAAATGAAAAAGAATACCAGGAGGTCTCCGAGCTGATGGCTGCTCACGGAGAAGATGAGTGTTCGATGATTTTAAGCATCTTTTACATTATTTATCCCATTGGTGGCAAGCTCACTTTGAACAAACAAGGATATTGCCATTGTTTCCTGTATGCAGACAAGCAAAGCGTCAGCACATCAGCAACATAATGGTCCACTATAATGAACCCACCCACTTTGATGGCACTCAGTTGTAACGGAAAATGACTTAGGGGCGACTCGAGCTGAGTAGGTGCTAGTGGAAAAGTGGCTTTAGATTCCACACTTTTATGATCCGTAAATAACTCAAAATCCCCTTCGGTAGACTTGTTCCTGGTTTTTCCATGGTCGGTCTCTCTCTCTCTCTCTCTCTCTCTCTCTCTCTCTCTCTCTCTCTCTCTCTCTCATTTATATATGTAATTTTGGAAAATAGTCATGAAAAAATTTGGACATCCCTTTCAATATTCAGTTCTTTATTAAGATAATGTTTTATTAAGATGTTCACATATCAATGTCTAGCCTGGTGGGGGTTTTTTTTGCATTTTTTAAAATTATTGTAGCCATTGTAAGTGTGAATGAATGTGGGGGTGTCCTAATTTATTCCTCATTATTTGTTTAGAATTGCATTTGACAGAAAATTTGAAAAAAGTCTTGAATTCATTTTTAATTGTTTAGTTGGAATACATGAATCTCGCAGTGTTTTTTAACATTGATATTAAATATCCATATGTCCAAATATGTTAAAAAAAATCACACAGGCTTATACAGGGTGTCCTAATTTTTTCACATGACTCTATCTATCTATCTATCTATCTATCTATCTATCTATCTATCTATCTATCTCTCTCTCTCTCTATATATATATATATATATATATATATATATATATATATATATATATACACACATCTATATCTACATCTACATCTACATCTGTATATCTATAGCTATATACATATATATACACAGTGCATCTGGAAAGTATTCACAGCGCTTCACTTTTTCCACATTTTGATAATGTTACAGCCTTATTCCAAAAGGGATTAAATTAATTTTTTCCCTCAAGATTCTACACACAATACCCCATAATGACAACATGAAAAAAGCTTTTGAGATTTTTGCTAATTTATTAAAAATAAAAAAAACTAAGAAATCAAATAAGTATTCACAGCCTTTGCCATGATGCTCAAAATTGAGCTCAGGTGCATCCTGTTTCCGTTGATCATCTTTTGAGATGTTTCTACAGCTGAACTGGAGTCCACCTGTGGTAAATTCTGTTGATTGGACATGATTTCAAAAGTCACACACCTGTCTATATAAGGTCGCACAGTTGGCAGTGCATGTCGGAGCACAAACCAAGCATGAAGTCAAAGGAATTGTCTGCAGACCTCTGAGACAGCCCCGAAAGAATTGTCTCGAGGCACAAATCTGGGAAAGGTTGCAGAAAACTTTCTGCTGCTTTGAAAGTCCCAATGAGCACAGTGGCCTCAATCATCCCTAAATGGAAGAAGTTCAGAACCACCAGGACTCTTCCTAGAGCGGGCTGGCCATCTAAACTGAGTGATCGGGAGAAGGGCCTTAGTCAGGGAGGTGACCAAGAACCCAATGGTCACTCTGTCAGAGCATCAGCATTCCTCTGTGGGGAGAGGAGAACGTTCCAGAAGAACAACCATCTCTGCAGCAATCCACCAGTCAGGCCTGTATGGTAGAGTGGCCAGACGGAAGCCACTCCTTAGTAAAAGGCACATGGCAGCCCACCTGGAGTTTACCAAAAGGCACCTGAAGGACTCTCAGACGATGAGAAACAAAATTCTCTGGTCTGATGAGACAAAGATTGAACTCGTTGGAATGCCTGGTGTCACATTTGGAGGAGACCAGGCACCATTCATAACTATGCTAATGGTGGTGGCAGCATCATGCTGTGGGGATGTTTTTCAGCGGCAGGAACTCGGAGACTAGTCAGGATAGAGGGAAAGATGAATGCAGCAATGTACAGAGACATCCTGGATGAAAACCTGCTCCAGAGCGCTTTTGACCTCAGACTGGGGCGACGGTTTATCTTTCAGCAGGACAATGACCCTAAAAACACAGCCAGGATATCAAAGGAGTGGCTTCAGGACAACTCTGTGAATGTCCTTGAGTGGCCCAGCCAGAGCTCAGACTTGAATCCAATTAAACATCACTGGAGAGATCTGAAAATGGCTGTGCACCGACGCTTCCCATCCAACCTGATGGATTTTGAGAGGTGCTGCAAACAGGAATGGGCGAAACTGCACACAGATAGGTGTGCCAAGCTTATGGCATCATATTCAAAAAGACTTGAGGCTGTAATTGCTGCCAAAAGTGCATCAACAAAGTGTTGAGCAAAGGCTGTGAATACTTATGTACATGTGATTTCTGTTTTTTTATTTTTAATTAATTTGCAAAAAATCTAAAAAAAAAACCTTTTTTCACATTGTTATTACGGTGTATTGTGTGTAGAATTTTGAGGAAAGAAATTAGTTTAATCCCTTTTGGAATAAGGCTGTAACATTTCATGGCAGAGCCGGCTCCAGACCCAGTGTAGACCCAGTGTAAAGGAGTGGGGTGCATTAAGGTATGCACAGAGGGGGTGAGTGGGAGCATGGAGGCACAAACTGCCATTAAAAGCTTTATAATGTTGTTTGCTGTGTCCAAATAAAGAGGAGGCAAGGTGACATTTATGAAGTTTATTATAGCAAGAACTGTGTACACATGGGGAATCCCTACTATGAGTACAGGAGCCACAGCGAAGAGACAGTATGTCTCCCGCTACAGGCTTATATACCACAGGTGACGCCACCCCCACCCCCCCCAAAGGCGGGGTATCACCCCTCCCTAGCCTAGGGCACCGCCATACTAATATATATTACTATATATATTACGATCTTACATCACCCCCCTTTGAAAAAACAAACAAACAAAACAAGCACATAAATTTTCTCAACCATATAATTTGCACCCAATTCACACGCTAAGACAAAGGGGTATAGGCCTACACATTCGCACACCACACTGGCACAGCAGAACTCTCCGCTATGTAAACATACAGTCAGTGAAAAGAAAAAGGGCCACAGACCAAACTAAATCAATCCCAATCGAATAAACACATTTACAAGTATAAAATAAATGAAGGTGGTGCCCGACCCCATAACTCATAGGATATACACAATAAACACAGATCCCCGAAAAAAAAAAAATAAAAAAAACATACAAGTTACACCAAAATAGGGCAATGAATATGCGTATATACCTCACACCAACAGTCACACCCAGGTGTTACTGCACCTTCCACGCACACCTCAGTCAGCCACCAAGCATACACATGCACAACTGTGGTCAAGTGCACAAAATCAAAATGGTCAAATAGGCAAAACACATTTGCATTACCACAGTGACAAAACTGTGTCTCTTTTTTCTTCCTTTTTTTTCTTAACAAAACCACTGAGCATATCATGAACATCATTAATTAACCATAACAGACACAATTTGAATGCACTACATCAGACACACCGTAAGCCCTCAATCATACTCTAACCCGGGTCTCCCGAAGGCCCCTCCTGGAGTGTCCATCCCGCGGCCCACTTCCAGAGCGTCTCTGGTTAATTGTGGCAGGAGACGGGCTGCATTGGCATCCTTTCCTGCCCAAATGCCGCAGCTCGTTGGGATGCTGTCTCGACCCATCAGTCAAACTCAGGTACCCATCACTGCCAGACTGGCCCACCCGCAGATTATCCTGTCCAGCTGTCAGTTTCCTGGAACTGGGCACCCAACCAATCCTAGGCTTGACCATAAGGCGGACGTCATCACCCTCACCCAGGGGAGTGCTTACTGGTTTCCTCTGTTGTCTGGATTGTGATCTGGCACCCTTATGACTCCTCAGCAGTTCACCAAGTTGACTCGAGCCATGTCCCTTGCTTTTGATGACAGCACGGCCAGGGTTCGTGCCATCTGATGGTACCCCGGTTGCTAGATGTTGATGCGTCAGAGTGGCACCAGCCACTGTTGGCTCAGCAGCTGTATCCAGTCGGCCACCAGAGCCCTGTAGCTCACGCTCTTCAGACCTTTCCGCCACCACGGGGGTCAAACCATGCTGTTTGAGTCCACCATCCGTGAGACCACAAACACTGGCATGGGACCCTCGCCTTGTCACAAATAACACGACTGTCTGTGTTGGGCAAGACCATGTGGACCACCGTAGGTACTTTCTTCTTGATGGTGTCCTTAGCTGGCCTCCGTTCCTCCATGTCAAAGTTGCGGCAAACTCTGGCGAAGTGATGGAGCAGACCGCACCGTCCACAACGCCTGCCCCTCGCTGTGCACTCCCTGGCTCGATAGCGGTGCCTGCTGGATCCGCAGCTGTAGCGTCTTGGCGTCCCCGGGGCGGACCGTATTTTCGATGGCTGCTTACTTGTTGTTGCTTCCATCATCTGAATCCAAGGCCAGGGTCTTCCCACATGCGTCGTTCTTTCGCAGGGCTTCATCATTGCCGAGGTGTTTCGTCAGCCATTTCGCTGCCTCGTGCTGCTGTGCTAGCTCTAAGACCGCTAGCAAGGTTAGCTCACCAGCGTGAGTTAGCAGGTGAACCCTCGCCGAGGAGTAGGCCACGTGCTTGGCTAATTGGTCGTGGACCATCTCCTCTTCCAGAGCCGCAAACCTGCACTCACCTGCCAGCTGTCGAAGGTCTGCCACAAATTGCTGGACCGACTCTCCGGGTTGCTGGCGCCATTGTCGAAACTGGATGCACCACATAATGATGTTCTCTGGGGCGTAAAAGTAGCCAGCCATGAGCCTCACAACGTCGTCATAATTGCCACCTCCACCCAGCATGCTCAGGATCCTCTGGACCTCCATACCCAGGTTATGGGCCAGAATAACTCTTGCTTTTAATTTGTCCAGGTCGCCGAGGTCTAACTCCAACAGATAGTTTTCGAAGGCTGCAAACCACCTGGCCCAAGGGACCAATGGCTCACCCAGAGCCTCCAAAAATGGACGAAGCATAGTCAGTCGCAGCCCTCTCCATCTCTGTATATCCTCGTTGCCAAATAATGAGGCGAGGTAACGTTTATGAAGTTTATTATAACAAGAACTATGTACACATGGGGAGTCCCTACTATGAGTACAGGAGCTACAGCGAAGAGACATTTATGTCTCCTGCTGCAGGCTTATGTACCACAGGTGACGCCACCCCCCCAAAGGCGGGGCAATACCCCTTCCTATCCTAGGGCACATCTATACTAATATAATAAAGATATTACAATCTTGCAGTGTTTACCATCAAAACAGCCAATCCAGTTCCAGTTTCAGAATATGCTTCACTAGAACATAATTTCAAACAGACATCATCTCATTAATGCCAATGTAGTGGACACTAGACACAGCGTGGGACATTCTCTCACACCCAGAAGCAGGAAGAGGGGCAGAGCAATGGACTGAAGGGGGTAGCCCCCCAGAGGGGTAACTAGACCAGACTATGAGGCGCCTTCGACCCCTGCTGTTCCATGCTGTAGCATGTGGCGCAGGGAGGTGAATGTATTTGATGAATGTAACATGTGTTATGATAAACGTGCCACACATTGCCTTTGTTCATACCCATGCATAATGCGCCAGCCCCAGTCTCTATGCGAGGTAATAAAGCTATATATAGAGAACGCAGAGAGACTGGTAGGCTCTTCAACAGAGATTGGCCCCAGCAGGCCACGCTGGGGGCCACAGGCTGTACATATATGTTAGAGGGTGAATAAAGATTCTGTGTTGACCTACACTCATGCCTTGCCTCCACATCCTTCCCTTTTAACCTCTACATTGGTGACCCTGATGTGATGGACCGTCTACTCCCTTTCACTGCACTGTGGACTCCGGAGTACCAGGGATTGCTTGTATCCTTCTCATCCACACTGGAGCACGCACGCCTGTTCCTCTCTCCACGATGGTGACCTCAAGGGCAGGAGGGAGTGAGTGGCGCGGGGACTGAGATGCACCAGGATCAACGAGACAAGCACCGCACAGAAACAGTCTGAAAGGGGAAGATCGGCTCCATCTGCATGTTTGAATCAAGTTCCCCGACCCTGACTTCACCTCCCGACAGCGGAGTTTCGACACACAGAAGCCCCATGCGCACACTGCAGGATTACGAGGACAGCGCAACTTCAAGCTACGTGGCCGCGGCACGCGCCATGCAACAGGAACAAACCGGCTCTAAGAACTTATACATCGTCCTCAGCCGCTGCACATTTCCAGGGAACACGGCCAATCGCCATCCTCGGATCCTTCAGGCTTTGCGCATTGCACCTAAAGCAGCCGGACAGCCTTGCCCACAGGACTTGTATTTGTTTCTCAGCCGCTGCGCATCCACGGGGAATTAAGCCGATTGTTTTCCCCAGAGTTTTTAGGACTGCTCCAGCACCTAAAGCAAATTTGGCAGTTCCCTGACACAGCTTGAGTTTTCTCACAGCCGCTACGCATCCTCGGGGAATTGGGCCGATCGCCTTCCCCAGATCCTGGCAGGACCGGGCCCACACGAAGAGGAGTTGTCAGAGACTTATTTTTTTTCACAGCCGTTGCGGATCACCGTAAGGTTTACCGGAAAAGTCCCTCACCCGAGGCTGATCTGCACTCAGTTTTTGCACTCCCAAGATGCTTTTAACGTCTCGGGCCGGCACTCCATTTTTTCCCCCACCTCCCCCTCGTCCTTCACATTGTTCCTCCCGCACCTCTGTTCCTAAAGCCTGCTGATTACTGGCCTTGTTCCATTGGCATGACACGCACCGGCCCCTGTGCGCCCACGAACCACGGCCGTTCAACGTGTTGGAACTTGGAGCGGAGCAGAAAGTGCTTTTCACCCCTTCCCCTTTCCCCCCATGGACTGACATGCCCTCTGACATACTTTGCCAGCAGGACAGTTCGACCGGAGCGGCAACCCCCCACTGCAGCCGCCACGGGTGCCGACTTGAGCCCAAGGGACTGGGGGTCACAGCCCCTCCTGGGTGTTCAGGGGAGGGGGGGCTGTGTGGTGGACACTAGACACAGCGTGGGACATTCTCTCACACCCAGAAGCAGGAAGAGGGGCAGAACAATGGAGTGAAGGGGGTAGTCCCCCCAGAGGGGTAACTAGACCAGACTATGAGGCTCCTTCGCCCCCTATTGTGGTGCCACAAGACAGCTTCTGTTGTGATGTAGCGCTGTATAAATAAAGTTGAATTGAATTGCTGCTCCATGCTGTAGCATGTAGCGCATCAATGTCTGTGATGAATGTAACTTATGATAATCGCGCCACACATCTCCTTTGTTCTTACCCATGCATAATGCGCCAGCCCCAGTCTCTATGCGAAGTAATAAAGCTATATAAACAGAACGCAGAGAGACTGGTAGGCTCTTCTACAGAGATTGGCCCCAGCGGGCCACGCTGGGGGCCACAGGCTGTACATATATGTTAGAGGGTGAATAAAGATTCTGTGTCGACCTACGCTCGTGCCTCGCCTCCACATCCTTCCCTTGTACCCTCTACACCAACATGATATTTCCCCAGAAAACTCCCATAATTTACTTGTCAATTGCCTAGTAAACACAACCTACACACACGTAAAAGAATTCTTTCTTGTAAATTTATTAGCTTTTTTCTCATCAATCTATTTTTTTTACTCCTAAAGTTATCTCTATTTTATAATGAACTATTGAAAAGGTTGAGGTTAAATTGTAATTTTTCCCACATATATTTGAACGTTAAATTGCAGAGCCAAAACAAAACAATGAGTTTGAAGAAATAAAATTTTGAATTAAACTATGTAATTCAATAAAATTCATTAAAATGTCCAAGCTGTACTCACTTCTGTTATAATATTATGAAATAATTTTTATGGCCCCACCAGGGTGCCAACAACGACAGCATTTTTTTAACTCAGTAGAAAGTAGACAAGTGCAAGAGTGAAGTGAAGGCACAAACTGTGAAAGTCCAGTACATTGCAGTGGTGTGTGTGTGTGTGTGTGTGTGTGTGTGTGTGTGTGTGTGTGTGTGTGTGTGTGTGTGTGTGTGTGTGTGTGTGTTGCGCGCGGGCGAGTCATTCTAACCAAACAAAATCCAATGTGTGTGCATTCATATTTACGTAACAGAAATGTATTTATCTACATTAATGCTGTGCACTGAATTTTATTGTTGAGCAAGTTAGGTTAATTGGCATCAAACTGGGGATTCTAAATTGTCCTTAGGTATGACTGTGAGAGTGAATGGTTGTCTGTATGGCTGTGTTGTGAGACATGTATATGTTGGACACTGCATATGTGATTTAACCACGATGAAGGAGAGCCAGCCCCCTGCGGTGCGGAGCCACAGAGCCTGGACCCCCTGCGGAGGACAGGGGACAGAAGACTTCCTGACCACTGAGGCTCGGGAAGAGAGAAGGGGGAGTTATGTAAATAAAAGGCTAATGAATGTGAATAAAGAGATTTTGAGAGAGATGTGTGATTTCCCCCGCGAGGGAAATGGTTTGATGTCAGAATGTTTAAATGAGAGAACTTTGGTGTGTTCACTCTCTTTGTTCGCTGCTCAAGAATGAGAGCAGACAGTGGAATGATTTCTTGAATAAACTGGAATGAAAGACAATTCGGTTTCGTTATTCAAGTCTCCCCACATTGGTGACTGACGACGTTGAGAATGAACGAAGAAATTCTCAGGGTCCCGGACTCACAGCGCTCAGAGCTGGCGAGCGCAGTGGCCGTTAAGCTGCCTGATTTCTGTCAGGATAACCCACGGTCGTGGTTTCTGCAAGCAGAGTCGCAGTTCGCGCTCGCAGGAGTAACGGTGGATGACACTAAGTTCCACCATGTCATCGCTAAACTGGACAACAGCACAGCTCGGTGCGTGCAAAGCTTGGTGGAGCAGCCACCCGCGACCGACAGGTACGGCAAGCTGAAATCCACCCTCATCAAGTTTTTCACCCCCTCGGCTGAAGTGAGGGCGAGGAAGATCCTGTCTTTGCTAGACCAAGGTGGACACAGGCCGAGCGCCCTGATGGAGGAGATGATACAGCTGAGAGGGTTGGACAACGATGATTTCATTTTTCAGTTCATCTTCCTCTCCAACCTCCCGGCGCATGCGAGAAGCACGCTGGCCGGCAAAAAGTGTCACACCCTGGAGGAGTTCCGGGAGCTGGCCCAGGAGGCAGATGGGATCCTGGACGCCTGCGGCGGGCAAGCAACCACAGCAGCGACCCGAGACAGCGGGGAGCCAGAGGCGGCAGAACCAGACTGGCCGACGACGGCGGCAACACGGCCGCGACGAGGGGGAGCCAATAGCCCGGCGGCAGAAGCGCGGGCACGACACAGCGGAGGAGAAGATCTCTGCTTTTATCATCGGAGGTTCGCAGAGAAGGCACGCAGGTGTGTGCCGCCCTGCATCTTCAGGAGTTCGGGAAACGGCAAGACCGGGGGTCGCTAGCAGCTTCGACCCTCGGAGAACGCAACAAGCTGCTCTACATCACGGATGCGCGCTCCGGACGAGAGTTCCTCATCGACACCGGAGCACAAGTGAGCTTCATCACCCCAACATACGCGGACCGGGTGGCTGGACCCCACGGTAGCGGAGCTACAGCGGCAAATGGCTCGAACATCAACACCTACGGGAGAAGGACCTTGCCTTTATGCTTACATGGCCGCACATATGAATGGACTTTTGTGATAGCGGCGGTGAGTTTCAACATGTTGGGCGCAGATTTTTTGTGTTCACACAATCTGTTAGTTGATCTTGCTAATAGACGGCTGGTAAATGCACTCTCTTTTTACTCTCTCCCCTGTTCAGCTCGAGTGTCCCCGCCACCAGTACAGACCCACGTCGCTACAGCAGGTGGTAAGTTTCACACACTCCTCACCCAATTTCCAGCGCTCACTGTGCCCACTTTTTCAGCGACGGTCGCGAAGCACGGGGTGAAACACTTTATCCCCACTTCTGGTCCTCCCGTGTTTGCAAAAGCTCGGCGCTTGGATGCAGTTAAGCTCGCCATTGCGCGCGAGGAGTTCGCCAGCCTGGAGAGGCTGGGCATCGTTCGTAGGTCGAAGAGCCCGTGGGCTTCGCCGCTGCACATGGTACCGAAAGCCGATGGCTCCTGGAGACCGTGCGGGGATTACCGCAGGCTAAACAACGCTACGGCGCACGATCGTTATCCCATCCCGCACATTCAGGATTTTTCGGTGCACCTGGCGGGGGTGCGCATTTTTTCAAAGATTGATCTAGTTCGCGGCTATCACCAAGTCCCGGTCCAACCGGAGGACATTCCTAAAACAGCGGTAATAACCCTGTTCGGACTTTTCGAATTTTTACGCATGCCGTTTGGTCTCAAAGGGGCGGCGCAAACATTTCAGCGGATGATGGATGCCGTGTTACGCGATCTCCCTTTCGTGTTTGTGTACCTCGACGACATTTTGGTCGCGAGTACTTCAGAGGACGAACACGAAACGCACCTCACAGCAGTTTTTAGGAGGCTGGGAGAGCACGGCTTAATAGATAACCCAGCCAAGTGCCAGTTCGGCATCGAGCGGATCGATTTTTTGGGTCACCGCGTCTCCCCGGAGGGAGCGGTTCCGTTACCAGAGAAAGTACGCGCGGTAGCGGATTTTCCCCGTCCACAAACGGTCAAATCACTACAGGAATTCTTGGGGATGGTGAATTTTTATAACCGATTCCTGCCCCACGCAGCTCAAATCATGCAACCGTTATATGCCGCGCTCAAAAAACAAAAACTGACCCAGGCGGTCGAATGGTCCCCGGAGCGGGAGCGCGCGTTCACAGAGGTTAAAAAAGCCTTGGCTGACGCTGCGCTCCTGGCCCACCCAGACCCTGCAGCACGTATCGCGCTGACGACAGACGCTTCAGATTTAGCCATAGGGGCCGTTATTGAGCAACAGGTAGCCGGAGTTTGGCAGCCTTTGACTTTCTTTAGCAAATCTTTAAGCGCGGCTGAACGAAAATACAGCACGTTTGACAGAGAACTGTTGGCGCTGCATTTGGCTATTCGTCATTTCCAGTTCTGGCTGGAAGGACGGTGCTTCACCGCTTATGTGGACCACAAGCCGCTCACATACGCCATGGCCAAAATTTCAGACCCGTGGTCCGGCAGGCAGCAGAGGCAGCTGGCCGCAATCTCGGAATTTACCACTGACATTAGGCACGTTGCGGGCAAATTCAATGTAGTAGCGGATTGTCTCTCACGCGCGTTCACGACCCCAACACGCGCAGAGGCAGAACGGGCCACCGTGACCGTGCCGCAGGAGAGCGGCACGGTGGCGCGCGCAGCCCCGGTGCACGTGGGTATAGATTACGCAGCCATGGCAGCGGACCAGGGGGTGGACGCAGACGTGCGCGCGCTCCAGTCTGGACCAACAGGGTTGAGGCTGGAGAGCAAGTGTTTACAAACCGGTATGCCCCCCCTGATCTGCGACGTGTCGACGGGGCGCCCGCGTCCGGTGGTTCCGGCCACGTGGCGCCGCCGTGTTTTTGACTCGGTCCACTCACTGGCGCACCCGGGGGTGCGCGCGTCGGTGAAACTAGTGGCGGAAAAGTTTGTTTGGCCGTGCCTGCGCAAACACGTGAAGGAATGGGCAAAAACCTGCATTTCCTGTCAACGGGCCAAAATTCACAGGCACACAAGAGCCCCGTTAGAACCGTTCCGCATTCCGGCCAGAAGGTTCGACCATGTGCACGTCGACCTTGTGGGCCCCCTACCGGCATCACAGGGGTTCACGTATCTTTTGACAATGGTGGACCGCACCACACGTTGGCCGGAAGTGGTCCCACTTGCGACGACCACGGCCGCGGAGGTGGCTCGCGTTTTTTTAACGGCTTGGGTGGCGCGTTTCGGGGTTCCGTCGGACATTACGTCCGATAGAGGACCGCAATTCATCTCTGAGCTGTGGTCAGCGATGGCCAACGGCTTAGGAGCCAAAATTCACCGCACTACGGCTTACCACCCTCAGGCCAATGGTTTATGCGAGCGTTTTCATAGGTCTTTGAAGGCAGCACTCAGAGCGTCGCTCACGGATGCAGATTGGGTGAATAAACTGCCATGGGTTTTATTAGGGTTGCGTTCTGCGCCTAAAGAGGACTTAGACGCCTCCCCAGCGGAGCTGGTATTCGCACAAACTCTGAGGCTGCCGGGCGAGTTTTTACCAGAGCACCCAGAGCCCCCACCTCTCTCGGCTCTGGGACTGTTAGTCGGCACGGGGGCAGACACGCTCCCGGGTCCGGTTCATCACGCTTTTCCACGAGTTTTCGTCCCCAAGGCTTTTAAAAATGCCGATTTCGTTTTTGTCAGGCGCAAAGCCCTAAAAGCAACGCTCAAACCGCCTTACGAAGGGCCATTTCGAGTGCTGGAGGCAGGTGATAAGCAATTTGTGCTGGATTTTGGAGACAGAAAAGAGACAGTCAGTATTGACAGACTAAAACCTGCTTTTGTCATGAAGGACGTGTCTGTACCGGTCGCGGTGGCGCCTCGACGAGGCAGGCCCCCGCAGAGGGCAATTAATCACTCTCTCCCTCAGTCAACAGCGCCGAAGCAGAAACGCACCGCAGGCAAGGCGGGGCCAACGCACAGCAGATTCGGCAGACGGCTGAAGCCCAAGCGGCGCACAGACTGAATGTTGGTGTTGATTATTCAGTAGTGAGTAAGGTGCTATTTAATTTTAGGAATTAGTCTGTTCTTCATCGTTTGGGGGGGGTTATATGGCTGTGTTGTGAGACATGTATATGTTGGACACTGCATATGTGATTTAACCACGATGAAGGAGAGCCAGCCCCCTGCGGTGCAGAGCCACAGAGCCTGGACCCCCTGCGGAGGACAGGGGACAGAAGACTTCCTGACCACTGAGGCTCGGGAAGAGAGAAGGGGGAGTTATGTAAATAAAAGGCTAATGAATGTGAATAAAGAGATTTTGAGAGAGATGTGTGATTTCCCCCGCGAGGGAAATGGTTTGATGTCAGAATGTTTAAATGAGAGAACTTTGGTGTGTTCACTCTCTTTGTTCGCTGCTCAAGAATGAGAGCAGACAGTGGAATGATTTCTTGAATAAACTGGAATGAAAGACAATTCGGTTTCGTTATTCAAGTCTCCCCACAGTCTGTCTCTTTGTGTTGGCCCTGCGATGGACTGGCGTTCTGTCCAGGGTGTATCCTGCCTCTCGCCCAAAAGATGCTGGGATAGGCTCCAGCCCCCCCCCCCCCCGCAACCTGAAAAGGATTAAGCGGAAGATGAGTTTTCTCCTTGCTCTGTATTTCACTGCAGTCAAGTGGTCCGTCGATCGCAAAGAGACGGTCAAGCCACCCGCGCTTAAACATATCATGCCCGTCTATTTTAGACATTACGGTAAAGGCAAAAATGAACGCTTGTGTAGAAGAGCTTGAAATGATGAGGCGATTTGATATATAAACCAAAGTTTATTTATCAGCTCTCCTAACAAGTCTCATCTAGTGCAGAGGTAGCAGAAGGAAAAAGAAGCCGAATATCTCCGGCTCACTGACTTTATACTTGCACATAACAAAAGACATGCATAACAAAGGCTGACATCCCTCATTATCTTAATCCCCCCATTGTCTTGGTACTTCCTCTCTTCGCCCTAGGGGGGTGAGGGTAGCTCCTCCGGTCTCCACCACAGTGTCTGGGAACGTCTTTGTTCTTCACTTGGCGGTTGAGAGTCTTTGTCCTTTCAGAGGTGTGAAGTTGCTTTACATATGTAATTACCAAACATTTCCACATGCTTCAACATATGTAGGTTATGGAATATATGATTAATATAGCCCACAGCTTGTAACTTTTTTAAATTCAAAGTGCTTTATTAACAATTTTCAAAGTACAAATAAGTTTTGTCATAAACAAAAATTACAAATCAATACGGCACAGTACAAAAAATCAAAGAGATGAATACTATGAGTATGGTGCATTTTGAAATAACTTTGCTGTCAAAATTATTAGTAAATTACAAAGTCCATAAAATCTGTACTGAGTGGTTAAATTCTTCACATTTGGATCATCACAAAATCATTTCCTTTAGATGTCACAGAATAATTTCAGTGTATTAGTGTTCAGACTGACCTACACAATGAGTGTGATGCATTTTCAAAAAAAAATTACTATCAAAATTATTAATAAATTAAACCCAAAATCCATTAATGATCATTAAAGATTGGCACATTTGTTAAACTTTGAACCCTCATAAAATCATTTCCTTCAGAGGTCACAGAATAATTCCAATGGATTAGTATTCAGACTGACCTACACTATGAGTCTGAGGCATTTTCAAAAAAATTCATTCATTCATTCATCTTCTTCCGCTTAATCCTTTTCGGGTCACGGGGGGGGGGGGAGGCTGGAGCCTATCCCAGCATCTTTTTGGGTGAGAGGCAGGGTACACCCTGGACAGATCGCCAGTCCATCACAGGGCCAACACAGAGAGACAGACAACCATTCACTCTCACAGTCATACCTAAGGACAATTTAGAATCCCCAGTTTGATGCCAATTAACCTAACTTGCATGTTTTTTTGGCATGTGGGAGGAAACCGGAGAAATCCCGGAGTAAACCCACGCAGACACGGGGAGAACATGCAAACTCCACACAGATCACTGTTGGTTGGGGGCTGGGATCAACGGTCAAAATTATGAAAAAAAGAAATCCAAAATCCATGAAATGATCTATACAGAATGGCTCATTTCTGAAACTTTGAACCTTCACAAAATCATTTCCTTCAGAGGTCACAGAAAAATTCAAATGGATTAGTGTTCAGAGTGATGTGTACTACGATTGTGATGCACTGTCCAAAAAATTTAGTGTCAAAATTATGAAAAAATGAAAGCCAAAGTTCATTAAGTTATATAAAGACAACATGGCGGCGCGTGCACAACGCGAGGCTCAGCGTCTCTTCAGAATTTGTGGATTAGCAGTGTTATT
The DNA here is from genome assembly GCA_020510985.1 of Pholidichthys leucotaenia. Classification (NCBI taxonomy): domain Eukaryota; kingdom Metazoa; phylum Chordata; class Actinopteri; order Cichliformes; family Pholidichthyidae; genus Pholidichthys; species Pholidichthys leucotaenia. Next base: position 126,943,850 of record CM035848.1, read on the forward strand.
TCTGCTCATTTCGGGTCTGTTTGTTCAGAACAGCTTCGCTTTCACATCTTACACCCGAAATGAGCTTTTGGACATTGGATTACAAAATAACGATAACGATCTTTTTATCAGAAACCTACATCTCATCCCTGAGCTCCGGAGAACACCTGACGCTCGGCAAGCTTCCCGGCCGACCGGAAGTGCTCGCAGGCAGCGTAGAGACCGTAAACAAAGGCGGGGGAAGCGCGGTGGGCTAAGAGCTAAGCTAAAGCTAACACCGCACCGACTTTCTCTACCCAGTATTTTCCTCGCTAATGTACGGTCACTGGCGAACAAAATGAATGAGCTACGGCTTCGGATCACCAACAATAAGAGACTTATGAACTGCAGTATCATGATTTTCATGGAAACATGGCTACACAGTGGAATACCCGACAATGCTATTGAGTTAGCCGGCCTACACACGCTCCGGGCAGACAGAGCAGCAGATGACTCCGGTAAGACCAGAGGTGGGGGAGTGTGCATTTATATTAACAAGGCTTGGTGCACGAACTCTGTCACTGTTGAGAGACACTGCTCAGCTAACCTGGAGTTTCTCATGGTTAAATGTAGACCTTTCTATCTGCCACGCGAGTTCACTTGTATCATCCTAACAGCTGCTTACATTTCTCCGGATGCTAATGCTAAGCTTGCTATGAAAGAACTGCATGCAGCTATTAGCAAACAACAAACTGCACACCCAGAGGCAGCATTTATTGTGGCGGGTGATTTTAACCACTCTAATCTCAAGACAGTGCTTCCTAAATTCTACCAGCATGTCTCCTGTCACACAAGAGGGGACAAAACATTGGACCATGTTTACACCAATATTGTGGGAGCCTACACAGCAACTCCCCTCCCCCACCTAGGTCAGTCTGATCACTTATCCTTGTTCCTTACCCCTAAGTATGTACCGCTCATCAACCGGGTGAAGCCATCAGTGAGGACCATCAGAGTGTGGACGGAGGGGGTTGACTCTGTACTCCAGGAAAAGTTTAGGAACACAGACTGGAGTATGTTCACCTCTCAAGCTACCTGTGGCTCCCACATAAACATCGACTCTTACACCCACTCAGTCCTGGCCCATATCAACACCACTATTGACAGTGTCACCACGGAAAGACAGATCACCATGTACCCAAATCAGAAGCCGTGGATGAACAGAGAAGTGCGGCTTCTGCTAAAGGCACGTAACAATGCCTTTAGATCTGGTGACGCACAGGCCTACAGTTCATCCAGGGCAGATCTGAAGAGGGGCATCAAGAAGGCCAAGCACAGCTACAAGCTGAAGGTGGAGGAACATTTTGGGGACTCTGACCCCCGACGCATGTGGCAGGGCATTCAAGCTATCTCTGATTATAAGCTCAGCAACTCCATACCTATAGCCATGACTGTGTCCTTTCTCAATGAGCTAAATGACTTCTATGCTCATTTTGACAAGGACAATAACGAAAAGAACATCAATTTCCCACCCTCTGACGACCTCCACCACCTCACACTCACCCACACCGACGTCCGTAACACACTGAGTCATGTCAACGTACGTAAGGCTGCTGGCCCTGACGGCATTCCTGGGCGTGTGCTGAGGTCATGCGCTGAGCAGCTGGCAGGGGTCTTCACAGACATCTTCAACCTGTCCCTGGCCCAGGCCGTGGTACCAGCGTGCTTCAAGACCACTTCTATAGTACCAGTGCCGAAACATTCAACACCATCGTGCCTAAATGACTATCGCCCTGTGGCACTGACGCCCATAGTCATGAAGTGCTTTGAGCGACTGGTCTTGGCACAGCTCAAAAAATGCCCGCCCCCTACACTGGACCCTCACCAGTTTGCCTACCGGAGCAACAGGAGTACAGAGGATGCGGTTTCTACAGCGCTGCACTATGTACTGTCACACCTGGATGACAAGAACACCTACACAAGAATGCTGTTTGTTGACTTCAGCTCAGCATTCAACACAGTTATCCCCTCCAAGTTGATCACTAAACTTGGGGACCTGGGAATCAGTACCTCCACCTGCAACTGGATCATGGATTTTCTGACCAACGGACCCCAGCATGTTAGGTCAGGCCCCAACCGTTCTTCCGTCATCACACTCAACACTGGTGTACCACAGGGCTGTGTGCTCAGCCCATTCCTCTACTCCCTCTTCACCCATGACTGCAGGCCTATGTATGGATCCAATTCCATCATAAAGTTCTCAGATGACACCACGGTGATCGGACTCATCAGGGACAACGATGAGTCAGATTACAGGGCAGAGGTTGAGCACTTGGCTACTTGGTGCGCTGACAATAACCTGCTCCTCAACACCAGCAAAACCAAGGAGCTCATAGTGGACTACAGGAAGGAGAGGGGAGAGACACATGACCTCATCCATATCAATGGCATAGCTGTTGAACGTGTCCCCAGCTTCAAATTCCTGGGGACCCACATCTCGGAGGACCTGTCCTGGTCAGTTAACACCACCAGCCTGATCAAGAAGGCCCATCAGCGCCTCTTCTTCTTGAGGACACTGAAGAAGAACCAACTGTCAACTGACATCCTGGGCAACTTCTACCGCTGCATGATAGAGAGCACCCTGACCAACTGTGTCACAGTCTGGTATAGTAGCTGCTCTGTCGCTGACCGTAAGGCGCTGCAGCGGGTGGTGAAAACCGCCCAACGCATCACAGGGACTCCACTTCCAGTTATAGAGGACGTCTACAGGAAAAGATGTCTGCGCCGGGCACGCAGCATTCTTAGGGACTCCAACCATCCTGCTCATGGACTGTTCCAGCTTCTCCCCTCCAGAAGGCGTTTCAGAAGCCTTCGGACTAGAACCAGCAGGTTTAGGAACAGTTTCTTTCCAACAGCTGTCACGTTATTGAACTTAGTTCCCCGCTGACTCTCTTACCATCATCTCTTACCATTCTCACCTGTACATAACTGCCCATCTAACTTATTGTACATTATTTGCACATAACAGTACTCTTAACTTTCTGCACTGCTGCATATATTTGCATATATTTGCTTAAATTGCACATACTGTCAATTACTGTATATACTGCACTGCTGTCCTTTGCACTTCTGATTGGATGCTAAACTGTGTTTCGTTACCTTGTATTCATACATGTGTAATGACAATAAAGTTGAATTTAATCTAATCTAATCTAATCTAATCTAATATACCAACTGGCTCATTTCTGAAACTTTGAACCCTCATTAAATCATTTCCTTCAAAGGTCACAGAATAATTCCAATGGATTAGTGTTCAGACTAGGGCTGCTGCGGTAGAGGAATTTTCCCTGCGGTGACGGTGGACAGCTCAATACTGTGGTATGTGGTATTATTGCAAATGTTTTTAGGACCCTGTGGATTTGTAATTTAAACAAGGTTTATAACTTGGGTGGCAAATGAGGGTGTCACACGTGGCTCTAGGGAGCCACGCAATAAGAGAGCTAAGGGCGAGCCAGTCAGTTGTGATGTTTATTAGTGACAGGGGTAAGGGATGAGGAAAGCACAGATGCTCATACACGGTAACACACATGGGCAGCACAGCAACAGAGTTAACAGTTTGCACCGGCGAAGGGGTAACAGTATGAAAACTCACAGCAGGTAATGCTCACGGGTTAGGTAGCCAGAGAGCTGGCACGGGCATAGGACTCCAATGCACAGGCACTCTTACAAGGTGAAGCTCCCAAGTGATTCGGTCAGACGAGTAGAAGGCTAGCACCGGACATGGGGGTACAGAGATACAAATACTCCTTACAGGAAAACACTTACGAGTAATGCTGGGTGAAGAGACAAGGGCTGGAACTGGACGAAGGGACTCCAGCCTCACAGTGCTTATGTCGCAGCCCCGAATGATCGTGGCTGCTCCTCTTTATACTCATTAGCAGCGCCCCAGCTGATGAGGATTAATTGGCCCCAGCCGTCCCGTGACACTGACAGCTGGGAGCCAGCTGAGGCGCTGCCCAATGAGAGGCAGGGATAAAAGGAGCATGGGCTGAGCACCGAGCTGGCGTCTCACCCCATGGTGACAGTCCGGGAGCCCGTCACGGTCGGGCTCCCGAACGACTAGGAACATCCCAGCCCCCCCCCCCCCCACCTAGGGTGGGCGGAAGGGAGGCAGGACCGGAGGGGAAGATGCAAAGGGAAGGACAAAACAAAAAAAAAACCCAATGGACAATGTAGGGTAGCAGGGCAGAGAGAGGAAAAAACCCAAATACAATACGTTACAAAACAGTGAAAAATTAACCCAGGGCACAGATGGGGAGAAAACTGAGTAGGACACAGGTTACGCTCTACTCAGATAACACAACGTGTAGCCCAGGGCAAGAAAGGGAGGAAAAAAACCACCAAAAAGGTAACAGGACAAATAAAGCAATTACAGAGTATGGGTAAGGGGAAACGAAACACACTACTCCATAACGCACTCATACAAAGCTAAAGATAAAATAAGGGTGATGAAAGACGCTGAGTACGGGTGGCAGGGAAGACATAATACACAGCGCCATATACAAAGAGGGACACCCAGGGAAATAATGGTGACAGGGTAGGAACAGGATGAACATGAGGGAAAAATGCTGAGTACGGTTTACAAGGGAGAGAACACAATACACAGCACCAAATAAACGGGGGATTACCTAGAGGAATAAAGGTGACAGGATCACAGGATAACAATAAGGTAAAATGCTGAGTACGGTTAATAAGGGAGAAAACACAATACACAGCACTAAATACAAGGAGGGTCACCTAGAGGGATAATGGTGACAGGTGCACAGGATAATGATGGGATAAGATGCTGAGTACGGTTATAAGGGGAAAAAACACAATACACAGCACAAAATATACGGCGGATCACCTAGAGGAAAAAGGTGACAGGGAAACAGGATAACAATAAGGTAAATTGCTGAGTACGGTTATAAGGGGAACAAACACAATACAGAGCACTAAATACAAGGAGGGTCACCTAGAGGGATAATGGTGACAGGAGCACAGGATAATGATGGGATAAGATGCTGAGTACGGTTATAAGGGGAAAAAACACAATACACAGCACTAGCTAATAGCTATACACTCTATGTGCAACACATCAGATTGATTGTCTTTGATTAATTGTCTATGTTTATTGCACTGTCCCTGTCAAATAAACTAATCTACTACTACTAAATATACATTCCCCTACAGGACAAAGAGGCTCCGCCCGAGTGACCTAAATAACAACAAAAAGTAAGAGACACCCGAGGAGACGGCAGAGAGAGTCCAAAACGGTCAAACAGTTCTGGCAGCCGCCCCGCCCATGTCCAGTTGGGCCAGGGAAGAGAAAAGTTCAGATGGCCAACTGCCAACCCAGGATCCCAACAACCCAGTCCACCGGTAGCCGCGCCAGGCTACCCAGAAGCAACAAGGTTCGTCAGGGGGTTGGACCAGATCGCCGAACCAGAAGTCTTGCAGGCCGAGCCGTCAACCCGCATCACTCAACCACCAGGACCGTTGAGACGGGCGAAGGGTCAGAGCGGACCTCGGAAGAAGAGGCTTAGGGGAGAGCCGATGACGAGGTAGACGAACGTCAGGCTGCAGGGAAACAGCCACCTCCTCACCGGACCTGGACAACCCTGGTGTGGCATCCGCGTCAGACCCCGAATGGGTCTTAGGCGAACCCATGTCGAACGCCGCTGAAGCAGCACCCACGTTGGACCCCGATTGGGTCTCGGGTGAATCCACGTCGAACACCGCTGGAGCAGCACCCACGACGGACCCTGACTGGGTCAGTACCGCACCAGAACCGACCTCCAATATTGAACCTGGACCCCACAGCACCACGAGGAACGGCAACTCCTCGCCGGCGACCCTGGAAGAAGGCTCAGAAGAGAAAACAGAACCGGGATCAGGGTCACCGGCAGCGCCAGAACCCGGCGAGATTCAATTCAATTCAATTCAACTTTATTTATATAGCGCCATTTCACAACAACAGTCATCTCATAGCACTATCAACTGTAGGGGGGATGCAGCTCGGACGCAGCGGGCGGCTGCACCCGGCTCATCTCCCCTAGAGACAGGCTAAAGTGCTCTAAGATATGAAGAGAAAGAAAAAAAAGGAGCACTCACCTGATCTCAGGTTCTGACGCCATCCAGGACTGCGAAGATCCAGGATCCGTCGTCAGGAGGTCGTTGTCAGGCTCCCACCCAGCTGCGTCGGGCCCCGCAGCCGGCACGATGGTCAGCACAGCTTGAGGTTCCTCCAGCGCTGGTAACCACACCGACGGTCCACGCGGCGTGATGGTAGGAGAACCTCGTCCTGCTGGACCGAACCGCACCTCCGTGGAGACCCGGGGACACTTGGTCGTCGGCGCAGACTCCACACAGCAGTTGGTCTTCCCCCTCCGCCCACAATGTAGCTGCGGAACCGCAGGCCCTCTCCTCGTCCCACCACGTTGACCCGGAGCTGGGGAGCGCTCGGCGGAGAGAGACACAGAGGATGCAGGATTAAAGGAACAGGTTACAGCAGGTGGTAGGAGTTCACGGAGCTGCGAACCCCAAACTCCACCTCCAGGAGTGTGACAGAGCAAATCATTAAACTGATGTAAATAAACTGAGACTTGCCTGCCTCCTGGAGGTTGGGTGGAGCCTGCCGCGGTGAACATTGCTTCCTCCTCTCCCCGCCAGGCGATAACAGAGGACCCCCTAGGAAATCGTCTGGGGATCGCTCGCGTTGTCTCCAGGAGAGGGCTCACCAGGCCGGGATTCCAGGCACACACAGCAGTCGGGGAGCGCGTCGAGGAGGAGGGGGTATCAGCCGGGGTGAGCCAGCCCGAATGCCCTGGAGTGACAATGGGGGAATGAGGCTCAGGGAACGAGGCTGTGAAATCTCCACACTGACGAGGCGAAAAGGTGACAGCTGCGTGGGAGGAGAGGTCCTGGCGGAAGCTCAGAACTGGATCCGGAAGGGGGTCGTGCAGAGGTGACTTGGCGACGTGACGATGACTTCTCCCAGGGGATGAAGCGAGGGGGGAACCCAGGAATCGCCGCTCCTGATCAGAGACCGAGGTGAGGAAGGCATTGAGCTTGGGAAAGCTTCGTTGCTCTGGAGTCCTCTCCACCAATCTCACTGCCGCCGCCACGTGCCTGCAGATGGTGAATGGATACACAGCGGGAATCGCGTCAGCTGCTCGGTCCCAGACGTAACTGCTGTCAGCTGCGGCTCCATGGGGGGAATCCCGAGTGACGTAGCGCAGAACGGGGGAAGCCATCTGGGTGGCGTGAACTCCCGGGCTGGAATGGCAGCAGGAACGGGGTCCCGAAGCGGGGGGCAACGTCATCCACTTCGGCGTTCTGCCGGGGTTTCCATCCAACCCGCGGAGCTTCTCTCGCTGTGTGACCATGGCGTCAATCCTGGCACTGACCTCAAGATGGAATAAAGAACGAGGGTGACAGTCCAGGAGATCCTCAGCACGGCCCGGATGCCAGCGTCTCGAATTGGAGGCATCGTGCAGGGTGAAGAGCGTCCTGTCGACAGCCCCCGAGATGGACCTCAGCTCGTCGCCCTGGCGTCGGGAGTGACTCCTGGGAAACGGCATGCTAACGGCGCTAACACCTGGACAGGAAGGTACAAGTCCAAACCATTTACGGCCGCCGGCAACTCGTTCTGGCTGCGACATACTGTCACACGTGGCTCTAGGGAGCCACGCAATAAGAGAGCCAAGGGCGAGCCAGTCAGTTGTGATGCTTATTAGTGACAGGGGTAAGGGATGAGGAAAGCACAGATGCTCATACACGGTAACACTCATGGGCAGCACAGCAACAGAGTTAACAGTTTGCACCGGCGAAGGGGTAACAGTATGAAAACTCACAGCAGGTAATGTTCACGGGTTAGGTAGCCAGAGAGCTGGCACGGGCATAGGACTCCAATGCACAGGCACTCTTACAAGGTGAAGCTCCCAAGTGATTCAGTCAGACGAGTAGAAGGCTAGCACCGGACATGGGGGTACAGAGACACAAATACTCCTTACAGGAAAACACTTACGAGTAATGCTGGGTGAAGAGACAAGGGCTGGAACCGGACGAAGGGACTCCAGCCTCGCAGTGCTTATGTTGCAGCCCCGAATGATCGTGGCTGCTCCTCTTTATACTCATTAGCAGCACCCCAGCTGATGAGGATTAACTGGCCCCAGCCGTCCCGTGACACTGACAGCTGGGAGCCAGCTGAGGCGCTGCCCAATGAGAGGCAGGGATAAAAGGAGCATGGGCTGAGCACCGAGCCGGCGTCTCATCCCATGGTGACAGAGGGAAGCTGTGAGAGTCTCGCTGCGGCTCGTACTCAACTTTATGCGCGTGTTACAACAATGCGGAGCTCCGCTCTTCATGCAGGCACTGCTGATTCTGTTAAAAAAAAGATCCTTTTCATAAAGCAGTGGCGGTAACTAAAGGTGCGTTCACACCAAATACAAACAGACGAATTTTTCACGCAGCATGACTACATTATAACTCAATGTAAACACGCAAACAGACATGACTTCCCCTTCTGAGTGAGATGCAGACAGGCGAAGTTGCCTTTATAACTTCTGCAGCTGTGTTGAACCTGCTGTGGAAATCCCAAAATAACGTCATGCTTAGGTTTACATTATCCGACCGGTGGCTCACCTGAAAATGTTGTCTCAAGTCTCCAAAACATCACAGAAGATGGGTGTTTTCCTTGCTAGCTTGCTAGGATGTCCGTGGCCGGAAACAGTGGGTAAATAACTCCAAAATCCCGATTGAGCTGAAGAGTTCCCGGTCCTCCTGTCTCCCAGTGAGTGAGTTTCATTTTCTAACTAGTTTACTCTGCAATGGTGATAATTTTACTCTGTCCGCTAGCTAGTGATGGGATAAAGTTGTCATGGCGGCCTCTGGGCCATCATTGGCGTCATCAACTCCAGCTGCGCACAGACCAACAGGTGTTAATCAACGGCTGTTAAAAGCCAGCGTCCCTGACAGCCCGGCATGGAATCGTTTGTCCTCCTCGTCGGAGAATGAGCCCGAACTCCGCTCTCTGGCCTCGTCAGGATTTTCTCTTGTCTCGTCTGAAACCTCTCTTGTCTCGTCGAGAACCTCTCTTGCTTCTTCAAGGACCTCTCATCAGAGTCAGCCAAGTAAGAGAACAATCTGCTACTCAACCCCTTGTCTATACCCCTGTGCACAGGTGGACCTCCTTGGCGGCGGACCTGCGTCCCCAGCTGACGGGGTAACGCCATCACGCACACGTAGCGCTTCGCTACCACCACGTCTACTGGTACGTCTTGCTCCTCAAATTCCAGAACTGTTATTGTATCAGTTGCAGGGGTATTGGCCACCGCTATCAGTGGAGTCACTGTCATCAGCATCAGCTATATCATCATCACCACGTTCTGTGGAATCACTCACCTCGTCATCGTCAGGATTATCATCGTCCCGGTCTGTGGAGTCACAGCCGGCGTCACCAGGACTACCCTCGTCACAGCCACGGGTGGTATCTCCAGCACGTTCACGGACACTTTCACCTCCACGTTGCACGGCCGCTAGATCTCAGCAGGACGAAACCTGTGCTGCTCTCAAGTAAGCCCCTCTATCTGTAGCCCGTCACAAGTGAGGAACAAAAGTAATTGTTTTCTGCTTGTATGTTCCAGGGTTGCCGGGTCTCCGTCCAGGGCGCTCAGCTCCAGTGACCAGAACACTATCCACGCACTCACACTCGCACTACACACTCTCACTATCTAATAAAGATTATTGTCACTATCTGCCCGTGTCAGTGTCTGTCTCCTGGGTCCTAAATCATGTCAGTACGACTCCGTCCTGTTGACCCAGCGGACAGTTCACTGTCGCGCCAAATCAACACTCTTAGCGCCCAGGTAGATTTACTAGCTCACCAGCAGACAGTAATCTTAAATCAACTAACCTTAATTAATGGTCGGCTGGATCGTCTGGAAGGACACCAGACGTTTCCCTCGACCACAAATATCTCAGCCCCTGCAGACTTAGCGTCTGGACAAGCTAACACCTCCTCGTCCTCTCGCCTCACTCCTATTCCCACACCTGCCCGGTTCAGCGGAAAACTCGGGGAAGCTCGAGGATTCCTGTTACAATGTGAGTCAGTTTTTCTGCGCGTTCCGGGGGATTTCACTCATGACTCTAGTCGGATTGGCTATGTCATAAATTTGCTGGCAGGAAGAGCCTTAGACTGGACGTATTCAATCATGGCTAAACCAAGCTATTCCCTGCTTACTTACCAGGAGTTTGTGTCTGAGTTTATGTCCGTGTTTGACCATACTGATAGGGGTGAGGTGTTGACAGAACGGCTGCTGAGCTTACAACAGGGAGAGAGATCAGCTGCTGATTACGCTATTGACTTCCGGGTCCTGGCTTCAGAGATTGGGTGGGGAGAGCCATCACTATGTGGTATTTCCTTATGTAATCTTAACGACGAGCTAAAGGATGAGTTAGTGGCACGGGACAAACTGGACAATTTGCGGGATTTGATTGCCCTAGCGGTTAGTCTTGATAGCAGATTAAGCGAGCAGGCGGCTGAACGGCGTTCTACTTCCCGTTCGGTTAAACCCCGCCCTCGCGTCCCTAACTCTCCTCTCCTCGCTCTACCCGCGTCAGAGGAATCCCCGGATCAGGAAGCCATGATCATTGGCCGGTCTAAAGTGTCAGCAGCTGAGAAACAACGCCGCAGGGATCAGGGCCTTTGTTTCTACTGTGGGAAAGAGTCACATGGGGTATCCGAATGTCCCAATAAGTTAAAAAGGGAAGGCCCGTGGATCACAGTAGGGGGATTCATGGGCAAGAACTCAGAAGAACCCCTTACTTGTTGTCGATTACCTCTCAGACTTATCCACACACATACAGAACACTCCACACTAGCGTTAGTAGATTCTGGAGCTGAGCAAAATTTCATTTCTAGAGACCTGGCAACCCGAACGGGCCTTAGCTGTCAGACTCTAGATCCCCCTGTCAAACTGATCACCTTGTCTAAAGCATCCTTGACCACTATAGCCCATCAGACGGCCCCCGTGTCAATTATTGTATCAGGAAATCACAGGGAGGAAATTCAGTTTCTAGTGCTGCCCGTTTCTTCTTCGCCCGTTATTCTGGGGTACCCCTGGCTGCGCCTACATAACCCCACCATTGACTGGCAAGCTGGGAGAGTAACGGCATGGAGTACGTTTTGCCTTAGTGCCTGCTTCCAATCAGCGGCGTGCACCCCATCCGTTAAGGTGCCTCTGCCTGATTCATCTCCACCGGACTTGTCCAAGGTGCCAGAGGTCTATCACGATTTGGGGCAAGTGTTTAGCAAGTCTCGGGCGTTGTCCTTACCCCCCCATCGTCTGTATGACTGTGCGATCAACCTGAAGGCTGGGGCCCCTCTTCCTGCTAGCCGCCTTTACAGCCTATCACCCCCGGAGCGCGAGGCCATGGACACGTACATCAAGGAGTCCTTGGCCTCTGGTATCATCCGCCCGTCGTCTTCGGCAGTGGGAGCTGGATTTTTTTTTGTTGGAAAAAAGGACGGTTCACTACGCCCCTGTATCGACTTCCGGGGACTGAATGAAATAACAGTTAAAGACAAATATACTTTGCCCTTGATGAACACTGCTTTTGACTCCCTCCAGGGGGCATCCTGGTTTACTAAACTGGACCTTAGGAATGCCTACCATCTAGTGCGCATAAGGGAAGGAGATGAGTGGAAGACGGCTTTTCGGACCCCCAGCGGACATTTTGAGTATCTTGTAATGCCGTTTGGGTTAACTAACGCTCCAGCCGTCTTCCAGCGTTTGATAAATGATGTATTACGGGATTTTCTGAACTCGTTTGTTTTTGTTTATCTTGATGACATTCTCATCTTCTCCCGCACACTAGAGGAACATCGGGTGCATGTCCGCAGGGTACTACAGCGCCTCCTGGAGAACCAGCTGTTCGTCAAGGCTGAAAAATGTGAGTTCCACACTGATCAAACCTCTTTCCTTGGGTTTATTATAGCTCGGAACCAGGTGCTCCCTGACCCAGCCAAGGTCAAGGCGGTTGTGGATTAGCCTGTACCCACCTCCAGAAAGCAGCTTCAAGGTTTCCTGGGGTTTGCTAATTTTTATAGGAGGTTCGTGCCAAATTTTGGTAATATTGCCCGTCCTTTGACTGCTCTCACCTCCCCTAAGACCCCATTTTGCTGGAGTAAGGAGGCAGCCGGAGCGTTTGAGAAGCTCAAGAGGGAGTTCGCCTCGGCCCGAGTCCTTACTCAGGTGGACCCGAAGCTGCAGTGCTTGGTGGAGGTGGACGCTTCTGATTCGGGAGTTGGAGCAGTCCTCTCCCAACGTTCTCCTGAGGACGGTAAGATTCGCCCTTGTGCTTATTTTTCTCACCGTCTCACCCCTGCAGAGAGGAATTACAGCATCGGAGACAGGGAGTTACTGGCAGTGAAACTCGCCTTGGAGGAATGGAGACATTGGCTGGAGGGGGCTGCTCAGCCGTTCGTGGTTTGGACTGATCACCGTAACCTGGAGTACCTCAGGACGGCGAAGCGCCTGAATGCACGCCAGGCTCGCTGGTCCCTCTTCTTCGGCCGTTTTAACTTTACCATCACGTACCGGCCGGGAAGCAAGAACGGTAAGCTGGATGCCCTCTCACGGCAGTTTGACACACCATCCTCTGAGGACCAGGAGACCCCTATCCTGCCACCTTCCTGCGTCGTGGGCGCCCTGTCCTGGGGAATCTGCAAGACGGTTCGCCAGGCTCAGAAGACCGAGCCGGATCTCGGCGGGGGGGGGGGGGGGGGGGGCCGTTTGTTTGTTCCACGCGCTATCCGAGGCAAGGTGATTGAGTGGGGACACGCTTCCAAGTTGGCTTGTCATCCTGGAGTGGGTCGGACCGTGGAGCTCCTCCAAAGGACCTTCTGGTGGCCAGGGTTACGGAAGGACGTTGTAGGTTACATCCGGGCCTGCGCTCAGTGCGCCACCGGGAAGACGACATCATCCCCCCCGGCGGGCCTGCTACATCCGTTGCCGGTTCCTTCACGTCCCTGGTCTCACGTAGCTATGGACTTTGTGACTGGTTTACCCATTTCAGATGACTACACCACGGTTTTAACCATCGTGGACCGGTTCTCGAAGGCAGCCCATTTTGTGACACTTCGGGGTTTGCCTTCGGCCCAGGAAACTGCGGATCTCCTTGTGCAACATGTGGTCCGTCTTCATGGCATCCCTGCTGATATTGTGTCTGATCGAGGACCTCAGTTTGTATCACAGGTTTGGAAGACTTTCTGCACGGCACTGGGAGCCACAGCCAGCCTCTCCTCTGGTGATCACCCTCAGAGCAATGGCCAGTGCGAGCGGGCTAATCAGGAGCTGGAGGCCGCCCTTCGCTGTGTCATCTCCTCCTGCTCATCCTCCTGGAGCAAGTTCCTGCCTTGGATTGAGTACGCTCACAAAGCCACGATCTCCATGGCTATGGGCGTCTCCCCGTTCAAGGCATCATGCGGGTTTGATCCTCCGCTGTTCCCGGAGGAGGAAAAGGAGGTAGCGGTTCCTTCAGTCCAGGCACATATCAAGCGCTGCCGGCGAGTTTGGCTCCTCGCTCGTCAAGCTTTGCTGAAAACTACCAACCGCAATATCCAGGTGGCCAACCGGCATAGGAGACCCGCCCCGGACTATAAGGTGGGTCAGAAGGTCTGGTTGTCAACCCGGAATATTGGTGTACCGGCCGAAAAACGTAAGCTCACTAAGCGCTTCATTGGCCCCTACACCATTAATCGTGTTATTAATCCTGTGTCTGTGCACTTGTCTCTCCCCTCTTCAATGCATATCTGCCCCACCTTTCATGTCTCCCAGGTCAAACCGTACGTCTCTGATCCCCTGTGCCCTGCTCCCGCGGCTCCCGCACCCCCGAGGATGATCGATGGCCATCCGGCCTGGGGGGTGACTGCCATCCTGGATGTCCGCAGGCGGGGTCGTGGTCTTCAGTATTTGGTGGACTGGGAGGGCTTTGGACCGGAGGATCGTTCTTGGATTCGCCCAGCGTTGATCCTGGATAAACAGCTGATTCGCGATTTCCATCGGGCGAATCCAGGTAGGATTGGGCAGGTGCCTGGAGGCACTGCTAGAGGGGGGAGTACTATCATGGTGGCCTCTGGGCCGTCATTGGCGTCATCAACTCCAGCTGCGCACAGACCAACAGGTGTTAATCAACGGCTGTTAAAAGCCAGCGTCACTGACAGCCCGGCACGGAGTCGTTTGTCCTCCTCGTCGGAGAATGAGCCCGAACTCCGCTCTCTGGCCTCGTCAGGATTTTCTCTTGTCTCGTCTGAAACCTCTCTTGTCTCGTCGAGAACCTCTCTTGCTTCTTCAAGGACCTCTCATCAGAGTCAGCCAAGTAAGAGAACAATCTGCTACTCAACCCCTTGTCTACACCCCTGTGCACAGGTGGACCTCCTTGGCGGCGGACCTGCGTCCCCAGCTGACGGGGTAACGCCATCACGCACACGTAGCGCTTCGCTACCACCACGTCTACCGGTACGTCTTGCTCCTCAAATTCCAGAACTGTTATTGTATCAGTTGCAGGAGTATTGGCCACCGCTATCAGTGGAGTCACTGTCATCAGCATCAGCTATATCATCATCACCACGTTCTGTGGAATCACTCACCTCGTCATCGTCAGGATTATCATCGTCCCGGTCTGTGGAGTCACAGCCGGCGTCACCAGGACTACCCTCGTCACAGCCACGGGTGGTATCTCCAGCACGTTCACGGACACCTTCACCTCCACGTTGCACGGCCGCTGGATCTCAGCAGGACGAAACCTGTGCTGCTCTCAAGTAAGCCCCTCTATCTGTAGCCCGTCACAAGTAAGGAACAAAAGTAATTGTTTTCTGCTTGTATGTTCCAGGGTTGCCGGGTCTCCGTCCAGGGCGCTCAGCTCCAGTGACCAGAACACTATCCACACACTCACACTCGCACTACACACTCTCACTATCTAATAAAGATTATTGTCACTATCTGCCCGTGTCAGTGTCTGTCTCCTGGGTCCTAAATCATGTCAAAAGTGATCAATATAACCATATAACAGTTATTTGTGTGACTCAAAATATTTGTACTCTGCTTATTTCTAGGTAATATAACTAATATACCATAATGGAATATACTGTATATTGGCAAATGTGTGGCTCATTACCTGCAAAAAAGAGTGGACCTCTGTCTCAGTACAGAGAGTAATAAACACCTGGTATTTATGAGGAGGAAACACACTTGTGATAAGGAATGGCTGAGCTTAGCCTATGCTGACCTTGGAGGTGAAATGGCCTTCATGTGGATACACTCAGCGCCAGGAACAGACCCTCCCGTGGACCATGCACCTGGACTGTCATTTGATAATGCATGCTTTCACTTTTGTTCATTTTCTGTATAAATATTCTGGGTCAGGACCAGCATAGTCAGTCAGACTTCATGAACTAACACAGCCTGTTGCTGTCAGGGAGAGAAGGTTTGACCCAGCGCTGTAACCTACTATATTCAACTTGCTTAAATAAATACGTGTTCCAAGTAAACTAATCTCTTCCTTGAAAATGAACCTGGGTAAATCATCTACACATAGACGATCTTTGAACAGTAGACTTAGATGGTTTTACACTATTTTTAATCTTAACAATTTGGGGGCTTCTTCTGGTGAAAGGGGGAGATTATCATCTGATTTGGATCTTTTGTTGCCTGGACAACGGACCTGCATCACCGACTGACAACACTAGGCTGGCCTGAAAAAGAGGTAAGCAGACGCCTGTTATATCAAAGTTCTGCTATTGGCTATAACCAAAGTCTGTGTTGTCAAGTGGTTTGGTGTGTGTCCTAGTGTAAAGCAGTTGAATATAGTAAATGTTTTTGGTGAATGCTTGCTTGCTTAAAGAAAGACCATAAGCCCGAGAGAGTGGTGAAAGGCCCCCGGCTCGGGTGCAGGACCCGATTTTGACCAACCAATCACGATTTGACATTGATTTTATATTGATTGATTAGATTGTGATCGCTTGGGACATTAACGGCCAAGACCGGGGGGACCCGGATGATATCGCTGCGTATTTATTCATGGTCATCCGGCCTGACTACAGGTTCACGGACTGAGCGAATTGGTCCGTGACTTGTGAGGATAGGAACTGGGTTGGACTCCTTTAGCCTTGACGAAGGCTATAAAACCTGGGCCCTATATTTGATGCCCTCAGATTAGTACCCGTAAAAGTCAGCGCCAAGGAGAGAATCCTTCGCAGTCCGACGGGAAGGCGAGAATTGGGGTAACGCCCCTGGGAAGCGGAACCCCCGAACAGTCTGGCATAGGTTGAAGGCCTTTGATTAAGACGTTAATCATAAACGGGGTGAGAGACCCTGTGGCTTAGTGCACCACAGAATACTATTTAATCTGTTGCAGTTGCTGTTTGTTTTATTACCTCCTCCAGGCCGAAAGGCCAGGAGGAGGTAATGTTTTTGCCGGGGTTTGTCTGTGTGTTTGTCTGTGTGTTTGTCTGTTTGTCTGTCTGTCTGTCTGTTTGTCTGTTGGTTAGCAAGATAACTCAAAAACTTTTGGACGGATTTCAATGAAACTTTCAGGCGTTGTTGGAAATGGTACAAGGAAGAACTGATTAAATTTTGGGGATGATCCGCATCACCGTCTGCATACAGGAATTTTTTAAAGCATTTTTCCACACTGTGACATACGGCCATTTTCAACATGTGCGCAGGCGCAATGGAGGGCGCTGGGCGTCGTGTCTGACCAACACAAACTCCGCCTTCTTCAACGTTTTAGCCACAAAAGCATACGGAAAACACTGCTGGCCTGGGCCCGCCAGCGTGCCTGTGCCAGCCATAGGCGCTGCGCACATTGCGCTGGTCGTCGTGTCTGACCAACACAAACTCCGCGTTCTTCAACGTTTTAGGCACAAAAGCACGCGGAAAACACTGCTGGCCTGGGCCCGCCAGCGTGCCTGTTTTTGCGCCACACTGCAAAACCTGACACGGCCACCTGTCTGCCGCCCGATTATTTGCCACAAATTCCCCGCCCAGCTATAGGCGCTGCATAAAAACGACCTCTCTGCCGGGGAAGATTCTAAATTCTGTTTTGCCGCGGAGCGCAACCCCAATATAATATAAAACCCACGGCAACCTGTCTAACCAATCTGCATCCGTCAGTGGAGGAGATGGACACACCAACACTTCAGTTTATTACCTCCGCCAAGGAGGCAATGCTTTTACTACCGTAAAACGGGGCTATAAGGGACGGAGGGGTAATATGGGACACTTTTCTAAATGTAATTCTGCTTTTTAAATTTTGCTTCCGCCTAGATTTGATGAAGGATTCATGGATATTTGACAATAACAACACAACTCAGCGTCCTGCTCAAAATAAAAAAAGCAGAATTACATTTAAAACATTTCCCAGAAAAGTGTCCCTTATTAACCCGCCATCCCTTATAGCCCCGTTTTACACTACTGAACCACTAATCCTATCAGTATCACATTGATTGTCATTCATTAATTGTCTGTTTATTGCACTGTCCATGTCAAATAAACAAATAATCATTGTGAATCCAATTGCTAGTCATATCTTTTCATGCTCAGGGAATCTGAAAACGTACACACAAACACTGTATGGGGGGAACTGTGCCGCTTGGCGGAGGTCTGCGCTCTCCGAGTGCTTTTCTAGTATTGGTAAAGCTGTGAGTGTGAAGGTAACACTCAGTTAAAAAAGTTAAAAAAAAAAGGAGGCAACAGAGGGGCGAGCAGCGGTTCTCTCTCTCATCAGCAAGGGGAGGGTGAACGGCAGCTCTCTCTCTCCCTACTTAGTAAGGGAAGAGGCGAGCAACAGGCTTGCTCTGTAAAAAAAAAAAAAAATCGAAGCGTGAACAGCACAGAGTTATGGAATGTGAAAGGACGGGCTGCTGAAAGAGCGTCCCTCCCTTTCTCTCTCTATCTCTCGCTCTCCCAAAGGGGGCGGGCGAGGGATAGCTCTCTCTCTCTCTCTCTCTCTCTCTCCATCGCACTCTCTCTGCTGCCGGAGGAAGGGGACTTGGCCTTGCTTAAGAACTGGAGGCCTGTTCCTCATCTTTGCACGGAGTACAAGGAAGACTCGGACTACTGCCTGTCATGCGGTGACCGTTGCAGATCACCATAAGATGCCAAGAGTCCACCGGTGAGTTTTGCAATGATGGTTTATTAACAAAACAAGACAAGACACAAGGCTATGAGCTGCTAAGGCAAAAACCACACACTGAGTGATACAAGGGCTCGTAGGGCTAACCCCAGCCACTACGAGCTAAACTACGACAAGACAAGAAAGAACACGAACCTGACATGAAGGTCTAACGAGGCCTCATGAGGATTGTTTGACGATACTCCTGCAATTTAACTGCCATCAGTGCCCGCCTTATAAAGGCGAACACTAACGAGCAGTGATGACAGACAGCTGACCGATTTTGACAGCCGGAAACCCCACCGAGCGTCTTCACAATAAGAGCCCGGTGAAGCCAGAATATAACCCACAGCTGTCAAAGCCGGCAGTGAATATACATAGCCCGAGCGCGAACAGGACCGGCGCTCGGGTCGTAACACTGCCACTGGCAATGTGGAATAGGTGGACTGCAGGGAATACTTTGTGTTGTGTGGGGGAGGGGGATGAGTTATGTTTGCACTTTTCCAATGTGAGACACTTGGTGGAATGATATTGGTGCTCTTACTTTTTTTGAATTGTGCAATAAAGGCATTTTTTAAAACTCAAACTGTCTCGCTCTCCCAAAGGGGGCGGGCGAGGCTCTCTCTCTCTCTTTTTCTCTCCTTTTGCCTCAGGGGCGGGGGAGAGGCAGATTTGGCCTGTAGAAAAAACAGAAGTGTCAATTTCTGTTCAGCTAAGTTGAAGAATGTGAAAGGCGGGGCTGTGTGACTCCCGTCAAGCAGGCAGACGGGAGTTACTTTATCCAGGAGATGATGTAAACAATGTTGAGTTATGTAAAAAAAATATGAAAAAACAGTGGGATTCAACAGTGACTCAAATGCTCAGTGGTATATCACCCAAAGACAGAAGTGAGGTTAAAATAGAATGTGGTAAATTGTATCAGAAATTGGTGGAAGAAGGCATTCTAAATTCAAATAAGGAGGACAGTTTGACTCAGTTGTTGATGGACTTGGAACAAAAAAGGTTGGATGGCATACAAGTCATGAAAGATATGGCTGTCACAGGATTTTTGGTGAAAAAGAGACATAAACATCATATTGAGGACTGTGAACGTGAGCGCAGGCTGATTCATAATTTGGTTACATGCTCTGCTGCAATGGATGGTGTGAAATTGATCATGGCACAGGTGTCTGATAAGGAGCAGAATCAGCACATGATGAAAATGGAGACAAACAGCGGTTTGATGCAGGATTCAGCATTGGTTGGCCCAGTGGGGTGTGGGCGTGAGGTGGAAGAGAATAAAGGTTTAATGGTTGATAAGCAGCAGGATAAACAAAAGGGTGAGGTGCTGTCCCTCTACCCTAATTTGGGAGCTTTAAAGGGGGAATTGCCCCTACCGCCATATTGTGTTAATCAGATGCCTTTGGTTAAACTCAAAGAAGGATTGGTGGAAATTGAGACGTTGACATCACAGGAAGAATGTGAAAAGTTGAAAGGTTTGCTGGAAAGTCAGAAACAGGAAATGCAGGCAGACAGATGTGAGATGGAAAAGTTACAGGAAGAGCTTGAAAGATTAAGGTTGGAAAAGAATGTGGGAGAACGGTTGCAGAATGTCGAAGCTGGTATAACTAATTTGCAGAGACAAACACAGGATTTTCAACATAGTTTATGGTCTAATACAGGTAGTGTGGAATCAGGTGCAGCAGATGATGAAGGTACACTCTATCAAGAGATAAGTTACAGGGGTCCCAAAGATGACTGTGGTCAGTGGAGTGAACACGCAGACAGTGGGGAAATACATCTCCTTTCCCCTACAGTATTTGCTTCATCTACCCCTTACGGTCAAGATGATTTTAAGAGCAGGCAGAGGAGAGAAAGTTCAGATGCTATGACTGCAGCTCTTACAAAAATAAATAATGCACAAAAACATGAAGGCAGACCACTGCAGGAAAATAGATCATACCAACTGATAGGAGAGGTCAGAATGACAGATGAGGACAGGAGAGAATTAGGAGATCAAGAGAAGCACACACGAGGCAGGCCTTACAGTTTCAGAAATAGAGATTTGTGTTGCAGGGTTTGGGTTGGTGATGAATGTGATCCTTATACAGGCCGCCATCTTAATTCAGCTGCACATAGAAGCACACAACAGACCACAGAGCACCACATTCACACACGGGCACCACTGATAATGAAAAGCAGAGGCAGAACATATCAGCCATTCTCATGGACAGACATAAATGGCATTTCAGAAAAAATGCCCCCGTCCTGTGAGGGTGGTCAGTGGATGACAAAATTTGATCAGTTAACTCAAGGAGTTACCGTGGCAATGGGAGAATTCAGAGCTTTGCTTGGGTGACAATTAAAGGGCCTTTTACACTAGCCCTGCTTAGCCCAACATGGGATAGCTCAGCACACTTTGTAGCTCTTTCCACTAGCCCCAACACGGTTTAACAGCCGCTATTTTCGTCCCTGCTCGAGGGCAGGGTACAACCGTGCTGAGTCGTGCCGTGATGTGACGTCAACAGCCTGGTCGCCGCTGATTGGTCAGGTCGTAACGTCACGAAAGCGACCGTCTTCTGATGAATCTACACACGGCCGCCATTTGCAATATTTCACGGACTAACTCGGTCATTTGAGTAAATACGATATTAATACAGACAGCGTTGTAGGTTTTGCAGAACTCTACACCGTGGTCCAACGAAGAGGTGCAGAGTTTTCTCTGCTTGGTGGCAGATCCACAGTGAGAGGAGCGACCCGGACTGATACAGATGGTAGCCCAGCATAGAACCGGACTACAGACAAGCTGAAGACGAACGTGAGAGAACCATCGATTGTGAGTGATTTGTAATAATGTGCATCTGTTCACTTATTTATCCTGTTGGTGGTAAGCTCACTTTTTTTGAGCCATACTGCACTGTTCTGTGCTGGCTAATGAGTGTTAGCTAGTAGCTAGCTAGTACCAACTGCTGATCCGCGCTTGTTTTCTCCTAAGTATTCACTTGTGAGAGCAAAACGATGAAATATATTAATCCTGGTTAAAGTTCTGGTGTCACGCCGCGCCGCTCATCAGCGGCGCCACCTGCACGCACACCTGCACATCATCAGCGGCGAGGAATATAAGCCGCCTCGCCCTGAGCTTCGGCCTGAAGCCGTCAGACTTCTCTACTCATCATCGTGAGTCAACCTTTCCTTCAGCACGACGCCTTCGGTAAGAAGCCCTTACCTCCTTTGTTTCCAGTCTGCTCCCCTGTGCACAGGTGGATTCCTCGGCGGCGGACAACACCTCTCCCTCGCCATTCCTCGCTGCTGCACCGAGTCCTGCAGGTGGCTGTCTCCCGGGTCCCGTCCTTGTAGTGCCAGTCATCTGTCCCTTGCAAGTAAGCTCCTCTCTCGCTCATTCTCCTCCTGTGTTGGTGTGTGCCCGTCACCCTGTGTCTTTGTGCTCTTTCCCATAGGGTTGCCGGCTGTACGGTCTCCTGCCTCTGTGCCCGAAGCAGACGCTGCCACCAATACATTTACATCCCGCAGACACACATCCATTCACCCCTGTTGCTAATAAACTATTTGAACTTCTCTGAGCCTGTGTGTGTGCGTCTCCTGAGCCGTGCGTTATGTCATCTGGTTTGTGTACGTATTGCACTTTGGTGCTGCGCGTTAAATTGTGTGCAATTTAATGCTAGAATGTGTTTCCACATGCCAGGGGTTAGCTTCCCTCAGTGTTTATATTGTGGATACTGGTGAAATGGACCACAGGAGCCGAAATCTCGTCATATTAAAATTGCTTTTTCAAACCAGTGATTTATAAAGTCATTCATATAATTTTCTAAAGCGTCAGAATAGACCCACACACCTATTCCGTGGATCCTGCAGTGCTTGTCAGGGAAACGAAGCATTTTTGTCACATCCCACCACTGACTTTCACAAGTGTATTTCCCTAATACAGGTACATCTCCAAAAATTAGAATGTCATGAAAAACTTCAATATTTTTTGTCACTCATTTCAGAAAGAGAAATCCGTATATTATATAGATTCATTACACAGACAGTGATATATTTCAAGCGTTTATTTATTTTAATTTTGATGATTACGGCTTACAGCCCCTGAAAACCCCAAATTCTATTTGGCAAAAAATTAGAATATTACATAAAATTAACTTTAAAAAATAGTTTTTAAATATAAATGTTGGCCGCTGAGGTGTTGGTTAATATGGGCTGTAGCCGTAATCATCAATATTAAAATAAACACTTTCAATATATCACTGTCCCTGTAATGAATCTAATATGGGTTTCATGTTCTGAAATGAGTGACAAAAATATTGAATTTTTTCATGGTATTCTAATTTTTAAGATGTGCCTGTATTAAGTGTTGAACTTGCTTGAACCTAACCACCATCCATTTCTGTCGTTCATCTAGGCAAGAGGAAAGCAGCCAGCCCACAATGGACCTCACCACCGTGGAAAGTACTGAAATCATTTGCTTTTATAGGTAAAGTGTCAAAACCAAAATAGCACAATTTCCACTTAATATAAAAGGGACTAAACTGAGATTTATTTGATTGTGTGAGTATGGCACATCAACTGTAAAATAAACCGCTTGTTAATGTATTTATTTTTTGTCAGATCACTTGTGTGATCCTTTGTGAGTTATGTTCATAACTGTATGTTTTGGCGAATGTGAGATGTTCAGTCGTCAATATAATTTACTTTATATGTGTAGTTTATAGTCTATCATCAATAAACTCATGCAGAAACAGGACACATTACAAATATTTGAGACCCATTGTAGTGCTTCCTTTTATATTTTAGCAATGCTAGTACAAAACACCGCCCACACATGAAGCTAGGGCAACAAGAGACACGTTTACAGACAAGACAAACTTTTATTGATAAAAACTTCATATTTTGACTGAGCGACTCCATACTCGGTGATGCACACTTTCAGTTAAAGTACTATATTCCATTCAAGTGAATGTATTAATTCATTCTGATTGCTGAGGCCACAGTAAAAACAGATGATTTAAAATGTAACCCAGCCCTTGTAAAATCTACTGAAGCGCAGCTACATGACAATTGTGGTTAAATACAACAACGAAGTACTTTATTGTCACATTCAAATTGTAATCCCTCCTGTTTTGTTTTTCTTTTGACTTCTTGGATGAAATATGGGTGGGCAATATAAGCTGCGGCTTCAGCCATCACCCATTTCAGATAACCTATGTTGAACTGTATAATCAGAGGAGTTATTGTTTAATTTGACCTTGTTAGATTTGTTCCCCTTTGTTATATTATTCTATTTTCTTTTAATCTTTACTTTTAATCAATCCGAAATAAAGATTCATTCATTAATTCACATTCCACCACTGGCTTTTAGCAACAAGTGTATTTCCCAAATATGTTTTAAACTTGCTTTAATTAACCACCACCCATTTGTCTTTTGTCTAGGCAAGAGGTAAACTGCCCACCCCAACTGGACCTTGCCTCACTATTTACAGAGATGCAGGCTGAAGATCTGCTGAACCAGGACCAGTACGAGGGGCCGATCCAGTTGCTTCTCAGTGAGGCAGCGTGGCTGGCGTGTGTGACCCATTCCAGTTTTTTTTTTAGTTTGAATTTTGCACATTCTGAATAATCTGGAATTTGCTGCTGATTGTAATAAACAATTTAGTGACTTATGTGTTTGCATCATGATTTTATATTTTGTCTGTTAAGACACCGGTGGGAAAAGCATCAACTGTACAAAGGATTTATCAGTGACCTTGAAAATAATGGGTCATTTTTAAGAAAAAAGTAACCAAAACAATTATTTTATTAACTGAAGACTGTATTGTTGGATGTGCCACCGCAGAAGCCCCTGCATACTTTAGTGACAGTACCAGTATATGGAGGAATTCTGGGTCATATCATCATAATGGGTTTGGGCGGGGGTGTCTAATCATGTGCCATGGAGGGCCAAGACCCTGCAGGCTTTACCTCCAACCAGTGTCTTCAACAGCAGATTCCACTGAACTTCTTCCACTGACTGCTGATCAGTGAGAACACCTGCTGAAGAGACTGGGTAGAAGAGAGAACCTGCAGGGTCTTGGCCCCCCATGACACATGATTGGAAGCCCCCGGATTAGGTTTAATGGGATTTAACATTTTAACACAAACTGCTTTATGGTTCATAATTCTGTTGACAGACTTACACCAAACCAAAAGTGATTTCTCAAACTGCTGGATTGTTCTTAGACAGCTTTTCCAATCTTTCAGTATTTAATTTATGCCACATGGTGGTAATCTTCACATATAAAAAAAGAGACATCTGCAAAAACTTCAGAGGTTTATTGTCAGTGCAATTCCCAGTGCAATACTACATGAATGCATGTCTAGTACATTGTTGATGCAGAGAATGTATATTTCTACAGTACATGTATCTAGTAAATCAAGTATTTTCCATGTAACCTTGTGACTGCATTATTTTAATTGCTTTTAATCCTAGATCAAGTTTGTTTTGGCCTAAAATGCATCATAACTGTCAAATATATCTTATTATACCTAACTCAGTACTGTTTACTTTTTGAATATATATTTTGTGGCTAATATAGTTATTAACATGGCGATCAAGTTGTGTCAGCTGATCATTGTTTTCTATGACACCACCTCAGACTCAGTGCTGCAGAAGCAGGTACGTCCATGATGTCTCAACAGTCTCTCCATGATTTTCACGCAGATCAGAGCAATTTGTTGCACAGGAAATAAACGTTTCTACAGACATTCTTAAGCTCTATAACCACTGATCGTTTGTGAAGCTGTGTTGACATCAGTGACAGGCTGTGCTGAATGCCCAGACCGACTGTTTGAAGCGGTAATTTCCCCACAACAGAGCCATCTGAAACACACACAGCATACATATTTTAGTACCTAACAGCGATAACTTGCAGACATTAAAGTGTAGTACGACGTACTTATAGCAAACTAGCATTAGCAACATTAGCTTACCGTCATATATGACCTAGTTTGTATCCTCATGTCTTTGGCTCTCCCAGAAGCTGCAGAACTATTCCAGAGTGTTTCATCTCGCTGCCTGTTGCCTTGTCTGGCTGTCCTTTTTGGCATTTACGGTGAAAAAAGCCACAGACCGAGGAGTCACCTTGTACAGCCGCATGTGTTATGTTTTGCTTGGGTCGCGTGTTTTACGTCACAGGAGTGTGGCGCCGCCTCGCTGTTATAGAAATCCCACCCACCCCAGCTTAACACAGTTGTAATGGAGACAAAAGCGAGCCGAACCGTGTTGAAGTGAATCGAGACGTGGCGAGGTGTGCTGGGCTAGTGCATACCTGTCAAGTGATATGGTTTTGCCGTATTTTAATACGGGGAAAATGCAATTTTAGCAAATACGGGCGTATTGCCATTTCTGTATGCCAAAAAGAAAAATATACAGGAAAAAAATTATTGAGAGTGTGGAGGAACACCTCGTGTGTGACCCCCACAGCGTACGGGGCTGGCAGAGCGCTCAGCGTGAGCAATTATCAGAACAGTGAGAGGTATGGACTGATCATTATGCAGATGCTCCTCGCACCCTCTTTCGTCCTGGAGCTCCGGAACAGAGAGGAATCCCTGCGCCAGTAATCCTGCGGCTGATATGTGTGACTCTAATGCAAATGTCCATGCTTTCCTGCTGTATACTGTGATGCTAATGTGCCATGCATGCATTGTCTGAGCTGGGTATATAAGATGACTGCATATCTCTTGCTCTCTCTCTTTTTGATCACTCGCATTGTTTGTTGCTGACTTTGAGACGCAGGGCTCGCTCCAGCACACAGCACTGAGCGAGCCTCGTGATGGAGGATGAATAAAGCACCCTTTTAAACTTCAGTTCGCCGTGTCCACCTGCACTTATTTTGTTCCTCCACAAGAGAACCTAAAATCTACTGAACAGTAATTCGATGCCTGGCGAAACTGAGTGCACCTAACCAAGTTCATCCAAGTGCATTAGTGTAACAAAGCTGACAATTAAAAACTCTTTAATTCCAAGTGTATATATCTAGCTGACAATTAAGAACTATATTCAGAATTATTCTTATTGTGTACTTTCAGATTAAGCAATCTACCTTGTGCTAATGCAAATTTGAAAAATATTGTTTTTTTAATTTATTTTTATTTGTTTATTATTAATATTATCATTTTTTTAAGTTTATTTATTTTTTATTTTTTGTGCTACTTGGCTTATTATTTTCACATTACCAAAATGTTATGGCTCAAGATTGTGTCCATTTAAGTCTACATTTGAATAAATATGTTTGAAATAGTTCATGTTGCAATTGTTGTTGTTTGTTTGTTTGTTTGTTTTTTTGTTTTTGCTTCAGTTTTCTTTCATCTGCCGATAAATACAGTTTTTAAGTACTCAGTACAGGTGTGAAAGCCTCCCTAACAAGGGAGGCATGAGGTATGCCTTGACAGGTATGCTAGTGGAAAAGTGCCTTTAAGTGTTGTGGAGGTCTCTCAAATTGAACAATTGGCAGAAACCCAAGCAATTTCAGATTCAGCACCTTTCACCCTTGTAGCATCAGCCTTAGGCACAGCAATGAGACACAAATTTCCAATTCCACCAGGAGCTTTAAGAGCTTTAACTTTTTCAATTAAGGAAAATGAGTCTCCTATGGCATTTATTAGTAGATGTAAAATGGAGTGGACAGCGGCTGCTGGCTCTCATCCTAATACATCTGATTTTCAAAGGGACGTATTCAGGCAGGCAGTGTTAAAAGGAGTGCCTCAGGCAGTGAGAGAGGCAATGGACAGTAACCCTGACATTCTCAGTAGCACTGTGGAATTGTGGGAAAGGCACTTCACACATCATATGTGTAAAGAGCAGGAAAAAGCAGAAAAAGAAAAGGTTGATAGAGATAATCAAGAACTGCAGCTGTTAAAATTGCAGTTACAAAAGGCAAAACAAGAAATAGCTGAGGTTAAAAAAAATAAACAAACCAGCTGAGCAGTTGGTACAGCAGGCTCCGGAAATACCCTCCGGGCCAACGCTCACACCGGGAACGGCAGCTTTACCTGCCCCTGTGTACCCAGCACCCACTGGTTGGGCACCCCAAACACCATATTATCAGGGTGTACCACGTGGTTTCAATTATTATCGGGGGGTGTCTCGTGGAAGGCGGGGTGTGAGAAACTTTCAGGGTCAAAAGGTCATGGGCCTGAATGCATGTCATGGCTGTGGTCAAAATGGTCATTGGAGGAAGAATTGCCCGACTAATCCTTACCCACCACCAGTGGCACCAGCAAGTGCAGGATATCAAGCACCCTATGCAGCGGCAGCTCCACCTGCTGGCCAATATCCAGCATACACTTCAACTGTGGGGGAAGTATACCTCACACAATATGAGGAACAATGACGGGGCCCACAGAGAAAAAGTGACGTGGGGATGGCAGATCCCATGGTCACACTAAAGGTTATGGACTGTGACCTGCCTTTTCTGGTTGATACGGGGGCAACCTATTCCACTTTGAACTGTGACATTGAGCCTACACTGTTATCGGCTAAAGCTGTGGAGGTCATTGGTTTCTCTGGGGTTCCTGAAAGACTGCCTGTGACAAAACCTTTGGACACTTGTGTTGCTGGTCAAACTGTGAAACAACGTTATGCCTGCTCAAAAAACTCTCCCACAAACTTGATGGGGAGAGACCTGCTGATTAAACTGGGGGCATCGGTGCTGTGCTCGGCCGATGGAGTCATCTTGTCATTTCCTAATGGTGTTGCTGTGAACTGTTCAGTACAAGGACTGTCTGTGTATGGACAAATGCTGTTGAAACCTGATGTGACACCACAAGCGCCAAATACCTGGGCTGACATTTACTGGGGCTTGTTATCGCCTGACTCGCCCTCACAGACTGGCGTGTTGCCAGTGTTCATGGCCTGGAAGCCATGGATTGCTCTTCTTGCACCCTACACACCTCCCATTGATCCCCTGCATGTCACTCTGTATTATGACAGAAATTCGGATGATGTTTATCATGATAGATTTTTCTCCAAACTGGATGGTCAAACTTGGACCATCAAATCTCGGTTTTTGTATGTCGGACAGGAGGGTGTCGCCGGAGATGCTGTATTAAGTGCAGAGCAATTACAGTGGTATGAAATGTCAGAGGAATCATCTCCACACATCACCTTGCTCATATATGCTAATCACCAAGAAAAAGAGTTAGGGCCTATGGTTAAAACATTGGCTGAAGCCACTGATTGGCAGATGACACAGATCCCAAAAGTTGAATATTCTGCAAAATATCAGGCCTATCGCATCCAAATTGATACAACTGATGAGCTTTTGTTTGAACACCGACAGATTGAGAGAGAGCATGGCAGGGAGCGCAGTGATCATGAATCAGCAGCAGACATGTTGGATTCACTGCCACAGAATTTATGGTCACAAGGGCCCACAGATGTTGGTAAATGTGTTAATATTTCTCCCATCTCGTTTCAGGTCCTAGCAGGTGAACCTGTTTGGCAATGTCAGTATGCTCACAAGCCTGCAGCAGAGGAGGGCATCACTGACACCATTGAAGGGCTGCTTCAGACAGGGGTATTAGAAAATTGTCACTCTGCCTGGAACACCCCTATTCTCCTAGTTGAAAAGCAAAATACCGGTAAATACCAAATGACCCATGATTTGAGGCGTGTGAATTCACGGACTTCCACCCCCACAATACCAGTGCCAAACCCATACACTGCTTTATCTGCTCTCACATCACAACATTCATGGTTTATATGTATTGACTTGGCTATTGCATTTTTTGTCTTCCCTTAGCAGAGGAGTACAGGGATTTCTTCTCATTCACCTACAAGGGCACACAGCTGCG
This sequence comes from Pholidichthys leucotaenia, assembly GCA_020510985.1. NCBI lineage: Eukaryota > Metazoa > Chordata > Actinopteri > Cichliformes > Pholidichthyidae > Pholidichthys > Pholidichthys leucotaenia. Next base: position 126,972,848 of record CM035848.1, read on the forward strand.
CTACACCCGGCTACCACAGGGGTTCATTTTGTCACCAGGTATTTTCAATCAGGTTTTGAAGGACCAACAGGCGTAGTTCTGATCCAGTACGTTGATGATATTTTGATAGCCGCACCAAATCTTGACAGTTGTCTGGAAGCTACAAAGAGCGTGTTGTTGAGATTGTTTGAATGTGGATTTAAAGTGTCAAGGCAAAAGCTACAGTGTGCAAGGCGCTATGTGTCCTTTTTGGGCCGTGTTATCACACCCACAGGTTCTGGCCTTTCTGCGTCACACAGGGATTCCATCCTTCATCACCCCAAACCATGCACTGTAAAACAAATGTTATCATTTTTGGGTCTAACAGGGTTCAGTAGACATTACATACCACATTACAGTGAAAGGACAAAACCATTGCATGCACTGGTCAACGAACAAGGCATGAGAAATCTTGCTGCACAGCTACTGTGGACACAGGAAGCTGAGAAAGCATCATTGCTTTGAAAAATGAACTGTCACATGCAGCTGATTTGGCAATACCTGATTACAACAGACATTTCTATTTGGATGTTTCTTGAAGCAGAACACACAAGTAAATGGTGTTCTGTTTCAGAAAAAAGGGGGAAAGAGAAAGATACTTCTCTACGTCAGCATAATATTAGACCCAATGGAAAAAAGGCAACCAGCATGCACACGTCATGCTGCAGGAGTGGCAAAAATTTTGCAAAAAACAGCTCATGTGGTGATGGGACATTCGTTGACTGTCCTAACGACTCATAGCGTGATGTCGTATGTAAATTCTGCAGTATTCACTATGACCTCAATCAGACAGACAAGAATGGAGAAAATCCTATCAGCACCACACATCACATTCACACATGAAGGAATAAACATGGCAGATCAGATGTTGGATGGGGAACCGCATGAATGTGAAAAAAGGGTCAGAAAAGATGTGAAAGTGAGAATAGATTTATCTGTGACACCACTAACTGACCCAGATGAAGTTTTGTTTACAGAGAGATGTTGTTTTTGTCACCCCACAGAAGGATTGAAGGCAGGATATGCAGTTGTGAGACAAAAAGCAGATGGATTTGAGGAAGTGTTAAATGGGACATTGCAGGACAGACAATCAGCCCAGTTGGCCGAATTGACAACTATGATCAAGGCATTGGAGAGGTCAGCAGGAAAAAAGGTTACTATTTACACAGATTCAGCTTATGTCATTGGAACCATTCATACAGAATTAGCACAATGGATTCGAGGATTTTTTTTTTGATACATGAAGCCCATGGGTTAGCACATGTAGGAGCTAAACAAATGAACAGACATTTGAGTCACTGGTGGCATCCCTTCCTTCCTGATATGATACAAAATTTTGTAAAAAGTTGTGCCATTTGTGTTTCTCACAATCCAAAACAGACAGTCAAAGCTCATCAAGGTCATTTTCCATTGCCTACTTTGCCAGGTCAGGAGATAATCATATATTACACTGACATGGTGGAGAGAATCAGGGGATACAGATATCTCCTAGTAGCAGTGGAGACATTTACAGGATGGCCTGAAGCTTATCCTGCAAAGAAAGAAGACAGTAAAACAGTGATCAAATTTTTGATAAATCAATACATCCCTACTTATGGGTCTCCTAGGAGAATTAGATCAGATAATGGAACACATTTCAAAAATCAAGACCTACAAAAAGTGGAAAAGGTGTTAGGTCTAAAACATTCATTTGGAACAGTTTATCACCTTCAATTTAAGGGTAAGGTTGAGAGGATGAACCAAAACATTAAGGGGAAGCTTGCTAAGATCCGTAGCCAGACAGGAATGAACTGGTTAGATGCTTTACCTATTGCCCTATTGACGGTTAGAAGTTCTGTTAACAGCATAACAGGTTTTACTCCCTATGAACTTTTAACAGGTCGGGACTGGGAGCTGGATTGCAGTTGTGTGAGGAAGAAGAGCCCAAGATGGGCTATAAACCATTATATGACCAACTAAGAGCTCTTGTGTCAGCTTTCTCACAACAGGTACAGGAAAAGAAGAAGCCAGGAGGTGATTTGAAACCCACGGAACCAATCACAACAGAGTGGGTTCTCCTGAAGTGCATAAAGATGAAGTGGTCAGAACCAAGGTGGACAGGACCATTTCAAGTGGTGGAAAGAACTTCACACGCAGTGAGGTTAAAAGGTAAAGGGGGCACATGGTATCACTGGAGCATGTGCACACCCACTGAGGAACCAGGAAGAACATTGGATGACATCAGAAAGGACTTAAAGGACAGTAACCAGTGACTTTTTTTTTATAATAAGAGTGTTTTGTAGTCATTTATTGCTTAAAGGTTTTGTCATTTGCTTGCTAATAAGTATCATAATCATCACATAATCAGTAATTAGTGAACTGTGTAATTGCATAACTGTGTGATTGTATGGTGAATGGTCTCAGGCATAAATAATCCCCTGGATGGATGGATGGATGGAGAAAGTGATTGGAAAATGGAAAAATGTGATTGTTTCTATAATTATATCCATTGTAAGTGTTATTGCTATCTTTGCATTTTGTGGGTGTTGTCGTGTCCCTTGTATTCGATTTCTTTGCCTCAGGGTCATCGCTACAGCGGTGGAAGGCAAACAACCTCCTCCATATCAAATGCCATTATTAAAACCTGATGGATCAATTGCAATTGAAATGGAATCAGACAAAGATGATGATGAGGAGGACTGTGACGTGCCTTTGAGTGCCTAAAGGGTTTGAGTTATTGGTCTCATTATGGATGAGACCAAAAGGGGGAAATTGATGGGATAAAGTGATCAATATAACCATGTAACAGTTATTTGTGTGACTCAAAATATAGTACTCTGTTTATTTCTAGGTAATATAACCAACATACCATAATGGAATATATATTGGCAAATGTGTGGCTCATTACCTGCAAAAAAGAGTGGACCTCTGTCTCAGTACAGAGAGTAATAAACACCTGGTATTTATGAGGAGGAAACACACTTGTGATAAGGAATGGCTGAGCTTAGCCTACGCTGACCTCGGAGGTGAAATGGCCTTCATGTGGATACACTCAGCACCAGGAACAGACCCTCCCGTGGACCATGCACCTGGACTGTCATTTGATAATGCATGCTTTCACTTTTGTTCATTTTCTGTATAAATATTCTGGGTCAGGACCAGCATAGTCAGTCAGACTTCATGAACTGACACAGCCTGTTGCTGTCAGGGAGAGAAGGTATGACCCAGCGCTGTAACCTACTATATTCAACTTGCTTAAATAAATACGTGTTCCAAGTAAACTAATCTCTTCCTTAAAAACAAACCTGGGTAAACCATCTACACACATAGACGATCTTTGAAGAGTAGACTTAGATGGTTTTACACTATTTTTAATCTTAACACTAGCTAGCTGCTAGCATAGCTAGCTAGCAGACACGAATGTGCAACGGGATCTGTAGACTGGAGACTGCAGCAACATTCAGCTTATAAGCGGGACAGTCTCCGTGATTTCTGCTGCTGTGATTTTTGATGCTGTCCAAAAAAATGTCGTTCAAACAAGCTGCTCTTGGAGATCATACACGGAGCATACACAGTCATGATCATACACACTCCACTTAAGGAAATAACACGCTTTGTGCCCTTTCAGTGCTCCCTGTTACGGCTGTATTTAACAAGGAGTCCAAACGCTTTCATCACTAACTGCCTGCCTTAGCAATTTATTTAATAATCAATAGGGGCACATAAGTGAACAACGAGTTATAGCCACACACACACAAAAAAAGTGAGCACCGTGGTTGTTGCGGTTGGTCATTTTCCTCCACGGTAGGCGTGTACATACATTACATAATTGTGGTTATTGCGACAGCCCTAGTTCAGACTGACCTACACTATGAGTCTGAGGCATTTTCAAAAAAAAAAAAAAATACTGTCAAAATTATGAAAAAAATGAAATCCAAAATCAATGAAATGATCTCTGCCAACTGGCTCGGTTCTGAAATGTTGAACCCTCATAAAATCATTTCCTTCAGAGGTCACAGAATAATTCCAATGGATTAGTGTTCAGACTTACCTACACTATGAGTCTGAGGTATTTAAAAAAAAAATACTGTCAAAATTATGAAAAAATGAAATCCAAAACCCATTAAATTATCTATACTGACTGGCTCATTTCTGAAATTTTGAACCCTCACAAAATCATTTCCTTTAGAGGTCACAGAATAATTCCTAGGGATTAGTGTTCAGAGTGATGTGTACTACTATTGTGATGCACTGTCAAAAAAATTCACTGTCAAAATTATGAAAAAAAATAAATCCAAAATCCATGAAATGATCTATACAGATTGGCTCATTTCTGAAATTCTGAACCTTCATAAAATCATTTCCTTTACAGGTCACAAAATAATTCCTATGGATTAGTGTTCAGAGTGACGTGTATTACTATTCTGATGCACTAGTACATACCTGTGCATACCTGTCCATGCCCGTAGAAACTAAGTATTTCTGCATGCCCGTTGCTGAAGGGTCTCCTCCTGTCTTAGGTGGCTGTGTTGCTCACAGTCATGCTGCAGGCATCACTGACAGAGATTTCTTGAATTTATTGAGTGCCTTCTGTCTTACTGAGTGAGATTTCCTGATTTCCTCCTTCAAATGAGTGTGGTTTAAAGTAGTGTGTCGTATTCGGTCTCAGCTTGTGTGTGCCTTGCCTGGCGTGCAGCGTTGGTGGCCAGCCAACTATTCCGAATCTCCTGGGTCTCAGCTTGTCTGTGCCTTGCCTGGTGTGCAGCATTGCTCACATTGCGGGCATTTCGGGCTTCAAGTGACTCAGCATGTGCATGGCGCAGTGCCACACATTTCCTGTCTGTGCATCTGATAGAAAAATTCCATATTATTCTTATATTATTCCATGTCTTTTATATACTCATATGTGCATTTTATATATTGCCTTTGGGCAGTTTCATTCTGTGTGTAAGAATGCATGCGTTAGCAATTACATAGTTTTAATAAGAATGTCCAGTTTGTGAGTAACTGCTGAGAATGTTCAGATATTTTTCTAAATGACTGCAGATCTTTTCAATTAGTGATGTTCAGTTCTGTGTGACAGAGTGTATTTATCTCCCTGATAAAGACTATGCTTCATGGACTCTCAAGGAAGAGACTGTACGTCTTGCAGGACATTAATCTCCGTCTTCTGTCTTCCCATTGATAAAAACAGCTTTATAAATGTTAAGCAATGCATGTTTGATTCAGGAGTATGGATAGTCAGACTTAATACTCTGCCTCTGTATTTCTCCCTTATCAGCCATGAGGAAAATAAATCTACTTACATTCAAATATTCTGCCTGATTTTTTGACTCAATGATTTTGCTGAAAAATAATCTAACATTTGGCACAATAGGGACCCAGATAACTCCGTCCTGCTACCGGTGCCTCTGCCTGATTTCAGCGAGTGCACAGCTGACAAAAGACCTTCCCAGGCTGAACCCAACAGGCTCAGTGTTACTGCAGTGATGGCATTCGGAATGAGGCGCTGAAACGGATTGAGTGACGGGTCCAAGAACCCTACAGGCGGCTTGAGTGTGAGTACATTTATTTATTGATTGACCCTGGAATGGGAGTCCCCAAGGGTACCCTGGGATGAGAGTCCTCAAGGGTAAATGTTGTGTTTGTTAAGCTGAGCGCTTGACACCACAAAGTCTGGTGTACGTTTCTGCTTGCCGTAGCCATAGGTTTAGTTCAGTTCAGTCTGGAGCAGTTTGGGTTTGACGAGGTGGAAGCTCAGTGGTGTTAACGCATGGAACCATTGATGTAAGAGGGTCCAATAAGATCGTAGTGAGCATTGATGGAATCGGTGTAAGAATCTCCAATAACATCGCAGCGAGTACTGATTAAAGTGGACCAGTAGAAGAAGGGTTAACCTTTGAAATAGCACTGGTTTGAATAAAATTACTGCAGTTTGTTTATTTGTTTGTTCTGTGTTATACGGTTTGTCCTGGCGAGACCGCAGAGGTGGAAATACAAGTGCCGTGACGGTTGAAGCCATGGTTGTCCATTGTTTTTCTGGTTATTGTTAAGTGTAAAGGGATGGTTATGTGATTATTGTCTCATGAGGTAATGCTAAAAATTGTGTATAAAGTGGTGAACTGGGAGTTTGCAGGTAATAATGGGGAAAAAGCGAATTGTGTTCTCACAGCGGTAAAGAAAAAAAACAAGAAGGGTTCATGTTACAGTGTGAGGCTACAAAATCCGCCCTTTCTCCGCTGAGGTTGCCATTTCAAGCTTATTTTAAGTGATTTGTAATTGTGTGTGTGTGTGGCTGCCTAGCTGTGACCTTGAGTGAATCAGAAAGTGAAAGAGAGCTGCGTGTGTGTATATGTGGGCCCTTGTGTCTGAGAGTGAGTGAGTAAGAAAAAAAAAATATATGTCTAGGTATTTTTGCAAAGCTTACCTTTATTTCAAGGGAGTTTTTTGACTAATTTTTTGTGGGGGTTTTTGGTGGCCAATGTAATGTTACACAACTGGTAAATATTCTCATATTTTTGAAGCCAACATTTTCAATTGCCAGATTTTTTTTCTCCTTATTTTGGGTTAAATTGCCTGCTAGCAGGGCAGAGAGACATTTTGGTTTTTACTTTTATCCTTTGGGACGCCTGAGGGCAGATAAGCAGCATTGGACTATTTTATTCAATTTTTGAAGTGTCAGTGTAATTTCTCAAATCACAAGGATGACAGTGAACTTTACAGGGAAATAGGACAATGGACTAACGGTCTGACATGACAATGAGGGCTCCTCCTTGGTCCCCCCCTCCTCTGCTTCTCGCTCTTCTGCTGCTCAGCCATGGCCCTGCCCCAGGAACCCAGCGAAAGACGTCCCCTCACCGCACCCCTCCTGTTGACAACCAAGCCATGTCGGATAGCCAGTAAGTTAAGTAGAAGTGCACACATATTAATCACTGCAACCATCATCAGTATGATAAATTAAACTGAAGATTATGGAATAATGCTGTCACTAAATAATACCCAATGATTAAAAGCTTGAAATTCAGCTTATATGACATGATTCAAAGCACAGACAAGGTGATAATGACAATGTTGATGCATATGTCACGTACGCCCCTCATGGGGCAGATGAACAGACTCACTCGCGGGGTGAAGTTGAAGCATAATTTAATGAAAGTAAACTGCAGCATGGAAGCTGAACATACTGTAAAGTAACACATTACAGTTGAAACTGGTACGGTGGGGGATGGAACCTAAACAGCAAATAAAAGCTGGTGCAGGATTGCTGAGGGACGAAACCCAAACAGCAAATGACAGTAATAATATGTGAGACACATGTCGGTAAAATGGCATGATTGGCCTGTCTTTCTCACACTTCTTTATCTGTTTGCTTCACATGCTACACTGCAGAGTTTAGGTTACACCTTATAATTCACTCGCTGAAACCAGTTAGAATCAATTCTGCACACAGCCGAACTGTCACATAAGTGGAAAAGTACTGATACACTGAGAAAAAACCCTCCCTCTTGCATGAGGGAGTGGTGAAGCTTTATAAAAACTATAGGGCCCATTTTTCTAGCAGCAATCTCTTGGGGTATTGCCTAAAGAGCTGTGTTCCAGCGCTGCCTGTATCCATATCTCACTTTCAGTAAAATAAGTGAAAGTATACTTCATCTCTCAGTCTGGTTATTTGGCGTTCATATAAAAGAACTGGGGGTTAAGGTATTTTTAGCGCAACAATTTGGTGTTTCCGCCCGGTTACGAGTCTAAATTTTAGTTTTGTAAACGGCGTGAGTGTGGGCTATATTAATCATATATTCCATAACCTACATATGTTGAAGCATGTGGGAATGCTTGGTGATTACATATGTAAGGCGACTTCACACCTCAGAAAGGACAAAGACTCTCAACCGCCAGTGAAGAACAAAGACGTTCCCAGACACTGCGGTGGAGACCGGAGGAGCTGCCCTCACCCCCCCAGGGCCATGAGGAGGAGTACGGAGACAATGGGGGGATTAAGATAATGAGGGATGTCAGCCTTTGATATGCATGTCTTTTGTTATGTGCAAGTATAAGTTCACAGAGCCGGAGGTATTCGGTCTCTTTTCTTGCTTCTGCTTCTGCACTGAGATGAGACTTGTTAGAGGAGCTGATAATAAACTTTGGTTTATATATCACACCGCCTCGTTCTTCCAAGCTCTTCTACACTGGTGACCCCTGACGCGAGTATGGACCTGAGGCGTTCCCCCGCGATCGATTCATCTGTGGCGACCCAGGCAGACGCCGGCGCCCACGCAGACAGGGGAACAGATGGACGACGTTCCCCCCCGGCAGAAGTGATAGAGATGGCTCAACCGAGCACCAGCGCCGCTGAGAGAGCCGAGGCAAGGCATTCTCACCCTGCGGACACAGCAGTGATGGTCTACACAAATGCCGTCGCTGTCAAGCTGCCGGACTTCTGGCAGGAAGACCCCGCCTCGTGGTTTCAACAAGCTGAAGCCCAGTTTACACTGGCGGGCATCACGGCCGACGATACGAAGTTCTATCACATTGTCGCCAAACTCGACGCCGCCACTTCGAGGTGTGTGCGGAGCATATTCCGGCGGCCGCCGGCCCAAGACAAATATGAAATACTGAAAGCAACCATCGTGGCAAATTACGTCCCCTCAGCCGAAGAGAGAGCAGAGAGGATCCTGGCGGTCTACGGCCACAGAGGATGCAGACCTAAAGCCCTCATGGAGGACTTGCTGCAGCTTAAAGAGGAGGACAATGACAACTTCCTCTTCCAATTCGTATTCCTCAGCACGCTGCCGCCACACATGAGAGGGACGCTCGCCAACATGCGATGCAACATCCAGCAAGACTTCCGCGTGCTGGCCAACGAAGCTCAACGGCTCGTCAACGCCTGCAGGGAACAGACACCCACAGCAGCATCCGCAGACCTCAACGCTGATGCCCAGAGCCAAGGCGAGCCTCAACCCACAGAGCAGATCCAGCCCGCGGTGACAGCGACACGGCCAAAACGTAACAGACGGAGCGATGTTTGTTATTACCATCACCGCTTCGCCGAGAAGGCTCACAAATGTGTTCCCCCCTGCAAATTTAAACGCCAAAGCCGAGAGTCGTTAACGGCAGCGGTTCTCTGCGAGAAGAGTAAGCAGTTATATGTGACGGACGGACACACCGGCAAGCAGTTCCTTATTGACACAGGAGCTCAACTGAGTTTCGTCATGCCCTCCCAAGCAGATCGAGCCATGGGCACCCGGGGCAATGGAGCGGTGGCAGCCAACGGCTCCAGCATTGACACTTTCGGCGAAAAGAGCCTGCACCTCCACATCCACGGCCGCAACTACAGATGAACATTTGTTGTAGCGGCGGTGAGTTTTAACTTGTTGGGTGCAGACTTTTTGTGTGCACATGGGTTATTAGTTGATCTAGCGAATAGACGCTTGGTTAATGCACTGTCCTTTGCTTCTATTCCCTGCTCAGCCCGAGTTTCTCCACCACCTGTGCAGGCTAGCGTCACCACGGCAGGAGGTAAGTTTGAGCAACTCCTCACCCAATTTCCAGCACTCACAATTCCCAAATTCTCAGCCACTGTGGCTAAACACGGGGTTGAACACTTTATTCCCACAACGGGCCCACCCGTATTTGCCAAAGCTCGCCGCTTAGACGCGGCCAAACTCACCATAGCTCGGGACGAGTTCACTACCCTTGAAAAATTAGGCATTGTTAGACGCTCGAAGAGCCCCTGGGCCTCGCCACTTCACATGGTTCCGAAATCCGACGGTTCTTGGAGACCGTGCGGAGATTACCGCAGATTAAACAATGCGACAGCGCATGACCGCTACCCAATTCCTCACATTCAGGATTTTTCACTGCATCTGGCGGGTGCACGCATTTTTTCATAAATAGACCTGGTCCGCGGTTATCATCAAGTCCCAGTTTGAGCAGAGGACATTCCTAAAACAGCGGTAATAACCCCTTTCGGCCTTTTTCGAATTTTTGCGGATGCCTTTCGGCCTCAAAGACGCTGCTCAAACTTTTCAGCGGATGATGGACGCAGTATTACGCGACCTTCCTTTTGTTTTCGTCTACCTCGACGACATGCTGGTAGCCAGCTCGTCTGAGGAAGAACACGAGCAGCACCTCACTACAGATTTTCAGAGACTAGAAGAGCACGGGTTAATAATCAATCCAGCCAAATGCAAATTCGGCGTGTCACAAATTGATTTTTTTAGGACACAGAGTTTCTCCGAAAGGGGCAGTTCCACTTCCAGACAAAGTTCACGTGATAAAAAGTTTCCCACGGCCACAAACGGTCAAATCGCTGCAAGAATTTTTAGGAATGGTTAATTTTTACAACCGTTTCCTCCCCCACGCAGCTCAGCTCATGCAGCCCTTATATGACGCGCCCAGAAAACAGAAAGCTTCCAACGCGGTCGAATGGACCCCGGAGCGCGAACGCGCCTTCGCGGAAGTAAAGAGCGCTCTAGCTAATGCCACATTGTTAGTTCACCCCGATCCCTCGGCCCGCATTGCACTAACCACAGACGCTTCAGACCTAGCTATAGGGGCAGTTGTAGAACAACATGTCAGCGGGATCTGGCAACCTTTGGCATTCTTCAGCAAAACACTAAACCAAACTGAGCGTAAGTACAGCACTTTTGACAGGGAGCTGCTAGCGCTTCATTTATCCATCTGCCACTTCCAGTTCTGGTTAGAAGGGCGGAGTTTCACGGCTTTTGTAGACCACAAACCGCTCACCTTTGCGATGGCTAAACTTTCAGAACCATGGTCAGGCAGGCAACAAAGACAGCTGGCTGCAATTTCAGAGTTCACCACAGACATTCGACATGTGGCAGGCAAACTTAACGTGGTAGCAGACTGCCTCTCTCACGCTGTGACATCGCCAGAGCACGAGGAGACAGATTATACTGCCTCAGCCGCAGAACTCTTCACTAACGCAGACACATACGCAGCACCTAACCATGCAGGGATAGATTATGCAGCCATGGCAGAGGAACAAAGGAGTGACGCGGACGTGCGCGCACTCCTGTCTGGACCAACAGGGTTAAGGCTGGAGGAAAGTGGTTTACGCGATGGCGTGCCCCCCCCTAATATGCGATATTTCAACCGGCCGACCTCGCCCGTTAGTCCCAGCCACATGGCGCCGCCGTATTTTCGACTCAATTCACTCCCTCGCGCACCCAGGTGTGCGCGCCTCGGTTAAAATGGTCGCCGAAAAGTTTGTGTGGCCGGGCCTGCGCAAAAACGTAAAAGAATGGGCAAAAACTTGCATTTCTTGTCAGCACGCCAAAATACACAAACACACAAAGGCCCCTCTGGAGCCTTTTCCAATCCCTGTTAGAAGGTTCGACCACGTTCATGTCAACCTCGTGGGGCCACTACCTTCCTCCCAAGGTTTCACACACCTGTTAACAATGATAGACCGCACCACGCGCTGGCCAGAGGCAGTCCCTCTGGCGTCAACTACAGCAGAGGAAGTCGTTCGCGTTTTTTTGACAAACTGGGTGGCACGTTTCGGCGTCCCATCGGACATCATGTCTGATAGAGGACCTCAATTTGTCTCGGAGCTTTGGTCAGCCATGTCCAGCAGCTTAGGGGCAACAATTCACCGCACCACCGCTTATCACCCTCAGGCTAATGGGTTATGCGAGCGTTTTCACAGATCTTTAAAGGCCGCCCTCAGAGCCTCACTAACGGATACAAATTGGGTAAATAAACTTCCCTGGGTTTTATTGGGGTTGCGTGCTGCACCTAAAGAGGATCTAGACGCCTCTCCAGCAGAATTAGTTTTTGCACAACCTCTCAGGCTCCCGGGTGAATTTTTACCAGAGAACCCAGAGCCAGGGCATCTTCCAGCCTCGAGGTTTTTAGGCAGCAACGGACCGGACTCTATCCCCGGACCGGCACACCACTCTTTTCCACGGGTTTTTGTCCCCCAAGCTTTAAAAAACACTGAATTTGTTTTTGTTAGGCATGAAGCTTTAAAACCAACTTTCCGCCCAGCATACGATGGGCCATTCAGAGTGCTGGAACCTGGTGAAAAACACTTTGTGCTTGATTTTGGGGATAGAAAAGAAACAGTCAGCATTGACAGACTTAAACCTGCCTTCTTGTTGAGAGACGAGCCTGCACAGTTGGCGAGAGCACCTCGGCGGGGTAGACCCCCCAAGAGAAAAGACTCAGCCCCCCTGCAGGGAACAAATAATCACTCTCCTCCCCAAGCTGCAGATTCCTTACAGGAAGGTCCCAGCAGGACGCCTAAGCGGACCCACAGCAGATTCGGGAGACGATTAAAACCCAGACAGCACAGGGACTGATGCAAACTACTCAACAGTTGTTCACTAATTGTGCTGTAACAGTTTAGGACTGACTTGTGATTTTACTATGCTGTTATGATTACCACTGAACTCTCTTAGGAGCATGGCTGCTGGAAAGTTTCTTCTGTGGCAAGAGGTATAGCAGTTAGTATGTCATAGTAATTATCTTAAACTGTGAATTTTTCTATTGTCCTTTTCTTAGTCGTTTGGGGGGGGGGCTGTGGGCTATATTAATCATATATTCCATAACCTACATATGTTGAAGCATGTGGGCATGTTTGGTGATTACATATGTAAGGCGACTTCACACCTCAGAAAGGACAAAGACTCTCAACCGCCAGTGAAGAACAAAGACGTTCCCAGACACTGCGGTGGAGACCGGAGGAGCTGCCCTCACCCCCCAGGGCCATGAGGAGGAGTACGGAGACAATGGGGGGATTAAGATAATGAGGGATGTCAGCCTTTGATATGCATGTCTTTTGTTATGTGCAAGTATAAGTTCACAGAGCCGGAGGTATTCGGTCTCTTTTCTTGCTTCTGCTTCTGCACTGAGATGAGACTTGTTAGAGGAGCTGATAATAAACTTTGGTTTATATAGCACACCGCCTTGTTCTTCCAAGCTCTTCTATAGTGAGGATTTTTTCTCTACAGTCTGGCGGCCGCAGTACTATAAAAGGTAAGCAGAAAACCTTTTTCAACAAATTTCTGCCTGTCCTTTTGGGGACAGACCTTTCTGTAGAGATGAAATATTCACGCACATGTGTTTTTATTTGTCGGATGAAACTGAGATCTGGTACTGAATTTGTGATATGTTGTTTTTAAGGAATGTTTACTGAGATTGATGAGGAAATCTTCACGTGGTTTTGACCCCAAGGGATAAGTCAGACGCGTTAATACTGTCCCTGAAAGTCTGGTCGACATATAAAAAAGACAAAAAAAACCCCATAATAATCCTGTAGGGCCACCGGAAAGGTTGGAGATAGCTTGGGCAAGAGGTTTAAACCTCAAGGTGGACATATAAAAAAGACAAAAAAATTCCTGTAGGGCCACTGAAAAAGAAATGCTGCCCCGTTGAGCACTGCATAGCCCGGGTAAAAGGTTTAAACCCCGAGGTAACTGATATACAGTAGGGTTGCTGAAAAAGAAGTGTTACTCAGCTGATGCATAGCTTTGCCAAAAGGTTTTAACCCCTTGAAATCATTGCTTGATTTCAAAAAGTAGAGTTGGCACCCCTAGCGTATTTAGCTCAGACCGAAAGGTTGTAACTCCTAGAGAAATTGCAACGGGCATGTCTATGAAATATAGTTGGTCTTACTGCAAAGAGTTTTAAAATTGTGGAAAAGTTGGTGTGAAAAAGTGGAAATAAATAAGATCATAATAATAATTTCATTCTATGTTATAAGATATTGATATTAGACTATAACATTTAAAGATGGTTGGAATAAAATGGCAACAAAACTGGATAACGATAACATCGTCGGCCTCCGTCGGTCTATGATGACCATGGAAGAGAATCCTAAACGTCTGCTTTGCTGGAACAGCACCGCCTGTGGCTGAACAGGCCGAAGCGCGAATGGCAGTCCCTGTTACACAGGTCGCACTTGTGGGTGGTCTCTGTGCTGCTGGGTCTGTGGCGGTTTTTCCTGCGGGTCCTTTTTTCATCTGCTGCAGCAGTCAGTCTCTCTTCACCCGCCTTGAGCTGTCTGGTCAGGGTGGCTCTCCATTTGGAACGGTCCATTGCAAGGTCCTCCCAGCGCTCTGTGTTGATCTCCAGGGCCTTCATGTCTCTCTTGCAGACGTCTCTAAAGCGCAGCTTTGGGCAGCCAACGTCTCTCCTGCCAGTTGCCAGTTCTCCGTAGAGGACGTCTTTGGGGATTCTGCCATCCTCCATACGGTGAACGTGGCCTAGCCAGCGGAGCCTGTGCTGCCTGAGTAGAGTGAACATGGAGGGTAGGCCGGCGCGGGACAGAACTTCTGTGTTGGGCACTTTGTCCTGCCAGGATATGTCCAGGATGTGGCGAATGCAGTGCAGGTGGAAGGAGTTCAGTCTCTTTTCCTGCCGGGCATATGTTGTCCACGTCTCACTCCCATAGAGCAGTGTGCTGATGATGCAGGCGTTGTACACTGCCATCTTCGTCTTGACAGAGAGTTTGGGATTCTCCCACACTCGTGTGGTGAGGCAAGTGAGTGTGAAGGCTGATTTTCCAATCCTCTTGTTGATCTCTGTATCAAGGGAGAGGTTGTTGCTGATCGTGGACCCCAGGTACGTGAACTGATTCATGACCTCCAGCTCGTAGTCGTCGATGGTGATGGTTGGTGGTGCTTCCGTGCCTTGCGCCAAGACGTTAGTCTTCTTCAGGCTGATGGTAAGCCCGAAGTCCTTGCATGCTTGGGAGAAGCGGTCCATCAGGGTCTGAAGCTCCTGCTGTGTATGGGTTGCGACTGCAGCGTTGTCTGCGAACAGCATGTCTCTGATTAGAGCCTCGCGTACTTTGGTTCTGGCTTTCAGGCGGGCGAGGTTGAAAAACCTGCCGTCAGATCTTGTGTGCAGGTAGATTCCCTCTGTTGCTGTGCTGAAGGCATGCCTCAGGAGCATAGCAAAGAAAATCCCAAAGGGGGTTGGCGCAAGTACACAGCCCTGTTTCACTCTGCTGCGTATGTTGAATGGCTCTGAGACGTAGCCATTGTGCTGCACTATCCCCTGCATGTTGGTGTGAAACGATTCAATGAGGCTTTTCAACTTTGGTGGGCATCCTATCTTTGGCAGGATCTTGAAAAGGCCCTCTCTGCTGACCAGATCGAACGCTTTGGTGAGATCGATGAAGGCGACGTACAGGGGCATGTTCTGTTCTCTGCATTTCTCCTGGAGTTGGCGGATGGAGAATATCATGTCTACCGTCGATCGCTCAGCACGGAAGCCACACTGAGACTCGGGGTAGACACGTTCGGCAAGCTTCTGTAGACGAACGAGAACAACTCGTGCGTAGACTTTGCCAACAACGCTGAGGAGGGAGATGCCCCTGTAGTTGTTGCAGTCGCTTCTCTCCAATTTGTTTTTGTAGAGGGTGATGATCTTGGCGTCCCTCATGTCCTGTGGTATGGCACCTTCCTTCCAACACTGGCAGAGGACATCATGCAATGGCAGCAGTAGGGTGGTCTTGCAGTGCTTGATCAGGTCAGGGGGTATGCCGTCGTTGCCGGGTGCCTTGTCAGCGGCCAAGCTATCAATGGCCTTGCTGAGTTAGTCGATGGTTGGCTCAGCGTCAAGTTCGTCCATGGATGGCAGGCAGTCGATGGCATCAAGGGCTGACGGTGTCACGGTGTTCTGTCTGGAGTAGAGGTTGGAGTAGTGTTCCACCCATCTCTCCATCTGCTTGTTCTTTTCTGTGATCATCTCCCCAGTGGAGGATTTGAGGGGGGCCGTCTTGCTCTGAGCCGGACCAAGTGCTTTCTTGATGCCATCGTACATACCACGGATGTTCCCTGTTATGGCAGCGGTTTGAATGTCTTGGCTGAGCTGAGTCCAGTACTCGTTGGCACAGCGCCAAGCAGTCTGCTGAACTTTGCTTCTCGCAGCCCTGAGAATCTGGAGATTCTTCTCGTTTGGGTACTTCTTGTACTCAGCAAGTGCTGAGCGCTTGGCTTCAATGACGGGGGTCATATCAGTCAACTTGGCATCAAACCAGTCCTGTGACTTTGAGGTCTTCCTCCCAAAGGTAGCCAAGACTGTGCAGTGGATGGTGTTTCGCAGCTCTTCCCACTTCTGCTTTGCAGATTCTCCTTCTTGTGGTACACCAAGTTCCTTCTCAAAGGTGGAGGCAAACTGCTCAACAAGTTCTGGTTGAGCCATCTTGCTGGTGTCAATCCGTGCCTTTCCAGGCTGTCTAGCACGATGGAATTTCTTCAGCTGCAGCTTGACCTTGCAACACACCAATGAATGGTCTGTGTCGCAATCTGCACTCTGGAACGAACGGGTGATTAGCATGTTCTTCAGTGAGGTGCGCTTGGTCAGGATCAAGTCCAGCTGGTGCCAGTGCTTTGAGCGCGGATGTTGCCAGGAAACCTTGTGTTGGGGCTTGGTCTTGAAGAACGAGTTTGTGATGCACAGATCGTGATATGTGCAGAACTCGAGCAGCCGCTGTCCGTTGTCGTTCATTCTGCCCACACCAAAAGGTCCAAGACAGGAGGGCCAGGAGTTGTGGTCAGCACCCACTCTGGCATTGAAGTCTCCAAGGAGAATGAGTTGCTCAGAGTTGGGGATGATCCTGACAGTTGTTGCGAGATTCTCGTAGAACTCGTCTTTTGCCTCTGGGGTGGCTGTCAGTGTTGGGGCATACACACTGATGAGGGTGACTGGGCCTTGAGTGGTGTTCAGGCGGAGGGTGAGGAGTCGTGCAGAGCCAGTGCTGCTCGGTTCCACCATCTTCAGCAAGGTGTTCTTCACTGCGAAGCCCACTCCGTGTTCCCTGTGTTCGTCACTGCCCTTTCCCTGCCAGTAGAACATGTAGTCCTTCTCTCTCAGTGTGCCTGCGTCAGCCAACCATGTTTCCTGGAGAGTGGCGATATCCACTCCCAGTCTCTTCAGCTCATTATTGATGATGGCAGTCTTCCTGGTGTCGTTGATGTCCTTGAGGTTAGCAGCAAGTCCTGTCATCATAGTGCGGACGTTCCAAGTTCCCAGTTTTAGAGTTGGTCTCTTTTGTTTTATTGTCTTGCCTGGTGCGAAGGTTCTCAGCCTGCTGTTCGGATTTCTCCTCATCCCCATGCACCCAATGAGGAAAGCAAGCTGTGGCGGGACAACACTTCATTGGCTGGGGGCTGCCCAGCTTGAGGCGGACGGTAGCTGTCCAGTGAGATCCGACGATCCCTCCCACCGTCGGGAACAACCCCTGGTGCCGCGCTCTACGCCAATTGAGTGGTGGCTTATAACCGGTAACTGTCATTCCCCGTGTTTTGTCTACGCCAAAGGTGAAGCTGGAGTGTCCTCTCCAGTGATCCGGTGTTCTACCTTCCAGCGTTGGGCGTTGGTAGGATTCAAGCCTGGGCAGGAAGATATGGAGGACAAGATGTTGCCCATGCAGCATGTCCCCCCCCCCCTCCACGTCACTGATGAATCCAAAGGAACAGCAGAGCTGCTACAGTTTGGCACCAGCGCCGTTGCAGGAGCTGCCAGAACGATGTTGAGCACAACATAGAACTGCCTTAGGGGCTCCGACTCCGGATTTTTCCTCAGGGTTGACTCCCGAAGCCTTTCCCGTGACTGGGTATGCTGCAAGGCAGCGGAGGTTTGAAATCAGGGTTTACCTTCCCCTAGATGGGCTACCTTCCCAGGTTGACGAGCCACCATCTACCCGAAGCATCTGGTTTTAAGGCGCCAGAGATCCGCCCTCGCCCCTTTTCCTATTAGTAAAAGCAGTTCCGCCGGGCTTAGAGACTAAACCACACGGGCAGGCTAGGAGTTGGACTTAGTTGTCAGAGGCTTTTCGAGACGCACGCCATAAAGAGCATTTTATGAGCACTGGGAGCTTAACCCCAGTGCCGCTCCTGGCTATGACAACCTTGGAACCGATAACAATAAACACAATGATAAAATGGATAATGATAAATGCAGCTCTGAATATCCTTTGGGTAGTCTGGGTTATGCTATAAATGAAATGGAGGAAGTGTTAAAAGCTACTGTGCCTCTCTCGACGCACAGTAGCTTTTAACATTTTTTTCAATAAATGAAGAGCGAAAACAGCTTAAAACATGGGTAAAATGGTTACAAAAAGATGGCTTGTTTGGCAATATGGGGGGCCCCTACCAAATAAATCAGACAAAGCCGTTTATGTGGACTATTGCAGTTTGGGTTGTTTTGTCTTTGTGTAATCTGCTCCGGTGTGGAAGATAAAAAGGATGAGAGTTCTCCGCGGAGGTGGAAGGAGCAGGTTGTAAAACTATTGTAATTTTTTAGCATAAAAGGATTGATTAGTTAACTGTTATCCTTTTGAGAAGTACCCCTTGACGCCTGAATTTATTTCCAACTGTGAACAATTTTTTTAAAATTTAAAAAAGTTTTTTTTTCATAATTGAAAATTGTTGGGTTTTTTTGTTTTTTGTTTCTTTTTTTGGATTGATGCGAATTCGCGACAATAGGCGTCAAGGGGTTAAAATTATAGGTATAAGAAAATATTAGTTTTGAGCAAAAACACGGCTTCACGCTGTAGTGACAGTGTGGAAAAGGGTTGCCATGTGTGAGATTTCTCCGCTAAGAGTGGCCAGGTCTGGAGATTAATTGAAGTAATTCTCATGCTGTTTTGGGTTTTGACATGAACCTAAAAGTCTTTATTGTATGAACTTGTGGTGATAACATGAAAAGAGAGTCTTCTGTGTGTGTGTGTGTGTGTGTGTGTGTGTGTGTGTGTGTGTGTGTGTGTGTGTGTGCACATGTGCGTGTGCTTGTGTGTGTGTGTGTGTGTGAAAAAGGAGAATGAAAAAACAGACTGTGTGGGTGCTGACATGTGTGACGGGAGTGAAAGAGAAGTAATCTAAATATGGGTAGTTTTGCAAAGTTTGAGGGTTTTACTTTTTCAATCTAACTTTGCGGGTTTTTAACTAATGTTGTGCAAGTGATAAATTATTTACATATTTTTTAAAGTAACTTTTTGATGTATCACTGACTTTTTTCTTTGACTGAAGCATAACAGTGCACTTTACAGGGAAAAAGGACACAGGACTAACGATTTCCCCGCTGTCGCCAAAACAACTGGCCTCTGCAACCCGGTCCCTCGCAGCTGTCCGTGCCTCCCTCAACGTGACCATAGGTACATAGAACACTAAGTTAAGTACAAATGCTTACATCTTAATCAATGTTACCAGCATGACAATGATGAAATTAATTGAATATTACAATATCATGCTGTCACTTAATAATGCCTAATCACTGAAGGCCTTATGTATACCCTATATTACATGATTCAAAGCATAGAGGTTCAAAAGAGATTGATAATTAATGTGTTTGTGCATATGATTTGCCAGACACTACGAATTATCAAACATAGGTCTTGGTAATTGTATGTTATATTGTTGCTTTGTTTAAATAATACTATACTCACATTTTAATAAATGACACATGCAATCTTATTTACATTTCGACCCTAGGCCTGACCATGTGTTAAAAAAAGGGGAGAACACGAGAGCAGGATCTGAGACAGTCCATGCTGTGATTTTTTTCCCTCCTAAAGAACATAGCAAGATGATGATGAAGTTTTTATTATTGGGAGATGGTAAATTTATGAACAGAAAAGACAGAAATAGCAAGAATTCTGATAAAATGGAGAAAGGGAATTTAATTTCAATGGTAAACTGAGACTGATTAGTGAGTTGTGTCAGTCTGACCTAGATAAGAATAGACAGAATCAGCCTTCAAAGGGAAAAAAAACACACAGGCCACAGATTGTGGTCCTGTGCCATAAATTCCTGAAAACAGAGATTAGGTTTACACCTGCAGTTACTAATTCTAAATACTGCACTGGTCTAAGGCTTTTAATATATGATACTGTTTTGTTTGAACATAATCCTAAACTAAGTGATTACCCATGTCATTTGGTAAAACCTTAATTGATTCACAGAATATTTAGTGAATACTTGTTGTGAGTAGCAAACTCACATTCAAATTGTGGAAGCTTTAGGTGTGATTTGAAGGTTTTTCTGCTATTCTTTGTTTTTCAAAAGGAACGGGAAAAGCATTCACAATTTTTTTTTATTTTAGCTTTCACCAGGAATTAGATTTGCCAAATTAATAAGGAATCATAACATCATCATTACCTTTCAATTTAATAAATCTTTGATGACATATGCAATATATAATAAAATAATAAAAAACAATGATTCACTTGTGTTTCTTAATATTGAGATGAGATGAGATGATGAGATTCAACTTTATTGTCATTACACATGTATTATATATATATATATATGTATTATATATATATATATATATATATATATATATATATATATATATATATATATATATATATATATATATATATATATACTGTATATATATATATATATATATATATATATATATATATATATATATATATATATATATATATATATATATATATTAATAAACAACTGGGATAAACATTTAAGGGATACAAAACTAATGATGATCGCTGGAACATAAGTAAAATCAATTTATGAAGTGATAAAATTTGCACTCCTGTTGATGTAAACACTGATGTGCAGACTGGGAAGCTGTAAGGTTTTCCCCAAATTTTTCTTTGTAGGATAACACCGAGATTTGATCTTTGTGGGAGATGGAGAGAGGCCGGACAGTGGGTGTGTGTATGTGGCAGGCTCATTGACTGGAAGGGGCGACACTGACTGACCACAGGGGAAAGGACCCCTAAATTGATAAGCATTTTTTGAAGCTAAGTATGACTTTGCATGACATTGTCAAGGACATAAAGTATAACGAATTAAATGACTCTGACTTTACAAATGTAATGTTTATATGATTTTACACTGCAGGATACATCTGATGTTACTCACCACATAATGGTGTGACAACATCACATTTCAGAAATGTGACAGTAATAAGGAATGTGTTTTCCCAATGCTCAGCCATGGCCAAGATGGGCCTCAGGACTACATTTCACCCCATAATTTACCAAGGAATGTATAAAATGAGGCATTCCTTGTACAAAATTAAGCTAAATTCTAATTAGACAAAATGTCCACCTTTCCATTGACTGAAGGAGTGTGACACAACCTTTCACAAGGATTCAACCTGTCTGTGTTCAACTGGATAAACTGATTTTAGTTATCAATGCTAAAGCATATCAAATCTGCACAGACAGCTATATTGTTTTTCCTAAATGGAATTTGTAAATTAGTTCAAGAGACGTCACAAAAGAAGCCATGATTATTGAAATCTCATTTTGAAGGAGCTGTACTACCCACAAATTTTCATCTAAATTAACTGTGTGTAACACATAAAAGTGGTAACACGCTTCCTTCCAGTAAAAGATACTACCCATCAAGCAAATACCCTGTAACTTTGCAGTATGTGTGTCTCCATGCATCAAAAAGGGGGTATCAAAGAAATTAATTAGCAAAAATAATTAGCAATCCTTAGAAAAATAGATAATACATAAAAAATATCAATAGATGATCAATAATGAAGAGAAAAATATAAATGAAACCGTTTGGTAATGAAATCACAACATTCAATAGGAGAAGTTAAAAGTTAGATCAATAAATTTCCAGATATTTAAGAAAATATTTGTAGATTATTGTAAAGGAAATATCATGACTATAAGGAACAAGGTAAACTGATAAGGAAGAAAACCATGCAAATTTATGAGAAAGGCTCCAAATGTCTAAGGAAAGTCCAACTTGTGCTGAATTTATGTTTACTGTGGGACTTGATTTAGAGTCTACTACAAAGACAATACAGATTGTTACATTTATTAAAATTGCTTTACAAAAAAAAAAATAAGTGGGTACTGGTACAAGTCCCACTGTATCTACTGTCCAGTGCCTCCAGGAACTCAGACATTGGCAGAAATCTGTGATTCATTATCTTTGTAACGCTAAAATTCTAATCAGATGCAAAAAGATGCAAAAAGACATGATAACATAAACATACACTTCATAAAATTTTCAAAATTTAAAAGAGCGTTTATAACTTAACAACAAAAAAGGAACTCTGAAATAGCTAGACAAGCCAGGGCTCTCAGAAAACAGGGGAAAATACAGTCGACACGGACAAAGAACTGTAAGGTGTGGATAAAACTGCTTGGAACTCCAGAAGAAGCTAAAGTAATAATGATTAGCGAAATGGAGGAATTAGACAAATTTAAACCTTAGGTCTGATGTACGAATAATAGTGCAGTAAGATTATGAGTGGAGACTTTTGTGTTCTTTTTTCCTTTGTGTTTCTTCTCTTTTTTTCTATTGGTGTACATTGTTGACATAACTTATGATTAGTATTTTAACCAATCATCCTTCTTTATTTAATAATGGAAGTGTATTAGGGCAAATTGAAGCTGAAACCTTTGTCAATACTGAACAGCAACCACAAGACATTTTAGGAGATATTGACCCAGCCAATAACTATTTTAATCATATTAACAATAAGTGTGCTTATCATAATGAACAATAATTAAATGGAATTATGAATTCGGATCAGACATTGACAATAATACATATTAATAGTTGGAGTCTCTATGCAAACTTTGATAGCATTATGGAGTTTTTAAATCAATTTAACACCATTTAGGATTATTGCAATAAGTGAAACATGGATTAATGAAGAAAAAAAGATGTAAATTTTGAACTATATGGATATGAGATGTACACACAAAATAGGAAATGTAAAAGTGGTGGTGGGGTAGCATTGTATGCAGATAGAAAATTAAAAAGAAAAAAGTGGACACCCTTTTTATTGGCCTTCAGTGAAGCCTCCACAATATATGATAAGGCACAGCTGCACAACTCAGACATCATAAGATACAGGCATAGGGCTTCAAGGCCATCAAGCAGTTTACTCCCAGGAGAGGAGAAAAGGGAGGAGGGAGTGAGAGCATGAAACTCTTAGCTGGTCAGTGTGACGTAAAACTTCATCTTGGAACACAAAATATAACAGACACATCAAACAGCTTGTTAATATAGCATATTAAAACAGTTCATATATGGATAAAAGTTACAGTCATATGCTGTAACACACACACACACACACACACACACACACACACACTTAAAAAACATGTGATCTCAACAGATAAATGCATAATCAGTGAATTTCTATTACAATGTAATACTAGATGATAAAAGTAGTTGGACACCACACGTCAGAAACATACAAAACAAAACTGCAAAAAATATTGCAATCATAAATAAAATTAAGCAAGTCCTAGATTACAAATCACCTCATATCTTGTATTGCTTATTAGTACTTCCATAGTTGACCTATTGTATAGAGGTCTGGGGTAACAATTATAAAAGTACACTTAATTCATTGCTAACATTACAAAAAGGGCAGCCCGTATTATACACAAAGTCGGGTATCTTGAACATACTAATTTATTGTTTACACATTTAAAGTTATTGAAATTGTGGGATCTGGTTGATTATTATACAGCATTCAGTGGGCAATAGGAGCAGACAGCGTGGGAGGGGAAGAGGAAGTATGAAAACACTGCCTGCACATGCTATGAGTCTTAGACATAACAGGCTAGGAAAGAATGTAAACTAACCCACAGAGTCAGATTATCACACAGGAATGTTTGGAGCAGTGAAAGACCCATATGAGAACGGAAATTTTACAAAAGGAAAGTATGACCCTGACGAAGAAGGGAGGGGTGATGCAGGCCAGATTGATTGGGGGAGCTTAGAAGAACAGGCTGGATGCTATGAGAATTCAGATTGCGTGGGAGCGTTCCCACTGGTTCTTTCTTATGGGTCAACTGGTCAGTTGTCAAGAACAGAGTATAAACCACTTGGCCTTAAAGATATGGAGTTGCTCAAAACTTCACTCCCACCAGTAGAGGAAGGGGGTGGAAATTGGATTAAGGAATTTATTAAATGTGTGCCACCAGACATTATATTATATACTGTATATAGTATTAATAATCCTGCAGGAAACTGGTTTGACAATATATTTGGCAAATGGGGAAAAATAATTCAAGGAGCCCTTATAAGTATTATTATTAGTTTATTAATCTTTGCTTTCTGTGAATGTTGTTGTATTCCCATGATTAAACGTCTTGTTGAAAGATCTATTTTAGTGGCCTTCTCTTCCAAGGATCCGCCTCCATATCAAGGGGTCCAGGAAGCTGTCCACCTGCTCTCCTATTGCCAGGATGATGACAAGGTTGTGCCACAGTTGAACTCAGATGGGGACCTAGAAGATGCTGAGGAGATAGTTTAGGGTCTGCAATAGGGTCTACAATGCACATTCACATGGTGTTAGATTTTGCTCTGCTGTGCTTCTGCCCTACAGGTTTCCTTTGTGATAGATGATTAATGAAATAATAGATGCATATATGATGATAGTTTAGCTTTGAATATATTTTACACATATAGGATTGTTTGCTATATTGACTCATAATGTCTGCACCACACCCGATGTCCACTGGAGAAATGGCAACCTGATGGGAGGCAGGTCCATGTGACTGCCAGAAGGGGGCATCAACCACATATAGAACTTTAGCAACACTACACACAGGGGTTAGAATAGGGTTATGAGATGGGCTTGCACCCATCTCAACAGGGGGAGATGCAAAAATGCAAGCATATGTTACTAGGTTATAGTGAGGTGCCCTAATAGGACACCTCAACAGGGGGAATTGTTGGTAAAATGACATGATTGGCCTGTCTTTCTCACACTTCTTTATCTGTCTGCTTCACATGCTACACTGCAGAGTTTAGGTTACACCCTATAATTCACTTGCTGAAACCAGTTAGAATCAGTTCTGCACACAGCCGAACTGTCACATACTGTAAGTGGAAAAGTACTGATAAACTGAGGAAAAACCCTCCCTCTTGCATGAGGGAGTGGTGATGCTTTATAAAAACTATTAGAACCCACTTTTCTAGCAGCACTCTCTTGGGGTATTGCCTAAAGAGCTGTGTTCCAGCACTGCCTGTATCCATATCTCACTTTCAGTAAAATAAGTGAAAGTATACTTCATCTCTCAGTCTGGTTATTTGGCCTTCGTATAAAAGAACTGGGGGTTAAGGCATTTTTAGCGCAACACACACAAACAACGATACTCACAACAGAAAGTAATGACGAGGACCAAACAAAGGAATGAGGGAGTGAAACCCAATAAATAGGAATGAGCATAATGAGACTAATGAGCAACAGCCCTGACCAATAATGAATGACTTAAGGATAAGCTGTGCTCAAAAGGAAGTAAACAAACACTGTCAAAATAAAAGCCCAATCAGAAACAAATGATGAACAGGAAAAAACAAACCCAAAGCCCAGACCACCACAGTACCCCCCCCCCCCAAGGGTCGGATTCAAGACGAACCCAGGGTAACATTAAAAAAAAAAGGAAAAAGAGAAAAAAAAAACGCTGAAATCTTAACAGGGTGGGGGCGGAGAAATAGGCCAGGAGGGCCAAAACAGACCCCCTACCAACAAAATACAAAACCAAAATGGTTTAAGAGGTCTCCCACAATCCCAGAACCACTGAACTAGTGGTCCAAACGAATCAGGGACCACCCCACCAACAAAAGGACCCCAACCTGGAGCACAAGATGGACCTGGCAGCCCTCTCAAGTTCACTGGCCAAAGGAAGGGTGAACATGGGGCGTCAGCCAGCAACCAGAGGAATATGGCCGCCAAACAGGAAAACACGTCCCCGTGCTCAAGAACTAACACAAAACCGTCTAGCACAAAACATAAGAACCTTAGGACTGAAAATAATACTTGTGCCCCAACCTCAAGGGAGAAACAACACGAAAACCTACAGCCTAGGGGGCAAAAAACCCCACAAAATTCACATAAGAACCCTAGGACTGAAAATAATGTGCTCCAACCTCAGGGTTAGAAACAGCACAAAAACCTACAGCCTAGGGAGCCGAAAACCCCCCATAAAATTCAGAAAATAGTAATGTTAAATAAGAGCCCATAGGGCTGAACATACCAGGAGCTCCTTTACTCAAAAAACAAACAAAAAAAACATATGCTCCAAACTCAGGAAAAACAGCATGAAAAATAACCCGAGGAGCAGATGAGGAACAGAAAAAAACCCAAAAATACAAAAGATAAGATGAAAACTTGAGTACATGAGATAACGACAGACATAACATTGGAATTGACTACATGTGTTCCAACCAGGAAAAAACAACATCAAAACCTTTAGCCCAAGGAGAAAAAATGAAGAATCCCAAAAATGCATGGAAATTTGATTACATGAAATAATAGTAGACACAACAAATCCCAAGGGGAACAACATTTAAAACCTTCAGCTCAAAAAACCCCCCAGGCCATTGAGGTGTGCCGACCCCCGAAAGAAAACGGCAGGAGAGCGCTGATCTCTGGTAAACGATGACTGAGGTGTGATGACCTTGAGTGCGGATGGTAGGAGTGTGCTGGCCTCTCGATGAGACGGCTGGAATGCATTCGGAGAAAAAAAACAAACAAAAAACACCACAACACCACAGTCAGTAGAAAGTAGTACATGAAAACTTTGCAGTAAAAAAAACAAAACAAAACAAAACACTGCTGAGTCCCTTCCCTGGGGATAAGGCAGCACCTCTTATTATTAAAAGTTAAAAGAAATGAAAAAGAGAGCACTTGCCTTGTCCCCCCACTCCATCGTTGCTGAAGCTGCTGCAAAATATCCGCTGCAAAAAATCTGCTGCAAAAAATTTGCTGCAAAAAATCTACTGCAAAAAATCTGCCGCTGGAGAACCAGACAAATGCTCCCGGTCCAGCGGTGACAGTCTAACACGGTGGTGGGGTGTAGATGTAGAGGGAAGGGGAAGCCTGGAAGCCAGGGGACGCTGGGTCATCGGCACAAGCTTCCAGGGTGCCGGGGCTGGCGAGGAGGTATGGGGAAGCCAGGGGATGCTGAATCGTCGCCTCAGGTTCCCGAGGTGCCGGAGCTGGCAAGGAGGCATGATGACAGTGGAGTCCCAAGTGAATTCCTCTACCAACCCAGTAGTCCTCAGCCCAGGACATGATGAAAAGGTGGCTGCAGATGATGATACGGCGGGGAAAGCCACACCACCGCAGACAGCAGGAAACAGAGTATAAGAGTTCAGCAACAATAGAAACGGCTGTTGAATCCCCTCCTCGGGGACAAGGCAGCACCTCTCATTATTAAATATAAATGAGAAAGAAAGCACATGCCTTGCCCCCTGCTCCGTCGTTGCTGAAGCTGCTGAAGAATCCCCCGCTGGTGAACCAGACGAATGCTCCCGGGGCAGCGGTGTCTGTCTAGCCAAGGGCCTTTGCACGGCAGCGAGGTGCTGATGTAGAGAGGAGGGGAAGCGTGGAAGCCAGGGGATGCTGAATTGTCGGCTCGGGTTTCCGAGGTGCCGGGACTGGTGACGAGGCATGATGACCAACGGAGGCAGGGGACGCTGGGATCATCGGCACAATCTCCGGGGTCTTAAGTGAATTCCTCCTCCACTCCTGTAGTCCTCAGCCCAGCAGATGGCGAGAAGAAGGCTGGTGATGGTAACATGGTGGGGTATGAGAGCCCCTCTGGCCAGGGAAGAAAGTGCAGATTTGGGCAGGTCTCCAGGGAACTGCAGCCTGATGAAATGAAACTCCACAGTCAGTCAACAGCCAGCCGCTCTCCTCCCCTCTGCCTCCTCCTGGTCCTGCTTCATTTCGCCCACTGAGTCTTGTTTTGGTTGGGTCCTACTGTCATGTATGTCCCTCATGGGGCAGATGAACAGACTCACTCGCGGGGTAAAGAAGCATAATTTAATGAAAGTAAACTGCAGCATGGAAGTTGAACATAAAGTAACATTACAGCTGAAACTGGTACGCTGAGGGATGAAACCCAAACAGCAAATAACAGCTGGTGCACGAATGCTGAGGGAACCCGAACAGCAAATGACAGTAATAATAAGTGAGACACACAAACAACAATACTCAACAGAAAGTAATGACGAGGACCCAACAAAGGAATGAGGGAGTGAAACCCAAAAAATAGGAATGAACATAATGAGACTAATGAGCTACAGCCCTGACCAATAATGAATGACATAAGGATAAGCTGTGCTCAAAAGAAAGTAATCAAACACTGTCAAAATAAAAGCCCAATCAGAAACGAATGATGAACAGGAAAAACCAAACAATATACAAATGTAGCTGGTGATGGAGAATAATAGTAATAATAGTAATGAGACCAAGATGGAAATAAAACCAACATGAAGATAATAATGAAGACAGATAATAAATACCGGAGACAACAAAGTGTGGCCTGGTCTGACCCAGTCCAGACCACCACAGCATATGATTTGCCTGAGGCTGTTTATTATCAAACTGAGGCTTTAATATTTCTTTGCCATATTATTGTTCTTTTGGAAATAGAAAAGTCACTCTTAATGAATGACTATGTGATTATTAAAGTTTTAATCCCTTTACTGTTCATGACAAAACAGCAAAGCTCTGAAGGATTATAGGATTTAGAAAAAAACAGAGGAAAAAGTCCTAATACTGGGCTTTCTGATTAGATTTGATTCTCATCATCATCATCATCATCATAGCAGTCTGTCGGGGGCGACAATGACTGTTTCATTTAGGTCTGATCAGATTCCTCTACGCAGCTCTGTCCTTCGACTTCTGCTGCCAGGAACTCCTGACCTTGTTAACCTGGGTAACATCTGAGCCAGTATGAGTTGCTGTCTGACTGACCATTTCATGAAACTGCTTGCAAAGTATTTGAGTACCGCTAGATTTGATTCTACTGACATTAAAAAAAGACCAATTCGTTGGTTTACTGTCTTGTCAATTTAAAGAAATGACAGACTGTATGAAAGTTGACATTGTAATACGCAGTATATCGCTTAAGGGACATTATGAGGACAGGCAGCTATGTAAATCACCACTGGGGTACTTTAAAATCATCATCTTTTCCTGTTTTGCTATGGGTGTGCTTGAATAAAAGGAACCATTTTATTTTTTCTCTGACCTACTGAAAATGAATCAACAAAATTCAAAATAAAAAATATCATTTATGGTATTTACTTAGAGGAAATGACTAAAATATCAAAGAACACAAAGATGTTGCTTTTGACAAGTTTTAGGATTAAGTAATGTAAAGAAAATGAGTTCATATTACTCCTTAATAATAATTCAAAAAACTATAATGCCTAAACTTTTACGTAGAAAAGGGACTCAGAAGGTTCCAGGCTGAGTTTCCCATTTACATATTTTTTTTGTAAGTGTTACTGTTGTATTCATTTAAGTCTTTCCTTGTTATTTCCTTTTGTAACAGTGCTTATTTTAATGCTGATAAAATTGCTAAAATAACACAGCAAACATTATTTTGAATCACACCTGTCACAACACTTGCCACTCCACTGATCGGAGATGTGATGACGCTCCTTACTCTGTGAAGGCAAGGTTAATTTCATCAGAAAACTTCTCCTGGGCAGCTTACTACTAAGTGTGCAACAGCTTACAGTGCATCTCTCCCCTGTACTACTACCTGCTTGACCAATGAAGTGGGCAAGTGTTATCCTGAAGATCTACATCGTCAATACAGGGGGATGGTGGTCATTGGGCGTACCCACACCTGGCCAGGAATTGGGTAGGGTTGTGTACCCCGTTTGGCGACTGGCCGTACCCTCATTATGTCGGCAGACCAGGTGGGCAGGGTGAAGAGAGATGCTTTCTTACCACATGATGCCATTTGGGGCATGGGTGAACCAGAGCAGTTTCAGATGGAAAGCACAGGAGTGAGGGTCCTTCATTCACTGTTTCCTTGAGTGAGAGTGGGCAAGAACACCTTATGGATTGAAACACTTATTATAGGCTACAATTACAATTAACAATAGAATGGCACTTGGTCAATTAACTGCCACCCATAGGGGTATGTGCCCTATTATAGGAGGTTATTGTTGTACTTTTATCCCTGAAAATAATGCAAATGGTCATATTATTACTTCGGTTACACACAGCCTCATTGCTTTGCAGGCTGCTGTGGCCGAGAATAATGTCACTGATGTACAAAATTGATTAAGTTGGTGATTCTCTTCATGGCGAAGTTTCATCATGAACTTGTTAGTGATTTTTATAGTGATAATTTTGGTCTTTTCCTGTGTGAGTCCTTGTGTATATAATATGATGATGAGGCTGGTTCATGTAAACTTAGTGATATGTCTTCATACAATTGCTGCAGATGACAAGGATGGTAAAAGGGGTGATACTAGCCTAAGGGGTGTGAAGTTTGCAATATTGTTTAAATCTATTTTGAGTTTTTCCATATCATTTTCACATTACTATTTCTATCACATTACACTTATTGTTGTCATATCATTAATTGCTACACATATTCACTTTTATTGCTACACATTTTATCATAGCTTTGTTTTAGTTTAAAACTACCTCATACAATTGCTGCTAATCTGTAAAGACACATAAATAAGAACATATACATCCTTACATATATGTATCCTTATATCATTATTCATTATTCAATCTACTTTTATGACTTTGTCAGATTATTTCTTTTGTTGTTTTTCTTTTAATTGTGATACTTTATGAAGCATCAATGGGGGAATATGATAGAAAAATTCCATATTATTCTTATATTATTCCATGTCTTTTATATTCTCATATATGCATTTTATATATCGCCTTTGGGCAGTTTCATTCTGTGTGTAAGAATGCATGCGTTAGCAATTACATAGTTGTAATAAGAATGTCCAGTTTGTAATTGTGGTGAGAATGTTCAGATATTTTTCTAAATGACTGCAGATCTTTTCAGTTAGTCATGTTCAGTTCTGTGTGACTGAGAGTGTATTTATCTCCCTGTTTCCTGTGAGTAAAGAAGATAAGGACTATGCTTCATGGACTCTCAAGGACAAGACTACATCTTGCAGGACATTAATCTCCGTCTTCCGTCTTCTCATTGATAGAAGCAGCTTTATAATCCTTGAGCAATGCATGTTTGATTCAGGAGTATGGATGGTAAAACTTAGTACTCTGCCTCTGTATTTCTCCCTCATCGGCCATGAAGAAAATAAATGTACTTACATTTAAATATTCTGCATGATTTTTTGACTCAGAATGATTATGCTGAAAAATAATCTAACAGCATCCCTTGTCTGTTGTACCCTATGGTGGTGAAGGGTCTCCTCCTGTGGCAGGCATCATAGGACACTACGTCATAGGTAGGCAGGCATCGTGGGTGATGGTCTATATGACATCATAAAGACATCAAGGCAGGTGAAGGGTCTCCTCCTGTGGCTGGCATCATGGGACACAAAATCATAGGTAGGCAGGCATGGTGAGTTATGGCCTATATGACATCAAAAGGCACTTTTCCATTTGGAACTCAAAGGCCTCTTTTGGCCTGGAATGGAACAGTACTGTTCGGCACCCATGTTTTTCCACAGCACTAGGCTCACTGTAGCATGGGTGGGAGAAGGAGGGAGTTGGAGGCGGGATTTGGAGGGAGTTGGAGGTGGTGCTACGCTCCCCATGAGGCGGAGCCATATTCCTGTTCAGTAAAATCAACATCAAAACATGTAGCAATACATCTCCAAAAATAATGCAAAAGTTAAATATTTTTGGACACTCATGTCAGACAGTGAGACCCATATATTATACAGAATCATTAATCAGACTGTGAAGTATTGTTAGATTTTAATCATTTATTGGCTCACAGTGCATGAATATCAAAAATTACTTTTCTTGACAAATAGATGGTTAGGTAAAAATACATGATCTATGTCAAAATCATGGAGAGACTGTTGAGACGTCATGGAATTTATCTGCTCCAGCCAGTGGTGTCGTGGCAAAACATGGATCAGGTGCCATATGAGCCGTTAAATATATATTTCAACAGGTAAACAGTACTGAGTTAGGCATAAGATATATTTAGCAATTATGATGCATTTTAAGCCAAAACAAATGGATCTAGGATTAGAAGTAATTAAAATAAAGCAGTCCCAAGGTTACATGGAGAAATACGTGGATTAACTGGAAATATATCGTATTGAGT
Organism: Pholidichthys leucotaenia; assembly: GCA_020510985.1. NCBI lineage: Eukaryota > Metazoa > Chordata > Actinopteri > Cichliformes > Pholidichthyidae > Pholidichthys > Pholidichthys leucotaenia. Next base: position 127,004,868 of record CM035848.1, read on the forward strand.
ATTGCTGACTACATGTAGATACTGTATAAATATATATTCTCTGCATCAACAGTGAACTATACTTGTATTCATGTAGTATTGCCCTGGGAATTTTGACAAACCTTTGTACTTTTGCAGACGTCTCTATTTTGTTTTACAGTCTTCAGCAAATAATTGTGTTGGTTACTTTTCTTAAAATGAGCCATTATTTTCAAAGTCGCTGATAAATGGTTCGTACTGTTGACTCTTTTCCCACCGGTGTCTGAAGAGACAAAATAGAAAATCATGATGCAAACACATAAATCACTAAATTGTTTATTCCAATCAGCAGCAAATTACAGATTATTTAGAATGTACAAAATTCAAACTGTAAAAAAAAAAAGAAACTGAGACAAAACGTGACAAAAAATAAGCAACAGCACAACACAGACTGGATATGATAATCCTTGTGTGATTTTACATGTCGTTTTGTATATACAGCCGTGGACAAAATTGTTGGTACCCCTCTGTTAATCGAAGAAAAACCCACAATGGTCACAGAAATAACTTGAATCTGACAAAAGTGGTAATAAATAAAAATTCTATGAAAATTAACCATTGAAAATCAGACAATGCTTTTGAATTGTGGTTCACCAGAATTATTTTAAAAAACAAACTCATGAAACAGGCCTGGACAAAAATGATGGTACCCCTAGAAAAGAGTGAAAATAGGCCATAGGGACATGAACATGACCATACGGACATGTTCAACCAAGATGTGTCCTCTAATTAACATCACAGGTGTCTACAAACTTGTAATCAATCGGCTTATTTAAAGGGTGACAAGTAGTCACTGTGCTGTGACCATTGTGGGTTTTTCTTTCATTAACAGAGGGGTACCAACAATTTTGTCCATGTGTGTGTGTTTGGAGTATTTATTCCTTTAGTTTTTGTTTAAATTGTCCAAGCTTTGTACATGATTTCAATTCAGGTCCAAAAGCGTTCCACAGTCTGACTCCTTGCACTGAAACACAGTGTTGCTTGGTAGTAGTTCTCAGACCCCAGGGCAGACCCAGAACTCACTGGAGAGACAACATCTCCCAGCTGGTCTGGGAACACTTTGGTATCCTCTCTGAAGATCTGGAGCAGGTGGCTGAGGAAAGGGAAGTCTGGGCTTCTCTGCTTGAACTGCTGCCTCTGCAACCTGGACCTCTGGAAAAGTGGTAGAAGATGGATGGATGGATGTCATGTATGGGAGCATTAATGAATGATACAAAAAAGTCTATAGTGTGGGTTGATTCAGCAAATATTTCACTCTGCGCAGTATTGTGACTGATTTGCATATTTTAGCTTTAATATAATTAATATGTGACTTCCAACACAGTTTATTATCAATTATTACACCAAGGATTTTAATTTTGGATACCCTTTCAATCTCTACACCATTTACACTGAGTTTAAATACTGAGTTGTTGTGATGGTGTGAAATAACGTTATCAATAAAATTTAGCCACCGCTGTGTCGCCCTGGTTCCAAGTGTGGCTGGTGTTTTGTGCTTGTATTGCTAAAATATAAAAGGAAGCACTACAGTGGGTCTCAAATATTTGTAATGTGTTCTATTACTGAATGAGTTTAAAGATGAAATACTATCCACATATAAACTAAATTCTAATGGTGACTGAACATCTCCCATTCCCCAAGGTGCAAGATACACTATTATGACTATAACTCATAAAGGATCACAGAAATGATCTGATAAAAATAAATAAACAAGCGGTTTATTTTATGGTGGCTATTATTGGATGTGCCATTCATTTTCACTTACTCTGTAATTAATATTCACACAAATAAATCTCAATTCAGTCCCTTTCATATTAAGTGGAAATTGTGCTACTTTAAATTTGGCACTTAGTCGGATCCGGGAAAAAAATGCTTTTTTTGCGTGGTTAGTAGAGTCATTTTTGGGGGTTTCGTGACCAACCTCCCAGGACCTTTTTTTCTCACTGGATTTAGCATTCTAGACCCATTTTAATGAAAATAAGCTCCAATGTACCTCCCAAAAATTACGGGAAACCTTTTTTTGCCCAAAATTCAAAATGGCCACCAAAATGCATACCACCACCTATATCTCAGTAACTAATTCAGCTAGGAGGTTGATTTTGGTGTCTAGACATAGGTTTTTGGGGTCAAGCATTCCATTAATGCTATTAGTTTACTTGTGAAACAAACCCATCACGATGAAATCCAATATGGCCGCCAATATGGCCACCGATTAACATTTTTTTTGTTTCTTGACTACTAAGGCACCTAGAAAGCTGATGTTGGTGTCAAAACAGAGGTTTAAGGGGTCATACTATCTGTTTATTCCAATAAAAGTGTGTTTAAATGATTACATAATCGAGAAATCCAAGATGGCGGCCGGCTGTCATTTTCACATGCAATGGACAAATAAATAAATAAATAAATAAATCCAAAAAAAAATAAATAAATAAACTTTTTAACCAGGATTACAACTAGCTTATTTCATCAGATATTATTTATTTATTTTCTACTCGTTTTAGTTCTGCATTTAATATGAACCCTGAGTTTGAAATAAACGTTTGAATTTGAATTTGAATTGTCAACACAAAAAAACAACATACAAGGACGGACATAGCATTAAGCTAGGTCATCGTTTAAACACGATTAAGTTTTCATCTGTCCTAAGTGAACTTTCCACTGTTAGAAAAAATAACAAAGCATGAATATCACATCACTCACCGTCCTGTATATCACAATATCACGGCTTCAACTGCTGAAGTTGGGTGCGTCGCGGCTGTACATTCAATTCAATTCGGGTGGCTGGGTCTAATTCCCGATGCGTCTCTGTGTATTTTCTGGTGCTTCTGTTTGTGCGCACCACTGCAAGGTCAGTCTGCTTCCCTCTGCATTCTCTCATCAGCCAAAACGCACAGGAAACTCTGCTGGACTGCGGTGTTAGATTTCTGCTGATTTCTGTTAAGCCATTCTATCGTTGTGGTTTATAATATCACTTGTTTGCAGGCTCACTGACGAAAAATTGCAAATGGCAACCAGCAAGCGATTCTCGAAAGTCAGCGTAACGCCCACTCTCATGACGCTACGCACAGACCAATGAATGGCCAGCAGTGGCGTGACGAAACGGTACCGGTACCCTTCGGACCTGCTTTTAACGGTGCCGAAAATAGTGTCGATAAAACTGGAACAGTTCCGAAAAAGCGAACTGTGAGGCCATTGGGTTCCAAAAGGAAAAGCGGACAATGGAGCCGGAACCGTTCTAAAGGAGGCCTTTGAGTTCCAAATGGAAAAGTGCCTATAGAGACCTCAAGGCTGGCATCATAGGACACTACATCACAGGTAGCCAGCCCTATTGTCTATATGACAGCATCGCCTATATAATGGCATCGCGAGTCCTATGTAGCCTGAGATCATAGGATAATCATAGAACATCAGGCAGACATCATAGGCCATCCCATGATGTCCTATGATCATGACAGACACACAGCGATTTACTGTCAAAATTCACACAGAAATTTACTGTCAAAATTATGAAAAAATGAAATCCAAAATCCAAGAAATGATCTATACCGAATGGCTCATTTCTGAAATGTTGAACCCTCATAAAATCATTTCCTTCAGAGGTCACAGAATAATTCCAAAGGATTAGTGTTCAGATTGACGTGCACTATGAGTCAGATGTATTGTCAAAAAAATTACTGTCAAAATTATGAAAAAATGAAATCCAAATTCCATGAAATGATCTATACAGATTGGCTCATTTCTGAAACTTTGAACGCTCATAAAATCCTTTCCTTTAGAGGTCACAGATTAATTCCAATGGATTAGTGTTCAGACTTACCAACACTATGAGTCTGAGGCATTTTGAAAAAAAAAATTACTGTCAAAATTATGAAAAAATTAAAGTCAAAATCAATGAAATGGTCTATACCGACTGGCTCATTTCTGAAAATTTGAACCCTCATAAAATCATTTCCTTAAGAGGTCACAGAATAAACTCCATGTATTAGTGTTCAGACTGACCTACAATATCAGTCTGAGGTATGTTAAAAAAATACTGTCAAAATTATGAAAAAATGAAAACCAAAATCCATGAAATGAGCTATACGGATTGGCTCATTTCTGAAACTTTGAACCCTCATAAAATCATTTCCTTTAGAGGTCAAAGAATAATTTCAATGGATTAGTGTTCAGAGTGATGTGTACGACTATTCTGATGTGCTGTCAAAAAAATTTTGAGTCAAAATTATGAAAAAATGAGAGGCAAAATCAATTAAATGATCTATACCGAAAGTCTCATTTCTGAAACTTTGAACACTGATAAAATCATTTCCTTCAGAGGCCACAGAATAATTCCAATGGATTAAAGTTCAGACTGACCTACACTAAGAGTCTGAGGCATTTTCAAAAGAAATTTACTGTCAAAATTATGAAAAAATGAAATCCAAAATCTATTAAATGATCTATACCGACTGGCTCATTTCTGAAACTGAACTTTCATAAAATCATTTTCTTTAGAGGTCACAAAATACAGCTGTGGACAAAATTGTTGGTACCCCTCTGTTAATGAAAGAAAAACCCACAGTGGTCACAGAAATAACTTGAATCTGACAAAAGTGGTAATAAATAAAAATTATATGAAAATTAACCAATGAAAATCAGGCAATGCTTTTGAATTGTGGTTCAACAGAATTATTTTAACAAACAAACTCATGAAACAGGCCTGGACAAAAATGATGGCACCCTTAACTTAATATTTTGTTGCACAACCTTTTGAGGCAATCACTGCAATCAAACGATTTCTGTAACTGTCAGTAAGACTTCTACACCTCTCAGCAGGTATTTTGGCCCACTCCTCATGAGCAAACTGCTCCAGTTGTCTCAGGTTTGAAGGGTGCCTTCTCCAGACGGCATGTTTCAGCTCCTTCCACAGATGTTCAATAGGATTTAGATCAGGGCTCATAGAAGGCCACTTTAGAATAGTCCAATGTTTCACTCTTAGCCATTCTTGGGTGTTTTTAGCTGTGTTTTGGGTCATTATCCTGTTGCAAGACCCATGACCTGCGACTGAGACCAAGCTGTCTGACACTGGGCAGCACATTTCTCTCTAGAATACCTTGATAGTCTTGAGATTTCATTGTACCCTGCACAGATTCAAGACACCCTGTGCCAGATGCAGCAAAAGCAGCCCCAGAACATAACATAACCTCCTCCATGTTTCACAGTAGGGACAGTGTTCTTTTCTTGGTATACTTCATTTTTGCGTCTGTGAACATAGCCCTGATGTGCCTTGCCAAAAAGTTCCAGTTTTGTCTCGTCTGTCCATAGGACATTCTCCCAGAAGCTTTGCGGCTTGTTAACACGCAGTTTGGCAAATTCCAGTCTGGTTTTATTATGATTTGTTTTCAACAGTGGTGTCCTCCTTGGTCATCTTCCATGAAGTCCACTTTAGCTCAAACAACGACGGATGGTGTGATCTGACACCGATGTTCCTTGACCTTGGAGTTCACCATGAATGTGTTTAGAGGTTGTTCTGGGCTCTTTTGTTACCATTTGTATTATCTGTCTCTTCCATTTTTCATCAAGTTTCCTCCTGCAGCCACGTCCAGGGAGGTTGGCTACAGTCCCGTGGATCTTAAATTTCTAAATAAGTCACAGGAACATCAAGCTGCTTGGAGATGGTCTTATAGCCTTTACCTTTAACATGCTTGTCTATAATTTTCTTTCTAATCTCCTGAGACAACTCTCTCCTTTGCTTCCTCTGGTCCATGTTTAGCGTGGTACACATCATATCACCAAACAGCACAGTGACTATTTGTCACCTTTTAAATAGGCCTACTGACTGATTACAAGTTTGTAGACACCTGTGATGTTAATTAGAGGACACATCTTGGTTGAACATGTCCCTATGGTTACATTATTTTCAATCTTTTCTAGGGGTACCATCATTTTTGTCCAGGCCTGTTTCATGAGTTTGTTTTTTAAAATAATTCTGTTGAACCACAATTCAAAAGCATTGTCTGATTTTCATTGGTTAATTTTCATAGAATTTCTATTTATTACCACTTTTGTCAGATTCAAGTTATTTCTGTGACCATTGTAGGTTTTTCTTTCATTAACAGAGGGGTACCAACAATTTTGTCCACGTGTGTAATTCCTTTGGATTAGTGTTCAGAGTGATGTGTACTACTACTATGCTGATGAACTGTCAAAAAAATGTACTCTCAAAATTATGAAAAAATGAAATCTAAAATCCATGAAATGATCTATGCCGACTGGTTCAGTTCTGAAATGTTGAACCCTCATAAAATCATTTCCTTCAGAGGTCACAGAATAATTCCAATGGATTAGTGTTCAGACTGACCTACACTATGTGAAGTATGTGGCGGTAATGCACCTGTAAGCTGGTTGCCAACTGCCAATCAAATCTAAAAGAAGAAGAAGAAGACCTACACTATGAGTCTGAGGCATTTTCAAAAAAAATAGTTTCAAAATTATGAAAAAATTAAATCCAAAATCCATTAAATTATTTATACCGACAGGCTCATTTTGAAATTTTGAACCCTCATAAAATCATTTCCTTTAGAGGTCATGGAATAATTCCAATGATTAGTGTTCAGAGTGATGTGTACTACTATTCTGATGTACTGTCAAAAAAATTACTCTCAGAATTATGAAAAAAATGAAAGGCAAATCCATGAAATGATCTATACAGAATGGCTCATTTCTAAAACTTTGAACCCTCACAAAATCATTTCATTCAGAGGTCACAGAATAATTTCAATGGATTAGTGTTCAGACTTACCTACACTATGAGTCTGAGGCATGTTCAAAAACATTTACTGTCAAATTTATGAAAAAAATAAAATCCAAAATCTATGAAATGATCTATACAGATGGGCTCATTTCTGAAACTTTGAACCTGAATAAAATCCTTTCCTTTTGAGGTCACAGAATAATTCCAATGGATTACGTGTTCAGAGTGATGTGTACTACTATTCTGATACATTGTCAAAACATTTACTGTCAAAATTATGAAAAAATGATGTAGCACCCTCAAGGATTGGCTTACGCACGAGGTTTAGAGTAAAACAGGGTTTATTCTTGGTCATGACAACCTTTGACAACCTGTGAGAACTGGTCACAAAAAGAAAATACATTAAAATAAATATAAAACTGTCGCGGGTTGGTGTAACCCCCACAACAGACTGGACAGACACAGCGCTCGGCTAGAGCAATTAACAGAACAGTGAAATGTGTGTATTAATGTCTACAGGCAGCCCCGCTTCTTCTGGCTCACTACTGGGATGTTAATGTGCCTTTCATGCATTGTGTTCATGCGTCCTGTCCTTACTGTGACCTAGAGACTGAGATCAATATGTAGATGTGCCTTGTAACCTCTTTGTCTTGCAGCTGGAGCAAAGGCCAGCAATCTGCCTATTGTGATGTATGTCTCTCAAATGCAAATGTCTCATGCCTGTTCTGCAATCTCTTTGATCATGCCAACTGCTGGGGAATGCTCTTTTATCTATTGTTGTAGTTGGGTATATATACTGCACTGTAATCCATGCTCACTCTCTCATTCACTCACTCTTCAGCTGCTGCTGCTTAGGACACACACTTTGTGTCTCCTCCTCTGAGAGCCTGAGGATCCCGCTCCGGTCTGCTCACACTTGCACTGGAGTGGGGATCCTGTGAAGGCGGTATGATTTAATAAACTCTACTTAAAACCTTCACCAACGCTGCTTTATTTCATGCCGCTTCACTGGTGACCCCAAGAATGCACACGCTTTGTGCAACGCAACCTTCTGGTCTGGACAGCCACGCTGGCGACCCGACGCTGAAAAAAACACGCTGCCAGCGAACACAGCAGCCTGATGCAAATGAGCTGCCCTCCCTTCTGCTTCAGGGAGACCTCGACGCGGAGCCAACACAGGCGAGCTACTCTCCGGACATCACCCACAACCGGGAAAACTGCAGAAAACGTCATGGCGCGACCCTCGCCTGAGATCGGGACGTCCACGCTGGACCGGCCGAGGGACACAGAATGTTTTCTCCCTCTCACCGCTACTCCTCCCTCTCAGCAATCCTACTCATCTACCCGAGCCTGAGGAACAAAGATCGTCTATCTCCCCTCAACGCTCCAACGCACCATGACTAATCTGCAGCCACAGCTCATCATAGATGTTTATCGGCGTCGTCTGCGCCGATCTCCACCAAGATTCCTGACCCTGGTTCTCCTCTCCAGCTGGCCCACCCATCACGGAACCCCGGCGCACGCACCGGGGAGTTACGAGGATGGCGCACCATGCACGGGACACATACGGCTCCACTGACCGCCTTCCTTCTGCTGCACACTGGCCCTTCAGGCTTGCTCGTACACCTGAGGCACGCAGCTTGCTCACTGGATTTTATGGTCTTAGCCACGGCACACAAGGGGAATTCAGCTGTCTGCGGTTCCTGAGGCTTTAGGGTTGTGCCTGCATCTAAAGTCAACATGCCAAGTCCCTCTGCTTTTGTTCCTTTTTTCTTACAGCCGCTCCTGCTTTTCTTCATGGCCACGAGAGGAGTCAGAGACTAATTTTTCTTCTTGTGATCTCCGCAAGTTCAACGGGACAGCCCCTCGACATCGCGGAACAACAAGCAATTTTTGCGCTGCCAGGACGATTTCACCGCTCCCGGCCGGCACTTACCACCCCCCACCCCCCGCACAGAGCTTCTCCTGCTCGCTGCCCAAGCTGCATGATCGAGACCTCGGCCGCCTGCCGAGCCCTCTGGGAGGGAGCGTGTGGCGGGTTGATGTAACCCCCATAACAGACTGGACAGACACAGCGCTCGGCTAGAGCAATTAACAGAACAGTGAAATGTGTGTATTAATGTCTACAGGCAGCCCCGCTTCTTCTGGCTCACTACTGGGATGTTAATGTGCCTTTCATGCATTGTGTTCATGCGTCCTGTCCTTACTGTGACCTAGAGACTGAGATCAATATGTAGATGTGCCTTGTAACCTCTTTGTCTTGCAGCTGGAGCAGAGGCCAGCAATCTGCCTATTGTGATGTATGTCTCTCAAATGCAAATGTCTCATGCCTGTTCTGCAATCTCTTTGATCATACCAACTGCTGGGGAATGCTCTTTTATGTATTGTTGTAGTTGGGTATATATACTGCGCTGTAATCCATGCTCACTCTCTCATTCACTCACTCTTCAGCTGCTGCTGCTTAGGACACACACTTTGTGTCTCCTCCTCTGAGAGCCTGAGGATCCCGCTCCGGTCTGCTCACACTTGCACCGGAGCGGGGATCCTGTGAAGGCGGTATGATTTAATAAACTCTACTTAAAACCTTCACCAACGCTGCTTTATTTCATGCCGCTTCAAAACTACATTTTGCAATTTACATTGATAAAATAAAGACATAAAACATGCAGTCAAACATGTAAAAGCATTAGACAAACCTCGTGAGCTGGCATCCACGAGGGGCTAAAGGATCCTTTTTAACCTCCGTTTGTCTTCCTTCTTCTTTTGTATTATCTTCTTTGTTTTAATCGTCCCTTTCACATGTTCACCATCAATCTACGGAACTTGGCGGCAAGTTGCAATTGTGCTGCACTGCTTGGGCGGAAGTGTGCAGGTAATTAAGGTCAGGCGGAACCCAAGGCCAAATAAATAGTTCCGTGTACACTAAAGTTGACCACTAGATGGCATAGTCCCGAAGAGAAAAGACAAATACAGTAACTGAATGAAGGCATAAATAGGGAGTAAATTAAGAGAGACTGTTACACTCCCACCAAATCACTTGTGATTTTAAGGACAAACGTATTACTTATGAACTAGTTAACAGATTATTAACGGTTAATTATGAACAAGTTATGAATTATGAATGAGTATTGTAATGACAGAGGGAGAGGTGAGGGGTCTTCATTCTGCTTCCAACATGATCACTGTCTTCTGAATGGGCCTTTCCAAGTGGGCAGGTTTGGAGATTTGCTTTCCATGTCCATCCAGGGTTGGATCACTCATCAGTAGTTTCACCTTCCTCTTTCTTCCATCCTTACTAGGATACACTTCAACGATCTTGGCCAGTTTACACTGGTTTCTTGGACTTTCTTGGCATTTCTGTGTTCTTTAGTCCATTTCTGTCTACTTTGTAGATTTAACAAGTACTCCTTTTTCCACCTTGTCCAGAATGTATTGGCAAGAAGTTGAACACGACGCATCTCTTCCTGAGATAAAGATCTTCTTTAACAAACTTTCCTCGAGGTGGGGAGATGATTGTAGACCTCATGGTCAGTATGTGATTCGGTGTTAAAGGTTCTGGGTTTGATGGATCACATAGCTGGTCAGTAGTGAGTGATCTACTGTTGATCACTGCCATGACTTCGTAAAGAAATGTTCTTAGAGAGGAACTGTCAAGTTGTTTGGCTGATTGTTCCAGGATTGGCGTCAGTATACTTCTTATGGTACAAATTTGTCTTTCCCAGACACCACCCATATGACTTGATGCTGGGGTGTTCATGAGAAACTCACATTCTTGTTCTCCAAGTGTGGTTTGATTCATTTCCTTGAGTGCTTCAACAAACTCATTTCTGGTGCCGACAAAATTTGTGCCTTGATCACATCTTATCTGCTGGACTGCACCTCGAATGGTGATGAATGCACGCAGAGCATTGATGAAGGCGTCAGTAGTCAAATCATAAAGCATCTCGATGTGTACTGCCCTTTAGCACATGCAGGTGATTAACAAGCCATACTGCTTTAACTCCTTCCTGCCTTCCTTGACATAGAAAGGACCAAAACAGTCTATCCCGCAGTAGGTGAATGGTGGGGTGGTCTCCATCCGATCTCCCGGAAGGTTTGCCATCCTTTGCTGCTCGGTACATCTTCTGAACTTTCTGCACTTTATGCATTTGGAAATGTGAAATGACACAACTTTGCTGCACCTGAGGATCCAAAGGCCATTAGCACGAAGCTCGTTCATGGTGATCCCTCGTCCTTGATGGTACATTCTCTCATGATAATGCTTGACAAGCAATGACACAATGACACATGGCTGTCTCTTGGCAGGACTGCTGGATGCTTAACATTGGGATGTAAGGCAGCATGTTTGAGGCATCCTCCGACTCGAAGAATGCCTTAATCATCCAGAAATGGGCATAACTTGTGCAACTTGTTCGCCTTGTCTTTGGTTTGCATCACTTTATGATGTTGAAGGGACTTTATTTCTTGTGTGAAAGTTCTTTCTTGAATCATCTTGATGATTGTCAACTCTGCTTCTCTTCTCTCTTCCAGGCTGCTAACTTCACAGGACCTTGGTTTGTGATCCTTTGCTTCTTTCATATAACGCTTTAGTCTGGCAATGGCTTTGATCATTCTTGACCAGTTGGAGAACTTGTGTAGGCGCTCTAAGAGTGACCATTGTTCTTTAGCTTGTGTCTTGTGAACTTGAACTTTCTTGACCTCTGGGCTACTGCTTGATAGCTCTCCCACCTTGATTTCACTGCTGGATATGATTGGTTGCCAGAGAAGGTTTGGGCCTGCAAACCAGTTTGAGGCAATAAGTTGCTCAGCTGTGAGGCCTCTCGAGGCATGGTCGGCCGGGTTTTCTTCGGACGCCACGTACCTCCACTGTGTAGATTTTGTGCCTTGTTTGATGCATTCCACTCGGTTTGCAATGAACCCATGGAACCTCCTGGCTTCATTGTTGATGTATCTGAGTACAACCTTGGAGTCAGTCCAGTATGTTTCTTGTGAGACTTGTACTTCAAGTTCCTTTCTTAGCATGTCACCAGTGCGAACAGCAACTACAGCTGCTGACAGCTCAAGTCGTGGTATGGTTGTTACTTTGGAAGGTGGAACTCTTGATCTTCCCATGACCAAGGAACAGTGGACTTCACCAGATGTGCTTACTGCCCTGAGGTAGGTGCACATGCCGTATCCAGACACACTTGCATCAGAGAAATGATGCAACTCATAGTGCTGGACCTAGAAGCCTGGTGGAATGTAGCATCTCTGAATTTTCACATCTGCAAGGTTCCTGAGGTCAAGAAGCCAAGATTCCCACTGAGGTCAAAGACTGTCAGGTAAGATGTCGTCCCAGCTGAGTTTATCTCGACATATTTGTTGCAAGATCTGCTTTCCCAGCAAAATAAAGGGCGTGACGAAACCAAGTGGATCGAACACTGAAGCCACTGTGGACAATACTCCTCTTCGTATTAATGGATTTTCCTTTACTGTTACTCTGAAATGGAACTGGTCTGATTCCACACACCATTGCACTCCAAGTGCTCTCTCCATATGCACTTCACCCAGCGCCATGTCCAGATCTTTGGTGGCTACAGTGCATTCTTCCTTTGGAAGCGAGGCTAGGACCTTGGTGCTGTTGGAGATAAACTTGTGCAACCAAAGCTTGCCTGTACTGCAGAGCTCATGGGCTTCTTTGATGAGGTGTATTGCTTGACCTTCGGTGTCAACACTTGCTAACCCATCGTCAACATAGAAATTGGTTTTAATGAACTTGATGGTGTCTTCTCTGAAACATCCTTCTCCTTCAGTTGCAAAGTGCTTGAGGCTGTAGTTGGCGCAACCAGGGGAGGAAGCTGCACCAAATAGGTGTACTTTCATTCGATAGATGGCATATGGGATTTCAAGGTCGCCATTCTCCCACCATAAGAACCTTAAATAATCTTGGTCGCCAGCACACCCGTGGAACTGATGGAACATGTGTTCAATATCACACATAAGCTAGCTCTGTCCTGGGGCAACGCCTTGACCCAGTGGAGGAGATAGGCAAGAGAAGGATGGTGGCTCAACTGTCATCTCTGCTGGAGTCCAAGTCCCACCCTATGCAGGACATACTGAACGCACTGAGGAGCTCATTTAGTAGTAGACTACATCATCCTAGGTGCGCAACCGAGAGGTTTTGCAGGTCCTTCCTACCTACGGCTGTCAGACTGTATAACCTAAGCAGGGCTGCTCGCAGAGATAGCAAAAAAAAAAAAAAAAAAAAAAGTGACAACCTAATAGTATTGAATGCAAAAGACACAATAGACTTACACAAATGGTCCCCTCCAGTATACAACTAGGACAATATCAGTCGCTACGGAGGGTGACAATATGTATGGGTACATATTCATACTGTGTAGGATAAATAAGTAGACGGTTATGCTGTTTATTCCATCTAGCTACAATGCTCCGCACTGTGTATATATATTTATATATTTATGTGTACGTATGTATATTCACTGCTCTTATTTTATTTTTATTTTTCTTAGCTTCTTAATTATTACTCTGAGTGTTGCTATCCCTGTGCTGTTGCAATCCTGGAATTTCCCCATTGTGGGACTAATAAAGGCTTATCTTATCTCATTTTATCTTATCTTATTTTATAATAGCCACTGGGCCTCTTTAGAAACGACACAAGACTCCAAGCAAGGTGTTAGTTAGCTCTGGGCCGGTAAGGAGATGGTCATTTAAGGACGTACCTTGAAACTTGGCAGAGGCATCGAACACAACGTGAATCTTTCCAGGTTTTTGTGGATGATACACCCCATGGTGTGGGATGTACCAAGCCGGGGTCTTCTCAACGTCTTGCTCTGGGACTCTTTCAGCGTCTCCACGAGCAATGATTTCTTCCATAAACTTCTTGTAGTCCGTGTAGTACTGCTTGTTCCTTCTCAGCTTTCTTTGCAAGCATTTGAGACGATGAATGGCACATGTCTTGTTGTCAGGCATGTTGGGCCTTTCCCTCTTGAACGGGAGCGGCATCTCATAATGCCCATCTTCTTTGAGTTTAATGCCTTCTTTGATCTTTGTCAGGAATCTGAGCTCTTCTTGGGAGATCTGTACATCTTCAGAAGCCTTTTCCACAAAATCTGACTCCAACATTTTGATCACGTCGTCAGGTGAGACTATTTCCTTTATCTGAGTTCTGTACACATAGTGAACTTCGCTGGTGAGGTTTGAAGAGGGCTGAATACCTGGCACCACTTGCTTTACAATGACTTGGTGACTCACTCCGATAACATCTCCGTAATCAAGACATGGATTGCTGAAGCCCACAATACTCCATCCCAGATCAGTCCTTTGTGCAAATGGCAGTAGACACAACTAGCTCCATGGCTTCTGTTCTTGAGGATCTTCCTTTCTGGTCTTTCACCTTCACTTGGTTTCAGAGCATGGAGAGATGTTATGGGGTTACATGCAATTTTGGCTTCACATGAGATGAACTCTACAAACTGGCTGAAACTTGGAATGGTGTGGCTCGTTTCTTGCACTTTGGCAACCTTTCTGTTCCACCTTGATGTGAGCCAGTCTGCAACGAAAACCAAAAAATGCTTGCAAAACTTCCAGTCATTGAGCACTTCAAGTCCTTTAATCTGTGACATAGTCACTTGACAGCTACAAAGGAAGTCGGCAAACTCCTGAAGTCCCATACTGCCTTTGGAGCTTATCGTGGGCCATGCATTGAGTTTGTCTCTGAAGGCTTTGGTGATGAGGAATGGATTGCCATACCTGTCTTCAAGGACTGCCCACGCTGTATTGTAGGCTGACTCTGTGCCTAGCAGAAAGTAGCTCTCTATCGCTTTCCTTGCAGATCCACTCACATACTTTCGCAGATAGTATGTCTTCTCTTCAGCTGGTATATTCTTTCTGTCAATGAGTGTCTGAAATGAGATCTTCCAGTCATTGCATCTGAGTGGGTTGCCACTGAATACCACTGGTTCTGGTACAGGAAGATGACTTGCACTGAGGGACTCTGCAAAGGCTCGGACAAGGTCTGTGGTGTTTACTTCTCGTGAATGTGTCACGCTTTGTGGCGGGTAACACAGTTTGAGGTGCTGGTCATTGTTTTCAGACTTGACTTCATTTTCTTCATCCAAATTGTGTTGATGGAGTAGGTTGTATATTTCTTCATCTGAACATTCACTTTGCTCATACACTCACTGTCTTGCTTTAGCAGCTTTCAGTTTTTTGACTGTATCAAGTCACTTCAGTTCTCTGCGCTTTGCTTCCAGCTCTCTTTGCTGCCGCACAATGTCTGCTTCTTGCCTTTCAATTTCCTTGATGTGGTTTTCTTGTTCAAGCAGAACTTCCAAGGCAGCTTTGTTAGCTGCAACTTCAACAGCTGCCTCTTGTCCCTTTGAAGAGTGCCTGGATGAATGCTTGTATGGGACCTTTGAATGAGAAGAATGACTTGCATGGTGAGATTTAACACTCGTGTTTACTGAGGCTGCAGACTTGAATACAAACTGTCAACTTCCAGATTTCTTTGTCCCCTTGACTTTCAACCTTTTCAGCCTTTAGGCACCGTTCAGCAGCTTTCATTATTGTCTTTGTCATTGCTTCACGTGTCTATCCGACGTCTTGTGTCATGGTCAGGCAAGTCAATCTGTCTCAACTCATCATAAGCTGTGCTCAGATTTATTGCAGCACTTAGCAGCATATTCATTCAGCAGGTCTTGTGAGCATTGCTGTTTCATAGCTCTTTTGGCATCTTTAGTGACAACCTTCCACTTCGCATAGCACGTAATGAAATGATGTGCAGTTTTCCTTACCTGCTTATCGTGCAGCTCTTGGCCTTTTTCTGTCAACATACGACTGCTTCGGCTCCTGTGTGGCTCTTGTGAAGTAGTGGGTATATCATCTCCTGTGCCTTCAGCTCCTTGTGGTTGCTCATCTGCACAGAGTTGCTCTTTATCACAACAATTTTCATTGATTTATGAATTGACTCCAAACTCTGCCATTATTTGCTTTAGTTTGTCTTTGTTTACTTTAAATGAAAGCTTTAACGCAGCAACTTAACGTTGAGTTTGATAATAAAATGGTTAAATGTTAATCTTGTTAAATGTTACTGTCACTTTAACTTAAACAGTAAACTGTCTTATTGTTCTTCAAATGTAACTTAAAGTCAAAACTCAACTTGTTGTAAGCTGTAAGCAACAATTACATGTCTCAAATTCAGACTAAAACCTCAAATTCAGACTAAAATTCAGACTAAAACATTCAGACTAAAACCTCCCGCTACATGAACAGCTTCTTCCCCTCTGCCATCAGACTGCTGAACACTAAGTGACTTATTAGACTCTCGTGCACTACGTACAGCAGCTCAACTGGACTCATGACAATTATCACTGTTTTCTTTTTGCACTACCGACTGCACTATGTGGAACTCCACAATATCTACTGCTTGTTAATATATTTAAAAATTGCATAGATTAGTATTATTCATATTCTACCTTTTATTGCATGCATAGTTTTTTATTTTTATCTTTAGTGCTACTCCATGTTTAATGTTGCAGCATTGCACCGAGACAAATTCCTAGTTTGTGTACTACATGAACAATGGCAATAAATCTCATTCTGATTCTGATTCTGAAATGAACCAATAATGTCCTTACTGTTACTGAGAATCACTGAATATACACAGTATATAGGTTACTTAGCACAACACAGATGTGCACACTGTATGATGATCAATTCAGGTTCAACAGGAGAAATGTAAATAAAGAAAATTATTTCAATGCAAATATTTCAGTCTTTGATTCACAACAGAAACGAAAATTATCGTATTTCTTGTTACAATGTCCTCTTGACTTCAATTATATTTAAATCAAATAATATTAGTGAGTCTCTTGTTCAGGGCAACATTCATTTTGGGAACCTGGAATTACTGTCAAAATTATGAAAAAATGAAATCCAAAATTCATGAAATTATCTAAACAGATTGGCTCATTTCTGAAACTTTGAACCTTAATAAAACCCTTTCCTTTAGAGGTCACGGAATAATTCCAATGGATTAGCTTTCAGACTGACCTACACTATCAGTCTGTGGCATTTAAAAAAAAATTACTGTCAAAATTATGAAAAAATGAAATCCAAATTCCATGAAATGATCTATACAGATTGTCTCATTTCTGTGAATTTGAACGCTCATAAAATCATTTCCTTCAGAGGTCACAGATAAATTCCAATGGATTAGTGTTCTGACTGTCCTACACTACCAGTCTGAGGTATATTCAAAAAAATTTGCAGTCAAAATTATGAAAAAATGAAATCCAAAATTCATGAAATGAGCTATACAGATTGGCTCATTTCTGAAACTTTGAACCCTCATAAAATGATTTCCTTCTGAGGTCACAGAATAATTTCAAATGATTAGTGTTCAGACTGACATACATTATGAGTCAGATGCATTGTCAAAAAAACTTACTTTCAAAATTATGAAAAAAAATGAAATCCAAAATCCATTAAATGATCTATACAGATTGGATCATTTATAGGCAAACTGCAAAGGATCCAATGCATGCTCAGTCTGCTTTAGGACCTCAAATCTGACCAGTTTTTCAAAAAATTTTTATCAAAATTAAAGTCAAGGCAACTGGTCTAAAATCATTTACTATTTTAGGACAGCTGGATTTTGAAACAGGGACAACCACAGCATCTTTCCAGACCTTAGGCACATGTTGTGTCTGTAAGGACTTATTAAAAATGTAGTGAAACACGGGACTCAATTCATGTGCACAGGACTTTACAAAGTGTCCGCATATATTATCAGGGCCCTGACTTTTGTTCACTTTTACAGCACAGAACACCCTTTTACTATCCTGCACCTCAATATTAAAGTGCTGATTGTCTTTGAGTTTCTGTTTCAAATCTTGGGTTTCTGTGCTAAAATCAAAAGAATCAGAACGACCACAAAAACAATTAAGAGCATTAGCCAGCTCTGTGTCTGAATTAAAACCATCTAAAAACACACGATTACTGCGCTCTGTGCACTGAAGGCCTGCAATAGTTTTCATACTAGCCCAGGCTGAACCAAGCTTCTTTGTTGCCATCTTGCTTTCCAATTCTGATTTATAATTCTGTTTTGCTCTTAAAATTTCGGACTTCAACTCTTTTGTGGCAACCTGCAGCTCAGAAACAACCCACTGTTTAAAGGCAGGATTTAACTGATTTAGTAACCCATGGCTTATTGTTGAGATATATTTTGACACGTTTGCGTTGAACGATCATATCCCTGCAAAAAGCCATGTAAGAGCATGTCACTTCTACCAAAGAGTCCAAATCATCCCCGCAGGACAGTGTGAACACCTCCCAGTCCATACAGTTAAAACGTTTCTGGAGGCAGAGCACTGAATCATCTGTCCAGACCTTCATGCCCCTGGTCTTCGTCTTTTCTCTTCTGAGAGCAGTTTTATATGTGGGCAGCAAGTGTACACAGTTGTGATCTGAGGATCCTAAAGGAGGAAGGGGAAGAGATTTAATGGCTCCCTCGATAGATCCATAGCACAGGTCCAAAGTCTTTTCTCGCCTGGTTGGGCAGGAGATGTACTGATAAAAGTTTTTAAGTGTCTTCTTTAAAGACACATTGTTGAAATCCCCAAGGATAAAATTTGGAGCCTCTAAGGAAATTGACTGCAACCGCTGTACCACATCAAAGACGGTGCTGGAGGTGGAGGCAGCATCCGCCCTCGGGTGAATGTACACAGTCGTTATGAAAATCTGGGGGAACTCGCCAGGCAGATAAAAGGGGCGTAGCGATACGGACAGAAGCTCCACATCTGGTGTACAGATGCGCTGTCTGACCGTGACAGATGTACAGTACTGTTTATTAATATACAAACATATGCCGCCGCCCTGACATTTCCCCGTTACCTCTTCCTGCCAATCCAAGTTAAGTGGGGCTCCAAAACCATCAATACTAAGGTCCGGGTCATGGTCATGATCCGTAAGCCACGTCTCTGAGTAAGCCATGACACAGCAGTTCATGAAATCCTTCTGATATCGGACATTTCCTTGAATTTCATCCACTTTATTTCTCAGAGATTGTACGTTCCCCATAATAATGGAAGGAAGAGGAATGCAGTTAAGCTGACGCCTCCTCAGGTTTAATCTTACGCCTCCACGCTTTCCGCGTTTCCTTCTCTTGTTCCTCTTTTCATTGCTGTGTCCATGAAAGTCTCTTAAAATAAAGTCCGGCAGTTGCGGCACAGACTCAAACACAAATGCTGATTTATCCATGTTTAGCTGCAGTAACATGTCTCTGGAACACTGCATTCTTACCAGCGTGACTGCGTTGACGTCCCAGACAAAGAGCCGATAAGAATGAAGCCACAGTGCGAAAACAAGAAGAAAATCCATACTGATGGAACCAAAGAGCTTTTAGTTTTATAGTCCACAAACATTCAAGGACAAAAACGGCACAGAGAATTATGTTAAAAGACATTAAAGTGCAAAAAAAACATAGACGAAGACGCCAAACTTTTTCACCCACTGCCGGTCGCTGCAAGCGCATATGCCCTTTCTGAAACTTTGAACCTTAATAAAATCCTTTCCTTTAGAGGTCACAGAATAAATTCAGTGGATTAGTGTTCAGAGTAATATGTACTACTATTCTGATACATTGTCAACAAATTTACTGTCAAAATTATGAAAAAATGAAATTCAAAATCCATGAAATGATCTATACAGATTGGCTCATTTCTGAAACTTTGAACCCTCATAAAATCATTTCCTTCAGAGGTCACAGAATAATTTCAATGGATTAGTGTTCAGACTGACATACATTATGAGTCAGATGCATTGTCAAAAAAATTTACTTTCAAAATTATGAAAAAAATGAAATCCAAAATCCATTATATGATCTATACAGTTGACAGCTGCGTCAGCTGCGTTGACAGCAGCTGACAGGTTGACAGCTGCGTCTGACAATCATCGCATCAGAGTAATTTTTTCTCTGTTTTTGTTTGTTTTTATTGATTGTTTTTATCGATTTTATTTTTTAATTTTTTTATCCTTGTTTGTTGTTATTAGTTTTTATTTACTGTTACCTCGGTATTGGCCTCGCCTAAAAGTCCGTTCTGACGCATGAGTAGCTGTTTTTGGCTAGCTGCAGGCTACCCATCTCAGCGCCTGGAACGCCATGGCTCCTTCTCCGTCATGTTCCCGCTGTTTATTGCTCCTCGACAAGGTCTCTGAGCTGGAAACGAGGCTCTCCAATCTTTACAAGATTCGGGAGGCCGAAGACCACATCGACACCATCATTCTTGGGCGATCATCAGCTCCGGCTACTGCCTCACAGATGGCGGAAGCTGCTACTTATTTGGATGAGCTCAACGTGTCCCCACTTACCTCCACACCTGCTCCAGCCTGCGCAGCCGACCATGGCCTCAGCAATAAACACTGGTTTCGTCTCGGGGCTAAACCAAAAGCTTCGCTTGGTCCCTCTCATCCTCCATCTGCGCCCTGGACCTTGGTTCGACCAGCTAATGGCCATCGTCGTTCGACCGGAATAGGCCGCGCCTCTTCTCTTCCGCTGTCCTTGGATAACAGATTTGATATCCTTTCCCTGGAGGATTTTCCCCACTTGGAGGCTGGCCGCCTGCCTGTGGATGCCCCTCATCCTCCCTCCTCTCTTTCAGCCGCGGCTCATATCCGCAAACCCCGGATGAAGACCACCCAGGGTGTGTCAAATTACACACCTGCTCCAGATAGAAGAAAAGAGCGCATCTCCCCGCCTTCGCAACAACATCATCATCCTCTTCACAATTCCTCTCATCAGAATCCACTGACAACCCCCCCAGACGACGCTGGTAATTGGTGACTCGATCGTGAGGAACGTCAGAAGCAGGTACTGTGTGACTCAATTTTTTCCCGGGGCTAGAGTCTCTGATATTGAGGCTGTTATCCCTGACCTGCTGAATGAATTCCCTCACATTCAAACTGTTGTTGTGCATGTGGGATGCAATAACATCCCATATGAAGCATCTGAGATTTTAAAAAGTGACTTCAGGAGCCTTCTGTCCACTCTCATGAACTGTGGCAGACGTGCGCTCATCTCTGGGCCTTTGGCACCTCTCAGGCGAGGCTGTAATCGTTTTAGCAGAACTCTCAGCCTTAATTCTTGGCTGTGTTTTACTTGTCCTATTTTTAACATTGGTTTTGTTGACAATTTTAACTTATTTTGGAACCGCCCATCACTCATGAGGCCTGATGGCATCCACCCAAATAGACTTGGTGCACATGTTTTAAGAGACAATCTTTTCTATTTTATGCGGTGTTTTCTGGTACAGTGACTGAAAGGTGTGTTTACTCACTCTGAAGTTTCTGGGTTTGCCAAACTGCCCTTTTTTGGTCCTGTTCCCACGTATTGTATCGATCCCATTAACTCAGGTGGTCTTTACCGTTTGGATCAGCCTTTCATTTATAATCCTTCAGAGATTGAGTCTGTCTCCCGTTGCCCTAAATATTGTAACCCAGGACAAATATAACACAACCTGAAAAACACTCGCACTTCTGCAACTCCTCCTCTTCCACCACCTTTCAACTTTGCCCCTGTCTCCTCCCTTAGAGAACCTTTTTCTGCTCCCTCTATAGTTAATAAAAAAGTAAAAAAAAAAATAGAATGCATAAACTTCCCAGATTGATTAAACAAAATGTTGGTAAAATTCTAATCCAGCCTCAAGTCTCTAAAATCAATAATTTGGCCTCTGTTCCCCCCCAAAGTTTAAAAATTAAATGTGGCTTATTAAACATTAGGTCTCTATCTTCTAAGTCTCTTCTGGTCCATGATCTATTAATCGATCATCAGATCGATCTACTATCCCTCACAGAGACCTGGCTCGGGCTTGATGACTATGTTGGTTTGAATGAATCAACTTCCTCTGGGTATTTAAACTGTCATAACCCCAGAGGTTCTGGTCACGGTGGTGGAGTGGCAGCAATTTTCCATTCTAAATTACTAGTTAATGTTAAGCAGAAATTATGTTTTAATTCCTTTGAAGGTTTGGTCCTCAGTGTGGGGCCTGTTGGCAATCTTGGCGTAAACCCAATTCTCTTTGCCATAGTTTATCGTCCTCCCACAGCCTATTCAAAGTTTCTATCGGAATTTGCCGAATTTTTAGCTGATTTAGTGCTGAAAACCGATAGAATAATTAGGGACTTTAATATACATGTTGATGATGAGAGTGACTGTCTTAATAAGGCTTTCAATTCAATTTTAGACTCAATGGGGTTTTCCCAAAAAGTAGAAAATTCTACCCATTATTTCCATCATACATTGGACCTTGTTTTGACTTATGGTATAGATATCGAAAATGTGGTTGTGTCTCCTCATAATCCTGTAATGTCTGACCATTGTCTGTTAATTTTTGATTTCATTATCTCTGATCACTTATTTCCTAAAGAAAAATACTACTACAGCAGATGTCTTTCTGATGATGTTGTTGCTAAATTTTTGCAGATTGTCTCCTCTATGCCATGGGTCAACACAACAGAAACACCTGAAATAAGTGATGGAGAGTCTGCTCCATTCGTGATTGATAGCATGGTTGATGGTGTTACTGCCTCTCTGCATCGGACTCTAGATTTGGTAGCCCCTTTAAAAAAGAAAGTCTAACCAGAGATTTCTTACCCCTTGGTTTAACTCAGAAACTCTTGGCTTAAAACAGAAAACTCGCCAATTGGAAAGAAAATGGCGCTCAACTAATTCAGATGAATTCTACTTGGCGTCGAGAAATTATCTCTTAATCTATAAAAAATCTCTTAGAAAAGCTAGATCAAGCTATTATTCTGCATTAATAGAAGCGAACTGGAATAACCCCAGGTTTCTCTTCAACACTATAGCCAGGCTTACAAAGAGCCATGGCTCGGTCAATCCTCGCATCCCCCTTGAACTTTCTAGTCAGGACTTTCTGAACTATTTCAATCTTAAAATTTTATCTATTAGAGATGAAATCAGTCAGATTCTTCCTACCGTAAACTCTAGTACATTAACTACTGCAACTCCCTCAATTGATATCTGCTTAGATAAGTTTACTCCAATCGACCTCTTAGAGTTGGATAAAATAATTTCCTCATCTAAGCCTTCATCTTGCCTTCTGGACCCTATTCCTTCCAGGCTATTTAAAATTATTTTCCCAATTATTGGTAGCCGTATTCTTCTTATCATTAATTCTTCTTTAACTCTGGGTTATATTCCACTGGCTTTTAAAACTGCTGTAATTAAACCTTTACTTAAAAAAACAATGCTCGATCTTGGAGTTTTGGCCAATTATCGACCAATCACTAATTTGCCTTTCATTTCTAAAATCTTGGAAAGAGTTGTTGCTGTGCAATTATCTGACCATTTGCAGGGAGTTGGTTTGTTTGAGGTGTTTCAATCTGGGTTCAGAGCTCATCACAGCACTGAAACTGCCTTAGCGAAGGTCTCTAATGACCTCCTGACTACATCTGATAATGGACTTGTCTCTGTTCTTGTTCTTTTGGATCTCAGTGCAGCCTTTGACACTATCGATCATGCCATTCTACTTGATAGATTGGAACACTTTGTTGGACTCAGTGGAACCCCGTTGCAGTGGTTTAGATCTTATTTGTCTGATAGATTTCAGTTTGTCCATGTCAATGATGGATTTTCTTCCAGCTCTAAGCTCAGTCACAGAGTTCCACAGGGATCTGTGTTGGGCCCTACTCTTTTTAGTCTATATATGATCCCATTGGGCAATATCATCAGAAAGCACTGTATTCATTTTCACTGTTACGCAGATGACACACAACTATACCTGTCAATGAAGCCCAATGATTGTGATCAGTTGGCCAAGTTAGAAGCCTGTCTTAAGGACATCAAAGCTTGGATGACTTGTAATTTTTTACTATTGAACTCTGATAAGACTGAAGTCATTGTTGTTGGCCCAAAACATCTTAGAAATTCCTTTTCAGACTATGCCCTTAATTTAGATGCGGCCACTCTCACTCTGAGCAGTTGTGTGAGGAACCTTGGAGTGATTTTTGACCAGAATTTGTCCTTTAATTCACATATTAAAACTGTTTCTAGGACGGCCTTATATCATCTGCACAATATTGCAAAAGATCAGGAGCATCTTGTCTCTGGGCGATGCTGAGAAACTGATTCACGCCTTTGTCAGTTCGCGATTAGATTATTGTAATTCGCTATTATCTGGTTGTCCTAAAGTATCTTTGAAAAATCTTCAGTTGATTCAAAATGCTGCTGCTAGAGTTTTAACTGGTTCTAGAAAAAGAGATCATATTTCCCCGGTTCTGTCCTCCCTCCATTGGCTTCCCATTGAATTCAGAATCAAGTTTAAAATCCTTCTTCTTACTTTCAAAACTCTTAACAATCTGAACCCCCAATATATAAAAGATCTGATATTACCTTACCATCCTAATAGAGCATTACGCTCCCAAAATGCTGGCTTACTTGTGGTACCCAGAATCTCCAAAAGTACGATGGGAGGCAGAGCCTTCTGCTACCAAGCTCCTTCTCTCTGGAACCAGTTACCACTCTGGGTCCGGGAGTCAGACTCGGTCTCTGTTTTTAAGAACAGGGTAAAATCCTTCCTTTTTAATATAGCTTTCATTTAAGGAGGTTTTTGTGTCTTTTAACCCCACTCTTGTTCTACTGTTATGTGATCCATACTGCTGGTTGACCTCCAATATTGTACTTGGCATCTTACTGCTATGTTCTTTATGTCTGTCCTTTCCATCCTCCCTATCCCCTCATCCCCAGCCAGTCGCAGCAGATGACTGCCCCTCCCTGAGCCTGGTTCTGCTAGAGGTTTCTTCCTTCCAAATGAGAGTTTTTCCTCTCCACTGTCGCTTAGTGCTTGCTCATAGGGGATCATCTGATTGCTGTGTCTTTCTGTGACTGTGTGTTTTTTTTTATGCACTGTGACACCACGAGACGGCTTTTGTTGTGATGTGGCGCATTATAAATAAAGCTGAATTGAACTGAATTGAATTGAATCTATACAGACTGGCTCATTTCTGAAACTTTGAACCCTCATAAAATCATTTCCTTCAGAGGTCACAGAATAATTTCAATGGATTAGTGTTCAGACTGACATACATTATGAGTCAGATGCATTGTCAAAAAAATTTACTTTCAAAATTGTGAAAAAAATGAAATCCAAAATCCATGAAATGATCTATACAGATTGGCTCATTTCTGAAATGAGGTCACAGAATAATTCCAATGAATTTATTCTGTGACCTCTGAAGGAAATGATTTTATGAAAGTTTCAGAAATGAGCCAATTGGTTTAGATCATTTCGTGGTTTTTGTCTTTCATTTTTTTCATCATTTTGACTGTAATTTAAAAAAAATGCATCAGCATATTATTACACATCACTCTGAACAGTAATTCATTGGAATTTTTCTGTGAACTCTAAAGTAAATGATTTCATGAGGGCTCAAAGTTTAAGAAATGTGCCAATCGTTATTGATCATTTAATGGATTTTGGGTTTAATCTATTAATAATTTGGACTTAAATTTTTTTTGAAAATGCATCACACTCATAGTGTAGGTCAGTCTGAAGACTAATACATTGAAATTATTCTGTGACCTTTCAAGGAAATGATTTTGTGAGGATCCAAATGTGAGGAAATTAACCACTCAGTACAGATTTTATGGACTTTGTGTCAGGAACCTCTCCGTGCGCTTCTCCGCAGCACACAGCAAGGGGCAAAATAATGAGGATTTACGTGCAGGGTTCATCACACAAATTTATTAACGTAATCTCACACAGTCCCAAAAATGGTGAAGACATACAAAAATACAACAACAACTTACGGTGGACGTTCGAGGGCCGGCATCACCCAGCAAACGCATGAGGAGAGACGTGTAGCCACACTGCCATCCCACAGCTAGTATCGCTGTGCGGGCGCAGGAGAACCATAGCGATGCGGAGCTGCTACATGTCTTGGCATACAAATAAAAACAGGTTATCTCCAGACAAAGCAGCAGACAACACAATCAGCTAACTGAAGACCCAGCAATGCGTGACAGGCACAAGGCAGCCTAAGTACCCGCATTGCTGGTGATAGTGAAATTGGCAGCACCTGGGCGAGAGCGGGAACATGGCACAAGGGAAAGAACAGCCGGTACTGATGAGAGAGGGGCGTGGCCAGACCGGCAGCTGTCAGCAGCGCCCACAGAAAGTAGGTCAGAGCCGCTGTCCAACAGCCGCCAGCCAGACAGTAACTGTGAGTGAGGAAGGCACACTGAAATACATACTAAACACATAAACAGCGGTACCTAGACCCACAGGGAGGTCAGGACCGAGCCGGGGAAACAAAGCCGGCTCGGTTCCTGACACTTTGTCTGTAATTTACTAATAATTTTGACAGTAAAGTTATTTCAAAATACACTATACTCATAGTACTCATCACTCTCAACAACAACCCATTGAGATTATGTAGTGACCCACTAAGGAAATGATTTCATTAAGGTTTAAACAAGAGGAAATTAAAAAAAACCTGATAGACGAACTGATTACATACAGTTACAAGCATTCAATATCCACACAGAGTTTGGAACATTTATTTTTTTTTATGTGAGGTTGTAAGTGGTTTTTGGAGTGATGTGCAAAGTTGGCTTCATTCCAAGAACATTATTATTTCTCCCTTAGCAGACCCCACTATATTGTTTGGATTAAATTGTGAAAACAAGAAATTAGAATTAATGATAAACAATTTGATTTTAATTTGTAAACATTTTATAAGCAACTTTCGCATTACGAGTGCACATGTGTGGACTATGTGAAGTTCAAAGTTCACGACTGCCAAACATTCCAGTAGCCGCCTTGCTTTTGTAGAGACAGTACTGTCACACCTGAACAATTGCCGTTTAAAGTCTGCTTTAAGCTTTAAATTGACATGATTGTTGAACCCAGGAGACAGACGCTGACACGAGTAGATTAATTTGACAATTATATATTAACTCAGTGTAGAATGTTGAGTGTGAGAGTGAGTGAGTGAGTGCGTAGTTGTCTGGCCACTGGAGCTGAGCGGGTCTTGCTGTGACCTGGCAACCCTGGAACACACAAGCACAGGATGTTATTACAGTTCGTGAGAACGGGAAGCTGAGGCTTGTGCTGCTTACTTGCAGGTGCCACTGCGAGAGTCCTGCTGGCTCCGTGTCCTGGTGTAGCGTGGTGCGCGTGGTGTTTGGTGCTGAGGAGATGAGGAGGAGATCCGAGGAGGAGGAGATGACGTCCTGTTATCACGGGAGGTGAGTCCATTGACAGGGAGGTCCACCTGTGCACAGGGGAAAACACTTTGACAAGGTGAGTGTTGCTGTTGCTTACGTGGCGTGGCTTGGCGAGAAGACTTGATTCCAACTCTGGCTTGAGGTCGTGTCCTTGACGCGATGCGTAGCGAAGGCGACAGACGACTCCGTGCAGAGCAGTCAGAGACACTGGCTTTTAAAGCCTGCTGATTACCGATGGCAGGTGTGTGCGCAGCTGAAGTTAATGACGGCCCAGCGGCCGCCATGACAGTACTCCCCCCTCTAGAGGTGCCTCCAGGCACCTGCCCTATCCTACCTGGATGCGCCCGATGGAAATCGCGGATCAGCTGCTTGTCAAGGATCAACGCTGGGCGAATCCAGGAGCGATGCTCAGGGCCAAAACCCTCCCAGTCCACCAAATACTGAAGACCCCGGCCCCGCCAGCGGACATCCAAGATGGCAGTTACCCCCCAAGCCGGGTGGCCGTCGATCATCCTCGGAGGAGAGGGAGCCGCGGGGGGCGGGCACAGAGGATCGGAGATGTAGGGCTTGACCTGGGAGACGTGAAAGGTAGGACAGATGCACATAGAAGGGGGAAGAACTAGGCGCACAGACACAGGGTTGATAATGCATGAAATCACATAAGGACCGATGAAGCGCTTTGTCAACTTGCGCTTCTCGGCCGGCACATTGATATTTTTGGTGGACAACAAAACGTTCTGACCCACCTTATAGTCCGGGGCGGGCCTCCTGTGACGGTTGGCCACCTGGATATTGTGTTCCGTGGTCCTGAGGAGGGCTCTGAGGGTGATGGTCCAGATCCGCCGACAATGCTCAGCGTGAGCCTGCACCGAAGGGACAGCCACCTCCTTCTCCTCCTCCGGGAACAGTGGTGGATCATACCCCAGAGACGCTTTAAACGGGGACATCCCAGTAGCTGAGGACACCGTGGTGTTGTGCACGTACTCGATCCAGGGCAGGAACGTACTCCAGGAAGAGGAGCAGGAAGAGATTTTTTTTTTTGGACTTATTTTGTACCCGTAGGTAGATTTGTTCTGCAGTCCGGTGACAAGCCACCAGCTGCCGGTCGCTGCGTGCGCAAGCGCCCCTTAACTCCCTAACCTGCATGTTTTTGGCATGTGGGAGGAAACCGGAGAAATCCCAGAGTAAACCCACGCAAACACGGGGAGAACATGCAAACTCCACACAGATCACTGTTGGCCGGGGGCAGGGATCGAACCCACGATCCCCGCGATCCCCCGGCCGAGGGTAAACTGTGCTGCTGCGATGCTAACCACTGCGCCACCGTGCAGCGGTGACACAGCGGAGCGCAGCCTCCAGCTCCTGATTGGCCCGTTCACACTGGCCGTTGCTCTGCGGGTGGTACCCAGATGAGAGGCTTGCCATGGCCCCCAACACCGTGCAGAACGCCTTCCAAACCTGGGACACAAATTGTGGACATCAATCTGATACGATATCAGCCGGGATACCATGAAGATGGACCACATGCTACACCAGAAGATCCGCTGTCTCCCGCGCTGAAGACAACCCCCGGAGAGGCACAAAATGTGCCACCTTGGAGAAGCGGTCCACTATCGTCAGGACTGAAGTGAAGTGACCAGAGGGGGGCAGGCCGGTCACGAAGTCCAAAGCCACATGGGACCAGGGGCGGGAAGGAACCGGTAGAGGATGAAGAAGACTCGCCGAAGGGAAGATGACGATTTCCCGGTGGCGCACTGGGCGCAGGCCCGGACATAGCTGGTAACGTCCTTCCTCAACCCTGGCCACCAAAAGGCTCTCTGAAGCAAGTCAATCGTGCAGGCAATTCCCGGATGACACGCCAACTTAGACGCGTGACCCCATTGGATGACCTCACTCCTGATAGAAGGGGGAACAAACAAATGGTCTGGGGGGCCCCCACCTGGATCGGGCTCAGTCTCCTGCACTCTCCTGACCTTGTCCTGGATCTCCCACGAGAGGGCGCCCACCCCACAGGATGACGGCAGGATAGTTTCCTCCTGATCCCCGGTGGTCTTCGCCTCGAACTGTCTTGAGAGGGCGTCAGACTTGCCGTTCTTGCTCCCCGGCTGGTAGGTGATCGTAAAATTAAACCAGCCGAAAAAAAGAGACCAGCGGTCCTGGCGAGCGTTCAACCATTTGGCCATCCTGAGATACTCAAGGTTTTTATGATCCGTCCAGACGACGAACAGCTGGGCAGCCCCCTCCAGCCAGTGCCTCCATTCCTCCAGGGCGAGCTTTATGGCCAGCAGCTCCCTATCACCGATGCAGTAGTTCTTCTCCGTGGGCGTCAGGCGGTGGGAGAAGAAGGCACACGGCTGGATCCTACCATCCACCGGAGAGCGTTGGGAGAGGACCGCCCCGACTCCAGAATCTGAGGCGTCCACCTCCACTAGGCACTGCAGAGCCGGATCCACCTGGATCAGGACGCGGGCCGAAGCAAACTCCTCCTTCAACCTCCCGAACGCCGTGGCAGCCTCCTCGCTCAAACGAAAGGGGGTCTTGGGGGACGTGAGGTCGGTCAGGGGCCGGGCAATGATCCCAAAGTTCGGCACAAAGCGGCGAAACCCTGTAGCTGTTTCCTGGACGTAGGCGTGGGCCAATCCACCACCGCCTTGACCTTGGCCGGGTTGGGAAGAACCTGATTGCGAGCAATAATGAAGCCCAAAAAGGAGGTTTTGTCGGTGTGAAACTCACACTTCTCGGCTTTGACAAACAGTTGGTTCTCCAGGAGGTGCTGCAGGACCCGTCTCACATGCACCTGGTGCTCCTCCAACGCGCGTGAGAAGATGAAGATGTCATCCAGGTAGACAAACACGAAGGAGTTTAGGAAATCCCAGAGGACGTCGTTAATTAGACGCTGGAAGACGGCCGGAGCGTTGGTTAACCCAAACGGCATCACCAGGTATTCAAAATGGCCGCTTGGGGTCCGGAACGCCGTCTTCCACTCGTCGCCCTCCTTGATGCGCACCAGGTGGTACGCGTTACGCAGGTCCAGCTTCGTGAACCAAGATGCCCCCTGGAGGGAGTCAAAAGCCGAGTTTATCAGTGGCAGCGTGTACTTGTCCTTGATGGTGATCTCATTAAGCCCCCGGAAGTCGATGCAGGGATGCAGCAAGCCATCCTTCTTTCCAACAAAGAAGAAACCCGCCCCCACCACCGAGGCAGACGGCCGAATGATCCCAGAGCTAAGGGAATCCTTAATATACGTGTCCATGGCCTCACACTCCGGGGCAGACAGGCTGTACAGACAACTTACCGGGAGAGGGGCCCCTGCCCTGAGGTTGATCGCACAATCGTAGGGGCGGTGGGGGGGAAGGGACAGCGCCAGTGACTTGCTAAAAACCGCTCCCAGATCGTGGTAGACTTCTGGTACCATGGACAGGTCCGGCGGCAGCGTCGAAGGCGGGGCCACAGATACTGAGGGAGCACATGCTGCAGACTGGAGGCAGGCACTGAGACAAAAAGAGCTCCACGCGGTGATACTTTCGGCTTGCCAATCGAACGAGGGATTGTGGAGATGTAGCCACGGGTACCCCAGGATCACAGGCGAAGAAGAGATGGGCAATACCAAGAAACGGATCTCCTTCCGATGGTTTCCAGAAACTATCACTGACACGGGGCCGTCTGGTGGGAAACAGAGGTCAGTGACGCTTTTGACAGCGTGAAGAGATTGACAGGTGGGCGAAGGGGTTGACAGCTGAGGCCCAGCTGGGTTGCCAGGTCTCCGGAGATAAAACTTTGCTCAGCTCCAGAATCAATAAGGGCGTGTGTTGTGTGTTCCCTGTGTTTATAAATTAGCCTAATGGGGACACAGCAGCTAGTGAGGGGCTTTTTCTGCTTAGCGTCCGTGAATCCCCCTACTGTGATCCACGGACCTCCCCTTTTAACCAATTGGGACACTCAGCTACCCCATGAGACTTATTGCCACAGTAAAAACACAGGCCCAGATCCCTCCGGCGCTGTCTCTCAGCCGCCAAAACCCCCGATTCCCCGATAACCATTTCCTTTTGCTCCGGAAGTTCCTCTGACGGAGGCAGAGCCAGGAGAGGCGGCCTAGCGGAATGGAGGCGTAGTTTACTCAAACGGCTAGCGGCCCTCCGTTCGGCCGCTCGCTCCTTCAGCCTACTGTCCAAACTAATAGTAAGGGAAATTAGTTCACCTAACTTGTCTGGCTTATCCCGTGCCACTAGTTCATCCCTGAGTTCCGAACTAAGGCTGCGGAGGAATATGCTGCAAAGCGCTCGCTCCCCCCACCCGACCTCTGCGGCTAGCACCCGGAAGTCTACAGCGTAATCGGCGGCGGATCTACTGCCCTGCTGAAGGCTAAGCAACCGGTCAGTTAGCACCGTGCCCCGGTCAGTATGGTCAAATACCTCTAAAAACTCTGCCACAAACTGCTGGTAAGTTAAGAGGGAATAGATGGGTTTAGCCAAAACAGTATATGCCCAAGCTAACGCCCTTCCTTCGAGCAGGTTAGAGATATACCCAATCTTGCTGTGGTCCGTGGGAAAATCTCCCGGGTCGCGGTGAAACACTGTTTCGCATTGTAGCAAAAAAAAACGTGCTTCTCCGAGTTTTCCGCTAAAGCGGGCGGGGGTAGGCATGGGAGTGAGGCGAGGTAAAGATGGCTGGGGTGTTAGATTAGCAGCTGGGGCTACAGGGGCTGATGAAGCCCCAGCGGCTGGGGGGAATGCCTGGCATCCTTCCAGGCGATCCAGCCGGCTGTTAACCTGTGTTAGTTGGTTGAGTATAACTGTCTGCTGATGAGCAATTAAGTCTACTCGAATGCTACGGGTGTTAATGCGGCACGCCAACGCGCTGTCTGCTGGGTCGTCTTGACGGAGTCGTACTGACATGATTGTTGAACCCAGGAGACAGACGCTGACACGAGTAAATTAATTTGACAATTATTTATTAACTCAGTGTAGAATGTTGAGTGTGAGAGTGAGTGAGTGAGTGCGTAGTTGTCTGGCCACTGGAGCTGAGCGGGTCGTGCTGCGACCTGGCAACCCTGGAACACACAAGCACAGGATGTTATTACAGTTCGTGAGAACGGGAAGCTGAGGCTTGTGCTGCTTACTTGCAGGTGCCGCTGCGAGAGTCCTGCTGGCTCTGTGTCCTGGTGTAACGTGGTGCGCGTGGTGTTTGGTGCTGAGGAGATGAGGAGGAGATCCGAGGAGGAGGAGATGACGTCCTGTTATCAGGGGAGGTGAGTCCGCCGCCAGGGAGGTCCACCTGTGCACAGGGGAAAACACTTACGTGGCGTGGCTTGGCGAGAAGACTTGATTCCAACTCTGGCTTGAGGTCGTGTCCTTGATGCGATTTGTAGCGAAGGCGACAGACGACTCCGTGCAGAGCAGTCAGAGACACTGGCTTTTAAAGCCTGCTGATTACCGATGGCAGGTGTGTGCGCAGCTGAAGTTAATGACGGCCCAGCGGCTGCCATGACATAAATCTCCATTATGCCAGGTGCACATTGTGCCGTAGTGAAGTGTGGAATGGCATGTATCATCTAGAGCGGTGGAAAAGCAAATTTGCAGCATACATACACTACCGTTCAAAAGTTTGGGGTCACCCAGACAATTATTTTGTGTTTTCCATGAAAAATCACACTTATTTACCACCATGAGTTGTAAAATGAATAGAAAATATAGTCAAGACATTGACAAGGTTAGAAATAATGATTTGTATTTGAAATAATAATTTTTTCCAGATACTCAACCTGCTCAAAGGAAGGTCAGTTTTATAGCTTCTCTAACCAGCTAAACTGTTTCCAGCTGTGCTAACATGATTGCACAAGGGTATTCTAATCATCCATTAGCCTTCTGATGCAATGAGCAAACACATAGTATCATTAGAACACTGGAGTGATAGTTGCTGGAAATGGGCCTCTTTACACCTATGTAGATATTGCACCAAAAACCAGACATTTGCAGCTAGAATAGTCATTTACCACATTAGCAATGTATATTAGATATTAGAGTGTATTTCTGATTAACTTAAAGTTATCTTCATTGAAAAAACAGTGCTTTTCTTTCAAAAATAAGGAAATTTCTAAAGGCCCTTTTCCACTAGCACGCTTTAGCGCGACACGGGACGGCTCAGCACGCTTTGTACGCTTTTCCACAATCCCCAACACGGTTTAACAGCCGCGATTCTCAGCCCCGCTCCAGGGCAGGGTACAGCAGTGCTGAGCTGTGCCGTGTTGTGACGTTAATAGACTGGTCGCCGCTGATTGGTCAGGTCGTAACCGGCGCTGATTGGTCAGGTTGTAACCGCCCCTCTCCTCCTCCTCTTCTACCGAATCTTCATGACCTTCTCAATAAAGTTTTTGAAAAAAAAAAAAAAAAAAAAAAGAATCTTCACGACCGCCTTTACTCAGCACGCAACCACTGTTGGCGGTTTATTTTCAGTGTATTGCTGTGCTATTTTCATTTATTCTCTATCAAAAATGGCTTCGCGTAATAAGGGTGTTCCATGGACCAGTAAGGAGCTGCAGTGTCTGCTCACTGCATTGTCAGACGAACGTATTCAGCGCGAGTTAGACGGAGCCGCCCGGAATGAAAAAATATACCGGGAGGTCTCGACATCGGAGTCCTTTAACGGTGAGTTTTAATTTTTTTTTATTGTGCGTTTTTTCGCAAATATATTCGGTAAGACGCTCAGTTTATTTATGCAATAAAAAAGCTGTTCATTTGTGGATGGATCGCTGCTTTATTGCAGCACACTGCGGACTAAAGCTTTTATTGTAATTATTCATGTGAACAATACACTGAAATAAGCTTATGTATTCTTGTTAAAAACTATTTTCTTTTCTGTATATCTTGCACTTTCGTGCTGTATTTTATTGTGTGCATTTTCCTTGTAGAATCATCCCACGCGTCCGCCGCGACAGCCCGCACGGATTATTCAACCGAGCCTTCCTGACCCACAGCTGGCAGAGACGGATTAATTCTACCGAGCCTCAGCACTCAGTGGTCGGCGTGTATAAAATGTCGATTAACCTTCATGTTGTGTTGCAAAGTTTTTTTTTAATTTTAATATTTTGTATATAATAAAATGGAATTGTTTTGGAAAGTGTGGTTTGTCTGTTATAACACTGAATTATAAAACAGTATAATTACATAGAAATTCCATTGCCTAGTCTGATCAAAATGATGCTGAGGGTCAACCATTGTAAAGGTAATGCAATTTTTAACTAGACCAAAAAAGAAATCTTTTTGTAAGCTTTCTGTTCTTTTTATTGAAATATCATAAAAAATTAGCACCAAGTCAAAGTAGGTACAAGTATATGTAAATTGAATGTTCTATTGGCATTCCAAATTCAGAGATTTACAATACTTTAGAAGGAGTGTAGCATCATCTAAACGGAAAATAATAATACTGTTGTTTCAAACGTTGACCTGAAGGTGAAAAACATGATTTTTTTTAAATTCAGTACATCCAAAATGCCCTAGGATGTGGTGTTGGACAGTGTGCCACCGTCTCATTATTTAATACGAATAAAAACAAGTTTCAGCTCATTATTTCTAGGTCATTTGGCAGTTAATTCAAAACAAAAGTGACTTGTGTTGTTGCAGCTTAATTATGAGATAAAATTAATTGTGAGATAAAACCACAGAGCGAGCAAGGCAATAATCCTTGGATCCTCCATTTTTTGTCTCGTATAAATATGGACTCAGTCCGGTGCATAACATCACAGGAGTGTGGCCCCGCCTCGCTGAGAATCTGCTGCTGCCCCGCAACACTGTGCTAATGGAGACAGAAGCATTCCGAGCCGTACTGAAGTGAATCGAGCCGTACCGAGGTGTGCTGGGCTAGTGGAAAACAGGCTAATGGTACTGACAGTATACCCCGAATGGCATGTCCACTAGCTGGCGCTGTTCAGAGGCCTGGGATGCATCAGCGTGTTCAACCACCGCCTGCTCATAGATCCAAGTGTGACGCCGAAAATTCAACTGCTACGGCGGCTTCCCTTCACCCTACGGGATGATGTCACAGCGGAGATGACCAAACTACTGGAAGCAGGCAGTGGATGTGTCACCCTGGATATGGATGTGTCACCCTGGATATCAAATATCATAGATAGATAGATTGATACATACATACTTTATTTCAAACAAAAAAGTAAAAAAACAAAACAAATGACAAGTGCAATAAAAGTGACAGTATACAATGCTCGAAAGTGAGAAGGAAGAAGTGAACACTTATTTACTCCAACTCCTCTTTTCCCTAAATACAACCCATGTGAACTATATACAAACTAGAAAAGCACTTGGAGAGCCCAGACCTCCGCCAAGCGCCACAGTTCCCCCCATACAGTGTCTGTGTGTACGTTTTCAGATTCCTTGACCATGAAAACATATGACTAGCAATTGGATTCACAATGATAGGATTAGTGGTTCAGTAGTTATTGACGAAAATAGCATTTTCCGTAATGGCAGTTTAGCGCCACAGTTCCCCCCATACAGTGTTTGTGTGTACGTTTTCAGATTCCTTGACCATGAAAACATATGACTAGCAATTGGATTCACAATGATAGGATTAGTGGTTCAGTAGTTATTGAAGAAAATGGCATTTTCCGTAATGGCGGATTTCTTCTGGACGGTGATCTGGATCACCACCAAAATCTAATCATCTGTAGGATACCCCATTTCTGACAATCTGTGAAAATTTCATGAAAATCTGTCCATAACTTTTTGAGTTATCTTGCTAACAAACAAACAGACAGACAGACAAACA
Source organism: Pholidichthys leucotaenia (assembly GCA_020510985.1). Lineage (NCBI taxonomy): Eukaryota > Metazoa > Chordata > Actinopteri > Cichliformes > Pholidichthyidae > Pholidichthys > Pholidichthys leucotaenia. The sequence continues at coordinate 127,040,645 of CM035848.1, forward strand.
GACAGACAGACAGACAAACAAACAAACAGACAGACAGACAAACCAACGCCGATGAAAAAATAACCTCCTTGGCGGAGGTAATTACCTCATTTAAGACCCCAAGTAGACAATTAACTATATTTTGTACATATCAACATTGACACCCATCCATCCCAACATACATACAGTTCATACATCAAAACCCAGCCCCAAACAACACAGATATACACAGTACTGTCCCACCTACCATTCCATAGTATCCCAGAGTGAGCATAGTGAATCGTACTGTAGCATCATCTCAATTTGGCTCATCAATAGGATTATTCTTCTGCTTAAAGACATTGTTTCACCCAGGAAAAAGACAGCAAGGAAACTGCTCTTTTACCCCAGGCCACAACTGAACTCACATTCCTTTGTTAAAACCAGTCTAAGGAATTCACCCTAATGCATTTCCTGTTTTGACTTTTATGGCCCCATAAACGTGGAGACATGGAACAGAACCCTGGAGACGCCAGGAAAAGTAAATGGACCTGTATGTTTTAATGTGAAAATCAATCAATGGGTGTGAAATATTAATCCGTGATTTTATATATATATACTGTATATATATATATATATGCATGTTAAAATGTTTAACTAGAAAAGCACTCGGAGAGCGCAGACCTCCGCCAAGTGCTACAGTTCCCCCCATACAGTGTTTGTGTGTACGTTTTCAGATTCCTTGACCATGAAAACATATGACTAGCAATTGGATTCACAATGATAGGATTAGTGGTTCAGTAGTTATTGATGAAAATGGCATTTTCCATAATGGCAGTTTTCTTCTGGACGGTGACCCGGATCACAACCAAAATCTAATCATCTGTAGGATACCCCATTTCTGACAATCTGTGAAAATTTCATGAAAATCTGTCCATAACTTTTTGAGTTATCTTGCTAACAAACAAACAGACAGACAAACCAACGCCGATGAAAAAATAACCTCCTTGGCGGAGGTAATTGTACACCGTGGGCAGCACGGTGGTGCAGTGGTTAGCACTGTTGCCTTACAGCTAGAAGGTTCCTGGTTCGAATCCCCAGGTTGGCAGGGGTTGGAACCTTTCTGTGTGGAGTTTGCATGTTCTCCCTGTGCTGCGTGGGTTTACTCCGGGGGCTCCGGTTTCCTCCCACAATCCAAAGACATGCATGTTAGGTTAATTGGCTGTTCTAAATTGTCCCTAGATATCTGTTTCCTATAGGCCCTTAGAATAGAGGGTTAGTACTAGTGAAAGTGCTTTGAATCAGAATCAGAATCAGAATCAGCTTTATTGGCCAAGTATGCACAACACATACAAGGAATTTGACTTTGGCTAAAAACTTGCTCTCGTTGTTCAGGTGAAGGATTTAAATAAGGATTCAATGACAACCAGAGTATGTACAGTAAATTACAGTCTGTCCACGTTTCTATAAAAGGAAGCAAATATATACAGGAATATATGCAGTTATTTACTCGGACTAACCACACTTTGCAGAAATATATGAAAAAAATACAATCACACAGTATTTCAATGTGGACTCAGATTCAGTGATATAATGTGAATGAAGTAAAAAGCAGTGTGAGAGTTATGTGCAATGTAATAATGGATGAAAAGTCATGAGTACAGCAACAGGTAGGACTAGGTGAATGTTAGGAGTTCATCAGAGTGATGGCTTGAGGAAAGAAACTGTTCCTGTGACGGGTGGTTTTGACCTTCAGTGATCTGTAACGACGACCAGAAGATAGAAGTTCAAACAGTTTGTGGCCGGGGTGTGATGGGTCAGCACAGATGTTTCCCGCCCGTTTCCTGGTTATGGACCGATATAAGTTCTCAATGGAGGGTAGGTCGGTACCAATGATCCTCTCCGCAGACTTAATGATCCGCTGCAGTCTGGTCTTGTCCTGTTTAGTGGCAGATCCAAACCAGACAGTGATGGAAAAGCAGAGGACAGATTGGATGATGGCGGTGTAGAAGACAACCAGCAGCTCCTGAGGCAAATCAAACTTCTTGAGCTGACGCAGAAAAAACAACCTCTGCTGGGCCTTTTTCCGGACAGTGTCAATATGGGAGGACCACTTCAGGTTCCGGGAGATTGTGGTACCCAGAAACTTGAAGGAGTCCACAGTGGACACTGTGCTGTTGAGGATGGTGAGTGGGGGGAATGAAGGGGGGTGTCGCCTGAAATCCACAGTCATCTCCACCGTTTTGGCTGGGTTAAGTTGAGTGGTCTTTGTGACTAGAAAAGCGCTATATAAGTGCAGGTTAGTTAGTTAGTTAGTAATTACCTCATTTAAGACCCCAAGTAGACAATTAACTATATTTTGTACATATCAACATTGACACCCATCCATCCCAACATACATACAGTCCATACATCAAAACCCAGCCCCAAACAACACAGATATACACAGTACTGTCCCACCTACCATTCCATAGTATCCCAGAGTGAACATAGTGAATCGTACTGTAGCATCATCTCAATTTGGCTCATCAATAGGATTATTCTTCTGCTTAAAGACATTGTTTCACCCAGGAAAAAGACAGCAAGGAAACTGCTCTTTTACCCCAGGCCACAACTGAACTCACATTCCTTTGTTAAAACCAGTCTAAGGAATTCACCCTAATGCATTTCCTGTTTTGACTTTTATGGCCCCATAAACGTGGAGACATGGAACAGAACCCTGGAGACGCCAGGAAAAGTAAATGGACCTGTATGTTTTAATGTGAAAATCAATCAGTGGGTGTGAAATATTAATCTGTGATTATATATATATATATATATATATATATACACATGCATGTTAAAATGTATAACTAGAAAAGCACTCGGAGAGCGCAGACCTCCGCCAAGCGCCACAGTTCCCCCATACAGTGTTTGTGTACGTTTTCAGATTCCTTGACCATGAAAACATATGACTAGCAATTGGATTCACAATGATAGGATTAGTGGTTCAGTAGTTATTGACGAAAATGGCATTTTCCGTAATGGCGGTTTTCTTCTGGACGGTGATCCGGATCACCACCAAAATCTAATCATCTGTAGGATACCCCATTTCTGACAATCTGTGAAAATTTCATGAAAATCCATCCATAACTTTTTGAGTTATCTTGCTAACAAACAAACAGACAGACAGACAAACAGACAGACAAACCAACGCCGATGAAAACATAACCTCCTTGGCGGAGGTAATGAATGTTTATTCCTGCATGTTGATTTATAAGTTACATGAACACTGAAATAGGTTAGGTTATACATAAATGTATAGAGGAATATTGCAGTTTTGAAACTTGTGTATTAGAATTTGCAAAGCGTATATCAAATCATGTGACTGCCAGCAGCCAATCTCTGCTTGACAACAGCTCTCAGTGTTGTTTGTTCCAGACAAAAGACTGTTTGCTCATTGGACTAAAGTTCATAAAGCCCGCCCACGAAGGAAGCCTATTGGTCCGAGTTCCTGTCAATCACCGAGGCCCACAAAAGTTTCCCCCAGATAAAAAGGGAACAACGCCCTTTTTCATTCTCTTTTTACCGCCGCTTTTCACCATCTCTTTTTCGGCTTTTCACTTCTCTTGTCTTCGTCTCTACACAGCAGAGAAGCACTGGAGATCAAAGGAACTTATCCCACGTGTTTTCTTTCACAGAGCCTGAAGTATCCTGTTTTTTTTTTGTTTTTTTTTGTAATCTCTTTGTATCTTAATGTTTCTTTAAATGCCTAGGAATTCTTTCTCTCTGGGCTCAAATTGTAATTAGGAGTTAAACTCCAATCCTAGACATTTATCTATCACTTTTTTCTGTTAAACTTTCTGTAAAACCACCATTTTTAATTTTAATCTAAGTTTTAATCTTGACTTTTTAAAAAAAAAATTATATTGACCAACTTACACACTAGAAACTATTTTCATCTCCACCAGTCCGAAAGATCTGTTAATTTGGTATTGAATCAGATCTTATTATTATTCTTGAATTCCTCATGAGAAGCCGCAGATGCTGGATGCAGCTCACCACGACCATGCACAGCTGAAGAAATCACCACCCACGAGGAGGAGACGCCCTGCGCCAGATCGCAGCCCATGTGATCAAGACATCAAAATCTTATCTTATGGCAACCGAATATTTGCTGGACAAATATTCTGGGTTTTGGCATTTTTCCACATCAAAAGCTTCACGAGGACAACGAAAGAACACAACTTCAAATCTTCAACAAGAAAACACGTGATCTGCACTTTCTTTATCCATCTGATGAATCAAACATCTGAGATTTGAGGATAATTCAATATTTGATGAAATGCAAAATTAAGGAGCCATTAACATAACTCCTCTTTTCATTAAAATTCCATTTTTATTTTCTTAGAGTAATCCAGAACTTTTCATATAATTAGTAAAACTTTCCCCATAAATTTGCGTTGTCTTCCACAATCTGTTAACTCAAACTGATCTAAATTCATTTCACAGTTTAACCCTGGTTCTGCAAATGTTGACATTGTTAATCTATCATTTACAAGTTTAATTTTATGGTTAATGAAATCATTGCAATTTCTGTTAATCATCATTTCATTTAATACATATGTGAAAATGAGAGAAGTTGTTGAGAATTTATTTCATTCCGAATCTGGTTCAAGTCGCCAGTATTGCATTCACTAAAATTTTGAGACTGATTATTAATTAATTTATTGAGTGATTAAACAGGTATAAAGTGAACTTAAAGATTAAATTGCTTCTTAGAGATAGAAGCTGGTGCCCCACGAGTGTTATTAACTTTTCAGGTGTATATGAACTGAGAATTCATCCCAGGTTCCAATACATTAATAAAAATTAAATAATTTTTATACCTGATCATAATTATTAATTCATATATTGGTTACAGTACATATAAATACTACCCCTCTAACATATATTCTTTCAGCAAATAATGTTTATACCTAATTTTGAATTGATTTCTGTTTGTACATAGTTTCAGTTCCAGCTCCAGACTGTTCCACAAATCCACCCCACAGACAGATATGCACATACTTTTCTTGGTTGTTCGTACCTTAGGTTTTGTAAAGTTTAAGTCTCCTCTCAAATTATAATTATTGTCTCTTTTTTTGAATGTTTTTTGTATATTAGTTGGGAGTTGATTATTTAATTGCCCTGTACATGACTTGTGCTGTCTTAAATTTAACTAAATCCATGAACTTTATGACATGTGACTTTAAAAACAACGAGTTGGTATGGTCTCTATATCCAACATTATTTATTATCCTTTTAGCTTTTTTTTTCCATCCATCCATTTTCTTCCCATTAATCCTTTTGGGTCGCGGAGGGGCTGGAGCCTATCCCAGCATCTCTGGGCGAGAGGCAGGGTACACCCTGGACAGATAGCCAGTCCATCGCAGGGCCAACACAGAGAGACAGACAACCATTCACGCTCACAGTCATACCTAAGGACAATTTAGAATCCCCAGTTTGATGCCAGTTTTGTAATGTGCATATTGGCTGTAGGTTGGTCCTGTAGGTGTTTCCCCAGACCTCTACACAATAGTTAAGATATGGTATAAACAGTGAATTGTACAGGAAGAACAATAATTTATAGTCCAAGATGTGTCTTGTTTTCCCCAGTATCCCTATACATTTTGCCAACTTGGCCTGGATGTGAGTGATGTGAGGTTTCCAGCAGATTTTATTGTCTAGCGTCACCCCCAGAAACTTATTTTCCTGTACTGTTTCTATTCTAGTATCATCTATCATTACCATTATTTTATAATTGATTTTATAATTTCCAAGCAACATAATCTTTGTTTTTTTCAGATTTAGAGATAATTTATTTTTGTTGAACCAGTGCGTTAACCTTTTCATTTCAGTTGTGACCACCTCTAAAACCTGCTTCAAATTCTCACTAGTGCAACAGATATTTGTGTCATCCGCAAACAAAATAAATTTCAGAATTTTTGATAATTGGCATATGTCATTTATATATAAGATAAAGTGTTTGGGTCCCAAAACTGACCCCTGGGGCACACCACAAGAGATGTTCATGAAGGATGATTTGTGCTCACCAATTTGTACAAATTGTTGTCTGTTACTTAAATAACTTTCCACCCAAGTCAGTCCGACCCCTCTTATCCCATACCTTTCCAATTTCCTCAGTAAAATTCTGTGGTCGATGGTGTCAAAAGCTTTCTTTAAATCTATAAATACTCCTACAGCAAACCTTTTTTTTATCCATACAACTAGTAATTTCTTCTGTAAGTTCGATCAGTGCCAAGGATGTAGATTTGTCTGCTCTAAAACCATACTGGCTGTCTGTAAGGAGGTTATGTTTTTCAATGAAATCATCCAGTCTCTTAGTGAAGATTTTTTCAAGTATTTTGGAGAATTGTGAGAGTAAAGAGACCGGCCTGTAATTTGTGAAATAATGACTGTCTCCTGTTTTGTATAGTGGTATTACTTTTGCTATTTTCATTTTGTTTGGAAATTTACCAGTTTGAAATGATAGGTTACAGATGTGGGTGAGTGGTTTAACAATTCCTTCAATTACTTTTTTCACTATTGTCATGTCAATTTCATTCCAGTCAGTTGATTTTTTGTTCTTAAATTTACTCAGTCTCGATAATTTCCTTTCCAGTTACTGCACCCAAAAAGATTGTGTTTGGATTTCTATCTTCTATTTCATTTACAGAACCACTATCGTTTGTTTCTGGTGTCACTATTGATTTTGCTAATTCAGGACCAACGTTTACAAAAAATTTATTGAAACCACTGACCACATCCTCCATATTATTTATCAAATTGTCATTTTTAATAAAATATTCTGGATAATTAGCATTCTTTGATCGGTTACTAATAATCCCATTGAGTACTTGCCATATCCCTCTTAAGTTATTTTTATTATCCTCTAATATTCTGTTGTAGTATTCTTTCTTACAAGTCCTCATTATATTAGTAAGCTTGTTTCTATATCTTTTATATGTATTTGATCTCAGCCTCTACCGTTCTGTACTTAATGAATTGTTTATATAATGTATTCTTCTTTTTACATGCATTTAGTAACCCCTTGGTGACCCAAGGAATATTTTTGTTTTGTTGTCTGTCACTGGAGAACATGGCCCATTCAGGGCCATGGGCCATGTTCTCCACATCTGTTGTTGAAGCGGCGGCCCAGAGCTGCGGCCGCAAGGTGGTCGGTGCATCTCATGGTGGCAACCCCCGAACCAAGTGGTGGACACCAGTGGTGAGGGGGGCCGTTAAGCTGAAGAAGGAGTCCTATCAAGCTTGGTTGGCTTGTGGGACTCCCGAAGCAGCTGAGGAGTACCGGCAGGCCAAGCGGAGTGCAGCTCGGGTGGTTGCTGAAGCAAAAACCCGGGTATGGGAGGAGTTTGGTGAGGCCATGGAACAAGACTTTCGGTCTGCTTCAAAGAGATTCTGGCAAACTGTTCGGCGACTCAGGAGGGGAAAGCAGCTCCCCGTCCACACTGTGTATGGTGCGGATGGGACACTGTTGACTTCAACTGGGGATATCGTCGGGCGGTGGAAGGAATACTTCGAGGATCTCCTCAATCCCACTGATACGCCTTCCACAGAGGAAGCAGGGTTTGGGGACGAGGGGGATGACTTGCCTATCACAGGGGCTGAGGTCGCCAAGGTGGTTAAAAATCTCCTTGGTGGCCGGGCCCCGGGGGTGGACGAGATTCGCCCTGAGTACCTCAAGGCCCTGGATGTTGTTGGGTTGTCATGGTTGACACGCCTCTGCAACATTGCGTGGAGGTCGGGGGCAGTGCCTTTGGCATGGCAAACCGGGGTGGTGGTTCCTCTCTTCAAAAAAGGGGACCGGAGGGTGTGCTCCAACTTTAGAGGGATCACACTCCTCAGCCTCCCTGGGAAGGTCTATGCCAAGGTACTGGAGAGGAGAGTCCGGCCGTTGGTCGAACCTCTGATTCAGGAGGAGCAATGTGGTTTTCGTCCTGGCCGTGGCACATCGGACCAGCTCTTTACCCTCTCGAGAATTCTTGAGGGTTCGTGGGAGTTTGCCCAACCAGTTTACATGTGTTTTGTGGACTTGGAGAAGGCATTTGACTGCGTCCCTCGTGGATTTTTGTGGGGGGTGCTTCGGGAGTATGGGGTATCGGGCTTGTTGTTACGAGCTATTCGGTGTCTGTACGACCGTTGAGAGAGTTTAGTTCGTATTGCCAACACTCGGTCGGAGTCATTCCCAGTGAGAGTTGGACTCCGCCAGGGCTGCCCTTTGTCACCGATCCTGTTTATAATTTTTATGGACAGGATTTCTAGGCGCAGCCAGGGAATGGAGGGTGTCATGCTTGGTGACCACAGGATCTCATCTCTGTTGTTTGCAGATGATGTTGTCCTGTTGGCTTCATCCAGCAATGACCTACAGCTCTTGCTGGGACGGTTTGCCGCTGAGTGTGAAGCGGCTGGGATGAGAATCAGCACCTCCAAGTCCGAGTCCATGGTCCTCAGCCAGAAAAAGGTGGATTGTCCTCTCCGGGTTGGGGACAGGCTTCTGCCCCAAGTGGAGGAGTTTAAGTATCTTGGGGTCTTGTTCACGAGTGAGGGGAAAGTGGAGCGAGAGATCGACAGACGGATTGGAGCAGCATCTGCAGTGATTCAATTCAATTCAATTCAACTTTATTTATATAGCGCCATTTCACAACAACAGTCATCTCATAGCACTATCAACTGAAGGGGGGACCCCCACAGTTGCAGAAAGACCCCAGCAATCAGGCGATCCCCTGTGAGCAAGCACTTGGCGACGGTGGAGAGGAAAAACTCCCTTTTAACAGGAAGAAACCTCCAGCAGAACCAGGCTCAGGGAGGGGCAGTCATCTGCTGCGACTGGCTGGGGGGTGAGGGGATAGAGAAGAAGAAAAGAACAGACATGTAGAGAGCAAACAGCACGATGGGGACTCAATCTATGGGAGAGAACAAACAAATGTTAATGACCAGCAAAAAAAAAAATATTTCATAGAGAGTGAGGAAAGGAGTGAGGCCCAGTGCATTACTGGAGGTCCCCCGGCTGACTAAACCTATTAGCAGCATAACTAAGGGAGGGTTCAGAAACACATGATCCCTCCCTAATTGTAGGCTGTATCAATGATGATCAATGATAATGATAATTAATTAATAATTGTAGGCTGTATCAATGAATTGAATTGAATTGAATTGAATCCTGTGGTCACCAAGCATGACACCCTCCATTCCCTGGCTATGCCTAGAAATCCTGTCCATCAAAATTATGAACAGGATTGGTGACAAAGGGCAGCCCTGGCGGAGTCCAACTCTCACTGGGAATGAGTCCGACCGAGTGTTGGCAATGCAAACCAAACTCTCACAACGGTCGTACAGAGACCGAATAGCTCGTAACAACAAGCCCGATACCCCATACTCTTCAGTCCTTATTCTTTTATATTTAATATTTTTGGTATACTTTTTCTTCCTATAATCACATTGATAGACAACAAAAATCAGCAGGTGGTCACTGATATTCAATAAAAGCCCACTCATGATATTATTTTACATAATGTTTGTGAATATGTTATCTATTAGTGTGGCACTGTGTGACGTGATTCTGCTAGGTCTGGTAATTGTTGGATGTAAGCCCATACTGTATATTGTGTTGATAAATTCTTCTGTCAAACTTTGTTGTTTTGAATTCATAAGATCTATATTGAAATCCCCACAGATGATGGTGGCCAAGAGAAAAATCCGGTGGCATCTGACCATGTATTGATTTCAGGATGGTGAATAAAGCAATTGTCCCAGACAAGTACCTGGTTCTAACGGTGAAGGAACTCACTGCAACATTCAGCAGTTCAAAGGTATTCACGAAGCTGGACCTTCACCAGAGTTACCTGCAGGTGCCCCTCCACCCAGCCAGCAGGAACCTGACAGTGTTCGTGATCCACAAGGGTGTGTTTAGGTACACCCGCATGCCTTTTGGTCTGAGCTCAGCACCCAGCTGTTTTCAGAAAATAATGTCCACGATTCTGGCCGCCCTCAAGGGTGTAGTGGCATACATGGATGACATTGTGGTACATGGCACATCACGAGAGGAACACGATGATCGGTTAGGACAGGTGCTGATGGTACTACAGGAACATGGAGTCACCCAAAACGGAGAAAAGTGCATCTTTGTGGCGGACTCCATCGAGTTTGTGGTGTTCCAGTTGACGGCGGGGGGGGGGGGGGGGGCTGAGGCCCCTGTATTTGAACATGGAGGTGGTCCTGCGCCTCCCAGAACCATCAACACCTGCACAGATTTCTTCATTTCTGGGTATGGTCAACTTTTATGGGCGTTTTATTCCCCGCTACTCGGAAACGATTGGACCCCTCCGGGCCCTGTTGAAACAGGATGCACCGTGGCAATGGACCCCAGCCTGTTCAGCGGTAGTTGCTAAGCTGAAGTTGACCTGTGACGCGTCTGGCTCGGCAGTGGGGGCAGTTATGTCCAAGGTGCAAGACGGTACGGAGCGCCCGGTGGCGTTCGCATCGAGGTCTCGCTCAGCAGCTGAACAAATGTACGCCGTGGGTGAAAGAGAGGCGCTTGCCTGTGTCTGGGCATGTGAACGGTGGCATATCTACCTCTATGGGTGCCATTTCACTCTGCGGATGGACCACCGAGCACTGACAACATTACCGGAGCTGTCGGGTTCAGGACACAGACCTTTGCAGATGCACAGGTAGACGGAGCAGCTGAGGGCCTACAATTTTACCACCCAGTTCACTCCTGCCAAGGATAACGTAGTGGCAGATCTCCTGTCCCGTGCCACGGACAACTCTGTACAACCGGACAACGACAATGATGATGATCCAACAGAGGGGGATCTGGTCAATGCACTGCACGGGGCCCTCTGGGATACAGTGTCTCTCCAGGAACTTCGGATGGAGTTGGAATGAGACCCCGTGCTGTCACAACTGTGCTTGGTGATTAAGGAGGGTTGGTCTGCAAAGGTGCAGGGCGGGCTGGCACTCTTCCACTAGTTTAAAGATGAACTGAGCTATTAGAATGAAGTGTGTGTGGTGAGGGGATACTGCACACTAATCCCAATGTCTCTGAGATTGCGTGTCCTAGCGATGCTCCATGAGGGCCACCTGGGGGTGGTCGGGTAAAACAGCGCTGCAGGGATTCAGTTTGGTGGCTGGGTATTGATAAGGACATTGAAGCTATGGTGAAAAACTGTTTTCTGTGCTTGGAGAGTGGGAAGACCGGGGCACCACCCCCTCCAACCCTGCGGTCGCTGTTGTATCTGGAAGGCCCTTGGAAACACATACAATTGGACATCTGTGGCGAACTACATGCAGCACACCTGAACAGCCAGTTCCTGCTTGTAGTCTACGACTTGTTCTCAAAGTGGCCGGAGGTGTTGCCCACTAATTCCGTCACGACGGATGTGTTTAGGGGTTTCCTCTTGTCACTGTTTGCCAGGTGGGGGGTCCTGAATGCAATCACGACTGACAATGGCCCGCAATTCACCTCTGGGGCGTTTGAAGAGTTCTTGAGCACTAGGGGCGTGGAACACACTAAAACTGCATTCTATCCTCCCCAGGCCAATGGGGGCGTTGAACATTTTCGCAAGACCCTGAAAAACGGACTGAGAGCTCACTTGGCGGACGGTTTTGTATTTCCAGATGCCCTCCAGAGCACACTGCTCCACTACAGGGCAATGGCCCATGCTATGACAGGATGCTCCCCGGTGGCTCTCATGCTTGGATGTGAACTACTTCTGCCTTTGGATCGACTGAGACTGCCCACGACTCCTCCTCCAAGAAATATGGACTCTCTATGGGACCGATTCACTGTGCAACAGCGTAAGATGAAGCGATGATTTGACAGGAAGCACAGGGTGAGAACCCACGGACTGAAGGTGTCAGATCAAGTTTGGATGAAACACCCTAACCGCACGCATAAGCTGCAGCCACTCTGGACAGGGCCCCTGCGGATCACGAGGCGATGGGGCCAGGACATGTTTGAGTTTGCGGATGGGTCGCGGTGGCGCTCCAGTAGACTCAGAAAGTTGCCACCGGAACAGAGGACTAGAGCTATGGCGAGGCAACCTGATGTGAGGTTCGTCAGAGGCCCAGGTACCTGGAGGACTATGTATTGAAGACAGCAATAGCTAATGCATGTTGGAACTAAGTGGCAGAATAACCCACTCCAACACGGTGGGTCATTCTGGTAGTCTACCCAGACGCCCGTTTGGTTGACTGAGTTTTGCCTACTTAGTGTTATATCTACTATATATATGAAAAAGGGGGGGGGGGAACTACACTGTTTGGTTTTTTTTTCTGTTCTGGGGGGGTTCTTTGACTTTGTGTGAGGGGGGAGGATGTTATTTGTGGGATTTGACTCTAGGGGCTTGCCTTAACCTGGCCAAGGGGGCTGGGGTAATGACATCAGGTGGGCTATGGCTGGAGTGTATATTGTGTTGTTAGCGACAATAAAGTCAGTTCAGTGATCAGTTGAGAGTGGCTCCAGTCTCATGTTATTCAGACATAACAAGATTGCACGTTGTTGCATGTGTGGTTATTTTAATTAAAGAACAAAAGCCATGGATATTACTGTCAGTTAAAAGCATATGACCTTTTGCAAATAGTGAATCTTACTAACTATTCACAATAGTGGATTTCTCATTTTCTGCATTTCACTATGACTTCCCCATTTCTAGCACTCCCACACAGAAACTGTCCCACAGCTTTCCCATCACACTTCTCACTTGCCATTCCTCGTGATGTTTTAATTGCAGAAGCACTTGTTTTTCTTCTTCTGTTCTACATAAAGTTAGACCATGTCATACATGACCATTTAATGAAGCGAAAAAAAATTTTCTTGGTAGAAACATTTGAAGAGGCTTCGTGACCTCGGCAGACCTGCAACAGCAAAGGTTGCAGCCACAGGCTTCCTGAATACACTAAAATAATTAAAAAAAATGAATGAAAACCAAAACAAATACAGCACAACTTCCCCCAAAAACTCAGCTCAGATTGGAAAACACAGGAGGAACCTCAGAGGAGGTCAGTTGATAGTAAAAACTTGAAACAAAGTGGGGTTATAGAAAAATTACAATTACACATGAAAATTTTGAGTCACTATCATAACACAACATAACAAAAATAATTTTTTTGTAAGTTGTCTGTGTTTTATCAGCTGATTTAAGACAATTTTGCACCGCTGAATCTGAAAATGACACCCGTTTCTCTCGATCAGGTCAGGTTTTTATGCTAACTTGTAAGCAGTTGTACAGCAGTTATACAGTTGTACTGTAAATTGAATAGTAGACACTGATAAAGGTAAGTACATGCAAATTGAATGTTACATCATCATTGTTCAAAATTCAGAGAATTTCAAAAAATAAAAAAGAATTTTGCTTCATATAAAGCGAAAATACCCGTCCATGTAAACAAAAATGTAAAAAACATGTGGTCATAGTTCAAAAAGTTGACCTGATTGAGCAAAACCAATGTGATTTTTGGATTCAGCACATCAAAATTGTCCTAAATCAGCTAAAAAAAAATTAATAAATTTGGTGTTGACCAGTGTAATCTGAATTCAAAAAAACAGATAATATTATGTAGATGTCATTCACTGGTTTACAAGGTGTTTAAGTTGAGGGTCTGTCATCATCATGCCAGATACTTTTCCATGAAACCAATAAGTTCTCTAGCTAATACTTAACCACACCATCAATGATGGAGTAGCTCATTCCTTGATTAAATCACCCTGAGAGTGCTCAGATCTCCGGACTGTTGACATTGACCCTGAGCACCTAGATGCACATCCATCTGATGATCATTGTGCATGAGTTTGCTGAACATTAGGGCAATTGTTTTGGAGGATTAATGATTTCATGAAATCAGAAATGATTTCACCTTTGACACTGACCTTGACCTTGAGCACAACCTAGATGGAGACAAACCAGATGGTGATGTCACCATGTGCCACAGTGTTCCCTTGTTTAAAAAGTCCTTGTATTTACTGTAGGTGACTATGGTGAGAATGGTGGACTGGACCAAAATTGCACTCCCTTGTACCAATCTCCATCTTGCCGTTTTTGTCATTGACATCTAAAAGACCACTGGAGGTCACTTAAGGCACTTTTCCACTAGGGTCAGTACGGTACGGTTCAGTACGGTACGGTTCGGTACGGGACGGGATGGGACGGTTTGTCCACTTTTCCATTAGGGACCGTAACTGCTTTCAGTTCTGTTTTTTAGGAACTGTTCCTATTTTTTTCAGAACCCCTCGATTGAGGCTTCAAGGGTACCGTCCCGGTTACGTAAAAACACTGCAGGCCACTGATTGGTCCGGGCGTAACGTCATGAGAGTGGGCGTAATGCTGACTTTCCAGAATCGCTGGTGAGCCGCCATTTGAAATGATTTGCCCGTGAGCCAGCCAACAAGTGATATTATAAACAACAATGATAGAATGGCTTCACAGAAATCAGCAGAAATGAACACTGCGGTCCAGCGGAGTTTTCTGTGCATTTCGGCTGATGAGAGAGGGAAGCAGAAGGAGTCGCACTGGGAAGTAGACGGAGCCGCCCGAACTGAATTGAATGTACGGCCGCGGGAGCACCCAACTTCAGCATTTGAAGCCGTGATATTGGGATATAGAGGACAGTGAGTGATGTGATATGCATATTTTACGTTATTTATCCCAGCAGTGGAAAGTTTACTTTGGACAGATGAAAACTTGCTCGTGTTTAAACAATGACCTAGCTTGTTAGCCGTCCGTCCTTGTATTTTGCACTTGTGTTGACATTATCTGATGAAATAAGCTAGTTGTAATCCTGGTTAAAAAGGTGTTTTTTGTTTTTTTTTACATGTTGCACTTTCGTGCTGTGCATGCACTTAAGTTGTGTTTATTTTCGTTGTAGAGCCCAAACAGGATCTGCTCTGAATGGCTACGTTTTGACAGCAATGTATTCTGACAGGTAAGCTACACATCTTGTTATTTATAGTCAGATCTTTTGCTTTTTAAGTTAAAGTATAGGTAAAGTGCCAGATTTAAAGTAATACAATTTCCACTTAATATGAAAGGGCCTGAACTGAGATTTATTTGATTGTGTGAATATTAATTACAGACTAATTGAAAATGAATGGCACATCCAATAATAGCCACCGTAAAATAAACCGCTTGTTTATCTATTTTTTTTTTATCAGATCATTTCTGTGATCCTTTATGAGTTATAGTCATAATAGTGTATCTTGCACTTTGGGGGATGGGAGTTGTTCAGCCACCAATAGAATTTAACTTATACTGTATGTGTAGTTTATAGTATTTCGTCTTTAAACTCATCCAGTAAAAGAACACATTACAAATATTTGAGACCCACTGTAGTGCTTCCTTTTGTATTTTAGCAATACAAGCACAAAACACTGCCCACACTTGAAACCAGGGCAACACAGCAGTGGCTAAACTTTTATTGATAATGTTATTTCACACCATCACAACAACTCAGTATCTAAACTCAGTGTAAATGGTGTAGAGATTGAAAGGGTATCTGAAATTAAATTCCTTGGCGTAATAATTGATAGTAAACTCTTTTGGAAGGCACATATTAATTATATTAAAGGTAAAATATGCAAATCAATCGCAATACTACACAGAGTGAAATATTTGCTGAATCAACCCACACTATATACTTTGTATCATGCATTAATACTCCCATACATGACATATTGTACTGAAGTATGGGGAAACACATACAGAACAAACATATATCCTATATATATATATATATATATATATATATATATATATATATATATATATATATATATATATATATATATATATATATATATATATATATATATATATATATATATATATATATATATATATATATATATATATATATATATATATATATACACAAACATATGCTGCACGGTGGCGCAGTGGTTTAGCACTGTGGCAGCACAGTTTTACCCTCGGCCGGGGGATCGCGGGGATCATGAGATCGTGGGTTCGATTCCAGCCCCCGACCAACAGTGAGCTGTGTGGAGTTTGCATGTTCTCCCCGTGTTGCGTGGGTTTACTCCGGGATTTCTCCGGTTTCCTCCCGCACACCAAAAACATGTAGGTTTAGGGCGCTCGCGCACGCAGCGACCAGCAGCCAGTGGCTTGTCACCAGACTGCAAACCAAGTCTACCTACGGGTACAAATAAGTAACAAAAAAAAAAAAAAAAAAAAATATATCCAGTCTTTATGCTTCAGAAGAGAGCTATTAGAATAATAAACCAAGCTGCTTACAGGGAATCAAAAAACCCACTTTTTATTAAATTAAAAGCTCTCAAGTTGAAAGATCTGGTTGATTTAAAACTGCAGTAATAATGTTTAAAGTGAAGAATCTATCACTGCCCGCAAATATCCAAAAGTTGTTCCAAATAAGGGAGAAACAATATCATTTCAGAGGAACATGTATATTTCAAAAACCTTCAGTCAGAACTACCACCAAACAACATTGTGTCTCAGTGCAAGGAGTCAGACTGTGGAACGCTTTTGGACCTGAATTAAAATCATGTACAACGCTTGGACAATTTAAACAAAAACTAAAGGAAGAAATACTCAAAACATATATACAAAGCGACATGTAAAATCACATAAGGATTATCATATCCAGTCTGTGTTGTGCTGTTGCTTAGTTTTTTGTCACGTTTTGTCTTAACTTTGTTCTGATTTGTAATCGCTTTTATTTTATTTTCCTTTTGAATTCTTAGATGGAACATGGGTGGGCAATATAAGCTGCGGCTTCAGCCATCACCCATTTCGGATAACTTATGTTGAATTGTATTATACAAGGAGTTATTGTTTAATTTGACTTTGTTGGATTTTTTTCCCTTTGTTATATTATTCTGTTCCTTTCTTTTAATTATATACCTTATGGACATTATGTATATTATTTGTATATTATAGTTCTAGTTAGTTTTCAAGTATGTCTCAGGGACATGTGAATGGCTGTGTTGGGGTGGGAGGTGAGGGTGTTTGAGTGTGCCTTAAATTATTTTTACTTATATGAATGCCGAGAGAAATGCAATTTCATCTTGCCAGCACTACAGTTGTATATACAGCAATATGACAATTAAGGTTGATTTGATCTGATTTGATTTGATTTTGATTTTTAATCTAATCTATCCAAAATAAAGATTAATTAATTCATTCATTCTTTAATTTCTTAAATATGTTTTAAACTTGCTTTAATTATCCACCACCCATTTCTGTCTTTCATCTAGGCAAGAGGTAAAACGATCCACCCAAACCAGACCTTGCCTCACTATTTACAGAGATACAGGCTGAAGATCTGCTGAACCGGGGCCAGTACAAGGGGCTGATCCAGTTGCTGCTCAGTGAGGAAGCGTAGCCGGCGTGTGTGACCCATTCCAATTTCTTTTTTTTTTCACAGTTTGAATTTTACACATTCTAAATAATCTGGAATTTGCTGCTGATTGTAATAAACAATTTAGTGATTTATGTGTTGTATCATGATTTTCTATTTTGTCTGTTAAGACACTGGTGGGAAAAGAGTCAACAGTACAAACCATTTATCAGTGACTTTGAAAATAATGGCTCATTTTTAAGAAAAGTAACCAAAACAATTATTTACTGAAGACTGTATTGTTAGATGTGCCAGTGCAGAAGACACTGCACACTTTAGTGATAGTACCAGTATATGGAGGAATTCTGGGTCATATTAGCATCTGTATTTCCTAATAATGGGGTAGAAGAGGCGGCACGGCGCGGTGGAGGAGTAGTTAGCACTGCGGCAGCACAGCAACTCACCCTTGGCCGAGGGATCCTGGGTTCGATCCCAGCCCCCGACCAACAGTGATCTGTGAGGAGTTTGCATGTTGTCCCCGTGTCTGCGTGGGTTTACTCCGGGATTTCTCCGGTTTCCTCCCACATGCCAAAAACATGCAAGTTAGGTTAATTGGCATCAAAACTGGGGATTCTAAATTGTCCTTAGATATGACTGTGAGAGTGAATGGTTGTCTGTCTCTCTGTGTTGGCCCTGCGATGGACTGGCGATGTGTCCAGGGTGTACCCTACCTCTCGCCCAAAGATACTGGGATAGGCTCCAGCCCCCCCACGACCCGAAAAGGATTAAGCAAAAGAAGATGAATGAATGAATGGGATAGAAGAGAGAACCTGCAGGGTCTTGGCCCTCCATGGCACATGATTGGACACTCCTGAGTTTGGGTTTAATGGGATTTAACATTTTAACACAAACTGCTTTATGGTTCATAATTCTGTTGTCAGACTTACACCAAACCAAAAGTGATTTCTCAAACTGCTGGATTGTTCTTAGACAGCTTTTTCCAATCTTTTAGTATTTATGTCACTTGGTGGTAACCTTCACACATAAAACAAAAGTAGAGACATCTGCAAAAGTACAAATGTTTATTGTCAAAATTCCCAGGGGAATACTTCATGAATACATGTATAGTTCTCTGTTGATGCAGAGAATATATATTTATACAGTATCTACATGCAGTCAGCAATACTCAATATGATATATTCCAGTTAATCCATGTATTTCTCCATGTAACCTTGTGACTGCATTATTTTAATTACTTTTAATCCTAGATTCATTTGTTTTGGCTTAAAATGCATCATAATTGTTAAATATATCTTATGCCTAACTCAGTACTATTTACCTGTTGAAATCTATATTTTACGGCTCATATACTACAAAGGGGCACCTAGCTGATCCATGTTTTGCCACGACACCACTGGCTGGAGCAGGTAAATCCCATGACGTCTCAGCAGTCTCTCCATGATTTTGACACAGATCAGAGCAATTTGTTGCACAGGAAGCTAAACATTTCTACAGACATTCTGCAGTTCTGTAACCTCTTCGCGTTCGTGAATCTGGGGTGACGTCTCATCACTGGGAGCCTGTGTTGAAAGCCCAGACCCACTGTTTGAAACGATATTTTTGCCACAAGAGAGCCATCTGAAACACACACACAGAGAATACATATTTTAGTACCTAATATCAATAACTTGCCGACATTACAATGTTGTACGGCGGACTTAAAAGCAAAGTAGCATTAGCAATCATTAGCTTACCGTCATATGTGATGTAGTTTGTATCCTCATGTCTTCCCCTTTATACTGCTCTATGGTTTCCTAAACGCTCCAGTACTTTTCCAGAGTGTGTTGTATCGCCACCTTTGCCCTCTGCTCTCCTTTTTTGCCTTTATTCTGGCAAAAAAAAGCCAGAGAACGCAGATGCCTCGTATCCTGCCAGCTTGTGTTTTGCGTAATGTTATGCTTGTTTTATGCCAGTTATGCTTGTTTTATGTAACGGGAGGGAGAGTGTTGTGCCACCTCCCCGTAACTATTCCCACCCACTTCAAGTGGGACCTAGTGCAGTGGAAACACAAAGCGGACCGAACTGTACCGTCCCGTCCCGTACTGAACCATACCGTACTGACCCCAGTGGATTTAATGTCAGAAGGTGCATATGGCTTTAAACATCTACTGGTAAAAATACCATATGCATTTTCTGTTGGAGGACATTCTCCATGAAACAGCACATTTATTTTCTTAAACTTGTCAAACATGCCAAAAAATAATCCCTGTCATCTCTATACTTAAAAATCCCCATCAGAACATCTATGAGATGTTCTTGATCACCGTGTATGCAATTGGGATCCTGCACCAACAGATGATGCTGAGCTTGAGGCGGCACTGCTTGCTGAATGAAACAACATTCCTCAGCATCTAACTGACAACTTAGTGGCATCACTCCCACAGCAAAATTGAGGCTTTGAGGGCAGCAAATGAGGACACACACACACACACACACACACACACACACACACACGCACGCACGCACGCACGCACGCACGCACGCAAGCACAATATTAATGAATGATAAAATAAAGAGAAATGATTAAGGTTTAAGTTCTGTTGCACATGTGTACGTCCAGATTATCTGACTTTGTGTATTAATATCCATTAGCTAATAAACATCATGAAGTGTATCTTGAAGTGTTTTATTCATTTACAACTTACACTACTTTTTGAAATTGATACAATGTTGCATTTTTAATGCCGTTCAGTATATTTGAGTTTATGTTTATGTTCATTTAGCTTAAACAAGACAAAAACTCCTCTGACATCATGACCTTATAATAAGCTGGTCACCTTATATATCTGTCTATAAATGCAGAATTTCTCTTTCTGTGTGTCTGTGTCTGTTCCACACATATCTTTTGAACCGCTTGTCAGACTGACCTAAGATTTTATACATGTTTTGCTGAGGTTACGAGGGTGTGCATCCCTGAATATGGAGTCACTCAGTCAAAATATGTAGTTTTTATCAATAAAAGTTTAGCCACCACTCTGTGTCTCTTCATGCCCTGGCTTCAAGAAGTGTGGGTGGGTTTTGGACTGACTCCATGCTGATTGGATAATACACGGCACCATGACCATGCTGATTGGATAATATGTGGCATCATCCTGTCAGTCACCAGTGTTCCCTGGACAAAACAAGGAAGTGAAAAAACGACAAATTTGACTAGAAAAACATAATACTGAAGATTTAATGCTTAAAAAAATTATACCATGAAGTTACCATGATTGCGTAGGTCTAAAGGATAATTCGGCATATGTGGAAAACATGAGGTGTGTGAGCAGACTGGGCGGCACGTGAGCGGGGACCGGGTCTGGCAAATCAACACAGAACATGCCGGGAGAAGCAGCGGTCAGACACGACCTGGCTCAAAGGCATGCTAACTGATGGCAATAAAAAAAAGTTATTTTCAATAAAGTGAAAAAAAAAAAGATAATGCATGGAGTGTGCTTTTGCTCTGAGGCTGATTTATCATGGAAAACAGCGGAGCTCTGTGGTTCTGTCACCACGGGTTGAGATGCCGTCTCGGCACTCAGCCCATGTTTTCCCTCATCCCTGCTTCCCACTGAGCAGCGTCTCAGCTGGCCCCCAGCTGGCAGCATTATGGACGGCTGGGGCCAATTAGTCTTCATCAGCTGGGGCGCTGCCAATGAGGATAAATAGGAGCAGCCTCGATGACTCGGGGCTGCGACATAAACACATTGCTAAGCTGAAGCCCCTTCGTCTGGTGTCAGCTTATACTCCTCTTGCAGCATTCCTGTGTTTGTATCCCGCTGTGAGTATGTACGTCTTGCTACCCCCACGTCCGGTACGAGCTGCTTACCTCTGCGCTGTGCAACCTGTGAGTGTACCTCTGCATGAGTATCTGTGCTCTCCTCATCCCTTCCCCTTTACCCTGAATAAAATATCACGACTCACTGGCTTGTCCCTGGCTCTGATTGCCCGGCTCCCTAGAGCCGGATATGACAGTATGTCGCAGCCAGAAGAGTTGCCGGCGGCCGTGAGTCGCTGTGGAAATGTACCTTTCTGTCCGGGTGTCAACACTGCTAGCATGCCGTTTCCCAGGAGTCACTTCCGGCGCCAGGGCGACGAGCTGAGGTCCATCTCGGAGGCTGTCGACGGGACATTCTTCACCCTGCACGACGCCTCCAACGCGAGACGCTGGCATCCGGGCCGTGCTGAGGAACTCCTGGACTGTCACCCTCACTCTCTGTACCATCTGGAGGACAGTGCCAGGATAGACGTGGCAGGTACACAGCGAGAGAAGCTCCACGGGGTGGATGGAAATCCCGGCAGGGAGTCGAAGTGGGCGACGTCTTTCCCCGCTTCGGAGTCCCGTTCCTGCCGCCATTCCAGTCCGGGAGTTCGCGCCAACCAGAGGACTTCCCCCGACCTGCGCCACGTCACTCGGGATTCCCTTCAAGGAGCCGCAGCTGACAGCAGTTATGTCTGGGGTCGAGTGGCTGTCGCGAGCTCCACTGTGTTTCCTGTCACCACCTTCAGGCATGTGGCGGCGGCAGTGAGGTTGATGGAGAGGACTTCAGGGCTACGAAGCTTTCCCGTGCTCGGCGCCTTCCTCGCCTCGATCTCCAATCTGGAGCGGCGAATCCTGGGTTTCCCCCTCGCTTCGTTCCCCGGGAATAGCCGCCATCACATCGCCGAGTCACCTCTGCACGAACCTCGTCCGGATCCAGTTCTGGGCCATCATCAGGACAGTTCCTCCCACGCAGCTGTCACCTCTTCGCCTCGTCTGTGTGGAGATTCTACAGCCCCGTTCCCTGAGCCTCATTTCCCCGCTGTCATTCTTGGACATTCGGGCTGGCTCACCCCGGCTGTTTCCCCCTCCTCCTCGACGCGCTTCCTGACCGCTGTGTGTGCCTGGAATCCCGGCCTGGTGAGCTCTCTGCTGGAGACAACGCGAGCGATCCTCAGACGAACTCCCGGGGGGTCCTCCGTTATCGCCGGGCAGGGAGAGGAAGAAGCAGAATCCACTACAGCAGGCGATACTCAACCTCCAGGGGGCAGGCAAGTCATTGTTTTTTCACACCTGCTTAATGATTTGCTCTGTCACATCCCTGGAGGAGAAGTTCAGGGTTCGCAGCTCCCTGAACTCTCCCCACCTGCTGTAACCTGTATTCCTAATCCCGCATCCTCTGTGTCTCTCTCCGCCGAGCGGTCCCCGGCTCCGGGTCAACGTGGTGGGATATGGAGAGGGCCTGTGGTTCCGCAGCTACATTGCGGACGGAGGAGGGGGACTGACTGCTGCGTGGAGTCTATGCCAACGATTGAGCGTCCCCGGGTCTCCACGGAGGAGCGGTTCGGTCCAGCGGGACGAGATTCTTCTGGCTTCACGCCGAGTGGATCGTCGGCGGGGTCACTGGAGCCGGAGGAATCTCAAGCTGCGCTGACCATCGTGCTGGCTGCGGGGCCCGACGCGGCTAGATGGGAGCCTGACAACGACCTGACGACGGATCCTGGATCTTCGCAGTCCTGGACGGCGTCAGAACCCGAGATCAGGCGAGTGCTCTCCTTTCTTTTCTCTCTTTTTATCTTTGAGCACTTTAGCCTATCTCCAGGGGAGACAAGCAGGGTGCAGCCGCCCGCTGCGTCTGAGCTCGTCTCGCCGGGTTCTGGCGCTGCCGGTGATCCTGATCCCGGTTCTGTTTTCTCTTTTGAGCCTTCTTCCAGGGTCACCGGCGAGGAGTTGCTGTTCCTCGTGGTGCTGGAGGGTCTGGGTTCAACGTTGGAGGTCGGTTCTGGTGCAGTATTCAACGTGGGTTCGCCCGAGACCCAGTCGGGGTCCAACGTGGGTTCGCCTGAGGCCCGATCGGGGTCCGACGTGGGTGCTGCCCCAGTATTGTCCAGGTCCGGTGAGGAGGTGGCCGTTTTCCTGCGGCCTGACGCCCGCCGCCCTCGTCATCGGCTCTCCCCTGAGCCTCTTCCACGGGGATCCGCTCTGATCCTTCGCCCGTCTCAACGGTCCTGGTGGTTGAGTGATGCGGGTCGACGACCCGACCCACAGAACTTTCGGTTCGGTGATCTGGTTCCCCCCACTGGTCTGTTTCCCTCTGGGCAGCCTGGTTCGGCTGCCGGTGGACTGGATTCCTGGGATCTGGGTCCAGAGTTCGCCGTCCGAACACTTCTCTTCCCCTGATTCGCCAGCTGGACAATAGGCGGGGAGATCTCCGGAGCCATCTCGGCCATTTTTGGACTCTGCCTGCCATTCACCTCGGGTGTCACTTTTTCTTTTGTTATTAAGGTCACTCGGGTGTAATGTTTTGTCCTGTTGGTGGATTCATTTTTATAGTGCTGTGTTTTCCATCGCTCATGCTCAGCATTTTTACTTGTTGTACTATGTTTTTAGTCCCGTTTTTGCATTGTAGAGTTATGTTTTGTTTTCCCTAACACCATGCTCTGCAGTTATCCATTTATTCCAGTCACTTTCATTTCTTTAGGTGACTGGGTATTTATATATTCGTGTGTGTGGGTTTTTCTTTGCCTGCACTCAGTATTTCTCTTATGTCCTGTTTGTTCATTATAGAGTCATGTGCCTTGTTTTTCGTAACACCATGCTCTGTAATTGTCTATTTGTTCCAGTCACCCTCACTTTTCTTGGTGACTGTGTGTATGTACTTAAATTAGCGCTGTGTATAGGTTCCCCTTTATTTAACCGTACTCAGCATTTTTGCCCTGTACCTTTTTGGTGGTTCTTTTTTCCTTGCTCTGGGTCACGCATGGTTGGTGCTCTCTGGGTAGTATGTAACCGGCGTGCTGACCCAGTTCTTCTCCCCATCTGTACCTGGGTTAATTATTCTGTTTTGTCAGTATTGTATTTGGGTTTTTCTTTCCCGCTACCCTACATTGCCCCATTGGTGGTCCTTCCCTTGGCTTCTTCCCCTCCGGTCCGCCTCCCTTCCTCCCACCCTAGGTGGGGGGGGGGGGGGGCTGGGATGTTCCTGGTCGTTCAGGAGCCCGACCTTGAGGGGGGGCTCTGTCACCACGGGTTGAGATGCCGTCTCGGCACTCAGCCCATGTTTTCCCTCATCCCTGCTTCCCACTGAGCAGCGTCCCAGCTGGCAGCATTATGGACGGCTGGGGCCAATTAGTCTTCATCAGCTGGGGCGCTGCCAATGAGGATAAATAGGAGCAGCCTCGATGACTCGGGGCTGCGACATAAACACATTGCTAAGCTGAAGCCCCTTCGTCTGGTGTCAGCTTATACTCCTCTTGCAGCATTCCTGTGTTTGTATCCCGCTGTGAGTATGTACGTCTTGCTACCCCCACGTCCGGTACGAGCTGCTTACCTCTGCGCTGTGCAACCTGTGAGTGTGCCTCTGCATGAGTATCTGTGCTCTCCTCATCCCTTCCCCTTTACCCTGAATAAAATATCACGACTCACTGGCTTGTCCCTGGCTCTGATTGCCCGGCTCCCTAGAGCCGGATATGACAGGTTCGAGTGATCAGCTGATTGGATCCACCTCCTCCGGTGCTGTGGCATGTCTATCAGAACAGCACCGGACAGCTGATGGTACAGACTGCAAAGGTAAAAAAAAAAAAAAAAAAAAAAAAAACATGGGGGGGAAGACCATACAACCTTTGCTCCATGAATGTGGGATGTATCAGCCATATGCTCGATACGTCCGAAAATTTTCAACATGGGGCACATATTTTTTCCTGTTTATAAAATTTTTCATTGGGTCTGAGGTGTGTGCAAAAAATAAAACTGTGTTTTGGTTAACATTTAGAGGGTCAAAAATGTGATCATTTACATGTAATAATAATAATAATAATAATACTGTGCCATGCGCACAGTGAAGTTATGGTCTGAGGAGGCAATGGACACTCTAAAGGGCTGTTTTGAAACCACCGCCTGGGAGCAGCTCTGCGATCCACATGGTGAGGACATCGATGGCCTCACTCACACCTTCACGGACTACCTCAGCTTCTGTGTGGACAAAACCGTTCCCACCAAGACCATACAGTGTTGCTCAAACAACAAACCCTGGATCAACCCTGAGATAAAAACACTTCTGAGAGAGAAGAAGAGGATCTTCAGGTCGAGGAACAGAGGAGAAAGATCAGAGAAGGCAAGGACAGCTTCAGGAAGAAGATGGGAGGACAAGCTGCAACAGAGCGACATCAGCGGGGTCTGGAGAAACTTTAAAACCATCTCTGGGCTCCAGAATACCTCCCCCCAGGCCATGGGGGGCAGGGAGTGGGCGAACAATCTGAATCTGTTTTTCAATAGATTTGACCAACCGCCCTCCCCCCTGACTGCACAACAACCACTGCTGCCTCTAAAGACATCAAGTCCTGCTGCCCACTCCCCACTCCACCAACACCCCCCCCCCCCCCCACTCCCAACACACAGCCCCCAACCTGACCCTGACCAAGACCCAGGTGAGGACGGAGCTGTGGAAGATCAAGGCGAGGAAGGCATCGGGACCGGACGGCATCAGCGCAAAGCTCCTCAAGTCCTGTGCAGACCAGCTGTGTGGGATTGTGGCGTACATCTTCAACCTGAGCCTGAAGCTGGGGAGGGTACCACAGCTGTGGAAAACATCTTGTGTGGTACCTGTACCAAAAACTTCCCACCCCAAAGACCTGAACAGCTACAGACTGGTGGCCTTAATGTCCCACTTGATGAAGACCCTGGAGACAGATCCTTGCTCACCTCCGCTCCCTGGTGGGACCAGCGATGGATCCACTCCAATTCGCCTACCAGCATGGCATTGGGGTGGAGGATGCGGTGATCTTCCTCCTTTCACCGTTCTCTGTCCCACCTGGAGAAGCCCGGGAATGCGGTGAGGATCATGTTCTTTGACTTCTCCAGTGCTTTCAACACCATCCAACCGATGATCCTGAAGGACAAGCTGCTGCACGCAGGGGTGGACCAGCACCTGTCATCATGGATCCTGGACTACCTCACGAACCGGCCTCAGTTTGTGAGAACCCGGGACTGTGTGTCCGACATGATTATCGGTAGCACGGGGGCCCCCCAGGGAACGGTGTTGGCTCCCTTCCTATTCACTCTTTATACTGCGGACTTCTCACACAACACAACACACTGCCATCTACAGAAGTTCTCTGATGACTCTGCGAACGTTGGCCTCATCTCCAATGGAGATGAAGTTGAGTACAGAGGGCTTATCCAGGACTTCGTGGACTGATGCCATCGGAACTGCCTCCAGATCAACGCGAGGAAAACTAAGGAGCTGGTGGTGGACTGCCGCAGGCAAGGACAACCCCTCACAGCACCAGTAAATATACAGGGAACAGACATCGAGATGGTGACATCCTACAAGTACCTGGGTGTTCATCTGAACAATAAACTAGACTGGTCACACAATACTGACGCACTCTACAAGAAGGGACAGCGCAGGCTGTTCCTACTGAGGAGACTCAGGTCTTTTGGTGTACAAGGGGTGCTGCTGAAGACATTCTATGACATGGTGGTGGCATCAGCCATCACTTTTGGAGTGGTCTGCTGGGGCAGTGGCATTACCGCAGCCGATAGGAAGAGACTGAACAAACTGATCAAGAAAGCTAGCTCTGTCCTGGGGCAGCGCCTTGACCCGGTGGAGGAGATAGGAGAGAGAAGGATGGTGGCTAAACTGTCATCTCTGCTGGAGTCCGAGTTCCACCCTATGCAGGACATACTGAATGCACTGAGGAGCTCATTTAGCAGCAGACTACATCATCCCAGGTGCACAACCGAGAGGTTTCGCAGGTCCTTCCTACCAACGGCTGTCAGACTGTACAACCTAAGCCGGGCTGCTCGCAGAGATAGCAAAAAGACGTAACAACCTAATAGTTTTGAATGCAAAAGATGCAATAGACTTACACAATGGTCCCCTCCGGCATACAACTAGGAAAATACCGGTCGCTATGGAGGGTGAGAATATGTATGGGCACATAATCATACCATGTAGGATAACTAAGTAGACGGTTGTGCTGTTTCATCCCATCTAGCAACAATGCTCTGCACTGTGTGTGTTTATATATTTACATATTTATTCCATCTAGCTACAATGCTCCGCACTGGGTGTGTTTATATTTATATATCTATATATTTATTCCATCTAGCTACAATGCTCCACACTGTGTGTGTTTATATATTTACATATTTATTCCACCTAGCTGCAATGCTCCGTACTGTGGGTGTTTATATATCTACATATTTATTCCATCTAGCTACAATGCTCCGCACTGTGTGTTTATATACTCATATATTTATTCCATCCAGCTACAATGCTCTGCACTGTGTCTGTATATATATATATACGTATATATATATATATATATATATATATATATATATATATATATATATATATATATATATATAGTAATATGTACATATGTATATACTGCTCTTGCTTTTTTTTTTGTTTGTTTTTTTTTTCTTGCCTTCTGATTGTTGCTCTGAGTGTTGCTATCCCTGTGCTGTTGCAATCCTGGAATTTCCCCATTGTGGGACTAATAAAGGCTTATCTTATCTTATCTTAATAATAATAATAATAATAATAATAATAATCTTCTCGCATCAATAAAAAACAAACTGCTTACAGCAGAACCGTGGCGCTCACATTGTTAGTCTTTGCCAGTCACAAACTCAAGGTTCAGATCATTATTATAGTGTGCCCAATACAAAGCATTGTAACACTATATTTTGGCCTCAGTATCGCCCCAGTACGACGATAAAAACACCGCCTCAATCTTAGCATTAAAGTTTTAAAAGACCTTTTAATAACAAAATATTTCTATAATATAAAATGATGCACAACAATGGGTCTCAAATATTTGTAAACGTGTCCTGTTATAGTACTGCATGAGTTTATTGACGATACACAGAAGAAATTCAGTATTACACTGAACCCCATCACTGGACAGTGATATAAACTAAAATAATTATAATGATGAATGAACAACTCCCGTTCCCCAAAGTGCAAGATACACTATTATCTTGAATATAAGTGATAAAAGATCAGACAAATAAGTGATCTGACAAACAAATAAACAAGGGATTTGAAACAGTCTCTAATATTGGATGTCCCATTCATTTTCAATACAGTATTTAGGTAGTCTGTAATTAATATTCACACAGTCAAATAAATCTTAGTGCCATTTACTCCCTTTCATATTTGTCAAAGTCTAACATGTGATTGCCTACATATAGGTTACACCGCTTTGTATTCTACTTTCAAACACGGCCTACATTTGGGCCTGTTGAGCCTGATTTGGCTACCCGTTTCAGACAGGAATACTTGCGTTCTATGGGCAATGCACTAGTTATGCTAATAACAATGTTCAGTTAATATACTCCTGCACAAAATCTTAAGACCTGGGAAAAATGACAAGCATTTGCGTTTTGTGCTGGTGGATTGCAACTAGGTTGTAAGAACAGCTTCAAAATGCATAAAAAGAAACAGGAGCAAGAGTCAACAAAAGCAGGCAATTTATTGAAAACCACATTTAAATTGACAGTCTGTTCATCAGCTGATCAAAAGTTTAAGACCATAGCCGACAACAACAGCAAAAACCCAAAACAGAACTAAAAGTGTCTAAAAAAGACTTCCGGTTATGGCTGCCACGTAGGACGGACGTGTCTCGCTCTGCTCTGCTCCTGGAGAAAAAAAATCGGCAAATAACTCTCTCATTTGGGACAGAACGTATCCCAGCATTTGGGCGAGGATATGTCGGCGAAGCCTAAGGCTGGAAAACCAGGAAAAGGAAAAAGCGAGCCGCCGAAACAGTCCAAATTAACGGACTTTCAGGTCTGTGACGCAGCAAACAAAACTCCATATATGGCGGAGGAGGCTGGCGGCGGTGCGATGTTTGCGGGGAATGGCGCAGATGCGCTGATGGCTGCCATGAGTTCAATGAGAGCGGACTTTTCCTCTAGATTTGATGGGATTATGACAGCGTTGGAAGGAATAAGAAAGGAATTGGGTGACTGTGTAGAACGAACGGCGCAGATGGAGCTCCGTCTCGCTAGTGCTGAAGATGACGTCACCCGTCTTCAATTAAAGGTGCGCACTTTGGAAAAAAAAAATAAATCTCTGGAAGATAATATTTTGGATTTGGAATCTCGGTCGAGACAGAATAATTTGAGGCTGGTGGGTCTTCCAGAGGAATCAGAAGGTCGGGACGTATGTTCCTTTCTGGAAAAGTGGATTCCGGAGGTGCTGGGCAGCGAGGAGTTGCAATCAGCAGTGGTTCTGGAAAAAGCACATCGTATTGGCCCACGGAGAGATAAGGGACCGCCGAGGACCTTAATTATGAAGTTTCTTAGCAACAGAGACAGGATGAAGATCTTCAACGCTGCACGTGCTAAAGGAGAGATTAAACACCAGGACCAGCAGGTGCGGTTCTACCCAGATTTGGCCACAGGAATCCAGCAATTGAGGAAGCAGTTTGATCCCATACGTAAGGAGCTGCGCAACCTTGGGATTCGTCATGGTGCAATCTATCCTGCGAGACTGCTGACCACGTATGAGGGCAGAACCCACATTTTCAAGACCCCAGAGGAGGCACAGGAGTTCATCAAGAAGATCAAAGAAGAAGAAGAGACTGGTGGGAGCTAAGCATGAACAAAATATAAGGTAGAATAATTAAGCATTTGCACAGGCATCTGACTGACTTGAAGTAAATAGTAAGTTTACAAAATATAGATTGTATTATATATTAAAAAAACAAAACAAAAACAAAACAAACAAAAAAAAAAACTATGATGTACAAAGTTGTTAAAAATTTTGGAGTTAAGTTGGAAAACTACAGAGGAGAGTTAATGTTACGTCATTAAAAGCAGTAGAGTTAGGGTGATTGGGAGGATGAAGAAGGAGTGGCTTAGGCTGTTCCCCGTGGGTGTGGAACGGTCGATGGCTATATCGGGAGACAGAATTTTTCTTTTGATTTTGGGGGGTTTGCCACAAGTGTGGGAAGGGGAAATTTGTTTGTGTGTAGTTTGTAGGATGAATGTTCAACCACTCATGTTTTTGCTTCTCTGTATGAGCATGTTTACACTGCAAGGTAATCCTAAACTCTCTATTGATCATGGACCAAAGTGTTAATCTTAATTTAACTTCATGGAATTGCAGAGGTCTACAAAATTTAAAAAAACTTAAACAAGTTATGAATAAAATAAAGGACATGGGTTCAAGAATTGTGTTTTTACAAGAAACTCATCTGATAGAGGAGGATGTTAAAAGAATTAGGAGTAGATGGCAGGGAAGTGTATTCACCTCTTCATTTTCATCCCGAGCCAGGGGAGTTATGACTCTCATACATAAATCAGTTCCTTTTCAGGTGAAAAATGTAATTGGAGACAAATTTGGAAGATATGTAATCATTCAAGGTTCTTTGCTATTAGAAAATATAAATCTTGTGAACTTATATGGTCCCAATATAGATGATCAGAAGTTCTTTGCTAATTTATTTCTCATCTTATCATCACTTACAGGGCAACATATAATAGCAGGGGATTTTAATTGTACATTGAATCCAGGTGTGGATAGATCAACAGGACTGGATTGTACGCACATTGGATGTAGGATGACTATTAATCATTTTATGAAAGAATTGAGATTGTTAGATATATGGAGAGAAATGAAACCACAAGTTAAAGCCTATTCTTGTTATTCCAGTACCTACAAGACATTCTCACGTATTGATTATTTTTTGATTTCCACAGAATTAAGGTCCAAGATTCAAAACTGCTTTTATGATAACATCGTGATTTCTGATCATGCACCCTGTTGTCTAATATATGTAGATAAAAAATTGACAAAGGAATCAGGTAGATGGCAATTTCAGCATAAATGGCTTCAGGATGAGGAATTTGTCAAGTATATAGAAAAACAGATAGACGAGTTCTTTGACATCAATACTACACAAACATCAGCATGTGTAAAGTGGGAGGCTTTCAAAGCTTTTATTAGGGGACATATTATTAGTTATACAGGATCAAAATCTAAGAAGACTCGAGAGGAGAGAGCTAAATTGGAACATAAAATAAAAAGTCTTCAGGAAAAAGTGTATGCAGGAAGTGACCCAAGGTTGGAGAATGAATTACTGATTTTGAGAGCTGAATACGACAAAAAATCAGCGAATAGAGCTGCCTCGAGTCTTCTAAGATTGAAACAATCTTTTTATGAACAAGGTGAAAAATCAGGAAAATTATTAGCATGGCAGATTAAACAATTGGAAATTAAAACACCAATTACCAGTATTATAAGTAACGGACAGGTAGTTATAGATCCTTTAGAAATTAATAGAGCCTTTAGAGATTACTATGAAAAATTATATGATACCAAAAATGAACCTGATTTAACAAAACTAAATGGGTTTTTGAACGAACTATCTATACCGTGTATTCCAAATGAAAACAGGGAGATATTGGAGTCTAAAATTAGTCAAGAAGAAGTTGGGCTAGCCATTGATAATATGAAATCAGGAAAAAGTGCAGGACCAGATGGTCTTCCAGTTGACCTTTATAAAAAATTTAAGAATAAATTAATAAAACCTTTTTTGGAAATGGTTTTAGAAGCATTTCAAAATAATAATTTACCATCATACATAAATAATGCCTTAATTATACTGCTGCCAAAACCAGGTAAGCCCTCTAATAAATGTGAAAATATGAGACCAATAAGCCTATTAAACGCCGACCTTAAGATAATCTGTAAAATTTTAGCAAGACGATTACAAGAAATTTTACCAAATATTATTAATCGAGATCAGAATGGCTTTATAAAGGGTAGACAAGGCTTCCATAATGTAAGAAGACTATTTAATATTATTTATTTTAATAAAGAAGCACCGGATACAGCTCTCCTATCATTGGACGCCGAAAAGGCCTTTGATAGAGTTGAATGGCCCTTTCTTTTTGAAGTCCTACAAAGGTTTGGACTTGGAAATAATTTCATAAAATGGGTTCAAATAATATACAATAATGCTACAGCAGAAATCCTAACAAATAACAATATTTCAAAACCAATAAAAATCAATAGAGGATGTCGACAAGGCTGTCCACTTTCACCTTTACTGTTTACTATGGCAATTGAACCTTTAGCGATAGCGATACGTTTACATTCACAAATATATGGAATTAAAGTTGGACCAACAGAACATAAAATCTCCCTGTACGCCGATGATATAATTTTGTTTATGTCGAATCTAAAAAAATCAATTCCAACCTTGTTGAATTTAATAAAGAATTTTGGGGAAATATCAGGATATAAAATAAATAAAACTAAATCTTCAATATTAATGCTAAATGAGACCCAGAGAAATTACCCAGCCCCTGAGGTAAATCAATTCAATGTTGTAAATCAGTTTAAATATTTAGGAATCCAAATTATGCCTAAGCTAGAATCAGTCGCCAGTGTCAACTATGAAGCCTTAATGTCAGATATCAATGAGTTAACTCAGAGATGGATGTCACTACCAATGTCGATGATTGGGAGAATCAATATACTTAAAAGTAATATTTTACCTAAAATACTTTATTTATTTCAATACATTCCCTTATCACCACCTTTAGATCTATTCTCAAGAATAAAAAAAAAGTTAGTGGAATTTATATGGAACAACAGGAGGGCTAGATTACGTTTGTCTTTATTATATTTACCATTTGATCGTGGAGGTCTGAAATGTCCAAATTTTATGTTGTATTATTGGTCGGCACAACTGAGGTCTATGACATATTATTTTTCATCAAATGATCTCCCTCACTGGACTGAAATGGAATCATACAATTTACCTTTACCTCTTCCCATATTCATATACTCAGATTCGGCAAAAAAATTACAAAAACAAGTTAAAAATCCATTTGTAAAGCATATGATCAAAATATGGTGTGAAGCTAAAAACTATTTAAAAGAACCACAGTTATTGTCACAATTTAGTCCAATATGGGGTAATCAATATTTTAAACCAGGGAGAGCGGACGCTGTATTTAAAGTATGGAATTTAAAAGGGATACAAAAGATTCAGGATTTATATTTGCCATGTGCAGAAAACATAATGTCTTTTGAAGAGCTGAGGATCAAATTTAATCTCAATAGAACACATTTTTTTAAATATCTTCAACTTAGAAACTTTATTCGATCAAATCAAAATAAAGCTCTCACTCGACCTATTTATTCATCCTTGGAAAAAATGATGATGAAAGATAGTAAAAGAAAGGGTATTATTTCAGAGTTTTATAACTCATTGACACTATCTTCAAGTGAAAATTCACTGAAAAGATTAAACTACTGGAAAGAAGATCTGCAAATTGAAATTTCAGAGGAACAATGGGAATTGGCTTGTACAGAAGCTCAAACCAAATCAATAAATGCACGCCTTAAATTGATACATTTCAAATGGTTAATGCGGATGTATGTTACACCGGAGGAGTTAAATAGATATAACAAAAATATACCAGATACATGCACAAAATGCATGGAAAGTAAAGGAACCCTATTTCATTGTTTATGGGAATGTAGATTAATAAGAATGTTTTGGGAGGAGGTGAGGGTAACAATTGAAAAAATAATCTCAAAACAAATCATATTGAATCCTAAACTGTTTTTGTTGGGTCTGTACCCAGAAAAGCATAATTTCAATAAAAGTGAAAGAACATTCATAGACCTCAGTTTGCTTAATGCCAAAAAATGTATTGCACTATTATGGAAAAAGACTCATAGACCAGATGTGACTCAGTGGTTAAGACAGATGTTAACAAACCTTCCATTAGAAAGAATAACATATATACTGAAATCAAAGGAAATTGTGTTTGAGAATATATGGAGACCTTTTATTGATTATGTAAAAAATTTAAACATAACTCTTGAAGAAGAAGGTGAATGATGTGTGTGGACCTTGTAAATTCCAAACTGGTGAACATAATATGTATACTTATGTATTGGATTGTCTAGACTAAACAGAGGAGCATTGTTGAAGACTTGATTTTGTTGGTGGTTGTTGGTGTTTTTAGGGTATTTTTTTTTTTTTTGTAGTACTTTAGTGTTAGTGTTTGATTGTTTGTATCATGTTTGTTAAAAAAAAAAAAAAAGGTTCAATAAAGATATTGTGGAAAAAAAAAAGTGTCTAAAAAAAAAATGAGTCAGTTGTGAGTAGCCCACCATTCTTGTTGATCACATCAAAAATGTGTTTAGGCATGCTTGATGCAAGTGTTTCCAGGAAGCTGGTGGGAACGTTGCTGCATGTGGTGAAGATGGCTTCATGAAGGGCTATGGTCTTAAAGTTCTGACCATCTGATGAACAGCCTATTTGAGATGAGTTTTTCCCCCATATTCTCTTTATTGTTGCTTTATTGTGCTGCTGTAGGAACGATTATGGGCGGAGCTTCCGGTTTCGGCTGACTTAAATCAGTCAATAAGAGTGGAGTAGCAGGGGCATTTAAAATAGCGTTTTTAAAAGTTTTTCAAATTCATTTTAATGTATAGTCCACATACTTGTTTTGCACTCAAGTGGCAGCTAATTTCAGGTCTTGTAGTTTTTGTATTTTTTGAATGTTTTGGCATAGTTCTGGTACTTGTTGCTGGTGTTCATGGTTGTGCCATAGACTGTATAAATGGAGACTTCTCACCACACAGTGACAGATGACATCCATGCACGGTGTTGTGGCGTACATCTGTTCTAAGGTAAATTTGATTATGCCCAACATATTTTAACAAATTGCAGCCGACTTTATTGTGGTGGAGACGTGTTGACAAAATGAGTCGGAATGCGTACCGCGTTATTATGTGCTACAGGCAACGAGAAGTCATAAATCATGACTCTTTCTTTGTTTGGTAGTGGTAAGTCCCAGGAAAACCCCATGAGTCCCTGGTATCACTGGAAAGCTTAGAAATCATACTTTCTAAAAATACCTATGTTTTTGTGGAAGATGTAACTCCCGACCGATTAAATGCAAGTTTTCAACCTAACCAAAATATAAACAAATCGTCTTTTTCCGGGTCAGTTTCTGCACACTTCCTACAAATTAAATATCGTTTTGAAGGTCTTTCAATACGGAATATGGAAATAACGTCACATTGTGGAGAAAGGAGGTAGGTGAGGCAACGAGCTGGACCACACAGAAACTTTATTCTTTCTCCAACATAACTTACAGCAAAAGAGAATCCCGGGTCTCTGTGCATTTCTCTTTTATATCTTTATTTCCATGCATCGAGACCCGGAACTTCCGACCATAACACATTGTTGTTTGAACAAAGCAATGTGTGGCACATTAACATGACATAACGCTGGCGCCGCTCCAACACACTTCTTCAGGAGACCTTTAAAATTTTCAAGTGCCTTTGAACTACTTTGAATATTTTAACACCATAGTTTGATGAATTATGTCCTAAATTGCACTGAGGAGTAAGGAATAGAATCAGTAAATAAATGAATGACTATATAAGCATGCCATTATATGTTATTGTTTTCAAATTATTGTCTTTTCTATCCATAAAAATTAAATTAATCAACTGTAGAGTCCAGTTTCTGTTTTAAAAGCACATTATGTTCATATTGAATAACAGTTGTTAAATACTGTTATATCAGCTTTTCTTCTCTGTCAGCATTAGTCACTTCCTTTCTTATGTCAGTTTTTGTTGAACTTCTCACTTCTCATTCTGTAATAGCCACAAACATTCCCCTCATTTTTCCCTCTTTACCGACAGATGCAGCCGGCTGATTACACTGAATTCAAAAATAGCACTCGAGTGTGATTACCCTAATTCCCAGTACAAACAACAGGAGGTTAGGGTTTTATCATTCCATGACCACAAAAGTCTTCTCCAGTAATCACATCAGTTACAATCAAGGGATCAATGCATGACTTAACTTTAGAGTACAAATAAGCCTGAAAAAATACACTACAAAAAACAAAAATTATACTCTTTTGCATGAATTTGGTTCTGTTGGCTGTGGAAGCTGTGGCTTAATTTATTTATGTTGTGACCACTAACAGAACTTTTATCTCACGCAGGCTTATATAACTGCTGAATATACAAATTGAGCATCATTCAGAGCTTAAGGAGTTGGGCAACAAGTCCTCCAGCTAATATGTTAGCATACCTCATCTATTCCCATCCTCGCAATAGGACAATACAGCTGTATGAATTGAGAACAGATGTGAATTTAGTGCATTTTTACCATTTCAAAACAGCTTAGTCCTTGTACAGCGGTGGGTGAGGATGGTGGATTACATTAAAAATAACACTTCCATGCCTAGTGTTCACAGCCACATCTTGCTTTTTTCCACTTCTATTAACTTTCAAGTCACAACTCAGTTCCGGTTTTGCAGTTCACTTCCACTGCCAATTAAATACAAACTTTTAGGGAAAAGGTGTCATGCGCCTCTACGCGGCGCACAGAGAAAAACAACCCAGGCGCTGGACTGCGAGTTTGTGAGTTTTATTAACAAAAATAACAAACATAAATGCAAAAGGTGAACATGAGGCGCACATGACATGGTCTTAATCATTTATGTATCTCTCTTGTCTTAATCATTTATGTATCTCTTGCCTCTACGAGGCGCACAGGGATAGAAACGAACCCACGCACTGGATGAAGTGTTGCAGCATTTATTTGGAGACAGAAACACCAGTCCAAAAAGGGTGCACAAAAACAAAATGCAAAAATGAGATGAACTTACAAAAGATGCACTCCTGAGCAGTTTAGCCCAGGAGGAGACGAGGCAAAGGTAACAGGAATAACGTCCAGAGGCGCACTCAGAACAGGACATCAATCAGTTAATGCAGCGGCAACAATGGAGTGAATAGACAGGGTTTAAATACATGTGAAAAGTGATTAACGGGATGAGTCCCTGGTGTAAGCTCATCTGAGCAGGCAACAAGAGAGATACATAAATGATTAAGACCAGCTGGGAGATGAGGGAGGAGCGGCTGGGTTGACAGTCTTGACAGGCGATGCCCCCAGCAGAGAATAACCCCGGAAGTTGCCTGACAGCTGTCAACCCAGAGAAAGGCATCAGCATATACATATGAGGACAAACATAATCACTGCAGGCAGAAAACAAATATCAATAGACATGGACCAAAAACAATCATAAGACAAGGCCTGGCCAAAAATAACTGAAACACAACCGGAGAAAATAAGAGGCAGAATAACACTAAGTGAACCACGATAATATAATAGATGAATGAATACACAGAAAAAGTCACGTGACTGGGTCTGGTAGAAAACTCAGTCCCAGTTCGTGACAGAACAAACTATAAAATAACAATGAGCAGATAACTTATGAAAGAGGCACGCCAGAAAGAGATAGGGCTCTGGCGGAGACAAGGGGGAATATTCCTTGAAAAGGCGGGGCAGCGAGAACAAACATGAAACATGATCTCTCTTAAATAGGGAACAAACCAATTACAAAACAAGTGACAGGTGTCAGTGCACATGAACGGGCATAGAGGGAACCAAAATGGTAATTGGGAACAGCTGAGGCCATGAAAGGGAGGCAAACCACACAGACAGCTGACAGGGCACGCCCATGCCAGGCTACACAGCCCCTGACAGCTGTAAACAATAAAGAACAAACTGGATAAAAGGCAAATTAAGGTGTAATAATAATTCAGTGCAGAAAATGAAATAAAACATAAACACAAGCAGAAAAATAACAGTAAGGATAATCATACAAAGAGGACATAAGTGCAATATACAGAAAGTGCCATGAAACTGAGTCTGGAACACTCCAGCCCCCGGTACATGACAAAAAATGAGTGTTACAAAATGGTGACACTGTGGGAATCCACCTCAGAATGTTTACACTCAGAGGGAAGGACAAGGGGAATCGTCATGGGGGTTTGTGTGCTGATGCGGGGGTTGGTGGGTTGATGTGAACAGTGACAAAGAGAATGAGAATTGCAAGGGCTTTGATGTTAATGCAGCACCACAGAAGGCTGACCGAGTGGTATGCTATAAGAGCAGAGGTGCCTGTGACCTGTTACGCTTTTGATGCTCGTGATTCTAGAGAATGTAGGAGAGAGAGATGAATAAAGCCTGTTCTGCTCTGGACCTTTCCGTCTGATTATTCCTCTCCCCACACTGGTGACCCTTGACACACAATGGAACTCGAGGCGAACACCCCGGAGACGACCCGGACGAGAAGTGCCAGCAGCGCGTGCGCCATTTTGGTCAAACTCCCTGACTTTTGGCTACACGACCCGAAGTCTTGGTTCCTCCACACCGAGGCCCAGTTCGCGTTCCGGGGAATAACGGCGGATGACACCAGATATTACTATGTGGTTGCAGCACTGGACGTGCGCACAACTCAGCAGGTAGCAAGCCTGCTCCAACGGCCACCAGCCCATGACAAATACGAGGCTCTCAAGGCTGCGCTGACCCAGCGCTATACGCTGTCAGACTGCGAGAGAATGGAAAGGCTCCTGGCACGCTTCGAGTTGGGAGACAGGTCAGTGGTCGAGTTAATGGAGAAGATGTTGGCATTGATGGGCACAGATGACGGGCATTTCCTCTTTGCCCACCTTTTCCTCCGGAACCTCCCGACGGCGGCCAGGGCGGTCCTTGCCAATTCGCCACTGCTGGCCACGTGCAACTACTGGGCACTAGCACAAGAGGCAGATCGGATTATCCTCACCACCAGAGCCCTCGCAGTGAACGCAGTGGCGTCGGAACCCAGCGAGACAGCCAGCGGGAGCGAGGAGCCAACGATGGTGGCTGCAGCAGAAGCCAAGAAGCACTGGAGAGACACACTCTGCTTCTATCATCGCCGTTTTGAAGAGGACGCACGCCGATGTGTGCCACTGTGCAAATTCAAGCGCTCGGGAAACGCCAGGGCCGGCAGTCGGTAGCAGCTGCGACCGCCGGTGAAGCAAGCAAGCTGCTCTATGTGACAGACTCACGCTTGGGGTGACGGTTGCTCGTGGACTCCGGCTCCCAAAAGAGTCTCATCCTGCTGTGCTACGCTGACCGGCTGGCGGGAACTAGCGGCCCCGAGCTGACAGCAGCAAACGGCTCAGACATTAAGACTTTTGGTGAGAGGACACTGACTGTATCCTTGCACGGCCGTACATACCAATGGACATTCATCATAGCGGCATGCAGCTTCCCCATTTTGGGCGCTGATTTTTTGTGTGCACACGGTCTACTAGTCGATGTGGCTAACAGACGCCTGATTAACTTAATGCCTTTTGATTCTCTCCCCTGTACAGCGAGAGCTGCTGGGCCGACAATGCTAGCCAACGTCACAGCTCCAGGGGGTAAGTTCCACACACGACTCACCCAGTTCCCAGCACTCACGGTCCCAAACTTTTCGGCGACTGTCACTAAACATGGGGTGGAGCACTTCATTACCACTATGGGGCCGCTCGTTTTCACACAACCTCGCTGTCTGGACGCAACTAAACTGGCCATAGCGTGCGAGGAGTTTGCCAACTTGGAAAAGTTGGGCATCATCAGATGCTCAAACAACCCATGGGCATCCCCGCTACATATGGTTCCTAAAGCTGAGGGATCGTGGCCACCGTGCGGAGATTTCCGCAGATTGAACAACGCCACAGCGCACGACCACTACCCGATCCCCCATATTCAGGATTTTTCTGTTCACCTCACCGGGGCACGCATTTTTTCCAAGATACACCTGGTCCACGGTTACCACCAGGTCCCGGTGCGCGCTGAGGGCATACCTAAAATGGCAGTAATAACCCCGTTTGATCTTTTTTGAGTTTTTACGTATGCCTTTCGGGTTAAAAGGTACAGCGCAGACATTCTCGTTTGTGTTCATCTACCTGGACAACATCCTGGTGGCCAGCGCGTCCAAGGACAAACACGTAGCCCACCTCAGGACAGTTTTTCAAAGGTTGGAGGAGCACGGATTAATAATCAACCTGGCGAAGTGCCAGTTCGGGGTGACGGGAATTGATTTTTTGGCCCACCGCATCTCACCAGAGGGCGTGATACCCTTACCGGACAAAGTGCACGTGGTGGCAGATTTTCCCCTGCCTCAGTCAGTCAGGGCGCTGCAGGAGTTTTGGGGGATGGTTAACTTTTATAACCGGTTCCTCCCCCGTGCAGCCCAGCTCATGCAGCTGTTGTACGACGCGTTTAGAAACGGAAACCAGCAGACAGAGTCGACTCGACTCCTGAGCGAGAGCAGGCATTTTCTGAGGTTAAAACAGCCTGGCAAACGCTGCACTGCTGGCGCACCCGAACCCGGCGGCTTGGATAGCGCTCACTACCAATGCCTTGGATGTGGCCATAGGGGCCGTCGTGGAGCAGCATGTCGCTGGTTCTTGGCAGCCGCTCGCCTTTTTTAGTAGGTCTTTGTGCGACATTGAGTGTAAATAAACCCCTGGTTGCTGGGGTTTTTCTGCAACTGTGGGGGTTTCTCCTACAGTTGAAAGTGCTATAAGATGACTGTTATTGTGAAATGGTGCTATAGTACAGTAAATAAAGTTGAAATTGAATTGAAATACAACGCGTTTAACAGAGAGTTATTGGCTCTCCACCTGGCCATACACCACTTCCAGTTCTGGCTGGAAGGGCCCACCTTCACTGCGTTTGTGGACCACAAGCCGCTAACCTATGAGATGGCCAAGGTTTCGGAACCATGGTCGGGCCGGCAGCAGAGACAGCTGGCCGCGAAGACAGCTGGCCGCGATCTTGGAGTTTACGACTGACATTCAGCATGTGGCCGGTAAACTCAACATGGTGGAGGACTGCCTCTCGCACGCATTAGTGGCCCCAGTCTATGTGGGGATAGATTACACGGCCATGGCTGCTGAACAGATTGGCGATGCGGATGTTTGCGCATTCCAGCCTGGACCAACAGGGTTAAGGCTGGAGAGCAGAGTACTGCAGGATGCCCCCCCCCCCAATCTGTGACGTCTCCACGGGCCGCCCGTGCCCGGTGGTCCCATGCGCCTGGCGCCGCCGCGTTTTTGAGTCGGTTCACTCCCTGGCGCACCCAGGAGTGCACGCATCAGTCAAAATGGTGGGAGCGAAGTTCGTCTGGCCGAGCCTGCGCAAACAGGCAGCCTGCTTAGTGTGCCAACGAGCCAAAGTGCACAGGCACACAAAGGCCCCCTTGGAGCCGTTCCATATCCTGGCTAAGTGGTTTGACCACGTTCACGTGGATCTCGTGGGCCCCCTCCCACCATCACAGGGGTTCACGCACCTCCTGACAGTGGTGGACCGCACCACGCCCTGGCCCAAAGCAGTCCCGCTAGCTTCCACTGCATCCACAGAAGTTGCACGTGCTTTTTTGATGACATGGGTGGCACGTTTCAGCGCCCCTTCGGATATCACATCTGATCAGGGCCTGCAGTTTGTTTCCGACCTCTGGTCCACCATGGCCTGGAGCCTGGGCGTCGCAATTCATCGCACGACAGCATACAACCCCCAGGCCAACGGGTTATGCGAGCATTTCCATAGATCGCTTAAAGCAGCGCTAAGGGCTTCGCTTACGGATGCAAATTGGGTAGGCCGGTTGCCGTGGGTTCTATTAGGGTTACGTTCAGCACTGAAGGAGGATTTGGCAGCATCCCCAGCAAAGCTGTTTTTTTCCCTGCCGCTGCAGCTCCCAGGGGAATTTTTGCCGGACAGCTCCGCACCGAACACCGATCCATCCCCGCTTTCACCGCATAGCGCAGTGGCAGGGATGGTACCCGGTCCGGTCCACCACTGTTTTCCGCGCGCTTTTGTGCCAAAGGCCTTCAAGGATGCAGCGTTCGTATTTTTCAGGCATGATGCCCACCGGACCCCCTTGCGCCCGCCTTACGATGGCCCGTTCAGAGTGCTGGAACCTGGGGAGAAGCATTTTGTGTTAGACTTGGGGGAACGCAGGGAAACAGTCTGTATAGACAGGCTTAAGCCCGCTTTTGTTTTAGCAGACAAGCAGGTGGTGTTGGCCCGAGCTCCTCGGCGTGGACGACCCCCACTGAGAACTCCCCAGGTAGATGACTCGTCAGATCAGTCACAATGGCATGCTAAAGATGTCCCCCCCCCAATGTCCCCCCACAGACGGACGCACCCCCAAGAGTCCCCCCCCCCGGCACAGCAGTGCCTCGAAGCCGCAGACTCCCCGTTACAGCCACTATGGACGTAGGCTGAAGCCCAAAGGACATGAGGGTTAAGGCTCAGTCTGAGCTCTGGGGTTGGGGGGGGGGGGATCCACCTTAGTATGTTTACACTCAGACGGAAGGACAAGGGGAATCGTCATGAGGGTTTCTGTGTTCATGCGGGGGTTGGTGGGTTGATGTGAACAGTGACAAAGAGAATGGGAATTGCAAAGGCTTTGATGTTAATGCAGCACCACAGAAGGCTGACCGAGTGGTATGCTATAAGAGCAGAGGTGCCTGTGACCTGTTACGCTTTTGATGCTCGTGATTCTAGAGAATGTAGGAGAGAGAGATGAATAAAGCCTGTTCTGCTCTGGACCTCTCCATCTGATTATTCCTCTCCCCACAACAGACTAATTTACAAACATTACAAAAATAACCTGTCATGATTACAATAAATATCAGCTCATGTGCAAGATGCTACACCAGGGAATGCACACAACACAGAGGGGCAAAGTTTATACTGACATGGTTAGGGACCCAGGAGACAGACGCTGACACGAGTAGATAGTAGACAATTATTTATTGATGGAATAGTGAGTGTTGTGTGAGTGAGTGAGTGAATGAGTGTGTGGCTGTCTGGTCACTGGAGCTGAGCATTTCCTGCGGCGACCTGGCAACCCTGGAACACACAAGCACAGGAGATTACTACTGTCCATCAGAATAGGAAGCTGAAGCTTGTGATGCTTACTTGCAGGCGCCATAGAGAGAATCCTGCTGGCTCCGAGTGCCCGTGCGGCGTGGTGCTCATGGTGCTCGATGTAGAGGAGGTGAGGAGGAACTCCGAGGTGAAGAAGATGGCGTCCCGTCAGCTGGGGAGGTTAGTCCGCCGCCAGGGAGGTCCACCTGTGCACAGGGGAAAAGGCTAGGAGAGGATGAGTGTAGAGGTTGCTTACTTGACGTGGCTTGATGCGATGACTTGGCTGTGGCTCTGGCTTGAGGTCGTATCCTCGACGCATTGCTGGGCAAAGGCGACAGACGACTCCGTGCAGAGCAGTCTGAGGTTCTGGCTTTTAAACTCGTTGATTATTACCTGCCGGTGTGTGCGCAGCTGAGGATGATGATGACAGCCC
This sequence comes from Pholidichthys leucotaenia, assembly GCA_020510985.1. Lineage (NCBI taxonomy): Eukaryota > Metazoa > Chordata > Actinopteri > Cichliformes > Pholidichthyidae > Pholidichthys > Pholidichthys leucotaenia. The sequence goes on from CM035848.1 coordinate 127,084,164, forward strand.
AGCGGCTGCCATGACAGTACTCCCCCCTCTAGAGGTGCCTCCAGGCACCTGCCCAATCCTACCTGGATGCGCCCGATGAAAATCGCGGATCAGCTGCTTGTCGAGGATCAATGCTGGGCGAATCCAGGAGCAATGCTCAGGACCAAACCCCTCCCAGTCCACCAAATACTGAAGACCCCGACCCCGCCTGCGGACATCCAAGATGGCAGTCACCCCCCAAGCCGGATGGCCATCGATCATCCTCGGGGGGGCAGGAGCCGCGGGGGGTGGGCACAGAGGGTCGGCGATGTACGGCTTGACCTGGGAGACGTGAAAGGTAGGGCAGATGGCCATGGAAGAGGGGAGAGCAAGGCGCACAGACACAGGGTTGATAACATGGGAAATGACATAAGGACCGATGAAGCGCTTGGTCAGCTTGCGCTTCTCGGCTGGCACACTGATGTTCCTAGTGGACAACCAAACTTTCTGACCCACCTTATAGTCTAGGGCAGGCCTCCTGTGGCAGTTGGCCACCTGGATGTTACGTTCCGTAGTCCTTAGGAGGGCTCTGCGGGTGATGGACCAGATCCGCCGACAACACCTGGCGTGGACCTGCACTGAAGGAACCACTACCTCCTTCTCCTCCTCAGGGAACAGTGGTGGATCAAACCCCAGGGACGCCTTGAAAGGGGACATCCCAGTAGCAGAGGACACCGTGGTGTTATGGGCGTACTCGAGCCAAGGTAGAAACGTGCTCCAAGCAGAGGAGCAGGAGGAGATGACACAGCGCAGCGCAGCCTCCAGCTCCTGATTGGCCCGCTTGCACTGACTGTTGCTCTGCGGGTGGTACCCTGAGGAGAGACTAGCCATGGCCCCCAGCACCGTGCAGAACGCCTTCCAGACTTGGGATACAAACTGTGGTCCTCAATCTGATCCGATGTCAACGGGGATTCCGTGAAGATGGACCACATGTTGAACGAGAAGGTCCGCCGTCTCCCGCACCGAAGGCAGCCCCCGGAGAGGCACAAAGTGAGCTGCCTTGGAAAAACGGTCCACTATTGTCAGAACTGTCGTGAAATGACAAGAGGGGGGGCAGGCCGGTTACAAAATCCATGGCCACATGGGACCAGGGGCGAGAAGGGACAGGCAAAGGGTGAAGAAGACCCACCGGGGGGGATGATGGTGATTTCCCAGTGGCGCACTGGGCGCAGGCCCGGACATAGTTGTTGACATCCTTCCTCAACCCTGGCCACCAAAAGGCTCTCTGGAGAAGATCGGTGATTCGGCCCACTCCCGGATGGCACGCCAGTTTGGACGCGTGGCCCCATTCGATTACCTGACTCCTGAGGGACGAACAGACGGCCTGGGGGGCCCCCACCCGGGTCAGGCTCCGTCTCCTGCGCTCTTCTGACCTTGTCGCGGATTTCCCAAGACAACGCACTCACCACACAAGATGACGGCAGGATGGCCTCCTCCTGCTCTTCGGTGGACGGTGCGTCAAACTGCCTCGAGAGGGCGTCAGGCTTGCCATTCTTGCTCCCCGGCCGGTAGGTGATGGTGAAATTAAACCTGCCGAAGAAAAGAGACCAGTGGGCCTGGCGTGCGTTCAATCGCTTGGCCGTCCTGAGATACTCAAGGTTACGATGGTCAGTCCAGACGACGAACGGCTGGGCAGCTCCCTCCAGCCAGTGTCTCCACTCTTCCAGGGCGAGTTTCACGGCCAGCAGCTCCCTGTCTCCAATGCAGTAGTTTCTCTCTGTGGGTGTCAGGCGGTGGGAGAAGTATGCACATGGTTGGATCCTGCTATCCACCGAACGCTGGGAGAGAACGGCCCCAACTCCCGAATCCGAGGCATCCACCTCCACAAGGCACTGCAGCTCCGGGTCCACCTGGGTCAGTACGCGGGCTGACGCGAACTCCTCCTTCAATCTCCCGAACGCCATGGCAGCCTCCTCACCCCAACGAAAAGGCACCTTAGGGGACGTGAGAGTGGTCAGGGGGCGGGCGATGTTCCCAAAATTCGGCACGAACCGACGGTAGAAATTGGCGAAACCCAGGAACCCCTGTAGCTGTTTTCTGGACGTGGGCGTGGGCCAATCCACCACCGCCTTGACCTTGGCCAGGTCGGGGAGCACCTGATTGCGGGCGATAATAAACTCAAGAAAGGAGGTTTTATCAATGTGAAACTCACATTTTTCAGCCTTGACGAACAGCTGGTTCTCCAGGGGGCACTGCAAGACCCGTTGCACATGCACCTGGTGCTCCTCCAATGTGCGTGAGAAGATGAGGATGTCGTCGAGGTAGACGAACACGAAGGAGTTGAGGAAATCCCGGAGGACGTCGTTTATCAGGCGCTGAAACATGGCCGGAGCATTGATTAACCCAAATAGCATCACCAGATACTCGAAGTGGCCGCTTGGGGTCCGGAAAGCCGTCTTCCATTCATCGCCCTCCCTGATGTGCACCAGGTGGTAGGCGTTCCGCAGGTCCAACTTCGTAAACCAGGACGCCCCCTGGAGAGAGTCAAAGGCTGTGTTCATCAATGGCAGCGTATATTTGTCCTTAACTGTGATCTCGTTGAGCCCTCCGAAGTCGATGCAGGGACGCAGCGAACCGTCCTTCTTTCCCATGAAGAAGAACCCTGCACCCACGGCCGAGGACGAAGGCCGAATAATTCCGGAAGCCAGAGACTCCTTGATATATGTGTCCATAGCCTCGCGCTCCGGGGCGGACAGGCTGTATAGGCGGCTTGCCGGGAGAGGGGACCCTGCCCTGAGGTTGATCACACAGTCATAAGGACGGTGGGGGGGGGGAAGGGACAGCGCCCGTGACTTGCTGAATACCGCCCCCAGATCGTGGTAGACTTCTGGTACCATGGACAGGTCCGGGGGTGGTGTCGAAGGAGGGGGCACCGAAACCGAGGGAGCACACGCCGCAGACTGGAGGCAGGCACTCAAACAGAAAGAACTCCAAGCAGTAATACTCCCAGCTTGCCAATCAAAGGTGGGGTTGTGAAGCCGGAGCCATGGGTACCCCAGGATTACAGGGGAGGAGTTGATGGGCAAAACCAAGAAGCGAATCTCCTCCCGGTGGTTCCCAGAGACAATCACTGACACAGGAACCGTCTGGTGGGAAACAGAGGTCAGTGACGCCTTCGACAACATGACGAGATTGACAGGAGGGCACAGAGGTTGACAGCTGAGGCCCATCTGGGTTGCCAGGTCTCTGGAGATGAAGTTTTGCTCAGCTCCAGAGTCAACTAAGGCATGTGTGGTATGTTCTTTATGTTTGTGAAGTAGCCTAATGGGAATATGGCAACTACTGAGGGGGTTTTTCTGTTTCTCATCCGTGAATCCCCCGTGAATCCCCCTGGTTCGAACATTCAGTAACCCCATGAGACCCGTTGCCACAATAAAAACAAAGGCCCATATCACTGCGGCGCTGTCTCCCAGCCACTGAAACTCCCGATTGACCGATGACCTTATCCTCTTGCTCCGGAAGTTCCTCTCACGAAGGCAGAGCGAGGAGAGGTGACCTACCGGAGCGAGGGCGGGGTTTACTCGAACAGCTGGCTGTCTGACGTTCGGCCGCTCACTCCCTTAACCTACTATCCAGGCTGATGGTGAGGGAAATTAATTCCCCTAACCTGTCCGGTTTATCCCGTGCCGCTAGCTCATCTTTCAGCTCTGAGCTGAGACTGCGGAGGAAGATACCACAAAGCGCTGGCTCCCCCCACCCAATCTCCGTGGCTAATACCCGGAAGTCTATGGCGTAATCGGCGGCAGATCTATTGCCTTGCTGAAGGCTTAGCAGCCGTTCGGTTAGCACCGTGCCCCGGTCTGTATGATCAAAAATTTCCATGAATTCTGCCACGAACTGCTGGTAAGTCAAAGAGGAATAATTTGGTTTAGCCATAACTGTGTAAGCCCAGTCTAATGCCCTACCCCCCCAGTAGGTTGGCGATATACCCAATTTTGCTTTGGTCAGTGGCAAAATCTCCCGGGACGCGGTGAAACACCGATTCACACTGGAGCAAAAAACCTTGCGCTTCCCCGAGTTTTCCGCTGAAGCGGGCGGGGGTTTTCATGGGAGTGAGACGAGGTAGAGATGGTTGATTAACCTGGCTAGTAGGAGAGGCTACGGGGGCTGGAGATGCCCCGGCAGTCGGGGGGAACACCTGGCGTCCTTCCAGCCGGTCCAGCCGGCTGTTAACCTGAGTTAATTGATTCAAAATAACTGTCTGTTGGTGTGAAATCATATCTACTCGGGCACTAAGAGTGTTTAGACGGCGCGCCAGCGCGCTGTCAGCTGGGTCAACGTGACCGAGTTGTACTGACATGGTTAGGGACCCAGGAGACAGACGCTGACACAAGTAGATAGTAGACAATTATTTATTGATGGAATAGTGAGTGTTGTGTGAGTGAGTGAGTGAATGAGTGTGTGGCTGTCTGGTCACTGGAGCTGAGCGTTTCCTGTGGCGACCTGGCAACCTTGGAACACACAAGCACAGGAGATTACTACTGTCCATCAGAATAGGAAGCTGAAGCTTGTGATGCTTACTTGCAGGCGCCACAGAGAGAATCCTGCTGGCTCCGAGTGCCCGTGCAGCATGGTGCTCGTGGTGCTCGTGGTGCTCGACGTAGAGGAGGTGAGGAGGAACTCCGAGGTGAAGGAGATGGCGTCCCGTCAGCTGGGGAGGTTAGTCCGCCGCAAGGGAGGTCCACCTGTGCACAGGGGAAAAGCTAGGAGAGGATGAGTGTAGAGCAGGGGTCACCAACCTTTTTGAAACCAAGAGCTACTTCATGGGTATCGAGTCATGTGAAGGGCACCAGCTTGACACACTCCTCTAAAATAACAAATTGTGTGTGTATATATATATATATATATATATATATATATATATATATATATACACACACACATAAATAAATAATTATCAATAACTTACGTCAAATAGGTTCATTTTGTTGTCTTTTAATTATTTATCCTTTTTTTCATATAAAAGACAAAAGTAAAATAGAAAGATGTCTTTACCTTCTTTACATGTTTCAACTGCACTGCAACCTTCATCAGAAGAGCTTCTGATGAAGGTTGGCTGTGGTTCTGGCTTGAGGTCGTATCCTCGACGCATTGCTGGGCAAAGGTGACCGACGACTCCGTGCAGAGCAGTCTGAGGTTCTGGCTTTTAAAGCCCGTTGATTATTACCTGCCGGTGTGTGCACAGCTGAGGATGATGATGACGGCCCAGCGGCCGCCATGACATATACACAATTTTATTGAAAATAGTTGGAGCAAAATTAGCGGAAACAACACCTCACTCCCCAGAGGAGAGCCCAGCCTGTAAGGAGGGGGACCAGAGCAGATTAGAGTGAGGAGGGAGGCAGGTATTAATGAATCATAAGGGAAAAAAACTCTTATGAGTGAGAGCAGAGAGTCTGATGGGGAACCCAGGAAGGCAAGGATGAATGGGGATGGAAGCTGTGGATGAGTAGGGCTGATGAGATGTCCGACCGGGTGGAGTAGGCGATCTGGAGAGAAGACAATGATGAAGGAGCAGGTGAGCGCACAACGAACCCCCGGGGACACACCGCAGAGATGGTAGCAACCTGAGAAGGAGAAAGAGAGACAGGTCATTCACTGGATTCCAAGATAATTGAAACTTATCTTACTTAATTCTTTATGGCAGTATACCCAACGAGCCAGCGCTGGAGCGTTCACAGGCTGGTCCTTTTAAGCACTGGCAGCGAAGAGACAGCAGGTACGTCCACTCACACAGGTGTATTGATTACTTGTGGAGCCGGGGACCCTCCCACAGGATGGGGGAAGGGGAGTTTGCTCACCAAATCATAACATAACCTGCTACCATGTCATTTTATGGCATCAATTACATGGCCACTACAGGCCATAATTGACAAACACATTATAATAATGCCTGTTAAAACAAACATATAGGGCCATATTATGATGATCTAAAGTGCACATTTGCTCCACACTTTGTGCTTTCCACCAGTGGTTTTGATAGTTTCTGGCGGTGCATTTCCCATTTTCACACTTTACTTCCTTCCCACCCAGATAGCAACTGACTGTGCAAGCCCTTTGCACTTGCAAAAGAATGGTGTCTATTTAGAGGGGTGTAGCTGAGGGCAAAGTTGCTACATGTCCATGACACTGAGTATGAATGTGTATAAATGTTTGGTAGTGGTCAGAGAGGCCGTTAGCGCGGATTGGTAGCCACGTTCCCATCAGTCTACCCCAGGGCAGCTGTGGCTACAATAGTAGCTTACCACTATCAATGTCTGTCTGGAGTGAATGAATAATGGACTCACTGTATACGGTTTGAGATGTCACTTGACATGTAAAGCACTATATAAATCGAATCCATTATTATTATTATTAAACCCTATTTAAGTGGTGCATTTTTACTTTGTGTTGTTACACGAGGACACAGATTTCTCTAAAATTTCTCATTCTCTGTTACTTTGACAGAGTTGTAAAACAAATTCATCAAAATCTATTAGTAACTCTTTGTCTTCTTCTTCTTCGCCCTCTCCTTCGCCTCCTTCTTTTGGCTGCTTCCTTTAGGGATTGCCATAATGGATCATCTGTCTCCATTTCACCCTATCCCTTGCATCTTCCTTCGTAACACCAACCTTCTGCATGTCCTCCTTCACTACATCTATGAATCTTTTGAATTTGAATTTCCTTTATTGTCATTGTATACAAAATATACAATGAAATTTGTCAGCTCCACAAACATACTGATCAACCAACCATACAAAAACACACACCCGATCAATAAAAAGCAATGTATATAATAAATACGTATATCTTCTCTGTGGTCTTCCTCTTTTCCTCCTGCCTGGCAGCTCTATCTTCAACATCCTTTGTCCAATATACCCACTATCCCTCCTCTGCACATGTTCGAACTATCTCAGCTTTGCCTCTCTTACTTTGTCTCCAAACCGCTCAACCTGAGCTGTCCCTCTGATACTGTATATTAATTTCTAATCCTGTCTATCCTAGTTAGTCCCAATAAGAATCTTAGCAGCTTCGACTCTGCCACCTGTGGTGTATGAGTAATAATAATAATAATAATAATAATGCATCAGAGTTATGTAGCGCTTTATCATAGACACTCAAAGACGCTTTTACAAACAGATACAATATTCATTCATTCCAGACAGACAATGGTAGTGGAAAGCTACTACTGTAGCCACAGCTGCCCTGGGGCAGGCTGACGGAGACGTGGCTACCAATCCGCACCAACGGCCTCTCCAGCCACCACCGAACATTTATACACATTCATACCCAGTGTCATGGACACTGGAGGCAAGGTGGGTAAAGTGTCTTGCCCAGGGACACAACGGCAGGATATCTGGGGAGAGTCAGGGGCCTGCTTTCCCCGTGGAAGACTGTAAAAAAAAAAAAGGCTGTTCAGGTAGAAGCGTGGCTGATAAAGGTGGCAGAATAACCCACTCAGCTGCGTCGGGTCTAGTGGCGGTCTACCCGCAGACCATAGCTCCAGGTTTTACTTAAAGTTCTTAAAGTGTGGAATGTTCTTGAATAAAAGTAACGTTGAAGTGAGTTTAAATAAGAATGTTAATAATGTGGGCTTATAAGTGTACTAAACTGGGGAGGGCTAACTAACTAATTAATTGATTAGAGTATGTTCTGGGTTTTGCAAGGGGGGGGGAATGTGGTGTATGAGTAAGGCATATATTCGGAGTGGAACGCAGTTTGTGGCTGACATCACTACCAGTATATACTGGGTGGTCTGCCTCAGTGTCTCAGTGGATGCTGTTATGAGGTTGTTCATGAGGGTTACAGCTAGTGTGCAGGTGTGCATATGACAATTGAGTGTGCACGTGCTTTATACCAAGTCTGCTTGTAATAAAGTTCAGGTTGAGAACAGCATCCTTGCCCGTCTTCATTCCAGGTTTAATACTAATACATCAGATTTACTGTCAGAAAATTGTTTATCATGCATGTTTAATCATTTATCATTTTATAATTACTGTTACTAACAAATCATTTTATAATTGTTTATCATTTTATAATTACTAACATCGTTATCATAATCATTGCATAACCATCTTATATGATTAAAATGTATACTATATGCATCTTCTATGGGTTTACAGCATACTGTATTGTTTCTGGGTAATAAATGGACCTACTGAGTGTCTTTCATTAAGATGTGCTTAGAAGTCAAAGTGTCTCACCAGACCAGACTATGTGCATGATAAGGGGTCTGGGAGTGAGGGAGAATTGACCTTGTTTTCTTATGAAATGCTGTGACTATGATTAACTTGGAGCCTGGAGCGCACCTGCAAGGCCATGTTGTTTTCAGTCCAGGCCAATGTTTTGTATACTTGTATTATGACTGAAGCCAGTTTAGAAACTGGCTTCAGTCATAATCAGCTGAGGTGTACCGGCAGGCCAAGCGGAGTGCAGCTCGGGTGGTTGCTGAAGCAAAAACCCGGGTATGGGAGGAGTTCGGTGAGGCCATGGAACAAGACTTTTGGTCGGCTTCAAAGAGATTCTGGCAAACTGTTCAGCGGCTCAGGAGGGGAAAGCAGCTCCCCGTCCACACTGTGTATGGTGCGGATGGGACACTGTTGACTTCGACTGGGGATATCGTCGGGCGGTGGAAGGAATACTTCGAGGATCTACTCAATCCCACTGATACGCCTTCCACAGAGGAAGCAGGGTTTGGGGACGAGGGGGATGACTCGCCTATCACAGGGGCTGAGGTCGCCAAGGTGGTTAAAAATCTCCTTGGCGGCCGGGCCCCGGGGGTGGACGAGATTCGCCCTGAGTACCTCAAGGCCCTGGATGTTGTTGGGTTGTCATGGTTGACACGCCTCTGCAACATTGCGTGGAGGTCGGGGGCAGTGCCTTTGGCATGACAAACCGGGGTGGTGGTTCCTCTCTTCAAAAAAGGGGACCGGAGGGTGTGCTCCAACTTTAGAGGGATCACACTCCTCAGCCTCCCTGGAAAGGTCTATGCCAAGGTACTGGAGAGGAGAGTCCGGCCGTTGGTCGAACCTCGGATTCAGGAGGAGCAGTGTGGTTTTCGTCCTGGCCGTGGCACATCGGACCAGCTCTTTACCCTCTCGAGAATTTTTGAGGGTTCGTGGGAGTTTGCCCAACCAGTTTACATGTGTTTTGTGGACTTGGAGAAGGCATTTGACCACGTCCCTCGTGGATTTTTGTGGGGGGGTGCTTCGGGAGTATGGGGTATCGGGCTTGTTGTTACGAGCTATTCAGTCTCTGTACGACCGTTGTGAGAGTTTAGTTCGTATTGCCAACACTTGGTCGGAGTCATTCCCAGTGAGAGTTGGACTCCGCCAGGGCTGCCCTTTGTCACCGATCCTGTTTATAATTTTTATGGACAGGATTTCTAGGCGCAGCCAGGGAATGGAGGGTGTCATGCTTGGTGACCACAGGATCTCATCTCTGTTGTTTGCAGATGATGTTGTCCTGTTGGCTTCATCCAGCAATGACCTACAGCTCTTGCTGGGACGGTTTGCCGCTGAGTGTGAAGCGGCTGGGATGAGAATCAGCACCTCCAAGTCCGAGTCCATGGTCCTCAGCCGGAAAAAGGTGGATTGTCCTCTCCGGGTTGGGGACAGGCTCCTGCCCCAAGTGGAGGAGTTTAAGTATCTTGGGGTCTTGTTTACGAGTGAGGGGAAAATGGAGCGAGAGATCGACAGACGGATTGGAGCAGCATCTGCAGTGATGCGGACGTTGTACCGGTCTGTTGTGGTGAATAGGGAGCTTAGTTCTAAGGCAAAGCTGTCAATTTACCAGTCAGTCTACGTTCCTACTCTCACCTATGGTCACGAGCTTTGGGTAATGACCGAAAGAACGAGATCGCGGATACAAGCGGCTGAAATGAGCTTTCTCCGTAGGATTGCTGGACTCACCCTCAGAGATAGGGTGAGGAGCTCAGTCATCCGGGAGAGGCTCAGAGTAGAACCGCTGCTCCTCCACATTGAAAGGAGTCAGTTGAGGTGGTATGGGCGTCTGATTAGGATGCCTCCTGGACGCCTCCCACTTGAGGTGTTTAAGGCACGTCCCACTGGGAGGAGACCCCGGGGCAGACCCAGGACTCGGTGGAGAGACTATGTCTCCCAGCTGGTCTGGGACCGCCTTGGTATCCCCTCTGAAGAGCTGGAGCAGGTGGCTGGGGAGAGGGAAGTCTGGGCTTCTCTGCTTGAACTGCTGCCTCCGCGACCCGGACCTCCGGAAAAGCGGTAGAAGATGGATGGATGGATGGATATTATGACTGAGAATTGTACCCAGCAGATGTTTGTATGACTGACCATGTATAAAAACTTCCTGATTGTTTTTTATTGCCAGTGCTGAATTTGCTGTTACAAGTGTGCACTCCTGCGCAGTAAAGAGCTCATATGAGGAATATACTTGTGTCATGAATCTTATTTGAGGTAACGAACCAACATACGATCACTCTAAAGTTTCCAGATTCTGACATACTTGGTGCCGGTGACCCGGATGGGCAATATCTGGACGACGGATAGAGGCGACGCGCTGTCCAGGTTGGAAATCCATGCACATGGTCCTGACTGCATACAGTCAGTATTGGACTCCCCATTGAGGAAATCTGGACAGTGCGGGACTCTAGACGTCGTCTAGTGAAGCCCATCTTCCTCGATTAAAAGAAAGAAAAGTAAGTGACGTCTTTTTTATTATTTACTATATGTGCATTTAGAAGATTCTCTAAAATCGAGCCTTGAGTGAGTAATGTTAAACATGTTACAAGAATCTCCAAATCCAACTACGAGTGACTAACGCGAAAAGTAAATAAAGTAAATAAAGTGCGCGAAGGTAGTTGCAACAAGGTTTGGGTTGAAATCCCCGGTCAGGGACAAAAATGAGTTTTTGGGTTGAGATCCCCGAGTTTGGAACTGAAAATAAGTTTTGGGTTGAAATTCCCGAGTTTGATCAGGTCGCGGTTATGATGTAATAGTAGTGTGACGGCGCTTCACACTTTTCCTGGTAAAATATCTTAATTCCTGTGGAATTACCAAGGGGTTTAAAAAAAATAATAAAAACAGCAAAAAAGACCGACTTCCGGTCTGGACGCCATGGTGATAGCAACCTAACGCTGAAACTCCCAGACCCCAATCCAAGGAAAACATCTTCAAAATCAGACCTAACGGATTTTTGGAAGATTAAAAATCAAAAGACAATAACACCATGCCTAACCAAAAGCAGAGGAAACTGACATTCCCCAGGTCAGGACGCACAGCGACTGCAGAATCTGAACCGGAGGACCTCCGTTCAGAAGACGAGGACCTGGGCCTAGCTAACAAAAGGATTAGCTTGAAATCGCTATTTGACGAATTACGACGATTTCGGGCCGAATTTCTTGAATTCAGAGAGGATCTAAAATGGGCGAACAGCAGAATGGACCAGGCCGAAAACCGAATCTTGGAAGCTGAAGAAAGAGTAAAAGTGCTTGAAGATTCTGTGCTGGATTTACACAGAAAACAGTCAAGGCTGGAGGCTAAGCTAACCGACCAAGAAGGAAGACAGAGACGAGATAACATCAGAATTCACAGTCTGAAAGAAGGAGCTGAAGATAGTTTCAACACAATGGCGGAATGCGTGGAATCCTTATTGAGAGAGAAGTTGGATATTCCACAAACCACCGATTTGAAGATAGAAAAACCCCATCGTACATTAGCCGCTAAGCCAGCGCCGGAAGCGCCCCCACGTTCCGTGGTGGTGAGATTCGCCAATTTCAAAATAAAACAAGACGTTGTAAGACGGGCTTGGCAGAAAAAAGGATTTATGCATCATGAGAGAAAAGTCTTCGTGGAGCACGATTACGCCCCTGAGGTTCTTAAAAAGCGACGGGAATATAACGACGCCAAAAAGGTTCTACGGGAACAGAATCTACGCTTTCAGACGCCATTTCCGGCGAAGTTAAGGGTCTTTTACGGTGAAGAGTCATGTCTCTACAATTCAGCGGAAGAAGCAACAACTGACATGGCAAGGAGAGGGCTCCCGGTAACGGTGTTTAAACCCGCAGCGAATCTGGGCGAGAAAATCAGAGCTCAAACGTGGTCCACTCAGAGACCTTCAAAATCCACGGGCCAGCAGTGGGAAACCCAGCCCCAGAGCTACAAAGATAAGCTTTCCAGTTCCAGGAAGGAATAGCGACCTTTATGTCTTTTTTTTTTTCTTTTCAGTCACTCTGCACTTCCACCCCCCCCCCCCTCCTACAAGGTAACAAACATTAAAGGAGATGCAGAATCAGCATGTGGTAAAACCTTTCATGGAGCAGTTTTAGCATTAGAAACAAATGTCTTCTTAATTTAAAGGGGGGGAAAAAAATCACGTTAAAATAGAAACGTAACAATGACCCACATGTTCTCTCCACACTAACAAATACTGTATTAGAGTGAATGTTTGCTGTGATGGGGGTGGGAGGGTGCACACAATCTCATAGGGTATAGGCATAAAAAAAAAAAAAAAAATCATTACAAATTCGGATTGGGATCTGAAATTCACGTTAAAAACATGGGACAACTTACAGGGGTAAGAGAGGGCCCTCAACACATAACAGAGTTTGAGGAATTTCCCTCAGAGCCTACACTTCATCAGGGCTCTTACAGGGTCTTTAAAGAGACCCCAGCTCAGGAAGTTTTTTTGACAGTTTTTTGTTTTAAAGTTTCGTACACTATGTTCTTAATGTTTTTTATGTTCTTAATGTTCTTTCAGTTTCTGAGTAGCAAAAAAGAGGGCCACCACACTGTTATACTAAATAAGAAAATACAATGGAGAAACAGGGTGTAACCAAAATAGCCTCATATAATGTAAAAGGGATCCTGAATCCAGTTAAAAGATCCAAGATTCTACGCAAAATGAAAAAAGACAAAGCAGAAATAATATTTTTACAAGAAACCCACCTAACAGACGTGGAACACACTAAACTCAATAGACAAGGGTTTAAAATGATCTCTTCATCTTCATATAAATCAGGGAGGAGGAGGGGAGTAGCGACATTGATATCAACCAAAATTACATTTGAAAAAAAATCAGAACACAAAGATAAAGAAGGGAGGTACAGTTTGGTAACTGGGCGGCTAGAGGGAGAAGATATCACCCTGCTGAATGTATATGCACCACCAGGGGCTAAATGGAAATTTTATAAAAATGTATTTGACCTAATGATAACTAAAGCCCAAGGTTTAGTGATATGTGGTGGAGACTTCAATCTAAGACTGAATCCATACTGGGATGCAACAGGTAATTCTTCACATCAAAATAACACCCAAAATAGGAATACTCGGATGCTACTAAAAGAAATGGGAATCTGTGACGTATGGAGGGAATTCAACCCCAATGTAAAAGATTATACTTTTTATTCAACGCCACATTCATCTTACTCAAGGATTGATTACTTTTTTATGTTTAATAGAGACATTGGAAGAGTAAAAACATGTAAAATAGGACTGATGGATCTCTCTGACCACAGTCTGATCTATATGGACTTAAACATCCAAAAATACACAAATAATACATTTTCCTGGAGGTTGAATTCAAATGTCCTGAAAGGACCACTGAAAGATGAATTGGAATCAGATATTCTCAGATATTTGGAAGAAAACGATAATGGAGAAGTATCCCCTTTAATACTGTGGGATGCGTGCAAAGCTGTAATAAGGGGAAAAATTATTGCAAAACTGGCAACCCAAAAGAAACTGAGACAAGAAAAACTAATCACACTAGAGTCAGAACTCAAGAACCTAGAAAAAGAACACAAAGACAACACTCATTCTAATGGCTCGCTCAAGATTAAAGAAATTAAAAATCAAATAAATGAGATCTACACAAAAGAAATCCAGAAGAAACTTACATTTCTGAAACAAAAACACTATGAAGCAGGCAGTAAATCGGCAAAATTACTAGCCTATAAATTGAGGAAACAACAAACAGAAAGAGCAATCTACAAAATCAGAGACCCAGTATCAAAGGAAATAAAATTCAGAACTCAGGATATTCTTAAAAGCTTCGAGAATTACTACAAGAACTTATACTCCCACAAAAAACATAAAAACGCATCCGAGACATTCCCAAACACATTAAACCTTCCCCAACTTACGGAATCACAAAATAAAACCCTACTGTCAGAAATACAACCTAAAGAATTGGAAAAAGCAATTATGAAACTTAAAGCTAACAAATCCCCAGGAGCAGATGGCTATACAGCAGAATGGTACAAAACCTTTAAACAGCAACTATCTCCTCTCCTCCTGAAAACATTTAACTACGTCCTCCACACAGGGGAAATCCCCCCCTCCTGGAGAGAACGGGTCATTGCAGTTATACCTAAACCTGAGAAGGATAAACTAGAATGCTCCAACTACAGACCAATCAGTGTATTAAATCAGGACTATAAGCTTTTTACCACTATCCTTGCCAAAAGGTTAGAAAACATACTGACAGACTTAATTCACTTAGACCAAACAGGTTTTATAAGACAAAAACAGACACAAGACAACATTCGACGCACTTTACACATAATTCATCATATAAAAAAATATAACTTAAATGCAGTCATATTGGGATTAGATGCTGAAAAAGCATTCGATTCGGTTGACTGGTCTTTCCTATATAGAATCTTATCCAGTTTCAATTTTCATAACTTCATTAGAACTATACAGGCATTATATAAAAAACCAACAGCTAAAATAAGGATTAACGGTAATTTATCATCATCTTTTGAGCTGGAAAGAGGATGTCGTCAAGGCTGCCCCCTGTCTCCACTGCTCTTTGCAATCTTCATAGAACCTCTGAGCCAATGGATAAGACAAAATCAAGAAATTCAAGGTATTACACTTGGTCAGAAGGAACATAAAATAGCACTCTTTGCTGATGACATTTTAATATACCTAGGGCAGCCAGACACTTCTCTACCAGAACTAATCTCAGTTTTTTCAGACTATGGAGATTTATCGGGGTACAAATTAAACATGCATAAAACCTAAGTTTTAACATTCAACTATGACCCAAATCATTTTTCACTAAATGAACTCAAAACTAACTGGGAGTTGGAATCTATGAAATATCTGGGGGTCAATATCCCGAAACAACTCAACAAAATTATAACACTAAACTATGATCCACTGGTGACAAAAATAAAATCTGACCTAGCAAGATGGAATATGATACCATTCTTAGGTACTGCACAAAGAATTGAAGCAGTCAAAATGAATATACTTCCATGTCTTCTATACCTTTTCCAAACAATACCGGTAGAACCTCCCAAAAAAACATGGCAGGAGCTGGACAGAAGGATCTCAAGATTCATATGGCAGGGTAAGAGACCTAGAATCAGATATAGAACCCTACAGCTAAACAAAGACAAAGGTGGGCTCGCACTGCCAAATATCAGGGACTATTTTATAGCTGCACAAATTAAAACTTTAGTAGAGATATGTAACCCAGTCTACACTGCACAATGGAAGGAGATGGAATGCCAAATAACAAGTGACATCCCCCTACAGGCGATAATAGGGAACAATGCCTTAACTAAACTCTTGAATAACACTAACCCGTGGATAGAGACCCCGCTAAAAATTTGGTTTAAGATAGTCAGAGAGAATCAAGCCAAAGAGCCCTATCGACTTCTGCAATGGATTGCCTATGATCAAGACTTTACCCCCAATAAAACAGACACTAGATTTAAAGAGTGGAAAGAGAAAGGGCTGATAAAATATTACGATTTTTTTAAGGGGCAAACTTTAAGAAGTTTTGAAGATTTGAAAAAACAAGGTCTAATAAATCAAGATCTTTACAGGTTCTTTCAGCTTAGACACCACATAAACAATATACTTAAAAAGGAGGATATGGAAAGGGCCCAGTCAGGTGTTCTGAAGGTCTTCTTAATGGCATATAAAGGGATCCCAGGGATCAGATACATCTCTAAAATATACCAAGGTCTTCAAGACTTAAAAGGAGACAACACATCATATATAAAAGAGAGATGGGAAAAAGAGGGGAATTTCACTTTACAATTGGAAATATGGGAAAAGCTAAATAGACAGCAATGGAAAAGTACCTCATCCCTGCAGTGGAGAGAATTTGGATGGAAAAACTTGGTAAGATTTTTCAGAACACCTGCACAAAACAAATTTACCCATAAGGGGTTGAACTGTTGGCGCTTGTGTGGTGAAAAGACTGCAAATCATTTTCATGTGTTTTGGTCATGCCCAGTTATCCACCAATATTGGACCAAGGTACAGACAATATTGGGGAAAATATTCAAAATAACAGTTCCCTTTTCTTTTGTAACTTTGTATTTGGGTTTACTACCAGACTCACTGGAAAGACGAGGAGATAAATACTTATTCAATGTTTTAATATTGGCAAGTAAAAAAAGCCCTAACTAAAAAATGGATGCTGAAGGACTGTCCTACACCTGAAGATTGGATTAACGTGATTCAAGACATTTACTCAATGGAAAAGTTGACATTCGCACTGAGACAGGACATGGATGGGTTCATGAACTTTTGGCAACCCTGGATCGCATATGTATCTTCCATTAGATCTAATCTTTGACAAATACCATTTCAATAATGGCACCGCTCTTTGTTCCAATGCTACTCAGATGCTCTTTTACTTTTAATTACTTAATTTTCTGTTTGTTTGTTTTTTGCTGTTCTGTTTGTTTGTTTATTCATTTTTGTTTTTTTTTAAATTTAATTTTCCTTAATTTCACTTTTTCTTTCACTTTAAAAAAAAGGGGGTGTTGTAATAACTATCCTACCAATGTTGTCAAATAGCAAAAAATAAGGGAACATGTGATGAAAATGTAAACAATGCAATGCTCTAATGACCTGTATACCCTTTACAAAAACTTAAATAAAAGAAATCTCCTCACCACCCAGAAAAAAAAAACCAGCAAAAAAGGGAAAAATGGGTAACTGTGTGGGGAAAAAAGAGAATAAGCAAAAAACTAAACAGCAGAAAAGAGAACAGACAGCGCGTCAAACAGTAAAAATTATAATGACCGGTTAAAAGAAAAGACCAGATAAAGGATCCTGAAAAATATCTAAATAAATGGGAAAAAGACTATTCTTTCAAACCCACACTGGATGTGGATGAATGCACAGCCTTGGTGTCGACAGTAAAACTTACAACTAAAATAAAGATAAAAACAATAAGATAAATATCAAAACCAACCGAGCATTTAACCATTATTAAATGAAAAAGATAATCCTCCCCCAGCTTAACAATGCTGCGATCCTAAGAAGGGTCCATACAGAAAGTTATTAAAAGAAGCCCAAGAGGTTGGGAAAAGGAGGAGGTAAATAAAATTATAATAACTTTACTCTATAAGATATTGATACTAGACTATAAGATCTAAAGATAGTCGGGTTAAGTGGCAACAGAACCGGATAACGCTAAAACGGACAATGAGAAACAGTTATTTTATTTTTGTGTGTGTGAGCCTTAGACAGAGGCAGCAGCAGCTTGGATTGTTTTTGTTTCTGTAAATGGCTCCAGTGTGAGGAAAAGGGATGAGAGTTCTGAGTTCTCTGCAAAGGCGGAAGGAGCAGGTTTTTAAACTGTTGTAATTTTTGGTATAAAAGTATTGATTGTCTAATTGTTATCCTTCTGAGAAATGTTTGAAATTATAGGTATCTGAAAATAGTGGCCTTGAGCAGAAGGAGTTGACTAGTTTTGTGTTATGGCAGAGTGTGGAGAGAATGGAAGGAGCTGCTTCGACCTTGTGGAAACAAAAACAATCCTCTGTGTGTGTGTGGTTGATCTGTGTGGAAAAAGTGGTCTAAATATGGGTATTTTTACAAGGTTTGGGGTTTTTATCTTTTCAATCTAACTTTGTGGGGTCTTGATTAATGTTGCATACGTGATAAACTGTTTACATATTTTTAAAAGCAATTTTGATGCATTACTGACCTTTTTTTCCTTTGACTGAAACATGACAGTGCAGGACTGACGTGTGACACATATGATCTGCCAGGGGCTATGGGTTATCAGACAAGGATCTTGGAGAAAGGATCCTTGTTGATAAACATTTTTTGAAGCCAAGTATGACTTTGTAGATAACATAAGGTATACTGATTCAAATGACTTCGACTTTACAAATGTAATGTTTATATGATTTTATATTGATATTACTCACCACAAATGGTGCAGCAACATCATATTTCAGAAATGTGACAGTAAGGAGGAATGTGTTTTTCCTGATTCGGCAGTGGCCAAGCTGGGTCGGGGTAAACTACATTCACCCCGTAATTTACCAAGGAATATATAAAAATCATTTTGTATATTCCTGGTAAAAATTTAAATCAAGTTCTAATTAGGCAAAAGGTCCACCTTTCCGTTGATTGAAAGAGTGTGATGCAATCTTTATTCATTTATTCAAATTCAACCCATCTGTATTCAACTGGACAAACTGATCTTGATCTTGAATTTGAACTTTATTTACATAACCGCTATTTCATAACACCTCATTGCAATTTGAGCTATAGGGGGAACCCCCATACTTGCACCTCCCATATTTGCACCCCCATACTTGCAGAACTGGCAGCCTAGCTACAGTGCTGAGAAAAGAAGAAAGAAAAAAAAACTGAGATTACCTTTGTTTTCTTCTATTAATGCAGACTAATGACTTGTTTTATCTTTTCTAAAAAAAAAAAAAAAAGATTTCTTCAAGTTAAATAGATTTCATCTGAATAAGTGAAGTGTCATTTTCTCTAAAGAGGAGGGAAAATGAAGAAAAATTGCTACAGCATATGACATTTTGAGGAGAGAGGGAAAAAATGCAAACGTTACACCAGCCTCCAACTTAGAATTGAGGACTGAACATAAAGAGCTTATTGATGCTTATGTGTGTTAGCCTTGCTAAATTAGGACAGGATTTTTATTTTATTTCATTTTCTGTTTTTCTGTAGTGCCCAGGATAAGCATATTGCTGCTATTATAACTCAAATACATGCTGGGCAATACAGACCACTTTCTTATTATTTATGGGATAATAGTAAGATCAGGCCCTCTATTATCCTACACATTCCCCACGCCGTGAAGGGGCGTGGGGAATGCAGGACAGCAGGACAACCATTCCATATTGTCACCAGCTAGACTGTTGTCGTCACAGCCACACATTCCTTGTGGCTATTTACTGATGGCTCATCTTTAAAAAAGCCCAATGGGTCAACATCCACTGCTTATGCTGTGACAACATTGTCTGGGGTCCTGATTGTGTAAAATTCCACAACCTGCATCACCTCCAATGGCTGAACTATTGGCTTTACAGCACTCACATGAGCTACTAACCTAAACACAACTATATGTACAGACAGTAAATATGCTTATAACGCATGCTGCCTGCATACAACTACCTTGAACCTGCGGGGTTTGTCACCTTCACAGGAAAACCAGTAATCGCTTGGCTGATATCGCTGCTCATTATACTGCTATTGATATTTTGAGAACCGTCTGTTTTTTAATAATGTTGATGTTGATGTTTTAAAAGACTGTTAAAATAATATGGACCTCCCTCCTATTACATGTGGCTTGCCTGATGGAGAAATTGTTTTGCCACCCACGTTATACAAATGGGCTGCCCTGGTGGCACATGAACTATTCATGTGCCAACAGGAGGGAATGATGAGGATGTTGGGAAAACTGTCCTAATATTTTGAAAGAAGTAACAAAAACATGCCAAAAGTGCATCATTTGTTTATAAAATAATGCTCAAGGAGCAATGGAAAGCTACAATATTGCTTGGTGTTGATTGACACCAAGCAATATTGGTTCCAAGGTTGTCATAGCCAGGAGCGGCACTGGGGTTAAGCTCCCAGTGCTCATAAAATGCTCCTTATGGCGTGCGTCTCGAAAAGCCTCTGGCAACTAAGTCCAACTCCTAGCCTGCCCGTGTGGTTTAGTCTCTAAGCCCGGCGGAACTGCTTTTACTAATAGGAGAAGGGGCGAGGGCGGATCTCTGGCGCCTTAAAACCAGATGCTTCGGGTAGATGGTGGCTCATCAACCTGGGAAGGTAGCCCATCTAGGGGAAGGTAAACCCTGATTTCAAACCTCTGCTGCCTTGCGGCATACCCGGTCACGGGAAAGGCTTCGGGAGTCAACCCTGAGGAAAAATCCGGAGTCGGAGCCCCTAAGGCAGTTCTATGTTGTGCTCAACATCGTTCTGGCAGCTCCTGCAACGGCGCTGGTGCCAAACTGTAGCAGCCCTGCTGTTCCTTTGGATTCATCAGTGACGTGGAGAGGGGGGAAATGCTGCATGGGCAACATCTTGTCCTCCATATCTTCCTGCCCAGGCTTGAATCCTACCAACGCCCAACGCTGGAAGGTAGAACACCGGATCACTGGAGAGGACACTCCAGCTTCGCCTTTGGCATAGACAAAACACGGGGAATGACAGTTACCGGTTATAAGCCACTGCTCAATTGGCGTAGAGCGTGGCGCCAGGGGTTGTTCCCGACGGTGGGAGGGATCATCAGATCTCACTGGACAGCTACCGCCCGCCTCAAGCTGGGCAGCCCCCAGCCAATAAGGTGTTGTCCCGCCACAGCTTGCTTTCCTCATTGGGTGCATGGGGATAAGGAGAAATCCAAACAGCAGACTGAGAACCTTCGCACCAGGCAAGACAATAAAACAAAAGAGACCAACTCTAAAACTGGGAACTTGGAACGTCCGCACTATGATGACAGGACTCGCTGCTAACCTCAAGGACATCAACGACACCAGGAAGACTGCCATCATCAATAATGAGCTGAAGAGACTGGGAGTGGATATCGCCACTCTCCAGGAAACATGGTTAGCTGATGCAGGCACACTGAGAGAGAAGGACTACACGTTCTACTGGCAGGGAAAGGGCAGTGACGAACACAGGGAACACGGAGTGGGCTTCGCAGTGAAGAACACTTTGCTCAAGATGGTGGAACCGGGCAGCACTGGCTCTGCACGACTCCTCACCCTCCGCCTGAACACCACTCAAGGCCCAGTCACCCTCGTCAGTGTGTATGCCCCAACACAGACAGCCACACCAGAGGCAAAAGACGAGTTCTACGAGAATCTCACAACAACTGTCAGGATCATCCCCAACTCTGAACAACTCATTCTCCTTGGAGACTTCAATGCCAGAGTGGGTGCTGACCACGACTCCTGGCCCTCCTGTCTTGGACCTTTTGGCGTGGGCAGAGTGAACGACAACGGACAGTGGCTGCTCGAGTTCTGCACATATCACGATCTGTGCATCACAAACTCGTTCTTCAAGACCAAGCCCCAACACAAGGTTTCCTGGCAACATCTGCGCTCAAAGCACTGGCACCAGCTAGACTTGATCCTGACCAGGCGCACCTCACTGAAGAACGTGCTAATCACCCGTTCGTTCCAGAGTGCAGATTGCGACACAGACCATTCATTGGTGTGTTGCAAGGTCAAGCTGCAGCTGAAGAAATTCCATCGTGCTAGACAACCTGGAAAGGCACGGATTGACACCAGCAAGATGGCCCAACCAGAACTTGTTGAGCAGTTTGCCTCCACCTTTGAGAAGGAACTTGGTGTACCACAAGGAGGAGAATCTGCAAAGCAGAAGTGGGAAGAGCTGCGAAACACCATCTACCGCACAGCCTTGGCTACCTTTGGGAGGAAGACCTCGAAGTCACAGGACTGGTTTGATGCCAAGTTGACCAAGATGACCCCCGTCATTGAAGCCAAGCACTCAGCACTTGCTGAGTACAAGAAGCACCCAAACGAGAAGAATCTCCAGATTCTCAGGGCTGCGAGAAGCAAAGTTCAGCAGACTGCTCGGCGCTGTGCCAACGAGTACTGGACTCAGCTCAGCCAAGACATTCAAACCGCTGCCATAACAGGGAACATCCGTGGTATGTACGATGGCATCAAGAAAGCACTTGGTCCGGCTCAGAGCAAGACGGCCCCCCTCAAATCTTCCGCTGGGGAGATGATCACAGAGAAGAACAAGCAGATGGAGAGATGGGTGGAACACTACTCCGACCTCTACTCTAGACAGAACACCGTGACACCGTCAGCCCTTGATGCCATCGACTGCCTGCCATCCATGGACGAACTTGACGCTGAGCCAACCATCGACGAACTCAGTAAAGCCATTGATAGCTTGGCCGCTGGCAAGGCACCCGGCAACGACGGCATACCCCCCGACCTGATCAAGCACTGCAAGACCGCCCTACTGCTGCCATTGCATGATGTCCTCTGCCAGTGCTGGAAGGAAGGTGCCGTACCACAGGACATGAGGGACGCCAAGATCATCACCCTCTACAAAAACAAAGGGGAGAGAAGTGACTGCAACAACTACAGGGGCATTTCCCTCCTCAGCGTTGTTGGCAAAGTCTACGCACGAGTTGTTCTCGTTCGTCTACAGAAGCTTGCCGAACGTGTCTACCCCGAGTCTCAGTGTGGCTTCCGCGCTGAGCGATCGACGGTAGACATGATATTCTCCATCCGCCAACTCCAGGAGAAATGCAGAGAACAGAACATGCCTCTGTACGTCGCCTTCATCGACCTCACCAAAGCGTTCGATCTGGTCAGCAGAGAGGGCCTTTTCAAGATCCTGCCAAAGATAGGATGCCCACCAAAGTTGCAAAGCCTCATCGAATCGTTTCACACCAACATGCAGGGGATAGTGCAGCATGATGGCAACGTCTCAGAGCCATTCAACATACGCAGCGGAGTGAAACAGGGCTGTGTACTTGCGCCAACCCTCTTTGGGATTTTCTTTGCTATGCTCCTGAGGCATGCCTTCAGCACAGCAACAGAGGGAATCTACCTGCACACAAGATCTGACGGCAGGCTTTTCAACCTTGCCCGCCTGAAAGCCAGAACCAAAGTACGCGAGGCTCTAATCAGAGACATGCTGTTCGCAGATGACGGTGCAGTCGCAACCCACACACAGCAGGAGCTTCAGACCCTGATGGACCGCTTCTCCCAGGCATGCAAGGACTTCGGGCTTACCATCAGCCTGAAGAAGACTAACATCTTGGCGCAAGGCACGGAAGCACCACCAACCATCACCATTGATGACTACAAGCTGGAGGTCGTGAATCAGTTCACGTACCTGGGGTCCACGATCAGCAACAGCCTCTCCCTTGATACAGAGATCAACAAGAGGATTGGAAAATCAGCCTTCACACTCGCTTGCCTCACCACACGAGTGTGGGAGAATCCCAAACTCTCTGTCAAGACGAAGATAGTAGTAGTAGATTAGTTTATTTGACAGGGACAGTGCAATAAACATAGACAATTAATCAAAGACAATCAATCTGATGTGTTGCACATAGAGTGTATAGCTATTAGCTAATTTGCAACTCTTGTCCCTGGATGGGCTTTAGAAAAAAGAATCAAGATAAAAAATATACACAATAACCACATACATCAATGCAGAAAAATTATAAATACACAATTATAAATATTATAAATATTATAAATACACAAATATAACAGCCTGACTCACATTTAACATAAATATTATAAATATTATAAATACACAAATATAACAGCCTGACTCACATTTAACACATATAACATAACTCACATTTGCCTATTTCAGGCCTTCCTCCCTCCGTCACTCACTATAAACAAACACATTTATTCCTTCCCTTCATTCACTCTCACTTTGCAGACAAATAATTCATACATGAGTACATTCTTGTTTATTTTTCAGCCAGTTTTTAACATTTTTAGTGAATGTTTTAAAGTCCGTTATTATTTTAATTTCATTTGGCATTGTGTTCCAGATGTGACTGCCCTTTATAGAGAAAGCTGTTTGTCCAAATGTGGTTCTGCGGTGGAATATTTTACAGTTATTGTTAACAGAACTCCTGGTGGCTCTGCTGCTGTCCTGTCTTTGGACGAAACCAGCAAGTGGCTCGGGTGCTGATTTATGGAAACATTTGAACGTTAATTTCAGAAGACAGAGGTCAATGAAGCTCTCAAAACTCAATAGGTTGTATTTTTTTAAAACATTACAGTGATGCCACCTAATGGGCTTTTTGTCCAAGATTTTTAGGGTTTGATTATATAATGAACCTATATGTCTTATTGTGGAAGGGGCTGCTTGAGCCCAGACGGTCAAACAGTATGATATATGAGAAAAAACCATAGAATGCATATACAGTGCAGCTGCTTCGTAAGGTATGTAATATCTAATTAATTTAAAGCAGTTCAGATTTTTTTTTACTGTTTTTGAAATTTTCTTTATATGAAGATTAAATTTGAGTTGAGGATCTAGTACAATGCCAAGGTATTTGAATTCTGTAGCTAAACTGATGTCATGATCATGTATATTAACTTTAAAATGTTGCAGGTTACATTGTTTGATTGAAAAGCACATTGAGACTGTTTTCTGAAGGTTCAGCAATAGATGGTTCTTGAGGAGCCGCTCTTGGACATCAACCATACTTGTAGACAGTACATCTGCAGCCTGTGCTGGAGTCTTGGCAGCTGTGTAAATAACTGCATCATCTGCATAAAGTTGGCATGTTGCAGCTGAGCAGTGTAACGGCAAGTCATTAATAAAAATGCTGAAAAGTAAAGGACCAAGAATGGACCCTTGTGGGATACCCATGCGGTTGTTTAAAAATGAGGATTTATCCTGGTGAACTTTTACACACTGTTCTCTATTCTGGAGATAAGATGCAAACCATTCTAATGTATTTGGGGAGAAGTTAAAAGATACCATTTTGGATAAAAGCAAACTGTGGTTTACAGTATCGAAAGCCTTTTTGAGATCTAGAAAAACAGCTCCTACCACATTACCCCTGTCCAAGGACTGTTTGACGTTTTCAATAAGGCAACAATTTGCTGTTTCTGTTGAGTATCCTGGTCTAAAACCAAATTGATGTGGATGAAGAAGTTGACTGTCTTGTAAGTAGTCTATCAGCTGTGTAGCTACAACTTTTTCAAGAACCTTAGATAGGACTGGTAAGATAGAGATTGGGCGGTAATTGCATATATCGTCTTTACTGCCTGATTTATGAACTGGTATGACGACAGCTTTTTTCCAGCCAGATGGAAATGTACTAGACCTAATGGAGAGATTAATGAGATGGGTCAGTGGTTTGATTAATATTTTGCTGTGCATTTTGAGAAAGGAGGTGCTCATATTGTAGATATCATTAGTTTTTGAGTTTGACAGTGTTTTAACAATACCAGCAATTAACTTCTCATTTACCTCATCGATGTGAAAAGTATCTGTTGGGAGTATGGAATTTGTGTTGTTGAGCACATTTGGCAGCACAAAAATTTTTGTTAAGTCTTCCACAGAGCCCACAAAGTGTGAATTAAATTCATTTGCCAAAGTAGCCTTGTCACTGACGGTCTTGCCATTGATTCTAAGTTCCTTTACCCCCTTCTGATCGTTTTTTTTATTAGTTAAGTTATTTAAATGCCTCCATAGGGAACTGTTGTTACCCTTTGCATGATCTATCAGTTTATTGTAATAAGATATTTTTGATTTTCGCAGCTCATGTACCACTTTATTTCTTAAACTTTTGTACACAAGGTGATCATTTTGTAGTTTGGAGGTTAGTGATGTTTTCAGTGCATAGTCTCGCCTCTTCATAAGTTTTCTTATTTCATTATTTAACCATGGTAGGTTAATCTTCTGTTGTCTACTTTTAATTTGCTTTGAAAATTTTTCTATAGACTTTGTGATTGTTGCAGTTATAAAATTACAACAATCATCTACTTCACATGTTGCCATGAGCTGCTGAGATGGCAGTGAGATGGCAGTGTACAACGCCTGCATCATCAGCACACTGCTCTATGGGAGTGAGACGTGGACAACATACGCCCGGCAGGAAAAGAGACTGAACTCCTTCCACTTGCGCTGCATTCGCCACATCCTGGACATATCCTGGCAGGACAAAGTGCCCAACACAGAAGTTCTGTCCCGCGCCGGCCTTCCTTCCATGTTCACTCTACTCAGGCAGCGCAGGCTCCGCTGGCTAGACCACGTTCACCGTATGGAGGATGGCAGAATCCCCAAAGACGTCCTCTATGGAGAACTGGCAACTGGCAGGAGAGACGTTGGCCGCCCACAGCTGCGCTTTAGAGACGTCTGCAAGAGAGACATGAAGGCCCTGGATATCAACACAGAGCGCTGGGAGGACCTTGCAACGGACCGCTCCAAATGGAGAGGCACCCTGACCAGACAGCTCAAGGCGGGTGAAGAGAGACTGACTGCTGCAGCAGATGAAAAAAGGACCCGCAGGAAGAACCGCCACAGACCCAGCAGCACGGAGACCACCCACAAGTGTGACCTGTGTGACAGGGACTGTCATTTGCGCATCGGCCTGTTCAGCCACAGGCGGTGCTGTTCCAGCAGAGTAGATGTTTAGGATTCTCTTCCATGGTCATCATAGACCGACGGAGGCCGACGACGATATATGATTGACACCCTCACAAGGTGGACAGAAATTCACCCCACATCCTCAGCAAACGCAGCAAATGAATCGTGTTTTTCCCGCTGTTGGGGTTCCAGAACTGATTTATGCAGATAATGGAACTCATTTTACAGCACAAACAGTTCAAGACTTAATCCAAGCTGTAAGAAGTAAGATCAAATTTCATAGTGCCTACCACCCACAAAGTACAGGTTTTGTAAAAAGAAAAATGGTACCATCAAACTAATGATTAACCCTATACCAGACTCAAAGACAGGATTATCACCTTTTGAATGTGCTTTTCACCGTCCTTATGTATTGCCTGTCCTCTCACCACTAACCACACCTAACAAATACACTGATCTTGGTGTACATCTTAGAGAATGTTCGAAAAAGAGAGAATATGTTGATTCTGTTCGGGCTCTTTCTGCTCCACAGGCGGAAGCGGATAACCCATTACAACCTGGAGATTATGTCTTCATAAAGAACCACCACCGACAACACTGGACACTCCCACCCCCACTGCCATACGTATTGCTGAACGACCATCTTGGATTCACCTTTCACACGTTAAGAGACTATGGGTGCCTGTAAGTGAACTAACTTGTTTCCCTGAGTAAGTCCAGTTACAAAGGGGGCTTTGTTCTTCTAAGGACAGAGCCGTCTCAAACCTGGTGAAGATAGGGGCCCGGATGGGTACTCTCTCAGGTGGAGGCATGGCACCAAAGGTACTGATGACTCTGTGTTCCGTACTTTTCATGACTGTGGGGTGGGGGACCATTTCAGATTCCAGGACGAGGAGCCCGCAAAACATGGACAATGGACAATACGTGGACTATACGCACAACCTGTGGTACCAAACAATGGTGGTTTTGGTGAGAGGACTGGGAATCAACGCTTCTTGCTATGTGTGTTCATTGCTACCCCATTCACACAAGACTGCAATCCCCATGATCCCTGTGCCACCGAAGAGCGAAGAGGAGACAGCCGGAGTGACAATGGCGATGACCTCACGTCTCAATCTGCTTAATTCGAGTAATGGTGTTAGACATTGGTTGGTAAGAAATTTGTCTGAAGGATATCTGAATAAATTGAATGTCACTGTTACTGATTACACTGGGTCTAAGTTAAGAATATTCAGTACTACTGGAATTGGAAGGTCTTTGCTTGCTGTTAAAAAGCCCCTGATGAAGGTAAATCCTACACTGTTTACTTCACCAATCTGTTTTAATAAAGCTTGTAATGAAAATAACTTCAATCTAGGTTTTTCACCAAGGTGTAATAATGTGAAGGAGGCAACCTGTGGAGTAAGATACCATGATTCTGTTTGTAGAAATGCATTTCATCTCCCTTATCTTGCTGCTGAGAATTTTACCTTAAAGAGCAAAAATTGTACTGGTAAATGTAGTGACAATCCTAGTGTTATGTGGCCAAATGATGACGGATATGGATGTTTGGAGAACCATGTCTGGATTTGTGGGTCTAATGTTTATTCATTACTTCCTCCAGGGTGGTGTGGTAGATGCTACATGGCTATTTTGATCCCACACATTAGCATAAGTTCAAACCTGACACATAGAATGAAAACATCATACTGTCATTATTACCATCCTGATCAAACTGAAATTCACACTAGGGCACGAAGAAGTACAACCCCAGATATGCAACAACTAATAGGTAGGCTGTCTGGGAAACAGAGGATTAGTGATTTCAAAATTGTAATGAGTACTCTTTTCCCAATGTATGGCAGTTACCCGGCTACATATCACATAAATGCATTAGCATGGACAATGGAAAATCTAACTGTATTAACGGAACAAGGTTTTACAGCTTTAACTGAGGAACAGAAATTCTCAAGGATGATGACTTTACAAAATAGAATGGCTTTAGATTTAACATTAGCTGCACAAGGAGGGGTGTGTCACATTATTGGTCAAGAGTGCTGCACATGCATACCGGATTTAAATCAGAATCTCTCACGTCATTAGCCATTTAAATGACATTCTACACTTACAACACACTTTGGATGAAAATAAGAGTTGGAGTCCCTGGGATTGGTTTCAAAGTGGAGCTTGGTGGCAGATTCTTCTGAAGCGGCTAACCTCATTGACTGTAATATTGGTCTTATTCAGTGTGCTTTTCATGTGTGTTATCCCCTGTATGAGATGTATGATTACACAAGCCATTGCTCATCATACTTTTCTGTTGCAATCTGCTATGCTGAAACTTGAGTGTAAAGGACAATATGCAGCTCTTTCAAAAACTGATGACGACTGTGAAGATTATGGGTAATCTCCTATGTAATTGGAATATGATGCAAATGACGGGCATATAGAAAATCGGGAGAAGTTACATGTTTCTGATGAATAAAGGCATCCCTAAATGAAAACTGTGATAAAAATGATAAAACAGGAGGGAAATGTCAGAAAATTGTTTATCATGCATGTTTAATCATTTATCATTTTATAATTACTGTTACTAACAAATCATTTTATAATTGTTTATCATTTTATAATTACTAACATCGTTATCATAATCATTGCATAACAATCTTATATGATTAAAATGTATACTATATGCATCTTCTATGGGTTTACAGCATACTGTATTGTTTCTGGGTAATAAATGGACCTACTGAGTGTCCTTCATTAAGATGTGCTTAGAAGTCAAAGTGTCTCACCAGACCAGACTATGTGCATGATAAGGGGTCTGGGAGTGAGGGAGAATTGACCTTGTTTTCTTATGAAATGCTGTGACTATGATTAACTTGGAGCCTGGAGCGCACCTGCAAGGCCATGTTGTTTTCAGTCCAGGCCAATGTTTTGTATACTTGTATTATGACTGAGAATTGTACCCAGCAGATGTTTGTATGACTGACCATGTATAAAAACTTCCTGATTGTTTTTTTATTGCCAGTGCTGAATTTGCTGTTACAAGTGTGCACTCCTGCGCAGTAAAGAACTCATATGAGGAATATACTTGTGTCATGAATCTTATTTGAGGTAACGAACCAACATACGATCACTCTAAAGTTTCCAGATTCTGACATTTACATAGCGCTTTACAAATAGATACATTATTCATTCACTCCAGACAGACAATGGTAGTGGAAAGCTACTACTGTAGCCACAGCTGCCCTGGGGCAGACTGAAAGAAATGTGGCTGCCAGTCTGCGGCAACAGCCTCTCCGGCCACCACCGAACATTTATACACATTCATACCCAGTGTTATGGACACTGGAGGCAAGGTGGGTAAAGTGTCTTGCCTAGGGACACAACGGCAGGATGTCTGGGGAGAACGGGATTCGAACCGCCAACCATCCGGTTATTAGACAACCTGCTCTACCTCCTGAGCCACTGCCGCCCCATTGTGGACATAACACCACCTCCAGCTCTGCCTCCTGTCTTTTTGTTAGTGGCAGCATCTCAAAAACCATACACCATAGCAGGTCTCTCTACCATCTTGTAAATCTTCCATTTCACTCTAGCACTATCCTTCTGTCACAAATCACCCCTGACACTTATCTCCACCCACTCCACCCTGCCTGCACTCTCTTCTTTACCTCTCTTATGCATGTTTCATTGCTTTGGATGGTTGACCTCAGGTATTTAAGCTCACCCACCTTCACTGCCTCTACTCTTTCCATCTTTACCATTACAGCTGCATCTCCCTTAGTCACATTGATGTATTCTGTCTTGCTTCTACTGACTTTCATTCCTCTTCTCTCCTGTGCATACAGTATTTCCACTTCTCCAGGTTCTCTTCCACCTGCTTCCAACTCTCGTTACAGATCATAATGTCATCAGCAAACATCATGGTCCATGGAGACTGCTGCCTGACCTCGTCTGTCAGCCTGTCCATCACCATGGCAAACAAGAAGGGTCTCAGAGCTGATCTCTGATGTAGTCCCACCCCCACTTTGAATCCATCTGTCACTCCTACAGCACAACTCTTCACTGTCTCGCTGTCCTCATGCATGTCCTCATACATGCACCACCCTCACATTAATAACACGCTAAAGCGTGCCTGCAGATGCCTATCTACATCTACACGCATCTACACGCATCTACACGCTAAAGCGTGCTAGTGGAAAAGGGCCTTAAAGGCCCTTTTCCACTAACACGCTTTAGCACGACACGGGACGGCTCCGCACGCTTTGTACGCTTTTCCACTAGCCCCAACACGGTTTAACAGCCGCGATTCTCAGCCCCGCTGAAGGGCAGGGTACAGCAGTGCTGAGCTGGGCCATGTTGTGACGTTAACAGACTGGTCGCCGCTGATTGGTCGGGTCATAACCGGCGCTGATTGGTCAGGTTTTAACCGCCCCTCTCCTCCTCCTCTTCTGCCGAATCTTCACGACCTTCTCAATAAAGTTTTTGGAAAAAAAAAAAAAAAAAAGAGTCTTCACGACCGCCATTACTCAGCGTGCAACCACTGTTGGCGGTTTATTTTCAGTGTATTGCTGTGCTATTTTCATTTATTGTCTATCAAAAATGGCTTCGCGTAATAAGGGTGTTCCATGGACCAATAAGGAGGTGCAGTGTCTGCTCACTGCATTGTCAGACGAACGCATCCAGTGCGAGTTAGACGGAGCCACCCGGAATGAAAAAATATACCGGGAGGTCTCGACATCGGAGTCCTTTAACAGTGAGTTTTAATTTTTTTTTATTGTGCGTTTTTTCGCAAATATATTCGGTAAGACGCTCAGTTTATTTATGCAATAAAAAAGCTGTTCATTTGTGGATGATGATCGCTCTGCTTTATCGCAGCACACTGCGGACTCAAGCTTTTATTTTAATTATTCATGTGAACAATACGCTGAAATAAGCTTATGTAATCTTGTTAAAAACTATTGTCTTTTCTGTATATCTTGCACTTTCGTGCTGTATTTTATTTATTGTGTGCATTTTCCTTGTAGAATCATCCCACGCGTCCGCCGCGCCAGCCCGCCCGGATTCTCCAATGTGAATCTGTCCCGCCACCAGGCGCAAATTGTATTCAATGATAAATATTTGCAACATTTAAATGAGGTTGCAGAAAACGCGAGGGTATCCCAGGAGCTGGCAGAGACGGCTTCATTCAACCGAGCCTTCCTGATCCAGAGCTGGCAGAGACGGCTTCATTCAACCGAGCCTTCCTGACCCAGTTTGGGAAGCTGGTGTAGAGGCACTCAGTGGTCGGCGTGTATAAAATGTCGATTAACCTTCATGTTGTGTTGCAAAGTTTTTTTTTTTATTTTAATATTTTGTATATAATAAAATGGAATTGTTTTGGAAAGTGTGGTTTGTCTGTTATAACACTGAATTATAAAACAGTATAATTACATAGAAATTCCATTGCCTAGTCTGATCAAAATGATGCTGATCATCCTGTCAGGGGTCAACCATTGTAAAGGTAATGTAATTTTTAACTAGACCAAAAATTCAATTCAATTCAATTCAACTTTATTTATATAGCGCCATTTCACAACAACAGTCATCTCATAGCACTATCAACTGTAGGGGGGACCCCCACAGTTGCAGAAAGACCCCAGCAATCAGGCGATCCCCTGTGAGCAAGCACTTGGCGACGGTGGAGAGGAAAAACTCCCTTTTAACAGGAAGAAACCTCCAGCAGAACCAGGCTCAGGGAGGGGTAGTCATCTGCTACGAGTGGCTGGGGGGTGAGGGGATAGAGAAGAAGAAAAGAACAGACATGTAGAGAGCAAACAGCACGATGGGGACTCAATCTATGGGAGAGAACAAACAAATGTTAATGACCAGCAAAAAAAAAATATTTCATAGAGAGTGAGGAAAGGAGTGAGGCCCAGTGCATTACTGGAGGTCCCCCGGCTGACTAAACCTATTAGCAGCATAACTAAGGGAGGGTTCAGAAACACATGATCCCTCCCTAATTGTAGGCTGTATCAATGATGATCAATGATAATGATAATTAATTAATAATTGTAGGCTGTATCAGTGAATTGAATTGAATTGAATTGAATCCTGTGGTCACCAAGCATGACACCCTCCATTCCCTGGCTATGCCTAGAAATCCTGTCCATCAAAATTATGAACAGGATTGGTGACAAAGGGCAGCCCTGGCGGAGTCCAACTCTCACTGGGAATGAGTCCGACCGAGTGTTGGCAATGCAAACCAAACTCTCACAACGGTCGTACAGAGACCGAATAGCTCGTAACAACAAGCCCGATACCCCATACTCTTCAGTCCTTATTCTTTTATATTTAATATTTTTGGTATACTTTTTCTTCCTATAATCACATTGATAGACAACAAAAATCAGCAGGTGGTCACTGATATCATTCAATAAAAGCCCACTCATGATATTATTTTACATAATGTTTGTGAATATGTTATCTATTAGTGTGGCACTGTGTGACAATACACACAAATACACACGAGTTTCAAGTCACTGCTCTCTCAGTCAGCCATGGTCAGAAACATCTTATCTCCTCCATGGGCTGTTTCAGCATGGTAGTGACGCACAGTCGTTGCTTTGTGCGATTGACTGGGCTGTAGTATAGCAGTCAACAGTTTTACATTGTGGAGTGTGTGAAATCAAAGGCGGAATCATTTCAGGCGATTTATTACACACTCACATCTTTCAAGCACAGAACAGAATGAATTCTCAAGCAGAAACTCCTCTCTTAAGTTTCATGGCATTTACATCACACACAACATGACATTTGCATCACACTGCATTCAACCCCCTCATCCTTGACTCCTTCCTGCTATCTCACCAGGATTCCCCTGCTCTTTGTTCTCCCAAGCTTATCCACTGTCTCCTGTCTGAGATGCTAGACAATCTGGCTCTCCCAAGGTGCTACACATCGCTACACATCACCCCCTCCCCCCAGCATCTTAGATAGGGCAATAGAATAACCGTCCATATGCTGTGATAGAACAATTGAACATCAGTCCACATGCTGCTTGGGCTTCCGTCTCCTCCCGTATCTGCTGTAACTGGGGTTTACCGCCTCCGCGGCGCTGCTGTGCCGGTGGGGGGCTGCTGTTAGGGGGGGGGCCACTTCGGTCTGTCCATGTGGCTGCTCTGGTGAATCGTTTCCCTGGGGAGCTCTCCGTGGGGGTCTTCCACGCCGAGGGGCCCTAGCCAACAGCACTTGCTCGTCCGCCACAACGAAAGCGGGTTTGAGTCTGTCTATGCCAATTTTTTCCTTCCTACCCCCCAAGTCTAGCAAAAAATGCTTACCCCCTGTTTCCAGCACTCTGAATGGTCCATCATAGGGTGGGCGCAATGGAGGTCGGTGGGCGTCGTGTCTGACAAAAACGAACTCTGTGCTCTTCAAAGTTTTAGGCACAAAAACGCGCGGAAAACTATGGTGGGCAGGGCCCGGCAGTGTGCCTGTGTTTGCGCTACGCTGCAAAAGCTGAGACGACGAGCTGACCGGCGCAGGATTATCTGGCAGAAATTCCCCGAGCAGCTGTAGTGGCTGCGCAAAAACGAGCTCTGCCGGGGAAGCTTCCAGATCCTCTTTCAGCGCGGAGCGCAACCCCAATAAAACCCATGGCAGCCTGTCTACCCAATTTGCATCCGTCAATGAAGCCCTGAGTGCTGCTTTCAGTGATCTATGAAAACGCTCGCATAACCCATTGGCCTGTGGGTTGTACACGGTTGTGCGGTGAATTGTAACACCCAGGCTGCGGGCCATCGCAGACCAGAGTTTGGAAACAAATTGCGGGCCCCTGTTGGACGTAATGTCCGACGGGACTCCAAAACGCGCCACCCATGCTGTTAAAAAAGCACGCGCTACATCCGCGGACCACTTCTGGCCAGCGCGTGGTGCGGTCCACCATTGTTAGGAGGTGCGTGCACCCCTGTGATGACGGGAGGGGGCCCACGAGGTCCACGTGAACATGGTCGAACCTCTTAGCCGGAATACGAAACGGCTCCAAGGGAGCCTTCGTGTGTCTGTGTACCTTGGTTTGTTGGCACGGCACGCAGGCTGCAGCCCACTCTTTCACTTGTTTGCGTAGGCTCGGCCACACAAATTTCTCTCCCACCATTTTGACCGACGCATGCACTCCTGGGTGCGCCAGAGTGTGAACCGACTCAAACACGAGGCGGCGCCACGCGGCCGGGACCACTGGACGCGGGCGACCTGTGGAGGCATCGCAGATTGGGGGGGGGCGCCATCCTGCAGCACCCTGCTCTCCAGCCTTAACCCTGTTGGCCCAGACTGGAGTGCGTGCACGTCTGCATCGCTAATCTGCTCCGCGGCCATGGCTGCGTAATCTATCCCCACACAGACTGGGGCCACTACGGCACGCGAGAGGCAGTCCGCCACTACATTCAGTTTACCAGACACATGCTGAATATCGGTAGTAAACTCTGAGATCGCGGCCAGCTGTCTCTGCTGCCGGCCCGACTACGGTTCTGAAACCTTGGCCATCGCGAATGTTAGTGGCTTGTGGTCTACGAATGCGGTGAAGCTGCGCCCTTCCAGCCAGAACTGGAAGTGGCGTATGGCCAGGTGAAGGGCCAGCAACTCTCTGTCGAACGCGCTGTATTTACGTTCGCTGTTGTGCAAAGTTCTGCTGAATAAAGCGAGCGGCTTCCAAGCCCCGGCGACGCACTGCTCCACGACAGCCCCTATGGCCACATCTGAAGTGTCGGTGGTGAGCGCTATGCGGGCTGTCGGGTCTGGATGCGCCAGCAGTGCAGCGTTTGCCAGGGCTGCTTTAACTTCCGAAAACGCCCGCTCTCGCTCCGGGGTCCATTCGACCCTATCCATGGGTTTCTGTTTCTTGAGCGCGGCGTATAATGGTTGCATGAGCTGCGCCGCGTGGGGAAGGAAACGGTTATAAAAGTTCACCATTCCCAAAAATTCCTGCAGCGCCCTGACCGTCTGAGGCCGGGAAAAATCCACCACGGCACGCACTTTGTCGGGCAGCGGGATCGCTCCTTCAGGAGAGACGCGGTGCCCCAAAAAATCAATCTCCGTCACGCCAAACTGGCATTTTGCCAGGTTGATTATTAACCCGTGCTCCTCCAACCTCCGGAAAACCGTCGTGAGGTGGGTTTCGTGTTCGTCTTCGGACGCACTGGCTACCAGGATATCGTCCAGGTAGATGAACACGAACGGGAGATCGCGCAGCACTGCATCCATCATGCGCTGGAATGTCTGTGCCGCTCCTTTTAACCCGAATGGCATGCACAGGAACTCGAATAGACCGAACGGAGTTATTACCGCTGTTTTGGGTATGTCCTCAGTGCGCACTGGGACTTGGTGGTAACCGCGGACCATGTCTATTTTGGAAAAAATGCGCGCTCCGGCGAGGTGAACGGAAAAATCCTGTATGTGGGGAATTGGGTAGCAGTCGTGCGCTGTGGCATTGTTCAACCTGCGGAAATCCCCGCACGGTCGCCACGATCCCTCAGCCTTAGGGACCATGTGTAGCGGCGAAGCCCATGGGCTGTTCGAGCGTCTGAGGATGCCCAACCTTTCCAGGTTGGCGAACTCCTCGCACGCTATGGCCAGTTTAGCTGCGTCCAAGCGCCGAGGTCTTGCAAAAACGGGCGGCCCGGTGGTGGTGATAAAGTGCTCCACCCCGTGTTTAGCGATGGCCGCGGAAAACGTCAGGACCGTGAGTGCTGGGAACTGAGTGAGCAGTGTGTGGAACTTACCGCCTGTAGCTGTGACGCTGGCTTGTGCTGTTGGCTGGGTCACTCGAGCTATACAGGGGAGAGATTCAAAGAACAGTGCATTAACCAAGCGCCTGTTAGCAACATCAACCAGTAAACCATGTGCACACAGAAAATCAGCCCCCAGTATGTGGTAATTCAGTGCTGCTACGACAAAAGTCCACTCATATGTACGGCCGTGTAGAGATAAGAGCAGAGTCCTCTCACCAAAGGTCTTAATATCCGAGCCGTTTGCTGCCAACATCCTGGGGCTGCTAGATCCTGCCAGCCGGTCAGCGTAGGTCGGCCCGATGAAGCTCTTCTGGGCTCCGGTGTCCACGAGGAAATGCCTCCCAGAGCGTGCATCAGTTAAGTAGAGCAGCTTGTTCTCTTCACCGAGGGTCGCAGCTGCTACCAACCCCCGGCCTTGGCGTTTTCCCGAGAGCTTGAATTGGCACGGTGGCGCACATCTGCGTGCCTTCTCTCCGAAGCGGCGGTGGTAGAAACAGAGCGTGTCTCTCTGGCGCTCCTTGGCCCCTGCTGCCACTACCGTCGGTGGCTCCTCGCCTCCTCTGGTCGTCTCGCTGGGCTCCGCCGCTGCTGCATTGACTGTGATCGCCCTGGTGGTGATGATGATCCAGTCTGCCTCCTGGGCTAGCGCACGGTAGTCCCGCGCAGCCAGCCACGGCGAATTGGCCAGAACCGCTCTCGCCTCTGTTGGAAGGTTCCGGAGGAAGAGGTGGGCAAACAGAAAGTGCCTGTCGTCCGTGCCCATTAACGCCAGCATCTTCTCCATCAGGTCTACGGCTGAAACATCTCCTAACTCGGTCCACGTCAGGAGCCTCTCTGCTCTCTCACATTCCGAGAGTGTGTAGCACTGGATGAGCGCAGCCTTGAGCGCCTCATATTTGCTGCTAGCTGGTGGCTGATCGAGCAGGCTCGCTACCTGCTGAGCTGTGCGGGCGTCAAGCGCTGCAACCACATGGTAGAATCTGGTATCATCTACCGTTATTCCCCGGAGGGCGAACTAGGCCTCGGTGAGGTGGAACCATGAGCGCGGGTTGTGCTGCCAGAAATCCAGAAGCTTGACTGAAACCGCACACGCGTGGCTCTAGGTTCCAGTCCGGGCTGTCTGTGGGATGGCTACCGCCTCGCTGTAGCTTCCTGACCGGGCCGGCTCCGGGGATCTTGCCTCGTGTTCCATAATACGTCTTGGGTCACCAGTGTGGAGTGTGTGAAATCAAAGGCGGAATCATTTCAGACGATTTATTACACAGTCACATCTTTCAAGCACAGAACAGAATGAATTCTCAAGCAGAAACTCCTCTCTTAAGTTTCATGGCATTTACGTCACACACAACATGACATTTGCATCACACTGCATTCAACCCCCTCATCCTTGACTCCTTCCTGCTATCTCACCAGGAATCCCCTGCTCTTTGTTCTCCCAAGCTTATCCACTGTCTCCTGTCTGAGATGCTAGACAATCTGGCTCTCCCAAGGTGCTACACATCGCTACAACATCAGAATTTTACGTAATTTTTTACAACCATGTACAAGCAAATCTACCCGCATATAATTTAATGAAATAAAATTCTAGTATATCAAGATTTATTCATGTTCTGAAGTTACTTGATTGGGAACTTGCCTGTTTGTCAGGCCACCTTCAGCTGCCGGTGTCCGCAGGTAACTGCAGATCATGATGTCAATGAAGGACATTTCCGCTTTTTTTAAAATTTTGTTTAAGTTTTTGTAAAGGGTATACATGTCATTACAGCATTGCATTGTTTACATTTTCATCACATATTCCCCCCTTTTTTGTTTTTTGACAACATTGGAAAAAAATTACTACAACACCCTTTTTTTAAGTGAAAGAAAAATGTAAATTAAAAGAAGAACAAAAAAAAGCAAGACAAACAGAAAAAAAAACAAAAAAAACCAAAAGAGCAGAAAAATAAGGGCATCTGCGTAGTGTTGGAGCAAAGAGAGGTGCCATTATTGAAATGGTATTTGTCAAAGATTAGATCTGATGGAAGACACATATGCGTTCCAGAGTTGCCAAAAGTTCAAGAACCCATCCATGTCCTGTCTCAGTGCAAATGTCAACTTTTCCATCGAATAAATGTCCTGAATCACATTAATCCAATCTTCAGGTGTAGGACAGTCTTTCAATATCCATTTTTTTGTTAGAGCTTTTTACTTGCCAATATTAAAACAATGAATAGGTATTTTTCCCCTCGTCTTTCCAGTGACTCCGGTAGTAAACCCAAATACAAAGTTACAAAAGAAAAGGGAACTGTTACTTTGAATATTTTCCCCAATATTGTCTGTACATTGGTCCAATATTGGTGGATAACTGGGCACGACCAAAACACATGAAAATGATTTGCAGTCTCTTCACCACACAAGCACCAACAATTCAACCCCTTACGAGTAAATTTGTTTTGTGCAGGTGTTCTGAAAAATCTTACCAAATTTTTCCATCCAAATTCTCTCCACTGCAGGGATGAAGTACTTTTCCATTGTTGTTTATTTAGCTTTTCCCATATTTCCAGTTGTAAAGTGAAATTCCCCTCTTTTTCCCATCTATCTTTTATATATGATGTGTTGTCTCCTTTTAAGTCTTGAAGACCATGGTATAGTTTAGAAATGTATCTGATCCCTGGGATCCCTTTATATGCCATTAAGAAAACCTTCAGAACACCTAACTGGGCCCTTTCCAAATTCTCCTTTTTAAGTATTTTGTTTATGTGGTGTCTAAGCTGAAAGAACCTGTAAAGGTCTTGATTTACTAGACCTTGTTTTTTCAAATCTTCAAAACTTCTTAAAGTTTGCCCTTTAAAAAAATCGTAATATTTTATCAGTCCGTTCTCTTTCCATTTTTTAAATCTAGTGTCTGTTTTATTAGGAGTAAAGTCCTGATCATAGGAAATCCATTGCAGTAATTGATAGGGTTCTTTAGTTTGATTCTCTCTGACTATCTTAAACCAAATTTTTAGCTGGGTCTCTATCCACGGGTTAGTGTTATTCAAAAGATTAGGTTGTGGTGATGTGAAAATGATGAGGCAGAGTTCTCTCTCAAAGTCAGCTTTATTCACAACACCATCATATCAAAGCAGAGAAAGAGAATGACACAGTAAACTCTCGTCCTTAAATATCAGGAACTTCACACTTCACAGATCACATGTCACACAGACCACCTTGCATTATAAAGACAGTCACAATGCATTTCTCTCCATGCTATCACTTCCACTGTCTCCAATGCATCCCTTCCTTAATCCTTTAATTGAACCCCCCACAGTCTCAAGCCTTGCATACCAAGGCTAAGATTCCTGCAGCTTCCTGCCTTTGTTCTGACCTAAAATGTGAGTCACAAGACAGGTCCCATGTGTGTGTCCACCACACAAAGCCCCCCCAACATTTTAGACAAACAGAACAACAAGAGAATAACCACATGCATGCCGTGATAGTATCAATACACATCAGTCCACATGTTGTATAGGCTTCAGCCTTCTGCCGTATCTGTTGTAGCTGGGATTCAACGTCTCTGCGGGGCTGTCCTGGGGGTTTGTCGTCTGGGTGTGGAAACCTTTTGTCAGCACCTGTGGGTGTTCTGGGGAAACATTATTCTGTGAAGCCCCCCGCGGTGGTCTACCTCGCCGCGGAGCCTTCGCCAACAGCACCTGCTCATCTGCCACCTCAAAAGTGGGTTTGAGTCTGTTTATGCCAATTCTCTCTTTCCTACCCCCCAAATCTATCAAAAACTGCTTGTCCCCTGTTTCTAGCACTCTGAATGGTCCGTCATAAGGCGGTCGTAGCGGTGTTCGATGCGCATCATGTCTAACAAAAACAAACTCTGTGTTCTTCAAAGTTTTAGGCACAAAAACGCGCGGAAAACTGTGGTGCGCGGGGCCAGGCAGCGTGCTTGATTCTATGTTACTCCGCAACAGCTGAGACGGGGAGGCATTTGGCGCAGGGTTATCTGGGAGAAACTCCCCAGGCAGCCAGAGTGGCTGCGCAAACACGAGCTCCGCTGGGGAGGCTTCCAGATCCTCTTTAGGCGCAGAACGCAACCCCAATAACACCCACGGTAACTTGTCAACCCAATTTGTATCCGTCAGTGACGCTCTGAGAGCCGCTTTCAATGACCTATGAAAACGTTCGCATAACCCGTTAGCCTGCGGATTGTACGCGGTTGTGTGGTGAATTGTGACACCCAGGCTGCGGGCCATTGTCGACCAAAGCTCGGACACAAATTGAGGGCCTCTGTCGGACGTAATGCCCGACGGAACGCCGAAGCGCGCCACCCAAGCTGTTAAAAACGCGCGCGCCACCTCCTCGGCTGTGGTTGATGCCAGCGGGACCACTTCAGGCCAGCGCGTGGTGCGGTCCACCATTGTCAGAAGGTGTGTGCACCCCTGTGACGGTGGGAGGGGGCCCACGAGGTCCACATGAACGTGATCGAACCTCTTGGCCGGAATGTGAAATGGTTCCAAAGGAGCCCTCGTGTGCCTGTGTACTTTGGCTCGTTGACACGCCGTGCAGGCTGCTGCCCACTCTTTGACTTGTTTGCGGAGGCTCGGCCACACAAATTTCTCTCCCACCATTTTGACCGACGCACACACTCCAGGGTGCGCCAAAGAATGAACCAAGTCAAAGATGCGGCGGCGCCACGCGGCCGGTACTACTGGACGTGGCCGTCCAGTGGAGACATTGCAGATTAGGGGGGGCATACTGTCTTGCAGCACCCTGCTCTCCAGCCTTAACCCTGTTGGTCCAGACTGGAGCGCGCGAATGTCCGCGTCATTAACCTGCTCTGCGGCCATGGCTGCATAATCTACCCCTACGCTGACTGGGGCCGCCACGGCGCGCGAGAGGCAATCTGCCACTACATTGAGTTTGTCTGCCACTTGCTGAATATCAGTGGTAAACTCTGATATCACGGCCAGCTGTCTCTGCTGCCGGCCTGACCACGGTTCAGAGACCTTGGCCATCACGAATGTTAGCGGTTTGTGGTCAACGAACGCGGTGAAAGCGCGTCCTTCCAGCCAGAACTGAAAGTGGCGAATGGCCAAATGGAGAGCGAGCAGCTCCCTGTCGAACGTGCTGTATTTACATTCGCTATCGCGCAAGGTCCTGCTGAAAAATGCGAGGGGCTGCCAAACCCCGGCTACATGTTGCTCCACGACCGCCCCTATGGCCACCTCTGATGCGTCAGTGGTGAGCGCTATGCGGGCCGTTGGGTCTGGGTGTGCCAACAACGCAGCCTTTGCCAAGGCTGCTTTCACCTCCGAGAACGCTTGGTCCCGCTCCGGGGGCCACTCGATCTTATCCGCGGGTTTCTTTTTTTTGAGCGCGGCATACAACGGCTGCATGAGTTGTGCCGCACGGGGGAGAAAACGGTTATAAAAATTCACCATTCCCAAAAACTCCTGCAACGCCCTGACCATTTGCGGCCGGAGAAAATCTGCCACCGCACGCATTTTGTCAGGCAGTGGAACTGCTCCTTCGGGGGAGACGCAGTGTCCTAAAAAATCGATCTGCACCACCCCGAACTGACACTTCGCTGGGTTGATTATTAACCCGTGATCTCCCAACCTTCGGAAAACTGTGGCCAGGTGTTTTTCGTGTTCGTCTTCGGACGCGCTGGCTACTAAAATATCGTCCAGGTAGACAAACACGAAAGGGAGATCGCGAAGCACCGCGTCCATCATGCGTTGGAACGTCTGAGCAGCCCCTTTAAGTCCGAATGGCATGCGTAAAAACTCGAATAGGCCAAACGGAGTTATTACCGCTGTTTTGGGTATGTCCTCAGCGCGCACTGGGACTTGGTGGTAACCGCGGACCAAGTCTATTTTAGAAAAAATGCGCGCCCCTGCCAAATGAACGGAAAAATCTTGGATATGTGGGATTGGGTAGCGGTTGTGTGCTGTAGTGTTGTTTAACCTGCGGAAATCCCCACAAGGGCGCCATGATCCGTCAGCTTTCGGGACCATGTGTAGGGGGGAAGCCCACGGACTGTTTGAACGTCGGATAATGCCCAACCTCTCCAGGTTGGCGAACTCCTCGCGCGCTATGGCCAATTTAACTGTGTCCAAGCGCAGAGCTTTTGCAAAAATGGGCGGTCCGGTAGTGGTGATAAAATGCTCCACCCCGTGTTTAGCGACTGTTGCCGAAAATGTGGGGACCGTGAGTGCTGGGAACTGAGTGAGCAGTGTGTGGAACTTACCGCTTGCTGCTGTGACGTTGGCTTGTGCTGTTGGCGGGGCCACTCGCGCTGTACAGGGGATAGAATCAAAAGAAAGTGCATAAACCAGGCGCCTGTTAGCGAGATCGACCAACAAACCATGTGAGCACAAAAAATCAGCCCCCAACATATTGAAATTTACTGCTGCTACAACAAAAGTCCACTCAAATGTACGGCCGTGTAGAGACAGGAGCAGAGTCTTCTCATCAAAGGTCTTAATCTCCGAGCCGTTTGCTGCCGTCACCTGGGGACCTCCGGAACCAGCCAGTCTGTCCGCGTAGGAAGGTGTGATGAAACTCAACTGGGAGCCTGTGTCGACGAGGAACTACCTCCCCGAGTGTGCGTCCGACAAGTAGAGCAGCTTGTTCTCTTCCCCGAGGGCCGCGGCTGCTACCGACTCCCGGTCTTGGCGTTTCCCGAACGCCCGAACTGGCACGGCGGTACACACTTGCGTGCCCTCTCTGCGAAGCGGCGATGGTAGAAACAAAGGACGTCTGGTCCCCGTTCCCTGGCCCCTATCGCCGCCGTCGTCGGTGAGTCCGGCACCGCTGCCTCTGGCCCCCTGTCATCTCTGGTCGTTGCGCTGAGTTCCGCTGCAGCGGCCGTGGCTGCGCGCTGCTTGGTGGCGTTGACAATCCGCTGCACCTCTCGGCCCAGCGCGCAGTAGTCCCGTAGGGCCAACAGTGGCGAAGTGGCCAGGGTCGCTCTCGCTGCTGACGGTAGAGTTCTGAGGAAGAGGTGGATGAAAATGAAGTGATCGTCGTCAGAGTCTTTCAACCTCAATAACTTCTCCATCA
Organism: Pholidichthys leucotaenia; assembly: GCA_020510985.1. Classification (NCBI taxonomy): domain Eukaryota; kingdom Metazoa; phylum Chordata; class Actinopteri; order Cichliformes; family Pholidichthyidae; genus Pholidichthys; species Pholidichthys leucotaenia. Next base: position 127,127,275 of record CM035848.1, read on the forward strand.
GGCTCGCGGGCATGTTGTTTTCCCCCTCCGTCAGCGCCAGGAGCCTCTCTGCTCGCTCCTTCACCGAGGGGGTGAATTGCTGGATGAGTGCATCCTTCAACGTGCCGTATTTGTCGCTATCCGGCGGCTGGTCGATAAGGCTCTCCACATGCTGGGCCGTGTTGTTGTCCAGCTTTGCGACTACTTGGTAGAATTTCGTGGCATCTACCGATATCCCCCGGAGGTTGAACTGCGCCTCAACTGCGTTGAACCAGGAGCGCGGATTGTTCTGCCAGAAGTCCAGTAGCTGGACTGTAGCGGCATTCGCTTGGCTGGGGGCTCCTGATGCGGCTGGCCCGGGGGAATTTTCTTCTTGCATTATACGTCTCGGGTCACCAGTGTGGTGATGTGAAAATGACGAAGCAGAGTTCTCTCTCAAAGTCAGCTTTATTCACAACACCATCATCTCAAAGCAGAGAAAGAGAATGACACAGTAAACTCTCGTCCTTAAATATCAGGAACTTCACACTTCACAGATCACATGTCACACAGACCACCTTGCATTATAAAGACAGTCACAATGCATTTCTCTCCATGCTATCACTTCCACTGTCTCCAATGCATCTCTTCCTTAATCCTTTAATTGAACCCCCCACAGTCTCAAGCCTTGCATACCAAGGCTAAGATTCCTGCAGCTTCCTGCCTTTGTTCTGACTTAAAATGTGAGTCACAAGACAGGTCCCATGTGTGTGTCCACCACAAGGTAAGGCGTTGTTCCCTATTGTCACCTGTAGGGGAATGTCACTTGTTATTTGGCATTCCATCTCCTTCCATTGTGCAGTGTAGACTGGGTTACATATCTCTACTAAAGTTTTTATTTGTGCGGCTTTAAAATAGTCCCTGATATTTGGCAGCGCGAGCCCACCTTTGTCTTTGTTTAGCTGTAGGGTTCTATACCTGATTCTTGGTCTCTTGCCCTGCCATATGACTCTTGAGATCCTTCTGTCCAGTTCTTGCCATGTTTTTTGGGGAGGTTCTACCGGTATTGTTTGGAAAAGGTATAGAAGACGTGGAAGTATATTCATTTTGACTGCTTCAGTTCTTTGTGCAGTACCCAAGACTGGTATCATATTCCATCTTGCTAGATCAGATTTTATTTTTGCCATCAGTGGATCATAGTTTAGTGTTATAATTTTGTTGAGTTGTTTCGGGATATTGACTCCCAGATATTTCATAGATTCCATCTGCCAGTTAGTTTTGAGTTTGCTTAGTAAATATTGATTTGGGTCATAGTTGAATGTTAAAATTTGGGTTTTATGCATGTTTAATTCGTACCCTGATAACTCTCCATACTCTGAAAAAAATGAGATTAGTTCTGAAAAAGAGGTGTCCGGCTGCCCCAGGTATATTCAGATGTCATCGGCAAAGAGTACTATTTTATGTTCCTTCTGACCAAGTGTAATACCTTGAATTTTTTGATTCTCTTATCCATTGGCTCAGAGGTTCTATGAAGATTGCAAAGAGCAGTGGAGACAAGGGGCAGCCCTGATGACATCCTTTTTCCAGTTCAAAAGATGATGATAATTTACCGTTAATCCTTATTTTAGCTGTTGGTTTTTTATGTAATGCCTGGATAGTTCTCATGAAGTTATTATGAAAATTGAAACTGGATAAGATTCTATATAGGAAAGACCAGTCAACCGAATCAAATGCTTTTTAAGCATCTAATCCCAATATGGCTGCATTTAAATTATATTTTTTTTATATGATGAATTATGTGTAAAGTGCATCTAACGTTATCTTGTGTCTGTCTTTGTCTTATAAAACCTGTTTGGTCTAAATGAATTAAGTCTGTCAGTATATTTTCTAACCTTTTGGAAAGGATAGCGGTAAAACGTTTATAGTCCTGATTTAACACACTGATTGGTCTGTAGTTGGAGCAGTCTAGTTTATCCTTTTCAGGTTTAGGTATGACTGCAATGACCCCTTCTCTCCACGAGGGGGGGGATTTCCCCTCTGTGGAGGACATAGTTAAATGTTTTCAGGAGGAGAGGAGATAGTTGCTGTTTAAAGGTTTTGTACCACTCTGCTATATAGCCATCTGCTCCTGGGGATTTGTTAGCTTTAAGTTTCATAATTGCTTTTTCTAATTCTTTAGGTTGTATTTCTGAGAGTAGTTTTTTATTTTGTGACTCAGTAAGTTGGGGAAGATTTAATGTATTTAGGAAGGCTTCGGATGCGTTTTTGTGTTTTTTGAGGGAGTATAAGTTCTTGTAGTAATTCTCAAAGCTTTTAAGAATTTCCTGAATTCTAAATTTTATTTCCTTTGATACTGGGTCTCTGATTTTGTAGACTGCTCTCTCCGTTTGTTGTTTCCTCAATTTGTAGGCTAGTAATTTTGCCGATTTGCTACCTGTTTCATAATATTTTTGTTTCAGAAATGTAAGTTTCTTCTGGATTTCTATTGTGTAGATCTCGTTTATTTGTTTTTTAATTTCCTTAATTTTGAGCGAGTCATTAGAATAAGTGTTGTCTTTGTGCTCTTTTTCTAGTTTCTTAAGTTCTGACTCTAATGTGATTAGTTTTTCTTGTCTCAGTTTCTTTTGGGTTGCCAGTTTTGCGATAATCTTTCCCCTTATTACAGCTTTGCATGCGTCCCACTGTATTAAAGGGGATACTTCTCCATTATCATTTTCTTCCAAATATCTGAGAATATCTGATTCCAATTCATCTTCCAGTGGTCCTTTCAGCACATTTGAATTTAACCTCCAAGAAAATGTATTATTTGTGTATTTTTGGATATTTAAGTCCATATAGATCGGACTGTGGTCAGAGAGATCCATCAGTCCTATTTCACATGTTTTTACTCTTCCAATGTCTCTATTAAACATAAAAAAAAATAGTCAGTCCTTGAGTATGATGAATGTGGTGCTGAGTAAAATGTATAATCTTTTACACTGGGGTTGAGTTCCCTCCACACGTCACAGATTCCCATTTTTTTAGTAGCATCCGAGTTTTTCTACCTTGAGTGTTATTTTGATGTGGAGAATTACCTGATGCATCCCAGTATGGGTTCAGTCTTAGATTGAAGTCTCCACCACATATCACTAAACCTTTGGCTTTAGTTATCATTAGGTCAAATACATTTTTATAAAATTTCCAGTTAGCCCCTGGAGGTGCATACACATTCAGCAGGGTGATATCTTCTCCCTCTAGCCGACCAAGTACCATGCTAAATCTTTCTTCTTTATCTTTGTGTTCTGAATTTTTTTCAAACATAATTTTGGTTGAGATCAATGTCGCTACCCCCCTCCTCCTCCCTGACTTATATGAGGAAGAAGAGATCAGTTTAAACCCTTGTCTATTAAGTTTAGTGTGCTCCAAGTCTGTTAGGTGGGTTTCCTGTAAAAATATTATTCCTGCTTTGTCTTTTTTCATTTTGCCAAGAATCTTGGATCTTTCAACTGGATTCAGGATCCCTTTTACATTATATGAGATTATTTTGGTTACACCCTGTTTTTCCATTGTATTGTCTTATTTAGTATAACAGTGTAGTGGCCCTCTTTTATGCTACTCAGAAACTGAAAGAACATTAAGAACATAAAAAACATTAAGAACATAGTATATAAAACTTTAAAACAAAAAACTGTCAAAAGATCTTCCTGAGCTGAGGTCTTCTTAGTGACCTTAGAAGAGCCTTGCTGGTGCGTTGGCTCTGAGGGAAACTCCTCAAACTCTGTTACGTGCTGAGGGCCCTCTCTTACCCCTGTAAGTTGTCCCATGTTTTTAACGTGAATTTCAAATCCTAATCCGAACTTGTAATGATTTTTTTTTTTTATGCCTATACCCTATGAAATTGTGCGCAACCTCCCACCACCATCACAGCAAACAATCACGTTAATACAGTATTTGTTAGTGTGGAGAGTTCATGTGGTTCATTGTCACATTTCTATTTCAACAAGTTTTTTTGTTTTTTGTTTTTTTTTAAGACTTACTTGTTTCTAATATTATGACTGTTCCATGAAATGTTTTACCACTTGCTGATTCTGCATCTCCTTTAATGTTTGTTACCTTGTAGGAGGAGGGTTGGATGCACAGATTGACTAAAAATATCGTTATTAATGAAGGCCATTTCCAAGGGCGGTTTGTGCAGTATACGTATATCTGGGCAGATTTTGCTCCGTTTTCAACTCGGATCTCAACCCACTGAGCATCTGCTGAACGCGTTTACTCATCCGTGGTAAACATGTTACCCCCCCTCCCCCCGCCCGTCCTGTCAGGCAGCTAGGTGAGCAGAACAGAGCTCTGTTATCCTTATTGTGCCAAAAATGATTTACTTTGCCAAAAGGAGCTTTATACAGTACCTAACTATGTACTGTATATTGTTGTAAACTCCTCCTGTCATAACTTTAAATACTTTATTTAAATTGTTTTACCCATGGAGGACCCGACAGGATGGGGACTAGGGAAAGGAAGTGTGTGGAGGGGGAAAGAAAAGGGAGAGGAACAGACAAAAAGACAAACAAACCAACAACTAAAACAAACAGAAGATAAACTGCTTCTTCCACCGATGTCTTAACACAAGTCTGGTATCCACACCTGTTAAAGGAGAGACATTTGTGTGTGTGTGTGTCTGTGTGCATATATATGAGAGCGCGCACAAAATAAGTGTGTGCATGCGAGTGGTTTGTCAGGAAACATACAAAGAGGGGGGCCGGTCTCAGCAGCTCTCCCCCTGGGAACCCCGAGCAGGCAAGCCAGCGCCGTCAACTCCCACAGGGCACAAATGCCCGAGGTCAGCAATCCCCAGGAAAGCCAGGCATCAGCCCCTGGAGGGACGATTGAGGGAGGCCAGGCTGCCAGCACGGCCGGCCCACACCCCGGGGCCCACCAACCCCCGGACCCACCAACCCCCCACCCCCCCAGTGGGGCCAACGCCAGTCCCCGGGCCATAGGCGCCAGGAGGCCAGCAACCCCACTCCCTGGGCCGGAGGCTGGCCCGCACCCCCTGGTGCAAACCCCCCAGGCACTACACCCCTCAATCCAGCACCTCCCAACTCGCAGACGCACCCATCCCTACACCTTCACACCCTCATACTCTCATACGCACCTACATGCATTCCCTCACGCTCACTCACCCACTCTCACTTCTTTTTCTTCTTCTTATTTTAGATTTGATTGGTAGTTGGCAACCAGCTTACAGGAGCATTACTGCCACGGAATTGATTATCATCACTCTATATCTTTGTATAAGGAGTTCTTATGAGGAGTTCTGAACTACTCCTTATGTGTGGAAAAAATTATCCGTCCTTGGACTGTGTCCTCGGCGGCATCAACCAGCTAGCCGGTCAGCAACCAGCTCACTCTCACACTCCCGGACCCACCCATTCTCTCTCACTCCTGTACCCATTCAATCTCACTCTCACTCGCCCTCAAGGTCACCCACACCCACTCACGTTCACCCACGCACGCACTCTCACTCACACTCCAACCTACTCACATCCATTCGTGCTCTCCCCCTCACACTCACCCACCCTCATTCACCCTTAATTCTTAGGGTGACTGCGATGCAGGAAACCTGAACTTATACCAGTGCCCAATAGTGACCAGGAAGACCCCCGGGGCAGGCCAGCGGCCACCACCCGCCCCCCCCCCCCCCCCCCCGCTGATCCACCCAAGGGTGGCTGCAGCCACAGAAGCAGACCCCCACCCCCAGCACCCACCTGAGCGACTGACCAACAGATCACCGCAGGCACCCTGAGATGCCACCTGACATGCAAAGCGCCACACAAAACCGACCCACCATCACCACCTCCATTCATCACTCCCTCACTCTAGCTTCCTCTCTTTTTCAGTCCCTCTCTTACTCCCTTGGTTGAATCTATGTAAACATGTTGCTCTTCCGCGGTAAAGGCAGAAACAATGAGGGTACGTCACTTCCGGTCAGCGGCAGCTGCTCCCCATTGGTTTTGACCGAGCAGTTTTCATGGGATCAAATTATTCAGTATACTGACTCTAGGGGGTTATTTTTACTGAATAAACACATTTTTGGTTTATAATTAATATCCAAAGCAGGGTTAATGCTGTTTTAATGACCAATATAGAGTTCCTTTAACACATAATTACTACACAAGTCACTGGTGTTGAACATGTACACAGGTCTGAGGTGAAATGCATCGCTCCTTCTGTTGTGACTCCTCGTGCGCCATTATGCGGTGCACAAAGGAAGGAATGAAAAACCCAATTGCGGGAGTAGAGCATGCACTTTATTAAACATGAACCCCAAAAATAACAAGTCCAGCAAATAAACACGCAGACCAGTGAGTTGAGCAGATGCAGTAATGACAATAGAGGCCACCAGACATACAGGGACGCCTCCTGGATGCTCGACTGCCCGGGAGAGGGAAAGCCTAGTGCTGCAGGGCTGCTGTCGGCACGGGGAGAAAGGCTGACATTAACTTAGGGTGCAGGAGCAATCCAGGGCTGTCCGTGCAGTCTGGTGGATGAGGGAAAAACAGGCTGTAGCTCATCCGTAGCGAGTGAATACAAGCATACACGGAGGGACACTCTGCCGTGTATGAATCTCAGTGCTCCAATGGTCTCTTCCTACTAACACAGCGTTTAAGTAATAATAATACTGACGAGGGAAGAGACCGCCGGTGTGTGGATGCGTTGGCCGAACATAATTGAAAGCATGTGTGCATGAGTGAGTGTATGAACGTGTGAATTAGAATAAATGAAGTGTGTGCGTATATGTGTGTGAGCATCCAATAATGAGACGCAGCTGATGGCACTGACAGGCGGAGGGGGCGTGCCTGAGCTGTCAGGGAGCGAAGGACCCAAAGGGCTCCCTGACGTGCCTGATGGAAAATAAATAGGGAGATGGCCAAAAGGCCACGGGTCAGAACTGTGTTTGGGACCACCAAACCCAGGTTCATGACACCTTCACTTTACTCTTTCAGGTGGCAAAGCTGGAGCTTTCCCTGACAGGAGGTGGTATGGTGTTCCATAAAGTACGACCATGAAATGAAAAAAATATTTTGACCAAAAGAGGTTTTACAGAGGGGTATCACACAATCACCTCTTGAGGAAGCCGTAGTGGACCGACCATGAGTACGACTCCCTCTGTATTTGATGTATTCATTCAGAGAGGGGGGCTAGCCAAATCATGTAGGATTTTATACATCAAGCAGGCAGTTTTAATTTTTTTAAATTCTCAAAGGATAGGAGGTTGTACCTAGATAGAATATTGCAGTGGTGGTATGAGAGAGGCTTTTCATCTAGCAGCTGGTACAACTGTTGTCCATACAACTTGCCAAATATCACCTTTTTTGCCACCCACAGTTTCCAGGGCTCTCCATTTTCATTTGATATACTGCTGTTTTGCCCCAGATACAGGCTTTTTGGTAAGCGGCATGCTTCATATGCTGAGCAAGCAAAGTTAGAGGAATGGCATCACAGTACCTCTGCTTCCTGGCAAATAAGTCAATAATAAGTCTTGCATTATCAACCACATCAGCAGTGCTGTCTTTGTCGTACATTGTGATGAGAAACTTCTCAATTGCACGGAGATCAGCATCTTCAACAATCTGCAAAGTATGGTGTACTGTACATCATGGGGCTACCAACAACAAGATTTCAGTTCTGATCAAATAAGTGCAGAAAACTGAATTTGAGTAAGAAAATGGTCACCATCATGAAAATCATTGGGCCATGATGAGTTTTTGTGGGTAACATTGAATATGCCATATCAAAATACATGCACTTTCAGGCCTAGATCATTAACATATGCCCAGCCACCTAAGTTTTATGGTGAAAAGACATTTTTTTCACTTTTCATGAGTCGGCCTCTTGGATTTCCATGTGGATACTGTGCTTTTCTGAAAGAAAAGATCCTGGATATTATTTATGCAACATTTGGTGCTTGTATCACAAAGTGAAAAATTCTTATGGTATACTGACTTAATCTTCAGCATTGTTGGCAAACCTGCAGTTTTCTGGTAGTTTGTTCCACTTATATGGTGTGTAAAACCTGAAAGCAGCTTCTTTATGTTTGATTCTAACTCTGGGGACAAAAAACAAACCTGTTCGGGATGACCTGAGATGCTGTGAAGGCTCAAAAAAAAAAAAAAAAGATCTGAGATATATTTTGGCCCTAAGCCTAAAACCCAACAGAAGTATTTTAAAATCAACTCTTTGATGGACAGGAAGCCAGTGAAGAGATCTTAGAACTGGAGTGATTTGATCAACTTTCCTGGTCTTGGTGAGGACTTGAGCAGCAGCATTTTGGATCAGCTGCAGCTGTCTGATTGATCTTTCAGGCAGACCAGTAAGTGCAATGTTACAGCAATCAAGTCTACTAAAGATCAATGCATGGACCAGCAATCCCTCTGACATCATCCATCCATCCATCCATCCATCCATCCATCCATCCATCCATCCATCCATCCATCCATCCATCACCACTTTTCTGGGGAGCAGAGGTTGAGAGAGCAGCAGTCTAAGCAGAGAAGCCCAGACTGCCTGTCAGGTTCACATAGCACCATGATTGCAACAATCCTGCATTAGTCCTTTAATTCTAGAAATATTGTTGAGGTGATGATAGGCTGACTTCATGTGGCTGCTGAAATTGAGGTCTGAAACATTAAGGCTGGAAATCAAAGGAAATGTGATTACAATTTTATTTATTTATTTGTCTTTGAGCTGCTCCCTTTCAGGGTCACCACATCATATCATCTCCAGGGTTCGCGTGTCGATTTTGCCATTTTTACGTGGAACTCTTCCTGACGCAACCTGCCCATTTATCCAGTCTCGGGACCGGCACAGGCAGTACACTGACATATGCACACTGCTGGGTAATCAACTTTCCTTCCCCCATTCCGTTATGGTGAGCACCAAGTTAGACGGTGGGAAGTGTCATTTTTATATGGTCTGTGGTATGACCTGGCCGGGGCTTGAATGCATGACCTCCTGTTTCTGGGGCGGATGCTCCACCTTTGGTTTACTACTCTGGTTGTACTGCCTCTGCTGATTGGACAGTCAGCTAAACTCCTTCCTCACATCAAGACTCTGACGACACAGCTCTCAGTCCACAGGTTTAATGACACAAGGAAAGTGTGAAACTGTAACACATAATACAAGGCACAATTACTTCTTGACCTTCATACAGACATTACAATGAAAATACATAAATTGCTTACTTTTAACTTAAATATGATATAAAACTATATTTACAACAACTCCCGCCGCCATAATAAATTGTTTCCCTCCAAATTACCTATCAATGTCCTCTGACCAATACAACGGCCGTTGCTAGCGTAAATCGCGGGAAAACCACTTTAGCGTCTAATGTTATTAAACCCAATGTAACCTTAATAAACCGTCTAGGAATGCACACAAACAACAACAGTAAATACATACCCACGATGCTACCAAAGGCAGAGGATGTATGTGACTGCTGCTGGAGTTGACTGAGGCGGTAAAGACACACAACGGACTTTTCCTCAATACTCTGACTGACTTCCTGTTTACAGTTAGTCGGAGCCGAAGGTGACGTCACCTTCGGCTACGAACCATGCCGATTTCAAGGTGAACCCAACACAACATTACAACGGGTTATTCAAAATTAATTAAGAATATAAATAATATTCCACTTTAACTTTAACATTAAATAGTTAACAGAACACCGGTAATAGTATTCTTATTACAATACTGACTGGAAAAAGAAAAAAAAAATTAACAAGTGGTTGTCTGTGGAATACTTTTGCTTGTTAAAGTGTGTCATTTATTTATTTATCAGCAGTTGCTACTTTTGTGTTGTTGTTTTTTTGGTATTTTTTGGAAACAACTAAACAGAGGAATTTAAGGATTTCAGCTGCGAAGTTGCTGATATAGAAACATTTGTGTGGGAAGTCACTCTTGACTTGCACTGCCAGTTTCACTCTTCCCACTCTCAGTCGCCGTCTCACACTCAGGATGTGCGGAAATTCCCAAGTATGGCACCATGCTGGTTTTGATCTGTACTTGATCCCAGCTGGTCTGGGAACGCCTTGGTATCCCCTCTGAAGAGCTGGAGCAGGTGGCTGGGGAGAGGGAAGTCTGGGCTTCTCTGCTTGAACTGCTGCCTCTGCGACCCGGACCTCCGGAAAAGCGGTAGAAGATGGATGGATGGATGGATATACACTACCGTTCAAAAGTTTGGGGTCACTTAGAAATTTCCTTATTTTTGAAAGAAAAGCACTTTTTTTCAATGAAGATAACTTTAAACTAATCAGAAATACACTCTATACATCGCTAATGTGGTAAATGACTATTCTAGCTGCAAATGTCTGGTTTTTGGTGCAATATCTAGATAGGTGTATAGAGGCCCATTTCCAGCAACTATCACTCCTGTATTCTAATTGTACAATGTGTTTGCTCATTGTGTCAGAAAGCTAATGGATGATTAGAAAACCCTTGTGCAATCATGTTAGGTCTGCAATGCTGTAATTGCTGCAAATGGAGGATTCTTTGACGAAAGCAAAGTCTGAAGGAAAAAATTATTATTTCAAATACAAATCATTATTTCTAACCTTGTCAATGTCTTGACTATATTTTCTATTCATTTTACAACTCATGGTGGTAAATAAGTGTGACTTTTCATGGAAAACACAAAATAATTGTCTGGGTGACCCCAAACTTTTGAACGGTAGTGTATATAAATAAATATATAAATGAATAAAAATGAGATCAGTGTGACTGGACGGAAAGGGCATGTACTGTATAGCCTACAGATGCCTGTCTGTGTTCTTTTTTTTTAAGATCCCCATGAGACTTTTCGTTTTTCTAATGTCTCATACTTATCAAGACAAGTACTTTTGTCAATATATCTGTGGGAAAGCTGAGTCTTAATCAAACTGGCAGGGAATGTAGTTTATCTTGGAGTTGAAGTCTGGAGCCTGCGCATTCTCTCCCTTTCTTTTTTCCACTGCGCACATTGCCTCCGGCGCAATACGGCACGGAGAGCTGTGCGGAAACTCTGTGCTTGTATGGTCCTGTCAGAACAGCAGAATCGTGCATGTGTGTGTGCATGTGCGTGTTCCTCCTTCCATGTGTGTGTGCGTGTGCGCGCATGGGCTACAGGGAAACCCATGACTTCCGCATTTTTTCCTCACAGTGTGAAACCCACTCCACGCACAGCTGGACTATATAAAAACTCAACATGGTGCCTACAGTCACTCAGAGAGCTGGACCGTGCTCAGTCAGAACCCACTCTTGGATGAAAAGCCCCATCACGGAACCTGTGGAGTTTAGACCTTCAGACCTCTCATTTGTACACCAGCCGTTTGCGCTTTCCTCCCCACCACAATTTCATTATCTGGGCTGGACTTGTAAGATTGGACGGTCCGATAAAAGGCCGATTGATGGGACACCAAATCAAAGACATGGACATCGAGTCTCTCCAGGAAAGAGTCTGGCTGCGCGGAAGCTGCCTGGACGTTTTTCTGTTGGTGTCCATCGGTTTTATGTACCTGGCCGTGACAGGTCTGGCAGGAGTGATGTTTGTGGTGAAGCTGCCACCCACCTCTGGACCCGACAGGCTCACGGGAGTCACACATGGACATGCATTGTGGGAAAGCCATGCCCACTAATGGCAAGCCTTTATATAGCATTTCTTCCTTTGTTCGAGGTCCTCCCCAGGAGACAGAAGGGGGAGGATCCGTGGACATGTTGACTCCTGCGTGGTTCAATAAAAGTTATACTGAGAAACAATATTTTCTTCTATGATCATTGGTTGGTTAAATGAAAAGATTCTGTTAAATGTCCAGAAAATTAATTTTCACATCCCATAGGCCAAAGACATGCAGGTTAGGTTAATTGGCATCAACTGGAGATTCTAAATTGTCCTTTTTCATGGATGTGAGTGAATGGTTGTCTGTCTCTCTGTGTTGGCCCTGTGATGGACTGGCAATCTGTCCAGGGTGTACCCTGCCCAAAGATGCTGAGATAGGCTCCAGCCCCCCTGGGACCCAAAAAGGATTAAGGGGTAGAAGATGGATGGATGGACCTGTACTGTCAGTAACCGGCGTCACCTCTGCCTCCTCATTAACAACAGGCGCTCGTCATTAGCATCATGTATGCTCATACAAGCAGCATTCCTCTCTATCTGCTCCTCAAGAGAGTTAGTCTCTTCCCAGGCTGAAGTGAAAAAAGGTTGTTTTGATGAAAATTTTCTGTGCTCTTTCCTTTATCTCCATTTCTTTGCACTGCTTGGATAACTTTGTTTCATTTTGCCGATATTCTACACGCTGTATGGTTTGTTTGCAATGTAACCAAAGATAAGTGCAAGCACAAGTCTCAGAGACAACGTGGAAGAGTCCAGCAGTCTGAAAAGGGGGAAGGATGTTATATTTGTGATTTGAGTTGTCATTTATGTAAATACTGGTCTTTCTTTATTTTGTTGGACATCATATTAAATATGCTAAACAATTAAAAAAATATATGGGGCTCCTAGTAGATCGGAGCCCTTAGCAGATCAGGGCCTCAGGCAGTCGCCTACCTTTGCCTCATGGTAAGTCCACCTCTGCCTGGACCTACTCTTTCAAAAGCATGGTATCCACATGGAAATAACAATATGACCACCATTTTCCAAGATGGCCACCATCAAACCCAATTTTAGAGTTTTTCACCTATAGATTTGGATCGGAGAGCCCAATATTGACAATCTTTGCATCAAAATGTATGTGTTCACGTATACAAGTTTATTTCTGCACTTAAAAAGTTGAAATTACGGGACTTCCGGTCTGGACGCCATGGCGACTGCAGCTTAACACTGAAGTTCTCAGACCCAATCCAGGATAACACCTTGAAAATCAAACTTAACGGATTTTTGGAGGAGTGAAAATCAAAAGACAAAATCATCATGTCTAAAGGAAAACAGAAGAAACTGAAATTCTCCAGGCCAGGACACGTATCGGCCGGAGAATCCGAACTGGAAGATCTCCGTTCAGAAGACGAGGAACTGGTGATAGCTAACAAAAGGGTTAGCCTGAAATCACTATTTGAGGAGCTACGACAATTTCGCCGAGATGTTACGGCCGAATTTCGGGAATTCAGAGAAGAATTGAAAAGGACAAACAGCAGAGTGGACCAGGCCGAGAACCGAATCTTGGAAACAGAGGATCGAATAAAAGTGCTCGAAGATTCTGTGCTAGACCTACGCAAAAGACAAGCAGCTATAGAGGCTAAGCTAACCGACCAAGAAGGAAAACAAAGAAGAGACAACATAAGAATTCATGGTCTGACAGAAGGAACCGAAAATGATTTTAACTCAATGGCAGAATGCGTGGAATCCTTACTAAGAGAGAAATTGGATATTCCACAAACCACCGACTTGAAGATAGAAAAGGCACATCGTTCATTAGCCGCTAGGCCGGCTGCGGAAGCGCCCCCACGTTCGGTGTTGGTAAGATTTTCCAATTTCAAAATAAAACAAGAGGTTGTAAGACTGGCCTGGCAGAAAAAAGGATTTATGCACCAGGAGAGAAAAGTCTACGTGGAACACGATTACGCCCCGGAGGTCCTTAAAAAGCGCAGGGAATACAATGACGCGAAAAAGGTGTTAAGAGAGAAGAAATTGCGCTTTCAGACACCATTTCCTGCGAAGTTAAGGGTCTTCTACGGCGATGAAACGTGTCTCTATAATTCGGCGGAAGAAGCAACAGCTGACATGGCGAAAAGAGGGCTCCCGGTAACGGTATTTAAACCCGCAGCAGACCCGAGTCAGAAGATCAAAGCGCAAACATGGACAACACAAAGACCTTCAAAATCCACGGACCAGCAGCGGGAAACCCAGCACCAGAGCGTCGCGGATAAACTATCCGTTTTCAGGTTGGAATAGCGACCTTTTTTTTTTTTTTTTTTTTCTTTTCTCTTGAATCAATCCGCACATCCAACCCCCCTCATACAAGGTAACAAACATTAAAGGAGATGCATATTCAGCATGTGGTAAAACATTTCATGGAACAATCATATTATTTGAAACAAATAAGTCTTTGTAATAAAAAAAAAAAAAAAAAAAACTTGTTAAAATAGAAATGTGACAATAATCCACATGTTCTCCTCATACTAACAAATACTGTTTTTGCGTGAATGTTTGATGTGATGGGGGTGGGAGGGTGCACACAATTTCACAGGGTTTAGGCATAAAAGGAAAAAAAAACAAAAAAACAATCATTACAAGTTTGGATTGGGTTCTGAAACTCACGTTAAAAGCATGGGACTACTTTCAGTGGTAAGAGAGGGCCCTCAACACATAACAGAGTTTGAGGAATTTCCCTCAGAGCCTTCACTCCATCAAGGCTCTTACAGGGTCTTTAAAAAGACCTCAGCTCAGGAAGTTCTTATGACAGCTTTTTGTTTTAAAGTTTTTTACACTACGTTCTTAATGTTTTTCTTGTTTTTAATGTTCTTTCAGTTTCTGAATAGCACAAAAGAGGGCCACCACACAGTTATACTAAACAAAACAACACAATGGAGAAACAGGGTGTAACCAAAATAATTTCATATAATGTAAAAGGAATCCTGAATCCAGTTAAAAGATCCAAGATTCTAGGCAAAATGAAAAAAGACAAAGCAGGAATAATACTTTTACAAGAAACCCACCTAACAGACGTGGAACACAATAAACTCAGTAGACAAGGGTTTAAAATGATCTCTTCATCTTCATATAAATCAGGGAGGAGGAGGGGAGTAGCGACATTGATATCAACCAAAATTACATTTGAAAAAAAATCAGAACACAAAGATAAAGAAGGGAGATACAGTTTGGTAACTGGGCGGCTAGAGGGAGAAGATATCACCCTGCTGAATGTGTATGCTCCCCCAGGGGCTAACTGGAAATTTTATAAAAATGTATTCGACCTAATGATAACTAAAGCTCAAGGTTTAGTGATATGTGGTGGGGACTTCAATCTTAGACTGAATCCATACTGGGATGCTTCTGGTAATTCCCCACATCAAAATAACACCCAAAACAGGAAGACTCGGATGCTACTAAAAGAATTGGGAATCTGTGACGTGTGGAGGGAACTCAACCCCAGTGTAAAAGACTATACATTTTACTCAACTCCACATTCATCTTACTCAAGGATTGACTATTTTTTTATGTTTAATAGAGACATTGGAAGAGTAAAAACATGTAAAATAGGACTGATGGATCTCTCCGACCACAGTCCGATCTACATGGACTTAAATATCCAAAAATACACAAATAATACATTTTCTTGGAGGTTAAATTCAAATGTCCTGAAAGGACCATTGAAAGATGAATTGGAATCAGATATTCTCAGATATTTGGAAGATAACGATAATGGAGAAGTATCCCCTTTAATACTGTGGGATGCATGTAAAGCTGTAATAAGAGGAAAGATTATTGCAAAACTGGCAACCCAAAAGAAACTAAGACAAGAAAAACTATCCACATTAGAGTCAGAACTTAGGAACCTAGAAAAAGAACACAAAGGCAACACTCATTCTACTGACTCGCTCAAGATTAAGGAAATTAAAAACCAAATAAATGAGATCTACACAATAGAAATCCAGAAGAAACTTACATTTCTGAAACAAAAATACTATGAAGCAGGCAGTAAATCGGCAAAATTGCTAGCCTATAAATTGAGGAAACATCAAACAGAAAGAGCAATCTACAAAATCAGAGACCCAGTATCAAAGGAAATAAAATTCAGAATTCAGGATATTCTTAAAAACTTCGAGAATTACTATAAGAACTTATACTCCCACAAAAAACATAAAAACGCATCCGAGGCATTCCTAAACACATTAAACCTTCCCCAACTTACGGAGTCACAAAATAAAACACTACTGTCAGAAATACATCCTAAAGAATTGGAAAAAGCAATTATGAAACTTAAAGCTAACAAATCCCCAGGAGCTGATGGCTATACAGCAGAGTGGTACAAAACCTTTAAACAGCAACTATCTCCTCTCCTCCTGAAAACATTTAATTATGTCCTCCACACAGGGGAAATCCCCCCCCTCCTGGAGAGAAGGGGTCATTGCAGTTATACCTAAACCTGAAAAGGATAAACTAGAGTGCTCCAACTACAGACCAATCAGTGTACTAAATCAGGACTATAAGCTTTTTACCATTATCCTTGCCAAAAGGTTAGAAAATATACTGACAGACCTAATTCATTTAGACCAAACAGGTTTTATAAGACAAAGACAGACACAAGACAACATTCGACGCACTTTACACATAATTCATCATATAAAAAAATATAACTTAAATGCAGTCATATTGGGATTAGATGCTGAAAAAGCATTCGATTCGGTTGACTGGTCTTTTCTATATAGAATCTTATCCAGTTTCAATTTTCATAACAACTTCATTAGAACTATACAGGCATTATATAAAAAACCAACAGCTAAAATAAGGATTAACGGTAATTTATCATCATCTTTTGAACTGGAAAGAGGATGTCGTCAGGGCTGCCCCCTGTCTCCACTGCTCTTTGCAATCTTCATAGAACCTCTGAGCCAATGGATAAGACAAAACCAAAAAATTCAAGGTATTACACTTGGTCAGAAGGAACATAAAATAGCACTCTTTGCTGATGACATTTTAATATACCTAGGGCAGCCGGACACTTCTTTACCAGAACTAACCTCAGTTTTTTCAGAGTATGGAGATTTATCGGGGTACAAATTAAATATGCATAAAACCCAAGTTTTAACATTCAACTATGACCCAAATCATTATTCACTAAGCAAACTCAAAACTAACTGGGAGTCGGAATCTATGAAATATCTGGGGGTCAATATCCCGAAACAACTCAACAAAATTATATCACTAAACTATGATCCACTGGTGACAAAAATAAAATCTG
This sequence comes from Pholidichthys leucotaenia, assembly GCA_020510985.1. Lineage (NCBI taxonomy): Eukaryota > Metazoa > Chordata > Actinopteri > Cichliformes > Pholidichthyidae > Pholidichthys > Pholidichthys leucotaenia. The sequence goes on from CM035848.1 coordinate 127,144,143, forward strand.
ACCTAGCAAGATGGAATATGATACCATTCTTGGGTACTGCACAAAGAATTGAAGCAGTCAAAATGAATATACTTCCACGTCTTCTATACCTTTTCCAAACAATACCGGTAGAACCTCCCAAAAAAACATGGCAGGAGCTGGACAGAAGGATCTCAAGATTCATATGGCAGGGCAAGAGACCTAGAATCAGATATAGAACCCTACAGCTAAACAAAGACAGAGGTGGGCTCGCGCTGCCAAATATCAGGGACTACTTTAAAGCCGCACAAATTAAAACTTTAGTAGAGATATGTAACCCAGTCTACACTGCACAATGGAAGGAGATCGAATGCCAAATAACAAGTGACATCCCCCTACAGGCGATAATAGGGAACAATGTCTTACCTAAGCTTTTGAATAACACTAACCCGTGGATAGAGACCCCGCTAAAAATTTGGTTTAAGATAGTCAGAGAGAATCAAACTAAAGAGCCCTATCGACTTCTGCAATGGATCGCCTATGATCAGGACTTTACTCCTAATAAAACAGACACTAGATTTAAAAAGTGGAAGGAGAAAGGGCTGATAAAATATTACGATTTTTTTAAAGGGCAAATCTTAAGAAGTTTTGAAGATTTGAAAAAACAAGGCCTAATAAATCAAGACCTTTACAGGTTCTTCCAGCTTAGACACCACATAAACAATATACTTAAAAAGGAGGTTTTGGAAAGGGCCCAGTCAGGTGTTCTGAAGGTCTTCTTAATGGCATATAAAGGGATCCCAGGGATCAGATACATTTCTAAAATATACCAAGGTCTTCAAGACTTAAAAGGAGACAACACATCTTATATAAAAGAGAGATGGGAAAAAGAGGGGAATTTCACTTTACAACTGGAAATATGGGAAAAGCTAAATAAACAGCAATGGAAAAGTACCTCATCCCTGCAGTGGAGAGAATTTGGATGGAAAAACTTGGCAAGATTTTTCAGAACACCTGCACAAAACAAATTTACCCATAAGGGATTGAACTGTTGGCGCTTGTGTGGTGAAAAGACTGCAAATCATTTTCATGTGTTTTGGTCATGCCCAGTTATCCACCAATATTGGACCAAGGTACAGACAATATTGGGGAAAATATTCAAAATTACAGTTCCCTTTTCTTTTGTAACTTTGTATTTGGGTTTACTACCGGACTCACTGGAAAGACGAGGAGAAAAATACTTATTCAATGTTTTAATATTGGCAAGCAAAAAAGCTCTAACTAAAAAATGGATGTTGAAGGACTGTCCTACACCTGAAGATTGGACTAACGTGATCCAAGACATTTACTCGATGGAAAAGTTGACATTCGCACTGAGACAGGACATGGATGTGTTCATGAACTTTTGGCAACCCTGGACCGCATATGTGTCTTCCATTAGATCTAATCTTTGACAAATACCATTTCAATAATGGTTCCGCTCTTTGTTCCAACTCTACTCAGATGCTCTTTTATCTTTATTTACTTACTTTTTCTTTTTGTTTGTTTTTTACTGGTTTTTTTTTTTTTTGTTATTTGTTTTTTGTTTTTTTTCTCTTTAATTTCACTTTTTCTTTCACTTTAAAAAAAAAAAAAAAAAAAAAGGGGTGTTGTAAGAATTAATCTTCCAATGTTGTCAGATATCAGAAAATAAGGGAACATGTGATGAAAATGTAAACACTGCATTGCTGTAACGACCTGTATACCCTTTACAAAAACTTAAATAAAAAAAAAAAAAAAAAGTTGAAATTACTCTACAGTGTGAAGATAATATATTTGGCAGGGTGATGTGCATTTATGACATGTGACAGAGGTCTGTATAGAGTGGAAGAACAGCTGCTGGGATCAACAACTGTTTAATCATCACATTTGCAGGCACACATGTGTGCATCGAAGCCCAAAGTGATAGCATTTGCACCACAACATTCAGTTTTTCATCCACACTTCATCAGTTCTTGACACCTCTAGGCAATTGGTTTATAAGTTTATAAGTTTATTTATTTATAAAAGGGACAGTGCATATTAATGAACATAAGACATGCAAAAATGCAGCATACAAGATAATAGCTGAAGCCAATTTCCATCATGTGTCCCCTGGCCAGCCAAAGCCAGCCACATAAAACAGATAATACAATACAACAACAATAAACAACACAACAATAATAAAGCAAATAACACAATACAACAATAATAACAATAACAGTAAGATTGCACACTGATAGAAAGAGAGGGACAAACAAACAAAGTTAGGATGAATGTTGTTGATCTCAGACCAGCAAAAAGTACCACAATGACCAAGGTGTTGCTCGGGATGTTTAAGTGTAAAGAGCTAAGGTGCATTGTGCAGTTTAGTAAAGTACATTTGTAGAATTATATGATTCGTGAATTTAAAGTGCTTAGTGAATTGCACACGGCTCTATTGCATATGTTTCAGCATATATGACGTGTGTGTGCTAATCATATTGCGCCAGGTTTGCATATATGGTTAAACCCATGTACGCAGGGTTATTGAAATTGTGTAAATTAGCATACAACCATACGTACACACAAACAATCACAGACACATAGACATGTCTAGGTCATATGACAGTCACAAGTCTGGTCTGTTTTCAACAATTGTTAAACGGTACCTGTAGTGAATTTTAATCAAAAGCTATTTTAAAGGATCAAATATGATACTAGTGGTTCCGTCCAGTAGTTTTGGTCATAATTCCTTCTCAAATACACACGAGTTTCAAGTCACTGCTCTCTCAGTCAGCCATGGTCAGAAACATCTTATCTCCTCCATGGGCTGTTTCAGCATGGTAGTGACGCACAGTCGTTGCTTTGTGCGATTGACTGGGCTGCAGTATAGCAGTCAACAAAGTTTTACATCAGAATTTTACGTAATTTTTTACAACCACGTACAAGCAAATCTACCAGCATATAATTTAATTAAATAAAATTCTAGTATATCAAGATTTATTCATGTTCTGAAGTTACTTGATTGGGAACTTGCCTGTTCGTCAGGTCACCTTCAGCTGCCGGTATCCGCAGGTAATTGCAGATCATGATGTCAATGAAGGCCATTTCCGCTTATTTTTTTTTTTTAATTTAAGTTTTGGTAAAGGGTATACATGTCATTACAGCATTGCATTGTTTACATTTTCATCACATATTCCCCCTTTTTTTGTTTTTTGACAACATTGGAAAAAAATTATTACAACACCCTTTTTTTAAGTGAAAGAAAAAGAGAAATTAAAAGAAGAACAAAAAAAACAACAAAAAAAACAAAACAAAACAAAAAAACAAAAACAAAAGAGCAGAAAAATAAGAGCATCTGAGTAGCGTTGGAGCAAAGAGAGATGCCATTATTGAAATGGTTTTTGTCAAAGATTAGATCTGATGGAAGACACATATGCGTTCCAGGGTTGCCAAAAGTTCAAGAACCCATCCATGTCCTGTCTCAGTGCAAATGTCAACTTTTCCATCGAATAAATGTCCTGAATCACGTTAATCCAATCTTCAGGTGTAGGACAGTCTTTCAACATCCATTTTTTTGTTAGAGCTTTTATACTTGCCAATATTAAAACAGTGAATAGGTATTTTTCCCCTCGTCTTTCCAGTGACTCCGGTAGTAAACCCAAATACAAAGTTACAAAAGAAAAGGGAACTGTTACTTTGAATATTTTCCCCAATATTGTCTGTACATTGGTCCAATATTGGTGGATAACTGGGCATGACCAAAACACATGAAAATGATTTGCAGTCTCTTCACCACACAAGCACCAACAATTCAACCCCTTACGAGTAAATTTGTTTTGTGCAGGTGTTCTAAAAAATCTTACCAAATTTTTCCATCCAAATTCTCTCCACTGCAGGGATGAAGTACTTTTCCATTGTTGTTTATTTAGCTTTTCCCATATTTCCAGTTGTAAAGTGAAATTCCCCTCTTTTTCCCATCTCTCTTTTATATATGATATGTTGTCTCCTTTTAAGTCTTGAAGACCATGGTATATTTTAGAAATGTATCTGATCCCTGGGATCCCTTTATATGCCATTAAGAAAACCTTCAGAACACCTGACTGGGCCCTTTCCAAATCCTCCTTTTTAAGTATTTTGTTTATGTGGTGTCTAAGCTGAAAGAACCTGTAAAGGTCTTGATTTACTAGACCTTGTTTTTTCAACTCTTCAAAACTTCTTAAAGTTTGCCCTTTAAAAATATTGTAATATTTTATCAGTCCGTTCTCTTTCCACTTTTTAAATCTAGTGTCTGTTTTATTAGGAGTAAAGTCCTGATCATAGGAAATCCATTGCAATAATCGATAGGGTTTTTTAGTTTTATTCTCTCTGACTATCTTAAACCAAATTTTTAGCGGGGTCTCTATCCACGGGTTAGTGTTATTCAAAAGATTAGGTAAGGCGTTGTTCCCTATTATCGCCTGTAGGGGAATGTCACTTGTTATTTGGCATTCCATCTCCTTCCATTGTGCAGTGTAGACTGGGTTACATATCTCTACTAAAGTTTTAATTTGTGCGACTTTAAAATAGTCCCTGATATTTGGCAGCGCGAGCCCACCTTTGTCTTTGTTTAGCTGTAGGGTTCTATACCTGATTCTTGGTCTCTTGCCCTGCCATATGACTCTTGAGATCCTTCTGTCCAGTTCTTGCCATGTTTTTTTTGGGAGGTTCTACCGGTATTGTTTGGAAAAGGTATAGAAGACTTGGAAGTATATTCATTTTGACTGCTTCAATTCTTTGTGCAGTACCCAAGAATGGTATCACATTCCATCTTGCTAGATCAGATTTTATTTTCGCCATGAGTGGATCATAGTTTAGTGTTATAATTTTGTTGAGTTGTTTCGGGATATTGACCCCCAGATATTTCATAGATTCCATCTCCCAGTTAGTTTTGAGTTTGCTTAGTAAATATTGATTTGGGTCATAGTTGAATGATAAAATTTGGGTTTTATGCATGTTTAATTCGTACTCCAATAACTCTCCATACTCTGAAAAAACTGAGATTAGTTCTGGAAAAGAGGTGTCCGGCTGCCCCAGGTATATTAAGATGTCATCGGCAAAGAGTGCTATTTTATGTTCCTTCTGACCAAGTGTAATACCTTGAATTTTTTGATTCTGTCTTATCCATTGGCTCAGAGGTTCTATGAAGATTGCAAAGAGCAGTGGAGACAAGGGGCAGCCCTGACATCCTTTTTCCAGTTCAAAAGATGATGATAATTTACCGTTAATCCTTATTTTAGCTGTTGTTTTTTTATGTAATGCCTGGATAGTTCTCATGAAGTTATTATGAAAATTGAAACAGGATAAGATTCTATATAGGAAAGACCAGTCAACTGAATCAAATGCTTTTTCAGCATCTAATCCCAATATGGCTGCATTTAAATTATATTTTTTTATATGATGAATTATGTGTAAAGTGCATCTAATGTTATCTTGTGTCTGTCTTTGTCTTATAAAACCTGTTTGGTCTAAATGAATTAAGTCTGTCAGTATATTTTCTAACCTTTTGGAAAGGATAGCGGTAAAACCTTTATAGTCCTGATTTAACACACTGATTGGTCTGTAGTTGGAGCAGTCTAGTTTATCCTTTTCAGGTTTAGGTATAACTGCAATGACCCCTTCTCTCCACGAGGGGGGGGGATTTCCCCTGTGTGGAGGACATAGTTAAATGTTTTCAGGAGGAGAGGAGATAGTTGCTGTTTAAAGGTTTTGTACCACTCTGCTGTATAGCCATCTGCTCCTGGGGATTTGTTAGCTTAAAGTTTCATAATTGCTTTTTCTAATTCTTTAGGTTGTATTTCTGACAGTAGTGTTTTATTTTGTGACTCAGTAAGTTGGGGAAGATTTAATGTATTTAGGTAGGCTTCGGATGCGTTTTTGTGTTTTTTGAGGGAGTATAAGTTCTTGTAGTAATTCTTGAAGCTTTTAAGAATTTCCAGAATTCTAAATTTTATTTCCTTTGATACTGGGTCTCTGATTTTGTAGACTGCTCTCTCCGTTTGTTGTTTCCTCAATTTGTAGGCTAGTAATTTTGCTGATTTGCTACCTGTTTCATAATATTTTTGTTTCAGAAATGTAAGTTTCTTCTGGATTTCTATTGTGTAGATCTTGTTTATTTGTTTTTTAATTTCCTTAATTTTGAGCGAGTCATTAGAAAAAGTGTTGTCTTTGTGCTCTTTTTCTAGTTTCTTAAGTTCTGACTCTAATGTGATTAGTTTTTCTTGTCTCAGTTTCTTTTGGGTTGCCAGTTTTGCGATAATCTTTCCCCTTATTACAGCTTTGCATGCGTCCCACAGTATTAAAGGGGATACTTCTCCATTATCATTTTCTTCCAAATATCTGAGAATATCTGATTCCAATTCATCTTTCAGTGGTCCTTTCAGCACATTTGAATTTAACCTCCAAGAAAATGTATTATTTGTGTATTTTTGGATATTTAAGTCCATATAGATTGGACTGTGGTCAGAGAGATCCATCAGTCCTATTTTACATGTTTTTACTCTTCCAATGTCTCTATTAAACATAAAAAAAATAGTCAATCCTTGAGTATGATGAATGTGGTGCTGAGTAAAATGTATAATCTTTTACACTGGGGTTGAGTTCCCTCCACATGTCACAGATTCCCATTTCTTTTAGTAGCATCCGAGTTTTTCTACTTTGAGTGTTATTTTGATGTGGAGAATTACCTGATGCATCCCGGTATGGGTTCAGTCTTAGATTGAAGTCTCCACCACATATCACTAAACCTTTGGCTTTAGTTATCATTAGGTCAAATACATTTTTATAAAATTTCCAGTTAGCCCCTGGAGGTGCATATACATTCAACAGGGTGATATCTTCTCCCTCTAGCCGACCAAGTACCATGCTAAATCTTTCTTCTTTATCTTTGTGTTCTGAATTTTTTTCAAACATAATTTTGGTTGAGATCAATGTCGCTACCCCCCCTCCTTCTCCCTGACTTATATGAGGATGAAGAGATCAGTTTAAACCCTTGTCTATTAAGTTTAGTGTGCTCCAAGTCTGTTAGGTGGGTTTCCTGTAAAAATATTATTCCTGCTTTGTCTTTTTTCATTTTGCCAAGAATCTTGGATCTTTCAACTGGATTCAGGATCCCTTTTACATTATATGAGATTATTTTGGTTACACCCTGTTTCTCCATTGTATTGTCTTATTTAGTATAACAGTGTAGTGGCCGTCTTTTGTGCTACTCAGAAACTGAAAGAACATTAAGAACATAAAAAAATATTAAGAACATAGTATATAAAACTTTAAAACAAAAAACTGTCAAAAGATCTTCCTGAGCTGAGGTCTTTTTAGTGACCTTAGAAGAGCCTTGCTGGTGCATTGGCTCTGAGGGAAATTCCTCAAACTCTGTTACGTGTTGAGGGCCCTCTCTTACCCCTGTAAGTTGTCCCATGTTTTTAACGTGAATTTCAGATCCCAATCCGAACTTGTAATGATTTTTTTTTTTTTTATGCCTATACCCTATGAAATTGTGCGCAACCTCCCACCACCATCACAGCAAACAATCACGTTAATACAGTATTTGTTAATGTGGAGAGTTCATGTGGTTCATTGTCACATTTCTATTTCAACAAGTTTTTTTGTTTTTGTTTTTGTTTTTTTAAGACTTACTTGTTTCTAATATTATGACTGTTCCATGAAATGTTTTACCACTTGCTGATTCTGCATCTCCTTTAATGTTTGTTACCTTGTAGGAGGAGGGTTGGATGCGCAGATTGACTAAAAATATTGTTATTAATGAAGGCCATTTCCAAGGGCGGTTTGTGCAGTATACGTATATCTGGGCAGATTTTGCTCCTTTTTCAACTCGGATCTCAACCCACTGAGCATCTGCTGAACGCGTTTACTCATCCGTGGTAAACATGTTACCCCCCCCCCCCCCCGCCTGTCCTGTCAGGCAGCTAGGTGAGCAGAACAGAGCTCTGTTATCCTTATTGTGCCAAAACAGATTTACTTTGCCAAAAGGAGCTTTATACAGTACCTAACTATATACTGTATATTGTTGTAAACTCCTCTTGTCATAACTTTTAATACTTTATTTAAATTATTTTACCCATGGAGGACCCGACAGGATGGGGACTAGGGAAAGGAAGTGTGTGGAGGGGGAAAGAAAAGGGAGGGGAACAGACAAAAAGACAAACAAACCAACAACTAAAACAAACAGAAGATAAACTGCTTCTTCCACCGATGTCTTAACACAAGTCTGGTATCCACACCTGTTAAAGGAGAGACATTTGTGCGTGTGTGTCTGTGTGCATATATATGAGAGCGCGCACAAAATAAGTGTGCGCATGCGAGTGGTTTGTCAGGAAACATACAAAGAGGGGGGCCGGTCTCAGCAGCTCTCCCCCTGGGAACCCCGAGCAGGCAAGCCAGCGCCGTCAACTCCCACAGGGCACAAATGCCCGAGGTCAGCAATCCCCAGGAAAGCCAGGCATCAGCCCCCGGAGGGACGATTGAGGGAGGCCAGGCTTCCAGCACGGCCGGCCCACACCCCGGGGCCCACCAACCCCCCACCCCCCCAGTGGGGCCAACGCCAGTCCCTGGGCCATAGGCGCCAGGAGGCCAGCGACCCCACTCCCTGGGCCGGAGGCTGGCCCGCACCCCCTGGTGCGAACCCCCCAGGCACTACACCCCTCAATCCAGCACCTCCCAACTCGCAGACGCACCCATCCCTACACCTTCACACCCTCATACTCTCATATGCACCCACATGCATTCCCTCACGCTCACTCACCCACTCTCACTTCTTCTTTTACTTCTTCTTATTTTAGATTTGATTGGCAGTTGGCAACCAGCTTACAGGAGCATTACTGCCACGGAATTGATTATCATCACTCTATATCTTTGTATAAGGAGTTCTTATAAGGAGTTCTGAACTACTCCTTATGTATGGAAAAAATTATCCGTCCTTGGACTGTGTCCTCGGCGGCATCAACCAGCTAGCCGGTCAGCAACCAGCTCACTCTCACACTCCCGGACCCACCCATTCTCTCTCACTCCTGTACCCATTCAATCTCACTCTCACTCGCCCTCAAGGTCACCCACACCCACTCACGTTCACCCACGCACGCACTCTCACTCACACTCCGACCTACTCACATCCATTCGTGCTCTCCCCCTCACACTCACCCACCCTCATTCACCCTTAATTCTTAGGGTGACTGCAATGCAGATGCAGCAAACCTGAGCGCATACCAGTTCCTGATAGTGACCAGGAAGACCACCGGCGCAGGCCAGCGGCCACCCCCCCCCCCCCCCCCCCCCCGCTGACCCACCCCAGGGTGGCTGCAGCCACAGAAGCAGACCCCCACCCCCAGCACCCACCTGAGCGACTGACCAACAGATCACTGCAGGCACCCTGAGATGCCACCTGACATGCAAAGCGCCACACAAAACCGACCCACCATCACCACCTCCATTCATCAATCCCTCACTCTAGCTTCCTCTCTTTTTCAGTCCCTCTCTTACTCCCTTGGTTGAATCTATGTAAACATGTTGCTCTTCCGCGGTAAAGGCAGAAACAATGAGGGTACGTCACTTCCGGTCGGCGATAGCTGCTCCCCATTGGTTTTGACCGAGCAGTTTTCATGGGATCAAATTATTCAGTATACTGACTCTAGGGGGTTATTTTTACTGAATAAACACATTTTTAGTTCATAAGTATTATCCAAAGCAGGGTTAATGCTGTTTTAATGACCAATATAGAGTTCCTTTAACACATAATTACTACACGAGTCACTGGTGTTGAACATGTACACAGGTTTGAGATGAAATGCATCGCTCCTTCTGTTGTGACTCCTCGTGCGCCATTATGCGGTGCACAAAGGAAGGAATGAAAAAAACAATTGCGGGAGTAGAACGTGCACTTTATTAAACATAAACCCCAAAAATAACAAGTCCAGCAAATAAACACGCAGACCAGTGAGTTGAGCAGATGCAGTAATGACAATAGAGGCCACCAGACATACAGGGACGCCTCCTGGATGCTCGACTGCCCGGGAGAGGGAAAGTCTAGTGCTGCAGGGCTGCTGTCGGCACGGGGAGAAAGGCTGACATTAACTTACGGTGCAGGAGCAATCCAGGGCTGTCCGTGCAGTCTGGTGGATGAGGGAAAAACAGGCTGTAGCTCATCCGTAGGGAGTGAATACAAGCATACACGGAGGGACACTCTGCCGTGTATGAATCTCAGTGCTCCAATGGTCTCTTCCTACTAACACAGCGTTTAAGTAATAATAATACTGACGAGGGAAGAGACCGCCAGTGTGTGGATGCGTAGGCCGAACATAATTGAAAGCATGTGTGCATGATTGAGTGTATGAACGTGTGAATTAGAATAAATGAAGTGTGTGCGTATATGTGTGTGAGCACCCAATAATGAGACGCAGCTGATGGCACTGACAGGCGGAGGGGGCGTGCCTGAGCTGTCAGGGAGCGAAGGACCCAAAGGGCTCCCTGACGTGCCTGATGGAAAATAAATAGGGAGATGGCCAAAAGGCCACGGGTCAGAACTGTGTTTGGGACCACCAAACCCAGGTTCATGACACCTTCACTTTACTCTTTCAGGTGGCAAAGCTGGAGCTTTCCCTGACAGGAGGTGGTATGGTGTTCCATAAAGTACGACCATGAAATGAAAAAAATATTTTGACCAAAAGAGGTTTTACAGAGGGGTATCACACAATCACCTCTTGAGGAAGCCGTAGTGGACCGACCATGAGTACGACTCCCTCTGTATTTGATGTATTCATTCAGAGAGGGGGGCTAGCCAAATCATGTAGGATTTTATACATCAAGCAGGCAGTTTTAATTTTTTTAAATTCTCAAAGGATAGGAGGTTGTACCTAGATAGAATATTGCAGTGGTGGTATGAGAGAGGCTTTTCATCTAGCCACTGGTACAACTGTTGTCCATACAACTTGCCAAATATCACCTTTTTTGCCACCCCCAGTTTCCAGGGCTCTCCATTTTCATTTGATATACTGCTGTTTTGCCCCAGATACAGGCTTTTTGGTAAGCGGCATGCTTCATATGCTGAGCAAGCAAAGTTAGAGGAATGGCATCACAGTACCTCTGCTTCCTGGCAAATAAGTCAATAATAAGTCTTGCATCATCAACCACATCAGCAGTGCTGTTTTTGTCGTACATTGTGATGAGAAACTTCTCAATTGCACGGAGATCAGCATCTTCAACAATCTGCAAAGTATGGTGTACTGTACATCATGGGACTACCAACAACAAGATTTCAGTTCTGATCAAATAAGTGCGGAAAACTGAATTTGAGTAAGAAAATGGTCACCATCATGAAAATCATGGGCCATGATGAGTTTTTGTGGGTAACATTGAATATGCCATATCAAAATACATGCACTTTCAGGCCTAGATCATTAACATATGCCCAGCCACCTAAGTTTTATGGTGAAAAGACATTTTTTTCACTTTTCATGAGTCGGCCTCTTGGATTTCCATGTGGATACTGTGCTTTTCTGAAAGAAAAGATCCTGGATATTATTTATGCAACATTTGGTGCTTGTATCACAAAGTGAAAAATTCTTATGGTATACTGACTTAATCTTCAGCATTGTTGGCAAACCTGCAGTTTTCTGGTAGTTTGTTCCACTTATATGGTGTGTAAAACCTGAAAGCAGCTTCTTTATGTTTGATTCTAACTCTGGGGACAAAAAACAAACCTGTTCGGGATGACCTGAGATGCTGTGAAGGCTCAAAAAAAAAAAAAAAAGATCTGAGATATATTTTGGCCCTAAGCCTAAAACCCAACAGAAGTATTTTAAAATCAACTCTTTGATGGACAGGAAGCCAGTGAAGAGATCTTAGAACTGGAGTGATTTGATCAACTTTCCTGGTCTTGGTGAGGACTTGAGCAGCAGCATTTTGGATCAGCTGCAGCTGTCTGATTGATCTTTCAGGCAGACCAGTAAGTGCAATGTTACAGCAATCAAGTCTACTAAAGATCAATGCATGGACCAGCAATCCCTCTGACATCATTCATCCATCCATCCATCCATCCATCCATCCATCACCACTTTTCTGGGGAGCAGAGGTTGAGAGAGCAGCAGTCTAAGCAGAGAAGCCCAGACTGCCTGTCAGGTTCACATAGCACCATGATTGCAACAATCCTGCATTAGTCCTTTAATTCTAGAAATATTGTTGAGGTGATGATAGGCTGACTTCATGTGGCTGCTGAAATTGAGGTCTGAAACATTAAGGCTGGAAATCAAAGGAAATGTGATTACAATTTTATTTATTTATTTGTCTTTGAGCTGCTCCCTTTCAGGGTCACCACATCATATCATCTCCAGGGTTCGCGTGTCGATTTTGCCATTTTTACGTGGAACTCTTCCTGACGCAACATGCCCATTTATCCAGTCTCGGGACCGGCACAGGCAGTACACTGACATATGCACACTGCTGGGTAATCAACTTTCCTTCCCCCATTCCGTTATGGTGAGCACCAAGTTAGACGGTGGGAAGTGTCATTTTTATATGGTCTGTGGTATGACCTGGCCGGGGCTTGAATGCATGACCTCCTGTTTCTGGGGCGGATGCTCCACCTTTGGTTTACTACTCTGGTTGTACTGCCTCTGCTGATTGGACAGTCAGCTAAACTCCTTCCTCACATCAAGACTCTGACGACACAGCTCTCAGTCCACAGGTTTAATGACACAAGGAAAGTGTGAAACTGTAACACATAATACAAGGCACAATTACTTCTTGACCTTCATACAGACATTACAATGAAAATACATAAATTGCTTACTTTTAACTTAAATATGATATAAAACTATATTTACAACAACTCCCGCCGCCATAATAAATTGTTTCCCTCCAAATTACCTATCAATGTCCTCTGACCAATACAACGGCCGTTGCTAGCGTAAATCGCGGGAAAACCACTTTAGCGTCTAATGTTATTAAACCCAATGTAACCTTAATAAACCGTCTAGGAATGCACACAAACAACAACAGTAAATACATACCCACGATGCTACCAAAGGCAGAGGATGTATGTGACTGCTGCTGGAGTTGACTGAGGCGGTAAAGACACACAACGGACTTTTCCTCAATACTCTGACTGACTTCCTGTTTACAGTTAGTCGGAGCCGAAGGTGACGTCACCTTCGGCTACGAACCATGCCGATTTCAAGGTGAACCCAACACAACATTACAACGGGTTATTCAAAATTAATTAAGAATATAAATAATATTCCACTTTAACTTTAACATTAAATAGTTAACAGAACACCGGTAATAGTATTCTTATTACAATACTGACTGGAAAAAGAAAAAAAAAATTAACAAGTGGTTGTCTGTGGAATACTTTTGCTTGTTAAAGTGTGTCATTTATTTATTTATCAGCAGTTGCTACTTTTGTGTTGTTGTTTTTTTGGTATTTTTTGGAAACAACTAAACAGAGGAATTTAAGGATTTCAGCTGCGAAGTTGCTGATATAGAAACATTTGTGTGGGAAGTCACTCTTGACTTGCACTGCCAGTTTCACTCTTCCCACTCTCAGTCGCCGTCTCACACTCAGGATGTGCGGAAATTCCCAAGTATGGCACCATGCTGGTTTTGATCTGTACTTGATCCCAGCTGGTCTGGGAACGCCTTGGTATCCCCTCTGAAGAGCTGGAGCAGGTGGCTGGGGAGAGGGAAGTCTGGGCTTCTCTGCTTGAACTGCTGCCTCTGCGACCCGGACCTCCGGAAAAGCGGTAGAAGATGGATGGATGGATGGATATACACTACCGTTCAAAAGTTTGGGGTCACTTAGAAATTTCCTTATTTTTGAAAGAAAAGCACTTTTTTTCAATGAAGATAACTTTAAACTAATCAGAAATACACTCTATACATCGCTAATGTGGTAAATGACTATTCTAGCTGCAAATGTCTGGTTTTTGGTGCAATATCTAGATAGGTGTATAGAGGCCCATTTCCAGCAACTATCACTCCTGTATTCTAATTGTACAATGTGTTTGCTCATTGTGTCAGAAAGCTAATGGATGATTAGAAAACCCTTGTGCAATCATGTTAGGTCTGCAATGCTGTAATTGCTGCAAATGGAGGATTCTTTGACGAAAGCAAAGTCTGAAGGAAAAAATTATTATTTCAAATACAAATCATTATTTCTAACCTTGTCAATGTCTTGACTATATTTTCTATTCATTTTACAACTCATGGTGGTAAATAAGTGTGACTTTTCATGGAAAACACAAAATAATTGTCTGGGTGACCCCAAACTTTTGAACGGTAGTGTATATAAATAAATATATAAATGAATAAAAATGAGATCAGTGTGACTGGACGGAAAGGGCATGTACTGTATAGCCTACAGATGCCTGTCTGTGTTCTTTTTTTTTAAGATCCCCATGAGACTTTTCGTTTTTCTAATGTCTCATACTTATCAAGACAAGTACTTTTGTCAATATATCTGTGGGAAAGCTGAGTCTTAATCAAACTGGCAGGGAATGTAGTTTATCTTGGAGTTGAAGTCTGGAGCCTGCGCATTCTCTCCCTTTCTTTTTTCCACTGCGCACATTGCCTCCGGCGCAATACGGCACGGAGAGCTGTGCGGAAACTCTGTGCTTGTATGGTCCTGTCAGAACAGCAGAATCGTGCATGTGTGTGTGCATGTGCGTGTTCCTCCTTCCATGTGTGTGTGCGTGTGCGCGCATGGGCTACAGGGAAACCCATGACTTCCGCATTTTTTCCTCACAGTGTGAAACCCACTCCACGCACAGCTGGACTATATAAAAACTCAACATGGTGCCTACAGTCACTCAGAGAGCTGGACCGTGCTCAGTCAGAACCCACTCTTGGATGAAAAGCCCCATCACGGAACCTGTGGAGTTTAGACCTTCAGACCTCTCATTTGTACACCAGCCGTTTGCGCTTTCCTCCCCACCACAATTTCATTATCTGGGCTGGACTTGTAAGATTGGACGGTCCGATAAAAGGCCGATTGATGGGACACCAAATCAAAGACATGGACATCGAGTCTCTCCAGGAAAGAGTCTGGCTGCGCGGAAGCTGCCTGGACGTTTTTCTGTTGGTGTCCATCGGTTTTATGTACCTGGCCGTGACAGGTCTGGCAGGAGTGATGTTTGTGGTGAAGCTGCCACCCACCTCTGGACCCGACAGGCTCACGGGAGTCACACATGGACATGCATTGTGGGAAAGCCATGCCCACTAATGGCAAGCCTTTATATAGCATTTCTTCCTTTGTTCGAGGTCCTCCCCAGGAGACAGAAGGGGGAGGATCCGTGGACATGTTGACTCCTGCGTGGTTCAATAAAAGTTATACTGAGAAACAATATTTTCTTCTATGATCATTGGTTGGTTAAATGAAAAGATTCTGTTAAATGTCCAGAAAATTAATTTTCACATCCCATAGGCCAAAGACATGCAGGTTAGGTTAATTGGCATCAACTGGAGATTCTAAATTGTCCTTTTTCATGGATGTGAGTGAATGGTTGTCTGTCTCTCTGTGTTGGCCCTGTGATGGACTGGCAATCTGTCCAGGGTGTACCCTGCCCAAAGATGCTGAGATAGGCTCCAGCCCCCCTGGGACCCAAAAAGGATTAAGGGGTAGAAGATGGATGGATGGACCTGTACTGTCAGTAACCGGCGTCACCTCTGCCTCCTCATTAACAACAGGCGCTCGTCATTAGCATCATGTATGCTCATACAAGCAGCATTCCTCTCTATCTGCTCCTCAAGAGAGTTAGTCTCTTCCCAGGCTGAAGTGAAAAAAGGTTGTTTTGATGAAAATTTTCTGTGCTCTTTCCTTTATCTCCATTTCTTTGCACTGCTTGGATAACTTTGTTTCATTTTGCCGATATTCTACACGCTGTATGGTTTGTTTGCAATGTAACCAAAGATAAGTGCAAGCACAAGTCTCAGAGACAACGTGGAAGAGTCCAGCAGTCTGAAAAGGGGGAAGGATGTTATATTTGTGATTTGAGTTGTCATTTATGTAAATACTGGTCTTTCTTTATTTTGTTGGACATCATATTAAATATGCTAAACAATTAAAAAAATATATGGGGCTCCTAGTAGATCGGAGCCCTTAGCAGATCAGGGCCTCAGGCAGTCGCCTACCTTTGCCTCATGGTAAGTCCACCTCTGCCTGGACCTACTCTTTCAAAAGCATGGTATCCACATGGAAATAACAATATGACCACCATTTTCCAAGATGGCCACCATCAAACCCAATTTTAGAGTTTTTCACCTATAGATTTGGATCGGAGAGCCCAATATTGACAATCTTTGCATCAAAATGTATGTGTTCACGTATACAAGTTTATTTCTGCACTTAAAAAGTTGAAATTACGGGACTTCCGGTCTGGACGCCATGGCGACTGCAGCTTAACACTGAAGTTCTCAGACCCAATCCAGGATAACACCTTGAAAATCAAACTTAACGGATTTTTGGAGGAGTGAAAATCAAAAGACAAAATCATCATGTCTAAAGGAAAACAGAAGAAACTGAAATTCTCCAGGCCAGGACACGTATCGGCCGGAGAATCCGAACTGGAAGATCTCCGTTCAGAAGACGAGGAACTGGTGATAGCTAACAAAAGGGTTAGCCTGAAATCACTATTTGAGGAGCTACAACAATTTCGCCGAGATGTTACGGCCGAATTTCGGGAATTCAGAGAAGAATTGAAAAGGACAAACAGCAGAGTGGACCAGGCCGAGAACCGAATCTTGGAAACAGAGGATCGAATAAAAGTGCTCGAAGATTCTGTGCTAGACCTACGCAAAAGACAAGCAGCTATAGAGGCTAAGCTAACCGACCAAGAAGGAAAACAAAGAAGAGACAACATAAGAATTCATGGTCTGATAGAAGGAACCGAAAATGATTTTAACTCAATGGCAGAATGCGTGGAATCCTTACTAAGAGAGAAATTGGATATTCCACAAACCACCGACTTGAAGATAGAAAAGGCACATCGTTCATTAGCCGCTAGGCCGGCGGCGGAAGCGCCCCCACGTTCGGTGTTGGTAAGATTTTCCAATTTCAAAATAAAACAAGAGGTTGTAAGACTGGCCTGGCAGAAAAAAGGATTTATGCACCAGGAGAGAAAAGTCTACGTGGAACACGATTACGCCCCGGAGGTCCTTAAAAAGCGCAGGGAATACAATGACGCGAAAAAGGTGTTAAGAGAGAAGAAATTGCGCTTTCAGACACCATTTCCTGCGAAGTTAAGGGTCTTCTACGGCGATGAAACGTGTCTCTATAATTCGGCGGAAGAAGCAACAGCTGACATGGCGAAAAGAGGGCTCCCGGTAACGGTATTTAAACCCGCAGCAGACCCGAGTCAGAAGATCAAAGCGCAAACATGGACAACACAAAGACCTTCAAAATCCACGGACCAGCAGCGGGAAACCCAGCACCAGAGCGTCGCGGATAAACTATCCGTTTTCAGGTTGGAATAGCGACCTTTTTTTTTTTTTTTTTTTCTTTTCTCTTGAATCAATCCGCACATCCAACCCCCCTCATACAAGGTAACAAACATTAAAGGAGATGCATATTCAGCATGTGGTAAAACATTTCATGGAACAATCATATTATTTGAAACAAATAAGTCTTTGTAATAAAAAAAAAAAAAAAAAAAAACTTGTTAAAATAGAAATGTGACAATAATCCACATGTTCTCCTCATACTAACAAATACTGTTTTTGCGTGAATGTTTGATGTGATGGGGGTGGGAGGGTGCACACAATTTCACAGGGTTTAGGCATAAAAGGAAAAAAAAAACAAAAAAACAATCATTACAAGTTTGGATTGGGTTCTGAAACTCACGTTAAAAGCATGGGACTACTTTCAGTGGTAAGAGAGGGCCCTCAACACATAACAGAGTTTGAGGAATTTCCCTCAGAGCCTTCACTCCATCAAGGCTCTTACAGGGTCTTTAAAAAGACCTCAGCTCAGGAAGTTCTTATGACAGCTTTTTGTTTTAAAGTTTTTTACACTACGTTCTTAATGTTTTTCTTGTTTTTAATGTTCTTTCAGTTTCTGAATAGCACAAAAGAGGGCCACCACACAGTTATACTAAACAAAACAACACAATGGAGAAACAGGGTGTAACCAAAATAATTTCATATAATGTAAAAGGAATCCTGAATCCAGTTAAAAGATCCAAGATTCTAGGCAAAATGAAAAAAGACAAAGCAGGAATAATACTTTTACAAGAAACCCACCTAACAGACGTGGAACACAATAAACTCAGTAGACAAGGGTTTAAAATGATCTCTTCATCTTCATATAAATCAGGGAGGAGGAGGGGAGTAGCGACATTGATATCAACCAAAATTACATTTGAAAAAAAATCAGAACACAAAGATAAAGAAGGGAGATACAGTTTGGTAACTGGGCGGCTAGAGGGAGAAGATATCACCCTGCTGAATGTGTATGCTCCCCCAGGGGCTAACTGGAAATTTTATAAAAATGTATTCGACCTAATGATAACTAAAGCTCAAGGTTTAGTGATATGTGGTGGGGACTTCAATCTTAGACTGAATCCATACTGGGATGCTTCTGGTAATTCCCCACATCAAAATAACACCCAAAACAGGAAGACTCGGATGCTACTAAAAGAATTGGGAATCTGTGACGTGTGGAGGGAACTCAACCCCAGTGTAAAAGACTATACATTTTACTCAACTCCACATTCATCTTACTCAAGGATTGACTATTTTTTTATGTTTAATAGAGACATTGGAAGAGTAAAAACATGTAAAATAGGACTGATGGATCTCTCCGACCACAGTCCGATCTACATGGACTTAAATATCCAAAAATACACAAATAATACATTTTCTTGGAGGTTAAATTCAAATGTCCTGAAAGGACCATTGAAAGATGAATTGGAATCAGATATTCTCAGATATTTGGAAGATAACGATAATGGAGAAGTATCCCCTTTAATACTGTGGGATGCATGTAAAGCTGTAATAAGAGGAAAGATTATTGCAAAACTGGCAACCCAAAAGAAACTAAGACAAGAAAAACTATCCACATTAGAGTCAGAACTTAGGAACCTAGAAAAAGAACACAAAGGCAACACTCATTCTACTGACTCGCTCAAGATTAAGAAATTAAAAACCAAATAAATGAGATCTACACAATAGAAATCCAGAAGAAACTTACATTTCTGAAACAAAAATACTATGAAGCAGGCAGTAAATCGGCAAATTGCTAGCCTATAAATTGAGGAACATCAAACAGAAAGAGCAATCTACAAAATCAGAGACCCAGTATCAAAGGAAATAAAATTCAGAATTCAGGATATTCTTAAAAACTTCGAGAATACTATAAGAACTTATACTCCCACAAAAAACATAAAAACGCATCCGAGGCATTCCTAAACACATTAACCTTCCCCAACTTACGGAGTCACAAAATAAAACACTACTGTCAGAAATACATCCTAAAGAATTGGAAAAAGCAATT